>JAUAMA010000002.1:13590000-16090000 GCA_030819835.1 Acmispon strigosus | reverse complement strand
TACACATACATATGTATGACATGAAAAAATTGAAAAACTTGGGGGGCCATGGTACCACCATATCCCCTCCCTCCGCACTTTGAGAATCCTCAATCACTTGTTTAAGAAAGGAAATGCTGAATTACTACATTAACACATCTAATTAGAGATACGTTAACCCACCTGATTAGAGATGTGGGATCTAGTATTTTTACTTAATTTAACTAAATTTATATAATTTTAAATATTGGTGTCGCACTGTCTCTGAATTTCTTATTAGTTATTGTTGTAAACATATTTTACACTATCAATATTGCATACAAATTATACACATCAACTTTAATATATTCACACTCATTTTCTCTTCTCTCTCCTATCTCATTTTCACCTTTTTTTTTTCTATCTCTCTTCTTTTCCATTAGAGATTGCCTAAATCAGCTCAAGTAAATATAAGATCAAAACGTTATTGTCTTACGTGACCTTTAGTAGTTTGACATTTGTCACGAGATTAAATTTCATAAACTACGTGTCTAAATATTATTTAATCACTTAAATTAGGGTAATTTTATATTTTACTTAGGTAATTTAGAAAAGTCATTTTGTAATACACCACTCATCATATCCCTGATTTCTGTTACTTCTATTTCTGGATACATAGTTTTCCTTATTCACACATAGGAAATGATAAGAAACAATATCTTATGGGAGATTCACTCACTCTGTTTTCTTGAACATGAGAGAAGAAGGAATTACCTGTTTCCAAGGAGCTTGTGGAGCCTAATAAGCAGGTCTTCTTTGTCTTGTGAGAATTCCCCACGTTTAATATTCGCACTCATAATTCATCCACTCAGTCTGCAACTTTTGCCACATCTCTTCAAACTTACAATTGATTAATCAGAGTGACAATGACAGAAAAAGCAAGAGAATTAATTACAAATTAATGTGAAGTATATATCATGTTCAGTTTCTATCATTCTAAGTAGTTAATTATGAAATACATATATAAACGAACATGTGAGTTTTGCTATGCGATTCCACTTCCCTGTTTCCTGTTCCATATTTTAACAAGTTTACCTAACACTTTTTATTCAATTAGTTAACTTATTGGTTTTCAACTTTAAATTTTACACTTTAAGTCTGTTTTTTATCTAGATTTTGAAAAACTGACTTTAAATCGACTCATAGAATGTTTAGTTTTTAGTTTTCACTTCAAATGACACATTTGGTTTTCTAAGAAACTTTTTCTCAATTTCAATCCAATGTTGTTGTCGGGAGAAAAAATACATTCACATCCAATTTAATGATAACCAAACACACACTCAATCATGCTCGAGATTGAGAAAAGCAATATTTAAAAATGATGGGAATTTTAGAAAAGGGAACCTATTTGATGAGTGATGAGATTCCTTTGGAAACAAAGCCCAATAATTTTGAGCATGGAGGAGTGGGGCCTGAGGTCCTGAAATGGAATGAATGCCTCAATGTCAGGGTGAATTCCAAATAATCAAATATGACCAACTTTGGCATGGGTTCTCATTCCATGATGTATATCACTCACAAGAATTCAAAGATCTCTTTTCTTCATTCAATTACGATTCTTCCAACTAAACTTGTTTAATAGGTGAGACACATTTGACAGTGATGCTCACCTAATAATGTTTTTGAGTTCGAAAATAATTCATAAACATTTTTATCACACCTCCTCCTATTAAAAGAGACGTGAGATATGATAGATGATATTATAGTAAAAAAAGTGAAAATAAAAGAAAATGAGTGAAAGTGAGATAAAAAAATGAAACTGTGAATATATTAAAACTCATTTTCACTTCACGAGTTCAAGACCACACAACAATCCACTAACTGCTTCACGACCGCACAAGTGCACAACACTCATTTTTTTTATGGTTTCTTTGGGGATGTTGTGTTCCTAACGAGCTAACCTCTCAACTAGAAAAACTTATTTAAGTTTTCATTAGCAACTTTCAACGTTCAATCATTTATTTATTCCATCAGTAATTTGGAAAATTATGTGTGTTTGTTATTTCTTCTATCAGCATTGTATATTTGTAAATATAAAAATTGTCATACTGCAAAGTGATTTGATATTCATTGTACTGTAAATAAGAATGATGATACTTGATTGGTTCATCTGATACATGTTTTATTCCTCTCAAACAAGGTTTAGGGTCGAGTCTTGTAAATGGAAAAAATTCTCATCAGGAGAGTTAGTCTCATTATGAGTTGAATATTCTCAGCTTGATTAGATTATCTCCTGTCAGAGTCGGAGCTTGAGTTAAATGTTTGGATGAGCCAAATATTAAAAAAAATGTCTAACGTAAATATTGAATAAAATCACTATAGTTTTAGGTTATCAAATAATATTGTGACATGTGTTATGAGCTGTAATTTTCAAAACACATATTGAAATATTATTGACTCATCTAAGCTTGTGTGAATTGACCCAATGTAAATCTTGAGTGATTTAGACAAAAATATTGTTAATTTAATAATTGGTCAAAAAAATTAAATATTTTATTTTATTCAAACCTTTACATCCCACACTTTTAGAGATAAATATGAATAAATGAGTTGTGACATGATATATGACACTGATAAGGAAATTAAAAATAAGTAAAAATGAGATGGAAAAGAAAGTAAAGTGTGAATGAATTATCACTCTATTAATTATAATCCGCAATGAAGAATTAAGGAAGGATCTTGAGTATTAAAGTGATTATTATGAACACATTTTTTGCCTAGTTGGCAATAACTAGTTGGCACCTATTTCCATATTCTTCTTCCACTTGTCTAGTAAACACATTTTCACAAGGCGTGTGTCCTCCAAGACCTCCACACTCCAATATATTCGGTTAACAAACACTTTTTTTCATTTTCCAAACGTAACAACACCAATACATAGTCAGTCATAGTGTGGTTAGTTTTTTAACAAAATGGGATGGTTGTGGCCCTCTTATGTCTTTACTAAGCCCTACCACTATCTGGCGTGAAGAATACAAAATTTTCTATCGATTCAGTAATGCTTAGATTAAAAATATTTAATATTTACATAACTGAAGTTGAACCAACTATTTTAAAAATTTAACATACGCAAATGGTTTTACATTATAATTTCTAACAAAGTTGTGAATTCATAGGTGTAGCTCTTTTCGAGTTCAATACTTTTCGGAATAATTTGACTTCTCGCAACACGTTCTTATTTTCTTAGTCAGTACCGACTTCATGTTTTAGAATACCACATTTTTTGCATAACAAATAGGCATTTTTGCTAAAATTACCAAGTGATAGTTGCTATTAACATCACCCACACCACCTTGTTATCTGCATCCTCCCTCACTTTGAAAATTTGAAAAAATATCCTTAAGGATCCACAACACAAGTTCTAAAATGTGTTTAAAACTAATTTAGAAGATGTTATATATTTTATGTTCGGAAAGTAATTCTAAAGTATATACATTAAATAAATTACTTTTGAAAATAAATATACTTTTTTTCTTTTTAAAAATAGTTTTAAAAATATGATAGAACTAAATAAAATGAGTTTTCTAAATATTTTTAAATAAGAGGGTGATACAAATAATAAAATTAAACAGTCCAAATGTGTAATAAACGAACCGTTATTTGTTCACATAATATAAATATGAATAGAATTTGGTTCTGACACTTTCATCATTTTTTTCAATTTGTTCTGTTTCTCTCTCTCTCGTTGCTCTGTTTCGCTCACCTCGATGCTCTGTTTCGCTCACCTCGTTGCTCTGTTTCGTTCACCTCGTTGCTCTGTTTCCTTCAATCAATCAACCATGGCTTCTCCTTTTTAGCATTTTCTCCTCATCCTTGCTCCTCCGCCGATGGCGGTTTCTTTCACACTGCTACTGTAGGAGCTGGCCTCCAGATCGGTGACGTTCGACTGGGCAGAGAAGAACGAGAATCTTGTATTTTCTTTCACATGCGGGGTTGGAACCGATGAGGCGGAATTGGAACCTGATGACTTCGACAGGGCAGAGAAGAACGAGGATCTTGTTCGTGATTTCTTGGCCCTCAACATCGCGATGGAGCGTGATTTCTTGGCCCTCAACATCGCTTTCGTTTACGCTTCAGAAACGACAACGGGTCAGGTCAGGTACCTGCGTTCAATCTTTCCACTCCTAAATTTTCAATCTTTCCTCATCGTGTCTGGTAGGATGGAAACTGATCCTGGTTTTTGTGTTTCCTCTTGAAAAGAATGATTCACAACACCCTTTCTTTTTTTCATTGTCCCCACGACCCCCAATTTAAAATTAAAATTGGTTTCATCAACACCATTTCTTTAACCATACTGTTCATGTTGATTTCAACCGGTATCTATCAGTTGAAATTTTTCATTGTTTCCCATGCTTGCTAATTGGCAAAGAGAGTGTACAATGGAAGACATTTTGATGAAATTGAATAAAGAAATGAGTTTGGTTAGTTTGTCAATCTAGTTTCTGGTTGTTTGTTGGTGCTTTTATAATTTTCTCTCCATTTGTAGCAATCCTTGTATGCATGAGTTTGAATGTTAAGTGTAAGAGATTATTTAGTGTTTAGGGTAGAGCCCCACATAGTGACTGTATACTTGAATCTTGATTTCAGCTCTGGTAGAACTTGGCTAGTTGGATGGTGTGATGTCAATTTTTACATTAATAGCATTTATGGTCAACCAGGGCTCTGGAATTGGGTAATGCTAATGCTCTTGCCTTTTCCTGGGTGGCAAATATTTGTTTGGGTTTCTATTCACTGAATTGCCTGTCAACCATTTATGCGATATTCATGTTTTTCAAAAAAATTCTGAATTCTTTGGGAACTCCTTCTATGTTAGATAGAATGGATTTTTTTTTAATTGAATGAAGAAATTCTGATTTTTTGGCCAGTCATTATTGTGCTTGTGATACTTGATATTCAAATCACTGTGGCCTCTACTTTTCTTGGTTGATGAAGTAAGTTTTTATTATGTTCTGCTTTTGCATATTGCATACAGTGACTAATTAATGAGTAATGGCATGTGGGTATTTCCTAGTATATGGGAATGCTATTAATTCTTGGGGACAATTCACTCTTGATTTTAGGTTGAGTTTATGTCTGAGACCCTTACCTCTCCTTTTGTTTTACATTAATAGCATTGATGGTCAACCAGGGCTGTGGAATTGGGTAATGCTAATGCTCTTGCCTTTTCCTAGTGGCAAATACTTGTTTGATCAATGTCTGATTTTGCTTTATATGGACACATGGATGATCCTATTAAGATAGTTTATACTCTTATGTTTATAAAATGTAAAGCATATAACAATTGAGTTATTTGTCTATCTTTGTATTGAAGTACTATCTTCTTAATTTGAAATTAAGTTTTGTGCTTCTGCTTGATGTTTGCCGCTTTTTCTAAGAAAAGTATGTTTTATGCATGGCGGTGTAGTGGTACTAAATGAACCGTTTAAAATTTGTATAAAGATTTTCAAAGATTCAACTGACGAGTGTATTCAGGTTCCATTCTAATTGCGAATTCTCCTAGTTTGGAATTAGTTTTAACAAAGTAATGTATTACTTAAAACTAAATACCTTATTTGGATATTAAGTAAGAGGGTTTTGAAAATACCTGCAGGTAGCTTTATTGGATAGTTTTTTAACTGAAAGTAAAGACAATTTCTATGACTTGATTGGATAGTAATGCTGCAAGGCAATTTCTATGACTTGATCACGAAGAATATTTTTGTGACCTTAGGAATATGAATCTGTATCGATATGATGCTTTCTTAACGTAAAAATTGTTCGTTTGTTGCAGCTTATTAAGGATATGGGGGCTCCAGTTGAATATATTGTCCTACCTACCTATTTTTGCTTATGAGCACAAAATATTTGTTGGTCCATTTTCTAGGAAATTTCCCCTTGCTCTCGGGTGTGGTTGGCACCAAGGCAATGGAGTTGGCCATTGAATTTACCTTTAGAATTCTTTGGCATTTTTCGTGCTAAAACTTTGAAGGACGAGGATTTTATCCACTCATTGGGCTGGTGAAATAGACCAGAAGTTGGTAATGATCATTTGTTTTTGCATATTTTCAAACATGATCTTCTTCATAAATCAACAATGGAAAATCTCATTTGCGTGTGAAATGTCTCAGGAATCGGGCCCTATGTGGAGGTAGCTTTCTACCACAAGCCTTCAAGAACACTATTGGTGACAGATGCTGTTATTTTTGTCCCAAGAATCCAAGATAGCCACCTGAGTGTATAAGCAAAGAATATGAGTTGAAATCTTCATCTGAAAAAAACGGTCTCGCTGTAAAACTTGTAAGTAAAGGAAAGGAGGTACCTGATGAACCAGTAATTGTCGACAAAAGGAACCAGCAAAAAGGTTGGCTCTTTTCTTTTTTCTTTTCTTTCTCTCCAACTTGCACAAAGCAAATTACTTTTCTTTTGAGTTCAAACCAAATTAACAGTGACGGTCATTTTAGAACCTAATGCTAGCTTTGCACAGATGTCACAGAAGTTGATTGTTTCACCTATTGTGAAGACGCTGCTGATCTTCAGCAAAGTTCCTGAAAAGGTAATCTTCTTTGTGCTGTATCATTTTTATTTCTTATTAATAAAATTTTAGTCTGCTTTTACCGGATAGAGTTGTTAATTGACAATGTGGTCACTAGTAACCATTCATGTTTACTTTGCAAATTCTTGAAATCAGAAAATAAAGTAAAATAATTTGATGTTTTTAAAATTTTTAATTTAATCATATTAACTGAAAATGAAAACAAAAGCGCAAACTTAAATACTGAAAATTATCCCTGCTCACTTTGCTGCTCCAGTAAATGCAAGTAGGTGATTTTTGGACTGCTTTTGCATTTCTGGACGAGTTTTTAGTCGACCCTAATAATCCTACTTGGCCTTCACTTTCCCTTATGTTCTCGTCAATCATGGGAAAGGCAGCCAATTATTTCCTTGACCAGTTTTTAGTCTCAGTTGGAGCAGTGAACGGAATTGTTTCAGAAAGGAAGCGATGAGAGAGAGAGAGTTGCATAACAACTTGGCCTGCAGCTACATGTCAACTACGCAAATGGAGTTTTGTTGCATTAGCAGGTTGATTCTTAAGGAAGGTAAATGTTCCAGAGACCACAATGAGTCATACACATTCCATTAAAATACACATTTGGAAAATTTGACGGCTAAATGCAATGGTCATACACATTCAATCACGGGGTGGGGATACTTATCTAGTTTAAACGTAGTGATTTCAAATTTTAGATAGTTAATTAATTTGGATATTTTATTATAATGCTGCTGCATGCTTCTGCCGAGCCCCGCCCTTCCCCACTCGGGGCTCGGGGAGGCAGCCTCCCCGGGCTCGCCCACCCGGGCGTGGAGCGCCCCCCCCCCCCCAAAGGGGCCGCTCACCCTCCCCCTCGCCTTGCCCCCTGGGCCAGGGGGGGCTCCCCGGGGTGGGGCAGGGGGTCCTCGGGGAGGGCTCTCGGGGATGGGGGAGTGGGGCGCTCCCGCTGCGGGGTGGACCGGGGGCGCTGGGGGAGAAGGGCCCTCCCTAGGGGAAGGGGAGGGCGGGGGCCCCAGGGGGGGCCTCCCCGGGGAGGAGGGTGGGTGGGCCCTAGGGGGAGGGCTCTCGGGGATGGGGGGAGTGGGGCGCTCCCCCCGCGGGGGGGACCGGGGGCCCTGGGGGAGAAGGGCCCTCCCCTAGGGGAGGGGGAGGGCGGGGGGCCCCAGGGGGGGCCTCCCCGGGGAGGAGGGTGGGTGGGCCCTAGGGGGAAGGCTCTCGGGGATGGGGGGAGTGGGGCGCTCCCCTCGCGGGGGGGACCGGGGGGAGAAGGGCCCTCCCTAGGGGAGGGGGAGGGCGGGGGCCCCAGGGGGGGGCCTCCCCGGGGAGGAGGGTGGGTGGGCCCTAGGGGGGTGGGCCCCGAGGGGGGCGCTCCCCTGGCCCGGGGGGCCTGGGGGACCCCAGGGGAGGGTGGGTGGGCCCCAGGGAGGGGAGCACCCCACTCCCCTAGGGAGGGCCCTTCTCCCCCAGGGCCCCCGGTCCCCCCCGCGAGGGGAGCGCCCCGTGGGGCCCGGTCCCCCCGCCCCCCCCCGCCCCTCCTGCGGGGGGCCCCCGGTCCCGCGAGGGGAGCGCCCCCAGGCCCCCCTGGCCCGGGGGGCGCCCCTTGGGGCCCGGTCCCCCCCGCCCCTCCCGCGGGGCCCCCGCCCCTCCCCCTCCCCTAGGGACTCCCCCTCCCCTAGGGAGGGCCCTCTCCCCCAAGGCCCCCGGTCCCCCCCCGCGAGGGGTGCGCCCCCAGGCCCCCCTGGCCCGGGGGGCGCCCCCTTGGGGCCCGGTCCCCCCCCGCCCCTCCCGCGGGGCCCCCGCCCTCCCCCTCCCCCAGGGAGAGCCCTTCTCCCCCCGGTCCCCCCCGCGAGGGGAGCGCCCCCCAGGCCCCCCCTGGCCCGGGCCCCACCCTCCCCCCGGGCCCACCCACCCTCCCCACCCTCCCCCCGCCGTCCCCCTAGGGCCCTTCTCCCCCAGGGCCCCGGACCCACCCCCCCCCCCCGCGGGGGAGCGCCCCACTCCCCGGGAGCCTTCCCCGAGGACCCCCTGCCCCGCCCCGGGGAGCGCCCCCGGGGGCCCCACGCTCCCCCCCACACTCCCACCGGGCCCACCCACGCCCGCCCACCCTCCTCCCCAGCCCACCCGGGAGGCCCCCCCACCCTGGGGCCCACTCTCCTATACCCCCTCTACCCATTTTACCTAGCCCCTACCCAGTCCACCCTCCCTCGCCTACCTATTTCCTCTACTATCCCAACTATCCTAACTACCCTAAATAGACCCTAACTACCTCTACCCTAACTACCCTAATTGAATCTTTGAAAATCTTTCTACAATTGATTTTAAAAACGAACAATTTTTAACAAAGAAAGCATCACAAAATCATCATATCAATTCGGATTCATATTCCTAAGGTCACAAAAATATTCTTCGTGATCATGTCATAGAAAATTATCCAACAAAGCTACCTGGTATTTTCTAAAGCTACCTTATTCTTACTTAATATCCAAAGAAGGTATTTTGTTTTAAGTATTACTTTGCATGGACCCATAAACCACCATACTTGAGTTTGATAACCGTATAGCCATATACAGCCCTTCACCCTTCACAGTACACCATGCCTAAATGCAAGAGTGAATTGTCTCCAAGAATCAATAGCATTTCCATATACTAGGAAATACCCACATGCCATTACTCATTAATTAGTCACTATATGCAATATGCAGAAGCATAACATAACAAAAACTTACTTCATCAACCAAGAAAAGTAGAGGCCACAGTGATCTGAATATCAAGTCACAAGCACAATAATGACTGGCAAAAAAAACAGAATATCTCCATTCAATTAAAAAAAAAATCCATTTTATCTAATATGGAAGGAGTTCCCAAAGAATTTAGAATTTTTTTGGAAAACATGAATATCACATAAATGGTTGTGGACAGGCAATTCAGTGAATAGAAACCTTAACTAAATCAATTCAGTGATCAAAATAAGCAACAAAATCAAATATAAGATAAAGCCAGATGGCGCAAACCTCAGTTCTAATAGTTTGCCTGTTGAGGAAGTTGAAGTAAAATCTGCCACTGGCATTGGTGGTGGTTGGGAAGCGGTGCTGCTGGCTGAAGCCGCCACAACCAAATTGGTGAAGTGTCTTCTTTGTTGTTGCCTTTGTTTCAAAGACCCACCAACAAAATTTGAACTTGGGTCGCCCAAATAGATGGGGTTCTGCAAAAGTGTGGATTTTGGAGAAGAAATAGCAATGGCTGCTACCATCTTTTGAGAACTCACTTTGTCACCGTGAACCAAATGCACTGATTCTGTGGCTACATGGATGCAGGGTCCAAAGAGAAAGCATTCTTGGCTGTGGTTTGGACACGTGGACTCTGGATCTTGGATTGTCCAACATGGGATAATTTTGAGCCTCAGATTAATAGTGGAAGCAGTGTAGTAGTAATAATGTGTCTTAAGATAACAACGGAAGTTGAATTATGTGCTGAGAAGAAGAGAAGTTTCTTGTTATTGTTCTAGAACATTGTCACTTTTGTCAAGTTTTAGGGAATTTCTTTCAACATTCCCTTTTTTTTTACTTAAGACAATTGATTTTAAAACTAAAATCAACTATAGCTTCTGCGAAGTTGATCTAGACATACTATAATTAATGCTATAGTACCACTATACCTACAACTAAAAATTGCATGGTCGGTTCATTTAAGACTGCAGAGAATATACAAATCTTAAACGGTTCATTTAGTACCACTACGCAGCACTGCATAAAGCATACTTTTCTTAGAAAAAGCGGCAAACATCAAGCAGAAGCACAGAACCGAATTTCAAATTAAGCAGATAGTACTTTAATACAAAGATAGACAAATAACTCAATTGTTATATGCTTTACATTTTATAAACATAAGAGTATAAACTATCTTAATAGGATCATCCATGTGTCCATATAAAGCAAAATCAGACATTGATCAAACAAATATTTGCCACTAGGAAAAGGCAAGAGCATTAGCATTACCCAATTCCACAGCCCTGGTTATCAATGCTATTAATGTAAAAATTGACATCACACCATCCAACTAGCCAAGTTCTACCAGAGCTGAAATCAAGATTCAAGTATACAGTCACTATGTTGGGGCTCTACCCTAAACACTAAATAATCTCTTACTTACATTTAACATTCAAACTCATGCATACAAGGATTGCTACAAATGGAGAGAAAATTATAAAAGCACCAACAAACAACCAGAAACTAGATTGACAAACTAACCGAAAATCAGAATTTCTTCATTCAATTAAAAAAAAAAACAATCCATTCTATCTAACATGGAAGGAGTTCCCAAAGAATTTAGAAAAAAATTGGAAAACATGAATACCACATGAATGGTTGTGGACAGGCAATTCAGTGAATAGAAACCCAAACAAATATTTGCCACCAGGAAAAGGCAAGAGCATTAGCATTACCTAATTCCACAGCCCTGGTTGACCATCAATGCTATTAATGTAAAAATTGACATCACACCATCCAACTAGCCAAGTTCTACCAGAGCTGAAATCAAGATTCAAGTATACGGTCACTATGTGGGGGTCTACACTAAATAATCTCTTACATTTAACATTCAATTATATGTTGGGACTTTCGACAGGGATTGCTACAATGGAGAGAAAATTATAAAAGCACCAACAAACAACCAGAAACTAGATTGACAAACTAACCAAACTCATTTCTTTATTCAATTTCATCAAAATGTCTTCCATTGTACACTCTCTTTGCCAATTAGCAAGCATGGGAAACAATGAAAAATTTCAACTGATAGATACTGGTTGAAATCAACATGAACAGTATGGTTAAAGAAAGGGTGTTGATGAAACCAATTTTAATTTTAAATTGGGGGTCGTGGGGACAATGAAAAAAAGAAAGGGTGTTGTGAATCATTCTTTTCAAGAGGAAACACAAAAACCAGGATCAGTTTCCATCCTACCAGACACGATGAGGAAAGATTGAGAATTAAGGAGAGGAAAGATACCTGACCTGACCTGTTGAGGGCCAAGAAATCACGCTCCATCGCGATGTTGAGGGCCAAGAAATCACGAACAAGATCCTCGTTCTTCTCTGCCCTGTCGAAGTCATCAGGTTCCAATTCCGCCTCATCGGTTCCAACCCCGCATGTGAAAGAAAATACAAGATCCTCGTTCTTCTCTGCCCAGTCGAAAGCGATCGTCATCGTCACCGATCTTGAGGCCAGCTCCTACAGTAGCAGTGTGAAAGAAACCGCCGTCGGGGAAGGAGCAAGGATGAGGAGAAAGGAGAAGCCATGGTTGATTGATTGAAGGAAACAGAGCAACGAGGTGAGCGAAACAGAGCATCGAGGTGAGCGAAACAGAGCAACGAGAGAGAGAGAAACAGAACAAATTGAAAAAAATGATGAAAGTGTCAGAACCAAATTCTATTCATATTTATATTATGTGAACACATAACGGTTCGTTTATTACACATTTGGACTGTGTTTAATTTTATTATTTGTATCACTCTCTTATTTAAAAATATTTAGAAAACTCATTTTATTTAGTTCAATCATGTTTTTAATACTATTTTTTTTAAATAAAAGTATATTTATTTTCTAAAGTAATTTATTTAATGTATATACTTTAGAAATTACTTTCCGAACACAAAATATATAACATCTTCTAAGTTAGTTTTAAAAACATTTTAGAACTTGTGTTGTGGATCCTTAAGGATATTTTTTCGAATTTTTAAAGTGAGGAGGGAGGATGCAGATAACAATTTGGTTTGGGTGATGTTGATAGCAACTATCACTTGGTAATTTAACAAAAATGCCTATTTGGTATGCAAAAAATGTGGTATTATAAAACATGAAGTCGGTATTGACTAAGAAAATAAGAACGTGTTGCGAGAAGTCAAATTATTCTGAAAAGTATTGAACTCGAAAAGAGCTACACCTATGAATTCACAACTTTGTTAGAAATTATACTGTAAAACCATTTGCGTATGTTAAATTTTTAAAATAATTGGTTCAACTTCAGTTATGTAAATATTAAATATTTATAATCTAAGCATTACTGAATAAAATTTTATATTCTTCACGAGAGACAGTGGCAGAGCTTAGTAAAGACATAAGAGGGCCACAACCATCCCATTTTTTTAAGAAACTAACCATACTATGACTGACTGTGTATTGGTGTTGTTGCGATTGAAAAATATTATTTAATCACTTAAATTATGGTAATTTTATATTTTACTTAGGTGGTTTAGATAAGTCATTTTGTAACACACCACTCATCATATCTCTAATTTCTGTTACTTCTATTTCCGGATACATACTTTTTCCTTATTTACACACATAGGAAATGATAAGAAACAATATCTCATGGGAGATTCACTCGCTCTGTTTTCGTGAACATGAGAGAAGAAGGAATTACCTGTTTCCAAGGAGCTTGTGGAGCCTAATAAGCAAGTCTTCTTCATCTTGTGAGAATTCCCCACGTTTGATATCAGGACTCGGATAATTCATCCACCTCAGCGATACCGTATTAAGTTAAAGCAGAGTAGTTTGTTTTGTGGCCTAAGGTTATGGAGTTACCTTGGATCTCATTAATTGGGAAGGATTGACGTTATCATATTGGCTACGATACTGTTATGAGTTAACATGTCTTCGGAACTTTTAGACGCTTCCAGATGTACTTATAGATCGTCCATTAATGACACAACTCTCATATCGACAGAGGAATTCAAATACACAACTTTCTGAGATGAAATGTTTCGTTTTTACCAACTAAACCAATTGGTATCACGAATCATACTTAGTAACTAATGTCATAATACTAACTTTCCTAACTAAGAGTAGGATCTATATTATTTACAATGCATAATGCTCCCCCTCGAGATGGACTATACAAATTGAGTAGTCCCATCTTGGACATTTGAAGCTTGAATTAAAAATGAAAGTGTAACAGGCTTGGTGAACAAATCTGCTATATATAGTTGATGAGCACACTTGATAGGAACCAAGATGATAAAACCTCATGCTGCTACCTTCTCCCTTATGAAATGGCAGTCTATCTCTATGTGTTTAGACCTCTCATGAACCTGTGGATTTGTAGCCAAGTAAAGAGCTGATTGATTGTCACAAAACACTAAGGATGGTCCAAAATCATGATGAAAGTCTTTGAGTAAAGAGTGTAGCCAGGTGAATGATTATGTTAATTATAAGAAATTAATAGAGATAAAAAAAATGGGTGGAAAGAAACAATGGTTTATGAATGTATCAAGATTGAGGATATGGGAGAGGAAGATCAAAGGTGCATGGGGCTGGATTTAGACGCAAGGACGGATGCATATAGAGAGGAACTAAGTGCTTAATTTTCTCCTATAAGTTAATGAATGCCCCAATGTCTTTATACTTTTTTTGTGTATTAAATATGTTTAGAGCTGTGCTACATGGCTCGAAAAAATTCATCTACGAATTAAACGGATTGATTTAACAACCATACATCAAAGCAATCATTAATAAAACTTATAATAGATGGGAAGTGGTCATATTAATCAAACAGATATCACACATTCGTGAAATTTGTAAAATAACTTTTCGTAACATTATCTTTATCCATATGTTTAACCTAAAACAAGCTCGTGTTAGTTAATCTATACGTTTGGAGGTATGCTTTCACTAAAAAAATTAATTTCTTTACTTTCTCAACTTTCATACTTGTGAATTGTGATCTACTATTCTTCTTCTCCGTGCTTTTCTCATATGTAATGTTTCAGTTCATAACTCACTTCTTCTTTTCCTTTTTTTTTCTTAATATTTATTTATTTCATATGAATGACATAAAAATGGTATATAGATTTCTTAATTTAACTATAATAAGACGTTAGTGAAGAAAAAAATAGTTAGTAGTTTAGTACTTATTATATTAAAGCTATGTTTACATCTTATATTTATGCTTTCTAAAATAAACATTTTATATTTATTATGGTAGTATTGGTTGGCGGGTGATGAAATTTACATATTTGAGTGAGTTTTGGTACTATATTGATTTTAAACTATAGCAATGGAAAAAAAAAATTGCAGTCATCTACTCCTTAATGCTAAACTCACACTAAGTTAAATCAAGGATGAAATCCAATTTTTTTGTCATAGAGCGAAAATTAAACGCATTAATAAAAATCAATTAAAACTATTTAAAAGGAGTAATATAAAGTATTTAAAAGGGACAAATATAACATTTGAATACTATTATCTAAAAAAAATTATAATAAAGGGCAATTGTCCCATTTTGGTGTAACTTGGGTCCGTCCCATAATCAAATTATATAAAAATAAGAAAAGAATTTAAAATTTGATTTATAAATTTTTTCTAATATTTTAAAATATGAATCTCGTAGATCTATGATGTATATTTCAACTTTCAATGTTAATATGTTATACTTTTTATGTCATGTGGAGGTTATTGCTTTAAAAGAAGTTATAGCAATAATGGAGATTTGTTTGATAGTACAAAAGCCTGGGAATGAAAAATGTGATTGAGAAAAAATGTGTAGATTTTGAATTATTTAGTGGAAGAGAAATAGAAAAAATAAGTAATGTTCTTTTTTTCTTCTGAAAGTACTATTATGAATTTACAATTTCCAAACTCTAAGAACCAATATATACTTGTATTTCTGAATGTTTAAGCTTCAGAAAAATAAATTTCAAAATTTGTATTCTTGAATTGAAGCTTAACTGTCCCTAGAGGTGTCAAAACGGGCTGGCCCGTCACGGGCCGGGTCGAAAACGGGCCAACCCGTCTGGACCCGTTTCTAAAACGAGCCAGAAAACAGTGAACCCAGCCCGGCTCGCGGGCTGGCTCGCGGGTTGGCCCGTTTTGTATGTGAAAAAAATTAAAAAAACTAAAAAAGGAAAAATTTATTTAAAAAATGTTGAAAAAATAATAAAAAATCATTTAAAAAAATAAGACAAGAATCAAGATGGAAAAGATGCGGCGGCGGACTTGAGCAGTGAGCAGGTGGCGCGGCGGAGAGGGAACCAGAAAGGGGGGCGAGGGGCGACGGTGGTGAAGCGCGAAATGAAGGGCGGCGACGGTGGTGATTGGTGAAGCGTGTGCGGCGGCGGAGAGGGAACTAGAAAGGGGGGCGAGGGGCGACGGTGGTGAAGCGCGAAATGAAGGGGGGCGACGGTGGTGAGGCGTGTGCGGCGGCGGCCTTCTCACGTTCAGCTCCTTCTCTCTTTCACGCGGCGGCTCTTCAATCTCCAGTTCTCCTTCTCTCTTTCATGTTGAAATGAAAATGAGACAAGTGAAACCCTAGCCCTAGTTACCCCCAAATCCCAATCAGTTGGGCCACTGATTCACTCCCTCTGTCCCTCACAAGCCCAAAAAAAAAAAACTGCCAACCCGCGGGTTGGCCCGTGTGACCCGCGGGCTGACCCGCATTGACCCGCGGTTTGCGCGGTGCGGGTTGGTTTGGCCCGTATTAAAAACAGGTTCGGTTTTAGGCAACCCAACCCGCCCTCGGGCCGGGTTGGGCCGGGTTGGCCCGCGGGTTACAACCCGTTTTGACAGCTCTAACTGTCCCTAGAACCAAATTAAATAATACAATGAAAGAATTAAATGACAGACACACAAACACTGAATAAAGGAAGAAATCTAAAGTAGCAAAAAGAGCAGAGGAGAGAAAATGACACAGTGGGACCCGCAGAAAAGGGTAGAACGAGAGGAAATTTGACAATTTTGCACTTTTTTTTATTTCAAAAATATTTAATAATTAGAAAATAGCTTTAATAGCATTTTCAGTCTTTGATAGGTTGGACGGTTTGTGATTTTGATCTCCAAATTTTTTTATGCTAATAAAATATCTCTACTTATAAAAATAAGCAAACGAGTCATTCTCTCAAATTTTATACAACAATAACAACAACAACAACAAAATCTTATCTCACTAAATAAGGTCAGCTATATGAATCACAATACGTCATTGAGTTCGCTACCATAGAGTATAGCCGATTTTATAGTATTTCGATAAAACTTTCCTTTAAACTTTGTAGATACTTTGTGATCAGAAATAACTCTGGATGTTTTCCTCCACTTTAACCACTCAGTCTGGATTCAATGTGTAACATCTTTGTAAATTTCTCCATTATCTTGTATAATCGATCCAAGGTGCTTGAACTATGAAACTTGTGGTATGATGTTGTTTCCAATTTTCACATCCATATTACTTCCTACATCAGTCTGCATGTAGTCATATATTCTGTTTTACTTCTACTTAATCTAAAACCCTTAGATTCCAAAGTCCTCCTCCAAATTTCAAGTTTAGAATTAATGGCTTCCCTTGATTAATTCTTCAATTAAGACTATACCATCCGCAAACAACATGGTGTTTGGAATACTCTTCCGTATATCCTTATATCCATGGCAAGCATGTCCAAACTCATATTAAACAAGTATGGACTCAAGGTTGAGCCTTGATGCAAACCTATTTTTATAGGGAAGTCATCAGTTGCACTCCCAGGAATTCTCACACTAGGACTTGCCCCCTCATACATGTTTTGTACAGCTCAAATATTCTATCAAATTTCATATGCATAAAATATTAAATCTTTATTTTCTTTTGATTTATAATGGTTTTAGTATATATACAATTTTAAAAGCTAAAAAATTAGTGAAATTTAAATGATTTTGTAGGATATATGAGATTAATTTAATACTTTTAATTAGTGAGTTTTGATAGGAATAATGTCTACAATGATTAAATTGATTTTATTTGTGATGATTTTTATTAGAAAATGAGAATTTGAGTAGAATAATAATAAAAGAGAGATTTTATTTGCAACAATTAAAATATTAAGGACCAAATATTCTAAAAAACTTTAGGGGACTAACTAAAATCGCACATAGTTCAAATCAGGGGATAAAAATGCAATCAAGCTTAAATAATATTAAAAACATAAAAAATAATATGTTGCTAAATGCTAAAAAATAATTTTATTATATGCCATGAATTTAATTATATTTTTCAACTAAAATCTATTTAACTTATTTGATAAGTAATTTTTATTTAAAGAATTTTATTTCATTAGATAAAAAAAAAAGTGATAAGATGAACCGTAACAGTGTAAGTGTTGATTTGTTCAAAACATCCTCATTTTACAACTTATAAAAGTAATAAAATTAAAAACAGTTACTAAATTTTAACTTGTGGAGTTTTCTAAATGACTTAAAAAAAGCTTAGATTAAATCACTCTAGTCCTAGATGGATCAATAATATTTAAAATAAGTAAAAATTTTGTAGGATTATGGTGATTTAACGCAAATTTTCCCTAGAGTTAGATTCAAATAAATTCTTAGAGACGTAGTCGATGAGAATTGGATAAATAACCAACCGAATTGATTCCCTAATTAGGTATTTATTTGAGAAAGTGGTTTTGCTCCTCAAAACATACTCGAAAGATCATTGAGGTTGTCTCTACTGAGAGTTGCATTAGAGGTAACTTTGTAATAAAGGTAAAACAATTAAAGTAAAGGTAAAATTGCTAAATGAAGTAAATGGAATAAACAAAGACTGAAACTTTAAATGAAATAGAGTAAAATAAAAGCTGGAATAGTATTATTTTTTTTGAACGGAAAGTTGTATTATTTTTATTGATAGGCTTTGTTCTGGGAGTAACTCTCTCGACCCCACATAAGAGAGGCTGCTTCGAGGAATACCCTCTACGCCAACCAAACGCTCTCCCAACTTACCCTCGGGCACTTGTAACAAAGTGTTGGGGCTACTGTTTTAGGAATTACCCTCTTGGCACCCGTCAGAGCGCTCAGCCGAAAGGAGGCTGCTCCGAGGAACACCCTCTGCGCCACCCAAACGCTCTCCCAACTTACCCTCGGGCACTTGTAACCAAGTGGCGGGGGCTACTGTTTTAGGAATTACCCTCCTGGCACCCGTCAGGGCGCTCAGCCGAAAGGAGACACCTCCCAGCGAGCCCTGACCGGTCAGAGAAGCATACGCACCCTCTCAGCCTATGCCGACGGGCCGAGAGACTTTTGGACGTACACCGGCCGCCAAACGCTCATATATGTCACATCAGCAATCCCCTCACTCGCCTACCCTCGTAGGTGTGATGCCCCAGGACCTGCAATGGCTTCCTGAGGAACCCTCCACCGTCCGATCCTTTGAGCACGATAGGAGATCCAACGGTCCAGGGAGGGACATGAGCAATGTCATCATTACAAGCCCTTGAGGGTTGTGCTGCCCTCCAACCTCTATATAAGGAGGGTTCGCCAAGCCATAAGGTACACACCTCTTATCCCTAAACAAACTATCTACCCCTCTCACTCCCACTTCTCACTTTGGTATCGGAGTGTCTTCGCAGGGACCCCTCCCGGGCACGAAGACGACAGCCGACCACCATCCTTCACGAGGACCCCGGCGCTCGGAAGAAACTCAACATCCTCTCTGTCGCCCCCACGCCTCTTCAACCACCGACTGCGGTGGTCTGAGCAGGCTTAGCTTGTTGAGGTTTGAATTATGTTTTATACTTTTATGAGTATAAACAAGTTTCTCATGAGGGTGTAGGCGTGTAGCACTCATGACTGCAGGAGAATTCAATAGCGGATGAGCTTCCAGCAAAATCGGTCTACCGTGATTGAAGTTATTAATCATAAGAACATTACCAGTGGACAATAAACTGAATTAAGTATAATTGAAACCGTTTAAAATCATGAACCATCATGGGTGGCATAACAATGTCAGCAACTGGAGGAGTCACATAAAAGGAATTATTTTGTACACACAGAACAAGGGTATATACTGTATCCATATACCGTGATTAGTTACATCATATCTACAAATAATATAGCTTTTGGTTAATGATCTAGCTTAAGTTATTAAACTCTTACAATCAACATCCCATTTCAGCCCCACAAACTACCACCATCACAACCAGCTCTTAGTAAACTAAGCTTTTTACCTAGCTTTTCTGGAGCTACATCAAGTGTATGTTTGGTTGCACGTCTTCGAGCCAGCCCAAAATCATGTTCGTTTATAAGCACCAATACATAATTTCTTTGCCAACATGCTTTGAAGTTTGTGTCAAACACTTCCAAACATGCTATGAAGCATTGAGCTTTTCGTAATAGGCCTTGATGACAAGGTTGTTTGTAGTACGAGTATTAGCATCGAGAAGGTTCTCCAATGACTTGGTTTTTCTGCGCCGAACTCTTCCCGTTTCCTTCAACAATTCATCCAACCTTCTCTTCTCATCAACAACTTCAGAATTTGCTGTCCCAAGCTTTTCCTCCCTCACAGCAACAATGTATTCCAGAATATCAATTGCGTCATCCAACCTGAAATACAATATCACAGTGCATGAGGAAAATAACTTTCAAGTAAGAATTTCAAGTAATTTAAACATCTCATAAGCCATGAAGCAAGACATTTCAAGTAATTGTTATTTTCTGAATCTGTCTTCTTCTTTTCTTAAGAATAGGATAAGGATAATGTTTTTATAATAGTAGGCATTAAACTCTTAATTATTATCAGGGGCACGACTTGATTCTGTGATCTAGTGACAAACAATGTACTAGCCTGCTTCACATAATGCCACAGTAAAAGGGTGCAAATGCTAGCTCTAGTAGTGAAAGAAGATCTGCAAACAGAAAAAGGCATATCCTAAAAACAATAAACAGATCAAGAAAGGTGGATATATACCTGCCAATTGCATCGAACGTGCCAGCAAGGTTGCTATTTACACCAAGCGTTTCAGGGTGATAGGGTCCATATTCTTGTTCCAATGTAATCTTTGCTTCTTCAAATAGTTCTGCAGCCTCATTTAATGCATTGAGCTGCACACAAGTAAGTCCCATTTGATTAAGAACAATACCAAAGTAGGCTGATTTCTTCTCTCCAGTAGCGCGAAGCTTCAAGACAGCATTCTTGAAAGCATTATACGATTCAGTATAGTTCCCTAACACGTAGTACATGACCCCCACCTGAGCTTCAATTCCTGCAATTGTGCTTTGCTGACCAGGGGCATCATTGTATATCTCTAATGCCTTGTGCAGTAAGTTAAGTGCCTGTTCAAGCTCATTCATTGATTCATAGATAGCTGAGACATTCATAAAACCACTAGCAATGTCCTCCGAAGGCACCCCAGGCATGGGATTCTCATAGATTCTAAGTGCACTCTCACAATGTGATTTTGATTCCCTTATTCTCCATGTCCTGTTATACAAGTCGGCCAGACGAACAAAGACTAATCCCACAGCAGGATGATTCTCTCCTTTGTGTGTTTTGAAAACTGTTAATGCTTTCTGATACGCGAAGATGGCCTCATCATATCTAGCCAAGGATAAGTACGTGTCGCCAATGCTGCAGTCAACCGATGCCACTTCCAGTTCCTGGCCATTCGCCACCATTGCCATGCTAGCTAGAACGAGATGCTCTAGGGCCGCTTCATGATTTCCATTTGTTTCACATATGAGCCCCATCAGCCTCCTGTCAGCAGCCTCTTCAAGAGATGAAGGTGAACCATTTGGTCTGTGAATGTCAAGAGCCATTTGGCACAGCCTCTCTGCCTCATCAAATTGCAATGCTTGAAAATTAGCTTCCGCCACATACCGGCATGTTTCACCGACTCTTGGGTCTCTTTCTCCTAAAACCTGCTTCTGAACTTCCAACCCTGAGGTGTAGCACATAATTGAATTCTCAAGCTGGCCCAGCATAGCATATGTGTCTCCCAATTGCATGTATCCGGCAAACTTAGCAGTGGCATGTTGTTCGCCTTCCTCAATCACAGGAATCTCAATTGAGCGCTCGATAACTGGAATTGCCTCAATGTAATGGCCCAAACTGCAATATATTGCTGCTGTTACATGTAAACACATAACCAGCTCCAAACTCCGCTTCCCATTGGCATTAGCAGCCTTCTCAAACAATTTTGTTGCTTGAAGAGCTAATTCAAGAGCTTTCTCTGGATTTTCTCCTGATGAAATCAGGTCCCTTGCTTGCTTCAGTAAAACAGGTCCAAGCTCAGGCTTATCTAATGCTGAATCCATGGAATTCTCAACTCGACTAATCGAAAGTGATCTTCTAGCAGAAGAATGTTTTGGCTTTGCCTTTACCGCGCCGGTATTTTGTTTTCTCAAAGGATTAACACTCTTCCTTTCAACAGGAGGTTTTGCAGGAGGGCGTTTTCCCTTGGGTGTTGATTTGTCAGTTGGAGACTGAAATCCATTCACCTTGTTCAACTTCTTATCATTGGAAGGACTACTCATTCTGGAAGATGCTTCACTGCTAGAATCCCCTCCTGTCTCCTTTTCCAAACCCTCTTTCACTTTCTCCACCTCCCTCATATTTCCCCCACCTAGATGGCGGAATTCCGAATCAACACTATCAGACCCGCAACTTCGTGTCGAGGGTGATTGATCAGAGCTTTGCATGTCAGAGGCATTCTCATAAAGCCAGTCAACGGAGGCGGCGCGTTGATGTCTTTCAGGAGTCCTTGGGGGCTCAATTGGAGTTAAGGTTTCCTTAGAGGGCAAAGTGTTATCAATCTCATTCATTCCAACTGTAACCATTCCTGGCATTTTTTATTCCTAAAGAACCAGAATCACCGGGAGTACAATCAAATATGAAACAGAGAACCTACAAAATAAATAAAAGCACATGTTATAATATGATAATAATTGAAAGTCATGCAAAGCAAAATGTAAAGAATGCAATTGAAGCCCGGTAAAAAGGATGAAAGGGAATCCATATTTGTAGGCATCAAGGTAATATATAACACAAAGTTTTGGTCAATGCATAACCGAATTGCACATGATTAATTAGAAAAGGCAAAAATTTATAACCAAGGATGCAGCGAACATGAATGTCCTTCCTTCTCAAATTGATTCAGACAAGAAGATAAAAAGAATGTTATTGTACCTTAACAATGAGCACCAAACCAAGGTGGAGAAGCAGCGAATTGAAGAGAAGAGAGGGATTTGGGACAAAATGCTGAACAATTACAATAAGAATGAAAGGAAGAAGAAGAAGAAATGATGATAAAAATGGAAGGTTTCTGGTTATGCAGAGTTGGAAAGGAATGGAATGTGAGCGACTCCTCTTCCCAAACCAACCGCGCGCAACCTTCAACTGTCTCTGCTCCGTTTGTTTGTTCGTTTGTTTTTCTCAGTTTTCACAATGCCACGTGGCAGCGCCAGGCATTTAAGTCTATGAGAAGGACGATTATGACCCTTAAAAATAAGGTGGCAATATGAGCTCGTGGGCATGCCAGACATAGTGATTAAAAAAGCCTGTTAAAATGCATGTTGAGTTGGGCTGACTCACTTTTAGTATATTATAAAATAATCCATGAATTGTGACATAGTGATTTGTGGCAAATGAATTAGTCATTGTTATAGATAGGGTTGGCAGCGGATACCCTAACCTAAAAAAAACCTCAGTAGAGTTATGATTCATTTTAGCATTTTTCTTAATTAGTGTTGATACCACATCTAGCCCCATAATTATGTAGATAATAGTATGTAAAAAAAACAAAATTCTTCCATTTTTTGTAACAATCTGTAACAAACTAAAACCTAATTACGGATGAAGGCAAAACGTTGCTTTATTATTAGTGTTTCCTTTTTCACGCTTTATCATCCATAGTTAGTGTGTTCCTTTAAAATGTGGGATTGTGTTGGATAAACGTCCATATTTCTTGATTCCTTATTTATTTTTTAGTCGGAATCGTGAATATAGGTGTAGATGGGAGAACAATATTCTCTTAACCCGAAAAAAAAGATGGAACAAATATATTCAAGTAGTTCCATACATACATTCATAATGTTATGCCATTAGTAGTCAATATCACTATGAATAGTTTGCATTATATTATATGTTTAGATTTTATTGTTATCATTGTGCACAGGTTACAAAGTAATAAATTATACTCTACCCCCTCTTATTTTTAAATGTACAACACTACTATTATCCTCAGATAAATAAATGCCTTACGCTTTAATTTAATTTAGTATAAATAAGTTTGTTGTACCCTAAAGAAAAGTTCGCTTTGAAACATTTCTTCAATAATTTTATTCTCAATATCATTGGCACAACTATGGAACATTAGAATATAAAATAAGCATTTTAGTAAAGTTAAAAAGCAACTGGATGCTTAAAATTTCATTTTGCCTTCTAAAATACTAAAATCAATAATAAAGCATAAAACCAGGAAAGCATGGTTCTTGTTAAGATAACAAATTGAAGGTGTTAACAATTGAAACATGCAAACATTAAATAATTCCTCCATAATTGAGTTCCCCTACATTGTGAGGCTGAAAAAATATATCCAGGTTTACTGTTATGAATACAAATTGTAAAGAACTAAAAATATCACAATTTTCAGGTTAAATTTTTGGGTAAGGAAACTGAAACCAAAAAGAATTGTTGACACTGTGTTCGTTAGATGATGTATGGAAAAAAAGAGGGAAAGTTCATTGAACGGAACAGAAAAGCCCTTTCTCATCTTTCCTTCCATACAACCCTACCAAACACCGCAAACAGATTCATCATCGGTTTCGGTGCAAAGGCTCAGATTTCACACACAGATGGGATCAATCGTCGAAGAAGCAATACCGCCATGGATGGCTGCAACAAGATTCGAAAATGACAGATCTGTCAATTTCAACGAGAAACCCTCCGATCAAGTTGCCCCGCCACCGGCAACATTCTTCAACGGCGACCGACCCATCCGTTCCACACTCCGAAACCATCGTCATCGCCTCTTTGGAGACTAGAGAGAGAAAGAGAGAGAGACAGAGACAGGTCGAGGTTCAAAAGAAAAGGAAAAGAAGAAGATCAGTAACAATAACAGGTAGCGAGACTCAGAGAGAGAGAGAGAGAGAGAGAGAGTGATGGATATTGTTGTTGTTATTGCTTTTGCTGTGTTATGTTTTGGTCATCGGAGAGAGAGAGAGAGAGAGATTAGGGTTTCGTTATTGCATCAATGAGGAACCTCAGCGTGTGTGACGGAGTGTGTGTGAACCCTAATCTACCCTGATGCTCTCTGTTGCTGAGATTTATCAAGACGACTCAACTGGTGGTGCTTTTTCTAATTTTCCAATTCTGCCCTTAAAGAAAAATGGTATTTTAGTCATTGTCTGAATTGGATTGGGCCTTTTGCTTTTGGGCTACCATCCCTAAAATCGGTTCTGCTTAAGGACCGAGCTAAAGGGCTAAATTTCTATGGCTGTTTTTTATTTTTTCTAGTTTTGCAAATATTGTGTTTGTATTTTTAAATTCCCTCATTCATCCTTGTTATTACTATTTATTTCATTATTTTGTAATATTGTAATAAATATTGATTGATTGGAATAAATATTATATTTACTTGTAAATGGCCCATTTGCCAAAAAAAAATTCATGTAAACATATTTTAGTTATATAAAATATTTAAAATGTTTAGTTTTAAAATTTAAAACTTTTTTATTTTAAAAATCAATTAAATGATATTTTTAAATATATAATTTAACTTGATTTATTGGTTGAAAAAAATAAGTATTGATGGATGAAATTAAGGAAATTATGAATATTAATAAATTGACTAACTATTTAAAAATAAATATAATTAATATCATTTGATATCAAAGATAAGAGGCGAACCTCCGTTGATATTTGCCTTTGGAATATCTCTTTCAAACATGTTCATTATGAAACAAACTCTTGAGCGGATTTCTTAGCTGCATTAAGTTTGCATAGGCAATGTAATTTCTTTCAATGGTCTTTCCCTCCTTAAGATTTATTTCCGGTGTTTTTTTTTTATTGTTGTTTTTAGTTTGAGACTTTGACTACTAAAAAAGAAAAAGATAAGGAGGACCTATTTCATGATATGAATATAGTTATATAACACATGATGGTAAGAAAAGAGATTCAGTGTCCATCCATATCTTAACAGAAGTTTTGTAGCTACCTATTTTGTTTGGTAGAAATCCAGTTTTAAAAGCTCAAATTTCCAGTTTTAAATATTTCCCATTTGACTTGAGGATCGGAGTTTGGAAAACACAAAATAAATCAATCTTAACACTGTCAATTAAATGTGTGTTTTACGAGAGTGTTCACTAAGGCGGCAATAAAAATACTGGAGAGTTTTATAAAATGACAGCTGTGGGATTTGAACCCACGCCCTTTCGGACCAGAGCCTAAATCTGGCGCCTTAGACCACTCGGCCAAACTGTCGTATTGATGACATGCGCTACCTGAGATTATACTAATACAAAACACAAATTGGTGTACACCCAATACAAATTGATCTCACGTTGTAGGGGAACCTGCAATGATACTCCAACATCCAAGACAAAATCAAGGGGAGAAGGATAGAGTGAGTGATGTAAACTTATTTACTTTGCGCAATAAGAGACTCGCCTTCTATAGGGTTGAATATTAAAGGTTCTGAAGTTGAGGTGTTTGAGGTTGGGAGTCATGATGGATATGAGGTATAATTAAGGAGGAGAATTGTTGGATTTTCTAACACACTGTTTAGTCAAACGAGTGAGGATACGCTTCCGTACTGTAGTTGGGACTTTGAGTGTCGCATTCGTTTCTCGATTAGAGAACTCCTGACTTTAGATGGGATATAGTGGATGAGAACACGTGAAGTTATGCCCCCCGTCGAGGCAGACGACTGTAGGAGGCAATCGGTTTGTGGCAGACGCAAGCGGTTATGGTGGATACAAGTAGTTGATTACGAGATGCAATCGATTGTGGTGGATCCAAGTAGTCGGTTATAGGATGCAATGCCCGTGAGAAATGATTGTGATTGGTTACCATTTGGTACTCGGGGCGTTTGGTGGCAACATCCTTAGATTTATGATGTTTGAGTGAGAGGTTTTGCTGGTTTGGCAAGCCTAATCGGCCTTCCCGACTATGTCTTGGTAGGGGTAAGTTGTTGTTCTTGTGGCATATGACGTGATTGCGCCGTGTTAGGGAATTGTATGGGGCTTCGAGACGAGTGTTGTGATGAATGGTGTTGGTTCGCTTAACTGCAAAGGTTAGTCACTCGGTAGGCTCCCAATGTGTGAACCGAGAAGAGGGATGAGGCTCGAGTATCTTGGAACCAGCTAATCGGAGAAACAGACCGTTTACCGGGTACTAGAACAAGATCCAAAGAGGATATTTCAAACAAAAAAGGGAAATAAATTAAGAGAAAGAGACTTTCTCTTACAGTCTATTAATTGCCATAAAATTTTCGTATGGGTCGGTCTCGATATGAAAAGAAAATAAAAAAAATATGTGAAGTCATGATTTGATGTATATTTTTATATATTTCTTTAATATATGATATATCTATAGAAATAATAGAAATATAAAATGATCTTTTCTTGTGTTTGGAAATAAAATATATTAAACATTTTAGTTTTCAATACATATTTTTTATTCTTTATTTCTTAATCAGTAACAAAAAAAATCTCCTAAAAAATACATCAATTCAGAGGAGGATTATACTTACTGATTAAACATAATTTTGGTTCTTAGGACTAATTAGTATATATAATATAATATATAATACAATTCATGTGAGATGATTGAAAAGACAATCCTAAGCAGTGGAAGCAGAGTCATGGCCAGCATCACATTTTGGCAAGCATCTCACAATTAGATTACTTTGACGTGGTTTGTAAGTGGAAAAAAATTCTGGATCATGCTCAAGTGATTCAGTATAGCTCTCCAAAATTGAAACTATGTCATCAAAATGTGGGCGTTTATTTGGATTGCTTGACCAACATCTATTGATGAGATTACTAAATGCCACTGGACAGTCAGATGGTAACTGAGGCCTTGCATTCTGCACAAAATCCACCATAAAAGGAGTTAGTACATATGGACAAATATAATTGAGTTTAATAACTATACACTGACAGTATATAAAAGTTTTACACAGACAACCCATCGGATTCGCCAGTCATGTGTGAAAGTAGCAATATAACACATCTTCAGTTATTTAGTGTTCATAAATTGACCTAAAGTACATCTCTAAAGATACTGCAGCATGTGCAAAAACATAGAACGTGAAAGGTTGGATTGGTTCATATATATGTATATGTTTTAAGTTTGTGGGAGAGAAGGCAGGGGTAGCAATGATTGATTCTGATGAATATGGCTAGTAGATACCGAATCATGAATATTGCAAAAGCTTAATCATCTTGATGTCAGGCAAAATAGAGAAACTTCTAAGCTTGGGGGGTAATATAATATAGTTGATGAAGTGTCATGCTTTGATAAACAAGACTAACACAAACATAGCACATGCTCTCTGAAGTTCATACTATCAATAATGAGTGATAGTTGCCCCTATGTACACATAATGAAATCTTCAATTTGTGACTCTTATTTTCTGTCGTACTAATGAAATTTTGATATTTCAATCAAACACTATCATGTAAATTTGTAACTATCTTATTCATGTTTTTTTTTAAATTGACATGACAAGATTTCATTTGTGAAACAAAGAATTAAGAGAACGGTTGAAGACGGAAGATCTTGAACCCACGTTAGTCATGAAAAATTATCTAATCACAATAAAAATATGTTCCACAAGGTTAATAACATGTTTGGATTAGTTTTTATTTTCTTATAATTAATTATGATATCAAAAGTGCTTACAAGAAGGATTAGTACCAATACCTTGTGGGTGACTGCATATGCTGCTTGTTCTGGTGTCATGTTGTCAAATGGTGTGAGTCCTGTTAAAAGCTCCCATAGAACAATGGCGAAACTATAGACATCTACTTTCTTGGTGTGACGCTTTTCTTTGATCATTTCAGGTGCCATCCAACGGTAAGTCCCTGTGAATCCTTTAACACTTCCTGTCTGGGATTCTAAGCATGAGATCCCAAAATCTGCAACTTTCACACACATATCTTCACCCAAGAGCAAATTTTCTGACTTGAGATCCCTGTGAAGTATACCCTGAGAATGAAGAAATTGCATTCCCCGGGCAATGTCTAAGGCTAACTTCAGAACTAGTTTGTGAGGAACTGAATGTGGTCCTTGCTGATGCAAGTATTTTCTCAATGAGCCCCCAGCCATATATTCAGTAATTATGCAGAAGACAGGAGGTTTCTTGCAAGCTGCAACAAACTACAGGACAATGAAAATTCAATATATTTTTTGGCTTTAGCCACATGTATCCTCTCCCGAAGCAATCTTGTTCGAGAAGGGTTGGATCTTTATGCACCACAAACCTCTACGTACCAAATATTTAAGGAGCTACGTTCACTAGTACTTGAATTCGAGACCTCTGCTTAAGTTAGAACAAAAGTGTCGGATTCGAGTCTCTATGAATGCAACTGCATTAAATACTTGTTAGGAAGAGTTTGCCGCCCATAGAAGTCCTACTCGACTCGAACATGATTGTCTCACTGGAGAAGTAAAAAAAATTAATTTCTGTATAATTTAGCAGTTGCTAACTTCACATATAAAGCATTCTCTACTCTCTAAAAAAGCAATTCAAGTCTCAGCACTAAGTTATTATTGCAAGAAAATAATATATCATCAACAGTGGGCAAGGAAGTGGTGGCAACTGGCAAGTTAACCTTGCCAAGGATAGATTAAGAAAACATCAAGGGATCGAAGGCTTGCTCAACATATAAAAATAGGCACAAGATGAAGACTAAAACATGTAAAAGTTCTAAAACAAATAGGGAACTTTTGTATAGTACCCCTGATCCTGAACTGAACCATACAAAAGTTAAAAGAGTGGAACAAGAAGCAAAAATAGTTAAAAGGATTGTGCTCAAAATGAATATGTGACAGAAGGACATTAAGGCTGAGGATCAAAGTTAGCATATTCCATGAAAAATAGAGCTTACAGTTATGATATTTGGGTGATGCAACCGAAACAGCAAAGCAACCTCAGAAGTGAATTGCTTCTCAAGCAAAACAGCCAAGTCCTCGTCCTCCTCTGGTTGACTTGCAAGCTTAATTGCCACATCCATGTGCTTGTAGATCCCTCTGTAGATCCTGCTATGCCTTCCAGAAGCAAATTTGGACCCTATGAACAACTGAGACAAATCTGCACTCCAACCCTCTTCTCCTTCTCCCTTTATGGCAGCCCCTGAGGACACCAGATACTTAGACCATGACACTGCTTGTTTGTATTCCCCTAGAGATAGCCTTCTCCCTGACCTCACATTTTGAGAGATTTCTTTAAACCAGTAATAGTTCTTCTTCATGGTTCAGAGTTTACAAATCCTATTGTAATCATCAAATTTTCTTGATCCAATGCTGGTTCCCAAAATTAGACTAAAGTTTCAAACAAATACAGCATTTGCAGGATACCCAGTTGGGAAAGGCTTGATTTTTCATAGCTTAGAATAGTTCCTGAGCTAGCTACATATTGAATATATCTCATTACCTATGAATTTGGAAAAAAGGGTAGGATTTTATTTTGAAATTGAATATGGGGGAGAGAGAATGGATACTTACTTACTTAGAACTTAGAAGTAATGAAGTGTTAATTGTTGGATTGATGGTGTTTGTGGTGAGAAGAGCAAATGCAAAGCAAAGAGCTGGCTTTTGCCACCTCTGTGCAAGTACACTGACACTACAATCTACGTTCAACGTGCCAAGTGATACTTCTGAGGAGACAAATGGGTCAGGTTGATCATGACTTATGTAATGTTGCCACCGCATCAACCTTCACTCATTTCCTTCACTGATTGTTGATTTTTTTATTCTGAAGCTAATGTTGAATATGTTAAACATCAGTATTGTTAGTTACATAAATCTTAGAAACTTAGAAATATATAATTATATGCTGTGAGATTCATATAATTTTTTTTTTACAAACAGTCTGGTGAGTTTGAGTTTGGCTCCGATCGCCACTATGAGTCAGGGCATGTCTCCAGGACCTTTGATTTTTCTTATAGATCGCCCACAAACACAATCTTCACATCAGCAGCGAGATTCGAATACATAACCTTATGAGGGGAAATGGTTTGACCTTACCAACTGAGTCAATATGTGTTGGTAGTAATGTTTGATTTGTGTGTATAGCAAGAATTTTCCTTGTGAGGGTAGATTTCATCAGGACGTGAATGTTTCTTACTTGAAGATCATTGCTTCTCGTGGAAGATGCTAGTATTAGAAAAAAAATTACAAGTAATTATATGCCCCTACAACCCTACTTATATTTTCTCATATAATATGTACAATTTTGGATACACTAGAAAATAGGAAATTATAGTAAAATTAAAATCATAATTAATTAACAGAAACAATTTCTCTTATCTTTTGCGACGATCATGATAATTTTTACATCACCGTTGCTTTCCACAATATTTGGAAACATGCACTATATCTAATTGTGGAGTTTGTAAGAAACAATTTTTCATACCAAAACTCTTTTTCCTCTCTATTTATGTTTGGATATACATGTTAGCATTTACTTTAAGATCAAAAGTGAATAAAACTCTTATGAATTGAGATGAAATTTGTTTACATTACACTTATCAATATCTAAACACTCACTTAATATTTTGAGTTGCCTAAGCATAATTAACTTTTTAGTAATATTAACTATACAAACTTAATCAAATACTAAAGATCCGTCAACTATTCAAACACCCGACATCTATAATTTGTGACAGTTTTCCACAAACTGCGGATTTTATGTAAAATAAACTTCAGATTGTCATAAACAGTAGTTGTTGTAGTATCTCCTAATATATATCGGTGTACATGAATTGTGAGTCTTAATTAAGGTCAAAGTCCGTATTAGTATTAATGGTAATGGAAAGGAGAAAAGAGGTCTTAGGCAGTAATGTTGTCTGAGGTGTCTTAACTTGAGAATGGAACCCAAAACGTTGTTTCAGGATCCGGCAATTATTTGTATCGACACAAAACACTCATAATTGGTTGCGATCACGTAGGGGCAGTTTCGTCACAGTTGGTATGGGCCATATCTTCGCTGTATTGGACGGACAAGCCGTATATAGATCTGGTCCTCTTCTGTGTACGGTCTAATCTCTGTCGCACTCACCCTCCTTTTATTAATTATTATTATTATTAGGATTAAAGAATAAGGAATCAATATTTTCCATTTTTGTTATCATCCTCATTAGTCATTAGTATTATTATTAAATCCCTTAAATCCAGATCTTGTATCAAAAAAACAATAATCTTAGATCAATGCCGAACATATGTAACTAAAACTAAAGATCTTTCGAATTAGTTTTTAATTAATCATAATAATTTATAAAAACTATTTTAATGTTATTTCAAGTTATTTTTAATTTCTTTTGAAATGTACCAGCGTTATTGGCTCATATGGTTCTATTTGGGATTTAGTCCCACAAGTCCTGGGTTCAAATGCTAATACTCAGAGTTTCATTTGAAATATATATTAGTTTTTTTTTTATTAATACACATAAGCATGGCATTATAACATTTAGCGCACATGTTATCACCTTGTTCTATATTGGACCTGGATTTCTTGTAGTCACGAGTCCCTGTATTGGGTTTATTCAGGGGTGTTCTACCGTCTCATCAAGATTCAATGGTTTAGATTTAAAGAGTTACACAGTTAAAATAATTTCGTTAAACCAGAATCTGTGATTAGATCCAAGGACTATAAACCTGTGACTTCACTGGAACCAAAATTCCCTGATTGCAGGGAATCCGAATGAGTCCAAGCTCATATTCAAAAGAATAATAAAAGAAGTCATTTTAATAAACGTCGGGATGTAAACTATTTTTTTCCAACAAGGGGCGAAAACCAAACATTGACTGATTTTAAGAGACTAAAAACATATTAACTTTTTATTATATATTTACAGCAACACAATACAAGACCTCAAACTAAAAAATTACTAGAGGTGTTCATCAATTTGGATCGATCGGATGACTCAACCGTCCAAATCAAACCAATGTAATTGGTTTAGACTTATTTGGTTCACTTCACTAATCAAACCAATATAAACGTTTAACTCAAATGTAAGGAGGAGTAAGGGTGATGAAGAGTGAAAGACTAGGGTTCAAACTCTAATTTACTAACAACTAACATTTTCCTATAAAAAAATAAGTTTAACTCAAATAAAATTAATTGCAATAAGTTTGATTCTCTTTTTTTTTTTTTACCAAAGTAATTCGATCACCCGATTAACCTTTATATATTCTTCTAAACTTATTGTTTGTTTGACTTTGCTTATCAAGTGTCTTTAAATGTATTTATTATCGACTTTTATATCATATTTTAAATTAAAGAGCTAATGAATTATGCAAAGTTATAATTATAAAATAAATTAATATTAATGAAAAGTGATATTAACATTTACAATTAATTTTTCTGTTCCCCTATGGGGTTTAGTCTCACTTCTTACTTCTGATAAGAGGTGTGATGTTATAATTACAATGTGTTGCTCCTATGCAGCCTTGTTTTTTTCCCTTTGCAAAAAAAAAAAAAACATTTACAATTGATTACATTTTAGTAGCATAATTTCTTAATGTTATTTTTCCTACATGGAGACCAACCTATATGGTTGTTCGCGGAAACTGTGTATGACATCATAGGCGTGATATTAGGAATTGTAAACAAAATTAGGGATAGATTTAGACAGTAATTGTATGGGGTTGGCTAAATGACTCCGTGTTTATTTGGGGTCATTTAACCCCATGTCCAAATGGACAAATGAGAGTGCATCATTTGTTTTTTTTTTCAAATTATTTTTTAAAATCTGATTTTTCTTTTTCACCTTAATTAATTAATTCAATTAGTTAATGTGATTATTCAATTAATTTTATAATATATTTGTTAAATTACATATTTATGTTTAGACCCCAATTGAAAAAGATTTCTCATTTCCAATCCCTCCCATCCCTACTCGTACAAGCTGAGACACCTACCCTACAGAGTCACCTTATTCTCTCTTTCTTTCTCCCGTTTTGTCTCATTGTTCAGAAACCCAGAAACCCTCTGCCTACCTGAATCCCTTCCTATCCTTCCTCCACCACTTTCGCTCTCTATCTCTCAATTCTGGAAATCCTCTTTGTTTCATCCCTAATCTCCAGGGCTGCGCTCGATTTGCATCACCACCCCCTTACACCCCCTTACATCTCTTCGCTGCCTGCTTCGTCTACCCGGGCTTGCACGACGGCTCTGTCGAGCGAGACGAGTCGAGGACCGGTTCTCGACTAATTGAATAAATATATTATAAAATTAATTAAATAATCACATTAACTAATTGAATTAATTAATTAAGGGGAAAAAGAAAAATCAGATTTAAAAAAATAATTTAAAAAAGAACATATGGCGCACTCTAATTAATTTATTTGGACATGGGGTTAAATGACCCCAAATAAACACGGGGTCATTTAGCCAACCCCTAATTGTATAGATGCAAGATGAGAATATCCATATGACTCATTAAATATTTAACTTGTACAAGAAGTGAGAGAGTCTCGGACAAATGTAAGCGCACTAGTCACCGATTGTTATGATATATCATATTTGATGTAGAAAATTATCTTGTAGAATAAATATAATAAAATGATGATCTCTATTATTGATCAAAGTAAGGAAATTGAAGAAAAAAAATCTCTATAATTTTATTTCTCTCCAAACTTTGCGGTAATGAACCGTTTATACTAGAGGAAAGAAACTTGAGCATTTGTTTGCGAGTGACTAATAACAATGAAAGCACAAATCAAGTAATGAAGTATAATTAAATATAGTATTTATTCAAGCCGCAGGTTTCAAATCTTCACCTTGCTTGAATTCCATAAGTCATTTCATTTCCACATTCTATCTATGTTGTTTTACCAACATCTAGTGTCAACTAAGTTCAAGCATTGCTTGAACTTTACTAATGGAAGAGCCTTCGTCAATACAACTGTTGGGTTATCTGAAATATAAATCTTTTCAACTCATACATCACCCTGTGATATGACATCACGAATGACATGCATCATAGCATCAATAGCTTTGTCTTCTCGTGATACGTCTGATTATTTGTTAAGCGAATCGCACTTTGATTATCACAAAACACTGTAATATCTTTCAAACTTACACTAAACTCACTGATAAGACTTTTAAGTCATAAAGCTTCTTTCACTATTTCTGTAGCTGTCATATACCCCGCCTCTGTAGTTGACAATGCAACTATAGAATATAAAGTTTCTCTCCAACTTGTAGCTCTACCTCCAAGAGTGAAAATATAATCATTCAAGAATTTCTTGCGGCCAAGATCACCTACATAATATGATTTACGAAATTCCATGACATGACTAATAGCTTCAGTTATTCCTCCTCCAAACACTAGATTAACGTTTGTTAAACCCTTGAAGTATATGAGAATCCACTTGATAGCTTTCCAATGAGCCTTCTCTGGATTAGCCATAAAATGACTAACAATACTCTGCATGTGCAATATATGATCAAGTGCAAACTATAGTGTACATGAGGCTCCCAACTGCGTTAGAGTAAGCCATTCTAAACATGAACTCATTCTCTATCTGTGTTGACATTTTTGCAGATAACTTAAAATACGCTGCAAATGGAATATTGTCTATTTTTGCATTTTGTATTCCAAATATTTTCTTTTAAGATAAGCATAACCCTTTCCCTAAAAAAAATAAGCATAAAAGGTTTCTTGGAGATGATTTTTCCATTGAGACACTAGTGTTATTTGAGCAAATGTTGGAAGCTAGAAAAAAAGGGTGAATGATGCAATCATTGCTATGGAGCTGTTTGTTTTAGATACCCTTATTACAAAGAACATTGAGTATGAGGATAAATAGTTATCCGAGCAAAGAATGTTGCAAATGAATAATTATGCACTTCAAATTCTCTAAATTCTGAAATGCTCCATTCAAACGAACTACAGTGAGGAAACATTCTTTAAAAGAAAATATAACTGAACGGTATAGCATAATAATTGGCAAGTCCTAAATCTAGAGCATCTGGTTTCCTTGGACATTTTGGTTCAACAATGTCTCTCCTAATGTTTATATTAACTTCTCTTTCATGGAATGAATTATAAAACTCATAAGCTAGTTACAGAAACTTATTCCTGGAATCGATTCGATTCTGCCTCAGAATCGTTAAAGTAGTACTGGGGATGTGTAAAAAATGATTTCATACAAGACCGTTAGAATAAAAAAGAAACCATTATATTGTATGTTAAACCCATCCAAAATTCTCCTTGTCCATCTTTCCAATTGTATATAAGACGAGCAATCCTGCAAGTGTGTATACAAGTCTGTCTGTACATTAAAAAAAATTCACGGGCATCAATATTTTCTTGAATGCATTCCTCCATAGCAGTAAGAGAAATAAGAAAATATAAAGGAGAACACCTATAAACAGACAACTGGTATAAGATTTAAGTGTGGGTTTGGATTTCCATTGAGATCAATGCCGAAACCAAAAACACTGGTACTATTGCTAGGGGTAGAGAGTGCAAAGGTTGTAGCCAGAGATTAGTGAGCTAATAGCAAAGGCAATGAAAGCAAGGAAAGCCAATCCAATTGAAGCACTGGCCATCTCAGTGAACTCATCTTTTCCCCAATTTGATTGCCAGTCATCAACCCTGGTGGCTGCAGATGATGCTGCTGATATCAGAAGATATGCTAGAACCTGCCCATCAAATTTTCACCAAAAAAATGTCAACTTTTCAACAAATGAAGACTCAACACATAAATTGAACAAAAACATATAAGTCAATGTTTGGAAATCCCAAAGCCATAATCAATTCTGGTAGAAGCTTCTGGGTTATGGTTTCAGAATTGATTTTGATCCAAACATGGTATAAATTGAAGTGAGCCCTCTGACTTGCCTGATCCATGAAGAAATCAAAGTGAAAGCGCAGGTGGTGATTGATTATGTGTTTCCCAGCGAATAGTTGATAGGAAAGATCACAGGCTTGAAACGCTGCATATGCAAATGCAATAACATTCACAGACAAACAATACCTGCCATATCAATGTGCTTTCCCAACATTACAATCCATATAAGGATACAGAATCAAATTCAAACCCAACAACACTAACAAATGTCATTAACTAATTATGGCACAGAAGAATAAATTCTGATCAATTACACAATAAAAGTTGCATCCAGCTAGGTTTCAATGAAATTAGAACAATTGAATTGAAAAGCAAAATACTACTATTTCTGGAATTCAATTGATTGAGGAATAAAAAGTTACCTGTATTCCTTGTAGCGATCAAAAGAGTCACCGCTCCAACCTTGAGTCTTATCAGCAGCCATCACCGAGAACGAAATCAGACACAGCACCACCTCGCTCAACCGGAACCCTAACGCCACCTTTCTCGCCATCACTTCCCTTTTCGACACCGTCGCCGCCACGGGTCTCCCCCGGCCACCGCCGTCTTCACGGCTTCTTGCGCCGATCGCCGGGCCCTGATTCGTCGTGGGCGGCGGAGGCTCCGTCCTCACGGTCCGGTTAACCACCACCCTCGGCGCCTCATTCTGCGGCGGATTACGGTGCTCGGTGTCTGGTAAAGGGGGCGCGGCGTTGGAGTATTGCGTGGAAGTGTCGACGATTACGATGGCCCTGGAGTTATTATCTCTGTGGTCACTTCCCGGCGAATTTTCCGGCGAGTGGAACGGGTCGCCGCCGTCTGATAGCGGAGAGGAGCGGAATCGGAGAGGGGAGTGAGGCGAGTCAAACTGAGTCGAGGACTCGGAGTTCCTCGACGAGTTGCTCTTCATTGTTTCGCGGAGTGGACTGCGTTTACGCTCTGTCGTTGGTGGATTTTAAAGAGGAGAAAGAAGAAAAAAGAGTGTTTGGATGGTGGGAAAGTGTGAAGAAAGTGAAAAGAAACTGTGGCGAAGAGAACTAGACTAGGGGTTTTTGTTTTCAGTTTGTGTTATTCAGTGTAGGAACCGTGCCACGTGGGTTAGATTATTCAATTAAGTTTTTCATAACCAATCAGATGAAGCCACGTTATGATTCTATGTTCTGTGATTGCTTTTGATTCTTGGAGTGGAGAGAGGTGAAAGTGTTGGCTCTGCATAGTGAAGTGATTCATTCAGATTTACTTCCTTTAAAAAAAACTCCACTCTATTGAAGTGATTCATTCAGATTTACTTCCTTTAAAAAAAAATTAAATATATATTTAGTCCATAAAAAATCTTCTCTAGGGATCACAAAATTACAACTCACTCTTCTTATTTAGTGTTTATTATCTGTTGCGACAGTTAGACGCACACATTTATATAACTCAATGCCACCTAAACTTTGTACATGAGAAACCCGTGAGCCGTAAGCAAAACTTTACGACAATAACTGAATTGTGTAAATGAGTGAATCACATGATATCAAATAAGATAAAAAACATATAAGTAGGAACGGCAGTCACAAAACAAAACTTAACAACAAAGATTAAAACAAATTATAATGTATATTTTTAGGGATTAAAACTAAAAAATATTTTTTCAAAATTAAAACTAACCATTGTTATACTTTTAGGGATAAAAATGTATTCAAGTTAAAAAAAAAAAAAAGTTACTTCGTAGTTTCTGGACATACTTGCATTCCGAGTAACTTAGCGCTCTAAGCTGAGTTCTCGTTTTCTAATTATATATTTCTAACTTGCAAGTTGGTTACACTATAGTACTACACTTAGCTTATAATAATAGAATTTTCGTCACTATTTATTAAACTAAAATTTTCCAGTCTTGATAATGAAATAACTTTAGCATGTATTCCTAATCTTAGGGATGGAGGGAAAGGGACATGGATGGTATGACATCTAATTTTGAACTTAATATAAATCCCCAAAATTGAAAATCATCACAAACTAAAAATTATTTACTTTCTATTTTTATTGTTTTTAATTCCTATTTTTAATTTCAATTGCAAAAATATTACTTTGTTTCATTTTCTTTCTATTATCAAAGAGGGACCACAATGATTAAGTCATTAATGTAACTTATTCAAATCATATTTACTATTTCACGCAAAAGATTACCCAAATCACCTAAGATTTATCTTGATAAATATCACCCTAGTTAGAAAGTTCAAAAAAAAAAAATTAGAATACGAATTTTACTCCATATTTAGATTGAGTGATTTTGACAACTTCTTCACCAAAAAGATAATTTGCAACATTTACGCTAACAATAGTTTCAACCAATTAAATGCATAATTAGGTTCATTTTCAAGTTTTTACTCAAATCTTCTCTCAAAATACTACTAGGAATAGCTTCGCCTAAGATTAATTCAGCTTTTACTATGAAAATCTACATACATAGACTAAATTACTCTTTGACTTAAAACACCGTTGGTTATTTGTAAAATAACAGATAAATACAAATGACAATGGGCACATGTATTCTTGTGTTCTGTCATCCTAATGTATAGGATTTAATTTCTCTATTTAAATAGGGTTTCAATGCTTCAATGTTACTTGTCTTTTTTTCAATATTCCCCACAGTTTTATAATGGGGAAATAAGTATGATCACTTTATATTCCCATGACATGCGGTTTACCCTCTTCTCTGTTGGGTCCATTATATTCTTCGATAGCAAATATCAGAGAAAAATATATAATTGCAGGAAATCCAAGTAGGGGTCCAATTTAGATCCCCACAATCTTTTTACAATGGAGAAAAAACGTCTATTGGAAAGGTTCCCCCTTAAGTGTTTTAATGACATTCATTTGAACAAAACTGAGGGAAGTAACCTGCAAAAGGATGAAGCTCGTCTTACTCATCACTAGACACCTTTTTATCCAGAAATCTACCTTTTTATCCCAAACCTATACCATGATCATATATATTCTTTCCTCTTGAAGAGAGCATAAGAAGCATTACTTTTATTATTCCTGTCGTTGCTTTGCAGAGGAAAGAATTAAACTATTTTGTCAGTCAGTGAAGTGGGTATAAATACATATATAGGAATCAATATAATAGGAAAGAGGATGGGAAAAAGAACAAAAGAATTTTAACTTGTGAAGGGATTGAAATGTTAGGAACAAAAAACTGCAACCTACTGCATATTGTTAAGCTCGACATGTAATGTAGGCATTGCCAAAACAACTATAGATCGGTAAATATTTTTTAAATTACAATATTTTGATAAATAGTTATTTTTCTTAACAATATTTATAAAAAAAGTTGTAGATCTTCCAATTGATGTATGGAAGGCACATTTGTAGCTGTAAGATGCTTGGCTGCAACTAGATCATGGGAAAAGTGAGAGATAATAGCAAAATGTTTCATTCAAGAATGGAAAATTGGGTTGGAACATGGATATATATAGCTCCAGTGTTGTCCGAGAAAAGAGACAGAGGAGTAGAAGGCTGAATGCCTAGTCCATATAGAAGCTGCTGTAGCCTGTAGCCATCAATTCTCATCAATAAATAAAGATTGGTGTACACTCTTTAAGTATAGATCACTGATTAGAAGAAATGAGAGATAAGTGGCAGATGTGATATATGATGTGATGTGTGTAGAAGAAAAAGATAAAGAAAAAAAAAAAAGGTGTCTTGAAGTGTCTGAACTTTAAAGTGGTTCATGAATAATAACTCAATTCAGCCTCGGTTGAAGAACATGCAACAATCCTCTGTTTTATGTTAGACAAAGAAATTGGGTTGCAACCAAGATAGACAATGAATGCAGCTATTGATTTTTGATTTTTGGTCACCTTCATCTCAAGCCCATTCAGAATCACATAAGGCAGTGAGAGTAAAGGGAGGAATCCTGAACAATATGGAGGCCATGATCCAATGGGCTTTGCTTCTGCCATGTTTGCAAGGTGCAGACTGCAGAAGGTCACAGATGTAATGATGTTGTGAAATAAAGAAAGCCTTGCTTGGTTGGAGGAGTTCAACACCAAGAAACTCTTAGGAATTACTATTACACTAAGAGTAATTATATTTTTTGATACATCGGAACCAAGACAAACAATGAAAACAAGCTAAGCGTCACCTAGAGAGTATCTCTGGAGGAGAGTCTCTAGATCAAAACAAGACACCTCAAGCACACGGAGGCCAACATGCGGCGGTGCATGTTTGGCAAGAAAATCCGCTACCCCATTGCATTCTCGGGTAATGTGACGCAACGACACCCCCCAATTCCCCACCAGCAGATCCTTTATCAGTTGCACCTCTAACATGAACCGTGCAACATCACTATCATCAATGATATCCAGTATTGTTTGCAATCAACCTCACACAGTAATAATTATATTAGCAACGTATTTCAAACCTACAATTTTTAGAAAAATAATAATAATTTCAAGAGTAATGTCATTGAGACAAAATTCATCCACAAGCTGTCAAGATTCAAAATTAAATAAGTCAAAATCGTAGGAAATGCATCTATAAAAGAGTTAATTACAATGTCGGATCAGAGGGAAAATAAAGTTGATTTAGTATTATTTCCCCCTAATTCTAATGAGGAAAAGTAATTCCTCTCTCCAAAAACTACATCCTTCATCATATTTACTTTGAAACGTACATCATTCATCATTTGTGCCATTTAAAAGATAAATTTAATCACGTAAACTTTTTTAATGAATTGAAAAATAAATTGTAACATAAAATTATTAAGGCATCTAAAAAATGTACACAGATATGAAATATTATGGATTTATGGTAACACATAGCCTCCAAATAATATTTGAAACATTGTTTTAGCTTAGTGGCTTGAATTGAAAACAAGATATTTTTTAACAACTCCATCTAACGAGAAAGTCATGTAATTAACTAACGGTTGTATACAGTTAGTATTTAAAACTTCCTAATGAAAAAATAATAAGGCAAGAGTAAAATTGAACATTCAATTAGTATTTAAAACTCTCTTTACAATTTACTAAACATAAAAGACAATTACACCTCGACCAAAAAAAGAAAGGCAATTACACATCTCCAGCGCTAATATGCTAGTTAAGAAAAAAGGTATACTTTGATTTCCCAATTCCTACTACTCCAAGATGCACAAGACAAGAAAATGATCCATTTCTTCATGGATCAATATGAAAATTTCATGTTAGAATGATCCATATATTGATAAGAGAAGTTCACCTTTTCTATAATGGGTTAGAAATATAACAAGTTCTGAAACCATGTATTCTAACTTTGTGCAGAGGCAACACTCACAGGCATGCCTTCAACAGAAGAGACCTCTCTAGTTGATGCATTTCGACTCACAACAGGTGCAACACCGTTCTCAGCATTTTCCAAAGCATTGTCTGTGTCACCAACTGGCCCTGCAATTTCAGCACGCACTGGGCGAAGAAGACCCTGTAATCTTAACCGGTAACTTTGACTAGAAGGTTGGCCTCTCACATATCTGGTTGTTGTCATAACAGCCACAGGCGAATGTTCGGAATCAGCACGGAGGTTGGACAGAGCACTGAGATCAAGATTTGGAAACACCGAGCATCGGCACCGAGGACATTTCACATTCAGCCTAAGCCACTCATCAATGCATTCAACATGAAAATTGTGAGCGCAAGGCAAGCCACGGACCTGCATTACAGTAAGTTAGAAACTAATTTTCAATCGCTCTACACAATGCATCTCAGCTATCTCAAGTGGAGGGTTCCAAGAATTCATTAGGTTCCAAGACAAGGAGCACATCTTTCAGGAACAAACTGCCAACAGCACACAGAATGACCTGGTTTAGATCATGAAAAAGTATACCTCATTCCCTTCATGGAACTCTTCCAAGCAGATGGGGCATTCGCTGCAATCAGTAGGAACAGCCTTTAACCTGAACTTTGGGAGTTCCTGAATTAAAGCTTCAACTGCTTCTCTCTGCGTCCAACCGAGACAAGAAACCCTACTATCAGAAGTGAAATTAAAAATAAACAAACAAAAGAAATTTTGACAAGAGATAAATATATGACAACAATAATAACCAACATATTGTCCAGACACACTAAAACGATGCTAATGTATGTGACAGTAAAGTTCACTCAGATTGACAAAGAATAACATGTTCAGCTACTTCACATTAGATCTAATATGGAATCAAGGTCTACAAAAGTCAGCTAGAACAACCTGAGCAGGAGTTAAGTAAAGTCCTGGATGATATGTGGCAGCATCTTGGCCCATGACTCTTGTTTCTTGACCTGCAGCTTCAAATGCCCAATCAGGAACGCGGATCATATCAACCAGAACCTAACAAAATGAAAATAGCAATTGTTATCATTTGTCTTAAAGTATAGATATAATAAAAAAGAAATGTGTATACAATAATATGATTACAGATCATATTTCAATCACCCCTTGTGTACAAATATTAAAAACAAAGAGGTAGCAACATAGTAATCTACTAATTGTGTTGACTCCAAAAAGAGCCCAGCAGTGAGAACTCAGTGCCATTTTTGTTATAACTTTCTGCTAATCCAACAGAAGTGATGGAGGATATTTAGTTTTCATTCGGTTTGTGACACCACTGGATATTGGTAATCTTGGGGAGGGACAAAAAGGAAAAAAGAGGGGGTGGGAGGTGAGAGGTTACAACTTATATGTCACAACCATTGCCAACATGCAAATCTTTTTACCACATAGAAGGGACTGCATCTCAATAACAGTGCATTACAATATTGTTATACAAGGATAGCTAACAAAACAACCAGCCACAGTGAAAGAAAGTAAAACTCAATATATAACCTTGAAAATTTGCATAAAACATAATAATCTATCATGTTAATTAGCAGTCTCCAACAGGACAGTTTGCTGAGTACACAATTGCTAGATTAGTTTAACTATAATGGAAATTGTTCAGAAAATAAAAAATGAGAATGGAGCAACATAAACTCAGACTGTAATAGTATATTTATTAGAGAGTATAGCACCAGCAGATGAGCAAGCTTAGTAGCTTCAATACGATGTTAGATTACAAGTTATTCCAAATGTCAACAAAAGATTTACCGCACTAACTTCGATTTAAAGATGAAACTAAATATAAGGTTCCTACCCTTTCCTTGATAGGGAAAAACTAAGGAAAATCCTTTCAATGTCCTTACGGACAATTCAGAAATACTCATATTTGATGCAAATAGCAGTATCCTTCTTTCAAAAGATGGAATTTCCAAAACACACAACTAGCACTGTCACCTATACTATGGTGAAGTTAGAGCTTACCCCGTATTCAGATACAGGGATACCCTGCTGGGCTCGCAATAAGTGTGCTTGTCTTCGTGTCCACCACTGCAAAGTGTTAAACTAAAATGAGAGCAAAACCCACCTATATGAGAAACAATGAATGGGAATAGTTTTGCATATGGAATGAAAACTATTTCCCTATTTTTCCCTGCTGTAGGCTGTCCAGAAACAAGAACACCATAACAAGTGGAATGAAGACAGATTTTACACATGGAAAAAAGTCATAGAAACATCTAATGAGTAATGATTGATAGAGAAACATAACCTTCCCAACTGAGATGCAAGCAATGCAAAAGAGTCCACAGTAGCTAAAAAGTAACCATATAAGGAAGCCCCATTTCTGACCCTGTTCAGGCAACTGAAGATAAAAATTTGTGTCATGCATCATAAGCTTGTCAATTAGAGTAGCACTGCAGAGTGAAGCTGGAACAAAAATAAAACATACACAGTTCTTGGAACTGCTGAACCACAGGGTACCAATGATAGTCCAAGCCCAAAGAAATGGATAGAGAAGCAATGCAAGGACTGAAAGGACCACTACTCTTCCACAGAAACGAGCATACCTCTGCTGCCACCCAAAATCTCTGGAAGCATAGAAAAAGGGGAGGGAGGAATTAAGTGCAACTGAATTAATGCAGGGATTTGACAAATTAAAACATCATTGTACTCATTCGTTCGATGCAATACAACAAAATCATAGCAAATGCAGTAGATGTTGCTATTGTGAAACCAAAGAAGTCAGCCCTGAAAGCAAAATGAGCGTAAATGATTTTACACTTGAATGCTCAACAGCCATAGTGCTATTTTCACTTTTAAGATTTAACCACAATTAAGTGCCATTTACTTTATACACTATACAACTACTGTAAAATGAAGAAAACAACCTAAATATAGCTACCAATTACATCAAAAGTCTAAGGATTGAAAGCCTTACAAACCCATTCCCGCAGCAAGCCCATTATCGACAAACATCAAGAGCCTTAAAACAAAGACAGTGGTGTAGTCCACCTGGATACCAGCAAAAGACAAGAAAAGAAGAAGGGTCATCTTTTCAGTTCACAAACAAAAGGGATCTTTTTCAAGACGATCTTATCTTAATATAGAAATTAGAAATAAATAGCGATCTTAGGTTCTTAAGAGCAAGAGTACAATTAGTAATACATTTAAAGGAACCCACCACAATCCATATATGCAACGGGTATGTACATGAATGGTAACGCTTCCAATTCATTGCCACAATAACTCTGCAAATCCAGTAGTCAAAGAACACATGCAAACACATTTCATGAATGAGAGAGAGAGAGAGAGAGAGTGGAACTACACTGATGACTTTTGTGCTGAACTAAATTTCATATTTTTTTTTCCAAAAAGTTTATATTTTTAAAATATTTCTAAGTCTTACAAGTCATAAACACTGGTTCAGATGAAGATAGAAGAGGAGGAAAGAACAAAGGAATGAGATGGAGATTGAAAATGCAGAATGATAGCAAAATCAGGGAAACCAAGAAGCTGAATTGTGAAAGGATACACGCTGGTGGCGAGCATGGACAAGAAAAACCCATCATACCTGCAAGGGAGTGAGATAAATTCAATCAAAATTAGGATGCAACAACAATCAGACCCACGAATATACGAAAGAGAGAGAGAGAGAGAGAGAGGGAGAGAGAACGAACCACTTGAAATCGACGCCTCTGATAGCCATGATGGAAACCCTAGAAGAAAGAAGCGGTGTCGTATTGAAGGATCGTTCTTAAGCATGCATCGGATCGGAATCGAAGTGCAGATGTCACAGTGAGGGAAGGGAAGAGGAAGAGGGTGAGATGAAAGTAGAGTGAAGTAGAGGATGATGGAGCAGAAAGAAATAGAAATAGAAATAGGGAAGAAAAAGTAACAAATGAAATGACACCAAGTTTGTGGGGGTTAGTAGTTGTTGTAAGTAAGAGTAAGAGAGGATGAACTAACAAAAATACAAAACGCACCGCACCGCCAAAGACATTGATTGACCTCACTGTTTTTGTTTGCGTGTGTGTATGCGTGTTGCACACACTTTGCAGTTTGCACACACTTTGCAGTTTGCACACACTTGCACTGCATTTTTTTTTACAGTGTTACCTTACCCAGATATTCCAATTACACTAATTATTCATGATAACGCACTAAGCTTAGGAGGTCGATTGAGTTGAGACTCAAATCTCCGTAAATTGCTAAAAGGTGAAACACTACGTTAATTCACTATTCTTACTTACTTCACAACATTGTGTTTCACTATTCTTACTTACTTCACAGTATTGTGTTTATAACTTTACAAAGTGTCACTCAATGCGCACTTTGTGTTCTAGTGCCTATGCGATCACTACTTACTCCCGACGTTTGCTTTTTCGTTTTGGACATCAAAATCGCTTCTAGTTTTTCAAAAGCTATTATACTTATTGCTTATGTTTCACACAATTAGAAGGCGTAAAACCCCATTCAGGATTTTTTCCTCTTTTAAACTGCTTTATTAATTTAACATCAATATGTATATGTCAATGTATAAATTGAATATAATGCTTGATCCCCCGAATGATTGGAAGCCTCTTAAAGTCCAATAAGCACTCACACTTAAGAGCTTGGAGGGTTATGATCATGTCTCGACTCCACAGTCGAAGAACCGTTTATGGGGCATTTAATATTCATCAATCATCGGATCCCTCAGGCATTAATTCTCGTGTAACCGACAGACTCATAATGACTCTCCTCAACAATCAATAATCATTGATAACCCCCAGTAATTGTAAAGGCCATAACTACCAGACTAATGAGGTAATGATGCACAATGAAGAAAACCCTCGAGTATCTCGAAGGACAAGAAAAAGGCCTATAAAGGGAGTGGCCCGAGCAAGACAACACCATCTTCACTCTAATTCTCATCTTAGACTTAAGCTTTGAGATAACCCTTTAAGTTTGGGACCCTGAAAATTAGAGAGGAACATCTGCCACCGTCTATGGGTAGAGGTAAAACTAACCAACTTCCACATATCAATGCTTCACCTTACCAATGCCATGGTTGGCGAGATCAATAGCGAGGAAACAGAAGCGCAGGTAATGAGTTCGTTGATGGCCACCATAAACGAACTTAGAGGGTAGAACAAAACATTACAATCACGAATCATTTCGGAGGATGTTAAGGGGAAGACAATCGTCACATAAAACTCAAATGAAGATTTTCAACTCTTTTCCCAACCGTGAAGGAATACCTCGTGCCAGATCAGTATCGGAACGTCAAATTTGATATGTATGATGGGACTACCGATCTAGAGAAGCACTTAAGCGGTATTCAAAATTGTTCGCGCGTGAACTCTTGACGATGGCTCTCTTGATGCTCTAGTGGTGGTGCTTAGCTTAAGCTAACCATGATACAGTGTGCCTCTGGTTGAGGTGCGACAGAGGGAGGGCCTGCAAAAGTCACTTGGATGCTTAAATCAGTGTGAGAGGAAAGCGAGAATCCATGAGCTCAAGCGAACACAGGAGTGTGCAAGTAATGAATTGCATTCTAAGTAAATGAACAATAGAACTTGTATTTATAAGCTTGTGATCGTGTCAAGTGTCTCTGCAAGTGTAAGGGATGTCCTTAAGTGGAGCTTCCAATCGGGGGTTGGCGTTGAGCCAATGTGCTGTGGGTGTTCCCCTCGGCCCTTTGTCAGTCCGCTCTGACATTTTGGCAAGTGAGCCGGGAGATCTCGTTCATGTACTAGGTCGAGCAGGTCGCCTTGGTGGTGGTGGCTTAAGAGCAAATCCACGTGGTCTGCTTACGACGCGGTCGGGTCGCGTAGCTGAAAAGTCGACCGGAACAGGAGCTCCCCTGGTTGGTGTGTCAATGGTTGGCATGTCAAATTCTTGAATCTTTAGTCAATGCCCCTTCCGTTGTGCTCGTGATCCCTTTATCTGTATCTGAGACGCCTTGACAGTCACACGAGATGCCAGTGAAGTGTATATATATGTGTGTGTGTTCTGTTTTACGGTTACTCTTCTAATTATTATTTACATTTTTATTTAAAAAATATTAAATAAAAATAAATATATTTAATATATAAAAAACATAAATATTGATTTTACAAATATTCATTTGAAATAATAAATTCATACGACATAGGCAGTTGAATAAAATATTTCTTTTAACCTACTATATATTTTTTATAAAGTATTATTTTGAAAAAAATTCTTTTATTAATCTATTTTAAAATTTAAAATAATCTTGATAATAGACCTATTATAAATTTATTTTAAATGTTTATTTTGACTGAGATTTTTTATTCATATATTTTAAGTTTTTAAATAACCTCAATTTTTATATTTATTTAATCAAATAATAAATTTTTATTCAATGTAGATATACTAAAAGATAAAATTTTATTAGAATTCAAGAAATAATTTAATATAAATAAACGTTTATTAATATATTTCGTATATCTTTATATTTAATTTGAATCCACATCTTAATTAAAAAAGAATAAAGAAATTAATTTCTGGTTACACAATATATATCAAATATTATATTTTTTTTAGAAAAAAACTTAAAGCAATTTGTAAGTACTTCTGTAAATGACTTATGGTCCGTGACACATGTTATATAGTGATCAAAGTTAAAATTGCACAAATTTTTTGTCATCGCAACCTCCAAATACGTAGATATAAATGATTCTAAATTATTTACTATTCTTTACGTTAAACAAATATTTTACTTGATTCTTGTAGTCATTATTCTCATCATTGAGTTTAAGCCAATCTATTGGGTTTTTTTAATAATGTTAAAAAAAAAAGGAAAATCATGTGTAAATTTTTTTTTAGTACAATATGGTTGTTTTGGCCAGCTAAGTGTGATGTGGCCTGGGCGTGAGAGGAGTCCTGAGCTTTATGACGACTTTAAGTTTGGATTCGCGAGCTTTTCCACGGCTTGCAGGGGTTGGGAGGGAGTTGAGGCTTTTTTTTTTTACTCCTACTATTACCACAGTTTAAAACTGTGGCCTAAAGATGGTAAAATTTGCAGTTTTTTAACCGTGGCCTAATATATTATTTTATACATTTTATTTTTAATTTATTAATTTGTGTTTATTTCATGAGTAATACTATTTTAGTCTCTATTATTTAGTTTGTGTTTTTGGGATTTAAATTACTCTCGCAAAACAATCAAAATTATTAATTTTTGAGAGAAAAAAATAAAAGAAACTAAGTTTTGAAGGTAAAATAAATATAAATTAAGTTTTTTTTTCCTCTCAAAATTAATGATTTGAATCGCTTTACGAGAATAATTTAACACATAAAAGTGTAGATTAAATAATAGACACTAAAATAGTATGATTCACGAAATAAACACAAATTAATAAATTAAAAATTACATATTTAAAATAATATATTAGGCCACGGTTAAAAAACCGCAGACTTTACTATCTTTAGGCGAAGGTTTTAAACCATGGCAGTAGGAGTCGCAAAAAATCCCGCGACTCCCTGCAAACTCTTGCAAGTCGTGAAAAAGCTCGCGAATCCCAACTTGAAGTCGCTATAAAGCTCACAACTCCTCTCACACAAAGGCCATGTTACACCTAGCTTGCCAAAACAACCACATTGCACTATATTTATTTTTTACCCATGTTTTTGCTAAATTTTCTTTCTACACTATTCAAAATAAAAGCCAATCTATTGAATGTTTTATAAATTTAAAATGTAAAAATGATTCTAAATTGTTTCAGACTCATCTTCTCAAGACCCAAGTTAGCAATCAAAAAATATTCCTTGCTCCAAGTCATCCACATCACCGTAAGCCCTCACAATGCTTATGAGAACAACATAACGTTAAAAAAGTAGAAAAGAACTCGTTAAAGTTTAATATTAAATAGGAGAGAGATTATAAAAGCAACTTTAATTAACATTCAAGAAAAGAGATAAAAGAAACAAATGATACATTTAACTTTAAATAGTTGTATTTTTTATTGGTTGTATGTAAAGATGATGTGTGGGTGTGAGTTCACATAAGAATTGCTATACTCATATTGGACAAATTTAATATTAAAGATGAGAGAGATTATAAAAGAAACTTTAATTAATATTAAAGAGGAGAGATGAAACTACATTATTTCAATTCCCTTTCTTGACTACTAGTTTTTATTATCATTTATTTTTTTCATTTATTTTATTACTACTATATCTACAAGCACCAAACCACCTCTTCAGCGTTTGACCATTTTTCACTCACCCATTATAAACCATTACCCTTCAAGTCAAATCCCTCTCCACAATCCTCATTCTCACAGGCAACCCTCTCTTCATCCTCAAAGTCAAAGCCATAATATGCTCAGGACACGTGTCCTTATCCAACGTCTCAATCTCAAACATCTTCATCACCGAAGCCGCGATGTACTTCATCTGAATATAAGCCATCTCCTTCCCCAAACACATTTTGGGACCCGCATGGAACACTGGAAACCGAAACGGACTCTCGCTCTGGCACAACCCGCGGCCATCGAGCCACCTCTCCGGCCTAAACACTTCACAGTCCTCCCCCCACACGCTCACCATCCTCCCCATTGCATACGTGTGGTAAGTTATGAACCAACCCTTCCTAATCCACGTCCCGTCCGGCAAAATATCATCATTTAAGCATGACTTTATGTCCACTGGCACCGGTGGGTAAAGCCTCATTGTCTCCGAAATCGCTGCATGCAGTTTAGTGAGTGAGTGTGTGCGTGCACGCGCGCGTGTAGGTGCAAGCGTGGGTGCGTGCGATACAGTTTTACTTCTGAGTAATATTAACATTTTTATTTTCAAAATATGTTAAATAATTATTAATATATTTAATATATAAAAAGCGTAAATATTTATTTTACAAATTTTTATTTTAAGAAATAAATTCAAACGACATAGGTAGTTGAATAAAATATTTCTTTTAACCTACAATATATTTCTTGTAAAGTATTATTTTGAAAAAAATGCTTTTATTTATCTATTTTAAAATTTAAAATAATCTTAATATTGGACCTATATAAATTTATTTTAAAGTGTTATTTTGAAAGTGTTGTTTCATTCATGTATTTTAAAATTTTAAATAACCTCAATTTTTATATTTATATAATCAAATAATAAAATTTTATTAAATGTGGATATATTAAAAGATAAAAGCTTATTCAAATTCAAGCAATAATTTCATATTAATAAACATATTTATTAGTATATTTCTTATATCTTTATATTTAATTTGAATTCACATAGTGATTAAAAAGGAATACATTGATTAATTTCTCTTTACATAATATATATCAAACATTATATTTTTAGAGTAGTGTGCAAGTACTTTTATAAACTCATGGTCCTTGAGGTATGTCATAACCTATGAATCTATGATGGTGATTAGAGCCAAACCGCTACCATCAGAGCCAAAACCGCACAATTTTTTGTCATCGCAACCTCCAAATACGTAGACATAAATGATTTACTATTTCTTACGTTAAATAAATTATTTTCTTGATTCTTGTAATCATTATTCTCATAATTGAATTTAAGCCGATCTATTGAATGTTTTTTGAATTTAAAATATTAAATAATTCTAAATTGTTTCAGGCTAGTTGATGATGCAACGATCAAAATATCTTCCTTCCTCAAAGTCATCCACATCACCATAAGCCCTCTATTTACGAGAACAACATAATGTTAAAAGAGTAGGAAAGAACTTGTTAAACTAAACCCTCACAATAAGCCCTCTCAATGCTTACGAGAACAATGTAATGTTAAAAGAGTAGGAAAGACCTTGTTAAAATTCAACATTAAAGAGGAGAGAAATTATAAAAGCAACTTTAATCAACATTAAAGAGGAGAGATGAAAGAAGCAAATAATACATTTAATTTTAATTAGTTGTATTTTTTTATTGATTGTGTGTAAAAATGATGTCTTGGGTGTGTTTTCACACAAGAATTGCTCAAGACAAATTTTCTTAAAGAGAAGTAGTATTATCCGTGAGTTTGAATTTATGTCTAACGAAAGATGACTGTTAACAGATGTACTAAGTTGCTTATGATAGAATTTGACCATGTACGTCTAAACAAGGTTTAAATATGTTTTAGGTCCCCCATTTTAGAGATCTTTTGGTTTAGGCCCTGTAATTTTTTTTTTGTATAACCCTTAAACTAAAAATGATAGTGTGTTCCCTGCCGTCAAGGTCCATAAAAAAAACGATGACTCAGTTAATAGAAGCTGATGTGGCCTTTTACATGTCATCAAGGGATTCAAAGAGACATCCTACATGGAAATGCATTTTTTAACTCTTTCTTCATCTTCATCTCTTTAACTTCATCTCCATCTTCATCTTCAAAAACTAAGAATAATAAGTTTTTCCAAAATCTTCACAATTCTTTTTTTCCAGAATCTTCATCTTCATCTTCAAAAACCCAGAGTCATATTTTTTTCTAGAATCTTCACCTCTTTAACTTCATCTTCACCTTCAAAAACCTAGAATCATAAACTTTTACAGAATCTTCATAATTTTTTTCCTAGAATCATAATTTTTTCCAACCCCAAAAACCTAAGGCATAGCACAAATCGGACTTAAACCAAACATAGCACACACATAGAATCAAGAAAATGAAGCCCAGATCAAAATAATGAAGCACACAATCAGACCTGAGCAGACTCGAACCGATTGATTCATCTGAGAAGGTTGAAGATGAAGAAATTAAAAAAAAAATCCTTCACCCCTCTTATCCTCCTCCAACAACACCACACACAGGTCCACCCAAATAATCGCAGAAAAATCGAGAAAAAGAAAAACTCAGATCCATCAAAACCTAGAAAATCCCAAATCCAAAATCAATCCCTACCGGAAGGAGAAGAAGGATTCAGCAGCGCCACTCACCCATCCCTTTTTCATGCTCGAGCCGGCGACGCGGCGGCCGTGCTCCACTGACGGTCACGAAATCGTTCACAATCTTCACAACTGCTAGATCAGAGTTTGCAGAGATCCCTTATCAAGGCCACTATCAAGATTTCAAGATCCCCACTCATGAGTCTCATTGTCCTCATCACCAACATAACGCACACCATCGCCTTTGTCACCATCATCATCATCAGAATCATCGATCTGGGACCTTAAAACGTCGATCAACATAGTTAGATGCATCCCTGAAGGGGTTTAATGTGGATGTTGGTGGTTTAGAAATTTTGAGCAAAGTGGCCCTAGTGAAGAAGAGGGGGTGATAAAGGGATTTTGACTGTGGGAGGTGATGGAGGGGGATTTAGGGATTCTAACCGGGAAGCCATGGTGATATGAGAAAAAAAGTGGAATTTAGAAAACCTCACTTTTTTCTTATATCACCATGGCTTCTTATTCAACCTCATCTATTTTTTCTTACTCCCACTAGATAGATTTTACGAAAGAGTAAGGTAGCACTTAAGATCTTTTCATTTAGATAAAAATGTCCTATCTTTTTCTATTAAAAGTTAAAATACAATCGAAGTTCTGGGCTTTTTTGTAATTTTACTTACATTGCATCCATCACTGGCGAAAAACTGCATCAGCCACTTGGATGCCTTGTTCTCCATTGAGAAGGCAATAATTTCTTCGTTACTGAAGATTACAAAGCGCAGAATTGCTCCCTTCTGTGATACAGATTCCTCCACAAGCATTTGCGAACCTCAAAGTCTCTCTCGGTTTTGGTTCGTTCGTGTTGGATCCAATAAAGCAAATATGTCAACCAGCGAGAAAAATTTCTGACTTTTAAGAAGAAAAATATTGCATTACACTAGATATTGGCCGGTCAACGAAGATCATAAAAGGAATACATGAATAATTTGTCTAAACCATTCCTATCAATTTCATTTTAATCCTCACTATCTCCAATATGTCAACATCTGATAAACCAGAAGTGGTCGAAATGCTGAGAATGAAAAGCAAAAGGAAGATGATGAGAAGGGTGGATTTCTTGATACTGTAAGCAAAATAACAGACGGTGGAGAAGAAAGCATCCAAACGGCAGATGCGGTTTCGATGGAAGGAGTAGGTGAGGGGTGCAATGTAAGCAAAACTACAAAGAAGCTCAGAACTTTAATTGTGTTTTAACATAAAAAGTAGGGGCATTTTTTGTCTAAAAAAAAGTGTTAAGTGCTAACTTACTCTTTCACAAAATCTAGTGGGAGTAAGTTAGCAATCCTCATATATATAGTGCTATAGTCATGACTATTCATCGTTAAATTTGACGGTCACAATTTATTATATATATATATATATTTATTGTTTTTCATCCTATTTCAATTCATTTGATCCATTTCAAGTACAGCTGTAAGCTTTCACTTACATTTATGAACTCACAGACATCTCATCATTTAAGATTTTATCAACACAATTTTTTTTCTTTTCATTTTCAATAAAACATCATACGAAGCTATTATCAAACAGAAGATGTAGACATTATAACCTGAATGAACGAAAACAACTAGTTACAATTTGGTGGCGGCTTCAAACATTTATATAAAGCAGACACAGGCGGTTTGTAAGCAGGAATGTCATTGGTATCAACAAAGCGAACTTCACCAGGTGCAAAAGACAAATTCCTGTGCCTGAAATTTAAGAAGCAAGCATAAAAAGAAACAAAGATGTGATGTAGAACTAATAACCAAAATGAAAACCTTGAGTACCATATTGTAGCCTTAATTAAAATCAAGCACATTATAACAGGAGTTAGGACTATCCATCATTCAGTTACCTTCGCAGGTCTAGTCCTATCAAACCAGCCTGAAGTATTGACAAGTTGTCAGAATCCGGCGAGACTATAACAACCGTGTCACCGGAGTATTGTGTTTCAAGAATTGACATGAGTTGTGTCACCCGAACAAAAACATCTGCAACACTCTCATTTGGAGTTCCATCATCAATGGGAGGAGGTTTGATGTTTGGAGAAATACCATCTGATGCATATATCTGGACCATTTGAAAGGTTCCTGCTCTTAGATACATTATTCTTAACATCATTGCACAAATTCCACTTAGCTAGGAAATGCTCATCCGAACGAGAGTGAAGCATATAAGTCATCATAACAGTTGATTTTTAACTATAAATTAAAACTGTGATAAAAATACATGCACAACACATGGAAGTAAGTTGCTAAAATCTATTAGTAGAATGTTTGGATCAGCTTATTTTACCCAGAATCAATTATGTCACCCAAAAGTCACTCGCAGAAACTTCTCTACAAAAATGATTTTAGTTTTAGAATAAAATTTTAGAAGGATTTCCAAACATGCACTGTATTGATTACACAAGTCATTAGAACTTCAGTACAATCCTCATTTTAATGCAGCCAAATCCAGAGCTATGATCAAAATCTAACAAAAATTAAGGAAAAATAAATGCAATTTAAGTCGTGTTACAGAAAACAACAGCACAGAGAGAAATCCTACTTCTGAAACAGATTCCAAAATTTTCCCTTCATAAGCACCTAATCCACGAGCATCCAGAAAGCTGTATTCTGGGACTATGTAACTGAAATCAAAGAAATTTACAAGCATGCTCAGCTTTTGGGAATTGGGATGCATATATACCCTGTCCCCAAAAAAATATAGTTCTAGATTGCTCTTCACTTCAGAATCAAAACCATATACTTCTAGATTTAAATTAGCAACAATGATCTTTTTGTAAATTGAAAAAGATACCTTCGAGTAACTGCATTAACGGAAGCAATGATCTCAGCAGTTTCGTAAGCTCTCTGAGTTATAGCAGGCCAGATCCAACAGCTATTGTCACAGGCACCCATTTCTTTCAAATCAAAAGCTGCTCTCACAGCCTGCTTCTTCCCTCTCTCAGATAAACCACTATCCACAGAAGTCTTCGTCACCGGGTTCGTGTTGATGACCCCAATCCTCTCGAATTCTGATTCCCCTGCTCTCACCAGAAAATACCTTCCCCACTCACACGCACCACAAAATCAACAAAACCCTAACAACAATGCTTATCCAAAATAAACTATGTATTATCGAACATGACAGCACCACCACCACCCTATTTGAGAGCGGCGGAGTTTACGGGATTACCGGTTGACGAGGCGCGGCGGAGGCATGAGGAAGAGGCCGCTGGCACCGGCTACGGGGTCAGAAATGGGAAGCGAGGTTGGGAACGAGACATTGAAATTGAAGGAGATGGTGAATGCGGTAGTGCTGAGGAGGTGGCGGCGACGGAGGAGGAGGTTGGTGGCGTGGTTGGGAGGGAGAGACGACGGTTGCGGCGGAGAAAGAGAAAGGGTCTGATGCGTTTGATTTGGCGCTAACATTTTCTTATTAGTTTTGGCGTTTTAATGGCGGAGGTTTACAGCCTTATCAATAGCGGCATCCTGCAAACGACGATACGGGAAATGGCGTTTTAGTGGATAAAACGGCATTCAGGGTATTATGATGATGATCATTCCTTCCTTCCTAGGGTTTGATAGAGTTGGAATGACAAAGGTAACTAAAAAAATTTAAACTAACTAGTGTCATTTCTAATTTATAGATCACTTTTAACTATATAAAAAACTTTAGGAATTTATTTTATAAATATGAGAGATTCCATTACTGAAAGACTCAATCTCATAAACAAACAACTTGATCTCATCATTATGGGCAACTTCATTATTCAGAGTAACCTATTCTTTATCTACATTAGACAGTCAGTTGTATTTATGATTATTTTTGTGATTGAATGGGTTAAAGACATAATCCCCCCTTGAAATTATGTAATGAGGGGCGGATACGCATTAAGGGGAAATTAGTTTTGTTGATGTATATATATATAGGTGAGTAGGAGGTAGGAAATAAACACGTTCATTTTACTTTTTAGAAAACTAAATTTGGAATTTCTCTAGTTCTTAGTTTGGTCTCTCCAAAGTTCACTTTGTGAATAGGAACAAATCGAGTAATCTAGTAAAATCAACATTTAATTAAGCGTGTTGGTGAACAGTGATGAACATAGATGTGTTGTGGTTGTGCACTGCGGAGGATGCACCTGCAAAGGTCACTCCGACACTCAAGTTAACTAATGATCACAGAAAATCTCATAGTCTAAGAGAAACACAAAATAGAGCAATCATGAGTTGTCTGAGAGCATTAAAGTGCAATCAAATCTTTATATGCCTAATCGTCTAATTAACTACTTAGGTGGTTAATCGCTTGATAACTTGTTAGCAGGTGACATTGACGTTTTAACTCTGTTTAAGTTAACGAGACTATAGTTCTAACCGCTCAGCTTTAATGGTCAAGTCAGCTGGTTAGAACGATTGAAGTTTTACTTCAACTTTGCTCTGATTGGTATCTTGATCAAATAATTAAGACTGACGGTTTGGCTGACCATGATGACTTGAATCAGAAATTAATGTATTCTGGTGTCTATTCACTCAATATAGATTAATTCTTCACTTCATAATTTCACAAACTCAAACTTCAGCTATAATCTATTTAATCTATTTTTTTAAAAGAAAATTTTCAAAAACTTAAAATTGTGTATATTGTTTTTAGTGATTGAGGTTTCTCACAAATCTCCTGTCTTTCATATTTGTTCTAACAGCACAATGTCAATATTCCTAATCAATTCAAACTTGAACTTGTTTCTTTTTAACTTATAAACTTAGCACTCCTTCCACTTTTTCTTTTTTAAACCAGAACTTATGATTGAAATACAGTGTTAACAGGGTTAATGAGAAAATTCAAATGTAGATTGAGTATTTATGATGTCAAGCTGCGTGTGCCTCTGATGCATAGATTGATGTGAGCATTTTCCATATTAATCTTGCATTTCTCTGTCCTGGATAGCAACAGCAAAGGTGTATGAAGTGTTTTAAAACTCGACTCGATCATCGATTCGGCCGAGGCATTAAATCAATGAGTCACTAGTCGGATCAAAGAGCTATTAAGCGGATTGCTTGACTCGGTATTTATTAAAAAATATTATTACTAATAATAATAATACCACCTAACATTAATTAATAGCTTCATACATTAAAATTCAAATTAAACAACAAGCAAGAAAGATTTTACTGCAACAAGATGTCACTAATAAGTTACAAATGTTATAAAAAAACATAGGTTATATGCTTTAATCACAACAAAAGCGCACAAAATTAGTGTTTATTAATGTCTATTTTGTACTAAATTTACCAAGTTTTGATGAATGATTCCACTAATGGAATCTGGCTATTTAATTCTACTCTCTATGATGCCAAATGTAGTGTACCTCTAGCTAGTACTAATACTGTTTGTCCTCTGTTGTTAAGGAACCTTGCAGACAAGGTTGCAGCTGCGGGATATTTTGTGGCTGTTCCTGACTTCTTCCATGGTGACCCCTATAATCCTGAGAATGCTAACAGGCCTTTACCTGTTTGGTTAAAAGATCATGGACGGTTAGCTCTTATTTTATGATAATTGGTTGTTTACAATTACAGGCTGTTTACTCCATGTAGCTAATCTAACCTAGTGGGAAAAGACATTGGTTTTTGTTGCTGGTTCACTTGGCTTTTTCCAATTTTTTTAATACTGTCTTAAAATAAATGAAAGTCTGTTGTTTCATTGGAATTCAATTTTTTGGTACACTGGAACTTTGATAACACGGATTGTGGATGATGTGATTAACACGTAGGTAGCACTTGGCCAGTCCTAAATTTTGAATGTTAGTGTGCCACCTGTATATCAGTATATATGGTTTGGATTAGTGGATCAAATACTATGGATCACCTCAAATCAAATGTTTTAAAAATTGTACATGTATTTGTAAATTGTTACCTTTTAATTATGTAGTCAGTTTCATCTAGTGGAAAGGGCTCGTTTTGTGTGTTGTGTCATTTGTAATACTTAATTTTCTGACTCTTTCATATCAATAATAGGACAAAGGATTTGAAGTTGCAAAACCCATCGTTGAAGCTTTAAGAAGTAAAGGCGTGTTGGCTATTGGGGCTGTTGGATTTTGTTGGGGAGGTATGCACTTCTCATTCCCACTCATTTGGAGTGCTTATATTTTCCCGTCCTCTTGTTTATATACTAATATACTATGTAGCGCATTCAGCTTCATATGTCGCACGGATACGGAAACGGTACAAGTACGTGATTCTTACAAAAGTTGAGGTATGGGTACATTATATATAATGTAAATATTTATATAAAAACACACATAAGAAGAAGATTATGTTTTCAACAAATTAGCCAAACATCTTTACAATAAAAAAATTTATGACATAAATTGTTGTAAAAAGCTAAAATATTGAATTTGTACCCCTTGCAAGAAAGGAAATATGAACTTAGTATTCTATATACCATCAACCAATACATGAGAGCATTGGTTAAGAAAAAATGAGATAATGAAGTACCCAACGAGTACCCATGAGTACAGTATCGGGTACGTACCCGTACCGGGTACGGATGCCAAAATGGAGTACCCATACTTCATAGTCAACTTCTCATAGGTGTAGTTATTGTTGGTTTGATTTTTGAAATTATGAACACAACTAAGCAATCAAACTCAGTGTAGTTTTTCTCTTCTTTCCCTCAGCTAAGGTCGTGGTTGAACTTGCGAAATCCAGACTAACCCAAGCAGCTCTGCTATTACATCCATCATTTGTCTCTGTCTCTGAATGACATCAATGGTATGAATTCTCAATATTTAGCTTTCTTCTTACTTTGCATATCTTGGTTGAAAACTTCACTGCATCTTCTAAGAATGACTGCCAAAGTTATGTTGCAGTAGCATCTTGACATCCCTACGCATGTTCGCAATATAACATTCCTCGTTCACTTCATGCTGACTTGCTATGTATTTTAACATATGCTGATTGAACCAGCCAGCCTAACTGAACTGGTCAGTCTAATCGAACCTACTGGTCGATCTAAGAACCTTGACTGAACTGGACCGAAACATCTGTTTTGAATGAACCAACTATGAACCGGCCGGTCTAATTGAACTGCTTATGAACCAGCCGGTCTAACCGAACCGTGATTGGGCCGACTAGTCTAATTGGACCAGCCGGTCACAGTTCCAATCATCGTCACCATCCTCTTGTCCTTGTCGCGACATTCTTTGGCTAAATAACTCTTATGTGTTTTATTTCCAATAACTTATTATTATTTAGAATGATATGGCTTCTGAATTGTCATTTTTTTAGCAGGTTTATAGTTATGTTAAAATATTTCCTAAAGTCTTACATGGGTGGAGTGTGAGGTACAAGAATGAAGATGCAGAAGCTGTGAAGGCTGCTGAGGTGGCCCATCAGGACTTGCTGGATTGGTTTGCTAAAACATCTCCAAGTGAGAAACCTTGTTCAATGAATGTGAAGAAGAACTTCTATTGCCTCTTTTCTAATAAGAGCATGTTTGTCTTACATTGTTCCGAACTTAATACACTTTTAACATAAAATTATTTATACTGTGGGAGTAATTTTACATGGATATTTAATTATATTTCACCATCTTATTTTTTTAAAATCTTTTTTATTTAACTAAATAATGATATGATAACATGATGAAACATAATTAGACATTTGTATAAAACTTTTTACACGTTAATGTATAATTATATATTAAACTTTCTGAATTAGACATATTTATTTTTTAGAATGGTAAACGAAAAATTTTAGATTGAAGAAGAGCAAATGTTGCAATTGGAACTACCAATCTCAATTGACAACTCTACATTTAATAAGCTTGGTAGGATTAGTCAACTACTAATAAGTTGTTTAAACTTTAAATAATCCCTCTCCCTCTTTCGCTCTATATTCTTTAATAATGGATGATGCTTATCAGAAGTTTTCTTTACAAATAGTCAAATACAATTCATTGCTTTTTCTGTTGTCATAAATACAATTGATTGCTGACTAACCGAATATTCACATTTCTTAGTTTAGATGTTGCTTTCCTCTTTGAGTACTAGTAGGAAACGTATCTAAGTTATTGTAAAACGTAGTAACTTGTTAATATACTTTGATTATATGGTAATATAAAAATAAGGTAAAATTACATTTCATTTTCGTGTGAACATGTTCCACTTATATTTTGTAAAATGCATTGACTTTCCTCTCTACATATATTTTTTTTGGCTACAGGTTTTTTTTATTACACCTCATATCATTTAGAACAAAAAATGAGTGTTAAAAATAATAAATCTTAGAAAAAATCAGTGCAATAATGATAAATCTGACAAGATACTAGTGTAATTTTTCAAATAAAATAAGTGTATTCGAGTCTTGTTAAATTATAAAAGAGATGTTATTGCAATAATAGTAAAGTTTTTATATTCCGACATCCAATAATTTGATGTTACAAAATATTGACTTCTAATTTAATCATAATAAAAATATGTAACAGTTTTTTGCATACATGGCATTATATGATTTAATGTCAGTTTTACAAGATATTACACTCAAAATGCATGAAAAGTATAGTATTTTAATATATAATTAGATATCATTGTTTTAAATTAAAATAATAGAAATATTTGGTTATTTCATAATTAATATATATAATTTAACTTATGACTAATATTTATTTAAATATTAAAGTATATTATTAAAAATTTCAGATTGTGAAAAATTAAAAAAGCTAATTTCCCTGATAAAATATTAATTTTCAGAATTTAAATAATATAAATATTGTTAGGTAAAATAATATTTAAATTGAATATTAACCAAAAATAAAATGAATATAATTACATTTATTCTATATATAAACATATTCAGTTATTTAACAATTAATAGCCATAACAACCATAGAATAATACTAATACTAATAATAATAAAAATAAAATATGAAAAGAGGAGGAGCAACGGAGAGAGGGTAGTGGGGTAGAGGCACACGTTATGAGCAGGCAATTCCATGTGCCCACATGGATGAGAGAAAGAGAAGGAGAAGATGATGAACAACAACAACAACAAGCAACTCAGCTTCATCATCAACAACTGAAACTCAAAAATCTCTCTTTTTTTTTCTCTAATTTCTTTGTTCCAGAGAAGAAAAACACAGAAAGGTTGAAACTTGAGACTTGAGAAAGAAGAAGATGAAGGATAGTGGTGATGGGTTTGTGAGAGCGGATCAGATTGATCTAAAGAGCATAGATGAACAGCTTGAGAGGCATCTCAACAAGGTGTTGACCATCGACAAGAAAAAGCGCTCAGAAGAGGAAGATGCTGCTTCTGATCATCATGTTCATGTTCACACAAGCGCCTCTGCTTCCCCAACTGCCATTAAGTTCAAAGCTGTTGGTGGGGTTAGCTTCAAGAACAAGAACCAGAACCACAAGCAGGAGTGGGAGATTGAACCTTCCAAACTCATCATCAAGAGTGTCATAGCTCGTGGTACTTTTGGCACAGTCCATCGTGGTGTCTATGATACCCAAGATGTTGCTGGTCAGTTTCTTCAATTTTTGTTTTCTGGGTTCAATTTTCACTCATCAGATTCAGATGTATAATAATCCCCTTCCCTCCAAAGTAGCAAAAGTAGTTGGAGTTCATAATCTAGTGATTTCCGAGTGTTTTTCTTTATTTTTCAAAATAAAGTTTATATTTTTTTACAAATTGTTCTGGGCTTACCAATGGATACAGCTTTGAAAATTCTTAATCTAGTCAATTCAATTTCTCCAATTCCTTTGCTTCTGATTTTTCTTGAAAAGAGTTGACTTTTACAATGATTTAGTGACGACCCATTACCCAGACTCGGGTTGAGTTTGTGAGGATAATAGTAATTTGGATGATGTTTTCAGCTTCCTGAAATCTATGTGATCCTAGGTTATGGTTTTGAGGTGTGTTGAATATAATTTAATACGATCTTCTTGTTTCGTTGATTGTTCTTTTGATGGAATTGGTAAAGAAGTGGTTTCATTTTTCTGCATTTCGCTGATGACGGTTATTGTAATTGTTTCTGCTTAATGATCAGTTAAATTGCTTGACTGGGGTGAAGAAGGCCAAAGGACAGAAGCTGAAGTTGCTTCTCTGAGGGCAGCGTTTATTCAGGAAGTTGCTGTTTGGCATAAACTTGATCATCCCAATGTCACAAAGGTTAATTTCAGTTTCTTCAACTTCAATTTCTTTCCTTTTGTTTAGGTTGTTATTATTATTTGTTGAGCTTTTGGGTTCAGTGTTGCATATGCTACTGTTATTGCATATTAGTTGATTTTATTTGGGGGGAAGGATCCATCAAAACATAGAACCAGGGTTTTAAATTGTGATTGTGGTTGTAGTTGCGGCTGCGTTGCGGAATGTTGGACAAATGCAGGTTGATGCAACCACAATTGTGGTCACGATACTGATGCGGGGAGTCCAAAACCACTTACATTGCAGCCGCAATTGCGGTTGCGGAGCGCAATTTAAAATCCTGCATGGAACTTCCTTCCTCCTAAGGTCCCATGGACTTATAATCATTGAAGTGTTTCATTTTCAAGAGAATCCATCTCAGTCCTCCTTTTTAAGTGTACCTCATGTCTATACATACATACTTTCAGTTTTAGACTATCTCTGTGGTTGCATACTTGCATATAATGTCTTTAGTGGGTGTCAAGCAATTAGGTCTTTTGGCAACTTTTATACTCAAGGATGCCAAGTTATGTGGGTTGAACATGGTTTAAAATTGCGGTCCACAACTACTATTGCAGCTGCAATGTCAACATTTTTCAGCTCATTGCAACCATTCTGCGGCTGAAATTGCGGTCACATCAGCAACATTTGTCCAGAATTTTCTGCAATATCAAGGATCATGACGTAATCACAACCCTAATTTAAACCCTCGAGTTTAACTTATTAGCGATTTCCTTCTTAACTACGTCATCCCCACCTTCCTAACTCCCTTCTCTATGCTTCCTTCACTTTATTCAGCAGCTTTTATTTGCTTGCCATTGTGGATTCGGTTTCTTTTATTGCTGCTGAGGATCATTTAATTATTATTAAAATTTAAATAAAATCTTCATGCACATTGTTTTAATAGCACGAGGCATGCAGGTTGCCTGCTGTGAGTCTGTAACAATGATCTAGAAATTTTCATTTGTGAAGTTTCAGAAACTCAAGTATTTTATGGAAGTAAAAAAGATGTGAATTTTATTATGCTGAAGTTTATTCAAAATATTTGAGCCTAACTGTCCTAGATATGTTTTTCTCTCTTACTTCGTTTCTGATTCTCAATTGGTAATCTAATTTTTACTCAAGATATGGAACCTTGAAATGATTTTGGCAATAAGGAGAAATACGGAATGAGATTGTTATGATATGAAAATTGGAATAGATTAATCTGAGTCTGCCTATAGTGAATCTTCATAGAAATGTCATTGCATAATTTGCAACATTCGTTGCATATAATATTTGCCTTATTAACAAGATATAGTATTAAAGAGTTTAAAGGTAATCCACAATTGAATGTATTTCGACATATTCGAAGTTTTATTTCTTTCTTTTTTAAGAATATTTTAGGAGATCTCTGTTGACTATAGCCTATCCATTCTAGATTATTATAGGACAGGTAACTCGATTACCCCTGGGCCAGTAAAAGTATGGAAATATAATTTCTATTCTATAAGTCTGTTTAGGACTCTGTTGATCCAAGAAGAAGTACTGATAACATCTTATTAAAAAGAGACAATTTGGATATATTATTGTTCTATGAGTTATTTATTGCAGCTTCAGAGAGCTCTAAACTTGAACTACTCTTTCACATTAGAGGATGAAAACAGACGTGAATAGACATTTTCCATTTGGTTCAGTATCCATGTTTCTGTTGAGTGAAGCTTGTAAACAAATAAAACGGTGTACCAGCATGTTCTGAAATTTATTTATACGACAGCTTCTAGTCTTCTGCTTTATTTAATTTTTGGTGAATCTGTTATTTGGAGAATTGATATGTTTATTATCATGTTCTCCTCTCAATGAGCTTCAATCTTTTTCTGACTGAAGAAAGTATATCCTATATTTTCAAGTTCATACATTTGGTGTCTTGGCCTTTGAATTACCCTTTTCTGGGACAAAAGATGCATGCATCAGGTATAGAGAATAAGAATTATTATAATGTTCATTTGGCCCTCTTTGCTCTTTTTCTTCATGACATTTTCTCTTTCCTGTTCTATTGGTGATATTTTGCAGTTAATTTTTGTCTCTCTTTTCAGACTTAACTATGTACTTTTCTGCAAGCATTTTTCTTCCCTAGATATTAAAACTATTTGTGATCTCCGTGCTTAGTTTATAGGAGCAACAATGGGGTCTTCAGAATTGCAGATACAAACTGATAATGGTCTTATTGGCATGCCAAGCAATATCTGTTGTGTTGTTGTGGAATATCTTGCTGGCGGTACACTGAAGTCCTACCTAATAAAGAACAGGAGGAGGAAGTTAGCCTTCAAAGTTGTCATTCAGCTGGCACTTGATCTTGCTAGAGGGTATGTATCTATTTAAATTGTGGTTAAGAGGGTTGGGCACAATAACACTTGTCTTCATATTTCAATGTTACTACTCAACTTGAATTCACATGGTTTCACAGGTTGAGTTATCTTCACTCTCAGAAGATTGTCCATAGAGATGTCAAGACAGAGAACATGCTGCTGGATAAGACACGCACGGTTAAAATTGCTGATTTTGGGGTTGCGCGTGTTGAAGCGTCAAATCCTAATGATATGACCGGGGAGACTGGTACTCTTGGTTATATGGCTCCAGAGGTGTGTCATCAGTACCTTTGAAAACCTTTAGAAATTAGAAATCATTGTACTAGCATGTACAATGGAGTAGAAGCCTTTGGTGCAAAGGCATGCAATGTTTAAATGGAAATGAATCCTCTTATGCAAAATTTGTTATGACCTTATCATTGAAAGCCTTATGTCTTTCTCTTGCCTTTATAGAAATTAAATAAGTTAGACCTAGTCTAAATTTATAATCTTTTATGAAGAGAGAGAGATAGAATCAATTTTTTCACATGATCTTGCCATGTGAAAATTTCACATGAGAGAATCTGTTCCAATGTTCAAACATACTTCATCCTATGTCCAAAACTTTCACGTGATCTTTTCAAATGGTGTGTAAACTGTGAATAAGAAAAGAAAAGATGATAGTTTTTAAATTGTTCAATGATAAAGCCCTTGTAATTGACTAATAGTTTTTCCATTTTCCCAATGTGGATGGCTGCTTTCAGGTCTTAAATGGCAACCCCTATAACAGGAAATGTGATGTGTACAGTTTTGGTATCTGTTTATGGGAGATATATTGTTGCGACATGCCATATCCTGACCTAAGTTTCTCAGAAATTACTTCAGCTGTTGTTCGCCAGGTATATTTGCTTCTCTATTTTGATTGGTTGTCTCACTTGAGAAATGCATAATGATCACTGTGGATTAAGTGTTTATGAATCCATTATGATTATTATTATTTTCTGTCTGAATTTTAGAATTTGAGACCAGAAATACCAAGATGTTGCCCAAGTTCCCTCGGGAATGTAATGAAGAAATGCTGGGACGCGACTCCTGATAAGCGGCCGGAGATGGACGAGGTAGTTTCTATGCTGGAGGCCATTGACACATCCAAAGGTGGAGGTATGATCCCTTTTGACCAGCAGCAGGGTTGTCTTTGCTTCCGCAAGAAAAGAGGGCCTTGAAGTTTTATTCAGTGGTTTTTTCACTGTTTGAAGAATCAATTTGTATCTATGGTGAGAATACAGGATTTGGATACTGATATGAGAGAAATACAGAGTAGCAGGTATAGGTAGCAGGAGCTGGTGAATTTGTCAATGCATTGGATGTGTAAAGCTGTACATCAGATTTTTCTTTTACTCTTACCTTTTTCCCCTCTTGGTTTGGGTTTTGTGGTATGGGTATTAATTTCAGCTTGGCAATGTTGCCTCCTAGCAAGATCTTCATTATATATTATACTGTTGCAAACTTGCAATCATAATTGATGTGATTAAATTGGATCAATTTTCTGTTCTGGTCTCTTATTCCCTTTCTGTTTTGGCCTGAGAATCTTATAGCATGTTTGGATATATGCTTTTCTTTTTTCATAATTAATTCTGAAATTTAGAAACTATTCATTAAAGCCTTTCTCCAAGAATGATTCTGAGTTTAGAATCAATTGGAAAAAATATCCAATCATGCATTTAGAATTTGAAAGTTACGTTGCATCCTAACTAATCTAGATCATATCCAAAGGGATGAAGTTCTCCTATCGAAGTTTGGAACAATCCTTTCCAAAGACAATGATGAGATTCCAAACTCAAATTTGTTGATCGAAGATCAGCACAGTTGATAGATAGCTGAGTTTTTTAATCATTTAGCTAATTGTTCGATTCTTTTATAATGTGTATAGAGAAATATTTGTCAGAGAAATCTATTTATTTAATGTGATTTTCGAATCTTGAGGTGATAAGTCTGATGATTGTCGGCCGAGGGATATAATGGTAAAACTAAAAAAGTCGTTGATTGAGGTATTTTGCTTCTTATTGAATAAAGCTAAATCTTTGTCTTTGCGTTATTACCTAACTTCAAATGATAACTTAATTGCATTTAGGAGAGGAAAAGTCAAATACTTCATTGTTACTCTTCATATTTTGTGGTCTGGGAATGCGTTATATTAGAGGATGCATGCATCTTTACATAAATCGGCATTATGATGATAATAATGAAGTACATAACCCATTGTGATGTTTTCTTTTAGAATTTCAGGGTATTACACGAAATGCATTCTAGGCCCCGTTTGAAAAAACAGTTTAATTAAGAGCTTATGACATAAACACTTATGTCATAAGAGCTTATGTCGTAAGCGCTTAAATTCAACAAGCTGTTTGCGTTTGGATGCACATATTGAAAATAGCTTATACAGAATCAAAGTGTTTGGATGTATTTTTACATAAGCACTTATTAGTAGTTCAGATTAAAAAATTAAAAATTAAAGAACTAAAATTATTATAAATAAAATTAATGTTTAAAAATTATATTTTAAAAAATTATACAGTTTTGAGTTATATCAGTTGCATATAAACTCATCTATTTTTTTTAATAAAACACAAATTAAAACAAGCAAATGAATTTAAAATTAATATGAAATCATCATTAAAAATAAAATAAAATACTAAAGAAGAAGGAGAGGTTTCAGATAGCAAGGGTTTAACCAAGCGGGTTGGTGTAGTGGTTCAGCACTTCGTCCCTTAAGCAAGTGGTTGGGGGTTCGAATCCCAACTCTTGTGAATGGAAAAAACTCATTGGCCAGCCCCCTACCGCTTCGTGTGCTGACCGTGGGGCGAAGGATTAGTCTCATGGCAATCGGCTGTGGGGATACTTTGGTCAATACCAAAAAAAAAGATAGCAAGGGTTTGTGAAAAAATAATAGGGGAAAAATAATGTTTGTTAGTGAGAAAAAAGTGAGGCTACAGGATTCGAAGTGAGAACCTCATTAAAAGGACCAAATAAGCTTCTTATAAGCTCCATATAAGCTGTTTCTACCAGCTTATGGAAATAAGCTAAAAAGAGCTTATGGAGGGCTTATAAGCTGTTTCAACAAGCTCTGTCAAACGCATACAAAAGAGCTTATTTTATAGCATAAGCTTAAATAAGCTGTTCATAAGCTCTCCTAAACGGCACCTATTATAATGGATGAAGATTGAAACCCCGACCTCATAATTAATAGATGAGGTGAGCTAACCATCACGCCACACGTCACACTTGTGATTCCAGTGATGTTTTTGATATGAGAACACAATGACCAATTTTCAACAGAAATTAAGGATTGTTTCTCATTTTCTTAATTTCAGAATGATTAATAAAACCCTATCTTTGGAATCATTTTCAATTTAAAGACAAACTTTAATTTACCTACATTTTTTCTTTTTTTTAAGCAATATTATTTTTTGCATTCTCTTTTTGATTGGTCAAAATCTATATAAAGTCTATTAAATTATGTGTCAGTTCTTATAAGAGAAATGTCATCTAGAAAACAAATACGTGATCGGTTGAATATTGATGGGCACCCCTTCACACGAGAGTTTTACTTCAGCTTGAACCGTAAGCAATGCATAAACTCACTTATTATGTTTTAAATTTCAACTTTTTATTAGAGTATTGAAGGTAGCAAGATCAAACTCTACATTACTTTGTCTAAAGATTAATACAGTGCCATAAACCAATTATTTCAAAAAATTAAATTATTGAATAAATGATGCACTCTTGGACTTGGACTTGTTTGAGCTCTTTAAGGCATGCTTTGCTTTCTTGAAAGTTTGATGCCTAGGGAATAGTAGGGATCTTGTGTTTCTACATGGACTTGGCTTATTGAAGGGCATGTGAGCACATGACAGCATTTATTAGTGATTTTTAATTTTCTTCTTTTAAAATTTACCAAATAATTTTGCTAAAAAATCCTACAGTTTGATTTTTTATTTATTTAGAGTCACTTTTTTAATGTAATCAATAATTTATTTAAAATTCCCTTCTTTCAAATTAGATGTTTAAAATTCTATTCTTTTTATTTAAATAAGATATTTATAATTTTTATAATCAATTTGAAGAGTTTTAATTTTTTTTTAAATTTAACCAATCAAATATTTGAAATTTGGTTATCTTTTAAAATTCTATCAATTAAATTTTATATATAAAAGATCATATATTTTTTTTTTGCAAATCCTCGTATTACAGTCAACAAATATCAAAGTTGAGACTTTTGAATCTATTAATTTATTTGATTTGATTTCATATCTCATATAATTATAAACTATACCTATTATTAGAGCAAATTTGGAATTTATATTACATATCGCACTTTTCAAATTTCAAATTTTACACTAATGTATAGTTTATAATAATAATGAATCATGGCAAGATTTAAGCATATTTCATTCGTCGTTCCTACCTGTGCATCGTGTCGGGTTTAGGTCAGTGTCAGGTCAACTTTAGGGTTTAGGTCAACGTCAATATCAAATTTAGTGTTTAGGTCGGTGTTAGGTCGACTCTAGGGTTTAGGTCGGCATAAAGTTGAATTTAACGTTTAGATCAGCGTCGGTACGGTTTATGGTTGGATTTAAGGTTTAGGTCGGCATCAAATTAGATTTAGGGTTTAGGTTAGCGTTGGAGGTCCAATTTTTAACCAATTAAGAGAGAGATATTGGTTGTGGATACGATTATCCAATTTTTAGAACTGGTTTTTAATATTTGGATAACTAATGTGGCTTAAAATATAAAATGGATATATGTCATAACCGATTTTAACTATTCTATTTTTTAAAATTTGATTCAGATTTGGATATGGTTTGGATCGGAAAAATCGATTATTTTGAACACCTCTATTAGCTACGCACTAAAATTTGACATTTTCCTTTTTGTCAATAAGTAATTTTTTTTTCCAATCAAGTGCTACTATGTTAACTAAGTGGCTAGCGTCAGTGTTATACTTTGCCTATTTCAGCAGCAGTGCTGCAGCACCATATGTTTGGAATGTGTCTACTTTACTTCCATGAATGAAAATAGTGCTGCAGTACCATATGTTTGGAATGTGTCTACTTTACTTCCATGAATGAAAATCGCTTAGTTTGTGAGATCCTTGGTGCTATAAGTTTAACTAGCAAACCAATTGAAAAGATGAGACAACTAGCAAGAACAGGACACTATGGTGATTACTGATTAGGAAGAAGCATGAGATTAATTTTACAAGGATACTTTATGTTCTGATTTCTTTATAGAAAGCCAGTAATTTGAATCAGTTCACAAGTTATCATGATCCTCCACTCTCAAGGCATCTAGGTAAGATTTTCCATCAAGTTTACGACCAAATAGGTTCCTCAAGTACTCGTTATGTCCAATTCTTTTGAACCGTGCTGGTGTTTGTTCACTGATCAAGCTTGCTGCGGGTCCTATCTCTGCATCATGTCTGGGTCTGTAGAATGTTGCAATTGAAAGCCTTTCTTTTTCAGAGTTAACTGTTGCACGATGCTCAATACTTCTGTATATCCCATTTGTTATAATCTGCCATGTACAATATACAAAGAAAAAAACAAAAATCAAGTAGGATACTAATGAGTCAAGTGGGGTCATACATATTCAAGCAGGCTAATTTTTGCTTTGGTCTTGCTTTGATCATAGTTCAACTATAATCCGATTTTGGTTTGGCCATACAGCAACCATGCCAAACCCAGATTAGTGGTTAGGGCAATCCTACATCCACGTAGTCAAGGAGTTTAAACTGTTTTAAGATCGGTCGGCTGTATAATTTTTTTAAGGATAAATTATATCATTGATCAAAGGAGATAAAGGAGCATGAGAACAACCTTCTCATGTAGGTTAATAGGCACCTAACATCCCTTCATTACAAATCCATAAAGGATTGGTCCTATTACAACCATCCTTTGCTAAACTATCAGCAATTGTATTTGCTTCTCTAAATATGTGTTTAACCCCCAAGCATTTCACTTCTGAAAGTAGACAATCAACTTTCGCCTTATAAACAGCCCAACCTCTGCAATCATGACGTCTTTGTTGTTACAGACAGCAAACACCCTTGGAAATTTAGAACATAACGCCATTGAGTCAGCCAAAAACGAATATTAGTCCCCCCTCCTACTCCGCATACCAGCCCCTCTTTTAGACCCATCGCTTGTAAGGAGTCCTCCTTAAGCACATTAATAATGTCTTGCATGATTATAGACCAATTTGCAGAACTTTCCATGATTTCATGAAGTAGCAGGATACTGTTATCCAAATTGTATTTTGCTGAAATCAGTCTCCTCCACAAGCAGCCCCTCTCTCTTCCATACCTCCAGGCCCATTTTAGGAGAGCCTTGTTCTTCCAACTCAGAAACCCGAGACCTAGGCCACCCATCTCCTTTGATTTGCAAATAAGCTCCCATGGTATCCATTCTATTTTTCTCTCCCCTTCTTCCCTTCCCCACAAGAATGCACGGAGAATTTTTTCCACCTCCCCAAGAACCCCTATCGGAGCTTTATGGATAGCCATAAGAAAAAGTGGAATCGAGCTAAGAGCCGATTTAAGAAGCACCAACCTCCCGCTCAAGGAGGTGTATTTTGCCTTATAAGCCCTCCCTTTATTGCGGTCGGCTCTATATTTAATTGAGATTGGACGACATAGATAAGTTTAAAATTTAAGTTGTCCAATACAGCTCAGATTTCTTGTCTATGTGAATTTAATCACACGGAATCCAAATTCTAGCAAACACCAGATCACATCTGATCACATCTGATCAAGATCATGATATCTGTTTACAACTAAGTAAATTGATTTGCAGAATTGTACTCAACATGCTATTAATTATACAAGTGAAGTTTCAAGAATCTTCTGATCAAACCAATTGATATTGTAAGATTGTGAATTTGTGATATGAATGGATATATTACCTCAAGCATGTCTCCCACATTTACAATGAAGGCATTAGGAAGGGGTTTTACAGGAATCCACATGCCATCTTTCCTAATCTGGAGCCCTTCTACTTCATTGACTTGTAGGAGGATGGTGAGACCTACTCCATCTGAATGGGGTGTGAGGCCAATAACCTTCTCTGGTTGTGGACATGGTGGGTAATAGTTCATCCTCATTGTCTGCGTCCCATCTTCAAATATTTCTCTCATTTCTGACTCTTCCATCTTCAGGGCTTTTCCCATAAATTCAACAATAACCATTGCTAGATTTTTTAGCTCTTGTGAGTATAGCTCTAAAGTGTCTCTGCATGACAAAAAGCAGTGACTACTGACTAGGCATGCAAGCTCTTTTTCCATATATTGATGAAAATCTTCCGTCACACTCTGTGTCTCATTTTTCTCTTTCATCCGTGAAATTTTGTGATGTCAATTGAAAAATATCGTGAGTGAGACGGTTACGAACTTGCATGAGTGTTTTCTATTGACATGACAAAATTTCATCGGTGACAAAGAGAAATGAGACAATTTGGGAGAGAAGATTTTGATCCCTCTATGAATATGATATACCACCCCACCCCCCCAAAACAAAGCATTTGCACACACACAAAGAGAACCTGATAGGAAGAGGGAGCTGTGGAAATAAGTGGGGCATTCTAAAGTGCTTAGGAAGGGTGGTCATATAGAATAGATCAGCCCAATCAAGTTTCTGCTCTTCACTGATAACAAATACTTGTCCAAATCCCTCTATATGTTGTGCGGTCTGCCAAAAAAATTTCTTCTCTGACATTGGAAGGTTGAAGAAATCCTGAATCTCCAACTTAACTTCCTCCACCAAGGAAGAACTAACACCATGGTTTACCAGCTACGAGAAGAATACCAGTTAAAAAGTCTCGTTGAAACAGTTTATTTGAGCTATCTTATAACATAAAAGTAGAGAACTAATGTAAATAGCTTATATCCTAGAAGCTATTTTAAACTAATTTTCATAAGCTGCTCATGGCGCTTATACCCACCTAAACTTCAAACTTATTTCAATAAAGTTACCAAATTAGCTGATAAATAAATGTTCATGCAATAAGCTATATACGCTTAATTAAGGCACCTTAGTAATTCACAATTTATTATGAGCATATGATGACTACTAAGTGATTTGAATTTCTATCTTTCTGTTATAGTTATAAGAAATTGAAGGAGAGAGAGACCTGGAAGAATCCCCAATCTTTGCAAGCAAGATGAAGCTTAGACAACTCTGAACTCACAGATTCTTCAGAAAGCAAGCTCTGCATATCAACAACTGGAATCTCAAGGATACCATCAGCTTCAGAGATGATCAAGATGTCTTCTTGTTGTGGCTGAATGTATCTGGGTGGAACACTAGAAATTTTTTCTTTAGCCAACTCTTGAACTGATGGAACCAGAAGAGAAGTCCGAGATGAGTTTTTGATCTCTTCCATGGCTAGTGTCTGTGTCCTATGGTAACCCAAATCTTCTTCTTGCCCCCACTATATATAGGTTAAATATAAAACGTTATTGTGAATTGTGATGGGAGGGATGTATTTGGGTGTGAGAGACATAAAACTATGCGAGATCTCCGGAGAGCAAATTATATCACATTTTTCATCCAAAACCTGAAAGCAGGTGCTTGAAGATCATGTTGCAACGAAAGCGAATCTGATTCGGCTCGGAATCTTGCTGCAGTTAGTGCGGGCTTGAGCTGGAGTCCACCACTCATCTAATATGACACTGTGTATCGAATCTAGAGTATGAAGGAAAAGAGAATTGTATTGAATGAATGAAGTGAGTTTCAGAGTGCATTATACAAAGTAAACTAAAGGCATTAGTTTAATGTCATCCCGTTAATCTTTATCTTACTCTTGAATTTTCAAAATTTTAAAATACTTCTCTGATGTAAAAAAAAATTATCGTTAATGAATGTGAAAATATGTTTTTTTTTTAATTTTTGCACATTTGAGTGCGAATTCTTTTTTTTTAAAAATTAATTTGTTTAAGAACTGATTATGTAACGCACTCATGAGTGCGGATAAAGTCATTTTTTTTTCTAAATTTCGCACCTTTGAGTGTGAATTGGTATTTTTTTCCAAAACTAATCATGTGACACACAATTGAGTGCGAATAAAATCAATTTTTTTTCTAAATTTCACACCTTTGTGTGCAAATTGTTTTTTTTTTTTAAATATTTTGTTATTATGTGACGCACTTATGAGTGCGAATAAAATCATTTTTTTTTATAAATTTCGCACCTATAAGTGCGAAACAGAGGTTGCGTCTGCTCAATGAAGTTTGATTCGCACATAATAAGTGCGAAAATTAAACGCACTTATTAAGTGCGAACTTAAAACGGGTTAGAGGATATGTTAGGAATGAAATTAGTTTTTAAGGGTATTTAGGTAAAATACTATTAAAATGGGTGACATAAGAATCAATAGGGGTGGCACCAAAACTAGTGCCCTAAAGTAAAAGTAATTAATAACTAAATATTTAACTAATTGGACACATCAACAACTAATCCACTAACTTTTGGTTTCCCAAAATTTATTCCACAGCGGGACAGCTATAACACTAATTCATGAGACTATCAAATTAAGTGGGTAGACATCTTCCAACAAATATTTCTTCATACACACTACCCAAAGATTGAACCATAGGCTAAATGCATAAGGAGCCCAACTATCTATCAGTTGTACTACACTTTATTGGTACTGATCCACTAACTAATGGTACACATCACCAAATGTAAAACTAATCACTAACTGAATTTGTATAACCTAATACTGTATTTGAGAACATACACAAAGATATTGGTATTTTGTGTTTTTCAATTTTAAAAAAGTTGTTGTCAACTTTGTAAATCTACAATAGTAACCATAATTATCAACTTAGTAAATTCACAACAGTGGGTGGTGGCGGTGGCTTGTGGTGGTGGTGGTGGAGATGGTGGAGGGTCGTGGTAGCAGCAGAGGTGGCGACAAAGGGGGTGGTGGCGGTGGTCGCGGTGGCGCGACATTAGTGGTGGCAGTGAAGACGGTGGTGGAGGGTGGTGGTGGGAGTGGCGGCGGGAGCATGGTGGTGAAGGTGGTGGTGGCGATGAGTGGTAGTGGTCATGATACATGTTATGGAAACTAAAAACCAAAATTAGAAAATCATATTTTGTGGTTTTACAAATAATGCTAAGACCGTTTTAAAATTGGGTAAAAAACTAGTTCAACACCATTTTTGCCAAACACATTTTGTTTTCAAATTTACATTTAGAAACCAAAAACCAAAAACTGACAACCACTCCGAGCGGGTCATTAAAAATTAAAAACTTGTTTCTCGTAACTTGTTTTCAAATTTTTTTTTAAAACCAGATTTTATTTTCAGTTTTTAAAATTAAAATCTCAAAACATGTTAAAGATATTTTTTATTTAGAGCTGTGTAAATGACCGTAGAAAAAGTTTGGTTAAATCACTCTAGTACTATGTGGGCCAATGATATTTAAGATAAGTGAGTTAGAAAATACACTAAGATTAAATAGTATTGGTCCACCTAAGACTAGAGTGATTTAACCTAAACTTTTTATAGAGTTATTTAGACAACCCTTTTTATTTCATTTTATAGTTTTCAAATTACGAATTTTTTAGCATACTAAAATATTTAATTTAAACAATTTAGAAAAAAAAAACATACTTCAAAATTTTCCTCTGAAAACTGTTTTTAAATATAGGAAACCAAAATAGAAATCAAAGAAGCTATTTATCTTTGTTCACCCTTACCACTTGGGCTTAGGAATGGCAATTAACCCAGACCCTATGGGTACCCGCAAAAAATACCCACTATGGGTAGGGTAAAAACCCGCTAGATGAGTATGGGGTTGGGTATGGGTAAATACCCGCAAAAATTAATGGGTATGGGTGCGGGTATGGGTACTATAGTACCCACCCCGCCCCATACCCGCACACACATATTATATATATATATATATATATATATATATATATATATATATATAATTAATTAATTGTTCATCCTAATATAATTATTATAACTATACTACGATTTTTTTTTACTGAATTATACTATTATCTTAATTTATAATATATATGTTTGGATAATAGTATTCAAACAAAAAGGTTGAGAATAAATTTTGATTTAATTTTTAATTAAAACTTGCACATATTTCAAATTTGATCACAAAGAGATCAAATATTATTGGTGTAGATTAAAAGTATATGTAATTGATTTTAATTTGATTAGAGAGAAGATATTACTTAATATGATCCTATTAAAGGAAAAAATATAAATATTATGTACTTTTTTATACTTAATTAAATGATTTTACTTATTAAGTATTTTGATGGTCTTTTGTATTTTTAACTAATGTGTTTTTATTTCATAATATCAATCATATTTTGGTTTCCTATTAGTGAAAATTATATTTTGTTTAACTAAACTACGGGTAATGGGTACGGGTACGGGCATATAGGTACCCAGAGGGCATGGGGATGGGCACTCAAGTTGCTACCCACGCGGGTATGGGGACGGGTACGGGTACTTTTTAAAAACGCGGGTATGGGGATGGGTACTATAGTACCCTACCCAGACCCTACCCATTGCCATCCCTACTTGGGCTACATTCGGTCATTGTTCTCCTAACAAGTTTATCCACAAAACTGAAACAAGTATTCAACGAGACTTCTCTCCTCTTACAAGTATTATTTAGTACTTCTCATTTAAAAGTGGGAGTGTCAAACAAATAAGTTGGATGGATTTGGATATTCATTGTAATGGAGGGTCAAGTGCAATCCATTAACTCATTAGGGATCCACTTAAATTGCTTAAAAAAAAATCCAATCCATCCATCCTTTTAAAAATATCCATTCAACTTATCCATTACTGAATTTTTAATGGATGAATATCCATCCATTAACTTAGATGATTTTACAAATTTATATATTTTTTTTCCAAAAAACTTTATAAAAACACTAAAATCAGCCACAAACACTAAAATGGCCCAAAACTCTAAAATCGATCATAAACACTAAAACCGGCCCCAAATCTAAAATCGACTCTAAACACTAAAATTATCCCCAAACCCTAAAATCGGCCCGAACCCTAAAGTTGACCCCAAACTCTAAACTTAGGCCAAATTTTGAGTTTGGGTCGGTGTTGGTGTCAAATTTACAGTTTGGGCCAACGTTGGGTAGGTCGCCATCGGGTTGGGTTTAGAGTTTAGGTCGGTGTTTGGTCGACTTTAGAGTTTAGGTCGGCGTCGAGTCAAATTTAGGGTTTAGATCAACGTTGAGTAGGGTTTATGGTTGGATTTAGGGTTTAGGTCAGCATCAGATCAGATTTAGGTTTAGGTCGGCGTCAGGGGTCTGATTTTAACCAATTAGGAGAAAGATATTGGTTGTGGATATGATTATCCAATTTTTGGAACTAATTTTTAACATTTGGATAACCAATTTGTGGCTTAAAATATAAAATGGATATATGTCATAATCGATTTTAACTATCCAATTTTTTAAATTTGGTTCTTATTTGGATATGGTTTGGATCGGAATAATTAGTTATTTTGAACACCCCAATCAGCTACGCACTAAAATTTGACATTTTCCTTTTTGTCAATAAGTAAAAAAAATAAAATTCCAATGAGGTGCTACTATGTTAACTAAATTGCTAGCGTCAGTGTTATAACTTTGCCTATTTCAGCAGCGCTGTTGCAGCACCATATGTCTGGAACGTGTCACTTTAGCAAACCAATTGAAAAGTTGAGACAACTAGCAAGAACAGGACACACTACAGTGATTACTGATTAGGAAGAAGCATGAGATTAATTTTACAAGGCTTCTTTATGTTTTGATTTCTTTATTGAAAGCCAGTAATTTGAATCGCTTAACAAGTTATCATGATCCTACTCTCAATGCTTCTAGGTAAGACTTTCCATCTAGTTTGCGTGCAAATAGGTTCCTCACGAACTCGTCATGTCCAATTCTTTTGAACCGTGCTGGGGTTTGTTCACTCACCAAGCTTGCTGCGGGACCTATCTCTGCATCATGTCTTGGTGTGTAGAATGTTGCAATTGAAAGCCTTTCTTTTCCAGAGTTCACTGTTGCACGATGCTCAATACTTCTGTACATCCCATTAGTTATAATCTGCCATGTAAAACATGCAAATCTCTTAATATACATGAATATTCTAGCAACTATAAGTTTGGTCTTGGTTTGGTCATTGTTCAACTATAATCCAAAGATTTCACAAACACGGATCTCAATTCTTTGCAGTTAGGGCAGTCTTATATTCACCTAGGCACGAAATTATTTGATTGAGATTAGGAGATAGAGATAAATTTAAAATTTAAGTACTCCAATATGGCTTAAATTTCCTGACCAAGAGTTATTTCCCATAATGACTGTTTACAACTAAATAAATTGAATTGCAACTATTTAATTGTACTCAAGATGCTATTAATTATACAAGTGGAATTTCAAGAATCTTCTGATCAAACCAGTTGATGTCATAAAATTGTGAATTTGTGATATGAATGGATATATATTACCTCAAGCATGTCCCCAACATTTACAATGAAGGCATTAGGAAGGGGTATAACAGGAACCCACTTGCCATCTTTCCTAATTTGGAGCCCTTCCACCTCATTGAGTTGTAAGAGGATGGTGAGACCTACTCCATCTGAATGGGGTGTGAGGCCAATAACTTTCTCTGGTTCTGGACATGGTGGGTAATAGTTCATCCTCATTGACTGCATCCCATCTTCAAATAACTCTCTCATTTCTGACTCTTCCATCTTCAGGGCTTTTCCCATAAATTCAACATTAAATATTGCTAGATTTTTTAGCTCTTGTGAGTATAGCTCTAAAGTGTCTCTGCATGACAAAAAAACAGTGACTAGGCATGCAAGCTCTTCATCGATACCAAAAAAAAAAAAAGCAGAAACATCTACCATCCTTTCACGTCACCGGATAATGTCAAATAAAACATTGTGTCTATCTTTCTTTTCATACATATTCGAAGAGTTTTATTTTTTTAATAAATACGAAGAGTGAGATAAACACAAATTTTAATACTATTGGAGAAGAATATGAAAAGTTTTACATGAGAGGATTCTCATGTATCTAGAGAGAGAACCTAATAGGAAGAGGCAACTGTGGAAATAAGTGGGGCATTCTAGAGTGCTTAGGAAGAGTGGTCATATAAAACATATCAGCCCAATCAAGTTTCTGGTCTTCACTGATAACAAATGCTTGTCCAAACCCCTCTATATGTTGTGCAGTCTGCCAAAACTTTTTCTTCTCTGACATTGGAAGGTTGAAGAAATCTTGAATCTCCAACTTCACTTTTTCCACCAAGGAAGAACTAACACCATGGTTTACCAGCTACAAGAAGACCAATAGTTAACGTCCATTGGGAAGAATTTCTTTAAACTTATTATATATTATATGTATTTATATAAGTGTTCGAGAAAGTTTAAGTAATAATTTATTTATAATCTACATATAAACTATTTTTAGTTTATTTTATATGTTGCTTATATTGCGCTTATGCCTACTTACCTTTTTCCTAGTTATTTTAATAAACTTATTAAATTAGCTCATGAATAAACGTTTATGTAATTAGCCATAATAGCTTAAATAAATTGTTTAGGTGGACTCACCCTGATTAAATTGGTAATTCAAAGTTCATGATTAACCATATGATGCCTACTAAGTGATTTGATTCTTTCTTTATATGTGTTATAGTTCTGACAAAATTGAATGACAGAGAGAGGAAAGAGACCTGGAAGAATCCCCAATCTTTGCATGCAAGGTGAAGCTTAGACAACTCTGAACTCCCAAATTCTACAGAAAGCAACCTCTGCATATCAACAACTGGAATCTCAAGGTCACCATCAGCTTCAGAGATGACCACGATGTCTTCTTGTTGAGGCTGAATGTATCTAGTTGGAACAGTACAAATTTTTTCTTTAGTCAATTCTTGAATTGATGGTACCAGAAGAGAAGTCCCAGATAGGTTTTTGATCTCTTCCATAGCTAGTATCTCTGTCCAATGTTGTTCTCAATGTCAATATAGTAGGTAGCTCAAATCTTCTTCTTCCCCCCACAATATATATAAAACATTATAATTTCAAAGCGTAATTATGATGGGATGTATCATGTCTGCGAAGATAGATTTTGAGTAAAATTTGTGAAGAATTTGATGGGGTTAGCTAAATGACCCCATAATTAATTGGAGTCATTTAACCCCATGTTTACATGAACCAATAAGATTGTCCCATAATTAAAATAAAAAAATAATGTAAAAATAAATAAAATAAATGAGACGATCTTATTGGTCCATGTGGACATGGGGTTGAATGACCCCAATTAATCATTAGATTATTTAGCCGATCCCATTTGATTTGATGGGCATGATTTTGAGTAAAAGTGGAGCTTACCGACTACCGTTGATTGCTGCAACTTCATTGGGTAAAAAAGTCAAGTTAGCTGCATCAGCTACGCACTCAAATTGGTCATTTTCCTTTTTGTCAATAAGTAATTTTGTTTCGACCAGGTGCTATTATTGTGTTAAACTAATGTACAATAATTTCAATAGTTTATAATAATAATGAATCATGGCAAGATTTAAGCATATATCATTCGTCTTTCCTACATGTGCATGTGCATCGTGTTGGATTTAGGTCGATGTCGGGTTAACTTTAGGATTTAGGTTGGCATCGGCGTCGAATTTAGGGTTTAGGTCGATATCGGGTCAACTTTAGTGTTTAGGTCAACATAAGGTCAAATTTAAAGTTTAGGTCAATGTCGGGTAGGGTTTATGGTCGGATTTAGGGTTTAGGTTGACATGGATCGGATTTAGAAGTTAGGTCGGCATCGGGGGATCCGATTTTTAACCAATTAAGAGAGAGAGATTGGTTGTGGATATGGTTATCCCATTTTTAAAACTGGCTTTTAACGTTTGGAAAACTAATTTGTGGCTTAAAATATAAAATGGATATATATCGTAACTAGTTTTAATTATAAAAAAATTTAAATTTAGTTCAAATTCGAATATGAATTGGATCAGAAAAATCGGTTATTTTGAACACCCATATTAGCTACGCACTAAAATTTGACATTTTCCTTTTTGTCAATAAATAAATTTTTTGGGCGTTGCATCGGTACCCTCTTAAAATCAGAGGAGTCAGTACCCTTCAGTTCATTATTTGGAGTATAAATGACTAAATTGTAAATTATAAAAGTTCTTTATAAAAAGATCATTAAAAATTAAACCTAGAGGATATGAAACTCCTTAATTTTTAGAGGGGTACTCTAAAATTGCCTTTTTTTCCAATCGGGTGCTACTATGTTAACTAAGTTGCTAGCGTCAGTGTTATTATATCTTGCCTAACTCCAACGGGTCTTTTTTTCATCCACAAAATCCGAACTCGATACCTTACTTAAGGGGAATTAAGAATATACCACTTGAACCAACCGCTCGTTGGTATATAGTCTAACATGTATAAACATATAAATAAGTTAATAAGTATATAATTTAAAATATCATAATAAAAATTCAATAATAAAATAAATTTATATTTATTTAAATTGCCGGCATGTTAGATTTACAAGACTTTCTACATGCCCTAAGCTAGTCTTTTAAACTAAATAGCCCTTTAAAAAAGTTTTAACCTTGTCTCAGACCTTTGACCCAATTTGTGCAGATTCATGTGCCAAACAGTGCGAGAGATACAAAATTGTTTAGTCATTCCAGTGTGAAATCATCTGCCTGGTAATTGGTTCAATTTTCCCATTCATATGCAGATTTCCCTGGTGTTTGAAATGTGTCTGCTTTATTTCCATGAATGAAAATCGCTTAGTTTGTGAGATCCTTGCTGCTATAAGTTAAACTAGCAAACCAATTGAAAAGCTGAGACAACTAGCAAGAACAGGACACTATGGTGATTACTAATTAGGAAGAAGCATGAGATTAATTTTACAAGGATACTTTATGTTCTGATTTCTTTATAGAAAGCCAGTAATTTGAATCACTTCACAAGTTATCATGACCCTCCACTCTCAAGGCATCTAGGTAAGATTTTCCATCAAGTTTACGACCAAATAGGTTCCTCAAGTACTCGTTATGTCCAATTCTTTTGAATCGTGCTGGTGTTTGTTCACTGTTCAAGCTTGCTGCGGGTCCTATCTCTGCATCATGTCTTGGTCTGTAGAATGTTGCAATTGAAAGCCTTTCTTTTTCAGAGTTCACTGTTGCACGATGCTCAACACTTCTGTATATCCCATTAGTTACAATCTGCCATGTAAAACATGCAAATCTCTTAATATACTCATGAGTCAAGTGGGGTCATACACATGAATATTCAAGCAACTAACTTCAAGTTTTGTCTTGGTTTGATCATAGATCAACTATAATCCAAAGTTTTCACAAGCACGGATTTGGGTTTCATGCGGTCACGGCAGTCCTATATTCACCTAGGCACGGAATTTGAATAATTTATCAAGATCGGCTGGCTCATATAGTTAATTGAGATCAGGTGATAGAGATCAGTTTAAAATTTAAGTACTTCAATATGGCTCAAATTTCTTGATGGTGTGAATTTAGTAACTACACACAGAGTCCAAATTCTTGCAAACACCTGATCACATCTGACCAAGAGTTATTTCTCATAATGTCTGCTTACAACTAAATAAATTGATTTGCAGCTACTTATTTGTACACAACATCCAATTTCAAGAATCTTCTCAAACCAATTGATCATAAGATTGTGAATTTGTGATATGAATGGATATATATTACCTCAAGCATGTCTCCAACGTTTACAATGAAGGCATTAGGAAGGGGTACAACAGGAACCCACTTGCCATCTTTCCTAATTTGGAGCCCTTCCACCTCATTGAGTTGTAAGAGGATGGTGAGACCTACTCCATCTGAATGGGGTGTGAGGCCAATAACTTTCTCTGGTTCTGGACATGGTGGGTAATAGTTCATCCTCATTGACTGCATCCCATCTTCAAATAACTCTCTCATTTCTGATTCTTCCATCTTCAGAGCTTTTCCCATATTTTCAACAATAACTATTGCCAGATTTTTTAGCTCTTGTGAGTATAGCTCTAAAGTGTCTCTACATGACAAAAATCAGTGACTAGTAGGCATGCGAGCTCTTTATGGATACCAAAAACAAAAACCAATAGTGGAAACATCCACGATCCTCTCATGTCACATGATAATGTCATGTGAAATATTGTGTTTATATCTTTTTTCATAAATATTCAAAGGTTTTATTTATTTAACAAATACGAAGAGAGATAGACACAATTTTAATGTTGGAGAAGAACATGAGAGGGTTGTTATGTATCTAGAGAGAGAACCTGATAGGAAGAGGGAGCTGTGGAAATAAGTGGGGCATTCTAAAGTGCTTAGGAAGAGTGGTCATATAAAACATATCAGCCCAATCAAGCTTTTGGCCTTCACTGATAACGTGTGCTTGTCCAAATCCCTCTATATGTTGTGCAGTCTGCCAAAACTTTTTCTTCTCTGACATTGGAAGGTTGAAGAAATCCTGAATCTCAAACTTCACTTTCTCCACCAAGGAAGAACTAACACCATGGTTTACCAGCTACAAGAAGACCAACAGTTAAGGCCTCATTTGAAAGAATTTCTTTGAGCTTATTATATAGTTTAAACGTTTGTGCAAGTATTTAGGACAATTTGTGTGGAGTAGCTTACTTATGACACGTACATATAAGTTTAACTTTATTTCATATGTTGCTCATATTGTGCTTATACCTACCTATTTCACAGTTATTTCAATAAACTTATCAAATTAGTTCATAAATAAACATTTGTGCAATAAGCGCTTAAATAAATTGTATACCTGAATGTATCCTGATCAAATTGGTAATTCAAAATTTATGATTAAGCATATGATGACTAGTAACTGATTTGAATTTCTTTATGTGTTATAGTTTGAAGAAGTTGAAGGACAGAGGGAGAGAAGAGACCTGGAAGAATCCCCATTCTTTGCAGGCAAGGTGAAGCTTAGACAACTCTAAACCCCCAGATTCTACAGAAAGCAAGCTCTGCATATCAACAACTGGAATCTCATGGATACCATCAGCTTCAAAGATGATCAAGATATCTTCTTGTTGAGGCTGAATGTATCTAGATGGAACGGTAGAAATGTTTTTATCAGCCAATTCTTGAACTGATGGTACCAGAAGAGAAGTCCTAGATGGGTTTTTTATCTCTTCCATAGCTAGCGTCTCTGTCCAATGTTGTTCTCTATCTCAATGTAGTAGGTAGCTCAAATCTTCTTCTTCCCCCCACTCTATATAGGTAAAACATTAACCATTTCAAAACGTAATTATGATGGGATGTATCATGTATGTGAAGATAGATATTGAGTAAAGTTTGTGAAGAATTTGTTGGGCATGATTTTGAGTAAAAGTGGACATTACCGTTGATTGCTGCAATCCAAATATGAAATCAAATTAAATTGGCAACTTCATTGGTTAAAAAAGTCAAGTTAGCTGCATCTACGCAAGTGCTATTTTTGTGTTACTTAAATTGCTAAGGTCAGTATTATAACTTGCTTATTTCAGCAGTGTTCTGGGCAACATCTCGGACATATCATTTCAGTTACATCATCTCGGCCACAGCATGGTCAGCCTAACAGTTAGCCTCAAATGGCAATACATGTTTGATCACATTGTTAGTGTTTGATGTTTTTCCAAGTCTTTTTATTAAAAAAGCACATTCAGATGATATTGGTTTCTTTGTCAAATAACTTCTCACCCCGTATATTTTGTAAATTCTAAAAACGGCCCTTCATGAAATTATTAGAGCGTCTACATTCATGGTTGTTATTTGAGTTGTTTAGCACTATTTCTGTAGGCTTAAAATGTCACATAAGATGTAAGCAACTGACATTACAACATTTTTAACTTTTCGCAACTGTTCAAAAGTTTAGTCATAGATTCGGAAAATGTTTCCTAAACTTTACGCAATTGTTTCTGACGGTCTTATGTTCTGACGTTACTCATTTCCTTTGGTAACAGTTTCTCGTACACTTAACATCGTGAGAAAATGTAACATATTGTGTGGAAAATGCAACAATATCACGTAATACTTGTTTCTTATTAGGTATGGACACTTACTTAGTGTCGTAAAAAACATGTTGCAAAACGAACCATCTATGACAACAGTCACGAACGGATTCTTAATGCATTTTTACACTATTTGCGTTTTCCTTAAACCAGCATTTGCTAAAAGCAAAAAGTGCTCTATTGTGATGCATATTTTACTCCAATTCTTAATTTTTTCTATAAACAACTCATATATTTACATTTTTATATTTCTAATTTTATGCAGGAGAAAGAATGAATTGTTAATGCAGGACATGGTGAAAATTGTTTTTTAATAAAAAAGCACTCAAGGACTAGCTAAGCAACTGTTGCTTACAGAATCGACTATAGCTTAATTTTAAGCAATAAGAAACTTTGCGCAAGCGTGCTCCAATGAAAAAATAATAAACATTACTTAGTCTTAGCAACAAGAACTAGCGTTGGAAATGCTTTAAAAATTTCTTAGGTATGTGTGGGGATAAATAAATAAAATTGAAGAGTCATATTAATTTGTTAATATATCTTACATGGGAAAGTAATTGTAAGATTTCAACTTATAAATCAATTGAATTTAAGCAAATCTTATCTTCACAAAATTAAGAATTCAAGTGTCAATGTCCTAGAAATTCATTGTAGGACAAGCTTCCCTCATGATAGGTGGTTTTCTCTTATTTCTGTCATAGTCATCTCACCAAAACAAGACCATTGTCACTATTACAAACCTGTGTTACATCATTTAGACCCACAACAATAGGTTTAAACATCTCAAGTAATTCTACAAGGCACTAATGCTATGATATCAATAATCATAAAAATGAGTTATTCTTTGCTAAAAACTCCTCAGAAACCTCCATCATGTGTTGAGTAACTTCTTTTTCCTTTAACTTTCTCTGTTTTCTCTCTCAATTCAAGCAAATATCATACGCTGACACGAGCTGGTGTCCCTTCCTCCCACTTAGTTGATCGGTAGTAAACGGCATAAAGGATGAGTTGCGCCAACCCTGAAAGTGTTCCTAAGCCATTGGGAATCTACCATTCAAACATTTCATTAATTACCATTCAATTTTCACACTAAACATGTGCAACTAAACATAAAATAGTTAACAGAAGTTAAACAAAATTATAGCTCCATGGAACAAACATTAGTAATAATTAATAATAGATTACCGCGACATTTGGATCCCATTTAAGGCATGCATAAGTTGTCCAAACCAATCCATTGGCGAAGTTGGTGAGTGAAAGCAAGAGAGGCATGTACTTCACGCTCTTCGTTCGAATTACTTGTCGCTGTTCTTTTTTTTGTGGTCAAAATGATAAAGAAAATTAAAAGTTTCACTAAGAATCTACTGAGAGTATCACGAATAATATTGATTCTAATCATATTCTTGATGGCTTATTTAACTGTTTAAAGTGAGTCCACACGCATTAAAAGAAGTTAAATATATATCAAAGAATTTGAATTAGACTTACCATGACAGTGAGGGGTGAGAAGTACATAAGGATGTTGAAGACTATGCATATAAGTCCAACAATGAACTTTCTATGCTTGTGGGAGGGAACCAAGTACATGACACAACATACCACTAGCACAAGGAAGATGATTTCACCCAGCAGGAACAACAAGATCTTCCTCTGAAATTGTTGAAATTCATCCAATCCAACCAGAAATTAGGACATGATAATTTCATTAAGTAAGTACATGAATGATAATTAGGACATAGATTAGTTTCTCACGCGCTTACTCCAGGTTGAGTACACTATGAAGATGGAAGTGTAGAAGATCTCAATGAAGAAGCCAATGGCATTAATTGTGAGGACTAGAATGTTGTTTTCACTCACAAAGGGCATTCCATAGAATGACCACATTGCACAATTGAGAATTGTTATCACATAAGGATCTGGCTTGAAATCTTCCACTGATTTTGCCTTCCATATTTTTATAAATGTAGGTCTGCAAATTTAAAAATGAAAAATAAAAAATTTGCCATGATCAACATTGATCCATCCATCAAGTACAAGAATTCAGAGAGAGGCAGAGATTATTTACAAAGGTGACATGAATAAACCAAAAGAGATGACATTTCCTGCAAATAAAACAACAATGCAATAATATTAGAAGCTTAATTATATGGTTAGCTTAGTGATGGAATTTTGAGATGGAAGAAGAAAAAGCTTATGAACCCACCAATTATTCCAATAACGGTTCTGATTACATCAGTGCTAACCATGGCTGCAACATTCAAAGATGAAACTGAGAAAAGAGGATGAAAATTAAACTAGTTGAGAAGAAAGTAAATGAAAATTGTTTACTGAAAAATTACTTTTTATATTTATACTTAAGTATGCGCCAAATATGGGTTATCCCTAAACTTATCTAATTTTGGATTGTGAAGTGTTAGTTAGTTAGTTACTTTGACCGCAACAAACTTGGCTTAAAGTGCTGAGTAGTGAAGTTGCATTTATTTAAGCCACAAGAAGAGGGTCTCTTTCTACGGAATTCGCTGTCTAATCAACTAACCAACAGCACTGGTTACTACACTCTACCGCCACAAAGATAGGATCATAAGGCTTTGAATGTTTTCAAGGATTGCTTTCTTTCTGTTGAAACTTTAGGATTAGATAAGGAAAACAAAAACAAAAGCTCAAAAGATAAAGATCAATCACTGCAAACAAATATTGAGATAATATTCTTTTTTTTCTTTTTGAGGTCATTGAGGAGCTAGGAAGCGGCGTGATGTCAATGACAGAGGTTTAGAAGAGGAATGAGAGGGTTGGAGGAGGAAGAAAAGAACAATGAAATGCATTTTTTTGTTTTTGCAGAAAAATATGGGCCACTTTCTGTAGCGGGTAAAGTACACCAGTCCAAAATTGGGCCTTACACATTAGGCGCTCCCTTTTTGCACCTTAAAACTAGAGCTAAAATTGGGCCTTTCAAATTAAATTACAAACCATAGAGGAAGGATCAAGAACAACAGATTATATCTTCAAAATAACTAATAAGAGCCTTAACTCATTAATCTATGCAATACAAGTTATAATTCTAACAAAAAGCATAATCTGTCAATGATGTGGCAATTCTTCATTGAGTAAAACTCTTTATATTCATGGTATATCAAAATTGAAAAATAAAACATGAAAAAAACAGCAGAAATATGATTTCATCATCTAATTTCACACCACTTCAATCCATAAGTAGATGATACATATGGACAAAATTTTCAAGAGCTGTAAGCTAAAGCTCACTTATTGAAATTAACTCGCCTGGGGTAAAAAAACAGAGAGCTAATTTAACAAATCTCAAATGTGGCAACTCAAGACAAGAGTCAAGAGCAAATGTATCATGTATGTTACTCTATTTACACAAAAAAGTATATGTATTCACAGAGATTGCCGTGGAACATATCAACCTTTCAACCCAGACCTCGTTGTTTCGTTGAAATCATGCAGAACCTTGATGAGGTAGCGCGCTTTCTTAACGGCATGAGAAGTTCCTTCGGTCATAAGCGTATAAAGCAGAGGCATCACCGTGCGGTCCGTGGCGAGAACCGCCACAACCTCTGCTCCGACATTGACACAGAGTGAAAGCAACACAGAAGCAGAATGTTCCTTCCCCGCACTCGACGTGGCAGAACGCAGCATCTCAATGATCAACGGCAGCGCCGCCGTGGTTCCAAACACCGCAACCGCACCCTCCACGTTATCAGCTAGAGCTGCAAGAACAGCCAGAGACTCAGTTACAAGTTCTTCCTTGTCGGAGAAAGAAGCCAAGACATCAACGAGCACAGGAACAGCACCGGCTTCAAGCACAAGTTGGTGATTCCTTGGAAGCTTGAGAAGCCCGAAAATCGCAACCACTGCATTCTTCTTCCCGCAGGCTGTTCCTTCCCGAATCAATTCCACCAAAGATGGAATCGCTTCTGGGTTTTCCCCAATCAGTTTTCTGTATTCTTTGGCAGAAGAAAGGTAGTAGATTGTAGCAGCTGCGATTTGCCTTGCTTCGAGGGTAACCCCATTTTTTAGAACCGAGAGAATCGCGTTCAAACCTCCATTTTCCATGATACTTTCAGGTCCCTTCTCGTGTTTGGAAAGCTTCAACAAAGCAGAAATCGCGTTCTCATGTGTGGATTTATCAACACCCTCCTCTGTTTTCAGCACCTCAAGCAGGGGTGGCACTGCTCCAACTTCAACTAAGCAAGCTCTGTTGAAAATGCTGGACCTTGCAAGCAAGCGAATCTCGTAAGCAGCTTTGTCCTTCTGCTCTGTATTCCCAAACATGAGCCTGTTGGTGAGAAACCACGATAGAAACTGCACGGCGTGGGCCGCGGCGGGACTACCCGCCGTGGCCGTCCTCGCGATGTCGCGGTTCGTACTCGAATTCCTCAATAAAATGCCGTTTTCGGCGTAGAACTGTTGGATTAGCCTCTTCAACGTCACGTTGGGGAGAAGCTCTGTTTTCGTGAGACTCTCCCCTGTTTTGGGGCACTTCATGTTCCCTGATTTCAACCATTTCTGAATGTAGGTTCGATCATAGGTTTGTCCCGTGCATACAGTCACCGGATCCGTCATCAATTCAAGCGAAATCGGACACCGGAACTCCTCTGGTTTCACGCGAAAAGTAATCATCTCCGTGCTGCTCCTAAATTGAGCAGAGTTCAATGGTTCCAGTTGCAGAGTTTCGAATATCACTCCCCTGCAGTAGCTTAACAATCCCACCAAGCTACTCAAATTTGGAATCTCACGCTCGTGAAATTCATTCCCCTCAGACCTTGCAATTTCTTGTTCCAAGAATTTGATCTCGTTATCACAATCAAGCCACGTCTTGATTTCAAGGTAATCGAGGATTTCTTGAATGGAATTCACGTCAGGTTCGGTTCCTCTTTCAAACTGGCGCAGAATCGAATGAACTTTTCTTCTGGCATTCTCATCGTTGGGGTCTACATTGAATTTTGCTTTTCTCGCTTGCTTGGTCACCATTTCCACTAGCTCCTTCACCTCATCGCAAACCTGGAACTGGTTCAGAGGAAGAACCACCACGTCGAGAACGGTGGCGACGGCGCGAATGAGGGTTTGAAAATGGGAGGTGACGATGTGGGACTTGGTGAGGATCAAGAAGCGAGAGCCTTGGAGTGAACAATCTTGTAGCAAGAAGTGAATCTTTTGTAGAGTGAAGTGGAGTTCTGAGAAGGATAGAATAAAGGATTTAGAATCAAGGATGATGAAAGACTCTTGATTACGTTCTTGGATTTCTTGGAGGAATATGAGAATGATGGCGATTTGGCGTGTTGTTTCTCTGGCGTTTTTCCGTTGGGTGATGAAGGATTGAGGTTGGAAGTTGCATATGGTTTGTGAGAGTGTGATTAGAGAAGCGAGGAGTGTCGCCGGAGATATTTCTTCGCAAGGGTGAACTGCCGGGAATGAAAGAATCCGGCGATCCCTTTGATTTGTGATGCTAGTCGTCATTGAAGTGAAGCCAATTTTGCTGTTTTTGGATTTGGAAATTGGATTAGATACTACGTGGAAGAGTTTTGATTATTATAGGAAAGGGTTGCGTGTGTTTTGCTGACTGGAGAATCATGTGGACACGTGGAAGCCTATAGGTTTGAGTTGACTAAGAGGAAGATTCATTTCTATAAAGACAAATCACTCCCCCTCAAAAGTCGTGTGTTTGAATTTCGTTGTAGATGTGAGGATAATGTGATGGAGAATCTGTAAATATCTCTGTAAATAAGGGAAGGTCATGAAGAACTGCTCTGCTCCGTGGTAGTGACGGGAGGTGAACTTACCAAACATTTATTTAAAAAAAAGAAGGGACACGTGGAAGTATGAGGTTGCTTGTTGTTTTTTTTAACTTGGATTTTTTTTTTTGTTACTTGGGTTGGGGGAAAGGGAAGAGGATATGGGTGAAAGGAAGCAGCAGGGATATTGAGTGTGAAGTGATGGTGGTGGGTCCCGAGAACCGACCTGACAGGTGGAGAAATGAAGTGCCGGCGTGTGCATCAGGGAACTTCGACGTAACTGGAGTCGAAGCTGCTGACCTGAATAATTCAAATCGCATCATATTATATCTTCAATGAAACAATGTTTAACATGTCTAATTAGGCTAAGCGACTGTTTGATATACACAATACTTATTATATCATGTTTTAATTCAGTGTTGATGACCCAATAAAATAAGGTAGATTATCATTTTATCCTATTATATCCTACCTTTTTAGTTCATTTGTTTTATCCTAGGGGGACATGAGATAGAAAAGGATCGGATATGATTAGAAATATATTTTACGTTTCAACCCTTCTTCTTTCCTCTTCACAAGCCTAACTTTCCAGTTTCCCCATCTCACTCATGTATTCCTTTCTTCTGCGAGCTACCATTCACTCAGTTCTGCCGGTCGCTAAACTCGCCGTTACCGACATCGTCATTGTCGCCGTTCGTACTTCTCCTTCTCCTTCTCCTTCTTGATTCAGGGAAATGACGTTCCATTTTTCTTTCTCTTTTCTTCCATTCACCAACAAAGCATGTTCCCTTTGTCATCCGTTTATTCCGTTTCTGCTAGACTTCTCTGACTAATTTTTTTCTTCCATTTTGACTTCTATTCCATTAAATATTTGACGGAATTGGATGGAAAATTGAAACTGCAACTGTTTGTATTAGTTAGGGACCATTTAGGCTAAATTTTTTTTGTTAGCGACCAAAAGTGTTATTAAGCCTATTTTCTATATATCTTGGGGCACTAGATGGAACACACATTAAAGTTAATGTTCCAGCAATTGATAAACCAAGATATCGTAATAGAAAAGGGGATATATCTACCAATATATTGGGTGTATGTGCCAGAGATATGAGGTTTATATATGTGTTACCCGGATGGGAAGGATGTGCATAAGACTCAAGGATATTACGAGATGCCATTTCTAGGATGAACAGTTTAAAAGTTCCAATAGGTAAAATCATTGCATATTGCAAAGTGTATATGATTTTAAATTGAGAAATAGAAATATTTTAAATTGACACAAATTTTATTATAGTGAATTATTATCTTGTGGATGCTGGGTATGCGAACTCTAAAGGATTTCTTGCTCTATACAGAGGTTACCGCTACCATAGCGGTGAGTGGAAACGTGGATACACTGCACAATGTAAAGAAGAACTCTTCAATATGAGGCACTCTATGGCTAGAAACGTGATAGAGAGAACTTTTGGATTGTTAAAAACGTGATGGGCTATACTTAGAAGCCGGTCTTTTTATCCACTCAAAATACAAAATCGCATAATAATTGCTTGTTGCCTCTTGCACAATTTTATTAGAAGAGAAATGTCCATCGACCCATTGGAAGCGCAATTGGATTTGGAATTTGAAGCACAACTACACAATGAGGATGTGGCACACAATGATCATATTAGTACGATTGAGACAACTAAGGAGTGGTCAGCATGGAGAGAAAATTTAGCTACACAAATGTGGAATGAATGGGTTGCTACTAGAAATACGAATTAGGACATATGTTTGTTTGTATTTTTGTCTTTGTTATTTTTCTAATTTTGGTTTGTGTATTTCCATAAGGAACTAAGACCTCTAGTCGTTTATATTTGTTGCACTACATTCTGAAATTTGAGCTATTGTGTTGGTCAATGATATAATTCTGTCTTGATTATTTTTCTGAAATATGTTGATTAAATATTTGTGTATTGAGATAGGAATGGAATCCGAGAGCATCATGCAGCAACATAACAAGAAAAAGAGAGATCGTAGACAATGGTCTAATGATGAGGATGAAGCATTCTTAAATATCATGGTTGAAGCTGTTAACCAAGGTCAAAGATATGAAACTGGACAATTCAAAGCGCACACTTTGAGAGTGGCTGAGACAAAATTAGAGGAGAAGTTTCCTGACTGTGGTATTAAGGTGAAGCCACATATTGAATCTGCAATGAAGAGGTTAAAGAGAATTTATAATGTAGTTTATGATATGCTGAATCAAAGTGGATTTGGTTGGGATGATGAGAAGAAAATGATTAAGGTGGATAGTGAAGATGTGTGGAATGAGTATATAAAGGTCAGTGTTTATAATTTTTCCTTATTGATCAATTCTTTTCTTTCACTTCCTCTTTATTATAAATTAAATACTTTTCATTTTTGTGTTGTTTTTAGAGTCATCCGAATGCGAAAGATTACAGGAATGCACGTATTCCACTTCTTGAAAAGCTTGCTTATGCCTTTGGAAAAGACCGTCCTACTGGTAAAATATCTTGTTCTCTTGCTGATATTGTTGAGGAATTGGATAAAGAAAAGGAAGAACAAAATGATCATGAAGTTGTTCGAGTGGATTTGACCCCACCATCATCTGTTAATCAATCACAATGCAAAAGAGATGAACATGTGGAAAGTCAATCAAGGAAAAGAATAAGAGGAGCAGATTTGATTGCTAATAGTATATCCGAGCTAGGAAATACTCTTGGAAAGTGGCTTGAATTAAGCTCTGGAAGATTGGTTGAGGCTACTAATTGCCTCAAAGTTGACAAAGACATGTTTGACGATTCTATGGGTGTCATGGATGAGCTACTGAAGATGGATTTAACAAATCAAGAGCGTTATGCAGCTGGAGATAAAATAATATATATGCCTCATTGTTTGCACATGTTTTGGGGTTGTCATGGAGAGGATCGTCTCAAGTTTGTGAAGTCATTGTTGTAGTTGTTTTGACTAGTTTCTGTGGATAATACACCGTTTTGAGAGACGGTGTTCATGTTATTTTGCTTTGTTTATGCTACTTCTAAGGAGCACATGACTTTGCTTCTCTATTACATTCGGAGAATACACTATTTTGATGGATGATGTTTATGTTATTTGACTTTGTTTATGTTATTTCTTGGAAGCACGTGACTATGCTTCTTTATTACATTTGGAGAATACAATATTTTGATGGATGGTGTTTATGTTATTTGACTTTGTTTATATTATTTATAGGAAGCACATAAATTTGCTTCTCTGTTATATTTGGAGAATAAACTATTTTAATGGATGATATTTACGTTATTTATTAGTAGAAATTGATTATAGTTCTCTATTATATTTGAAAGAGTGGAATTCCATTTTTTTCTATTTTTTTCCTGTAAAGAGTCACTATAAGTAAAATACCCTTTATAAAAAAATTAAAATATTACAAAATTATTTATATCATATAAATAATTAAAAAGCATTCTTATAAATATATTTTTAGATATTAATTTTTTTAATGTATAAAATATAATTTTGGAAAAATATACATTTAATGTAAATTAAAGAGTAATTCTTTCATTTGAATTATTATGTATTATATCATATTGTTATTCAGTCCACATCAAACACAAGATATGATGTTCCACTACGCCAACCTGCTTGGTTGATGTACGTACGTATGTTAACACGTTAGAATTAAGGAAAATTGATTCATTTGTAAATTATTGGGTTCAGTTTTTGAATGTTTGATTAAAAGTTATATCTCGAGCCTTTCACAAAATTAACACATGTCTAATTTATAAAACAAATATTTAAAATTTAGGTCAATATTTTGTTGAATAAATTTTTTATGTATTGACATTGTTTGAACTTTTGTAATTTTACTCCTTCAGAAAAAACTTTTGTAATTTTATTAACTAAATTTATCAGCAGAATTATAATTTTATTTATTTACCTTATTATGTATTTACTACTTAATTCAATTGGTCAACAGTCATATTTCAAATAAAACATATATTTGGTTTGTGTTTATTATTCTCAGAAATATTTAAAAAATTATTCAAGTAAAAATTTTAAAATAGTAAATGTGTAGAAAAAACATGTGTTAGAGGAAAATAACTTTCATTTACACATAAATGTAAGATTCTTATTCTTTGACATGAGAATGAAATTTGTACAAAACATAAAACATAAGTAATATACATATGTGTACAGAAATAATTACTCTTTTTATATTAATGTGTGTATAAAATGATGTACAAGATTATATAAGGTAGAAAATAAATGTTAAAATAAAACTAACTAAAAAATGAAGAATCTAAAGTAATTAAATCATATAAGTTACATGATATTCTATAATTACAAAATTACAAAGTAATTAAAAAATAACATATCACAAATACAAGCAAATCAATAATTTGATAGTAAATTAAAGATTTGATATCGATAACGCATGAGGATCAAACATACTAGGAATTAGGGGTGTTCGTGGTTTGGATTGGTTCGGTTTTGAGGGGAAAAGTCATCTGATGCAATCACTTCAGTTTTGTCATTTCATTATCTAATCGTTTTTTTTTAGATCCGAACCAATCCGATCCAATTTTTATCGATTTGAATTGGATTGGATTTCAGTTTTTTAAAGACATTGTAAATATCAAAATCAATGAAGAAATAAAAATTAATTTGAATCATATAACGTCACATTACAAGTTTAAATGATGAGAGTTTGGAATAAAAAAATAAAGACAAATCAAAAGTCTCAAATAAATTTCCACATTCACCATTCATGGCTCAGTTACTCTAAAATAAGAAGAAAATTAAAAAAGAGTTAATTCTGCATAGTAGATGACATGTTTTTTAAATATATGTTTACTTTGATGCATATTTTTCAAATTATTACTCGAAACTCTAATTACCCAAATATATATTTATAAATAACTACGTGTCATATAATAATTATATAAACTTATAAGGACGGAAATATGTAAGTATGAATTATATGGTATATTAACAAATAAAATTATATATATTTGTAAACATTCAGTTTAGTTTGGATTGAATTGGTTCGGTTTTAAAAAACAAATTCCAAATCTTATCCAATCCGACAAAAAAATTCATTTTCTCTATTTTGAATCCATTCGGTTTTCAATTTAATTAAATTTTGATTTTTTTATCAATTTTTATTAGATTGAATCGGTTATGTACACCCCTTCTGCAAATAATACATTTTCAATCTCAGTCGAGAATCTTTGGAAACCCATTAACGTTGAAAATTTATATTCTTTGACCACCAAAATGTTGTTTATAGTCCAGCCCGATGTTTGATTTTTGACCGTACATCTAATTATATTAGCACAAAACGAAGCTAAAACAAAACTGCAACATGAAAAGATTAACATATATATGCACACTTTAACTGAGGATTTATTAGTTGGATTATGTATATATAATAATTAATTATATGTAAGAGGATTTCTATTTTTCTTCAATTCTACCACTGATATCTACGTGGGAATTGCATTGGTCAAACTTGAATGCGTTTAGGTCATTATCATCCTAATTCGTTACAAAATCTGTATTTTTATTTTCCCACTTCAAATCATATTTGTGGTCACAAACCCATGCAATGGCTTATTGAATTATTTGGTAGTAATAATCAAGTTATGAGTTATGACATTGACGAAAAAGATCGAAGCATGACGTGGACCAATCGCTTCTAGCCAAATCTAACGCGTTTCCTTTCTAAATCACAATTAATTAAACTGAAGAAACAATAATATCTAATTACTATACGACAAGGAAATTCTTGGCCTTAGTCCTTAGATAATAAAAAACAGATGTCATCGTCTCACTTTGACTAAGACGCGCGTTTAGTTTGTCCCAAAAATTGACATGGAATTCAACTAAATTTAAATAATTGATTATGATTTTTTTATTATAAAAGACGAATTAAAATGTTTTGATCCAACAGATTCTAGCTGGGAGCTGTCATTTTGAAAGGCTGTAGTATCGGGTTATGGGTTATGATTCATGAACTATTGTATAATGCAGACATTTTGAGACATTTTTTTTTCTTTCTATCTCTCTTCTGCATACATCACATCTACACTTATCTTTCATCTTTTCCTATTTCTCACTAGTGGTCTACACCCAAAGGATGTACACCGATCTTTATTGTAGTAGTAACTACTAAACAATCATATCCAGGCTACAAGAAATCAGCTCCAATAGGAAACTACTGAACAGTGGTGATATTTCATATTTACGACGGTTTTTTACTGCTATAAAATTAAAAGTAACGATAATAATTTAACTTTTTACTTTGTGACGTTTAAATATCATCACATAAAAAAAAAGTTTGGAGTGGTAAGTGATGTTCGTTAATCTAGTTATCTTTTTAGTTTATTGTTTTACGTGATTGTTTCAAATTCTTTCTTTGTAATTTTCCCCATGCAGTTTGGTTATAAATCTTGTTTGGCCTCTTTCAAATTAATTGCACAGCAATATTGATGCTTGAATAAAATTGGAAAGTCACCAACCCATAATAAGCACTGTCAGTGTCAAGGTGCAATTAATAATGATTATAATAACTTACTTAGCTTCTGGGATTGCCACGATGATCCGAAATTGGACTATAAATAGTTTGGAAGAAACTAGTAATGCAAGTACTACGTACCATTTCACACTTGAAAAACATTTCAAAGCTAATTTTTCTATTTAAAGATTGTCTATAATGGGTAGGTAAGGGAAGTTATTTAGATGATTTTGTGAAAACACTCTTTAGAGATGAGCTTTCTAGTCAATGTGGGGCACTTTTATTTATGTTAATGTGTGGGGCATTCAAAAGGGATAAACTATTTTACAATTTGAAATGAGCCAGAAATAAGTAATGACTCATCCAGAAAAAGAAAAAGTTGGAATAATTGTTCTGATTCCGATCTTCACATGTTTTATGATAATTGTTGGTTAGATTTTCTTACATCATATTCATATGATGGAAGGACGTTAGGACCAAGGGTTATATATACCACAAACACAATGGGACCAATGTGCTCTGAGATATTTTTGGTTAAATGATCACTGCTCAATGTTCAATGTTGAAGGAGTCCAAAGCTGAAGAAGGTTCATCATTCGGCTAAGGTTTTCTTCTGAGAATAGATTGAAGTTTCGTCTGTCAACAAATTCTTAATTTTTGGGACTCTTCTTTCAACAAATCAGATGAAAACACACAATCTTATTTTTGTTGTTCTGTTTTTGGGATGAAATCATACCATATATCTATTATCTAGCAACAACCGAGGTTTTGTTATATTGTGGATTGGGTCTTTCTTGGGCTTGGGCAGGTTGTCTTATGTGATTTTTTAATATAAAGACCTAAAAAAAAAGGGTGTGAATTACCCAAAATAAAAGTTCAAGGCAGGGTGAGCAAGTATGACACGGATTTGACCAACGTTTCCTAACTCATTTCTCAAAAAGAGACATATAGCTTGTGTGAGAGCACCTTAATGTTGATGAGGCGTCAAATAAGAAGAAAATCACCTCCACTACCCTCCACATAGAAAATATCTTTTATGAACTTTATGGGGCATCTATCTATTTATAATATATTAATTCTGAAGCGCGTATCATGGAATTCTGAATTAATGTAGCATGGATTCTAACTCGCGCTACCTAATAGGCCTCTTTGTTGTAATGCTCATGAAGCTCATCCTTGTATTTAGAATGAGGCACTGCTTATTTCATTGTGCTCTTAATATCATGCCATGAGGGAGAGATGCAAAATCAAAGTAATAGTGAGTCATATCATAGCTGTTTATGAGTCCTTTTTGTTATAACATGACAATTTATTAGTATGTGATGTGAGAGTATTCAAAGCCTTTCACAATTACAAACGGGCACTTTGGTACTGTCACTTTTTATTGTTCAACGGACAAGGTAAAAAAAGCCAGACAAGTTGAGTTTATTTACAGCCACGCAGGATTCTTCAATGGTGTGACAACAGCTTTCACCTGAAGGTAGTTGTGAAGACTGTATATCCCTTTCTCCCTGCCTATCCCACTCATCTTGTACCCACCAAAAGGAATTGCAGCATCAAAAACATCAAAGCAATTGATCCACACAGTTCCAGCTCTCAATGCCCTCATCAAAGTGTTGGCTGTGGCCACGTTCTTGGTGAACACACCAGCTGCTAGACCATAACGCGTTGAATTCGCACGTCGAACTACTTCATCAATTTCCCTATAGTACAAAGCAAAAGATATCAGCAATATTCCAATATAAGGTTGCAATACTAGTTTTCCATAAACATCAATCTCCATTTATTTGATTGATACTTGGTGTGGAACAGAATTGTATCCATATTGAAATTTTAGCAATGAGAAACGAGCGGGCGGGGATTCAAATTTTACTCACTTGAATTTCAAGATGGACTGAACAGGACCAAAGATTTCATCTTGTGCTATCAACATATCATCCTAATCATTAGCATGTGTTAGAAAATGTCCAATATAGAAACTCGATGCACTTGTGGCAAATAATCAATACCTGAACATTTGAGAAGACAGTTGGCTGGACATAGAAGCCTTTTGAGCCCAATCGATCACCACCACACTCAAGGGTAGCATCACTTTCAATTCCAGATTTTATGTACTTAAGGATCTTCTCAAATTGTTCTGAGTCAATCTGGGATTTCAGCAAGGGTCATGAAACATGAAAGTGTTATTTTGTTGCCTCAGAGTATGATCAAGAATGCGATGCTCTGTCAAACGTTAACTTCCATGGATACTCAAGACTTCTATGAACTTAAGATTTTTACCTGAGGACCTTGTTCAACACCCTTCTTGAAGGGATCACCAACGACACGTCTCAAAGCCCGTTGCTTTGATTTCTCCAAGAACTCATCATAGACGCGCTCATGCACAAAGGTACGAGACCCAGCACAGCAACATTGGCCCTAGAAAGCATTCAACATAATGTATAAGCTTCGTAACATTTTCACATCCAGTTTCGAGGAAGTGGTGGAAACTGATTGAACAAACCTGATTAAAGAACAGAGCAAAGTGTGCAAGCTCAACAGCCTTGTCAACATCAGCATCCTCACATACTATGAAAGGTGATTTCCCTCCAAGCTCCAATGTCACTGGCTTAAGATTACTTTTTGCAGCCAATTCAAGTACAACTTTTCCAGTTTCAGTTGATCCCGTGAATGCTAGCTGCAAAGTAGAAGTAAAAAGCCATTGAACTTCTATAAGATATGTTGATATAAATGGTTGCCAGGTTGAGTCTTACTAGACAATCACTAGGTAAAAGATAAGATGAAAGATATACAGACATTAAGCAAATGTATGCCACTGTTCCAACATAACATGCCACAGTATGTCACTATCTAAGTTTGATGGGATTTGGACCGATAGCGCTCACAAAAATAATCCTTGGCCACTAAAGATTATAATATAACCATGTTTAACATCAAGCCAGGTCCATTCTTGATGCTTTACAAAACTCTATATTCCATATAAGAGAAGCCTAAGACCCTTGGTTGCCCACATACCTTGTCCACATCCATATGACTTGCTAGAGGTGCACCAACAGCCGGACCATACCCGGAAACTATGTTCAGAACACCTGGGGGAAGACCAGCCTGACCAAAAGTGAGAAGATTACAAGTTAGCATGGGAAACACAAATTCAACTGAAATAGTCATCAAAATTCAAAATCTAAATAAGAAAATCAACACACTAGCGCAAATTGAGGTTAGCTTTAGCTTAGGTCAAACACTAAGGGCTAGAGATCAGAACACTCTTCTGTCTTTCTTTTTAAAGCTTCTGCAACATTATTCCAAAACTTATGAACAATAACAAATAGTGGTAAAAGAGAAAGATAATGGCATGACAAATTATTGAACAAACTCCCAATAACACTTTTTAGTGCGGTAAATGAACATTGTCCAAACTTCATATACAAAGTAGACTTTGACAAGGCAAACATTATGAGAAAACTGTTTCAAGCTCATATTTTAAATTCTTTACAAGTAGGTAGAATTTTTTTAATTGAAAAACCTGTGCACAAAACTCACCACTATAAGTATCTAACCCTGTAACTGAAGAGGATGTTCTCACAACAAGAAATCATGACCATTAGATCATGATGCAGCATCTCTATCTTTGATCATTGCTTTTTTATTATTTTGGCAGGGTAGAATGAAGTATCACTAGAGCAAGAAATAGATGCAATGCAATAGTTTGACCAGCTATCAAGAATTCAGGTAAAACCTTGATGACTAGATATGTGACTGAGTATAGGTTATTAGTTATGAGCTGACCTCATGAAGTAGTTTTGCGACAAGGAGAGCCGTTAGCGGTGTTTGCTCAGCAGTCTTAAGGACAATGGTATTACCACATGCTAGAGCTGGTCCAACTTTCCAAGCAAACATAAGTAGAGGAAAATTCCAAGGTATAATTTGTCCTGCTACGCCAATCGGTTCATGCAATGTCTGGATATGATAATTTCCATCAGCAGGGACTGTCAACCCATGAATTTTATCTGCCCAACCTGTAAAAAAATAGTTGTTGGGATGGGAGGTATAACAGAAAATCTTTTTAGAAAAAGTATAATTATAATTAATATCTCATTGTTGTTACTGATCCTACCTGCATAATAGTGAAATAAACGCACGACCATTGGCACTTCAATCTTAGCAGCCTGTTCATAAGGCTTTCCATTGTTCCATGTCTCCAGAGCTGCAATCTCATCGTTGTGCTTCTCAACCAAATTAGCAAAGCGCAGCAATATCCGACTTCTTTCCTGAATCAGTTATTAATAAATCATCATAAACTGATTGAAGGTCTTGCAAGTAAAGAAGGAAAGAAACGAAGGAAATTCCTACATAAGCAGTCATTCTTGGCCAGGGGCCTTCATCAAAGGCCTTGCGAGCTGCTGCCACTGCACGATTGACATCTTCAGCATCGCCTTCAGCAACATGAGCAATCACTTCCCCTGTGCGCGGGTCATAGGCCGGAAAAGTTTTCCCTGAAACCAAAAGAAATTGCAGTTAAAGTTCACTTCACTCTGAATTTAGAATTGGGAAAAGCTAACATTTTTTCAAATCCAGTCAATCAATGAAACCAAAACAAATCACACACAAGGTTCACTCTATAAACTTGGAAGTGGGAAAAGCCAACTTTTTTCACCTCCTCCCAATCCATGAAATCAAAAGAAATTGCAGATAAGGTTGAGCTGTCCCAATGATTATGCAAGTGGGAAAAAGCTAACTTTTTTCCACCACCACTCAATCCATGCAAGTTGAAACCAATAGAAATTGCAGATAAGGTTCAACCTATGATTTTGTAATTGGGATCCGTGAATTGCTATCCAAAATCACATTCAAACACAAGTACCTAACCAAGATTTTCCAAAGAAGTTACTTGTGATTGAAACTCAGTTTGCAAAACCCAAATCTCAGTTTGGTTTTGGTGTGTTGAAACTAAAATCTAAATATGCAATTAAAAAATCTTTTTTGTTCAAACTGATGATACCTGATGCAGCATCCACAAACTTGCCATTGATGAGATGCTGGGTGTAATTGATTGAAACTTGTGGAGTGATCAGTTCCTCAACTGCTGCTGCAGTGCTATATCTGTTACTGTTTGTCCATCCTCCAGATTTTGTTCCTGGGGGAAACAAAACATCAATGCATTAGATATAAACATCTCAACACACAGTTACAGAATACAGAGAGACAGAGAGAGAAAGTACCTAGTGAGCGAAGCAGAGAAGCAGGTGCAGAAGAAGGGGAAGAAGAAGAAAGAGAGCGAGAGCGAGAGAGGAGATAAGAAAGAGTGCGAGCAGCCATGATCACTTCACTAGTGGTGCTTCTTCTTCTCCTTGTTGTTGTGATGATGATAACAAGAAAAGAAAAGCTTGTAATAAATGACCAAAGTTACGCACTACTTTCCATTGTTTTGTTAATAAACGTCGCTATCGCGTGATGTTGAAAAATGTAAACAACGTGACCCACTCACCCTTTTTTGTCCGCACTCCATTGTTGTTGTGGCACACTTATGTCCCAACTTTTTTTATAACTTAAAAGTTATTTTTAAGATTTAAAAAAAAAAATTGTTTCTCAATTTTCGTTTTTTAACTTAAAAGTAAGTTGTTTGTTAAATATTTCTAAAAATTTTCTTTCGCGATAATCCTGCTGGAGAAGATGATCGAAGCGGCGGTGGTGGTGGCCGGAGGCGACGGTGGTGGTGGTCGGGGGCGGTGGTGGTGGTCAGAGGCGGTGGTGGTGGCCGGAGGTGGCGGTGGTGGTCGGAGGCGGTGGTGGTCAGAGGTGGTCGTGGTGGTCGAAGGCGGTGGTGGTCGGAGGTGGTGGTGGCCGGAGGCGGTGGTGGTGGCCGAACACGGTGGTGGTGGCTGAAGGCGGTTGTGGCCGGGGCGGTGGGGAGTGAAAAAAGTAACTTATTAGAAAAAAGTTCCCTCAATTAACTTTTTATTTAAAAGTTATTTTTCAACATATTCTATGTAAAAAAAAGTAATTTATTTTTTAAAATCTTATACAAAATTGTGTTTAATCCTACTTATCTTAAAAGTCAAAAAAAAGTTGAGCCAAACAATAGCTTTAAGTTATTTTAAAACGGAGTGAGTATATAAGTAGAGATATACACGATATACTCCTTTGATCCTGATCCAAATCCAAAAGAGAATATTACCAAAGGAAATTGAAAACGTTAGGTTTGTCTGTTATCCTGAATGGAATAGTTGGAAAATTGGGATGCCATTTCTTGGAGGGAGTTAACGACAAGCGACAACAAGACAAACAGGAGCGGATGAGACCAAATACAAGTGGGGCCAGGGCGGGAACTTTAGCTCTAGAAGTAGAACTATTATCAGTATAAACCGGACTAAATAAGATGTTAGATGTGTACTAGAAATGAGCTCTTTTGTAATTAAAAATGAGTTTTTAAATAAATATAATTTATAAGCTTTTAGAACTCGTTTGGATACAAATTTTGTTTTTTTTCCTTAGAAATAAGTGAGTTCAGCTATCTATCAGTTGTGCTGTACGTTCTTGGCAATAATCACCTTCAAAAATTCATCCGTCACCTCACTATTTAGTCAAAGTTGATGGCTAGAAGTAGTGAATAAGTCCTTCTAAAGACTTTATTGTGTTAATAGTAGTCAACTATAACATATGCATGGTTAATGGTCTATTTGGTTCGTGCGTGTTTGCACGCATATTTGCGTTTGATTCCTGCCAGAAAAACAATTAGCAATAAGTCCTTATGATTCCACCAAGTTTTTATTTGGTCCCTACCGGAGGTTGGAGCTCCGATGAGGGTGTCAAGTGTCAGACGAGTGCATATGTGGCTTGCTGACTGGTTAAATGAAGCTTACATGAATTTTAATTTTTTTAAAAATGATTTATACATGAGAAAAACTAAAAATTTAAAACCCACAACTTATATTAAATTAGAAATCAACCCCCAATTAAAACTTTTTCATCTTCATCCATCTCTCATCATCTTCATCCCAATCATCTTCAACCTCCATCGTCTTCTTCCATCTCCAACCCCTAAACTTAATTTATCCTCCTCTTCATCTCTTTTTTTTTTTTCATTCAACCCCAAATAGACCATTAACCACATATATATATATATATATATATATATATATATATATATATATATATATATATATATATAATACATATTCGTTAAAATTATGTAAGACTCCTCAATAATATAAATTATAATATCATATTATTATATTATTTATTTGATACTATAATCATGGATAATATATTGTATATAATAGTTTATAATAATTTATAATAATTCATGCTATATATTATATATATGATGTTATAATCACAATATTTCAAAAGGATGAATTTTATATATTATGTTACATAGTTTATAATTATGAATATTATATGATATAATATTATATATATTTGTTATATATAATATTTATATATTATATCATGATATGTATAATATTAAATATTAAAGATACTATACTATTTGTTCAAAAAAAATGATACTATAATATTATATATAATATTAAAATGTGTTACATAAATATTGGATTTTTTTTTGGTACAGAATAAATATTGGATATGATATAATTTAACATATATATCTCATATATTAATTATTTCTAATATTATTATATATATTATATATTAGGATAAGTACCCTTTTAGTCACTTTAATTAAAATAGTCAATATTTTACTTTTGACATTTTCAAAGATTTCAATTCTGTTAAAATCTATTTTTTGTGTGAATATTCTCACTCTCTAGTCTCAAACAGTCAAAAGTGTATTTTTGTATTTAATAAATTTTAGTGCGAACTGATAAATATTGAACAACTAGTTGGATTTACCTGTGCCTTACTTTGGATAAACTAAAATTATTGTGTGTTGAATGATTTTTTTATAATTTCTTATACATATATTGTTGTGAGGTCGACAATAGTGGCCAATACTCTAGCCGTGAGAAATAGTTACTTAGCAGTAAACGGTTGGTGACAATTTGCGCCTAACTCACATGAGCAAGGATCGAAACCCCCTTCTGCATGGTCGAGGGACAAAATTAGCTAACTACCACGCCACATCTTGTGCTAAATTTATTTATTATTTTTTCATGTTGATTCCTCGATTATTGGTATAGAAATCTTTAGCATGGGGTGCACCGTCCACTCTCTGGACAACAACAGTGCAGCAAACCCCCTCGAAGCAACATTAATACAATATCTCCTATTGATCTAATGGATGCCGATAAAGTGTATCATACAAATGTTTTAGCTGTTCCTACATGCCCATACAGGAAGAAAAAACCAACATGTGTGATTTTAACGACCGTTTCATATAAATATAATTAAATTGATAATTTGCTACTTTTAAGTAAAGCTACTATAGTTGGTCTAATAATATTTTGACATGAGAAATTCTATCTCATGATACATGTCAAAATATATTGGTCACCTAAGAGGCTAAGATTAAAGTGAGTTTATCCAATATTTACCTTGAGTGATTTAGACAATCTCATAAGTAATTGTTGTCAAATAATTTCTATTGTTTAACCATGGTAGGAATCATATATATTATATGTTCGATTCAAATTATGAAAGTAAGTTTTTTTTTTTTTATGGTAGAAAATAAAAATAAAGCTATTTTATTGCTAAAAAAAACTAAAACTTTCTCACCGCAAACAAATGAGACAGAAGATAAGTAACTTTTGGTATCTATACGGTTAAATATGTGAAAACGGTATATTTGGAAACTGATAAAAAAGTAAAAAAAATTACAATTTTTAAAATATAGTGCAACTCAAAGCGATAAAAGCGTGTTTTGACGAAAATAATTATGACAATATAGCACATCTCAAAAAAAAGAAAAAAAATAAGGAAAACTAAGTTGTTCATCTTCTCAACCACTTATTCGATTCACAACTTTATGTGGAGGAACTTATCTACCTACAGCGATAAAACAACTTCGTGTCGGAACCGCGACCTCAACGTTCTCTTCCACTGTCTTCAACGGTCGCTCAACGACCTCTTCCACATGGGACTCAGACCTCACTGACACTCGCTCCTTGCTCCAATCACTCTCCAACACCCTCTCTTTCAGCAACGAACACGGTTGCTCCCTTCTCCAGCGAGGTTGGTGGTTACGATTTCAGTGATGGTTCCTTTGACCATTTTCAAGGTTTTGTTAATTCGACCTATTTGTTCATATCTGATTACCGAATTCCATCTAAAGTTCAAATCTTTGAGATACGTTCTTCTCAACTTACTAACCTAACAATGTCGAATATGGAACACGTTCGAAACATACGCCTGAATTGTAAGATCATTGTCACTTCCCCGACAATCACATCTTTCAATTTTATTGACTCTCATGTTCTGCAGCTCTTCTTTGTTGGTCCTCGCTCCATTCAAATGGCTCATCTTGATGTTGTTGTAACTAGTTACCAAGTCGCAAAACATGATTTTATTTCTCGTTTGATTGGCATGTTTTGGCCGATTGGGGATGCCAATGATGTCAATTATCTTTGCAAACGTTAAGTGTAAGTATAAGTATAAGTATAAGTTGCCTTGCTTATATGTAGAAAAAAGTTATTGCTTGTCAATCTTTGATGAATTTTTTGTTGTTATTTTGTCCTTGCTGAGATGCATCATCCTTGTCCTTTTACTGGATTGAAAATTTTGAGAGTGAAAGTGCAAAATGAATCATGCTCGATCACCATACCTGATGAGGTCTTAAACTTCTTGTTGCATGGATCTCCTGCCAAAACTTTCAAGGTGGAGATCATAAATGTATTTTTTCTTAATCGGGAGTAATTTGTTAAAATTTTATGCACATTGGCAGAAGAGTCTCATTCTAGTTTCAACACTTTTTACTTCATTCTTTTCACTTTTTATATTGGCCCTCTTAATATTTTTGAGCTCAGCATTTACCGTTTTTTTCTTTCTAATCTTCAGTAAGAAGCAGAAATAGTTCATATTCGGTGACAAAAGAAATTAGCAATTTCGTATTTAAGTAGCCAACTTTGGCAAAATTACTAACTACCTCCAGCTAGATTAGTAGTTGCCTTGCTATGTTGTGTCTATGTGATTGTGTGTAGAATGTAATCTAATTAGTCATATCCGTGCCAATGTCAAATTCATTGGTATCTTTTGTTCTTTTGTTGTAGAAAAGGTCAAGCAGTAGCATTGGAGGGAATTGACTGCTGATAATTACAAATTTTTAAGGTAAAATACGCTTGTGACTTAGGCTCTTAGCAGTAGCTTACGCCTCTGTTGAAATCAAAGCATCTAGTCTACTCTAAGGATTGATGTTTAATTGAATCAACTACTTCAACTGTCCATTGCTCAGTGAGATCAAAATTGAAATAGCAAGAATTGGAGAAAAGAGGGTAGAGGGTTGTTTGAAATTAGATTGTTGCTTTACTTATGATTGCAGAAATATTGTTGTACTTTTTTATTTTTACCTATCAAAAGATAATTTAAAAAAAAATAAAAATTAACTTATATATTACTTAAAATATTCTACGTGATATAATGTTAAAAAAAAAAACAAATCAACTTATATCAACCTATATATTACTTATCCATTAAAAAAAAAACCTATTTATTACTTAAAATATCCTACGTGATATAATGGTTAAAAAAATACAAATCAACCTATTATATATTACTTAAAATATTATGTTAAATCAAAACTGTTATTTTAATATTTAATTGAAAAATATAGCTGGGAAAATCAAAATTCAAGGAAAATAATTTATTTAATAATATTATTTTAATATGATTTAATATTTTGTAATTTTTCAGAATATAATTTTATATGTAATAATTTCCAGGTTAATATAAAAATATTCCTACTATTCATATTAATTAAATTCATTATAATGATATTTTTTTATTATAATTTTGAGAGATTATTTTTAAGACCCACAAATATGTAATTATATCTATTATTTAAATTCAAGTCATAACTAAAGAAAATTAAAATATCTTACGTAATATAATGTTTAAAAAAACAGATCAACGTATTATTACTTAAAATAGTGTGTTAAATCAAAACTGCAATTTTAATATTTAATTGAAAAATATTGCTGGGTAAATCAAATTAGAAAATAATTATAAAAATAATTATTTAGGGTAGGGTCATAGTAGATAAGACATACTGTAGTAGGTGAGATTAAACTTTATTTATAGAATATATAGATAGATAGATGGTAATAAATAATTGTTTTATAATAAATATTATTCAATATTGATCTCACTTATTTTATAAATTTTGATTTATTATTTTATTATTGACAAGAATTAAAGTGAGTCTTTTCAAAATAAAATATATGATTAAAATAAATATTTTAAAAATCAGTGAATAAAATTAAATATTAGTAAAAACTAAAATCACACACTTGTAAGAAGATTTTAGATTCATTATATATATATATATATATATATATATATTTAAAAAAAAAGTCAAGATATTATAAAATAGTACTTCTATATATATATATATTTAGAAAAAAGTCAAGATATTATAAAATAGTACTTGTATAATATTTTAGAATAATACTATACTGTATTATATTATATTATAATATATTATGCTATATAAATATGATATGTGTTATTTTGTTTTATTGGATTAGGTGCACTACCGAACAGTGGAGTGATTATTTCCAATATACCAAGAAAAAGATTACTGGAGAATGGGCAAAGAAACTAATGTTGTTTCTGAATACCCCATTTTGAATGGAAAGGAGAATCATCATACTGTGTTTTCCGGGTGGTATGCTGATGAATCGTGGCAGGGTACACTTCTTAGTTCTTTCCATGTCTCTCTAGCAAGCCTTCTATTACTTCACTCTTTATATCATTTTTTATCTTTATTTCAGTCTATGTTTTTTCATTTTTGTATTCGTTCATTCACCCACCAGACCGCATGGTGTGCTTGGACTATTTTTGTATTATTTTTTCTTAAACCTAAACAAAATCAACCAGACAAGTTTAGATGTTAGAGAAGAAAACTCGTCAGAGATAAACTTATACTATATAAAATAGTTTTAAAAAAATTACATTATGGTCAGGTTAGTTGAGTTCATATGAGTTAAAATTTTCAACATCTAACACTCAACCTAAACACAATGTGTTCACCTCATAGAAAAATCATCTCGTTCATCCAACTCACCTATCTCTTTTTTATTTTGGACAAACTAATCAGGTTGACTCGACTCGTGATGGTTTATATAAAGATTTTGAGTCAATATTCAAAATGATTTTTTCCAAAGTTACATGTGTTATTTTATCAACTTTTAGAAAATTAACTACTAAATTAGTTTTTAAAAAATCTAAATATAATTTTTTTTGGTATATAAGGAAATAAATCTAAATATCATTTTGTTAATATATTAAAACTTTTATCAGTAAATTAACGTCTCAACCAATGACATAAAAAGGTCGTTGTACTTGTTTTTAAAATGGTAAGATATAATAATTTAGTGATGAAGTCAACTTTTTAAAAACTAATTTGATGTTAAATTTTTTGAAAGACTAATGTTTAAGGTCTTTGAATAATAATTTTGTGATCAAAATCGGGAACGCATTGTGTGAAAAGAAGGGATGATATAAAAGTGATAATCTATCACTAACACCATTATCATTATTATTTTATGATGATAATATTATTTTATTATCCGCAATTTTGTACCATTAATTATCGCAGTTGTACAGGAGAAGCACACATGTATAAGATGGAAAAGATCATATTCCAAGGGAAATCAGAATTCCATGAGCTTCTTGTGTTTGAGGTACTTTTTTTTTACATGTGTAGATGTCAAGTGTGATAAATGAAAATGATCTTTCTTTAATAGGGACCTGAATTTTCCAAATAAAAGTAACATTTATAATAAAGGTGGGTAAATTTATCCTCGGTCATTGTACTTGTAAATAAAAGTTACATTTAAAGTTACATTTACAATGATAATGATCCTTTCCCTGTTGTATTTCAATAAAATCTTGAGCACAATTGGGAAAAATGACACCCCTGAGTAATAATTGGTGGTGTACCTTGTGAGTTTTGCAGTCATCCAGCCATGGCAAGGTTGCAATTCTTGATGGCTATATCCAGCTAACAGAGAGTGATGAATTTGCCTACCAAGAGATGCTCACTCACCTTGCACTCTGCTCCATTCCAAACCCAAAGAAGGTGGAAAAAAGAAGCATTTCTGAAAGAATATAGAGAGAGAAAAACTGATGTGTTAGGTTTGTTTAACAAGTGTTTGATGAACATTACAGGTGCTGCTGGTAGGAGGAGGAGATGGTGGAATTCTTAGAGAAATATCCCGCCATGCTTCTGTTGAGCATATTGATATCTGTGAATTAGACAAAATGGTGATCGATGTAAGTCTTTATGTTAACATTCCTAAGTTCCACCTTTTATTAACTTTCACAGCAGTGAATTACCAAAAAAAAAAAAAAAGGAACCTCTCAAAATTCTCTGCTTGCATATGCATTGTTCCAATAACACATTCTAAGAAATATACCCTCCCCATTAGTCATTGTCGATTTTGCTTAATATGTTAAATTTTCGCCCCTGATTCGATACCTGATTTTGAGGATATAGGTTTATAAGAAGTATTTCCCGGATATAGCAGTTGGATACAAGGATCCTCGAGTGCATGTTCATATTGGCGATGGTAAAAACATAAAAGCTAAGCCATTTGTTATTTCAACTTACAAAGCAAATGTTCATATATAATGTATCATGAGTTTGTACATACCAAAATTTCTGACCAATATATGCAGGAATTGAGTTCATCAAATCTGCTCATGAGGGAACTTACGATGCCATTATATTGGATGCTTTCGATCCAATGGGTAAAAAAAGCTTCCATCCTGTCAATTTGAAATTAAAACTATAGTTAGAAAAGAAATTGCTTGGATTTTTACCTTAATAGGAAATATAAAACAAAGGCTCAGGGACATGAGGGAATTTAATGACATGCAGGACCTATTGCAAAAGAGCTTGCAGATAATTGCTTCTTGGAATCAGTAGCTAAGGCTCTTCGACCTGGTGGAGTGCTTTCTGCTCCCGCAGACAGCTTGTGGTGCAAGAACTTTGTCATCGCAGATACCATAGCAAATTGCAACAAGATATTCAAAGGCTCAGTCAACTATGCTTGGACAACAGTTCCTACATACGCAAGGCATTTTTCTTAGTGAACTTTACCTTTCTGCATTCTAACTCTCCCCTTCAAATGGGATGCTATGGAAAGATTTTAGTAATGAGTGTTTTCTTTGTTTTGGTTTAACAGTGGGGTGATTGGATTCATGCTTTGCTCCACGGAGGGTCCCCAAGTCAACTTCAAACACCCAATAAATCCACTGAATCCAGAGAATTATGGTGTAGCAAAGGGACCTCCTAAGTTTTATAACTCACAGGTAATCCCTGAAACGATTCTAGCTCAAGGATTAACCTTTTTTCTTCCTCTCTAATAACACATTTCTCTCTTGCCTTTTGTTTTTGTTTCTACAGATCCATGCTGCTGCATTCTGTCTGCCTTCTTTTGTAGACAAAGCTATTGATCCAAAAAGGAATTTCTATTGACATTTGAAACTTTGTAGTTTTTACTATGTATCATGAATAAAAGGCTAAGCATGTCTCATCAATAAATGGCTACCCATGTAGAACTTTCATAACTTACAGATAAGGAGTTGATAAGGTGCTAGATGATTTCTTTTATAATCTCACTTTATTCCAATCACTGAACATGTAGAGGATGAATAATGCTACTCCCTGACTGATAATAATGGTTAAGATATTAATGTCATGGGAATGAACCTGCAGTCAGAACAACCAAAATTCACCATGCTATAAGTTTGTTGATGTTATTTAAGGTTAAACATAACACCAGAAATTCGGACTCATCCAAACAAATTCAATGTTATTAACAGCTAAAAAAAGCTTTATTGGAAAAAATTTCAAGTTATGACAGGACTCAAATATCAAACTTCTTCATTCAGTCCATTTGCAACAAGATACATATAACATGGTACATGTATATGGATGATCAACATCTCATATGCCTGGTGAGTGGTGAGTGATTATGCAAGTTAGAGGCGGCAAGATTCTAGCTAACCTCGTGTAACTAGACTGCATTGGAAAAAAACAGAACATATTCTGACTAGGAAAACACTGTTACAAAGGAATTTGATTAGTATCGTGATCTTTTGGGTGCATGGACATTATACACAAACCGTAAGGTAGAAAGAAATATGTGGCTAAAAACACTAGAACACCGAGATCAGCTTCTTCTCCTACTGCTGGACGACGTGGACTAATCCAGTATATCTGGATTGTACACCATAAGCAGTATAAGAAAGCTATGGAGAGGATAAGTAGTGTTGACTGATATGACTTTTTCTTTATGGAGTTTGAGGAACTTGCTCTGCAAGGCAATCAAGAGGAGAGAAAATAAGTCAAAACCATGCTGTGTCTACACTCTACAATAAAACTTGAAAGTTAACATTGAAATTTGCAAGCACAAAATACCTGTTGAGGTAAAAGAAGCCGCCAATTAAGCAAACACATAAGAACCCCACAACAACAACAGCATCTGGGTTAACTGGTGCTCTACCTTGCCACCAACCAGTGCTCAAAATCCAAGTGTACATGGTTGTTTTACCATTCTCCTATAGGATTTTGAAGTGAGTAAATCAGATAGGAATTTAAGAGTAAATTTTCAGAAAGAGTTATAATAAAGTGGCCGCAGCATTTGGCTTTGCTTTGACACCATTAGAACATGCAAACGAATAAGATTCTGCTAAATTCCATGTTTCTGCCTTAGTTTCCACCAACCACTAGCCAATAGCCCTATACTTGTAAAAGCTAGGGATGAAGAACTTCAAAAATCTAGTGTTTACTTCAAAATTTAGGTAATGAACAAAGGATGGCCAGAAAAAAGGAAATGAATTGAAGACAGACAAATATATTAACCTCATGAGACAAGAATACTAGGCAAACCAAAGTTGAAAGCCACAAAAAGCGAGAAAATCGATACTGTGGAGGCAAGTAAAAAAAATTGACCCTTAAAAGACCATACACACGAAAGTAGAATAGCAGTGCAACAATGTGATCAGTTTAAAATTGCATGGGAGACCAAAGCTTAAATTACTCTTTGCCAGATAATTTAGATCAGATACCAAGAAATTCTCTAGCGTTTCCATGATTTCAGTTGAATTACTAGACCTTGGTTCAATTTTCTCAATCACTCGCCGCTTAGATTTGGTTACCATAAAGAATGTTATCTACTTTTGGACTTTAAACTCTCATACAGACAATTTAATACATAAAAGACTTAAACCAAAACATTTACTCATCATTTAATTTGAAGATTGACATAACCAAATGTTAATGACTTGATTAAAACTTCCCCTAAATAAAAAAGGCGTCTACAAATTACCTCAAATAGATGATCTAGAAAGAAGTGAGTAAAAGAGCCAGCTGATATCAAGAAAAAGCATTGCATCCTTGTAAGGGGCATCTGCAACATGAAATTCATGATATGATGAAACATCCAAAACAAGCACTCACTAAGCTGATGGAAACGTTACCAAAAATAGAAACTGAGATTCGAGAGTGACTCACCCTAGAAACAGAATCAAGGAGGTGGCTTTGAACGAGAAAGGAGGATATCCGAGAGTAGAGAAGACAGAGAGGGAGACCCAAGATGAGGATATAGTAGAAAGGATGGTGAATGAGATCTGCAACAGCAGAGCCCACAGTATCAGCTGGGCCACCGAAAACTGAACCAAGCCACTCGGAGAAAGAACCAATGTCTGGTCCAAAGAAGGCGTTGACGGTGTAGAAAAGTGTGTGGTGGGGGCTGAACCTGCCGTTGGTGACGGTGGTCAGACCCAAGCCCGAGCCCATGGCGTACATCAGGTGAGGACCTGGGCCCGGCATGGGCTCCGATCTAGTTTCAGCTGAAGAAGAAGAAGAGAGATGAATGTACCTGCACAGCACACAGGCTTTGGCTAGGGTAAGGTGGGTAAACCCAATTCAACTATCCCATTACCGTTTTCTGTTACTACTACTAACTATATGTAGTTGAGAGGTTTAAGACTCAAGTTTACTTTGTTATAATAATTGTGATTGTGCTTAAATATTTGGTGTATGTTCAGCTACTTTTCATTTTCAACTAAAATTGATTTCTTTTTTATGTTGGATCAAGTAGACAATAACTACTGGGAGATAATTCTGCATGAGTTGGATACGATTATTATTATATGTGACAAATATAGGTGCTTACCAAGAGCTTTAACTTGAGATCATTTATTAAGTTGGGCAATCCATTTGTAACCTTGCCCTGGTGATAATTACAATCGATTTTGCATCCAAAAAGCTTGAGTTAATGACAAGTAAATTTGGGTCACCCTATAATCAATTCAAGATACATAATAAAAAAACTTGAGTTAATGTCAAATAACGTCACCATAGTTACGATCGCAGCAATTTCATGCGTCATTCAGCAACGTGTGTGCTGGTGGTACCACATCATATACCAGTCGCTTGGGCCGGGCCGACGTTGAAAAATAGGTTGGTTCGGGTACACATGCGCCCATTTATGCTCCCATAGTCGTACATAGTGTCACATCTCGTGTCCCCAATATTTATCAACATTTCCTCTCAAGATATATCGTGTAGACGATCATCATGTAGAGGTAGATTAGGTGCATGTTGCTCCTCTCCAAACTGCCTCAAAACTCAATCTGGCTGGTGATACTTATTGATATGGAAGCAGAGCATAGGCACCACCATTTTCCACAATGCTCGATCCTGGACACATTGTTGGGGGAGAACACTAGGGACATGCTCTGAATACGGTTGCCACACGAACTACACACAAATGCCACAATTATTTATCAGTCATACTATTCGCACATCAATCATATTAATTGAAGCAATACAATATTAACTTACATCATGTTTGCTGAGTGTATCCAGTTTATTCTGGTGGTACCATTTGAGTGGATAACTTTCCCACTTCATCTCTTTATCCAACATGTTCACAGTGTAACAATTACTTAGGCATGTTAAAAATAAAAGTGTTTGAAATTTATTATTGTGAGACCAACCATACCTTGCTCCAAGAAGTCATTCCGGAATAACATTAGGGTGGTTGTCCAGACCAATTCCACGAATTCGGTTGAAAGCCAAAGCTGGACCAGTAAGTTACACTTGGTAAGTTCCTTTTTTTTGACATTTGTTGCCTTGCAAAGTGATTGGTACATTTGGGCTAGCACTGATGACCCCCAACGGTAAAACCGAGTCTTACTAAAGTTCATAGCAATGGCAGAAATCTCAAAGACATGTGAGAACCCGAGCTTTCGGGAAACATGGCACCTCCGAAAAAACATAAGATGTATGCACGTGTTTAGCGCGTCAAGGACTCCATGTCATGAACGAAATTATGAACATTAGCAAAATTATCATTTAGCCAAGACATATGTAGTTGACTTCCTCTCATATCACTATTCTCAAGAGTCTTTCCTAGTAACTCGCCCACTAGAGCCTTCCGGTCATGATAAGTCGTCACCCCGATCACAGATTGACCGTCGATCCTCAAATCAAGATGCAGTGCAACATCTTGCAATGATATCGTGCACTCCCCCACTGGCAGGTGGAATGTGTGGGTCTCGGGTCTCCACCTCTCCAACAAAGCAGTTATCAACTTATGATTGAGGCTGACATCCTTAACCCAAGCAATCTCGTAAAGCCCGACACTACTCGTACAATTTGTTCGGGCACAGTGCTTATCAATTTCTCTGACCTAGAATCACGAGCACGTCTCACCCTTAGCATTATATCTACGTCATTCCAGGCACGTTTAGAAACATGTACGCTTTACTTATTCAACCGTGAAGGATTCCGCGATTTAGGATGAATAACAAATTCTTCCGTCATTTTATATAATACCTTCATAAAATAATACCAAGTTAGTACCATACCCATTACTCATACATTAAAAATCATAAAAATGATAAAAAAAAAATGCTTACACAAGTAAGAAGAACACAAATTGAGAGGGGGAAATGATTTTGGGTCAAGAATTTCGAGAAAGACGAGAAGTGAGATTGAGTGACTTTGAGTGTGAGATCTAATGGTATTTGTAGACAAAATAGGCGCCTCACATGAGGCATACTCTAGTCAAATCGGCCTTTAAAAGAGACTCCTTGAATGAGGCAACGTCTTGTCACACCAGAGTCTAGGGAACACGCAATATTCTCTCGTAATGACTCGTGATGAGCGGCTAACAGAAGTCGCTTCCCCCTAGGTGACAAGCTTGTCCTTTGAACACCTCATGTCAGACGCCTTCTCACACATGTCTTGTCTCCCCCAACAACTGCAGTCTAAGGAACACACGACCACTTGAAGTCGCTTCGTCCAAGGAGACCAGCTTGTTTGTTCAATGCCTCGTGAGAAGCGTGTAGAATGACTTGTCTTGTCTCCATCCAACAACTACAACTTTGGTCTCACAAAAAGGAAAGCACATGATAAATGATGATCAAAGGCTCTTCATTTGATACGACAAATGACATCACCAACCACAATTATTATTCTATTGAACATAATTATTAGGGAAGCTTAAAAATGCTGTTTGTAATTTAAACAGCAGGAATACCCCCTCTCTCTTAGCCAATATGATACTGCTGTCTGTACTGTTATTGCCATGTCATGTGATATGTCATGTGTTTGACTAGTCAAACTTAAGTCTTGTAAATTACTAATTGTAGTCCTTTGAACTTTTGTAATTTTTATTTTATACTCAACATTATTTATATTATTTATTTATTTTATAATTTAGAAAACATAAATATATTTTAACGATGGAGCACGATGGAGGGAGGAGGAAAAGATGAATTAGGTTATTTTGTCCAAATCAAAATGTTAATACTTAATTTCAATTAAATTAAAAATCAATTTGAAAATTAGAAAATAAACATTTTCTAAAAAAAAAGATTATATTGTTTATTTATTTTATAATTTAGAAAACATAAATATATTTTAATGATGGAGCACGATGCATGGAAGAGGGAGGAGGAAAAGAGGAATTATGTTATTTTGCCCAAATCAAAATGTTAATAGTTAATTTCAATTAAATTAAAAATCAATTTGAAAATTAGAAAATAAACATTTTCGGAAAAGAAAAAGATTTTTATTATAGGGTAAAATTAATAATAAAAATAGTGGAAGGACTAAATTATGAATCTTATAAATAGTTGAAGGACTAAATCATGTATCTTATAAGTTTACTATGACATGACACTTTCTTATGATATTATTGGTAGTTGCTCAGGGGGCATCTTAACCCCCTCTCATAAAACAGCATTCTAAAGTTTTCCTAATTTTATTAAGCCCGTGTCGCTTCATATCAAACGCATTCCAAAAAAGTTTGTCATGTAGACATCTTACATGGTGAAAACAAACTATACATCAGTAAATATTTTTTAGATTACAATATTTTAGTAAATAATTATATTTTTAGCTTATTTTAAAAAAAAAAGTAAAATTTGGGTAATGCAAAGCAACCCTCAATTTTTGGAAGCAATGTGTGGTTGCATCAGAGGAAAAAGTTACTCCTTATTAAGAAAGTGATATTTGTGTGAGCGATTTACAGAGAAGGAGTTAGTCAAATTGGAGTGTGAGAGCAAAAGAGTAAGAATTTGAGTCCAAAATGCGATCCTCTGCTACTCTTACCTTCATCCTCGCTTTCGTCCTCATTCTTCATGTCCAGGTTCTCTTCTTCCTCACTCTCACTGACATGACATCTATTGTTTTTCTTCAAAACCTAATTCTCCTGAAGTTTACATTTTATTTTTGTGGGTCTTTTTTTCTTCTCTTCATTGCAGGGACATTCACTGTCGTCGCCGTTTCCGTCGGCTCTCGAAACCCTCCAGAAACAACTAGGGTATGCCCTTTACTCCATATTTTTTTATTGATTTTCCTTTTATTTGCTGAATTTGTTGGCATTTTCATGTTGATCAGCTACAATTTCAAGAGCATTAGTCTTCTTCGTCGCGCTATGACCCACCCTTCCTTCTCGGAGGAGAACAATAAAGCATTCAGCATTTTGGGTGCTGCTGTCATCCAATCATCGGTTTCATTCCACTTGCTTTCTAAGGATATTGATATTTCTGCCAAAGACCTCAACCGTCGATTATCCCAGGTCTCCAACGTCGAATCTTCGTGTGCCGTCGATGGACTGCGTCTGGGCTTGCACAAGGTGGTTCGGGTCTCGCCCAAGACCAATTCTTCTGCCCCTCCTGTCGTTTGTGCTGCATTCCGAGCAATCTTTGCTGCTATTGCTATCGATACTGGGAAACCAGATGATGCCGGTAACGTTTTCTGGACCCTTCATGGTGGTGATCTTGGGGTTGCCGCAGCACTGTGACTTGTTAGTGGTGTTTGATGCTTAAGATACTTCTTAATGACTTATTATGTGTTAGTTGTTTATAGTCTATTTAGTATGTATAATTAACTGTTTTAGTACTTGACTACTAGTTGTGAAGTAGTGAATCGCAATATATGATGCAATAACTAGTTATGTGTTAATTGAATGAGTATATATGACTTCTGTCTGTTTTAGATTTTTGTTGCTGTTAATAAATTCTAGCCTTCAAGAGAAATGCTGTCAATACCCTTCTTTTTATCGGTGAAAATTCATGTTGAATTCAACAAACCATACAGGTTCAGCTTCCAATTTGGTGAGACACGCATGAATTTCTATGTAAAATAGTGTATTAGAGAGGGTGATATTAGCATTTCTCTCTATTTTATGATGTCTCTTAGCTACTGCCAACTGTTTTGTTGTGCCAGTAATTGTAAGACTTAAAATTGGTACACTGAAGTAATGGACGACATTAGGTTGGTCCTATGTAGATATGCAGGGCATCAATTTGGTGCTTACTGTCAATTGTTTAATTTTTGCTAGTTATTTTAACACTAAATGCTCAAATTGGTGTATAAAGATATATGGGACATTAAGTTGGTCTTCTGAAGATCTTGACATCTATTTTGTCCCCTAGTATGTCTCTGGACATCTATTTGGTCCTAAAATTGATGCTTAGTTTACATTATGAAGGACCGAATTGATGTTCAAACTCTTTGAAGGACCAACTTGATATCCATGCATGTCTGCAGTGGAGGCCTATCTGATTTGCTCATTTTAACCATGCATATCTTTTTTGAATCTTTTCCTATCCTGTGACCCCCCTTTTTTCGGGTAAATCTTAGTTTTCCTCAAGCTACATTGTAACAAGACTATGAGTAATGGGCGAAATTGCTAATGAAAAGCTTCATTTTCATGTTACCTTTTGATCGGTAAAAATTACAGTGAAGAAACTGGGGTATGGTTCACTATTCTTCAATCAGGTTTCTGGGGGCTAAAATATAAATGTAGATGGAGCGGAGCCACAGGTTTTACTGAACCTTTTTCATGCCCTCTTATCTTTACATGATAACTTTTTAGATGTTTAGAGGGATCAAGGGGGACTAAAAGAGAGTATGGTCCTTATGGCTTTAAGAATGATGTGGGTTATCAAATATGAAACACCTTTACATATGATGAAGATGCCATCAGATTAGAGTCATTGCAACAAAATCAACCAAAACAGGTATTGCAACAGATTGTTACAACAGGTTCTATTGGTATTGGGTTGGTTTCTTTTTTCATATCCAAATGTTCACAAGAACGCTGAAGTGTGGAAACAGATTGGAGAAGAAATGTGAGGTCTTAATATGCTATTGATTGGATAATGATTGTCGCATTAGATGAGTGTGATAATGATATGAACATATCATGCGATACAAATTGTATTAGAAAATAAACTGATGTGAAAGATATTTGAACCCTTGAAAAGGGAAGACAAAGTTTGTGTTGAAACTATTGAACCAAATCAACCAATAGTTGCAATTTTCGAACTGTAAAATTTGGGTGCCGTTTTTAATAAAAATTATTTGTTTAACCAGAATTTAGATTTTAAAAAGAACTTGTTGTTAGTGTCCAAGACATAGAGGACATGTATTGGACTTGTGTCATGATCTTGCTGTGTCCTGTCTCTGTATCTACTTTTGACAAGTTCTGTGTTTATATCATCTCAACTTTTGAGATTGCGGCTGGAACGGCACGATTTGCGGCTGAAAATTGCGGAAAATCTCACCAAATCGCGGCGGAACTTGTGAAAAACCCAAATTGCCCTCAAAATTTTAAATTAGGTTAAACTTTGAGGGTACTTTTGAGATTTTGTTGAGGAATAAGTGAAACGCGCGTTTTGTCTTTTTTTGTTTTACATTAAGACTTGTGTTTCATCTTTCAGTCATATCAGCGATTGAGTCGACCAACACCGTGCGACCTCCTTCAACCACCATCGACCAACACCCATGGCCACAACGCGACCCCTGACGAGCACCGTCCTTCTTCCGGCGACCGTTGTGCGGTGACTTTTGGGCTATCTCCGACGACCACCGCCCCTGTTTCCTCTAGGCCTCTGCTTTGTTTTTTTTTTTTTTTTTAATCTTTCTATTCCTCCATTTTTCCTTCCTTTCTTTTCCTCTTTAATTTTCTATTCTCAATCATCTTATTTGGTTACCCTTCGATTCTCTCCTCTTCTAGCATGGCATCCTCCTCATATCTTCTCTATCATTTCATCATGTTATGAATTTAAGTTATATTTATCATTTTTTAGTAATTTTATGTATATACTATTGAACCATTAATTTTATAAAATTATATATGAAAAATTAGAATAGCGGCCATCCCACCATGCACTATCCCACTATCCCACTTTTGGGACCGGCGTAGCGGCCGGTATTCGGGATTATGGTAATGGTAATACACATGAATGAATCCTTAGTGAAAATTGATTATATTCCACTTTTCATAGATAGTAAACAGGTAGGGCCTGAGAAAGAGAGTTTGGGGAAGTGGGGTCAAAACTGAAGAGCCCAGGGGTGGTGACTACCCAAAACTCAAGTGATGTAGATTAGAGAAAGTGAATGCCAGGAAAAAAGGGAAGGGGGTTAGGTTAGATTTGAGTAGGACCCTAAGCTATATTTTTTATATGACAATATAAAAATAAAATATTAAAGCTGGTGAATCATCCTTGGCTCCCCTTCCCTCTGTCCCAGGTCCAATCAAAATTTATAAATACCTATAAAGAGAGATTTGCTAGGGGAATAGGGGAATATGCTATTGTCTACCAATGTGTTGGTTAAGTGATAATAAGTTAGATTGACGTAAGATTGAGAACTGAAAACACAAGTTTAAGTTCTAGAAAAATCATTTATTTAGAGAGACATCTACAGTTTCACGAATGAGTGGGGACATAGGGGGCAAAGACAAAAAAAAGCTATGGTTTTGGAGAAAATGTGCAACTTGGAGGTATTGCTGTGAATCTTGGCATTTTTCCATTTCTGATAAGGGTATTTAAGATAACCTTGATTGTGTGTCTTTGGATCTCCCATCGTGAGAATTGATTTTGAATTGAACTAATTTTAGTAAAATTAATTTTAATAAAAGTGAGTTGAAATAAAATAATTTATGTTTAGATATATTTCTAAGAAATTGATTTTTGTAGGTATTGTTGTAGAAAGTAGAAACTAATATATCTAACATCTCCACAAAATTAATTTTGGAAATGAAATAATTCAAGGATATGATTCCCAAACATATTGATAACAATCAAAAGATGATTTTGTCCGATGAGAACGGAGTTTTTTTTATTTACAAAATGTTTGGGTGGGTTCGGCTCCGATTACCACCACGGGTCAGGATAGGCCTCTGAAACCTTGCTTACAGAGGTGCTTACAAATCGTTGACTAACGTTGCCCTCACCATCAGCAGCGAGTTTCGAATACACAGTCTTTGAGGGAAAGTGATTTATCAACTAAGTCAACATGTGTCGGTAATGAGAGCTAAAATTAACATATACCTTTTAATATTGTGCTAAATAAGTTTTAACTATTTTTAAATGTTTTACTTCAAATAGAAAGTCCGAATTGGTCTGTTATTATTATTATTATTAAAAACCAAATACCTAATTCACACAGTTTAAGAATTATGGTTAAAATAGTTAAAATGTATTAAATTTGTTTTCAAATAAGATTAAACTTTCAAAATATTAATTACCCTTATTATAACTTCTAATCTTTTATTAATCTCTTTTTATCATTAACACATTTTTCTTTCTTATTAATATCTTCCATCAGTAATCTATTTCTTCAAAGTCAAATTGTAGTATTAGTGTTTGAGGGTAGAAATGAGAGAGAATATAATTAATAAATTACACATTTTGCTAGTTCAAAATTATTAAAAGTTATATAATCTAAAAATAATTAATAAAAAACAAGTTTCAATTTAATTTTTATAAAAAGGATCAAAATTAATATTACATTTAATTCTTATAAATAGGACATTATTTGATTCTTATAAATAACACCTGACCTAGTGTCAATTAACAATTTTAGGAGTACTTAAGTTGGTTGAGCTTTTTGTTTTTCACACTTATGAAAAGAGAAGAAGTGGATAAAACTACAGTGTGGTCTCTGGATCCCAAAGAAAAAGGTGACTAAGTGGGTTTTAGAGTAAGGGAGTGTGTTTTGTAATAATTCAATGTCGCGGCTTACCAGTGTCAATGCTGGTGCTGGATAACGAGATATCCGTGCCTCAAACGTGTCACGTTGCTTCTGTGGGCGCTCATTGCCTCATTAATAAATAAATATCACTAGACTACACTTCTGATATTTTTTGTTTCTTTTATCAATCACTTCACTACTCCATTACTATTGTGATCTTATACAACTCATAGGGTCAATAAAAAATTAAAAAACAATACTTTATTAGCAAAATCGGTTGGGTTATGAATAAAAAAAAGCAAAATCAGTTGGGGAGATTCTCTGGTGGCGGTAGCAGCTGTGATTGAATAAAATTTGTTTATTAAATAAGTTAGGCACTTAGGCCTCTAATTTTCACTTATCAAATGAATTATTGGCAATATTCATTATTATACAATAAATTAGGTCGAAACCGTCGCTGAATAGTGAGCCTAAAAGAAGAGAGTATGATGGATTAACGTAGTGGTTCAATATTTTATATTTTAAAGTAAGTGATTGGGGATTCAATTTTCAACTATTGTGCATGGAAAAAACCAATTGGTCAGTCTCCTACCGCTTAATGCGGTTACAATTTGACGATTGATTAGTCTCACAACTTATAAAAATACCTTAGTTAATGTAGAAAAAGAAGAAGATATCGTGTCGATAGTCAGCTCCTCCTTAAGTATTAAGTCAATTATTTGATGTTTTAGTGGTGTATATAAAGAATGATTTATTCGGAGACCTTACCCATTTTCTATAATTTTATAACTTTAAAAAGATTAGTCTTCAATTTATGGGACGAAGAATGCACACCAAAAGAAGACGAGTAAGAGACGAGTGAAATGCTAGGGTTAAAATTGGAATTAAACACATCTGAGGCCATGCCACCCACATGTACCTATTTATAACTGAAAACACTCTTCTCAGCTTCTGTCTTCTCTCCCTCTGCAAATTCATCGTCATCATCATCATTCATCAATCATCTCGATCGATCTCGGATTCCTGACATGTCCATCGAGCTTGAATCTGAATCCACCACTCCCACCGGCCAACCCCACCAGAGATCCAACGCCGCCTTGTGCTTCTGCTTCGGCCCACGACGCCGTTCCTCGTGGTGGGAGCGCGTCCGCTCCACCTCCTTGACGCAATCCCACAGCGCCGGAGACCGGTGGTGGTCGCGCGGCTTCAGGGCGCTGAAGAAGCTCCGCGAGTGGTCGGAGATCCTGGCGGGTCCCAGGTGGAAGACTTTCATCCGCAGGCTCAGCCACCACCGCTCCTCCAAGCGCATGGCCAAGTACCAGTACGACCCCTTCAGCTACGCCTTGAACTTCGACGAGGGGCAGAACGGGGATTTCCCTGACGACGGGTTTCGCAACTTCTCCACGCGCTACGCCGTCGCTGCCGTTAAGCCGGTTTCGCCGCCGGAGAAGGATTCAGACGTCGCCGTTTTGTGTGAGTGAGTGCGCCGCGTGGGCTAACCTGCGCTGGAAATGAGAGCAGCGTGCATTGCGCGTTTGTTTGGTGACACCATGAAAAGGACACTCACTTTCTGTTTCTTTCCTTTTGAGCAATTATTTAGTTTTATGTATGTAATGTATATGTTTCTTTTCATTTCATATAAAGGATATGAGGATAAAGAATTGGAAATGGTTGTACATAGTTTTCCACTGTTGTTTTATTTTATCATAGCCAATCATAATTTTTTAACGTTTGGTGCTATGGTAGAGGAAAACATTCATGAGAAGTAAGAAGGGTTTGCTTGTAAATCACAATCACAAATTTCTCTACATTTCACTGAATGAGTAATGATGAATATAAAATCATTATTCCTTTGATGGCCCTATGGGGGTAGTGGTGGGGTTTGCTTTTCAAATTAGCAATTAGCAATTGAGATTAAGCCATCCACAAAATGAAATGAATTATCTGTCAATTTTCAATTGGAGGTAGCTGTTTTGGTTTTGGGGAGGGAACAACCAAGGAGTGGTACTACTTGGGTGGGGTGGGGTGGGGGCGAATTGGGAAGTTGTAGTGGAGGATTGAGCTAGCAATATTGACAGGTAGTAGTCGGATAAAGTGTTCTTATCCGTAGGTAAAGATATTACTATTTTTGTGTATGTATTGTCACCTAAAGATACTGTTGAATACTTGAATCATCACTATTTTGATTTAAGATTTTTAATATTATTTTTATATAAGAAATAAAAAAAACATCAAAAGAAATGAATTAAGTTACCGCATTTTTACACAAGAGAGGAATTACAGAGGAAAGAGGTTCCTTCCAAATACGCATCAGACACCCTGCATGAGAAGTTTGTCTCGCCAACGCATACACCACAACATTCCGTTGACTATCCGTTGAAGTGATCTTAGAGCTTTAAGAAAATTAGCCCGTGACCGCCGACTTGAGACATTAGTTTCAACAAAAAAAAAAAGTAGGTCTCTTTTAGCTTTTTAAGTTTATGTAATCAAAATATCATCGGCTAGGGGGTGATTTAATTTTTTTAATTAATTTAGAAAGAGTTTAGTGTTCATAATAGTCTTACTCAACTAGAATATATATATGATCTCACTTAAAAAATAATATCAAGTACCTGGGAATTTTAGTGCCTATGGTTTAAATTCTGTTGGCTTAATAGCACTTTTAGTCCCTCACTTATCACGATTTGACACTTTTGGTCCCTTACGAAAAAAATTAGCTTAAATGGTCCCTAACAAATACAAACCGTTGCAATTCCAATTTTCCATCCATCTGCCGTTAGTGAACTAACGTCTCAGGCTGACGTGGCAAAAATTGAATGACGTGGCATGACAACATGAGAGAGAAATAGAGTTAGAAGAAGTCACGTGCCCTGAACCTCCTTCTTCTTCCTTCTGCAACAGTTTGTGAAGTTTTATCATCTTGATCTTACCTTCATCTACATCTGCATCTGCATCTTCATCTCCTCCTCCATCAACCCAGCAATCCTGAAACCTCTACAAAACCCAGAAGCCCGACCAGATCGACAGTGGAGGTAAAAAAAATCCAAACCCAACCCTTTCCATTTCTCGACGAACCCATGTCTTCTTCATCTTCTTCATACAATCTCCCAACCCCTAAACTCAAATCAACAATATCTTACCCTCCTCTCCTTCTCCTTTTCTCTCAACCAAACATAAACCCAGCAACCAAATCTCGATGAACCCTTGAGAAATTTGAGAACCCACAAATTTGAAAACCTAGATTTTGAAAACCAACAAATCAGTGATGACACAGAAATTTGAGATGAACACAAACCTTAACCTTGTCTTTCCATCTCCTCTGTTTTCTTTATTGTTATGGTTTGGATCTGGTGGCTATTGTTGTGTTGTGTGATTGCTGTGTCTTGTGTTGTTTGAATTCGAAATCAGGGTTGGTTGGGATGTTGGTGAAGGTGTGAATCAGAATCACAAAAACAACCATTGTTTTGAGACCAACAATGTTTGCGATTCGCCGCCGTGCCTGCGTCGTCGTTTCCAACACCTTGGTGCACCGCCGCCGCCGCTCGTGACTCCCTTCTCCGCCAACGCCGCTGCTCTTGTCTCCCTTCGCCGCCAACGCTGCCGCTCTCGTAACTCCCTTCTCCACGCCGCCGAACGCCGCTGCTCTTGTCTCCCTTCGCCGCCAACGCCGCCGCTCTCGTAACTCCCTTCTCCACGCCGCGCCGCTGCTCTTGTCTCTCTTCGCCGCCAACGCCGCCGCTCTCATAACTCCCTTCTCCACGCCGCCGAACGCCGCTGCTCTTGTCTCTCTTCGCCGCCAACGCCGCCGCTCTCGTAACTCCCTTCTCCATGCCGCCGCTCTCATCTCCCTTGGCCCCCAACATTCCAATTAGGTTTTTCTTTTTCCTTCAAATGAATCAGACCCCTTTCTCTCTCCTGCTGGCATGCCACATCATTCAATTTTTACCACGTCAGCCTGAGGCGTTAATTCACTAACGGCAGATGAATGGAAAACTGAAATTGCAACTGCTTGTATTTGTTAGGGACCTTTTAAGCTAATTTTTTTTGTAAGGGACCAAAAGTGTCAAATCGTGATAAGTGAGGGACCAAAAGTGCTATTAAGCCCTACAATTTTTGGGGTCTTTGGATTTTGAGTCGGAAAAACATGTTGTTTGGTGAAGCTCTTTGGACCACTGAGAATCTTGAACCACGCAACAATGCTTGACATAAAAATACTGTGCGTTTGTGGTGGTTTTAAACTGCTACAAAACGTGTTTTTTTTAACTTTTATTTTAACCGCCACAAAATAAGTATTTGAATACCACAAATATGTCTATGAATTAGCGCCGATTGATAAAACATGCATGTTTATTTCTAATAATGATTATAGTGATTTCGTCTTGGACAATGCTAATAAATCAGTTGTTTCGCTCTCATTGGATAAAATTAACATATATTAACTTTAATCCCCTTAAAAAATTTATTCATATTTAGTCACTACAAAAATACAAAGAGTAAATTACATTTCACCTTCTTGAAGTTTCCCATTATGACATTATACTCAAAGCTTGCCTAAATGTTACACTCCACCCATTCATATCAAGTCCCTACTAAAAAAATATAGTTTTGTGACGGAAATTTGTGAAAGATATAAATTTGCAGCTAATATTTACAAATCCAGCTGTCAATTCTCTAGAAAATATTTACAAATTATTTTGGACCTACATTTGAATTCCCCCAATCTCATTGTGTGTCATATGTCAAGATTAAGGTAAAAGCTTGATGGCAAGATTTTATTGCAAGAAATTATTTGTAGTTGCTTTTGACCATGTCTTTTTTCCTATGTATAGTGAGTGCCTTTGTGTCACAACAAGTGTATCATACACACAAATTAGTTACAAAATACCATGCCTAACACACTACCGCTAACACATGATACAAGATAAACCATAAGAAACTACAACTATTCGTTTTGAACATTATCATAGACTAACAATAATGACAGAAAACACGGTGCAAAGTGAGTGCCAAATTGTACAATCCATTGCATCAGTAAACTCGACCCCAAATATATGAAATTAGTGATGGCCAACCTAATCATAACATTAATGTCAAGTAAGCCATCAATATACCTAATAATATAATTCATGGATGAGAAAACAATCAAGAACTTTCCGATGGGTTAAGCCAATATTTAAGAAAGAAAAGCTAACCAATCAACAACTGAGTTTACCATCATTAATTAGAGACATCAACTGAGTACTTTACTGTTTACAGACTTAATATGCAATAAAATGTCACCAACTATCCACGGAAAGCTTAAGAAACAGGAGCTTTCATGGTAATATTTCGGGTGATAGGTCACATGATACCATGCAGACGCCATAGCTTGATATTCGTGTGGTTGACAATCAGCTTCAAACCATTCTTTGGCTTCGCGCTGAAGATCTTTCACTGAGATCAGAATCCGATCCTTCATATCTGTATACCGACGGTTATCACGCTGCAAATAAGAAGCTCGGTTTCGCAGGTTACCGGTTAGCAGTTCATCCTCAGTCCCTGCACCATAGAACTTCATTAAAGCGTTCATCTTCTCTGCATACATTTCTTTGTGACTTGATGCGGTCTCAAGGAAAGCCTTAAAACCATCAACTTCAAGATTATGATCATAGGCTTCTTCAGCAAGCTTCTCTGACCAGACTGTGTTAGAACTTGCTTGCATGTTTGACTCAACTAGGGCACGGTAAAGTTTTCCCAGCACCCCGTTGGAGATATACATAGGCTTCTCAAACCTCTCCATAAAATCTGGAAAAACTCTGGGTTTCAAGGCTCTAGGCATTGCAGCAGGCGCCCCAGTCTTTGCGAAGTCAACAGCCATGGAATGAAGCTCTGCCAACTCCAGACATTTTCTACTCCTGGCTTTATCTGGTTCACGGTCGGCATGAACTAGATGTGCGGTGGAGATGGCACCCAAAGTATCATTGATCATGTAGTCAACAAAAAATTGTTGGATTTCCTAAGAACACAAGGTAACAACAAATAAGCAGCAAGTTTCACATTTATCAATGTTTAAGGAGAAGGGGGGGGGGGGGGGGGGACCATGTAACTTTGTTCAACATTACCTCTAGTGTCACCTTATGGTCCATTATACGAGGCCTCCTTGCTGTGTAGTCCATTGGTTCCTCGGTTTTACACGGGATTAGATCTTTGTCCCAGCTTATGAAAAATAAATCTCCATCAAGATCACCTCCAGAGCATTCATTTGGATGAGGCCTGTAGGCCCAGCGAATATTAGCAGAATAAACATCAATATAAGAAAAAAAGGATAATCACTTTTTCATGTAGAATCTGAGGTGAGCTAAAAGGTCATGGCACTACCAGCCCTACAAAAATTAGGGCTTCAGACTACAAAATTACTTTCAGAATCTAGATTTGGCTTAAAATCCAGGTTCGGCTTGGACTTAGAATAAAAAAGAGACCCAAATACTAAATTACATACACAAAACATAATAGAAAAGCTAGTACACTACCAAACACCAAAAAATGAATATAGGAACAGCTTTCACACACCGGGACAGAAAAACTTAAGGGAGGCTAGTATCAAACCATAACCACTTGACAACATTAGATGGTAATCAACAAAAGTACAAAACATGACTAATGACATCAAATTCATTAAATACCAGGAATAGCGTTTGTTTTAGCAAAAGTAAATGATAGCATCTAGTAAGTAGATGTTGGAAGTTCTAAATGGCATGCAATTTCCCAGCTAATGGCATCCTTCTTTCCCCCTTTATCTCTCGTCACACAGGACATGTCCGCTTCTTCTGTTAGCACATGATTAATGGCTCATAGGAGCTAATGACGCCATAAATAAGCGGAAATAAATGTAAAAGAAATGTACAATTTTATCCTGAATAAAACAAATGATTACAATTAAACGAGGTTGTGTACATACCTAGGTCCTTTTTGTGGAAATACAAGGCAATCCCTCATACCATTTTCCTCTAATTCTTCATTGTAGATAGCATCAAGAACCCTGACGTCTCCTGGGTGAAGACAAGGATTTTTGGTGACGACCACCTTCCCCACTATTATGCGTGTGCTATCATCACCATCCACTTTCCTTAAGCTATCATCTCCAGAATTTTCCGTAGTTTTTTTAACAGTAATGCGAACAAATACTTGGCCATAATTTAAAATACCAGTTTCATCCAAGCAACCTACTAAGAGTCGACCCTTGGGAACACATATTCGGCATCTACTTTTCAAATCAGATAATTGCTCTGTATAATGAGCCTTAAGCATCATCGATAGATAAGGCTCACTGTTTGGCTCATAAAGTTGACGTAACATCTTTACCAGAATGCTTTTTGAATCAGCTCCACTCAAACTTTCCAAAACATCCAGTGCTGCCTCCCTATCAGTCAACATTCTTCCAAGCAAATGCAATTGTTCCTGTTGCATTGCCAATAACACCTCATCTTTTACCCCTAAGGTCGACAGCAGGGATATAATCTCTCGATTTAGAAAGCAAGGCATTGACTCACTCCATTTAGTAACACAGAGCATCCTGTTGTCGGATTCAAACTTAAGCATACTGCTGCGCAATGATAACTTCCTAAAGGAATGGCGATCCAGAGCAATGACACCTTTATATCCACCATACCGAATTTGAAATGCTGATGGAATCCGACTCAGATCCAATTTTAGCTTTTCAGCAACTTGCCTTGCAAAAGGGAGGGAAATTTTTCCAATACCATCAGAGAAACAGTAGTTTACACCCTCAGTGTTCACTTCAATATCTGGAATCATTTCCACTTCTTGTGGGAGGACTTCAAAAGTTTGCCTGGAAGAACTGAACAGCTGACCCATCCTTGCTGCACATTTAGAAACACTTCGAATGTTGTTGAAACATCCCATCCATTCTCGGATATCTGCAGCTTTCACATGGTCATTAGAAGCAAATAACCAAACAGAATTTGACCGCAGTTGACTAGCGGAGAAAGCTAGAAACTCAAATCTTTTTGATCCAATCACAATCCCATCTCGAAGAATAGTCAATATCCGCCTATATATTTCAGTTTTAGAAGGCTTTGAGAAGATTCCCTTGTGCACAGTAGTTGATACTGCATTAGGTGGAAGCTTACTCCAATCCTCTTCAACAAAAGTAACCCTCATGAAATCCGAAGCATATGATGCAAAATGCTTTACCACATGATTTGAGGTTTCAAGCTCCGGACCAAGGCAAATAATCTTTGATGGGGTAATCAAGGCTCTATGACAACTCATTATGTTATTATCTGCCAACCTTTTCTGAGCTGATGAAAGAGGCCTTTTTCTTTTGCTGCTCAGCGTGTGCAATTGAATGTTCACAAATTTTAGAGGCTCGTAACAAGTGGAATTCAGCTTGTGCAATTTCTGAAAAATCATGGCCTTGGTTTCTTCATTCAAGCTTCCTAGCAAGTCAATCAATTCATCATTCACTGAAGAAAGACTGATTTTCTGGGTATGAACAAGGCAATTCAGTTGGAAAAGATCCTCATAAGGCAGCTTGGAATGGGAACCGCACTTCACCAGCGGAACTGTTTCTGTTGCAGAGCATAAATGTTTCCCATCTTGTATAACTAGATCTTTCAGACTTTCTGTGTACAGCGGAAAACTTTGAAAAAAATCCAAAGAAGATGATTGTTCCACAATTTCCCAAAAAAATGATGTGGAGTGCCCAATTGACTTGATGGGTGAGAAGTCCGTTGTGCGCACCCAAAGAAACTCGAAATCATCCTTACAGAAACGGTACCTATCAGCCTTAAACTTGGTGGCTACATCTGGCCCTGATTTCCTCTGATATATCCTTGGCCCATATTTCAGCTGAAAAAGAAGAAGAAAGAAATTAACCAACTCAGAATGTAGAAACCAAACAATCATAAATATAAGAAATTGATAAATAAAAAAAATCATCAATAACAAAACTGTCGACGGATGCTCCTATTATACTCGTAGTCTCTGAAGGATAAGAACCAATTATGTAAAATCGGCGGAGAAGTTTTATGTTATATATGGTAATATTTCTGACATCCTAATCATATAAGAAACTTCTATCCCCATTTTTGTGAAAAAGGGAGAAAACAAATATTTTGAATTTTAATATTATTCCTCATACAGTAAAGAGGTTTTAACCGGAATTAAAAAAAAAGGCTTATGAGCTCTTTCGATACATAATTGAATGGTTTTGAAAAAAAACAATTTTTGCCGTACTCCCCAGGCGGGATACTTAACACGTTAGCTACAGCATTGCACGAGTCAATACGCACAACGCCTAGTATCCATCGTTTACGGCTAGGACTACTGGGGTATCTATTTTTAATGCAATTTCAAATCATTCATTATACTATATCTATTAACTATAAGTAATATAGTATTCAAGACAAAGAGCCAAATTGGACAAATTTTTCAACAATTATTATTTATAGGAAGAGAAATGATCTTGCATGATTATGAACCATTTAAATAATAACTTCTCATCAGTGATTAACTAATTACTTATCTAAATTGGAAAAGTAGCATAAACTATGTGCCTGTTTGGAACAAAGGTGAAGCCAAAATCAGTTTGCTCAGCCACAAAAGCTAAGAGAAGTTGTTTTGTTTACACTGTGTATCCAAACATGACTAGAAACTAATCCAAAATCAACAAGAGAGACAGATATATACCTTCAAGAGCAGGGCATCTGGGGATTTAACATCTCCAGAAGAATAGCCAACAGTCTCCAAAATATCTTCAAAGGGGATGTCAAGCTTGAAACACTGACCTTCGAACCAGACCCAGAATTCAAGTTTCCTCCTTTCGGGCATGACCCAGCCCTGGACGCCTTCCCAGGTCTCGAGAAAGACGAAGTGATCGAGGGCGGGGGTGAAGCCGGCGCGGAGGGTGGTGTTGTGGAGGCGGTGCTGGGGGAGCGGAGGCCGGTAGATGATGTCATCGGAGTTTTCGGAGAGGCGGAGGAAGTGGGACTTGAAGATGAGTTGCTGGGATTCGGCGAGAGAGAGGGCGAGGGACTTGGTGTGGAGGTGCTCGAACTGGACGCGGCCGGAGCCGCGGGACTTCCAGTTGGAGTAGTCGGAGAAGATTTCGAGGGCGTAGACGGAGGAGGGGCCAAATGTGGACTCGAGGAAGTTGAGGAGGTCCTTCGCGGTGGCGGAGTGAGGAATGTTGAAGATGCGAACGGTGGGAGTGTCGGAAATCGAAACCCCCATTGCAAGGAGAGGTGGCCGGAAAAGGAAGGAGGGAGGAACTGCCGGTGGAGGAGTAGCAGCGGTACCAGGCTAGGGAAGTGTTCACTCACACTCAGGGTTCTGCTTGACTCAATTTTCTTCTGTTTTTCGGCATTTGTCAGAAATAATTTATTCCCCAAAAAAAGTTGATTGCATGCGTTTTATTCTCAAGATAAAGGGTGAGAGTGAGACTCGGAATCATGCAAATGGAAGTTCTACTTCTACCAAATTCTATTACATGTTTTTCTACTTTTGATTTTATTAATTTATTAATCGGGGCCTATCCGATTGTCCAAATTTTGTACCTCTCGGCATTCTGATCGATCCTTCACCGACAACCCCTTCACTGATCAAGCCACATTTCCAGCCAAGCCCGACTCTCGATCGTGACCATCTCCGAGGAAGTTCATCTGACCACTCCTATCGCTCGCACCTCTGCAGGACTTAATGACCGTGGGCGTTTATGTCACTTCTACAAGTCTCATCACGAGTCCTTTCCTCCAGTACAGGCTTAGGCCTAGAGCTCAAGATCTCAAGTCTCACTTACGAGGTCACCCTAACCCTCTGATCTCTGAGGGTGACAGGAAATCCAACGACTGAAATTCGAGAGCGTAACAGGCACTCATCACAATCCTCGGTATCTCTTTAGCTCACACTCTCATATAAAAAGGCAAGACCTAAAGACCCTGCAGGTACACATACTTTGACTCCAACGCTTAGCCAAATTATCTTCCTGAAAACCCTAGCCTCTTACTTTGGTATCAAAGTGTCTTCGCAAGGACCCCTCATGGGCTTGGCCACCGCCGACGGATCATTGTGGAACTTCTTCTTCCTCCCAGCTCTCGCTTGTAGTGTCCACCGGAGTCTCACCGTTTCCACATCAATCAACACAGTTCGCAATGATTTGATCAGATTTGTCCGATCAAGTAAAATATCAAAATATTCTTAGAAATAAAAAATAACTACAAACTCATTGTACACAACCTTTACCTAGGAACAATATTCCTAGTAATCTCATTCCATGAAATGCTATTAGTGAAAAATAATTGCATACCTTCAAATAACGTCTCACTTAATATTTGTCGGAAACAACAAATGGTAAATGGGGAATGGATAAAGAGAAGCAGAGGATGGTGGTGGAGGAGGAGGAGGAGGAGGAGGAGGAAGGTGGTTGTTTCTGGAAGGAGATGAAGAATAGTGGTGGTGGCGAGTCGAAGATGGTGTCGGTAGGGAGCCCATCCTCCTTCAATAGAGAAAATCCCCCGTTTGAGCTGCTTATCAGGATCTTTTCCAATTGAATTTGTTTATACCTAGAAAATCAATCTTGGTTCGGTGGATGATGAACTGATTGACTTGTTAGGAAGCTTCACATTCAAGTAAAACTTGGGCTAGTAATGTTCATATGCAATGGATGTGACTCATAATCAAGAGATAAAGAAGGATTCTAATTCCCTAAAGAGGAATGTTATTTGACACAACATTCTCCGTGCACGATTTCAACGACTCCCTTAATATTTATTAATTCTATTCTCATATTTTTTAATTCGCCAAATAAAAAACAGAATTTAAATTGATTTCACGGTCATCTTTCAGTCGTGGAGTGATGTCTAACACTTTGTCATGTCAGGGAGCATTTCCCTTCCCTAAAATTACTTGTCAAATATTTGGACTACCTTGATAGAGAGGACAAACAATAAGGTAATAACATTACTTATAAATAAGCGGTCACCGACCACAATTAAGATATGTGCATTTTCTATGTACAATTATTAAGCTCCATCATAAATTGCTAGAGTCACTTTTGCAGGTGACCGGCGCGGCCGGACAGACATAACATGTTCGAACTTGAAATGTTTGATCAGATGCTGGGATTTCAAAACCTGGTACACGCATACTATCCGCTAAGCAATTTTTTGAACAAATTTTTTCCAACCTAGATCAGTGCAATTCAAATGGTACAAAGTAAAAGAACAAAACAGAAGCACAGCCATGTAAGTTGTTGATCGTATGATATTGAAAACAGGAACTTTATAAAAATCAGGGAAAAGCAACATTAGAACAATGAAATTTACTCTTGTTGGACCAAAGCCAGATCTTAGAAACAGAGAAGCTCTCACCCTTGGCTCTGTTCCCTATCCTCTTTCCCTCCACATTCCCATTTTCACCTTCCTCACCAGATTGAGACAACACCACTTGCAGATTCATATCATGAACCACATACTGATATGAACCCATGGAGTAGCATCTCCTCTCATCCAAACTACAACCACCACCACCCTCTATTCCTTCTCCACCCTCCAACTCCACCCCAATATTTCTGAATTTTCCCAGTCTCACAGAAAGCACCCTCTTCCCGATTTTTTGCTCCTCTGGACACCCATCACCATTCTCTTCCTTATTTGAAACAACCAAAGAGTTTCCATCATCATCATCATTAGATATGTGACTCTTCTCCACAGAGATGGACAGAGTTGTTCTGCAGAGAGGACATGTAGAGTTTGAGAGAAGCCATGTGTCAAGACAATCCATGTGAAAAGCATGGCTACATATTGGAAGCAATCTCAGCTTGTCCTGTTCAGAAAACTCAAAGAGGCAAACAGCACAATCAAAAGGTTCCTTCAAATTCAGCAAATCTTGGTAGTGAAAAAGTGGAAGAGCATCTATCAGAGCCTGGTCTAGACCTGAATCATGCAAGCGAAAGAGGTTTTGAAGCTGTCTTTGAAGAGCACGAGTTCTGGTGGTGGATTCTTGGAATCTGTTGGAATTGTAGAGGATTGAAGAGGATGATGGTCTTTTCATCAGAAACCATATAACCAAATGGATAAGTCCATAGATGAAGAAGATAAGTGATAGAACTGTTATAACCAGCAAAATAAGTGGACTAATTCCACTAAAAGATATTGATGATGGAGATGCTTCTTTCTCATTACTGACATTAACTTGATGAAATGTTTGGAATGCAGAGAAAGGAGGCTGAGCCTGAGATGATGAGTAATTCAAATCAACAACAACACTTTTTTGCTGAATGCTACGCATTTTAGCAGAGGATAGATTCAACCCCATGGTGGCATTTTCTTGCATCGAATGTGAAGAAGGGAACAAAGATTGTGATTTTAATTTATAAACTAAAAGGAGGATCCCAGTTCAGCTTTATGCAGATTGAACAGGGATTTTATTTGTTGGTAATAGTAATAGTCACTAATATTTGAAGCAAGTTTTGTATGTGTAACATGAAGGCTTTATAGAAGAAAGTGCCAAATGATGAAGGAGTTGACCTTATAGAACAAAGTGTGATGGATCTCAAAGCTTTCTATTTGTTGGGTGGCTTCTTTTCTTCAAATTCATTGCCAGGTAACATGCTCCGGAAATCAAGCCATTTCATGCCACTCCTGTCAACTCACATCATCACAGCAAAATAACTATTCATGCCTTACAAAAATAAAAATAAAAATATGGATTTTTTCTTCATTGTTGAATGTTTTTTTACTAGTACTAGTATGTGCACCCGTGCTATGCATGGGAATATTGTTCTGCTATTTCACGGAAAAATTGTTCTTCACAGTTTTTTTACAGTTATCACATTTTAAAATATTAAATGATTTATGAAATATCAACAAATATTAATTATTACTTTATTGTATTTAAAAAGTTATATATATAAAGCTAATTAAAAATATATATAGATAATATTTAAATTTTGGTTGAAAGATATGATGGTAATTAATTTTATACTTTTGTACATGTTTATTTTAAGACTGTAAATTTTAGCTTTCGAGTACACTTGAATTATGTGTAAATTGTAAAATCAAACGTATTCTAAGACTCTCAGAAGTTTGAAAGTGTAAATGAATACTAATCACAATACATTATTGAGTAATGATACACTCACATTATCTTTCTCTTTCATCTTATTCTAACCATTTTTATCTTTCTATTTTTATCTGTCACATCATATCATATCACTTATTTCGTGGTGGTAGGAAAAGGGCATGTTCCAAACATTATTCATGCATTTTTACACTTTCTCTTAAATTAAAATCAGGAAACCTGTGTGTCTTTTCAATTTAATTTAATTTATTTTCCAGATTATCTTATCATGTAGGCGTGCTTTGATATATCATACATGCATTTGGGGCATATTTGAAATGATTAATGTTGCTAATAGATCGTAATAGCTCTAGGATGAACCTGAGTCAATCTTTGACATTTGTTAATGGTCAAATTATGATTATGGAGATCCTAATGGTAGGGTCCCAAATTCTGGCACGCATGGCAACAAATTAAATCTATGATTTTGTCTGTTCAAGTAGGTGTGCAAGTGCAAGTGCAAGTCCAATCAAAATCAAAATCAAAATGGTGGGTGTCCAGCACCAAGATCAACCAACCAGCAAGATCAACCAATCAGCACAAAACAGTCATAGCATCCTGTTCTCTAAAATAAATCAAGACATTTTCTAGGAAAGACCACAGTATTAGAGGCAGAGAATTTGTAGGGTAACACAAGAAAGCATATTATTGCCTTTCACCATTTTTTATTTTGCATAGGAAAATGACAAAAGACTAAACTAGCAAGTCATTACAGTCTACAAAGGCTGTATAGTTTTGGAAGGGGAAAACTTTAAAATTAAAACTCAGTCTTCTCTAAAAGCTTGTCTAGTTAAAGTATCAACAACCGTGTTGAGATTCTTATGAATATGAGATAGAGTAACCTTCCGGTCACATTGCCACACATCCCAGATCTTAAGAATGATATCCTGAAGCCAATGATCTTGAACACCGTCCTTGCCTTTTATAAGATCCTGACATCCAAACAATCAGACTCAGACTCAACCTCCTTGTATCCCAACTTCCACGTATGTGTCTTTCACCGGTTCTTTAACAAAACTATAACAAAATAAAATAAAAACAATGTAACTTTTTTAATAATTGATGGAAACAGAAAACATAACTAATACATCATTTTCTTTAAAACTACTTAATTATTAAAAAAATGCATCATCACTTCATCAGGACAAGAAAGTAGTAGCCTATGAGTATTTCCTTCATTCATTTTTGGTGGCTTTCAGACAAAAACATTGAAGAAATGAAATGCTTATTTGTAGATCCTCTTTTATGAACTGATGTAAAGAATAGAAGTGTTATAATCAAAGTCCGGCTCATGAGTTGAAGATTGCGGATCTTTCTTCTTCCTCTTTCAAAGCAATTGTCATTGCAGCAACATGACTCATGCTTGGTCTATCACTTGGAGAAGGACTTATGCATTGCAATGCTACATGCAACAAGTTCACCATCCTCTCTTCACTAGCACCTTGTGAAATCACTGACTTGTCAAAAACTTCAGCAGTCCATTCCTCTCTGATCACTGAATTCACCCATTCAGCAAGATTGAATCCATTGTTCTGATTCTGAACTAGTTTTCCTGTCAGCAGCTCTAGAAGGATCACACCATAGGCATATGTATCAACCTTGAAGGTGCTATATGCATGAGAATTAGCTAGGTTTTTGTTTTTGAGCCTTCTTCTGTGAGAAATTGCACTTAGAGCTTGATCTTCAACCACCATCAAACCATATTCACTTATGCATGGATCCATATTGTTTCCGAACAAAATGTTATTTGATTTTAAGTTACCATGAGCTATTCCACTTCCATGAAGCTCCTCATGCATATAAGCCAAAGCCTCAGCTATTTTAGCAGCAACCTTAAGTCTGCTCCTCCACTCAAAAGATTGGCCACTTGGGGATCCTGACATATCATTCAAATTGAAGAAAAACATTTGGTTAGATGCATCTATTGAAAATACATTCCAGTTAGTTTGTATTTGTTTTTCAGTTGGGGCTACATGGGAAATCCAAATCATACGTTCCAAAGTAGAAAAAACAGATTTTCTCAAATGTAGAAAATTGTAGGATTGGATAAACGGACTTTCACATCTAACCCAAATAAAATACAAACAGGTGCTCACCATGTTGGGAAAAGGTGGCCCTGAGGAAAAAACCAAAAAGACCAAAAGCTTACATCAGAAGTGACAAGAGGCAAAAGAGCATCATAGTGTAAAAACACCTACACCATGTGTTGGTTTCATCATTTAGTGCATGTTTCGAAACCCTTCTACAATTATTCTGAAACCAGAATTAATTCTGGGGTGAAACTTTTGTGAGTAGCTTTTAGATTTCAAAATTGATTATGATGAAAGAAAAGCTGATTCAAGTAGTATTTGGTATATATGCAAATTTTGGTTTTTATCCTTATGGTATGTTCTGGTTTTAAAAGACATCCATTTGGTTAAGACTACCTACCTAAACATTGGTACTTAATCCAAAATGGATGCATATGCATTGACATTTTACTTAACAACTTACCTAATTGCATTTGGAAGAGACTCCCATTTTCCATGTATTCATACACCAATAGCTTCTCTTGTGGTGAGCAATAATATGCAACAAGTGGCATTACATGTGGATGCTTCACTTGACCAATCTTATTCATCCTTCTCTCAAAATCTTGTTTTGAAATCCCCCAGTCACTGATCCTCTTGACTGCCAAAAGCACTCCATTGTCTAGCATCACCTTGAAGAGGCTTCCATGCTTTCCTCTCCCAATCAATTCAGCAGGAGCTCTGAGCAAGTCCTCAAGTTGCAACCGCTTCGCCGTGGGGCTTGAGAAAACAACAAGAGTTGATGATGATGATGATGACCATGATGAGATGTTCATCCCAATTTCAAGGGATGCCATTGAACTCTTAGTTTCAAAGGAATTTTCTCTAGCAACTTCCTCCTTTTCAACAGTTAATGCTTCTTCTTTGGTCTTGAATTTCCTTGCCAATATGAAGCCAAAGGAAAACAGGACAATTAAACCAAGAACAAGATAACCTGAATAAGTACCCAAACTATCAGTGAAGGATTCTGTTTCTTTCTTTGAATGTGGAGGAGGAATAGGAGGACAAGCCTTTGTAAGTGGTGTTCCACATAAATTGGGATTCCCAGAAAAGCTTTCTGCATAGAATGCCCCTCTCACATCAGGAATTGAACCCTCTAAATTGTTGTTGGAGACATTAAACTCCAAAAGCTGGGAGAAGTTAAAGTCAGGAATTTCCCCAGTGAATTTGTTGTTCTCAGCAAGAAAGGATAACAACCCTGAAAGATGAATTACATTAGAAAGCTCTCCAGAGAAGTTGTTACTAGCAACATGAAGCCTCTTCAAATTGCCTAATTCTGCAAGAGAACTAGGAAGATCACCAGAGAAGCTGTTGTCACTTAAGTACAATTGAGTCAAAGACTTGCAAGTTCCAATATCCTCTGGTATCAACCCATGTAAATTGTTTCTCTTCAGGCTAAGGCTTTGAAGAGAGTTTGCCATGCAAAGAGAACTGGTGTCTAGAGTTCCATTCAAGCTGGAATCATCAAGAACTATGGTGTTAACTTTCCCTCTTATGCAGCTCACACCATGCCAATTAGCACTGCAGGGATCTGAAGCAAGATTCCAGCCCCAGTACTTTGCATATCTTTGTGAATTCCCTGGTGCAAGTTTGTCCATGAATCTGACTAGAGCCTGATTCACCACTTCATCTTCTGAGAAGGTCAATGGAAAGAACAAAAAGATGACAGTGAAGCCTAACCATATGGGGTTTACACACATTGTTATATTTTTGGCTTCCTTGCTTGCAGTGGTTTGGGATGATGAGAATAGTGAAATTAGCTTGAGACTTGTTTAGTTAACTGATTTGATTTATGGTTACTTAGGCTGTGACATCACATTGCCAATTGGCTAATGAAAGTATGAAACAACAATTTAATGTAGTGTTCTGGATGACAATGACAAGGAGAAGGTAACAACAACTTTAGTTGCCGGCATCTTGAAAGGGCCATACATGGTGATGCTATGACTTTCTCAAAGAGCTTCTATCCCTTCATCAATACTTTGTGAGGGTTTTGCTCTGAAATTTTTAGTACATTTATCAAAGGCTTAGCTGCTCTAGTCCATTATTTTTTGGTCAACTTTGTATATTCATTTCTTTTTAGGAAAAAACTTAAATCAAGTTCCTACTATCATTTTCATCAAGTTCTTCATTCAAATCATGACAAGTGAACATTATTTCTAAAAACAATTTATATTCATTAAGAATTTACTGTTGAATTTGAAAAAAATATACACGTATCATTATATGATTGAAAATAAATGTAACAAACTTGATATAAATTTTATCCTTTTTTTATCACAATTGCAGTAAAATTAGGAGGTCATTTAACAGTATAATTACTGGGGATAATATTAAGCAACTATGAATATAACTTAAATTAGACAGAGTTTAATTTTAATGCATTTTCACGATAAAACTTATTTACACAAACATCAAGCATTTTTACCTGATAGAATGGCTTTTAGTTGTCTAATAAAACATTATTTGCTAGAGATTTTTAAAAAAAGTTAAACAAGTATAAGCAAATTTATGTATAATTACACTAATTAAAAACACTTATTTTCCCTCTCATCGCAACATAAACTTTTGATAAGTTAATCAAAAATAGTTTTTTCAAGTAATCTAATTTCAGTTTTATATTTTCAAATGACTTCTTAAAAAGCTTATTCAAAAAGCTAAAAGGTTAGAAAAAATTAATTTTAAATTAAAAAAGTGTGTTTTTAAACTGAAACAAAGACACTCTTACTCTTATTCATATCAGAACATCTTTTGTCATTTCATTCATGATGCATAGTTTCTTCTTTTTTGTCAAGATGAATGTTAAGTTTTTCAAGTATAGCAAATCAGACATTAGTTTTCACGATAAGTTTTTAAAGTGACAGTGCTCTAGAACACACTTGCACAGATTTGAGTGAAAGAAAACGCTTCTTTCTGCAAAGAACTTGCAATTAACCACAGTTGTCAAGACCATCATCTTGTTAGTTCTCATGAATCATGACAAGACATATATTTCAATAAATATAAATGTAAATTATATATTTAAACTAACTAAACAACTGAATATATATCAATAGGTATCTATCAACATTTCTCGTTTTCTCAAACACTGAAAGACAATATAAAATACACCTAAAAAGGTTTTAAAACCTAACTATATATGCACGGAATTACTCATGAATAAGAGTTGTAATTTTACAGGCAGAAAAAATAACATAAATAATAATCCTAAGTCTTATAAATGAACAAGTAAATATGTAATACTACAAGGACCTTTTTAAGAGGTGAAAATCCAAAAGCCATTTAAGGATCAGCGTGGCCAGGAATTTCATCATCACTGGATTCACTTTGTTCTTCTTCACTGATGTCCTCATCATCATCTCCACTCTCATCATCAGCAGTAGAATTGGTAATGTTTTCCTTCTTAGCATACCGCTCACAATACTCTGTCCCCACACATAGCACAGTCATATTTTACATTCTTTTCGTCACCACAAAATAGCCCCCATTCACCAAAAGACCATAATTTCTTATTCAAAAAATCCAAATTTTCAGATATTCATCAAGCACTCTCGACAACAAAAACTAGCATCATGTTTGAACAATTCAGCCTTTGCTCAAAATGAAGCATTGCATGATGTAACTTGCTAGGCCTTAAGAGAAACAAAAAAGCAGAAAAAATAAACTCAAGAAATCAGGACACTGTTTCACACGGTTCTAGAGCACAATGATGGTTTTGCAATTACAAGACAATTATACTATCAGTGAAGGACCACAATCTATTATGAGTTTTTGCCCAAGATATTTAATTCATTTAATCAGATTAATTTAGGAGATTCATATTAAGGATTTAGGCAGTGTGGGATCATGGAAATATAAAAACCACTAAGATTTGGTCTTTAATTATCAGAAAAAGAGGTCCATAATAAACAATATGCTCACCTTTAACTTTTTGGTCATACAGCTTTTTGTCCTTCATCATTAACGATGCAGCATCACCATTGAGAGGATCTGAAGCATTTGGATAAAGCAAGAGTTGTGGAAGAAAAACTTCAAAGACATTTAGAAGATCTGAAAAAAAAAACAGTAATCATGGTCATCTATAAAAGTACAAATGCAAGCAAAACATTTTAAAAGGATAAGGAGAGGGGGCACTAATGAAGGTGGATATTCTGTATGATCATGTTGAATATTCACACGACAAATTTTTGCCTACGTGTCTGCATACAAACACAAGACTAGGGACAAAGACAAAGCGAGTCTTTAGAAGCTTGATACTTATAAACTTTTACTATGAAAAGCCTATGACTGAATTACCGAACATTGGACTCCAATTTTGGTTAATGACATCCAAGCATACAGAGCCAGATCTGCAGTTGATGAAATGTACAAAGCAGAATCAGCCATAATCCATGCATGCACAAACTCCTTACCAATACAAAGTTGTTGCTGTGACTTCAGTACTTTAAGGAAATTTCAATTTCCCCCTAGCTCAAAATACAAAAACAATGGGGAAATACAAAAGAAAAGCGGTTTGTAAACTATAGAAATGAAAGAAAGCAGTTCATATGACATATGTCACAGGACCCATATCTAAAAGTATTAAATCCACTGCCAACTTGGATCAGTGCAGAAGCTAGATTGCACACAAGAATGTTCATAAAAAAAAAAGTTAGAATAATAGCATATGCTCACAATTCGTCAACATTTGGGTGGAATATTTTGTTCACAAAGCCAATAGAGGGGGATTTGAATGGATAAGCATCAGGAAGCTCAACACGAACTTTCCAGACTCCGCCTTCATAAAGGCCTGCAACAATAACATAAATGTAACAAGTCAAGGAAGAACCAGGTAGCTTAAACATTGAGCCATTATTCTTTGCATTCACAACCCTTTTAAAGGTAAGGAAACCAGAATCAAACTAAAATTATTAGGTAAAACATGCAAACTTTAGATGGAAATTCATGTAAACAACATAAAGGAACTACTGGATAAGGAAATCCATTTTAAATTCCATTTAAGTAGTATGTAATTATTCATATAGATGCACAGTTATTAAATAAAAGACAAGAGTTTGCTCTAGAATGTCAACAGTACTTTCTTTTGGACCATGAAACTCCACATTGAATTCACTGAGTCCATCATTTATCGTCTCCACTGTATAATCACTCATCATCCTGTAAAAAGGAAGAGATGTTTGAGAAATGAGTACAGAAATTGTTGCCAAGTGAATAAGAATACATAAGAGCTGGGAGTGATAACAATGAATTATCACAACCATGCATCTACAAATTAGCACTTGCATATGCTTTCTAACTGTAGAATGATAACCAAATCAATAACTAAGATTGTTTGAGCAATGCCAAATCCCTCAAAAAGTCCAAGCCTTCTCCATTTGCTTTTTCAGTCCCAAAAGAAATATATATACTTCATAAGCCTCGATATTATAGCAAAGCATTTGAAGCGTGTAAACATTGCTGGATATTTCTGTTATAGTTACATACTACTACATTAAGTCTATCCCATATGCCTTAATTGCTAATCACAATTATCAATTTCAACCATGCTGTTCTATCCATAAATTTAGCCTTTCATTCAACCTTTGTCTTCACTTTGATCAAGTATTTACAACACCCACCATTCCATCATGACACCACAACCTATAAGCATCTTATTGCACAAATAGTGCATCTTTCTGCACAAAAACCTTTCTTTAGGTATAAAAAAAAAGTGCAAATGATATTACCACCAAGAGACAAAAATTACACTTTTACTCAGTCAACAATCTACATTGCCCCCATCAAAAGACTGAAAAAGTTTCACTAATTGTCTGATTGTCAATAACCATTATAAAGGGAAAAGTGTATCATGACTGGGAAATAAAAAGATCCACAATTAAATTTGTAATGCTGCATCAGATGTGATTAAGATTGGTTATCTCTTTGGAGAAAAAGGAAAGTGGACAGAATCACAGAAGGAAATAATGTATGATGAGAATTTACTTCAACAAATAACAAGGTTGCAGTCTAATTTCAATAAAAAAATTGAGTAAATAGTTATTTTGATCTCTGAAAAATATGTGGTTGGTGACTCTAGTCGCCGAAAGGTTATTGTCATTTTTGTACCTGAAATATAAAAGGCCCTTCAACTTAATACTATTAAGGATTGAAATTGAACACCTTTTACACCTTTTTGAGATTAAATTGATCGTATTTTTTACCATGGTTTATATTACATATCACCCCGTCTACTCAACTTTTTTTATGTCACTCAAAACCCTCAACAACGGTTTATATTACATATTACCCCCTTATGGTTTAATATTTTGTCAACCTACCCCCTAAAGTTCATCTTTCTTGCACGTAACCCATAAAAATAATAAGCTTTGGGGGTTAGTTGAGAAAATGTTGAACTACTTTTAAATTTAACTAGAAGTTTAACCTTTTCAACTCATGCCAAAGTTGTGGGCATTAAGTGATACAGGAAAAAGAAAAGTTGAAGAGGTTATTTTCAAAAAGGGCAAAATTACAGCGTGTTAAAGTGCCCTTTTATTTAATGAAAAAATGTTTTCTGATCTCTTAAAACCTTAAAATAAGATAATTAAGTGACTAAAAGGAAACTTTTGGGGTAAGTAGGGAAAGGGCTACACTTAATAGAGGTAACGTGTATATGACCCATTTAAAAACATCCATGGCAGACGCAAAATTATGACTTGTCAGTTTATAAAATAAAAAATCATCATAGGAGACATGAGGTGTTCAAACCAGTGGAACTCATCACAGCACGAATATCAAACAATGTTAGTATGATAACCGTCACAATCCCCTCCCCCCAACAAACAAAATAAATGCTGCATTAATCTTTGGCAATGTTCTAATCACAGCACAATATATCAAACAAAGTTGTGTGTTTTCTATTTAAATTTTATGAAGATACTGTGAGGCTGAAGCCTGAAGGTGAATGCTTGGCTTCCTAGAGGCACAGAGCCTTTGCCCTTCTGCACAACACCACCATGGTGCCTTTCCTTGTGGAATACCATCTTGTTTCTAAGATAGGGCCAAAGTATCATTTTAAGTGCAATTTTTTTTAGTAAATCAGCACTTTGGAGCTTAATAGATATGAGGTTGATCATTTTAGTCCCTAATGTATGGGAATACTCGTTTTCATCCTTGAAATATCAAAAGCTTTCATTATTCAAATAACCAAACTTCAGAAAATTTACCATTAATATTGGACTGGTCAAGGATGACCCGGTTGAAGGCTCGCCCAAGTTATGCGGAAAATGGGGTGGTTCGTTTATCAGGGCGATCCCCATTTTGGTGGTTTCTATGAGGCCTTGGCTAATAAAGGGCTCACTGAGTGATCTAAGGGCGACCTTTCGAAGGCCAAGAGATATCGGGCGACCCCGTTTTATTCAGCAAAGGACTTCCATATCTGGCGAGCGATCCACTCGTGCAGCGAGGGTTAGTTTGTGATAACCTATGTACACTTGGGCCGCTATTGTATAAGGCCCAAGTCTTAAGAGAGATTTAGGGTTAGGGTTACACACTTACACCCTTATTATTATAAAAGGGAACGTAACCTTTTGAAAATGGCATGTTCAGAACCCTAATTCCGATAGGGTTTTGACTTGGTCATCTCTTCCGTTTATGCAACGTGAACAATTATAAACTTGGGTTCAAGATCAAATAATACCTGAATCGATATAGCCATATCAAGCTGCAAAAAGTGCTTCTTCACCGTATCAATATCAATAGTCAAAACAAATTCCAACCATATCATATTTCAAGTAATCTAATGGTATAAGTGCATAACGATTTACAGCAACTTAGAAAAAAAATCTATAAAAATTAATTCAAAAACAGATAAAAAGAGTTTAACGATCAACACACGGTAAAACAATTTACTTACAATTTCATTACATCCATTTCTCTTCTCTTGCTCGGAGATGACATCCTGATTAAGACAAACCACTTATTTCAACCTGCTACAAGGACAATAAAGAAAAGTTACTTTTTGCCAAATGTACATATTTGTTTCCAGCTTCATCACAATAGAAGGTTTAAAAACAAAATCAACTTCTAATATGTAGCCTGCAAGCTCAATACATCTCATTAAACTTAAAAGAGGATGTGGATTTGTCAATATAGAGCAATATATCTGTTGCAGTGTCTCTGCATATCAAACTAACATAGTTTTGCCCACAAAGATTCACAAGACGCTGATAAAAGAAATCCTAAAATTGATTTGATATTGAAAACCAGGATCAACGAATGTAGCTCAATTAATCCATAAAAAAAACCATACAAATAAACAAAGATATATACCTTATAAAAATATCACTAGGCAACAGAAAAACTAACTGAATCAAAAGTTAAAATGAGATACAGATGAAGGGCAAGACTCGAATAAAACAAACCAGACATTTTCGCCAATAATGTGAATCCTGACAAGATATATAACAAGGACAACAACTTGGATAAGACAAACCAATGATTGTCACTCACTCATGGATCCGCAAAACGGACAAATTGGATAAGGAAAACTGTCCAACATTATGCTAGTGAAATGAATGATCAAGGTGACACTGAAAGACATCAAAGCAAAAAAGAAAGGGCACAAAGAAAGTTGCAATCCAGACTATGGAAGGACCGATTCATTTTTGAAAGGTATGCATCACCTACTAGACAATCACTTTAGGCATGAGTAAGCAAATAATGCTATAGCAATGATTGAATTTCTTCCTTCCTGTACTAGATTACTATGTGTATTAACTAACAGATGCAAAAACACTTCCAATATTAGAGACTACATAACACACTTGACAGAAACATAGACCACTCCAAACATTAGAGACTTCATAACAAACTTGACAGAAACACAGACCGCTTTTAAGGTACATCAAATGGTAAAAAAATCATTCTATTAAAATGATACAAGCATGTATGTCAATAAATAAGAAGTGGACAAACATCTCCATCCTTCAGAGTATCGAAAGACAAGTTAACAGGTCCAAAGGAGAACGCTAAACAACACTAAATACTGAAAGAGTCTAACAAGAAATCAAAACATGGCAGAAAAGAGTGATGAAAAGTGCCTCGTACACAATGTGGCAGTGTGATGCTTCAATTGGCACGAAGTACAAACATATTAATGTGAATATCCTTTGCAAACGACTAAGTCCATTCCAAACACAGAAGAATACCCGAATTTCTCATTTCACTTTGATCAACTTCGGAACAACCAATGCGGCAAAGAAAAGCAAAATGAGAAAAAAGCAGCACTGCTGTACAACACCAATATAGAATTCACCGAACCATGTTACAGAAGATTGATATTGATTCTGATGCAAAGATCTATAACAGACCCAATTAACCAGAAATGAAGAAAAACAATTGCGTAATGTTAACTATGCTTCAAATAACAGCAAAATCAAAACATAGAAGATAAAACAGGGAAAATGGAAATGGTATCTCACAAGTGAAACTGAAGAAAATAATGGCTTTTTCTGAAACCCTTTTTTGGCGTTTGGTGATTGCGTTGTGATGAGAGAGTAATTGCAAGGAGGAAGAAAGGTCAGAAAGAGAGAGAGAAGAATGAGGAGGAACACATATATAGTATAGGCCATAGGGTGTGAGATAGATAGAAAGAAAGAAAGATGAAGGAGAAGGATGCCCACGTGGGATATACCACGTGTTGTCAACAAATTACCGCAACGTGGAAGGCATCAAATTTCACCATTATTCTCGTAATAAAGTGCTAATTCGTTATTAAGAATGCGTGATTAGCACGAAACTCTGATAAAGTTTTTTTTCTTCTCATTTATGTCTAGGTATTCATGGTTGGAAGCACTAACTAATTTCCTCGTGATGGGTGTTTGTACTAAGCGGTTGACCATAAAATGCGATTTATTTTCAATGTCGATAATCGAACTTTCAACTTTATAATTAAGGAACGAGGTGAAGAAGAACCACCACTACATCACACCTTATGATTAAATAGTTAAAGCTTAGTATGGCCTGACATGTGTCATGATCCCAATATGTAAGTTATGACCGAAGCACGAACTAATACTCTATCTTTTTTAAAAGGGTAAACTACTAAACTATCATTCATATAATTGATTTTTAGCATCATATAGAAGTTATTTAAGGTAAACTTGGATTTGGTTGCTTCTCTGCATGAGAGAAGGCATGAGTTGTGGTCTCTCACTCCTCATCGCAAATTTGGCATATATTGTGACAAGTGAGACTCTTTTCTTCGAGAGGTTTGCTCAAAGTGGGAGTACCATGTGATGCTCTCAACTCAAATGTGGCAACTAATCATATCTTGCCCTAAAAGCTACTAGGTGAGTTTGAGGAACTAGGTTAAGATCGTGTGATGGAATTTTGGAGGTGCTACCCGGTATAAATGTAATAGGTGTCATCAGTTATGAGGGACCACATGATCGAGTGTCGGTTTAAATTTCAGTTTCGATAAACCGAACATAAACGTAGGTCATATGCTCCTTACACGTTTGTTGTATTGGGATATGGAGTTTAAAATTATCATGTGCAAAACAGATAATCGAACGGAAAAAATAAACACAGCACAAGTCACTACCCCTATGAATGACAGACGAGATATGCATGATTAGATGGGCTTTGTGGGGAGTGAAGGTCATGTGAATTAGGTCTCCCACCTAAAAGTGTGATCTAAGAGATTATATGAGGGAGTGTGATATAAGAATTTGAAACAAAGTCTTCATTAGGTTTTGTTTGTATCTTTAGCTGTAGCCATATATATATGGGGTATTTTCGAAGCCCCTCATCTAACTTCTTCATAAATAAGAATCAAATAATTCCATTAGTTGGTTTTTGCCTTTTGTTTCCTTCCCATCTTCCTTCTACTGTTTATTTTTATGGCTGACATTATGTTGTAATGGCATCAATTGGAATGAAAGAAGAAAGTTCCTTGGCTTCCCACACTACTATTTTTTTTAAACCTAACTTTTATATGTAAAGAAAAGCAAGGAAAGAGGATGTTTTCCTTTTGTATCCCACCACTTTTCTTGTAAAACAGTAAAATGATAGGTGTTTTGAAAGAGTGCAAATATTCAAGTCTAATGATAATATTACTAGTTTGGAAACCTGGCTCACATAATGAAGATGATTCTCTAGCTGTGTAAACCCCCAATTATATTCTGCTTCCTCTGAATACCAACATTCAACTGACTGAGAGTCGTTAATTTTATTGAACAAACTATATATCAGATTACATTCATGAAAATTCAAATGTTATGAGTAGTAATAAAAAGTAAAGTAAGTTTTTGACAAGGACTTTGGTCCTCAAATGACCAAATTCAACTTCACATGAACAACTATAACTAGTAAGAAACCAAGCAATTACACGGCTCTTTTTCCCTTTTTAGGCTATTGAAAGTTTAACTCGATGATCCCCATGGATTTTGTTCATAATAGTAGGCAGTGCCAACCATGAGTGCCACTGTAGCGCCTTGGACAACCACACGAGCCCTCATTAACTTCTGGCCTAAGCGAGAATTTCCTTGCCTAAAACTGATTAAGCCAGCCGTTAGCACACCAGCAGTAATAAGTGCACCTGAGATTAACATAGCAAAGTTAATCAGAGCAAACCAGACAACAAAAGTTTGATGACAAGATAAAACAATCACAGAGAAAAACCAGATCCAATCATCAAAAGAAAATAAAAACATTAAGATTAATCATGTCCAATGACCATGTTGAAAATTGAAATTGATGTTCCACCATTGCCAATTCCTACTTCAGTGCATATAACAATTTAAATGTGAAATTATAAAGTTGCTTCTTTCATCCTTCGCAATTGCAGATAGAGACAATTTTATGTCCATATTTGCATGCAGGGTGAAAGATTGCATCCATTATCAAGACAAACCCCTACAAGAATGCCACCACCACTACACCCTATGTTTTTTATAGCTTTATCAAACTTGAAAAACTAAACAGACCCCCCCCCCCCTCAGAGGAGTGAAAATTCAGATATCCAAGTTACGGAATTCATATCCTAAATCCATAATCATTCAATGGTCCGCAAAAGAAATCTCGTAACCTGCAGGATCACAACCTAAGTTGAGAAATTCAAGGTTTATGGATAAAACTCCGCAAACTCAGTAAACTTATTGCAATTATATCCCATCATTCAGAAAGGATCTGGCAATTAATCCTGATGACATGTATGCAGATTCAGGATCAAGAGAACAATGAAAAAACCATGCACATCAAGATGCCTACTAAAACAGTTAAATCTAAGCTTCTCAGTTTATGGCTCACACATATATATGATACTATTGCAGCATTTTAAACCTATAAGTTTCCTACCTAACTCTATCAATCAGGGACATCTCCAAATCATAAAAGAATTCTCATTCTTACTCATTAAAAATTTCCATTAGCATATCACTCCCGTTTCATCTTTAGCTTCTTGTCCTCAACAATCTACCACTACCTTCCCTTGGCAACATGGAAGATAGGCCTCTCCCAGGTCATATTATAACAATTCCTTTACTCCCCAAATCCATCAAATAAGTGCATGTTTGGCTTTCAGTTCAAAACAACACCCAGTACCTCGTAAATTGGAATCACCATTTCCAATGTACATTCACCGACAACAGGAATGCACTTGTTGAATTGAATGTGTTTTTACATTCAATCAACGGAAATCCAAATACCAATGCGATTCCCTAGCTATAAACCTTCTAAAACTCTTTTTCAATCCAATCTACTTCCCCTTTCTTTCCGTAAGAAAAATTGGGGCAAAAAACAACAGACAAACGCTGAAACTAAATTGACATATGAAAAAGGGCACGTGAATATAACCAGACAAAGATGTCAACAATTCAAATTGGTAGCGTGAAATCCATGACATACAAAGAGCAAGGAAAATGGGGGGAAAAAAGAGATGATTTTTTTACCAACGGGGACAAAAGGGTTCCTGACTCGCTTCTTGTCTTGAAGGAAATCTTCCAAACTGGGTTCCGTTTCTTCCGAATTAACCATCTTTTTGCAGGAGGTTGAACCCTAATTGGAGAACCAGTACGAACTAAGAAGGGAACCGAATGAAATTGTATCCGCTAAATCTATATGTGAAGATGCAGCCTCTCAAACGGTTGAATCATGAATGCAATATAAAAGTAAAGTTTTTATTTTATTATTTCAATATTTTTATAATAAAATTAAAAAATTGTTTAAGTAAAATATATAAACTTTATCATAATTTAATTTAAATATTTTAAACTATTGAAACTTAATTCTAAATAATTTATTTTACTTTATCATTTTATCGATCCAATATGACTAAATTAGAATTCATTTTTGTAACTTGAAAGAATTAGAATGCATTTTAATAACTTATTAAAATAAAAATAATTGATATTGTTGTGTAGAACAAGGTTTTTCTCCACAAAATAGGATTCAAGTGTGACACCATGATGCTAGCTCATGTATTAAGGGGAAAAAATCGGAATGTTGTTTGTAGAGACAAAAAAAGGGGGTTTGGGTATTAGAGATTTGGAGAAGTTTAATAATGCATTGCTAAGGAAATGATGTTGGAGGTTGTTGGAGGTAAAAGTAAGTTTGTGGGGAAAGATTTCAGGTGTGAGTTATGGTGATGTAGATGTTTATAGTAATGAAGAGGTTTTTATAAAATGGTCTTTTTATAGTGGAGGGATATTGGGCGAACTACTATTAATTTTATAGGAGAGAATGGTTTTTAAAAAAAACTTATTGGTTAGTGTTGTGTAAATATTTTCCAAATAGTACACTACCTTTGAACAAAAGAAATGTATGGTGGGTGACATGGGAAGGTAGGACAATGGCATGGAGGTGAGAGTTGGTTGGAGAAGAGAGTCATTTGAATGGGAAAGAACACTTCTTCTTCTTTTTTGAGGTTATTACTCAATTTTTACTAAAATGAGACGATATTGATCAATGGTGTTGAAAAGCTGATATTTCAGTTGGCTTTTTAGTACATTCAGTTTATGCTTCTTTACAAATTACAACATAATGTTGGGGCTATGGATAGTACGTGTCTAAAGCTAGTTTGGTCTCCTATTGTACCGCCAAAAGTTTCAACTTTTGGCTAGAGAGCTTTTCATAGAAGATTCCAGTCAAGAGTTAATATGTTGGGTAGAGGGCTTGTGTTAGTGAATAATGATGTTTTATGTCCTCTTTGTAATAGTGAAAGTGAAACGTGTTCTGATTTGTTGCTCTCGTGTTTAGTTTCTCTTTCTATTTGGCAAGAGTTTATTTTCTAATTTGGTGTATAAGAGTGTGTGAAGTGCACACACGAAGAAGAAAGAAAACAGAACAGAAAGAAGAACTTGAAGCAGAACTTGAAGATGTAATGAATGATATTCAACTGCAAATGTGACTGATTACATTGTATTTATATACTAGAATAAGAACTAACTCTAGTTTAAGCTAAACTAACTAGAGTTCTAACTACTAGTAACTAGAGTTCTATCTACTAGGTGAAAACTAACTAACTGAAAAGCAGAAGCTTAACTAACCAAAAGCTCAGCTACTAACTAATTATCTATGTTATAACTAACAGAGTTATCAATTATTAATGAATGATATTCAACTGCAAATGTGACTGATTACATTGTATTTATATACTAGAATAAGAACTAACTCTAGTTTAAGCTAAACTAACTAGAGTTCTAACTACTAGTAACTAGAGTTCTATCTACTAGATGAAAACTAACTAACTGAAAAACAGAAGTTTAACTAACCAAAAACTCAGCTACTAACTAACTATCTCTGTTATAACTAACAGAGTTATCAATTATTAGTGTACATTCAACGCTTCATATCAATTGTCGAGCAAACTTCTCACAATTTACAAGGCTCATTTACGACAGGTTTTCTAAGAAGTTATTGATAACTATATGGTTTGCAATTATTTGAAGCATTTGATATTATCTTCAAAATGGAACTTAATGTATAGTATCTCTTTTAGAAATAGTTAAAGCATTAGTTTGATCTTGGCTTAGAGGTAGACTTAAAGGTTTTAATTTTTCTTGTTATTGATTGGTATAAGTTTCTTTACTATGTTCAATAGGTTAGTTATTATATGGATTAGGGTACTCTTTGTATTTTTTTTTTATTGCATTTTAAGAATAAAAGAGTTTTAATTCTTTTTATAGATTATAAAATTATTAAAATCTTAGACAAGTCTTTCTACGTAGAGTTATCAAGCAAAACAAGTAATTTTTTTTCATAGATTATAAAGTTACTAAAATCTTAGAGATATCTTCCTATACAAGTAGAGTTGTTTTTTAATTTTTATTAAGAAAAAGGGTCCATACCAACCTTATTGAATTTATGGTGTTGCTACGTTGCCCATCAATGATTGAGGGAAAAAACAAAGTAAAATGAATTACCATCAAATTTCCACCACCACCAATCATAAGGCCCTGAAATTTTCTTTCGTTTTTTTAAACGTATCTTATATTTCGAATTTGTGATCTAGTTACTCTATTTTGCTTTTTTTATAAGAATCAAACTAATTTTGCACACCTTTAAAAAATTTAGGTAGTATAATTTTTTACATTAATTTTATTTTTCAATGTTGTTGAATTTCCAAAAGTGTCTTTAACATGTTTATTTTTAATTTCTTTCTATCATTAATGCAATTCCATATTTTCAGAATTGAATAAGGGTAAAAATATGAAAAAATAATTAATATGGCACAAAGTCTTATGTTGTTTTTATAAGAAAGAACAATTTTCAGCCCTCTTTTCACTCTTATAAAAAGGAACGGAAAAAGTACATGATGTCTTATTTGTTGAGACTAATGTATCCACCACGGGCACGAGTGACTAATCTCTTCGTCACTGCCGTTCGCACTTAACGATAGATAAGTGACTACAAAATATGCTTCATTTTCATGGGATGTGAGCTCGTAAGAATTTCTTGCTAGCCCTATTTGGAAGGAAAAAATCCATACCTCAGCATTTACATTTTACAATCTTTGTTAGTTAATGATTACTTTGAGTTGATTAATTATGTGAACTTGTACTGAAAGTAGGTGCCATTTGCCAATGCAATGGTAATGCTATAGTCGTACAGGAAAATGAAAATATCTCAATTCCTGCTTTGCGGGTGGGTGTAGGTAGGTACTACCTCCTGAGTCGACAACACTGAAGAATTGACCTCTAGTAATAGCAATAGTAGTAAGTGCCTTTGATTGCGATTTTCTTCAGTATTGAAATCTCTCAACAGTTAACACCCAATTCACAGTTTATGTGTAGAGAGATAAAATGGGAAGACTAAGAAGCTATTTGATGGAATCGACTCCATTTGCAGCCATGGTGATTGTGGAGTTCCTCGATGTGGGGTTAACCACATTGAGCAAAGCAGCCATGTCCAAAGGAATGAGCCACTTCGTCTTTGTTGTCTACTCCAATGCTCTTGCCACTTTGATACTCCTACCTTCTTCTTTCTTCATCAACAGGTCTCACCTTCTTCTCTCCCTCCTCACTCTTTTCCTCACCAACAACATCATCAATTTTTCCATCCCTCTTGTTTGCAGAACAACAAGACCCCCCCTCTCTTTCTCGCTTCTAAGCAAATTCTTCCTACTCGCACTTGTTGGGTATGTATGTTTTTCATTCATTCTATCTACTCTTCTTATTCCTTTATGTGGGAAGAAACAAAGGTAATCACTGAACAGAAATGAAGAATCTTTTAACTCATTGGAGATTTTCAGCATAACTGTCATGCAGAATTGTGTCTTCACTGGTGTAAGCTACAGCTCTCCCACTCTTGGATCTGCTATGAGCAACTTGACTCCAGCAATCACTTTTGTGCTAGCCATCATCTTTAGGTAAATGGGTTTTTCTCTAATACATATTGTATAGATAAGGTTTCTCCAAACAAGTTGTAAGACAGAGTTTACAATTATAACTTGGGTTTATCAAATTTATGTTTTTTGAGGTTGTTAGGACAGTGCAAACTAAGAATTGTGCATGACAATTGGATTATTTTACTGCCTTGAAAACCATTCTAGGATGGAGAAGTTGGACATTGGAAGCTCAGTAAGCCAAATCAAAATCGTGGGCACAGTGCTATCAATCTCTGGAGCATTACTCGTGACTCTTTACAAGGGCGCTCCCATTGGCAGCCTCAAATTTCAACCCTCACCATCTCTGTTGGCAGAAACCAGTAACTGGGTCATTGGGGGTCTCTTCTTTGCTATTGCATCTTTGTCTCTTGCGGCCTGGAACATTGCTCAGGTACTTGACTTAAATGGTAATGAATAAAATTGAGAATATGTGTCTCTATAATTTGGTTGAGCATGTTTGCAGGCAGCAATTCTTAAAGGATATTCATCTCAGTTGACTATAGTAGCTTTTTACTGCTTGTTTGGAACGATCCAATGTGCAATACTATCTCTGATTGCAGTCAGAGATCCAAATGCCTGGAATATAAGGCCTGACATTGAGCTCATCTCCATAATCTATTCAGTAAGCACGTACTAGCAACCAAAACAAAAACTAAGAAAGAAGTAACCTGAAGTTTTGAATCATCGAGGGTTATTGCAAACCTCATTCCTTATGAAAAACGATATTGCAGGCTATTTTCGGGAGTGTGGTGACTTATTGTGTACTGACATGGTGTATAGATAGGAAAGGACCTGTATTTGTTGCCATGTTTAAGCCTGTGGGGATTGCTGTTGCTGCGTTTATGAGTGCTGTCTTCCTTGGTGATACACTACATGTTGGAAGGTAATTCTCTCACTCTGAAAATCTTCTTTGCCATGTTGTTCACTCGCACGATGGGTATTTGTTATCAACAATAGAATGCTGAAAAGATGCAACACAATGGCAGTGTCATTGGTGCACTAGTAATCGCCATTGGATTTTACACAGTGCTGTGGGCACAATCCAAAGAGACGAATGTGAAAGGCCTCGAAGCTGATAGACTCTCATCCGCGTCTGCTCAGGCGAGTCCTCTACTAGAATCGCCATGAAAAGAAACTGTTGACAGGAGTCTACTAGTTATGTTCGTCAATATATTCAAGTCAACAGACAGCAGTTATGAAAATATATTTTTCAGGAGAAATTTTTACTACTCTTGTACTTTTGTTTTGTATTCCTTGCTCTGGGCAAGTATAAAAGATACCACCACATTGGTGAAAGTAATGGAAACTCTTTACATTGCTCAGATGCCCCAAAAACTCAATAATGGAAATAATTGTAAATCCTGCTTAGCTATCTACCATCCCTTTCAAAATGTGGAATAATAAGCCCCAATAAGTTCAAGCACAAAAAAGAAACATTACACAACTCCCAATACCATTTCAGGTAACAATCTAACCAAAAAAACTCAAGTCAAGCCTACACAGCTGCATCTTCTTTGACTAGACACTGCATGAAACAGCAATCTACCTACATTAAGATCCAAGGTCATGACTTAAGATCATCAGACATTGCTGATGGAATGCAGTGTGTTGCAAGAATGTCCAGAGTAGCGGCTTTTGCAGTCTTTGTGCGAAGGACCACTATCTGCATGGAGGATGAGTAGTTAATAAAGGACCGAATTTTACATTCACATAAGCTCATAAAACAGAGAGAGGGAGCAAGAGGGCACCTGATCATATTCTAGATTAAATTTTAGATATTCATCTCTACAGCTCTCTACCATAGCAGCCAAGTTCTTGAGATTTTTCACAGGTTTGCCATTAAAAGCAAGGACCTTCACAAATACACAGAATAGAAGGCAGTAAATAAGTGATTAAGGCAATAGAATTATCGGCAAGGAAAGCAAAAATATGAAATCCATTATTCACCTGAGTGTTAACAATATCTTCATATCCAATGTTGATATCAGCCACCAGCACCTTTAATGTGTCAAAAATTGATATCAGACTTGATAAGACAGACACTTCAGAAAACAGAAGAAAGAAAGACTAACAGAAAGACTGTACCTGAGAGATCACAACAAGTTGTTCATCTGGTGATTGTGGCATTGAATGCAGCAGTTTATCCAAAAGCTTGACTGGGGCTTCAAACTCGTAATCCTTTCCATACTGTTCATACGTAACAAAATGCGTTGGAAAAGAATGGCTCCACAAGAAAGCATAGCAAATGCACGTTGTATTAATGAATTTACAAATTAATGCCAAAAGTAAAGAAAATCATAAAGGTACAAGTAAAGCAAATCAGAAAGGTAAAGTTACTTTGGTGAATCGCACCTTAATCGTGATTAAAATAACATAATTGCACATTAATTGCGATTATATGATTAAGCTCTGCCCATTGACCCGTTTCCTAAACACGACCCGGTTTGCAAAACCCCTTCTTTGGCACTTGTGCCCCCCTCTCCCTCATTCACGCTCGTAAGCTTTTCCTCCCACTACCGACGCTCTAACATCGTCGACGAGTCTCCTCCACCGGCGATGAAGCTCTGCTCGGGAAGCTTCTCTCTGGACTTTCCCTTATTTTAGTTTTGTTCCCTGTTTTAATATGGCTTCTCCTCATGATGTTGGCCACTCAAGTGGTGGTTCTGGGACTGAGGCTGGTATCGAGGATGACAACTTTATGAGTTATGTTCTATGACTTACGAGTTATGAGTACTACTTTAAGTGTTTCTAGTTACTTAATGTGTCTTTACTATTATAGTATTATTTAAGCTGCATATATAGGAACTAAATCTTACAATTAATCCTGAATTATGCGAGTTACAATTAACATCGCCTTCTCGATTAAAGGCATACCGATTTTGAGTACCTTGCACCTTATAGTGAAACCTTGTATACGATAGCAAACATTTCAAATCATTGTGCATCACTAGACAGAGTATATACAGATTAATACATGAAGTTATATACTGAACTCATCATTTTCCCATGTAATCAACTTAACCACATGCTCCAACTTTTATACAGGACCGCATCACTTGCCTCGACCCTATTACATACTATGGGCCATTTAAATGCAGCAGATATCATAACATAATCTATATTGCAATAAAAACTGAACCATATTAATCTTCCAAGAAAACCCAAGAATAAATTCACCAATGACCAGCACAATTCACTATATCACTACAGTAACATTTTTAAATGTCAAATATAATGTGAAACTTCTAAAGTCTAAACATCTCAATATTCTCCTTACAATAATGATCATGTATTAGCTGTTAGGATTCCTGGAGCAATAATGAAATTTTTCAATTTCACACAGATATGATACAAGTTCAAATTAACAGGTCAGCCCAGAATACAAGTATCAGTCTATCAATATTTGAATACAACTAGGAGGAAGAAACATAACAAAATAATTTATATTAAAAAAAGTAGTAACAAAATCAATAGTATTTACCTAGACACTAAATATTATCAAAGCTTAGGGGAATACTAGATTAAACACAAACCTCAGAACGAAGATAAGGAACTGAAACGGCTGAAAATACAAATCCTGCAATAATATAATACGAGGGAGGCTTGCCCTTGCTGTGTGCTGGGATAAGCCTTCTATGGCTATTGAGTTTAACATCAAATGTTAAAACATCAGAATTCCGCAATACTTTGATTACTGCATTATCACCAGTATATTTCTGGGATATGAGATAACTGAAACCAATGCGCTCTCCATGACGAAAGGGAACTGAAAAGGACACCAGGAGTAAAAAGCGTTATACAGCAGACTGCGAAGCTCAAACAATTGCTATGTTTAATGCTGTTGGCAGGAGACATGGCTAATTATACTAGGTCTCACTATTGCCACTAAAACACATACAGAGAACAGTGCACCAAACACATTTATCTTGATACCTTAGCTGATTTTAGATATGGGAACCATAAAACACATCTGTCTTGATACCATAAAAGTGATTCTACATCACCATCTTAATAAAATCAATTCTTTTAAAGTCACTTAAAATATCATACCCAACACAAATCAGTTCTTTCAAAATCAACTCTTTCAATCATTCAAAACCAATTCTACCAAAGTCTAAAAGAAACAGACACAATGATCTAAAGTGATTGAGTAGTGTGTCATAACTGATAAGAGAGACGGCAGAGTTTCATTTCTCCTTTTCTTCATATTTAAACTAAATTAGTGGGACAAAACCTAAACCATAACATAAATACTGATGCAAATGGCAAGCATTAAAGATGGACAGATCTGGAGAGAAATAGATTCCACTAGTTCTATACAAAAAAAAAAATTGTGTGTTGATAGGATCCTGGAACCAATTGGGTATAAAGAGCCTGGTATGGCTCGTATGATCCACTTATATGGGCCAAAAACCACTTTACGAAAGAGGTTAAGTTGTATGCAACAAATGGGAGAGAATGGATCTCAAATTCTGTTATGCACGAAAGTTCTGAGTGAGACTGAGGATAGGCACATTTTTCATATCAGTTTCGTCTTATAGCTTGTGACCATAGGAGATTCCTTGGCTGGGAAGATTTGCTCTTTACTTCTTTTGTACTTGTTTATTGTTCTTGTTAGAAATAATAATGTAATACTCGCATATAAGGCACCCACAGATGTTCATTCCGCATATCTCACGTTCCAGATGTCCAGATTTGGGCGTGAAGGGGTGTGGTGAGAAGTCTCACAATGACTAGAGAGTAGAGATATGGAAGATAGCCCATATATATTGGAAGGAAATCCTCAACTCTTGAGCTAGCTTTTGGGTTGAGTTAAGCCTCCCAAATTCTAATATGGTATTAGAGTCTATCTTAGATCCGTTAAAGTGGAGACCACCCGTATATGGGTCACTCGCAGATTTCATTCTTGCATATCCCACGCTCCAGATGTCCAGTCTTGGGCATGAAGGGGAATGTTGAGAAGCCCCACACTGACTAGAGATATGACCAAGATAGTCCTTATACATGGGAAGACAATCCTAACTCTTAACAGCTAGATTTTGGGTTGAGTTAAGCTCCTAAATTCTTATAGTTCTTATCAATAATAAAATCTCCCTTTGTTAGATAAGAATTGTTCCTCCTATCCTATCATGTGTTGAATTCTTCATAGAAGTTCCAAGGTATTAAGAGCCTTCGCAAGGCACTCTCTTGGTCACAAAATTGACAGGTTATGTAAAATATCAAAGCAGAAAGACACATTGTGGATCTGTGACATGTTCAAATACTATCATTGTGTCTAAAAGAGGTCAAAATAACACTACTTTCTTCTACATACATAGTTGCGGTCCAACTGCACCTAAACAAAAATAAGCTACAAAGAATGCACGTATAACGAAACTGAAGCAAAACCACTCACCTGTTCCATCATTGGCAATATTAATCCCATCAAAGCTAAGAATAACATCTGATGGTTTCAAAACCTTAGATTCAGGAGCAGTAGGATCAATTCTTCTAATGCGCACACCTTTCTGATCAGATTTCATGCCCATTGCCATTCGTAGATCAGGATTTTCCATTTTCTGCCACTCAACCCCAAGAATAGGGAAACCTAACAGCATATTGAGAAAAAAAAAAGAGTCTAATTAGATAAAACTTCAATACTATTAATTTTTACAATGCTCAGATAACAGCTTTCATAGTGAAATATACATCTTAGTTCACAGCAACCACATTACCAGTATAACTTCCATTCTTCTCATAATCCCGGATGAAATGCATGATAACTGGTGTCGGAATGACATAACCTATATTCTCCGCATCTTCATGCTTGAGTGACTGAAATGCAATCCCCACACAGTTTCCTTTATCATTAAATGCAGGCCCACCAGAATTGCCAGAATTTATAGCAGCATCGATCTGCAAAAATGACCTTGATGAAGCGAAATCACAATATGACGAGCGGATCATAACTAAACGATAAAGGTGGAAGAGATCAATGATTCCAGCCCAACCTGTAAACCTAGAAGTTCAGTGGAACCATGGACATAAGATAGAATCTCAATGCGCGAAACAACACCGCTAGTAACAGAGATGGTGTCTCCACCAATTGGGTAGCCCACAACAGTGACTGCATCTTGAAGTGTGGGCAAATCCCCAAACTCTACAGGTGACATCCCTTGCCAGAACTCATCATCATCAACTGTAAGCAGGGCTGCAAGTGTGAAAAAAATGCATTAATTATAACTCATATTAGAAAGTTCAGCAAAAATTGTACTTTGTGATACTGATAGGTATAGTTAGTTATTTGGATTAATGAATAAGGCATGTTGCTAGTAAATAGGAGGAGGGGTTAAGGGGGTTATATTTTTTTGAGAGAATCGGGGCCTTTGGGCATTAGGAGGTGCAGATCATGAATGTTCTGAATTGTAAGGGTGTTGTATCTTCGTAATCGGGATTAATCCTTATTTTCTTCTAAAAAGATACCTGCTTCTATCAAGTACTTTAGACAGTAAGTTAGTAATTAACTAATGATATGACAACCCCATCCCCCAAAAAAATTCTTGACCTAAATTTACTATCATTTATCTATTATAAATCATATTTACCAATCCTGGACAGCAGCATAGAACATCGGCCCTATATGTTACAGCGATAGCAAATAGCACGATGACTAAAATATTGAATATTATATTTTCAACCTAAAAAATATATGATATACACGTAAAAATTCTAAAAAAAAACTTAAGACATGTTCCATATTAATAAGTCATAGTCTAAAAAAGAAAAATAGTGGGGGCTTGAGTAGCAGAACATGGGGTGAAAAAAGAAGCTGCAAGCTGTGACACAGGGTGAGCAACAGACTGGAAAGAAAGTGCATAGTTGAGATCGAGTAGCAAGGGACATGGGCAACCAGTGGGGATGCCAGAAAATGCCTACTACTGGCAATCAGTGACATGAGCCCATGAGAGTGGACAAGACAACAAAGGCTTGCTTCATACATGAATGATGGCTGGAAACGAATGGAGGAGGCCAGGAGGGTATCTAATTTCCTGATGCGGAAAGTGACAACAGTAGCAAAATACTAGGGTCAGAAAAGTCAGAAAAAGGGCAAAATGGGGCTTTAACCTCCATCATGCAATAACAGCATTAATATCTGAGAATGGATGTGATTTTAGCCACAAATCAGAGCACTATAAACATGATGCAAAAACACTCACAGCACACTGTATCACCACTATCTCACTGAGCACCACTATATCTCGTGATTAATAACCCTGTTATAAATGGATAAAGGCCAAAGCACATAATGAGAATTGAGAAGGCACCACACAGCTTATTCTTCATATCCTCACTAATTATAGCCTTATGATTCTACAACTAATTTCATATAATAACTCTCAGTATCAATAAACTTTTTTCAACCATACTTGACTCACTTGGTAAATCCAATTTATCAATCCTTAATGAGTTGCTATCCGGATAGAATTTAACTGAGTAAACATATGGTAATCTTACCCACATAGTGAGTTTATACAGTATCAAATACATTCAGGTGTGTCCCGCTTATTCTCTATTATCATTTCAACGCTTTACTCCTCTATTCCTCATTTCCATAACATTGAATTCAAGTTAATAAATTACACAAAATGATTCAGTCTTCACGGACAAAACTATGCACATTAAATTGAAAAGTTCGCCTGCAATAGTAAAGATATATTAAAAAATAATGTAACATGGAACTCCATTGACTGTTGCCTTGCAAAAACTACTATGCACCATTCAATATCCCAATGCCATGAATAAAAAACCCCGCGATTAAGTATTGGTTCCAATATTAATATCATTTCCAATTCGATATGCATATAAAGAAGGGGTTACCGATGTCACACTCTGTTCCAATGGCAAGAACAGTGGCCAAGTACTTGGTGTCAGAGCCACGCTTTTTGAGCTTGACCTGAGTGTAGTGCTCAACAGAATGCGCATTGGTGAGAACCCTCCTCCCAGCAATCACAAACCCACTGCTACTGGAGCTGTATTGCCTCTTCCTCTGCCACGGAAGCGAGAAATTCGGCTCCGTGTGCACGCAGAACACCTTCACCACTTCGTCCATCGCCGGCAACACCCTGGCGCCCGCCCCCTCCCACGCCGGGTCCGGTTCCATGATGTTGGCGACCCCGACCTCGGCGGGAACCGCGCTGCCATCGACAGGGCGGGGGAGGCGGCGCCCAGCGGGCTTGTCGGGCTGGGCGGGGGTCTTCCTGGGTCGGCCACGGCGGCGATGGAGGTGTGGGGAGGAGGTGTCGTCGATGAGGTCGACGGTGCCGTTGGAGAAGACGTCGTCCGTGCTGTTGTTGTTGTTGGTGGTGTTAGGTGCGGTGACGGGGAGGTCTAGGGTTTCTGGCGCGGGGTTTCTGGGTTTGCGTCCTCTCTTACGTTTGTTGTTGCTTCCTCCACCCATCTCTCGGGGCATTAGATTTGAGTCTGGGGAAAAAATCCTCTAATCTATGTCTGCGGTGTGAATCAGAAACAGTATTGAGGTTGAGGATGAGGTTGAGGTCCGTTCGTCCACTGAGACGAGGAGAGGGAAAATATAAGTAGAGAAGAAAGAATGAGGAAGGAGGAGGGAGGCCAAACCAAATTGATTTTTCTACTTCTACTTTTATGGACTAGGATTTTATGATTTTTCTTAGGGTTAAAAAATAGGATTAAAGGGGTTCACCATTGGTGTAGACAAAGTTTACACTTTATACACACATCTAATTAAATTATGACAAATTAGATTATATTTCTTAGGACATTCATGTTGGTGCCACCCATTGTTGATTATAATGTCATCCATTTACAAACAAATTATATAAATTGTAAATCAGGTCTCGTCCTTGGACTCGGCTGAGGTTTTGATGAAGACAAACACATCACAAAAAGAAGAAAGACTTCAGAAAAGAAAAGGAAGACTTCAAGAAAGAAAGGAACAAAAAGAAGAAAGACTTCACGAAGACTTCAGAAAAGGAAGGAAGACTTTAAGAAGACTTCAAATAAGACTTCAGAGAAGAAAGACTTCAAGAACCGGCTCAGAACGTCAAGATCAATCACTAAGGTTCTATCTTTAAGTAAGTCTTGTCAACTTAGTGTGCTATGCTTTATTAAGGTATAATTGCGTTTGAAGGCTCATTAAAGATCAACTAATTGAGTATAATATGTTCTCACAAGTAAGACTTGGTAGGAACACTCAATTAGGGTTTAAGATGGTTAAAACTGAGTTTTGGACTATCTGTAATCGATTACAGGTTGTGTGTAATCGATTACACAGTTTGAAATTTGAATTCAAACTGCAACGACTAGTGTAATCGATTACACTAACTGCTGTAATCGATTACCAGCACGACAAAAGTGCTTTTTAATGAACCAATGTGTCTCACAACATTTGGGAAGCATTGTAATGGTTCATAGGCAACCTCTAGTGCCTAATATATGTTGTTTCACGAACCAACATGTTCCAAGTCATTTGGAAAACATTGCAATGGTTCATTAACAACAGTTAGTGCATTGGATGTGTTGTTTCATGAACCAATGCATCCCAAGTCTTTTGAGAAGCATTGCAATGGTTCATGAACAATCACTAGTGCCTATAAATAGTCCATGAATACTCAGAAACAAGTATGACTTGTGCCACAACTTTCACATTCATTAGAGTCATCATTCTGAGTTCTTGTTCTCTAAATGTCAAAGAACACTTATGCTGTTCAATTATTGAGAACTCAGAATTATTAAGAAGCCTTCATTGTAATTGTCTGGAGCATACAAACTAAGATCAATCCGTCTTGTCTAAAGGATTGAATCAGCCATTGTAAAGGCATTTTCTTCTTCATCTCTTGAATCGGTTTGATTCATTCACTGTGGTTTTCGGTGGTTGTAAAAAGGTCCATCGTGGTGTTCGATGGTTGTGAAAAAGGCTCTTTGAATCGGGTTTGATTCAAAGTCCGTCGTAGGTTTCGGCATCATCAGTTGGTGGTTTGCCATCTGAGGTTTGACAAGAGTTCTTAGGGTTCTTGGTGTAAGAACTTGTAAGAATCTTGGTCATTGTAAATCTTCACTGTGTGATTCAGTGGAGTGGTTCTTCAGAAAGTGGTTTGCTTTCTTGTATAGTGGAAAATCTCTGTGTGATCAGAGGACTGGACGTAGCCTTCTGGGATTGAAGGTGAACCAGGATAAAATCCCTGTGTGTTCTTCTCATCCTTCATCTTTTACTTTCAAGCAACGCTTAATTCCGCTGCAATCGTTTGCTTTTACATTTATCTTGAAAGTAAGAAGTTATCAAGGCAAAAATCGGGGCAACTCTGATTCACCCCACTTCTCAGGTTGCTATCTATACTAACAATTGGTATCAGAGCGGAAGTTTAGGTAAGTTATTCCTAAGATCCGGGAAAAGATGGCATCCTCTTCCAATCATGGAACCAGTGAAGGATTCAACATAAACAGGCCACCATTCTTCAATGGAGAACACTATGACTTCTGGAAAATCAAGATGAAGATCTTTATAAAGTCATTAGCCGTGGAAATATGGAAAGCCATTGAAGAAGGTCCATTTATTCCTATAAATGAAGAAGGCACACAACCAAAACCAGAAAGCACATGGAGTAAAGAAGAAAAGAAGAAGGTTCAGTATGATCTGAAAGGTATGAATATTCTTACATCTGCTCTTGGCATGGATGAATTCTTCAGAGTATCCACGTGCAAAACGTCAAAGGAAATATGGGATACTCTAATGGTAACTCATGAAGGCAATGAAGAAGTGAAGAGATCAAAGATCAACACTCTTTCACAAGAGTATGAGATATTCAGAATGTTACCATAGGAAACCGTGCTAGATATGCAGAAAAGATTCACTCTCTTGATCAACCATCTAATTGTTCTTGGAAGAAGTTTCTCCAAAAGTGATCTGAACTTAAAAGTCCTAAGATCATTATCAAGAGAATGGCAACCAAAGGTAACAGCAATTTCTGAAAAGAAGAGTCTTTAAAAGATGACATGGGCTTCACTTTTTGGCAAGTTGCAAGAACATGAACTTGAACTCAAAAAGATGGAACAACAAGAAGCAATTGACAAGTTCATTCGACCTATTGCCTTGAGAACAAAAGTCACAAGATGTGATAGTACACAAGAGGAAGATTCTCAATCCGACAGTGATGATGATGATGAGGATATAAGAATCATTGTGAAGAATCTTTACAAAATCCTCAAAAATAGAAATCATCATAATCTTCAAAGAAAGAAGCATTGCTTGAAGAAGAAATCTGAGAAAAAGGTCTCCAAATCAAAGAAGGCTTACATAAGAGAAAATGAAGCAAGTTCATCATCCGATTCAGAAAATGGAGAAGCATGTCTCGCTTTGATGACAACACATCATTCTGATGATGAAAATGAAGAGTTTCTATATTCTGTCTTGCTTACCCCCACTCTCTACATTTCAAATGTCTACCCTACTTGTTAGCATGCGTGGAGAATGCTTGGCCTCATCTTCCGTCTGATGAAGTCAAAAGGGGGAGAAAGGGTCCTGTGCGTTATAAAGTTTATTTACAAGGGAAGCTACAAGTGGAACAAAAAGGGGGGAGAATATTCTGATGTATATTATGAGTCTCTTTATTTCGATTGTCCTAGAATACTTTGTATGACTTTTTATTCTTTTTGATGATGTCAAAAGGGGGAGAAAAGTCTTGTGTATGCTTGATCATCTTCAGGATACTGTGCTTCATTTGCAAAACAAAGGGGGAGATATAATTGCAAAACCAAGGGGGAGATACAAGACAAGAAAGAAAGTCTATTGATCCTTCAATGTTCAAGCATAATGTTTGTCATCATCAAAAAGGGGAGATTGTAAATCAGGTCTCGTCCTTGGACTCGGGTGAGGTTTTGATGAAGACAAACACATTACAAAAAGAAGAAAGACTTCAGAAAATATAAAACTATTAAAGGAACCTGAAAACCAAAGTAATGAATTTTGTTCAATCAAGGTCAACATAAAACGAAACCCAGTTTAATTAGAAATTCCTTTCTATCAGTATCTACCACTTATTGCAAACCATTAAATAAAATCAAAGCATGTTCAAGATGCTACCTCTTACAGTATAGAAGGTATGTAAGTCCATATGAAAGAGTGACTGGTTTCAGAGCATTAATAAATTTGAAAATAAAATAGAAGGACATGATTTTTTTTAAGAAAGAACGAAGATTTAATCACAGCATGTACTCAAGCCTAAACAATCATACAAATCACAAAAGTAACAACTTAAAATGCATGAATTAAATGGGAATGTATGGTTTTACGTTTTAGAGAGTAACTGGAACTGAAAGTGAGGTTACTGCTTCAACATGCTTTCTCGGAGCTTCCCATCACCGCTGTCCATCTTCATCTTCAACTCCCAACCTTCTAGGTAGGTACACTTCTCTTAATCTTCTCTTTCCTCTTATTTTCCACTTTGCTGGTTTTTCTCATAACGCTTTTGAAAATTCAGGTGCTTTTGTTCTCATCCCACAGAAAACCATGTTGGGGTTGAACAAGTCGTCCAAAATGAAAAACCCAGATCAAGAAACACAAGCAAAACAGCTAAAACCATGGTTAATCTCATCAATTTCAAACCTTGGTCAAATGGGTTGCTCTCTTCGTTCACCGATTCTCTCTCCAAAACCACCGTGCTTCAAACTCTTCGCCATATCAAGGTCCCATCAAAGGCCTTTCAGTTCTTCAAGTGGGCGCAGGATATGGGTTTCGATCACAATGCCCAGTCCTACTTCATCATGTTACAAATTCTGGGTCGTGAGAGGAATCTCAATGTAGCTAGGAATTTCTTGTTTTCCATTGAGAAAAGGTCCAATGGGGTAGTCAAGCTTGAGGACAGGTTCTTCAATAGTTTAATTAGGAGTTATGGTGAAGCTGGGCTGTTCAATGAGTCTATGAAGCTTTTTCAGACAATGAAAACCATTGGTGTTTCACCGTCTGTGGTTACGTTCAACAGTATTTTGTCTATATTGCTTAGAAGGGGTCGGACCAATATGGCAAAGCAGGTGTATGATGAAATGCTCAGCACATACGGTGTTACTCCAGACACATGTACATACAATATTTTGATCAGAGGATTTTGCAAGAATTCCATGGTTGATGAAGGGTTTCATTTCTTCAAAGAAATGATTAGCTTCAATTGCGATCCGGATGTCATTACGTATAATACGCTTGTCGATGGTTTGTGTAGAGCAGGGAAAGTCAGAGTTGCACATAATTTAGTGAATGGTATGAGCAAGAAATGTGAGGATTTGAATCCAAACATTGTTACTTATACAACTCTGATTCGAGGGTATTGTATGAAACACGAATTAGATGAGGCCTTGGTTATTCTTGAAGAGATGACTCGTGGGGGCCTCAAGCCAAATATTGTTACCTATAATACTCTAATTAAAGGACTTTGTGAGGCACGCAAGTTGGACAAGATGAAGGATATTTTGGAACAAATGAAAGTCGACGGGGGATTTAGTCCAGATACTTGTACCTTCAATACACTAATTCATTCACATTGTTGTGCTGGAAACCTGGATGAAGCATTGAAGGTGTTTGAAAACATGAAAAAATTTCAGGTCACAGCAGATTCTGCCTCATACAGTATTCTGATACGGAATTTATGTCTTAGAGGGGACTATGATAAGGCAGAGAAGCTTTTTGATGAGTTATTTGAGAAGGAAATCTTGTTGATTAAGTTTGGCTCTCAGCCTCTTGCTGCCTCATACAAGCCTATTTTTCAGTATTTGTGTGAACATGGGAAAGCTAAGAAAGCCGAGAGGGTACTTAGACAGCTAATGAAAAGAGGCACACAAGATCCGCTATCGTACAATATGGTGATTATGGGTCACTGTAAAGAAGGTGCGTATGAAAATGGATATGAGCTTTTGATATGGATGGTAAGAAGAGATTTTCTTCCTGATTTTGTGATATATGATTGCTTGATTGATGGTTTTCTTCAGAAGGGTAAGCCTCTTCGAGCAATGGAGACACTTGAGAAAATGCTAAAGAGTTCCTATGTACCAAAAACATCTATGTGGCATTCTATACTGGCGAGACTTTTGGAAAAGGGTTTTGTTCATGAGTCTGCCCGTGTTACCGTCTTGATGCTGGTAAAAAATATCAGGCAAAATATAAACCTGTCAACTAAGAGTGTAGAGCTACTTTTTGGCCATGGACTGCGAGATAAAGCATTTGAAATCGTTCAGTTGCTTTATAAGAATGGATACTGTGTCAAGATAGAAGAAGTGGTTCAATTTCTTTGCGAGAAAGGAAAGTTACTGGAGGCATGCAAACTGTTGCTTTTTAGTTTGGGAAATCATCACAGTGTTGATATTGATTTGTGTAATGCAGTTATTCTGGGCCTATGTGAAATTAACAGGGTTTCAGAAGCTTTTAGTTTATGCTATGAATTGGTGGAGAAAGGGTTACATGAGGAATTGACATGCTTAAATGATCTGATTGCTGCTTTAGAGGCAGGGGGAAAAGTAGAGGAAGCTGCATTTATATCAAAGAGAATACCAAGACTAGAGAACTTGGACAGATCTGTGCTGAACTATAGCTCTAAAAGATCCAGGCCTAATAAAGCGTGAGTCAAGTTCACTGCTTTTTCAGTCTTCTGTTGTCATGTTTTCCATTTTGATTATTGACAGTTAAAATAATAAGCTTATAAATGTTTTATTTGACGTGTATGCTAAAATGATTGGATACATTCAACAGATTAGGAAGTTAGAATGGCATGAAAGTAGGCAGGGGCCTATTATCTGCTGAAAACAGGATCTGAGTAAATGCAGATTGGGGAAGCTCTTGTTCAAGAGTTGACAAGCTTTGTCTAAATGGGCGACTCAATTTGGATTTTTCGCCAAGTCTACTGCTTCCTTAGGCTATCAATTATCATCAAAGCCTAATGTTGGTAATAAATTTGGACCAATTCCTATAACATTTGTATATTTTTCAAGTGTATACAAGTTCTATCTTTTTATACTCTTTCTTGTCCCCAATATATATTTATTTATTTTCATTACATAAATATGTTTCATCTTTCTTTTTATTTTGATTTTTTTTTCTCTGGTTAAAATTTTTCTGACAGAGGTAAGGAATATAGGAAAGTGACCTTTTATGCTAATTAATAATTGTTTGGATTGTGCTCATATTTCATCTAATACAGGTTTCAATATGATCAACTTTCCAGCAACTAACTTTTAACTGAATCTATTATATGCCGAAGATGTTAATTCAATATCAAATGTTTGAATAGTCAGAATATGTTCATAGTCCTTAAGAACTAATGATTTCTAGGATCTAGCAAAGTGATAATAGAGGCCATCTTTTGCATAAGTGATAGAAAAAAGCCCAAGAAGAAGATAGAAAGGACTGTTTATTGAACTAAAAGTGGTAAACCCCTGAATATTTTAGAGATTCAGATCTCTCCCCAACCCAATTACAATGATTCCAAGAGATGAAATGCCCAATGCTCTCTAACCCACCCCTATAAGTAGGCAGCAAGCCCCCTCTAACCCTTTAACTACTAACTAACTAACTAACCCCCCAGTACCTATCAATAAGTTTAAGATAGGTGGTTGGAAATAACTACACTTTTAGTATCTGGAAACCCAATAAGATACCTTAGTTTCTGATGCAAAGCTGCCAAACTTTCTTAGTACTTTTTGTGTTATAATCTGATACATATAACTAATCATAGTTTCTGTTTCTGGAGACAGCATACTTTCATCTTCTTGTCTTCTCCATGTGTTGTTCAATAGGTACATGAAAAATCAGATTTGTAAATAGTAATTTAACTTCCTGTCATGAAAATTCAGACTCGAATAAAATATAGCTCAGTAGCAGCAGTAGCAGCCCATCCAACATTTCTAGTGCTCTAAGCTCATAAGAAATCTTAATAAGCCTGTTAGAGAAAGAGTATCTTGTTTTAATGACCCTGTTCATTATGATTGTTGTGATGAAGCAAGTTTTGCTGTTGCTTATGGTTATAAGAGCTCTGAGTTGCAAAAGACTTTCCTTCCTATACATGTGTGTGTGTGTGTGTGTGTGTGTGTGAGAGAGAGAGAGAGAGAGAGAGAGAGAGAGAGAGAGAGTATTGTTAAAGTAGCAAGTGCTAAGCAAATAAACCTTTTGCTCCTGCAGTCAAATGAACTATTGATTGGTTAATGATTGTGTCTTCTACTCTTCTATAATGTTGTGTGTGCCAGTCCTCTAATGTCTCAGCCTAAATGAAGCAGTAAATTACCTAAATTCAGCTTACTGTGGTAATTGTCTCCTGTGCATTCTGTGGAGGGTTGATTGAAACATGTATGCTGTCTGAAGCTGTTTATGCTGTTTTGGCAATAATGCTAGATAATTTGATATTCTTAGAAGTTCTAATTTGCATTTTGTATTTGTTGATATTTGAAAAATAAATGTCAGGAAATTTATTGTTTTTAACTTCTTGATCAAGAAAAAGGTTACATTGATTTATGGTGATTGCAACATAATTGGAAAAGATTCAGAATAATTAATAATACAAATTTCATTATAGTATGTTTTGGTGTTGCTCATGATTGTGTTGTGACTATGAGAGTACTCAAATGCATAAAGTTTCCATCCTTTCTATGTATATGTAAAAGGGCTTACATTTTTGTGAACTAGAAAATACAATGACCTTCTTTGTTCTTAAAGTTGGAGTCTCTGTGGATGCAGCTGCGTTAAAACTTGGTAGGGAGAGCTTTGCCGCCCATAGTGGTCCTGCCCGGCTCGAAACTGCGAGAGCAATTAAATACACCAAAAAAAAAAGTTGAATGACTTAGAGTGTGTTTGTTTAAGCATTGAGAGCGGTCTCCACGTGGATTTGCGGCTCGGTTCGTACTATCATGTTTGAACCAATTGTTACTCAAACAAACCCTTAATGATTGATTGGTTATGACTATTTGTTTCTTTTACAGTAATTATTTTTATTTGCCTGTTCCTTACTGTTTAGAGTTGATTTATCACTGGATGTGTGTTTCTCAGGTACACTTAATCTAATGATCTGGCTGACAGTTATCTCTTAATTGGAGGAAGGAAATGGTTATGATCAAGTTAATGGTGGAGGCTGAGGAGAGGCTGGTGTGAGATTGACAAGATTCCGGTATCCGTAAATCCGTCGGTGTCGAAATCACTTCCTCATGCAAAACTTTCTTACCCTAAACATGGTGTCCCCTCTACTATCTTCCGGCCTGAGAGTTTCATATTGTTTTGCTCGATTGTTAGGAGTTAGGACACTGTCACCCAAGTCAGTACAAAAGTCACACACATCTTTGCCATGATTTTTTTTTTTAATGTAGTGTTAGTTCTATGTATTACAAAACTCAGATTTTGCCTTTGCTACTCTCACTTGTTCAAGATCTCCTGTCATATGATTGAAATTAAAGTTGTAATCAATTCATGATATTAAAACAAAGAAGAAATTAAAACATCTATTTAGTTGCAGTTACTCCACTTTTCCTACTATTATCTCTTCAGGTCTGAAGGGCATCCTGGTTGGGTTTTGTTTCATAGATAAAAGTAGGGTTGTTACCGGTTCGGGTCGACCTGATTAACAAGATGATCCAAACCAATACAATGGAAATGGTTCGGATCTGTTTGGTTAATCAGTTCACAACACATTCAAACCGAACCATTGCAATCAGTTCAATTTTCGAATTTATTATTTTCAACTAGAACTAACCCTGTCATCCAAGGTTGGCAAACTCAAGAATCTAAGCAAACTCATTTTGGGGACCTAGATACGTAGACTCGTAAAAGTTTAAGAGTCTACTCGAGAGTTTAACAACTTTGCTATCACTTGATTAATATTTTTTTTTATAAAGAATTTTGTTATTTTGGTTATCAAGTGTCTAATTAGTGCTATATTAATAAAGGATTAACGAGTTACGTCAAGCTATAGTTATCAAAAATTAATATTGACTAAAAGTGATATCAAACATTTAGAATTGATTTGACTATTGTATTAAGTTAGTAGAGAAAAACAAATTATTTTTACTTGTAGTGACATAAAATGCAATATTTTATACATAAAAATGTGAATATATAATGACACAATTTAATTTTTTTTTCTTATGTGCAAACCTAATGACCCGAATAAAACCAAATTAATTTTAATCGGATAGGTTTAATTTGGATTTGTTGGAAATAAAATTAAATAATTGAACCAAATCAAACCAGTAAAATTTAAAACGGAGAATGGAAGTTGAAAGCGAGGGAGTGACGACGGCGGACGGCGTGGCATCGCCAGCGGGCAAACCACCAGAAAGAAAGGCGACGTTCAAAGAAAAAGTCCTCGGGATCACAGAGCCTGGGGTAAAGAAAGTGGTGAACCTTGTGCAGGAGGGCGTCATGACGCTTGAGTTGGTGGATGGGAATCGATTATTTCCTCGATTTTCCATGAACCCCGAAGCATACAAGAAGATTTGTAAACCATGGGAGGACTGTCTTGTGATCAAGTTGCTTGGAAAACACATAGGATATACTGCCCTATGTGAAAAACTGAAACTACTTTGGAAGATCTCAGGAGGGTATGAAGTACGAGACATTCATTATGGATACTTCCTGGTCAAGTTCGATATGGAGTCTGACAAGGAGACGGTGATGACCGGAGCACCATATCTTATCTTCGATCATTACCTGTCGGTGAAGCCGTGGACACCGGATTTCAGAGCAGCGAACTCAAAGATCAGCACGACGTCGGTCTGGATCAGGATACCGGGGCTAGGATTTCAGTATTACGATGAAAGCATTCTAGGCACGTTGGCTTCTGCGGTTGGGACGCCAATAAAGTTCGACTTGAATACAATGGACATGCGAAGAGGGAAGTTTGCACGTATTTGCGTCGAGATAGATCTTAACAAACCAGTTGTGGGAAAGATTTGCCTTGATGATACGTGGTATAATGTTGAGTATGAAGGTCTCCATCTCCTATGTTCACACTTATGGACATTTGAAGAGGAATTGCAGCGTACCAGAACAGCAACCAGCGCCGGTGGAAAACGCAAGAGAAGAAGGACGCATCATGGTGCATGAGGCGGCGGCCACAACACCTTTGCACGCAGCAGCTGCAACCAACGCCCTAGATAATGCTGTTAATGATAATGCCATGATTTTAGGAGAGAATCAAGGGGTGGTTATTAAGGAGACAAACAAGCCACAATTTGCGCATGGTGAATGGCTAGTTGTTGTTAAAAGAAGAAAGAATTTGAATTTGAAAAAGAAGATTGATGGCACAAAATCACGTACATTAAGTACCCATAATAACAAATTTGCAATACTGGATAAGCTACCTTTTTTGGAAAATTCTCATAATAATGGCATATTAGAATTTCATGCAGGGAGTATAATTGAAACCACGAATAAGAAAAAAGCTATTGCTTCCAAGCGTGGCAGATATGAAGAAGGAAAAGAAGACACCGCGGCGGCGACACCGGCGGCTCGAACTAAGGGGCTGAAACCGCGGCTTGCTACTATTGGTTCTGGGGAGCCACTTTTGACCACCGGCTTGAAGAAGATAGGGGATCATGTTGTTCGTGACCTTGGAGGCGGGGTAATGTCGACAATGAATTTAATGCCAGTGAGGGGTAGTAGCGTGCATTTCAAAGAAACCATGGAGGCAAGCAGCTCAGATATGAAGGGGACGGGGTCAGCTCATGAACCTCCGGATAGAGGACCACTCGCGGCCATGGTGGTAGACACGCAACGACGTGCCTAACCACTGGCTTCGTTCTCAACCGCCAACTTCTGGTTATGGATAGTACAACTTTTAATTTGATAGTCTGGAATATTCGTGGTGGTGCGAATGCACGTGGCCAACGGCGTGTTCGGGACCTTGTGAGATCCTTTCGTCCGGCTATTTTTTCTGTGATGGAGACACATTGTCAGTTTGATCGTGTGAGGACTTTCTGGCAGAGTTTGGGGTATGAACTGGTCGGTGAAGCTGCTGCGCATGGACATATCGGGGGGATTTGGATTCTCTCACCATGCAACAGAGAGTTTACGATTCAGGTTATTGACATTCATGAGCAAATGGTGTCGGTGGATATCCGTTGTCAGAGTAAACATTGGGTTTGCTCTATCGTTTATGCTAGTCCTAATCCTGTGAGGCGTCGCCTGCTTTGGGAGTATTTGGAGTCTTTCCGTCTTCGTTGCAGGGATCCGTGGCTTGCTATTGGAGACTTTAATGAGATCTGCTCGCCGTCAGAAGTTATTGGGGGGAGTATTGTGATGCGCGGGCAATGATTATGCTTGAAATGCTTGCTGCTTGTAGCTTCATTGATCTTGGAGCGATGGGCCCCCGGTTTACATGGGAACGGAGGGAGAATAGTAGACGACTAGTTGCAAAGAGGCTTGATCGTGCACTGGGGGATGTTGATTGGCGGTTACTACATCCTGAGGCATATGTTGAGACTCTGGCACGAGTGTTCTCTGACCACACACCCCTCTTGTTGCGCTGTGAGGTGCCCTCTGGCGATCGGACAACTCGGCCATTCCGATTTCAAGCGGCCTGGGCCACCCACCCGTCATTTGAGGCAGTTGTGACTAATACTTGGCACAAGTTCTCTACCGGTTTGACAGAGAAATTACTGAATGTTCAAGAGGCTTCAATTACCTTCAATAAGGAAGTTTTTGGGAACATTCATGCGAGGAAACGACGAGTAGAGCGAAGACTACATGGGGTCCAGAAGGAGCTTGAGTGGCGTGAGACTGAAGCTTTGTGTCGCTTGGAGCGTTCTCTCCAAAAGGAGTATGGAGATATTCTTACACAAGAGGAGATCATGTGGTACCAGAAATCCAGGGAGAATTGGGTACGATTGGGGGACAGAAACACGAAGTTCTTCCACACTCAAACTGTGGTGCGACGAAAGCGGAATAAGATACATGGCTTGTTCATACAAGATGGAAATTGGTGCACAGATCCGGTGAGACTCCAAGAGGAGGCCCGCCGCTTCTTCATCAACCTCTTTTCTGTTGATACGCAGGTGTGCAGAAATGTGGTCATGGAAAATAGGACTCCGGTTATTTCAAATGCAGACAAGGTGGCATTAGCTCAACCTGTTTCTTTTGATGAAGTTCGAAGGGCGGTCATGGGGATGCATTCCTTTAAGGCCCCCGGAGTTGACGGCTTTCAGGCATTTTTCTATAAGCAATATTAGCATATCTTGGGTGCAGATCTTCACAACATGGTATCCATGGCATTTCAGAATGGGAGAGCGGACCCTTCAATACTGGACACGCTGCTTGTTCTTATTCCCAAGGTGGATGACCCTGTTCGGCTGAAGGATTTGCGGCCGATTAGTCTTTGTAATGTAGCTTACAAAGTTATTACAAAGGTACTGGTAAACAGGTTTAGACCACTGCTTGCTGACCTTGTGGGACCACTTCAAGGAAGCTTTATACCAGGGAGAGGGACCCGAGATAACATCATTCTTGCCCAAGAGGTGATGCATACGATTCACACGCATAAGAAGAAAGGCGGGCTAGTGGCATTGAAGATTGACTTAGAGAAAGCTTATGACAGGGTCAGTTGGGACTTTCTTCGGGCAACACTTTATGATTTTGGCTTCCCTCCGTCGATCGTGGAGTTGATCATGTGGGGTGTCCAAGGGTCGAATATCTCAGTTCTTTGGAACGGATCTAAATTACCTTCCTTCACTCCACAGCGTGGGTTAAGGCAAGGTGATCCTCTGTCTCCGTACTTGTTTGTGCTTTGCATGGAACGGCTTGCTATTCATATTCAACGGCTTGTCCAAGAGGGTGTATGGCGACCTATTCGGGTTACAAAGGAAGGTATTGGTATCTCACACCTCTTTTTTGCTGATGATGTTCTTCTCTTTTGCCAAGCGTCTAAGGAGCAAATGCGGTTGATTTCGGACACACTCTCGGTGTTCTGTCAAGCGTCCGGAATGAAGGTGAATTTAGAGAAGTCTCGCATGTTCTGCTCAGGGAACATAGATCAAAGGACACAGCAAGAACTTTCGGATATCACCGGGATTAGTAGGGCAGAAAATCTTGGTAAGTATCTGGGGATACCACTCCTTAAGGGGCGAGTGACTAGAGATGTCTTTGCACCCGCAATTGATAAGATGAATACCCGTCTGGCGTCCTGGAAACACAAGCTTTTGAATAAGGCGGGGCGATTATGCTTGGCTAAGTCTGTCATGTCCTCGTTGCCTGTATATACTATGCAAGCTTTGTGGCTTCCTGAGGGTGTGTGTGATCATATTGATAAGCTAGTCCGGAATTGTATTTGGTCCAAAGGAGGGTCGAGTCGAAGTTGGAACTTAGTTTCTTGGCCTGATGTGACATTACCTAAGGATAAGGGTGGGCTTGGTATTCGCAGTGCACGGGAGAATAATATTGCTCTCTTGGGGAAGCTGGTGAACAACCTCATGTATGATACAACCATGCTTTGGGTCCAAGTGTTAAAACAGAGATATGTGGGTGATGATTCGGTGTTGGCAGCGACATATCACCCCGGGGATTCTTATGTGTGGAGAGGAATTATCAATGCTAAGGAAGCCGTCAAGCAAGGGTTTCAACCATGTCTGGGAAATGGTCATTCGTCCTTTTGGTACTCTAACTGGCTGGGTACGGGGAACCTGTGTCATCGTGTTCCCTATGTTCATATTTCAGATACGGAACTTAAGGTCTCGGATCTTTGGAGGCAGGGTGCATGGCACCTCGCTGCTTTGTACACGCCTCTTCCCCTAGAGATAGTGAATGAAATTGGTCAAATCAAGATTCCACTGCATTCAGAGGAGGAGGATAAGATTCTGTGGGCAGGAACTAGTTCCGGAATTTACACGACGGCTTCTGCGTATCATATGATTCGGTGTCAGGATCAACCAAGCTCTCGTGATTGGAAGGCGATTTGGAAAGCTCAGGCACCAGAGAAGGTTAGATTTTTCCTTTGGCTCGTGGGTCGTGGTGCTCTTCCCACAAACTTGAAGCGGCAGCAATGCCACTTGAGCTTGACCGCCACTTGTCCCCGGTGTGGCGAGCAGGATGAGGATGTAGAACACCTCTTGCGAGATTGCCATGGATCGCGGTTGACATGGAGCCACTTTCGGAGTTTATTGCCAACCCCTCCTACGACGAGCACCTTTCAAGATTGGTTGCGTAGCATCCTTCAGGGACCGAATCAGGCGTTTACGATTGCAACACTTTGGTGTATTTGGCGTTGGCGCAATAGCGCGGTCTTTGATCCTCAACCGTGGCCTATTCAAGTGGTTTGGCGTCAGATATTGATCACAGCAAATGAGTTTGCGAGATGGGGAATGATGATGACGAGTCCTCGAGAGTCTATGTTTGTGGAGGGCACCAATTTAGTTCACCTCCATACAGATGGCAGCTGGATTTCTGGTTCGAATCAAATGGGTGGTGGCGGTGTGGTGAGGGATTCCACCGGTCGATGGATTTCGGGGTTTTCTTGTTCTTATGGTCCTGGGTGTGCCTTTCTGGCGGAGCTTCTGGCGCTCCAGTCCGGGCTGAAGCTCGTTGCAGACTTGGGCTTCCGGGAGATAGTGTGTTACATGGACTGTAAGGATATTGTGGAGATCCTGAGCCAGAACAGGGATACTCGTAACTTTTGGCAAAGGGATACTATTGCTTCTATTCGAGCTCTGTTGGTTGGGGAGTGAAAAGTTCAATTCTCCTATGTCTCGCGTGATAGGAATGCGGTGGCGGATACGTTGGCAAGGCAAGCGTCCCACACAGGGTGTCCGTTGCGTGTTTGGAAGGAGCCTCCGTCTTCGGTGATCCCGCTCCTATGCAGTGACGCAGTAGCTTAGTTGTTCGTGTTTCTTGTTTTCCTTTCCTTATGTAACCAAAAAAAAAACCAGTAAAATTTGATCGGTTCATATTATATTTTACTCAATGGATGAATGGGCCAAAAAATAATTAGCTTTGCAGTAATTAATTTTATAATTATTTGTTCAGTGCGAATGAAATTATGAACTTATAATATAGAAGGTAATGTTTATAGACTCAAGTATATCACCTTTCGTTATTATTTCTTAATTTTTCATTTTTCTTAAACATTATTATTTTAATCTAGTTATTCATAAATATTTAGTAGAGAGAATTTTGCCGTCCATAATGATCCTGCCCCAACTCAAAATTGTGTAGGCAATTCAACCAACTCAAAAAAAAATATGAGTTTTGAACGCTATAAAACTAATAGATGTAAGTATGATTTCTCACAATTTGTTTCATAGTTTTATCCACAATATGAAAATTTATATATCCGCGTATATGTAAATTTATGATTTTGAATATTTTATCTCATAAATATTTTATAACCATTTAAAATGTAATACAATATCAGTTAAAAAAAATGTCATACAGTATATGAAACATTTGTTTTTATTTTTTCGTCAACGAACTAGTATTTGGTTTGTGTTTGTGTAAGTTGAACAAAAAAATAATGCTTATTTTATCTCAATCTACCCACCAACTCTTTTTGGTGTTCATGCATTGACACCAAAGCACTAGAAGCATCAAAACAAACATACACCTATCCCTTATATTAACTAAATTTAAAGACTAAATCTGAATTGTTAATTAGTCGTATTTAATTCATAGGATATAAGAATAACTTTTCATTGCGACTATGCAAGTAGTAGTAATGCAACTCAGACAAGGACTCTAGCAAAGAAATAATATTGATAGTGACAACGTGTGTGTGTGTATTCACTAAAAGTTTGAAATCATATATAGTGTCATAAATGTTTCTGATATGAGTTTCTTTGAAAATTAATTTTACATTGAAAAATCCTAATTCCTATGGTGATGAGAGATGGAGAGCTTTTGGGTTTATATATGGGGCATCCCTAATAAGAGTGATAGCAACAGCCACGTGAGGTCCATTTTCTTTTGTTATCATTCCTTTGGATAATATAATGAGGCCATTTTAAGATACTGAGGATATTTCCACCGTCACCACTTTTTGGATTCACCCACGTGTTCATCCTTGATTAAGGTTTGATTAATTCCAACTACTCTCTCATATATTAATACCTTCTTTTGAGACTTAATATTGGATCTTATGATTATTTGAGCGTCTTATAACCTAACACAGGGGCGGACCTATTTGAGAAGGAGGTGAGGTAGTGGCCTTGTATCATTTTTAAAATTTCCTCCAATACAGTCATTATTTAAATGTAAAATACTCAATTGCCCCCACCAGAAAATAAATGTCCTACAGTTATACAAATTTATTTTTAATGTTATTAAAAGTTTCAATTTGTCAACTTTGTTCTACCACTTTCTTTTTTTGAAATACTCCAAAACTAATACTCATTGCATAAACGATGAATCTGTCATGACCGTTAGATTAAGACATTTTGCCTCAAAATCTCAAATATCCAAAGTAAGTTAGTACTTGGTCCAAGCCCATTAACACAACACTATTGAATATTAGTTTGTCAAACATAACATAACTCATTATTTGTCTTTTAACTTTATCTTAATTTGTAGGTTTAGATATGTTTTTAAATCCCGTAAAATATAGGTGAATTTGATTTGATCATCTAAAAAGAATTCATAGTTTTTAGTCTCAACATTAATGAAATTGGTGGAATTAGTTATCACTTCATTTTGTGTGGTTTATTTCGGCCCTTGATTCATTTTGTGGTGGTTTAAACTACCACTAAAACACAAACTAAATATTTTATTGCGGTTAAAATTCACCACTAAACATAAAAATCGTCACAAAATGTACGATAGTTACTAATTTCACCTATTTCAATAATATTGGAAACTAAAAACTATGAATTTTTTTCGAAGAAACCAAATTCAATTCGCCCTTATTTTATAGGGACTAATCAAATTTGTATTGTTTGACCAACGACAACAACCAAGGTGATATGTGCGTCTTTAATTGAGTTTTATAGCTAATAATACATATAATCATTGTAAATTTTTAATTGAGTTTTTTTAGCTAATAATAGAAATTATCATTAATTTTTTTAATAACATGGTTAAAATTTTCATCTTTCTTCACTAGTTTTTCTAGTTCTGTCTCTGGTAATATATTATGTTTTTAATACTACAAATTTATATGTATATATTGCCCCACAACATAAAATTTTTGGGTCTCCACTGACCTAGCATAATGTGAAAAATACTATGATATAAATCTCCACGTAAATTCAAAGTTTAGGTACTGCTTATATAATTATCAAGAAAATGTTTTTTTTTTTCATATTAAATAGACCCTTAAAAGTTACTTTCTTTTCAAGCTTCAATTTTATTCTTAATTTCAGTACGATAGAAACAAGTTGTGGGTCCAATAACATCATGTTCAACTTTTTTTTTGGTTGAATATGTCAAAGTCCATCTGATCTTATAATAACAATACGATAATATAAATGCAACAATCATGTGGGCTTTCATATACGTATAAGGGGCACACTGATTTTATTTTAATATAGAAAAACTTATTGATTTTTGCTTGATACAATTCAATAGTTGAATAACATATTTCTTTTTTAATGAATAAATAAATTATGATCCTATAAAATTACTCAGATACATTTGGCCTTCAAAAAATGCATGCAATGCACCCAATTTTTTGATTATACAAAACAAAACATGATCCTAAATCCTAATATACGCACACTTTTTGTTTTTATGATGATGTTGCGCCCCTGCCTTGACTTCTTTTTATGATGTTACACCCTTCACTCCACGTCATCATCCACAATGTCCTTGTTGGCGAAATCATCTATTATTTTATTAAAATCCATGGACGAACTTACCAAATTTAATATTTTAAAAATAAAATTTGATTTTTTTTTTGTTGAATAAAATTTTGTTTCTTTCATAAAGCATTTGCTTATAGGAGAGTAAATTATAAATTGGTGAAATGCCAGTTGTAAGTCAATAAAGGAGAGCCAGCTGCCAGGCCAACATGGATTGCGTTTCAATCATGATTTTTTACTTTTCCTTTTTTTATTTCGTTAAAAAAATACTATTTCTTAATTACTTTATTTATAGTCATAAAAATCATCATATTTTCTCTTTTTGTTTTTAAATTTATATGTTTTTTATATCCTATAAATAAACTAAAACACGCATCTTTTAATCTATTATCTAGTATAATATATTAATTCTGAAGTGCTTATTATGGCGATGCTATGCCATTTTTATACTTTTATCTAATTTTTTATAGAGATAACTCATTTAGTCATCCAAGTGAGCTAAGAATATTTAGGTGAACGGGTCAGTGTTCAAATTTTATGGAAAAACATTTATAATTTACTAATGCTAAAATTTATAGTTAAAAAAATAAAAATAAATCTAAATATAAATCTTCTATTTGAGCTTTTAATCCCAAATGACAATTTAAACCATTTTCTTACATCTTTCTCAAACCATTTTTGTATGACATGTCCTCTTATGTTCTTAAACTTTTGTAATAACACACAGCACCAAATTATCATTACTCAAAATATAGTATTAGTAATGCATTATTTAACACTATAATCATGAAATATTTAACATTAATAATTAGAAAATGTTTTTCTTTATCAACCAAATCTCAAAACTCTTTTCCTCTTGTAATTAAAAAAAAAAAAACTAAATCTCAAAACTCTTGAGAACCTAACTCAGTGATCAGGCTGTAAATTAATAGCGAGTGACAAAAACGGCAGTAGCGACGGTAATCCTTAAATTTAATCAAGCAATAATCGACTATGAAAATGATAAATGAGTCTCACGCTCGAACTATTACACTAAACTATTACTCAAGTGCTTTTAAAAGTTTACACACCACCGGCAAATTGCGTTGGTCTAAGTTAGTTGGTTAATTAATTTAATCCCTTCCATGGTTTGCGCGCTCCAAGCTGCATTATTTCATCCTCCCTCTCCCGCTCCCAGTACCCAATGGTCAATCATTCCAACCTCCTTTTTTTAATTCACTTCTTTTTCATTCACATTACTAGGTCAGCAATTTAGGTTAACAATTTTAAATTAACTCAAAATTATGTTCAATTGTGTTACGAACTCCATCTAAATGAAAAAAAAGCAAACAACCATTTGTTCCTCTTTCCTCTGCACATATTACATTATATTTCACATCTGCTACTTATCTCTCATTTGTTCATATATCTTTCTAGTGATCTACACTCAAAAAATGTACCGCAGTATTTAGTATTTATTGATAATTGAAACTTTCTTATATACCTTTGCCGACGCAACCATGCAGTATTTCGACACATGAGCTATCAGCAACAATGTGTTTCGTGCAGTACTTATCTTGTTATAATATTGTTGTTTCATTAAACAAGTAAAATGTTCAGTATTTCTTTAACTAAAATTTATAATCTGACATAAATTCAGAAGGTTATTTAGGTCTAATTTGGTTTCAGAACAGTAAACGACGACAATTACAGTGTCGTTTAGATAGGCATTTATTTACTCACTACTTTAAAAAACATTACATTGTCGGTTTTCGGTACCCAACAACCATCACCGTCACTGCTCTTGCTTTTTCTCCTTCTCTATGCAGACATATCCTTTATACAAAATTGGTTTTATATAGAATTGATTCTATTAAAATTGTGTAGGTTAATTGGGAATTAGAATAACTTAATTTATGTTTAATTATTTATATAAACTTTTTTTGTTAGATAATTTTTCGAAATTGGGTAATTTCACTCAGAAATTATTGAGTGAGCTGCTACCAGAATCACTAGGTTTGGAATTAGTAACCTCTAGCTAAAATTATTCTCGAACATCAATATTTTTATTCAGAATTAATTATACTCTTATTCTCTTAATCATTGGGTTTTCTCCACAAGAAATCGAAGATATCTGTGAGAAAAACATGAGATTGTTGTCGGAAAGAAAATCAATAGAGACTCACAGAAAAGAAGTAATGAGCAATGAATGCGTACTTTATCGGGAATGAATATAATATGCTTTGTGAAAAATTTGTAACTTTGTAATAAATACTCATTTCGTCCAAAATTATAACTACCTGTTCAGACAATCACGCTTATTAAGAAAATATGTAATAAGTTAATTAATATCTTTGTTTTGTTATTTTTTATACAAATCTTCCATATATGCCCTTATGTTAGTAGAGGTGATAATTACAATTTTATAATTGAAAATATAATGAATGTAAAAGGTAAAAAACGAAATACTTGTCATTTTTTTTTTAAAATATAGAAATGATCTTATAATTTGAAACACTAAGTTTGTGTCTGAAAAATTTTATAATATTGGGACCGAGAGAGTATATACACCCACAAGATTTACTAGTAGAGATTCATTTATTAATCAACATCAATACTGTACACAAATATTTATATCAATCTATCTATGAAATCATGTAAAACTGTATTCGGGTACAGTCGACATAGATGAAAATATACCTCACACCCACCTTCTATATGAAAAATGAATGAAACTTAGGTTTGAATAACCACTAATATCGTAAGCCAGCATTAGCACTTCTTTTTAATTCATTTGTTTCTCAATCAATCACACCGATAATTTATTACGTGAAATTGTTGATCTAGAGTGAGAAAGAAAAGAGTCCAGCCCCATTTGGAAGAACTTAACATAATATAAATGCTTATATAAGTGTTTGGAAGAACTTAGGTAAATAACTTATGATCAACTTATAAGCTGTTTTGAACTTATTTTCATAAGCTAACCAGAATAGCTTATGAAAAAAAGCTTATGTTTATATATAATTTATTTTCAAATTATTTCAATAAATTTCATAAAATAACTTATTAACAAGTGCTTATGCTATAAGCGTTTATGGTCAAAAACGCTTAATTAAACGCGCGGTTAGTTACTCCTGCAAAAAGAGAAGAGAAGAGAGAGAAGGTGAGGTTCATTCTGATTTCTCACACACCTTTATCGTTTGTGAGAATCTCATACCCTTTCCCTTTGGAGTCTCCTTTACTCCTCCACACTCTACTACTCTACACTCCTCCATAGCACAGCACAGCACAGCACATCACCACACTCTCACTTTCCTTTCTCTCTTCTTTCACACTCAATCTTCAAAGCCTTTCATGAACCTGAGTTTTTGACTTTGCTGCAGCTAGCCCCTTGATTTTGCTTCCTCAGTGAAAACACCCTTAAAAGGTAGTGCCTTTTTTCTTCTTCCAATCTGTGCAATTATTGTGATTATTACAACTATCTGCACTATCACTTTCTGCTCTTATTAGCCGAACTCAAAATTTTCCCTTTATTCTCTTCTCTCTTTAGTAGCTACCCATTTTAGGTATCAGGGTCTTCTTTATTTTCTGATTTTGTTTTGAGGATCAGGGTTGCTCTTAGATTTGGGTTTTGATTTTTTGCAGTTTTCAGTGTGTGTGAGAGTTGGAAGAGAAGGGGAAAAAGTGATGGCAGGAGGTGGTGGTGGAGGAGCTCCGGCGCCGAAAGCAGATGAGCCACAGCCACACCCACCGAAGGATCAGCTACCCAATGTTTCTTACTGCATTACAAGCCCTCCTCCATGGCGTGAGTTTGATTCCTTTTCTGAGCTTTTGTTTTGGAACCTGATTCTTCTTGAAGCTTAACTGATACGGTGTATATTTAAGAGTGTTTTTTTCTATTGTTACTTCATTTATTTGCGCATGATTACTTCTTATCCATTTATCAAAAGTGACTTTCTATTAAATTCTTTCCTTTTAGGCGTTGGTGAAAAAAGAAAATATTCTATTTTTTTTAACTCACTCTTAAGCTGATTGTAATTCTATATTTGGGGGGAGGGGGGTGTATAGGGAAAAGAGGGTTCTGTATGGTTTAATTCACTAGTCATACCTCTTAATTTTCCATGTTCAAAGTAATAATGGTGTTGTTTGTTTAAGGGACTTGGTTCTGGTTTATGCATATGGCATGATTGGAACCAATTTGAAATCCTAATTTCAAAGTAATGATTGAAGTCATGTTTCCAAATTCCAATTGAGTGAGATTCTTTTGAACTTCTTGCTTCCCCTTCTGTTGTATTTCTACATTCATATTGAGGCTATTTCCAATTATTTCCTGATTTGGATTGGGTAACTTCTTCACATACCATTTTCATAAACTCTGTCCCCTGACCTCATGTACTCATTTTAATAGTTTACTAGTTTCATAATAATTTTTTTTTTTTTAAATATATGATTATATTAGTATTGAATTTTGGAACATTTTATGACACCTCTGAGGCTGTGTAGTCAAACAACTTCTGATTGAACAAACAACATTGTTGATTTAATGGCTAAAACTAAATACCATTTCCGGTCATCTTACTTAATAATTTGAATCTTAAAGTATAAGGATCCCCCTTCTTCCCTGGCCTTTGTTTTTTTTTTTTTTTGGCTAAAGCTCCCCTGGCCTTTATGTTAATGAAAATATGACTAAGGCGTCTTCTTTTCTTTTTTCTTCCTTAATTTGATGAGAAATTTGGGGGCATTCTGATGCAGCTGAGGCCATACTTCTTGGCTTTCAACATTATCTTGTCATGCTCGGTACAACTGTGCTAATTCCAACTGCTCTTGTTCCCCAGATGGGAGGTGGCAATGTAAGCATTAACCAGTCAAATATACTTAAGAGGCAATTTTTTATGTGGAATCATTTTAGAGGGATATCTGATAACTTGATTGAAGCTGCACTTTTCTCTTAGCCTGAAGTTAAGTTATTAAGAAAAGAGAAAAATTTAAAGTCCATATTTTGCAGGATGAGAAGGCAAAAGTTATCCAGACTCTACTATTTGTAGCTGGAATCAACACATTACTGCAAACTTTGTTTGGAACTCGATTGCCTGCTGTGATTGGAGGGTCCTATACCTATGTTCCAACAACAATCTCAATTATTCTTGCTGGTCGGTTCAGTGATGAGCCAGATCCTATAGAGGTCTTTTATCACAACAATTCTTGCTATAAATTGTGCATTGTTGATATTCTTGCCATGTTACTTTACAATTTACATTGTAAGAAAAAGAGATGTAAGTTAAACAGAAGTTACCATATGAATTGTTATCTATTATCAATCTATTGCAATTTTTTGTTGAGTGTCATCAGAAATACTAACAAACATGCAATCAATGCTTCATTCTAATGGGATTATGGGAATAATGGGTTGGGTTAATTGGTAAGACAGAACTATGTTAACGCAGAAGTCTTGGGTTGAATTCCTGCTGGGCTTGTGTCATTCCTTGACCTAATAACCTTGGAATGGGACAATTTAAGGGGGGAATTCAAGAGGCAGAATATGACTTGGATTCTAGTGCTTACTGTTAGATATTTATCTGATATTGACGGAATTGTTTAGTTGCTTTCTTTTTAGGCTTTCATGAACTGTTTGATCACTTTCTTCCCCTGCTTTGGCTTTGTTTTTTTCATTCTATTCAGAAATTCAAGAGGATAATGCGGGCAACCCAAGGTGCTCTTATTGTTGCTTCAACCCTTCAAATAGTACTAGGCTTTAGTGGCCTTTGGCGCAATGTTGCAAGGTTGGTCTCAAGTTCTTAGTAAGTTGTTGCGTTGTACTTTATGTATGGCATGAAAATATCTAAGCAAAAGTTTAAGCTTTGTTAGCACAAACACCTTGATTGCACAGAGTAAGAATAGAGAAATCGTGGAATATAGGACACAAAAGTTTGTTCACGCAGTTCGGCCAATTGAGCCTGCCTCTGCGGCTATAGAGTAGCTATAGCTCCGTTGTATTCAAATATGAAGCATGTGGTACCTAGTACACTTTTAGGGTTACAGGGTTTACCTATTTATAGGATACTAATGATCCTAATAATACAGTACAAAATCCCTGGAAACCCATACACAATCCCCTTAAATCGAATCCTAATAAACTGAACAGATTTGGCCCAAAAATTAGAAAACAGATTCTTTTTGATATCTTTCTGATTTTCCCAATGAGCCACACTCAACAAGCTTTATATGGATCTCTTTACCACATGCTCATTGTCAGTTGTTACTCCAAGCTGCAGTGATGGTTAAAGTTCATATTATGCACTTGAGTGATTTGTGTGGTGGAGTTTGTATTGACTATAGTTCCCAGAAACTGAAAAGATTGAGTATAAATATTCCCAACCCAACTGACGTAAGTTCAACTTCTTTCTTCAGGTTCTTAAGTCCACTTTCAGTGGTTCCTTTGGTATCTCTTGTTGGTTTTGGACTGTATGAGTTAGGCTTTCCTGGGGTAAGCCTCATGTTACAAATTTAAATTGATCACGTTGCAGTTTATTGATAAAAATGATTCAACATTGATGCCTGGCATGGGTGTAGGTTGCTAAATGTGTAGAGATTGGACTGCCGGAGCTTATAATTCTAGTATTTGTTTCACAGGTAGAGTTCTTAAACTGTCACAAACCCAGTGTCTATTTCAAAATCTCAGCATCATATCTCTCTATTTTGTTCTCTTGGTTTCTTCACCCTTATAGCCTGAGGATTTCTGTGGAAGTGAGTTTGTTATTAACAGTTAATGGTTGTTCTGCAGTTCGTACCCCATGTGCTACATTCAGGAAAACATGTCTTTGACCGTTTTGCTGTTTTAATTACAATAGCGATTGTGTGGTTATATGCTTATATCCTCACTGTTGGGGGTGCCTATAACCATGCTGCACCTAAGACACAGGCAACCTGCCGCACTGATCGTGCTGGCTTAATAGATGCTGCTCCATGGTTAGTTGTGGAATTTCATTGACTGTTTACTCTTAATGTTATTTTTTCTTTGGCTACTGATTGTTTGATTACAAATACCTGATGTCCTTAAATAGTGGCATACTATCTCACTATAACATTTTATGATTTGAATTTTTTATCATATGTCTTCATAGTTGATTCATAAAGTTTAAAATTCTTAACTTTAGCAGGGGGGTGTTATGGGGAATTTTTCTTGTGAATTCCATTGAAGTATACTGTTTTTATGAGTGATGCTTTGCAGACATGTGGCTAATGGAGAGACTTATCTTAGTTGATTCCATGAAATTTCACATTTGAGTTTCAAATGTGAAGAATCTCTTGATGCTTTGACATCTATGCGTCCATCATCCATAGGGTTACTTTTTTTCCTTCCTGTATTCCATTGTCAAATTTGTATGACCTTTCCTTCCCAAATCACATCTTTTGAAGCTATTGATTGTGCCATGAATTAGGAACTATGAACTATCAATTCATTTTTTGGTGAATAAACATCGCATTTGTCATTCTTGAACCTTTTGTTGTACACTTGTCATTATTTTGAACTGTAGAGCATGGGCATAATTGATGTTTTGAAAGCAATACTCAATTGCATCCTCAAGAAATTAGTTTCTTATTCACTGAGATTTTTGATTTGCAGGATACGAGTTCCGTATCCATTTCAATGGGGAGCACCTTCATTTGATGCAGGTGAGGCCTTTGCCATGATGATGGCATCCTTTGTTGCTCTTGTAGAGGTAATTTCTCTCTTTAGATCTTCTTATTTCTTTTTATGTTAGAATGAGAACTCTTTCAGTGCGATTAATATGTAATTATACTGAAATTCATCCTGTCACATTATAATGTTACTATGGCCTGCATACACTTTTGCAGGAACTGAGAATTAATCTGTTATGCGGTTTATAATTTGCATTTTCACTAAGTAGCATTGCTTCACTAGATTTAAGTTATATACTCACATTTTATTTGTGACGAGCAGTCCAGTGGAGCTTTTACTGCTGTTTATCGGTTTGCTAGTGCAACACCATTACCCCCATCTATTCTTAGTCGGGGTATTGGTTGGCAGGTACAAAAATAGCTAGTACTTCTACATTTAAATATCTGTAAATAAATTTTATTGCAATTACAAATAATAGTGATTTTAAGCTTAACTTGACTATACTGATTGCTTGGCATTTTGTGTCTGTTCTTCAGGGAGTTGGCATACTGTTATCTGGATTGTTTGGAACTGGCAATGGATCCTCTGTATCTGTGTAAGACTGAAATCATTCTGTTTGTATACTCTGCTTCTATTAAGAGCAAACAACTTCCATGTTGATAGAAGGTATTTGGTTGGTTTGCTTGTAGAGAGAACGCGGGGCTTTTGGCTTTGACACGTGTTGGCAGTCGAAGAGTGGTGCAAATAGCTGCTGGGTTTATGATCTTCTTTTCAATTCTAGGTGAGTAGAAGTATGAAGCTAAGTGCAATGTTTGTAATTTGAACATCTGCTTTGCCTTAACATTTCTTCTGTTCAACACCACTGAATTTATCTTCTTTGCATAGGGAAATTCGGAGCAGTTTTCGCCTCCATTCCACCTCCCATTGTTGCTGCACTGTATTGCTTGTTTTTTGGTTATGTTGGTATGCCTGGTTTAAGTTATTTTCATGAAGCATATTCAGACTTCTGATTAAACTTGATATTTACAGTACGCAGCATGTAATATTCTGCTTTCATTCATATGAATAGGTGCTGGAGGTCTAAGTTTTCTTCAATTCTGTAACCTCAATAGTTTTAGAACAAAGTTCGTTTTAGGCTTCTCTATCTTCCTGGGCTTGTCCATTCCACAGTACTTCAACGAGTACACAGCAATTAATGGCTTTGGTCCAGTTCACACCGGAGCGAGATGGGTATGGAATTATAAATATGATTTATAAGACCTTGGATTTGTTCTTAGCTTTTGTGATGAGTTCACTTACATTACACTGCATTTTTATGTATTTGCAGTTCAATGATATAGTCAATGTACCATTCCAATCAAAAGCATTTGTTGCTGGAGTTGTGGCGTATTTCCTGGATAACACTTTGCATAAGAAGGAATCTGCGATTCGGAAAGACAGAGGTAAACATTGGTGGGACAAGTACCGGTCCTTCAAAACTGACACAAGAAGTGAGGAATTCTATTCACTGCCTTTCAATCTGAACAAGTACTTCCCATCTGTGTAATTGTGCAAAGCGGCTGAACTAACTGGTATTTCATGAGCCAGAGACTCTGAAAGGTCATGATTTGATCTTGTTGTAATATGAGATTGAAAGGTCATGATTTGATCTTTACTAGTCCTTAGCTGATTCTCCTTGATAGGAATTTCTTCCTATCAGAATCTTATTACAGGCTATAGTTATATGAAGTGCTCTTTTGCTATAGAATATTCTGTAACATTTGTTTTATTGCTTTTCATTCTGTAAATGCTGACCTGAAATGTGGATTCACAGTATTAGTGCATGTTTAATTGTCATTCATTTGGTATATATCATGTTCACTTTATATTCATTTGCTTCATTCAGTCTTTTTTTTAAAACACTTAACCGTTTTGTAGATTTTATATTATATGTTATTGGTTCAAGCTTGTTGATCTGAGACATTGGAGCCATTTTCTCTGCACAGAAGGTAAATGATAAAATAAAAAAAGAGCAAACTTATCAAAAGTTTGCACCGGAATGCTAATCACTTTACTTCAAGCCTCACTCATTTGAAGGCTCCAAGCTTGGGAACTGTGCATTCTCTGGAATCCTGAACCATTTTCACTGTGTATTCATTTGAAGGCTCCAATCATGTGTGTTTGTTTTCACTTCACATACATTAGAAGACAAATTCAAAAAAAAAAAAAACATGAATTCCAATGAAACAAATGTGAAAGAAACTCCTAACTTCCGTGGAGTTGAACACTTCTGTCGAGTTGAACGTGTTTTCAAGTTAATCTCACATTGAATCCAAACACTTAAACATGTGCTAAACTAGAAAACGACATTGTTTTAACAAATTGGTTGAGTTAAATATATGTCATATATCTTTAAATGTTATAAAAGCACTTTCAAAGTTAATACTCGCTCGATTTAAAATATAAGTTGTTTAAAGTTATGTATGGGTATTAAGAGCTAATCATTATATAAATTTTTTGACCACTCCTATTTCAAGTTTAGTTATATTAAGGAGAGAGAAAGATAATTATTTTTTAAGTACATAGTGAGTGTTGTGATAAATGAAAATTGGATGTGATAGGTGAGAGATATAATATTAAATGAGGGTATAGAAGGAAGAAAGAGAAAAAATGCATTAGGTTTGTAAAACTACATATATTTTGAAACATAGTACAAATGCTAAAACAACTTATATTTTGAAACGAATGAGAGTAATAATATGAATAAATAAAAGAATAAATAAATTAAGAAATTGAAGATTTTTTTTTTGTTGAATGAGAAAAATCAATGAAGAAACAGGAAACTACAACCCTAAAATATCCCTAGATTAAAAAGACATTGAAGTTTTAGAAAACTAAATTATAGTAAATTTTTCATCTGAATAAAGTCTCAAATTATATATTTTGAAAATTTAAATTAAAGTCACTTTTTTTGTTTGTAAAACAAAAATAGCCCCTACCCCCTAAAAACAGTGTTTTGAATGATATGACATCCAGATTCTAGACAAAGTTAAAATTGACTAGTTCTGGTTGTGGAGTTATACGAATGATGAAGATATGCAAGTTGATCTGTATCACAAAGTGAGGTTCTCAAGTTTCATCCTACATATTAAACCCCGTAGTCCAGCAAAGTTGAATTTAATTAATTAGTAAAAGAAGAATAATAAATTGTGAAAAGGAAAGGAACATATTCTTGCATGGGTGGGGACTTTGAGAAAATTAATTAATATATTTGAGTTGGGACCATTGAAAGTGAATAAAAGGTAAACAAACCAATCCATGCATGATCCACCCGGGCTATGAAAGAAACAATCTCCATCTTTTAAGATTATCTTCAATGTTCCTACCTTACTTCATATTTTATCATTTTTTTATAGGTATGAAATCTCAAATAGAATATGTATCCATAAGGTATTGATGGAAATTTTAAATTTTGCTCCAATAGTGATATCTTATTTTATTTTTATTAGATCCCACAATATATTATATATTTATATTATTTACTTTCACTTTTTGGTTTGGTCTAATAATACCCCACATTAATGAAAGAGAAAAAATATTTTTTTAATTTATGGTCCTACTAAGGTCTGGTGTCTTAGTTCGAATACAAACCTTAAAAATAAGATCTCACACCTCAACATCAGCTTGCACCAATGTAAGATATCTTACAAGATCCGTATATTAGCTCACGGTCTCATGTTAAGGCATTGCATTTGAGATGTTCTTAGTTGAATTGATAAGAGTCATTTATGCGTAATCTAAAAAAACCTCAAGTAACGAGTTTAGAGTTGAAAAAAATATTGTTAATATGTTTTTAATCATTATAAAATTAGCAAGTTTTAATTTTGATTCCTCATTGGAAAATATCCTTGCCTTTCAAGAAATAGCATGGTTTTAAACTTTTAACTACTTTACCATGTCTCCCACAAAACTGGTTTGGCAAGCCCAAGTGTAATTTTTAATTTATATTTACATTACACATCTATAATTAATATTAAATTAAAATTATTAGTTAAAAATTAAAATTACAAAAAACTCATAATTATGATTCTTCTTGAGTGTTCATCAATGTTCTTGAGTATTCATCTTCATCAAACCTTCATCCCTCACCTATTTCCAATTCGTCATCTTCTTCACCCAAAAACATAAAACCCTCATCACCCTCATGAAAAACAAAACTAGGAAAAGTTGTGAACTCCATAAAACCCTACCCACCCAATCTTCAATCGACACCTCTAGAAAAACAAACCAAGAAAGCGACAATAGAAGCATCCCAGAAAACTTAGAAGACCACCCACCGCTCTGTTGCGACCACGGTTCATACCTAAACCACACCCAGATCAACTCCATCCTTAAGAACAACAACAACCTTCTATAATCTCTTTCCAAGACCTCCAAAAGTCACACATGAAAAAAAAAAGAAAAAAAAAGCAGAAGTTCCCAAAATGATAAAGTCACATGAAGAAGATTAAGACTTAGCGCAAAACAACATTAAGACTATGAGAGGAAGGTCAAGAGGGAAAATCAATTTCAGCACCACCCAATTTTGAAACCATCAATTCCAAGCTCATAGTGTAGATGAAACACAAAGAAAGCCTCCCAACCCAAAACCTCTACCACTCTTCATGGTCATAACCCCCATATTCATCACAATAAAACAACCACGATAGAAACATCATCACCGCGCATTTTCTCCAACAAATCCTAACCTTCACCTTGTAGAACCACCGGACAGTGAGGCACCCATCGTGGCTCACTCAATTGGTTGGAACCCACCTCAACTTCCACCACCAAACACTCTTCACGACACATCACCTCAAATCACCGAACCCACCTCCTCCGCGACCCTCCTCAACCACCTGGAAATGAGGGGAAAAAACTAATATAGAGTAAGGAAAAAAGTAACTCATCTTCATCCCTCATTTCCAGTGTCACATCCTCCACCTCCTTGTAGGTCGGGCTTTCCAGGATGTTGGTGGAGCCATGTTGTCGAACCACCCGAACTTTAAGTGGTAGTGGTGGCTGGGCAGAATAGGGAAGGAGGAGTTGTGTTCCTCCAACGACAAGATGGCGACATCAGAAGGGGATTAGGGAACGAGAATGAAGTGGTTGTGTTTATAACTTGTAAGTGTAAGAGGATTTGGATGGTAGTGGTTGTGCTCGTATAGATTTCGTTTATTAGGGTTTGGGAGAGAAAGAAAGTCATCAAGGAATTCTTTTTAGGATTGCTTTGGTGATAAATTTGGGATTGAGTAAAGAAGATATGAAATTTTGATTTTGAATTTGAGATTGTTTTGGTGATAAATTATTTTATTCCATTCAACAACTAAAAGATTTATTCCATGAGTTCTTGGATTGTATTTGAGGCTAGTTCGGTAATAAATTTATAATCTTGTTAATTTCATAATCTGACATGGAAATTATTTGGTTTTGTTAATCTAGAATTATTTTTAATTTTAATTTTAATTAATAATTTTAATTTAATTTTTAATTATACATATGTAATATAAATATAATTAAAAATTATATTTGGGCGCGCCACATCAATTTTGCAATATATAGTCAAATAACTTAATATATATTAAGTTGTAATATTGTCTAAAGTTTATAAAAATATTAAGCTAATAATTGAAGTCATATATATACGACATTAATATAAGATGAAAATACTTTCATTTTTATGACTTTTAAATCCTTAAATATCCATAGGTATCTATCAATACCATCTAATAGTGATGAGTGTGGATATGAGGGTGGCACTATTCGCCCGTGTCACACCTCATTGTCATCATAATATCTTCCGTTCTAATTCAGCATGCGCTCGGCTATGTTTGGCACGCTTAGCAAATAAACTAAAACTAGACGAGTACTGAGTATTTTGGTACCAAAATTTGGTCCTAATCGATAATTTAATTGGGCACTTCCCCATCTACGTGGTCCAGGAAGTAAATCATGGCATGCCCAAGTTGTCTCTTTCCATGCTATTGCGAGTCTATGTGTTATTTTTCCTCTTCAAATTAACATCATTTATCTGTACACTCGATTATGAAAGAACGTGGAGAATAGTCTTAAAAACACAAAACAAGTGATTGAAAGTTTCATGTTATGATGTCTCTTTCACCTCTAATTGGATTTTGTCCTTTTATCTTTTCATTAAATCCTTGCTAGCTAGCTAGTTGTTGCTCACCAAATGATACCAAAATAGCAGTCTTATAAGTAAGAATGAATATTTATTTGGGCTTAATAGCACTTTTGGTCCCCCACTTATCACGATTTGACACTTTTGGTCCATAACAAAAAAAATTAGCCTAAATGGTCCCTCACTTTGACAAACGGCAGCACTTTTAGTCCCCCGTCACTATTCCGTCCAATATTTAACAGTTTCCGTCCAAAATTTAAATAAAATTGTAAAAAAAACTCAGAAATTATTAAAAAATAAAAAATTGCTAATTAAAATTAAAAATAAAAGTAAAACAGTAATTTATAATTAAATTAATTTTAAAAAACAATTAAAGTTCTCTTTATCATTATCATCTTCCTCATCATCATCTTCATAATCTTCATCACTATCTTCATCAAGTTTCTTCTCACCAAACAAGAATCAATCCAAAAAGCAAAGAATACAAAATACAAAGATCAATAATCAATTCATCCAGAATCACAAACCCAGAATCCCAAAACACAATTCATTGATATGGAGTTTACACAACAGAGAATTTCACAAAATACAAAGATCAATAATCAATTCATCCAGAATCACAAACCTAGAATCTCAAAACTCCATCTCAACTTGAACTAGAATCAAATCCTCCACCACCCAGCAAATAAGAAGAGAGAATCTAATCCAAGAGTGAGAGATTGGAGTGTGTGTTTGTGTGTATGGTAGCTGAACAAACCCATCCAGAAAGTGAGAGGAAGAAAAGGATTGAACAAACCCAACGCCGCTGCAGCTTCATCAAAACCTTCCACTGTTGCCAATGGCATCAGCCCCTGTTTCAATCAACACCCACCAAAGTTAAACCACCCTAAGATCGAAGCCCAAATTTTCCAGATCTGCGACCTCCACCACCCAAACGCCCATAGAGAAAGAACCACCTCAAATCGGAGCAGCGACGGCGAAGGAAGAGCAGCGACGGCGAAGGAGGAACAGCGGCGTCGAAGGAGGAGCGGCGGCGTAAGGAGAAGGAGAAGCCGCGGTGGCGTCGAAGGAGAAGGAGAAGCCGCGGCGGCGTCGAAGGAGAAGGAGAAGCCGCGGCGGCGTCGAAGGAGAAGGAGAAGCCGCGGCGGCATCGAAGGAGAAGGAGAAGCCGTGGCGGCGTCGAAGGAGAAGGAGAAGCCGCGGCGTCGAAGGAGCAGCCGCGGCGTCGAAGGAGAAGCCGCGGCGGCGGCATGGCGACAAAGAAGGAGGAGCAGCGGCGGTGGCAGGCTTCGAACGAAGAGGGGAAAACGGTGATGGTGAAGCAGAGGAGGGCGGCGGCTGATGAAGAAGGAAGGTCGGTGGTGGTGGTGGCGGCGGTGGCGGCAGCGGCAGCTTCAGTGACTAGGGTTGAAGAGGTGACTAGGGTTGAAGAGAGGAGTTGAAGAAGAGATTGAATATATGTTGCAGGAAAAATTGTTTAGTTATTTTAATTGTTTTTAAAATTAATTTATTTATAAAGTATTGTTTTATTTTTATTTTTATTTTTAATTAGCAATTTTTTATTTATTAATAATTTCTGAGTTTTTTTTACAAATTTTTTTTAAAATTTTTGACGGAAACTGTTAAATATTGGACGGAATAGTGACGGGGGACTAAAAGTGCTGTTGTTTGTCAAAGTGAGGGACCATTTAGGCTAATTTTTTTTGTTAGGGACCAAATGTGTCAAATCGTGATAAGTGGGGGACCAAAAGTGCTATTAAGCCTATTTATTTGAAACAAAAGATGTATTAATTAATGAGATAATTATCCAAGTTTGGATCTCAATAGCATACTCGTGAATCGTGAGTGACTACAAGTGTACAACACATGGTCGGTTTCTGTTAATTATTTACTGTGCCAGCTATCATCAAAGGAACTTAAAAAAAATCCTTATATACAAATATATCTTATTTTCATGTTCTAGAAAAAATGTTCACAAATTAATTATATTTATTAAAATTCTGCAATCAAAATATTAACTTCAATCAAAGATAAAAAAATCCCAATTTTAACACTAATATACCATAACCTACAAAGTCCTTCAACTTTTATCAAAATTTCACTAATTTTTAAAATTTAGACTTTTAAAGTTAAATCGTATACCAAATCCATCATAAATCCTGAGATATTTAAAAAGAAAATAAAAATCTAATGATCATATAAAAATTGAAATAATGATTATATTTACTTAATTTTAAAAATAAAACAATCTAATTAGCTAAAAAGTTAGGGATCAAATTTACACATAATCTAAACTACAATTAAACTTGATAAGCCTGACATATAATCAGGCTACGCTCATGCTTATCAATTTGCTTTTGTTTTTAAAATGTTTTTATTCATCTTAAGTTGAATGTTGATTTTTTGACACGTGAAGTCGTGTCTTCCAATTAGTTATAAATTATTTGCTATCAAGATGCTTTATGCAAGCGTTGGTTCAAATAATTTTTAAAGAAATTAGTCTAACATGATTAGTTAAGAACAAGTTACTTTTTTTTTTAGATGATTTCTTGAGGAAGTGACTTATTTCTCGATATAAAATTTTAAAACACTTCAAAAGGTTCTTAGTTACAACTAGTAAATGGAAACAAGTAAGATAAATAAAGGTTGGAATTAAAGTATATTTGATGTAAATAAATTGAAATGTAAAAGAAAATAATGAGAAGGAAAGTAATGAAATTTGTACTTTGAATTGATCTATTCAAATGTGCCCTTGTTATAAATGAACATTTTTTTTGAACTGAATAGATATGTTAATCAATAATAGGGTCAGAGGCCACAACATCATGATGCAAAGCAGCTAAAATCTCTTGAGGAACATCCTTAACCTAAACAAAAGACATCTTAGAGAAAGATAATTTAGCAAGGGAGTTCGCAACCATGTTGTCTCCCCGCCTAACAAAAGAAATATCCATAAAATCAAAATGACAAGAAAAGGAATGACAATCCCTAATAATAGAAAAAAAATAAGAACCCCCAGGTTTTGGACGACGCCAAAGATCAAAGAGCTTCTATAAATGAACCTTTAAGGATTAAGGTCTATAAATAATGAACCTTAATCCTTATTTATAGAGTTTAATCCTACCTACAACAATATTCACGAAGTGAATCTGGAGAAACTAAACTTATAACGAAAGATGAATTCAAAGCTCAACCTTTTTTAGTATTTAAGTGAACATATATAACCCCAACTAGCTACAAATCTCCCTATGGTAAATGATCTAATATGCATAGTGCGTAACCACCCACCCCCTATTACATGGCTACAAGTGCCAGGTACGGACAAAGTACGATTCACCTATTCAAATGCTGATACAAAGTATCTAAAGCTACAAGCAGTTTTAGGAAAGCCATGTGATAAAGTAGGTCGCTCGTTATGAAGTAGGTTGTCCGCTTTTAAAGAATAAGACAAACACCTTATGATTCATTCAAATCTGACCTAAGTCGCCCATTCCAGTCTAAGAGATTCTTTGATACATGAGTAAGACCACGTTTTAAACTACACAATAATCTATGAAGTCGTGGTTTCCTCCACCAAGTTCTTGCCTAATCAGCCGAAGACTTCGTAACTGACAGCCATAAGACTAATCTCCCAATGTTCTAAGATCACATTAAATAAGTAGATCTCCTACAATAAGTCATTCTTCATATATACCATGAATCGAGCCATAAAATGCTTATTGAACTCACCTAAATCTTTGCACACATTGGTTGGGCCCACTTAATTAAGTCTCCCTATTTCCATGGCGTGTGAATCCATTTCCGTACCATCATGTTCATAAACCTTTATAATACGACAGTTTCCATGTTATAGGACTTATGATTATATCCTTTCTCACGATTTTTGAAAATAATTTTTGAAATGCACCTTGCCAATGCCAACAGACCTTAATTAAAATTTGCAAGCTTCTTCTATCGGCTCTGCCTTCATCGACCATGTTGGGTTTTGATTTTAAACATCATCTAATTCGATATTTATGAAAATTTGGTGTCAACGGTAACATTATTAGTCTACATTTTATTTTAGCTCAGTCCAACCTAGCAAAATTGTGTTGACCGATCAGTTGTAGGTCTCTTTTCTTATATTTCTTTTCAATGCACTTGTCACTCCTTATTATGAACTTCGTGATCAAGAGAGAGAGCATTAAAGAGAGTTAGAGAGACATTGACTCTATACAATTTGTATAATAATAAATTGTTCTTCTTTCAATAAACTTCTAAAATATAAAATAAAAAGAGAATTAAAACACTTCATATAGTATTCATCAAGTGGTAATTAGTGTACATTCTATTCTTTTGTAATCAGTACTATCAATCCTTATAATTTGTAATGGTTTTTTATTACCACAAATCTTGCGATAATCATATATATATGTAACCAAAAAATATATGATAGTATTCATCAAGTGGTAATTAGTGTATATTTTATTCTTTTGTGATCGACACTATCGATCCTTGAAGTTCGTAATAGTTTTTTATCACCACAAATTTTGTGCAATTGATACAGTATGAAACTGCTACAAATTCTCGGTGTCTATTGTGTCGACTACAAAACATTGTCCACCAATCTTTTTCAACACTAATTTAATCATTTTCTTTCAATTATATACTTAATTTATAATTTTATATAATTATTCTTCATATTAATTAAAGCTAAACCAATCTTATCTTATTTAAACCTAATCTTATTTATACTCATATATGCTCATTTATTCACACTCATCTTTCTTTTTCATCTTATTTTAATTATATTTTCTTCTTATTTATTTCTCTATATTTCTTCATGTCTCACTCTTAGTGCGAGTGGAAGAAAAGTGTGAATGAAGTATCATTTATATATCACTCCTTCATGTCTATAGTTAGATCTCAAACTAAAAAATTATCCCAAATCAAAATCAAAAGGCTTAATAGCACTTTTGCTCCCTCACCTTTCACGATTTAACATTTTTGGTCCCTCTTGGAATTTATTAGCATACAAGGTCCCTCACGTTTACTAACTTTTGCAGTTTTGATTTTCCGTCAACTTCCATCCAAAATTTCACGGAATATTCCTTTGAAATTAACTAAAAAAATAAAAGTCATCGGTTTTTGGGGTTTTCCAGAAAATTCATTCTCTCCTTCATGATCTTCATCTTCTTCCTTTATCATCTTCATCATCTTTTCTATCATAAACCCAGAAATATATCAAAAGGGATAAAATCCAACCTTTGTCATACCCATTGTCATATCCACTGGAGAGAGCACAGAGAAGAAATCCAAAAGGCACCAGCTACCCTAGCCCACTACAACTCACCCTTTCCAGAACCTTCACCTTCCACCATGAGAGAGAAAACCCACCAACTACCCTAGCCCACCCACCCCACCGCAACCCACCACTTCCAGAACCTTCACCTTCCACCATGAGAGAGAAAACCCACCACGAACCTCCGACAAGCTCCCACAAACCCAGATCTGACAAGCGTGGAGGGTGGTGACGAACGTCGAGGGCGGGACGGCGAACATCGAAGGGCGCTGACGAGCCTCTCCTCTCCAGTCTCGATCTCTTCCTGTTATCTCTTCCCGTTCTCTCAATTTCTCCCTCTTTTGTCACTCTCGATCTATCCAAACTTTCGAATTCAATCCCTAAACCATTCAATCATCTCTTATCCATTGCAACAAATCCCTAATCCCCTTCCCCCCAAAACCTAATTTCTCATTCCCCAACTCTTCTTCCCCCAAAACCATGGCTTCCTCCAAAATTAACAATTTAGGGTTCAAGGAATTGATTCTGGAATTTAGGCTTCCTCTCTCTCTCTCTCTCTCTCTCTACGCTTGTGGTTTTGGAATTTTGGATTCAGTTACTTCTTTGTTGTTGGTTGGTTTGTTATTCTTTATGTTAAATTAATTCTGTTATGATGAAACTTTAACGGGTATTTGCTTTGATTGTTTGCTGTGTAGATCTGTTAGGACTTTTCTTTTGTTTTGAACTATCACTAAGCTTTTTATTCTCTTATTTTTTCTAGGTTTTTTAAGTTTAATGTTAAAGATGATGATGATGATGATGGTTGAAGATGATGAAGATTCTGGGTTTATCTTTTCTTTTAACTCAGGAACCGTTAAATTTTGGATGGAGGTTGACGGAAAACTAAAACTGCAAAAGTTAGTAAACGTGAGGGACCTTGTATGCTAATAAATCCCGAAAGGGATCAGAAATGCCAAATTGTGAAAGGTGGGGGACCAAAAGTGCTAATAAGCCAAGTCAAAATCAAGTTTGGCTGATGAAAGTAAATCTCATTCAAATCAGATGAATACCCTACCATGCGTGAGTGGGTGACAACCATGGAAATTACCTTAACATGCCAACAGGGACAGTTCATTTTAGCACCACGGAATGTAACACCATAGAGCTGCACATCACATCATCTCAGCTGCCAAGGTCCCCCTCTATATTACTCTGTTTCCTCACCCCTCCAATCCTTGCTTCCCACCTCCATCCATGTTCCATAACAGTTTCACTTTTCTCTTCTCCTTTCATGTCTTGGTCTAAATTGGCGCACCCCCACTTTGGGTGCCATTGCATCTTTTTTCCAAAATGTCTGTTTCTACTGCCACTTTTTAATCTACATGTTATTTTTGGGTATAAAGTTTTTGGGAGGCTAAACTTATAATCCTCATTCACCAGTATTTATAATTCTTAAGCATTCAGAGTTTGATATTTGACTAGTGTATACGTAGAAGAATTTGTTAGAAGAGACTTACCCATTAACATAATTTTAGAGTTTCAAAATAATAGTTTCATATGAGTCAGCGATGGGATATGAAACCAAAGAAAAACATAGCATATGCAAAATTAATTTGTCGATATTTGCTCAGTTGAGACGCTTAATAAATTGTCCGAGTGAAAAAATAAGAGAAAATAAATAAAAGTAGTGAATATAATATATGATATAGGTAATAAGGGAGATAATAAAAAAATTGAGTTTCTCAAAAAGTGTTTTTAATGTTTGGATGTCTATAGTATTGGGGTGTGTCCACCATTCACATGTTACATTACTACTACTTATTATATATAAGTATTGTGTATCACTTTGTTTGCCCTTTGAAAACTTGTGGTGGTGGAATTGAGTGGCTGCTATAAATATTGTATTAAAGTACTTCAACATTCCCTTCTAGCTTCCTTGTGATTCTCTTCTTGCTGTGAGAGAGAGAGAGAGAGGGATCATGGGAAATTGCCAAGCCATTGATACTGCAACTCTAGTGATACAACAACCAAATGGAAAAGCAGAAAAGTTGTATTGGCCTGTGAGTGCTAGTGAAGTGATGAAGACAAACCCTGGTCACTATGTTGCTCTTCTTATCTCTACCACATTGTGCACATCCAAGGACAGTGAAAATTGTCCAAACAAGAGTGAGAGTCACAGCACCACCAACCCGGTTCGCCTTACCCGCATCAAGCTTCTCAAGCCAACAGATACCCTTGTGCTTGGCCAAGTTTATAGACTCATCTCAGCTCAAGGTCAGTTTCAAATATTGCAACTTTGAACTTGACCCTTTTGTTTTTTTCTCTGTTCTGTTCTTCCCCTTGGAAAGTTTTGTGCTTTCTTTCTAATTTTAGCCTTTTTGTTCATCTTGGATTCAGAGGTTATGAAGGGTCTGTTGGCGAAGAAAGAAGCAAAGATGAAGAGATACGGGTCAGAATCAGGTCCAAAGGCAAATCAGATGAAGGAAATGGTGGACAAACCAGCAAGGAGGTCTGAGCCTGAGGAAAACCAGGTAAATCTCAATCAAATTTTGGTTGAGAGCCCTGCTTCCTAGTAGTTTGTTTATCATTGATATTCTTCATGAACACAGAACAGCGTAAGGTTCTTGATGTGTAGTAGTTCTGTTCTACCTATTCTCAATCAACTTTTCATACATCAATCTCTTTCTTTGAACAGTAAATTGAATTATTGTATTCTTCAAAAAGGGTTGAATTTGTTGATCTATTCTATTCTGTACATGTTTGGAAACTCGTTCGAAAATCAAAGTAAAATCATACTTCATAGAAACAACTTCGCCTGACTTTTACTTTTGTCCACCATGATTTTTTCTTCACCTTAATTTTTAAACTAGTTTCAGTTTCCAAACATGGACTCAGATATATTTCACTAAATTACTAACCAATTAAGGCTTAACTAGATTGCTTAGGAATCGGTCATTTCACAATTTTCATTATGAACCAAAGAAACATTGAGTTTTAATGTACTTTACATGAAATCAAGCTACTAGATTTTGTTCAAGAGGTTTGGTCAATAGTAATCTGTAATTGTTTCTTTCACCCTTGTAATTCTTATTTCTATATCATTTTCAGGAAGCCAAAAATGAAAGACATAGGTCAAGGACAACAGCATCAACTACTAATGCTTCTAGCACAACAGCTAAGTCAAGAACATGGCAACCCTCTTTAAGAAGCATCTCTGAGGCAACAAGCTGATCTGTGTTTTCAATGGTATTCACATGTGACCTGAGAGGGACAGAGAAGCAGAACCCTAACCTCCAAATCCCTCTCCATGATTGCTTAGATCTGTGGAAAAATTAAAATATAGTACATTAATTCAGGGAAATCAGAACCAACTGAGAGATGATGATAAAATTCCCTTCAGTTGAGCATCTGGGTTCATTCATGCTTAATAATTGTGTATAGTAAAGGTTGACATTTTGGACATCAATTAATGTATTCAGATTTTGCCGTCCGGTGAAATCAATCTTCATCATTGCAGCTTCATTATTCTTCTGTGATTTTTATGTTACATGGCTCAAAACAAGTAATAGGTCCACATCAGACAGATAATTAGTCAAAGAAAATTTATGGACATAAATTCATCAAACTGAAGTAATGTACCAGTTAACAGATGTTTGTAGCTTTCAACTTCAAGGATTTAGGACTAATACAACATGAACAGGTTCTCTTATAAACTTGGGATTTTTCTTGGGGGTGTTTGGGGGTACAAGGGCAATGTTAACTATTAATAATTAATAATTTGATTCCATTTTTACTGATCTACTTCTGACACATGCACACTACTGACAAATTGATCTGTTTACTCCACCAAAAGCAGTGTGTGGATGATTCCATGTTTTGAGTGTAATTTGGAGAAGGTGAAGCTTTGTACAAAAATTGACTCAATATCTGTAAAAGTAACATGTGTGTAAAAAAATAGTGTGAAAAAATAATGGTAAGAACATGGATGCTTAAATATTGTTTTATACTATAATTTCTTTAGTTGACGAGTTGTGGTTTATCCCGCCCCTTAACCATGAGGTTACAAATTTGATTCTTGCTAATGGAAATGAAAACACATTTTATAACCATTTACCATTTAGTGCAAGCACCTACAGTGAAGGTTTCACTAGTCTGGTCTAAAAAAAATACTATAATTCCTTTAGTCGAACCTTGAGTTTAACAAAGTCTTTGTATTCAATAAGACCAAAAAGTACACAAGGCATGTTACAAAGAAAATGAATACTAAGGTATCAACAAAGAAAACTAAATCCGCTGAGTAAAAATTCACATGACAACTTGACAAGATTATATGAAATTATTGTGTGCCTTTCTCTTTATGAATATTAAATAGGTCGAATTCTATCAAAATTAGTTCAAATGTGACAAGATCATATGGAATTAAACATAAGAGATCCAATTCTGTGAGCAACTAGTTCAAGTGGTGCAGGGGCTTGATTGTCTTTAACTATTGGTGGATTTCTAAAGTTAATTGAATAACTCTAAATTTGAAAGCACTAGTAAGATAAACGAGTGGAGTCCAAATGAAAAAGTAAAAGAACGAAAGGGAAGGAAGATGGGACACAACAGGAGGTTCATTTTTAAAACACTAGCAATCAATGTGCCTGTGCAATTATCCCTTCATACATCCATGACACTCCAGGGATATTTTTTGTTGCATTAGAAGCAGAAGAATTTTTCTCATGGCCCATTGCATTATTCGAACCTCAACTTTTTAAAGCAAAAGATCCTTTCCTTCTTTTCATTTGTCTTTCATAGTTGTTCTCTTTTCCTCACTTAGTACGTGTTTGATTCCACGTTTGTAAGAGCTTTAGAATCAATTTTTATCAACTAGAATCACTTTTATGTGATTATGGAGATATTTGACAATCGACTTAAAAAATTGATTTTGGCTCCAAAATCATTTATGCGAAGAAGTTACACTGAGTGCGAACATGATTAAATATGAGATTTCATTACTAAATTTCACAACTTTACCCTATTCTCAAACACAAATATTTCACTTATACTATTCTATCCCATATCAATTCTAAGAACGTTAATTCAAACATGCACTCGTGGAAAGATATTGATTCTAGTCACATAAATAAATAAAACTAGAGAAGAGGACAATTGCAACCAGCTCACCACTCGTGCACTTCCTACGCATGAAAGTTATGTAGTTGCACTGCACGAAGGGTCTTCAGATTCCATCATACAGTACATAGAATTCCTTCCACATGACCCACCAGTTCTTTGGCTCCTTTAAACTTTTTCTCAAAGTGCTTTCTCATGTGTTTAAAAAATGCATAACATCACCCACTGTGTTCTTTCCTTCTTGCTTTTTTGTTTGTCTATATTTTATACCTTTATTTTCCTACTGTGTATGATGAACAATCATGGAGGATACGCATCGATATTCGAGCAAAACATGCCTTTTTTTCTTTCCAGATTGCACATATATGTGTACCACGAGTTTATATTATCTTTTTTCACAGCACAAGAATACCAGAGAAGCACGTATGTGTAATATGTATGTATGTTATCACTTTTGTTTTCTTAATAGTTTTTGTGTGGGTTCCAAAGAGATCAGATAATCTTTGTTGCTAGCAAGTTCAAACCATATATTGCTTAGGATGTAAGTGTATATGTACAGAAAGAAGACAATTTTCAATCATTATAAGAACAGCAGAAAGCAACATCTAGTAAACAAAGAAACCACCTTCAAAAGTTGACTGCTAAATGATTATATATGATTTTTCGATTTATGTTCCAAGTGCTGAGCCACTAGAACCCTAAGGAATACGGCTTAGGTGGGACTTTGAATTGGGGGCATTGCTATTAACGTCATCCTCATAGCTAAACAATTCTACACCACTCCACTTTTATCACCTATCTCCTTTCTCATGCCCATTGTTTAACAATCATCACCCCTTCATCAACTACCTCCTTACTCCCTCACACCCACCATCTCCTTCTTCCCTCATTCCCAAATTCACCATCTCCAACGTGCTACTGCTGCTGCCGCTACTCGAAATCGCCATCCATTGCCGCTGCTGCTGCTCGTCGTCACAATCTCCAACCTCAGGTGTTTAGTTCTGTGGAGGTAAACACCTCGAATTCGTCGCCCTTTTTTTTGTCACTGCTGCCTCCGGAAGGTACGCAATTTAAACTGCGGGTGGCCTGATAGAATTAATTTCTTTCAGAATGGATCCAAAGAAGTCTGAGGAGGTTGATAAGCCAAAGGCTATTGCTACTGCTGTGGAAGTTTCTGTTGATTTAATGAGAGGTTTTACTACTGATAAGGTATCTATTTAACCATGTCTACATATATTTTAGTGTCATATATAGTTGAATTTATTGATCATGACCAATATCTTGTTGGGTGCAGATATTTGAATCTTGGGATGAACTTATTGACTGGGCTAGGAATATAGGCAAGAAAAATGAGTTTGTTGTTGTCACCGCAAAGGCTGACAATGAGAGCCTTACAAGGAAGCCAATTTTGACTTTAGGATGTGAGCGGGGTGGGAAGTACAAGCAGTACAAGAAGGTGGTGAAGCGTAAGGGCACGAGAACTAGAAAATGTGGGTGTCCTTTCAGGTTAAGAGGGAGACCTTGGAAGTTGGACAGGGGTTGGAGGCTGAAGGTGTTATGCGGAAAACACAATCATGAAAGAACTCAAAGTTTAGTTGGTCATGCTTATGTTGGTCGACTAACAAGCGAAGAAAATGCTATGGTTGAAAAAATGGTTGACAACAAGGTCAGTCTAGGTAACATGCAACTTTCATTGAAGAATGTCAATTCTGGTAATCTGACTACCATCAAGCAAATATACAATGAAAGTCAAGCCTACATTAAATCAAAGAGAGATCCTTTAACAAAAATTCAACACCTCATGAAATTGTTAGAAGAAGACAAGTATGCACATTGGAGCATGGTTGAAGGTACATCCAATATGGTTAAATTACTTGTACATGCTCTTCAGTTGTTTAATCAGTTTCCTACAGTTGTCTCATTGATAGTACCTATAAAACCAACAAGTATAGGATACCCTTACTAGAGATTGTAGGTGTGACATCTGCGGACCTTACGTTCACAATAGCTTTTGCATACATGTCCAATAAGCGTATAGATGAAGTGACATCGACACTAACTAGATTGAGAGGGTTGATATTGAAGAAGGTCAACATACCTAAGGTCATTGTTACTGATAAAGACCCTGCCTTAATGAATGTTGTTGATAAGGTATTCCCGACCTCTACACATTTGCTTTGCATATTCCACATTGTGAAGAATATGCGGACTAAGTGCAAGTTATATGCCCGTCCTACGGAGCTTCGGAAGAAGTGTTAGACACTTGTGACAGTTTGATGTATTCTGCAACTAAGGAGGAGTATGTGGCACACTTGGATTTTGTGCATGGACTTACTGGTCAGCTATCTAAATTTATGAACTATGTGAACACTACTTGGTTGCCCCATAGGCACAAATTTATCAAGTTTGCAATGGTCTCAGTCATGCATATAAAAAACACAACAACGAACAAGTACTATTTTTATGTACATTGTTGTTTGTTTCTTAATTGCATTGGTATTTTACATGTTCATACTTATAATGTTTTGCATTGCATAGAGTTGACGGGACATATTCAAAGTTGAAGCTGCTGCTAAGAGATAGCAAATGTGACTTATGCGTTGCTTGGAATGCGATGAATAAGCTAAGTTTATTCATCACTTAGCATAGATTCAAAGTGAGGTGTTATGACAAATTACGGGGATTTGTGTCAAAAAACACTTTAATTAATTGCAAAGGAGAATGTGCGAGTTGGAAGCTGCAGATGCATTCTCAGAAAAATACATGTGTTACCTTGTTCGTGCGAGCTAATGAGATACACTTTCATTTCACTTATGTCAATTCATCACCATTGGAAGATACTATCAACAGCCTCTACAGATTTGGAGCCTTAGTTTGTGTTGGGATTTAGTATCCAACATGAATTTGAGGTTATAACACATATGTTTGAAGTAGCTAATGTAGCAAAGAAGCAATTTATAAGAGAGAAGCTTAGAGAGATTGCATTTCCAGGCCAAACATCCATGTGTCCTCCTCCATACTTGAGTTTTTTATTATTAGGAAAAATTGAAATTGTTAAATTCCTCTTTACAAACTTGGCTCACAAATATTAATTTCTTGTCAATTCTCAACCTCAAATAAAAAAGAAATTGCCACAAAATTAAAGTCCTCTTTACAAACTTGCCTCACAAACACGGTAACATATAGAATGCCTTCAAATTTGAATAGTATTACTCAGATGGTGTGATCTCTTGGACAATTTCATGCTTGTCAAATTGACTGAAGTTACCCTTCTGCTTGAACAACTGAGTGTGATGGTGTCTACAATAAAGACGATGTTCATGAGCCACATAATTTGATGGGCTGATCACACAACCTCCATGGGTGCACTTGAAGCATGACTTATGGTAAGATTTACCATCAACAGCCACCTGAAAAATCCCTGCTATCAGTAAAAGTTGGAGGGGCATTTCCCAATGATGAGAGGAATAAAAGATATCTGATTTATAAATTAAAAGAGTTTGCTTGCAAAAGAAAAAAATTAGTTTCCTAAAATATTTTGTTAGGAAATGTCTATCAATTTAATATGATCTCCGAGTCTTAAGGGGATTGAACTCATAACTACCGCTAACTACCATTGTAGAATTGCCCTCTTTTAAAAAGAAACTTGAAGGGCTTTTTCCTGTTAATAGATATGATATGATGTTCACTACAAATATTCATACCTTTTCAATTGGGTACACTGTTTTGTTGCAACCAACACACTTTTCCTGAGTTCCAGCAAACAGTTTTGAAATCTTACTGTTTGTTTGGACCTGCAGAATCCCACATTTAATTTATAACAAGACTAATTAATAAGAATCCTGAAGATGAAAAAGAAATTTTGTGCATTGAGAATGTATAAATACCTGATCAGAAGTTCTTTCCACTCTAGCAATTCTTGCAACACCTAGAATCAACAAATGTAACAATCTGATGAAAGGAGAAAACAATAAGCTTGAGAAACAAAGCACAACATTGCAGCTATATATTCACCTTCAAAACTTTTGTCCAAACTGCCTGTCATCTTCAAGAGTTGGTCAAAATGAGGCTTACAGTACAGAACACCCTCAAAGGAACAATAATTACTCAGCTGCAGGGATAGTTAAATAAATAAATAAATAAAGAATATCAATGATACATGCCTAATACATTCCTACTTATAAGGCACATTTTACTAGTTTTCACATCTCTGAAGCATTCATGATTCATCAAAACAGAGAAAACTAAAAGCAAGCATGGTTCGGAAGGTGTACTACCAAACAGTGCATACACATTTTAGCTGACCTTAAGGGTGCCCTTGCAGTGGTGACATCTGAAGCAAGATTTGTGGTACACCTTGTTGTCAGCAGTGAGTTGTTCCACCCAGTACACTTTCTTTTCACACACTTTACACTTCTGGGTAGTGCCTGCAAATGATGCCATCTCTCAATTCAAGTGTTGCAGAGCAAGACTGAATGGGATCAAAGACTCTTTCTGATTTGCTTTCTGTTTTTCCAAATTCTCAAGTATGGGAGAAACTTAAATTATCTCAGGTTCTACAAATTAGTGATCATGTTCATTGGTCTTAGTCAAATAAAAACAACAACTATTAGCTGTACTCATAATGGCCAGTTTGGAGATTTGATTATAAATTATTTTCTTTTATCGAAGTTTAAATTAAACACCTAAAAACAATGAAAAATTAAATAAAACGGACTTGAGTTAAGAAGACAATTTTCTATTGACCAATAATTACATCTTATTAATTTTTTGAAAACATGCTTAGCCGAAAGATCTTTGATTGTTTTATCAAAAATGAAAAGCAAAAAGGGTGGGTACGTGTTTGAACAATTCACGTTAAAAGCCACCAACAATGCGTCCTACGAGTGGAAGAGTATTAGGCCACATAATCATGCACTTTTCCTTACTAATTTTTAACATAAATTATTAAACTTTTCTACGTATGTCTCTTGTCTATTTTTAATTTCTCCTCTCCCAATGCAAATGATTAAAAGTAAAATGGGAAGATTATGAATTTCTTTTTAAAAACCAAAACATTAATTAGTTTCATTATATATTTTCGTAATAAGCGTAATTGTCAATTTGGGAGAGAGTAGTATTATGAGAACTTAGTCGGTCTCAAAGAAACAGAAAAATAAAGCAATGACTGTGGCCCATCGTATTAATTAGAAGGAGTGACCGTGGTCGGAGACGCGCTTCCTCGTCCTAAATTCAAAAATCATTGATATAATAAATCAGTAAATCTACTAAGAAAGTTTGTTTATGCTAAAAATAAATCAAACTTATCTTTTTGCATTGCTTCGGTGATGTCGGTGACGTCCAATAAGTGGAGCAGTTTATGCTAATAATAAATCAAACTTATCTTTAGTGATCACAATATAAAATAAACCGCCATTCAATATCTTCATTACCTTCAAAAATAAAAAATCTTTGCCAACACCACGTAACAGTTCCAATCAATATAATAGAGAAATGCTCCTAACCATTAAATTATATGGGTTGGCGAGCAAAGGTCCAAGGATCAATTCTTGTATGAGAAATTTAAATGTTTTCTGATGTAAAAAAAATTTATATATGTCTCTTTAATGGGACATTCATAAATTTTAACCAATTAAAAAGCAGTGTTAAAGTAGAATGTTACTGACCCTTTACGTATAAATATGATAATCATATTCACAAACATTTTAGACAGAGCTTCATTAATATAAATACTTTCTTCTCTGACCAACTAGCTTCATTCACTTAACTAGTTTTACCTTGACCAAAAAAAATCGTTTCACTTACCCAAGAGATGCGTTGAGAGTTGAGACAACCTGCGGGCCTAGGTCTCAGTTATTTTTTTTTGTCATAACCAACCTTATGAATGGAATGCTCCCCTTTGACCAAAAACGGAACCCAAATTGTTGTTGTTAGAAAAATAATTCCCTCAATTTGCTGTGAAATCTCCTAAACATTTGATAAACATTCTGATGTTCATTTGTCTTGAAAATTTTGTAATCATGGATAAGATTAATTATCTTGGTTTCTTTGACGTGATCAATTGCCTCCTAGGTCACTGCTAGGGTGTCTCATATCTTCTTTGCTACTTAGGGCACTAAGTGTATGTTTGAATCCACGTCAAATGTAGTTTGGATGAGCGTGTACACAGTAACTACAATGTTATTCTTTGGGGGGAGGGGGGAACGTTCATATGCATATAGCAAAACGCATACACAAACAGACACTACTCAATTTGTTGTTAAAAAACTTCACTTCAGCAAAAATGGCTTTTTTTAAATATTATCAACAAAAAAAAAATTAGCAAAATAAGACACAAAAAGAAATTTAGCAAACTAAGGCACTTTGTGCCATGTAGGATGACGACGTGGAATCAGAGAGGGAGTCGCATGCTTTAATGCGACTCGTAGCTGAGGGAATCGCATGCTTTAATGCGACTCGTAGGTGAGGTTTCTGGTTGGGGAGCAGGGAGCAGGGGGAGGGGACAGCATAGGGAGTCGCGTTGACGGCAGCGACTCCCATGTGTCGCACATCAACCTGCGACTCCCATGCATGGGTGCCACGTGGCACAGGAGTTGCAGGTTGCCCTGCGATTTCCAGCAGGGTTCTGCACCTATATATATATACCAGCTTCCACCATTTGTAACTCACAATCCTTTCTCCTTTACTCTAATATTTCCTCCAAACAATCCTTTCTCCTTTACTCTAATATTTCCTCCAAATTTCTAAAAATTTCCTCAAGTTCTTGATCCACAAGATTTTAAGAACTCTCATTCTCATCAAGTTGAAGTCAATCATCTCAACATATCCTCTCCTTCACTCGAAATTTTATCAATTTGGTTAGTATTTGTTTGGATTTTCTATAATATTATTGTTTATAATTAATGTGTTCTTTAGAATTGGTTAGAAGTTTTAATCAAAATGTTATTAGGAGTTTTAATAGTTGGTTAGAAATAATAAGTTAATGTTGTTTAGAAATTATAAGTTGATGTTGTGTAGAAATAATACTAAGTGTTGGTTAGCATGTAAAATATATATAGCATTTAGAAAAAAAATATTAACAATTTTTAACAAATTATTCATAAGGAATTAACATTTCTAAACTTTTCTACAAAAATTATATTTATAACCACAACCAATTCTAACAAAATTGATGTTTTTAACCATAAGCAATTCTAAAAAATATTCCTAACAACTCAACATTTTCTAAACTTGTCTACAAAATATTTGTAAATAATATTTACAAATGATAACAAATTATTCATAAGGAATTAACATTTCTAAACTTTTCTACAAAAATTATATTTTTAAACACAAGCAATTCTAACAAAATTGATGGGTTCGAATCCCAACTCTTGTGAATGGAAAAAACTCATTGGCCAGCCCCCTACCGCTTCGTGCGCTGACCGTGGGGCGAAGGATTAGTCTCACGGCAATCGGCTGTGGGGATACCTTGGTCAAGACCAAAAAAAAATTGATGTTTTTAACCATAAGCAATTCTAAAAAATATTCCTAACAACTCAACATTTTCTAAACTTGTCTACAAAATATTTGTAAATAATATTTACAAATGATAACAAATTAATCATAAGGAATTAATATTTCTAAACTTGTCTACAAAAATTATATTTTTAAACACAAGCAATTCTAAAAAATTGATGTTTTTAACCATAAGCAATTCTAAAAAATATTCCTAACAAATCAACATTTTCTAAACTTGTCTACAAAATATTTCTAAAAAATATTTACAAATAATAACAAATTATTCCTAACAAACTAACATTTCCAAACTTGTCTACACAATTTTATTTTTAACCAAAAACAATTCTAAAAAAATTATATTTCTAACCATAAGCAATTTGAAAAATTATTCCTACACATTACTAACCTTGTGCACAAAATTTATATTCCTAACTATGGTTTAAACTAAATAATTTCATACAAATTACTATGTATTTTTTACATACCCGCCAACACCTATTTTTTCTAAAAAATAATAACATGGACATTAAGAAAAACAATAATAATATTTGTGCCATCAATATTTATAAACATTTAAAACACCTAATAGCTCTAAACTTGGACTAAATGATCTATATTTCTAACCAACGTAACAATAAAATTAAAACTCCTAACAGCATACATATCTAAACAGTAAAAAAATTGTTTAAAAAAAGCAATACTATAAAAAACACTACGCAAGTAGTCAAGTACTAACCAAAATGAGGATATTTGAAGGGGGAGTGGTATATGTGGAGATGAGTTGCTTCAACTTGAGGAGAGTGAAAGTTCTTGAAACCTTGTAGATAATGAGTGAGAGTTCTTGAAAAGGTTGTAGATGAGAGAAATTTCAAGGAAATAAGAGGGTGAGAAGATGTTGAAGAAAATGAAGTTGGGGAAGTGAGAAGAGTGGAGGGACTAAAATGAGAAGAGTGGAAGGACTGGGTGTGTAGGCGTGGGATTTATGGAGAATTTGGAAGGCAAGTCGCAGGGGGGCCCGCGACTCCGGTGCCACCTGGCGCCCATGCAGAGGAGTCGCGGGTAGTTACGCGACACTAGACAGCCTTGGGAGTCGCCATGGTCAACGCGACTCCCGCTGTCACCTGCTCCCCCATCAGGCTACTTTTTTTGTTCCCCAGGCACGCTTCCACATCACCGTCCAGTTTGGCACAAAGTGCCTTACTTTGCTAAATTTCTTTTTTTTTTGTCTTATTTTGCTAATTTTTTTTTTGGTAATATTAAAAAAAAAAGCCAGCGAAAATGCTCATTTTGAGCTATTGGATTAGAACAGAATCAAATGTAAGAGATTTAGTTGTATGTGTGGGTGGGAGCGTGGAGATATCGGATCAATATTTAAAAGGGAACCAAGATTCACAGGGGGGGAATTGATTTATTGGAACAAACATGCTTACAAAAATATGATCCAGAATAAGCATCTGCCATCAACCAAAAATCCTCTCCTAACTGTGAAAAACAAGTATTTACAACTTAATTTTAGACAACAAAAGGGACTAGCAACTCTATGATCTCTGGCTAACTATAAGAGCCAATGCACAAAAGACGTATTTACATATAAGAGAAACCATAACTTTTCTCATTGAACTGAACATTCATGAACACAATCTACAAGCTTAACTGAACCTTCATGTTCTTCACAACTTGTTACCTGTATCTTTGGTTTGGTCGTTTCCTCACCATGAACCATTTCAGAACATTGAATAGCTTTCGCCATCTCCTCTGAGCTTTACCATTGGCCACAGTCGTCGAACGTGCCACCATGAAGCTATCAACAGCACTCTGTAAATCTGCTTGGATTTGGAACTGTGATTGGAGATCAGTATCAAAAAATTGCAAATGATCTTCATCACTGAAAACATGGGCCATTGGATCTGTGTCGCAGATCAAAGAGTTGGAGACTTGGACTGGAAAACCAAGAGTGTGATCATATCTTAGGCTCATGCTGTCAAAATTAGGCAAGCCATAGTCATCCAAGCCACTAGTTCCGGCAACGGAATAAATGGATGACATGATATCTGGAGAAGAGGCACTTGCTTGAGTGTAATTGAACCCTCCAGTCTTTTGAGGAGCCAAAAGCTTGTTTGCACTTGATCCCTCAGTCCTGGGAGAGCTTGGGGAGTAAAGAGTTAAGTGTGAAGACAGATCGATGAGCGAGGCCTCATCTTCAAAAGAGGCATACTCCCCTTGGTTAAGTGCAGAAATAACTGAGTTCTGAGCATCAGCCTGATGGTGGAAAAATCAGATTGGTAAGATCTAAGCAGAAATAAGAAAGGAAGGAGAAAGTAAAGAAGTAAAAGTTGATTAGAAGATAATTGCCTTTTCAGTTTCGGACAGCTTATCTATATCGGCGTACTCGCCTTCAGATAGCAGTCCTGTCACCTGTCCCACTGCATTAAAGACGACACCGGTTTGTTGAGAATGAGCAGGGAAGTGCAGGTACCTCGTCGTATCAAGTACACAAGTTCGAGCATGTTCCACAGTCACTTCCCACATCTTTGTAGACATCCCAGTGCCCAGTATCTGCATATTTTCAAGCAAAGAATTTATTCATTTCCCAGATAGAACCCAAGCATTGCTTAACTATTTTCATAAATGACACAGAATGCTTAGCATTCAAAACTTTGGTTAACCAAAAGAGTGATGCAGAATGCTCATCGATGTATAAATTCATTATCTAGGAGGTGTCAAACTTGATAGTGGCAAAGCTAATCTAAATGGCTTGATACAACTAGTGAACAACTAAGCTATCCCAAAATGAGACAAAATGACAGGTCTATTGACTAGTAGCTGCAACTCTAAATATAGGTAGAGATATTCAAATAGGACTTAATTAATTATTACACTGCGCAGCTTTGCTGGATCCAGATTGAGAAGTGTGAGAAAATCTTTAACGGTATAGATCTTTTCCCGACTCAAACGCTTGTGGAAAGCTCCATCCTTGCCTATCTTTTCCAGTCTCCAAACTTCATCAGACAGACTTGGAGGGTGGTGCTTCTTGTACACTGCAGCCCAAAATCAGATGTTAAACCAAGTCTAGTGCCCCTCTTATTTTGACAACTGACTTGAAAAAAATCAAACATGTTTTTGTTATTTACTGTAATTAAATGTCACAAGTTTTAAGTACTTCTTGTGGAAAAAAAGCAATTACAAATATACACAAAAAAAGATAAATAATTCATTCATTTGCAACAACAATATAGTATATTTATACAAGATTTTGTAGATATAATACCAACTTAAAAAGATGTTAGTCAAGGTAAACCCGACACTTTCATGTAAATTACATTTATTTTGTGCTGTTCTTTGCTTCTTAGTCTTTCACATTGTAAACTCCCTGTCTGACATCTAAGGTCAAAATTAGTCTTAAAATTCATTTATAATAGCATCTGCAAACACTAGATCTCTATGCATCTAAGCAGAAAAAGGGTTTTATGTATTTATATACAAATACTCACATTCTCCTCGGTGATCCCTGACAATAAATGAATCTGTCTTTGCTTCTCTTATTCGAATACCATCGAAGTAGTCCACAACTCTTGCCCCAAGTCTGAACCTACGGCTTCTTGTCCAGCTTGAATTATCGGTGTATGAAATTTCACCCACCACACCAACCCCATCTTTTAGATACAAAATTACATCTCCTGTAAGGAGGGCCTTTTTTCCTTCCCTCTCTCTCACAATATTGCTGTTGAACTCTTCAGGCATCCAAATACCACCTTCTTCAAAATCACCCTCAAGCACTACAATTTCCACCTTAGCTGAAGATTCCGGTCCTGTACCAACAACCTTCCCTGTTAGGGCATCAACTAAACTTATCCTTAAATTGGAGCCATCCTCTCCTTCAATTCGAGCTCCTGTGAAGACAGGAAGACAAATGCTGTTTTCAAACTGCAGCTGCAAAGTTCTTGATTCTGTAGTATTCATTTCCTTTCCACAGGTCCTGAAAAGTAAAAAGAAATAAACAAGATGCATGAGAAACTAGGGTCAAGGAAAACAATTTCAAACCATTCAGCTAAAGCACTTTTTCCCTAATCCATTACTTTTGTTTTCATAAGCAGCCCTGCATTCAAGGCATTGGAATTCAAATTATCAGCTGAAGATTATATCTTACTGTTTCATGCTAGATAAATGCTTCTTAAGGGCCATTTCAACTTCCTCCTTAACCTGCAAAGATGTCACATATATGATTGGTATCTCATATCACCTGAAAGTGGTACTAACATTTACTTGGCCAAAATCAAAACCTCCTACACCAGAAAAAGAACTAACATACAATCTTAGTTCAAAAATCACATATCCGATTATTTCTATAACTATTAACACTCATTGCACAATATGAACATAACTTCATCTTGGTTCAGTTATCTCACAATATCACAAAAGTAGTATGCAAGACTACATTATGAAATGCATAACCTAAAACCTGTAGTATTTTATTCACACAACTCAACATATATGCTTTCATATACAGAAGATAAATTAGAATGGAAGCACAAAACTCATCTTAAGCAAATCCTGCAATGGAACAATTTTATGAACCAAGGTGTGTGAGCTGACATTAAACCAAGAAAGTTCATAAAGTGTTTTATTTCTCCTCATTTTTTCCGTATATTTCATTTTATTTGTAGACCAGTGGCAAGCTTTAAGAGACAAGGTCACTAGGAGAGTAGACCACTTTTAACTAATTATACATTTCCAGATTGTTTCAGTACATCTACTAATAGAAGCCAATCACCCCACTGGGTTCAAAATAAGTGATGAAGTAGAATTTGAAAGTGTTTTCTATTGTTTGAGTCTTCAGTCAAGAGACATGCTGGAAGTCCAATCACAGTATGTGATTGTATGAGGAACAATGTTATCAAATATCGGCCATGGCGGGTTCTCATGACTGTTTTTTGGCTCTCCGCCATGGCCGATATCCTGCCATAGGCTGCCACACCATTATTTGTCATATATGGCGGGTTTTTGGCTCTCCACATAGGCCGCCATCTGCCATTAACAACACTGAATTGAGGAAGGACAAACAAGCGGATGCATTATATGGGTAAAATATTAGTTAGAAAGCCCTCTGGAGCCTGAACTCGTCCACAAGGTGGAAGGATGCCTGGTATCAAGCCAAAACAATAGCCACCATGGCCAAAACAAAAGCCACCATAATGTGGACGCAACAGATTAACAGAAAGTTGTCTGCAGCCTGCAAACATTGGTGGTAACTCACGAATAAGACTTGAATTAACTAAATGAATTTTTCACTTATCCTAAGATGCATGAATCGGGTCCATAAACCATCAAGAAATCCTTAAAGTAAGCATTACATATCTCCATGAAACAACATAACCAAAGAAAAAGCCTTGAATACCAGAAATGTAAATGCAATGAAAGTAAATTGAGGGATGGAGTTGATACCACTCTGCGAACCAAGGGCTCTAGAACTGGCTCCAGCAATTGCCTGACTGTTTGTAACTTCATCACCTCGCGCACCACACTAAAACATTATTCACCATAACCAAAATTAAATGTCAAATAGTCCTGCTAATCAAATATAGCGCATAACGAAATTCAATCAAAAAGAAAAGAATGCAGCACGATAGCATTGGACATTTTTTATATGAAAAACACCCAATTGACTCTTGTTTCCCCCATTTCGTCAAAACAACAGAAGCAGTAAAAAAGAAATAAGCCCGATGGTGGCAGTACCTGTCGAAAGGAGGATGCTTTCTACGTTTATCGTCGGGACTCTTGCCATCATCGGCGCCCCTCTTGAGAGACATTCAGCATGCGGGTGAAGAGAGCAGCAGAAGCAGAGGAAGATAGGAACAAAAACACCACCACAAGTCACGACCTTAAAACAGCATATTTATTTATTTATATGTATCTGTGACGCCAAAAAGAGGAAGTAACGGGTAAACGACAATAAACCCAACCACCGTAAAAGTCCAAAAATCAATTTAATAAATAGGGTTTCGCGGAGGGAGTGTCGTTGTTCTTTGTTTCTCATGTGTGATGTTTATGATGAGCATAGCATTATTTGAGTTTGTTTGTTCGGTATGGGATGCTTCTACCTCCCTCAACCTCTCTCGTCGTCTACCGCTACCACTAACACCTTTCGGATTCGGACAATCGTAGAAACGACACAGCAGCGCCACCACCATGAGTGAAAGTGAGGAAGAAGAGAAGGGAACACCTCAGCCTCAGGCTCAGGCTCAGGCTCAGGGAGAGAGAGTAGTGGGGCCCCGTATAGAAGCGCGTTTTTCCTGCGACTTGGTAAAACTGGTGGGTCCTACTCCCACGCTTGCTTCAACGCGCTTCTCTTGAGCTCAGCTGAGATGTGTGCGTTAGCGTAAGCGTTAGATTAGACCTCACGATTCACACCTTCACGCTTCAACAACCTCGTTCTCTTTTCTTCAGTGTCGTTTAAAATGAGAACAACTATAGTGTGTGAGTGTGCTATTGCATTCACCATCAGTACATAGTTTTCGCTTCTTTAATTTTAGGCAATTTCTATCATACCCGATTTTAGATCCAATCAATCAGGTTCTCTCAATTTTACATCTAAATTATTTATTTTAAATTTAATAATTTAAAAATATTCATGAAATAAACTAGCTGCCCTTCAGAAAAAACAGTTTCTCGTAATAACCTAGCTATTGGGATAATATTATTTTACAAGAGAAATGCCCCTTGTTTATGGGAGACGGGGCAAGACCCTAATTTTATGCTGCTATGGACCGTTAGGCCTTATAATTTTTGGTCCAACGGTCTTTACACAAGAAGTCATCACCGTATCTATGGGTTTGTCTAGCCATATATGCTCAAATGCAACGTCGAAGCTCCAGAAGTGGGATTGCCTATCAGCAGCTCGAATTGCCACACAAGCGAGGGGCTCACCCAGTTCACAAATCTATAAGATACCGTGTCTAATGTATGAGGACTAAGAATGTCTTCATGTTTCCTTGCGTGGGAGTTTTGGCTCGACCTGCCACACTAGACGAGGGGCTCGCCCAATCCAATAGTAACCCACGAAATGGCAATAGATAAGAAACTCATGGGTTCATTTTCTTCATCCTAGACAAGATATAGCACAAACCGAAAGCACCCTACGCACGCCGTACTCAAATGTGCAACAACTCCGGTATTTTTTGTTGCAACTTCATCCTTATGGATCCAGTTCTGATTTCATTTAATTAAATTATTACTGGTGTCACATAGCTGTAGCTCTGTTCTAATTTTTAATTAAATTATTATTTTTTATCTAAACATATATGTTTCCCTTTGATCCAATGGAAGAGTGTAAAACGAAATTACGAAACACAAGAAAAATGATATATTCGCAGCACATAGATACAGCGAAAACTACAAACTCTGCCGTTGGAATCCCAGTTGATTTGCTCAGAGTTGCGTTCTGATAAAAACTGTGGATTCTGCATTATATTTGTACTTAACTCCTTAGCTGACGTTCACGCTCTATATTCCATCATTCTCAGCCACACATAAAATATATTGTCTTTCAACCATGAATTTTCGTGATACAGCCACAAGTTTAGATTTACATATAAAAATATGTTGTTTTTCTCAACCATGATATTTTTTTAAATATTTTATGCAATTTCATTGTTACTCTCTATTTTAAAATAATTGTTTATTTACAAAAAAAAAGATTTGTTTTTTAATAATTGTTCATTTATAATTTTAATGTAGCATTAATTGATATTTTTTATTTAGCAATAAATGAAAAGGGATAAAAAATATCATTTAAAGATTAAAATAGTAAAATAAATAAAATATTTTAAAAAATTAACAATATTAATTATACTTTTTAATATGTATGTTTTTTTCTTTCTGAACAGTTATTCTAAAACAAAACAAAAATAACATTTAATACATAATTTCAAGTATCTTCTGAGGGGAAATGAACTTATCCCATAGCTTATTTCGATGGAAAAGTTGCTCAATTGAAAACTTAGTAATCTTCAAATATCTAAAATAAATTTATAGTTTTCGATCAATTTTTTTTTGTTACAGATCAAATATATTTTCATTCTTTATAAAATTCTCATATTTTAATTTCAATCCCTCATTGTCATTCTTTTTTTCAGAACAACAAAAATTTAGTGTGCTTAGTTTGCAGTATACTTACAAAATAACTCTAACAAACAAAACAAGAATTTAAAGGAAACAAATATGAAAGAAACTTCTTGCTATCCTTGTCGCAATGGCTATAACTTGTTTTAAAATTAATATTAACATGAATCTTTGCCATCTAGGGGTTTTGTTATGCTCGTCGCTTGGTTACGTACTAGCCGACATATCTCGCCGCAAATTTTGCCTGCGGCCTATTCTCATAAAAGTGAATCCATATGAGGAACGAATATATATATATATAAACCTATGTAGAACACACTCAATACTCAAGTAGCAGGAAAGATATTATTTTGACCGACTAACCTTGCTTCCTAAACTTCTAGTAAACAACTGACGTCCAATGTGGGCTTGGTAAAACTTCCTCATGCCTCATCCTGAACCTACAACCCCTTGCAGAGAGATCATGGTGCAAACTCGTAGTGGAGGTCCTTCAGTTCCTCCTGTCCAAGGAGGAATATCGGAGGACATGCTTCGAGAGTCTATGGCCAACTAGGTTGAATTACGACAACATAACCAAACCTTCCAAACCCAGGTTGAAACTTTGAATCGAAAAAGGAGGAGGAGGGACAAAGACAAAGCTGTGGATTTTCAACCCTTCTCTGAAGAGATCATCGTCATAGAACTCTTTAACAACCTTAAAGCTTTGGTCTTGGATTCATAAGACAACAACTCCGATCGAAAAGAGCACATGGAGTATGTAATACTAAAATGCTTATTAATGGTGCACAGACAAAATGAAATGCAAGATTTCTACTAGAACGTTGAAGATGGTCACTTTAACCTGGTTCACGAGCCTACCAAGTCAACCAATTACAAGCATTTTCAACAAGGTTTTTAGCACACTCAACTAAGAAAGAAGATCGGGTCACCCTTGAAAATTGTTTAACTTCCGGCAACATATATGTGATTCTTAAAATATCATTCATTTAGATTTACTAATATTTCAATACAGTCAAGCCAAAGTCCAGCCGTTTGCAATGCCGCATTTGAAAATGATTTGAGGGTCGACCCATTTAGCAGCAATTTGTCAGCTCGATCGGTCAAAATACGTATCTGGCCGAGGGGATTCATTTATGGAAAGGAAAGTGACAATATGAAAAAGTTAATAGAAGTTCAGGAAGAAAGCAGTCAAAATAGAGACTCAAATCGAGTCGATGAGCAAAAAGCCCCAAAGGAGCACCAAAGCAAAAGACTGACTAGACGACCAAGAGAGCACTATCCAAGTAGGATAAACTAGGAACAAAAGGTCATGAAATTATTTACGCCTCTCAGTATGCAAAGAAGACAAATTTTGGGGGAAGCATATTATTGTGATATTTTAAAAATTTCTCCTCCATCTAAACCAATTCCCGAGCACGATGATCTGTCTAAATTGTGTGAGTTTCATAAGGTTGCAGGACACATCACAATCAATTATTGGACTTTGAAAAGGCAAATTGAACAATTAATTAAGAGATGACCATTTAAGGACCTATGTGGGCGTCGCAGCCTGAGTCCAAAAAGATGGACACCTCTTCAAGAAGCCCAACCGACTGACGAGAAGAAAGAACGTGAAGCAAGAGAATGTCCAAAGAATCCTTTTAGATTTGAAAGACCTAAAAAAACATTCACTACATTGCAGGAGGCTTTACAAGATGTGGAATTACGAGTTAAGCATGAAAGCGGTATATATACGCGATCGATGAATTCACTATAGATACATGAGAAAATGGGCCCTCACCTAGACATCACACTCACATTCGCTTAACCCTAACATTTGCCACATATGACCGAAACACGAGTTTTGTGGCAGTTTTCAAACGTCACAAAATTAGAAGTGTTAAAAAGAAACATATAACACGATTCTAGAGGTCTCAAACCACCATAATTGTGTTTTATGTTTTTTTCAACATTTCACATTTTGTGTTGGTCAAACCGTCACAAGAATACCTGTGTGTCACCTGAATGTCCGCAAATGCTGGGGGTTCAACAATCAACTTTGTATTATAAATTAGCTACCATCATGAACTAAAATATAAAATAAGGCAAATTTAAAACTTAATTGCACTTTTGGTTTCATACAAATGCCATTTGCACGAAAGCCGTCCCTAAAACCATGAAGTAACATTCTACCTACCCCATGTTTCTTTTAGTAGTTTTAGTCCCCAAACTCTTTTCAGTTAAAAAACTAACGATTTTGGTACCAAAAATGCAATTAAGACAAAAAAATTAACTAAAAAATAAAAATCCAAAAAACACTTGATTTCATCTTCTTCTATCATCTTCTTGATTTCATCTTCTTCTATCATCTTCCAACCAAAATCCCTGAACTGTTTTTAATTGTTGAAGCGAACTTTTTATAATCTTTCTTATTATTTTAATTATTGAAGCGTTATAGCAAAATCGCTGAACTTCTTTTTCCACATGTAAAAAAAATAAAAAATCACTGAACTTAACATAGCAAATACCGTATCTAGTAATACCATTCATACTCTTTGAGTTGTTTATCATGTAAAATTAATTTTATATATACAACTCATATAAAAACATTATTTTAAGAAAAATTCATATATATACATAAATAAAAAATATAATTATTCACCAAAAAATATATAATTAATTTTAAAATATATTTATCAAATAATAAATTTCTTCTAACTAATCAACACCCATTTTAGATCTGCCGAAATAAGAAAGTAAGAGACAACAAGCTAGAAACCACAAAAGTGGTGATATATAGGAATAGCAATGTAGCAAACATATATTTCTTTTATTATTTTCCGTTCTAATTTTTCGACTCAATAATTAACTCAATGAAATTCGTCATCCTGTTATAATAATTACGTAACAACAACCTAGACCTAGTTAACAAGTTATATTTGATTAAAGTTTAACCACACATAAATGTCGTTTTTATATTTGTTGATGAAGAAAGGAAGATAGAGTGCAAAGTACTATTTGTCTTATTTACTATTAAGGTACTCGTCAACTTTTTTTTTATCTAGTTCCATTTGTGAGGAATCTTCGTGTTTCAGATTTTACACTTCCCACTAACATTAAAGGAAGCCACTTCGGAAAGAGTACTCGTAGGACCGATTGTCTCTTCTATCATTCAATTGAAAGGCACAACCCACGGAGTTAGATACTCCAAAATTGGCAAAATGTTTTAAAAGATTAAGCATCTTTTGCATGTGTGTGAATGAGTATTATTGTTAGTGGTTAGAGGGCAAATCACTCGCTCGTAAGAGCCGGAGATTTTATTTTGAAATCTTATTTTGGTATCTTAACTATTTTTAATAGGTTCATACTGTCACATAAATTTAAGATACTCATAAGATCCTACAGCACATTTCACTACAGTGGTTGAGATCTTATTTTACTTTTAACTGGACCCACAATACACAATATATTTATATTATTTATTTCCACCTAATATTAAATTAAATTAAGCTAATAATTCTATACAAATATAATTAATAATTAAAAAAGATATAATATAATTAAAAATCAATTAGATAGGAAATACATAATTAAAGTTCAACATGATATTATTTAATTGAAAATGAAAGGAAATACATATTATTGAAAAATAAATGACAATGCATTTGAATTAAAATACATAAAATTTCATAATAATTAGTTTTGCAATGGCTAGCTTTGCAACGGCTAATTAGAATACAATTTTGAGCATTACAATTGAAGATAGTACATTGAAGAAAATTAGAATACTAACATTACAATTCTGAACTACTACTTTCCTATTTGGCCCATGATGTAGTCACGCATAGCCACATGTCTTGCTTTTGCTTCTTCAGACATCCCGGATGTGTCCATTACAAGGATTTTATGCCAATCGCGAATGTTATCATTCTTCTTTGCTGCAATAAGTTCTTCCATCAATTCATTTTTTCTAACTGTCGCAGCTTCCAAATTTTCCAAATCCATGTGGTTAGAAGACGCACTAATGGTTTTTTCTTTGGCATTTCTTTTTGCTTTCTTTTGGCCCATTGGGCGAGCTACATGCTCATAATCTGAACTACCAATTGCGGTACTCGAGTTAGACGCTGATGATGATGTTGTGTATGCTCCACTAGGAGAATTCTTTTGTCTCCTTGAACTGCTAGAAATTGTTTCTCTCTTCCACTTTGGTTCATCTTTCAAAATCCGCCATGCATGCTCTAATTTGAAATCTTTTTTGACGGACTGAAAATACAACACACCTGCTTGAGCCATGATATCCTTCTCTGAATAACCACTTTTATGGAGGTTGGTAGCGCTCTTGTAACAACCAACAAATACTGATACTAGCCTACTAATTGTAAAATATCGAGATTTCATTGGTTGCCAAAGCCTCTCAATCAAACCTACCCTGCGACGCGTGTTATACTGCTCAACAATTCTCATCCAGAATTGTTTGGCCTTTTGATCATTTCCCACTTGCGAATCCTTTGAAACATTGAGCCAAGACTGAAGAAGAAGTGTGTCTTCTTCAACACTCCAAATTTTGTGCTTCTTTCCTGCAGGACTATCTTCTTCTTCTTCTTCTTCTTCTTCTTCTTCTTCTTCTTCTTCTTCTTCTTCTTCTTCTTCTTCTTCTTCTTCATCATCAAGGATGATATTCTCCATGCCTCCTTGAGTAGAGATTTCTGGCTCGTTACGCGTAGGATGAAAATGTGTTTCAGGTACTTTATCGATGTTACCCTCAACTTGAGGCCTATAATAGTTGGGTGGTGGTGGATACATTAAAGAATTTTGAGTTTGGGGATAAAATGGAGGTGGTGGATACATCGAATGATGTGGATGAGGAAAATTTTCACCGGTAGGAGATGGTTGATTTTGGAAAAAGAATGGATGTGGTGGATACATTGAAGGATGTGGATGAGGAGAATTTTCATCGGTAGAAGGTAGGTTATTTTGCAAATGTTGATAGTAAGCATAAGGATCCATGGAAAAAAAAAGTAGAAGAAAGCTGAAAAAATTCTCCAATAGAATGACAACTATAGAAGATAGAAATGGTGTGGTAAAAAAACTTCACAAGTTCAAATTATTTACAGTGTGATTAAGGTATTTTGTGCAGAAAAAAAAAAACGTAAAGCTGGGCCAAAAACCACCAGCCCGTCCAGAAAAAGACAAAAAAACGACTCTTTTTTTTTTTAAAAACAGCCCAACGGCTATAAAATGATCGGCCCAGCCGGTTCCTCATGGCCCAACGTTTATTCACTCAACCTGCTGGACCGGTCATCAGGTCATCCACTATAAATTCTTTTTTTTCTCCAAACCCTAACCTGCAGCCATTCATCTCCCTTCTCCCATCTTCTTCCTAGCCGTCACAGCCCCTCCTTCTCCCATGCGGCCGCCGCAGCCCCTACTTCTCCCACGCGGCCTCCTTCTCCCACGCGGCCGCAACCCCTCCTTCTCCATGCGGCCGCAGCCCCTTCTTCCTCCCACGCCGCCGCAGCTCCTCCTTCTCCCACGCCACCGCATCGCTTCTCGTCGCCTCTCCGTCACGGCCGCTGGAGGGTTTTTAACCCATTTTTTTCGTATATGTATTTTTTTTATTGTATTTTTAATCTGTTTGTAATCTGTTGAGCCATATTGCCATATTCTTCTGTTTATTTCATCTCTTCCTTCCCTCTGATTTCTATTTCTGGTGGTTGATTATGGTGGTAGGAGAGAGAAAATATAATATTATAGTTAAGATCCCACTTTTTGAAAAGGAACCAGTGAAGACACTTTTTTAAAATCCCACTTCATGTCACACATCTCCAACGGTTCAGATCTTATAAGATTTGGATCTTAAAATAAGATCTCACCTTAAGCTCTCCATTGGAGATGCTAATACCTAATTCAAAATAGGCAGTTATGTGAAAATAAGAACTTACAAAGCGGGAATAAGATGATAATGTGTGTTCTTTAGGCAATGCAGAACTTGTCTTTTATAGGTTTGGGTTTTAGGGGTTTTGAGGTAGGAAAATATGAGATTGAATAAATTGTAACGATGAGTACGAGGAATAACGATAAAGGAGGTCGTCGGATTTCCCAACACACTATTTAATTTGACGGATAGAGTTGGGCTCACGTACTGCATGAAATCTGTATGTGACACATCTATACCTCGAGTAGAGAGTCATTAACTTCAGGAGGGACATGATAAATCTTGAGACAAATCAAGTAATGCTCTTGGGATGAATGAGTAATCATGGAATCACAACTAACTGTCTTGGTCTTAGTAGGATGCAGAGATCGACAATAATTTTTAGGGTAGTCAACACTCATCATTGGGTGTCTGACTAGACGAATTCTCAGAGGGATAGGAAAACATGTTGTGTATTTATCTGGGTTGCTCTGTTCGCCCTCCATCAGCCTAGCCGCCATGAAACTCCACAAAATGCTAGATTCAAAAAGGGGAAACCCATATCTGGGCAAACATGACCTCCATCACCAAATCGGTCACCACCACCAACAAATCTGGAACGGCTAGAATGGTAGCTGGTGATTTGGAGGGCGAGTTCTGACAAAGAGACGATGACGGCTGGAATGTTGGCTCTCAGAGGCCTCGACCGCGACTTGCTCGTCGTTAGGAAGATGTTGTGTGTGGGGGGTACAGATGTGACGAGGCGAACCTCGCGGCGGAGGTGGAGGTGAATCGATCCAGGACGACAAGGTTCATCACATGACGCACACATCTTGATTCTTTTCCCTCAAGGACAAGTGCTGCACACATCTTGTTGTTTCTCTTGCCATATGCTTTCGCTGAACGTGTTTGAGTTCATAATATTTAGAGAACTTTTTCAATTAAAGTTTGAAACCTTGGGCATTTTTCTGGGTTCTCACAACATCCTTGTGGACACTTCTCAATTAAACTCTACATGTGAAGTTATCCATGAAATTTCTAGTCCGAAGTAATTTTCTGGGTTTTCACCTTTACCCGCTCTGGTGGTGGTGGTTGTGGTTTGTGGTTTCAGATCTGGTGGTGGCAGTGTTGGCCGCAATTTTGCATTGGTTGTGGCTGAGTGGCTTGGATGGTGGCTGGTGATGGATGATGAATAAACAAAATTTGGTGAAGAAGATGATGAAATATAAAAATATGGGGTTAAATTCGAATTTGATTTTTTAAGAATTTATGAAATTATCAATAATAATATAAAAAAATAAATAGTAACACGTAAAAGGTAAAAATTTAAAAAACTGGATTAACCCACTATTGAGGGTTAAATCCACTTATGTAGTTTTACAGAAATTATTGCTTGTGCATGATAGGGAATTCCCTAAACAATGTAAGAGAAAGGTTGATCTGTAAACTTTAATAGACAATCCTTAGTTCATTCATCTTTGTATTACCTTATTTACCTACTTGAAATTATTCTCACACTGACATATTGGAACAAAATTAGTTCTGTTTGTTGAGAGAACAATACATGTGTGCAAATTGACTTACATAATATGTAACTTCTATTAAAGTTAATTTTTTAATTAATAACTATCAACACTTATGAATTTAATAAATATAATTGTTGAATTAAAAATTTATATATATTTTAAAATCAATTAATGTTATTTTAGATAAATTTACTTTTATATATTATAAATATAAATAACATTAACTATACAATTATATACGTTATCTGATGTATTAGAATTAATTATCACGCAAACATATTTCAATGACGAAATTTATTAGACAAAAATGATTGATGAACTAATATATATATAAAATAAAAAATTGGCATCTCAAACTTTTCATTTTGTGGTAGTCTAAAACATGTATAGTTCTTCTAAAATGACTCACTTTAGAAGATAGAGTAAGTATGACGGTCACTAATTAAATTATTTTATTTTGTTTTATTAGCTGCAACAACATGGTTTGCGTATGAGCATGTTAATTAAATTTATGTAAAGTAAGCTTGGCAATAGTTATTTGTTTGAGTAAATCGATCTGAATATGGTTGTGTGTATATCTCACGTAAGTCTGACTTGTGAACAGTTTGGTTTGCTGTATGGATAATGGGATTTGGATAATGACTTATCAGTAATCAATGAATAATTAGCTTAAGAAAAATCCCACAAATTGAATCAATGTTTAGTTAGACGACACAAGTCGATAAATGTCATATTTGCGATTACTCCATTCCCGATGACACCCCCTGTTTCGCCCTCATGCAAGCCAAATCTTATCAAATGATGAATATTGAAGCATCAAACAAGTAATGGATGAAGATCCTCTCAACTGAAATTTTTTACATTATATTTTCTTGTGTGGAAATTTAAGTTTTTGAAATAAGAAGGGGGAAAGTGTAATTTATATTTCTCTTGTGGGATAAGAGAGTAATTTATTATGAGATTATCTAAATGATTCTAAGAAAAATTGGAGTTAAATTACTATAGTCATAAATTGACCAATAACATTTAAATTCAGTGGACTAGGAATTTCGTATTTGTTATGTTTATCTCAAATATCATTTGTCTATCTATAATAAGGTTGATTTAACACAAATTTTTCCTAATATCATTTTAGACAACCTCATTTACTATATAAAATATTTTGAAAATCTATTGATACTATTTTCTTTTTCAACTAGTACATGCTCATGTGCATTGCGCGAGTGATATACATTTTATTTATAGCGTAAAGTTTTAGTAAGTTCTATTAATTTTATTATGTTTATAAAAAGAAAGCCTATGAACTAAAACAATAAATTATTTTTAGATATGAAAAAACATAAATTAAAAAGTAAGAAAAGAAGGGGGTTATTCTTGAGGAGGAGGAGCCGCAAATACCTACGCTTTGTTTGTTGTCGGTAATTTTGCATAATGACGACTTTTGCTGATTACAATCAACGTTTTTTTTTTGTGCTAGAGTCGATTGGGAAGGGGCCTTCATGGTGATTAAAGACATAAAGCACGCGAATTATAAATAAAAGAACTTGTAGGAGAGGTTATACCTCGATCATGGAATGTTGGAAACCTGATGTTTTATTAGAATGGTGTAGCTCTTTGATTTGTTGTCATTGTAATTGTTTAAAATCTAATAAAAAAGGATGGTGTGTTCTTTTCTCTTTCGAGGTGAAAGAATTATAATTGAGGAATATCTTTTCAAACAAAAATTTGACTTGTTTTTAAATGAAGAGATCATTAGAGGATACCAACCATAGTATAAAGATCCTTTACTCTGAGTTGAACCGAAGGGCGACCATAGTCGAAAAGATCTTAACCCTTAGTTAATAAAATACCATGTTAGGGAACTCTAGAGAAAACTGAAATAACTCTGAGTTAAGTCGAACAAAGTCCATAGAGCCTTAACTCTGAGTTAAGCAAATACAAAGCCTTAGTTGAAAATTAAGCAATGAAGCATTAGTTCTGAGTTAAGCACATACAAATCTCGGGTCAAAAATCAAGCAATGAAGCCTGAACTTTAAGTTAGGAAAACATAAGGCCTTGGTTAAAAATCAGGACACAAAGCCCCTTAACTATAAATTAAGTAAACACGAGACAAGCTTTATGTGAGTATGAAAGTAAAGGATCAAGCAAAGTCTAGTCAGTCGAAAAATAAAAAAGGCAAGCGTTATCAAACACGTGAAACAAAACGAGTCACAATGTCAAAAGGTAAACAACAAGGCTGACCAATGTAATCGCCAGGTCCACAAGTTTCCCTTCCTTGACAACTTTGAAATGTCTAACAAGTTATTAAATACTTTTACATAAGTGGTTTTTTTTATCGGTAAATGTTAGTTGTTAGCTGTTAGTAAATTAGGGTTTGAACCCTGCCTATTCGCCCTTCAATACCTTTCATTACCCTTAGTTCAATCAAGTGAGCTACTCCACCCCCAATACACACAAGTGGCTTAAATTCTTAGGAGTTGTGTGTTGCTTAATTCTTTTTGTTTGGTTAGTCGTAAACCCTTCATTAAATCCTCCCTATAGGATGGCTGACCAAAATTATGAAAAAAAACACTCTATAAATATTAGAATTTTAATAAAGGCTCCGCACATGGAGACGCGCCATGCAAATTGGGACAAATGATTTTAATCCAAGAAGCAGGACTTCAGTTAAATCGACCATACATGGTTTGAAGACTTCTTCGCAACTTGTTGCTCAAAGTCTTTGAGGCTCTGTATCAAGCTAGATTTTTACCGTGGTTGGCCTCAGCTATACCTTGTTGGTAACGTGCTCTATTACTTCTACAAGTGGTTGATCAACCAATTAAAGAAATTGATTGACTCCTTAACCCCTCCTTGTTTATCGCCAACCAAGTATGCAATAATGGAAGATATAATTCATTTCGCACGATCAAAGCTAAAGAGCGTAATAGCTAAATCACTATTACAAACATTAAAATCCTTAAGACATTCACTGTACAAGTAAGGTAAAACCAAAAAGTATAGACACGCTAAATAGCCCACTATCACGCAAGACAGGTTCGACCACCTGATCATGCTCGCTAGTGAGTTATCCCCTTTTCTAGTAGGGTATTACTCAGTATATTCTTGCTTTATAGTTTTAAATGGCAATTGGAGTAACATTATGCATAATTGCGATTTCAATATTTGAACTAAAGAAGTTAAAATATTGAGTAATTTTTGTAGGTAGTTACATTATTATTATTATTATTATTATTATTATTATTATTTTCTTGGTCAATAGGTAGTTACATTATTAAGTAGTTAGTTTTTATGTCATTATTATTGAACAAAGAAAAGATATGCTGCCTGGCCAGTCGGTGGAGGTGGGCTACACATAGTGCTGGGCCGGTGTGAGACGGGCCCACAGTCCGAAAAAATATGAAGATCAAACAAAATAAGAGTCCTGTCCTGTCCTCGCACAAACATCAGACACTGTTAAGTGACTATACATCACCCTAATTTACGTACCATTACACCAGTTCGTTTAACGGCATTCTTAACGTGATTTTACATATTTCAATGTATTAATAAAAAAGCAAAAATTTATCACGTTAATTTTTCTGTGGACTGAAGAAGAAGAGTTTGGAAGCATGTTAAGTTCACTTACTTTTATTTGGAATAAAACAGCGCAATCAAATTTGTAAATTGAAAGAAGTTCCGGTAAATAAATTTCCACACACGAAAGGGAAGAAAAACTAGTTGATTATAAATTAAGCGATCAAAAGCACAAAGTTCATACTTTTGAAAAAGTTACATTACCGCATACCATAACATAATTGAGACAAAACCTAGAACACACCCTTAAGTACAAAATATAACAAGTAGACAACAACACAACCCATTTACACTAGGATTGGGCTTGGGCTTGGGGTTGGGCTAATTAAGGGCACTTGGTCTTGTTGCCATGGGTGACCATATCAGTGTAGCAAGCCCCGCAGAGTTCCCTGTTACCAGAGGTACCAGGTGGGACACACTTGCACCTCACACAGCATGTCCCACAAGCCCTCTTGCATAAGTTAGGCCTCGAATGCACACTGCACCTTGACCTGCACAATCCCCCACAATCTGCAAAATGGACTCATTTCATATACCCATTCCTTAATTTATTTCATAAGGGTTATCATTCATTCAACAATAGATTACACTATTCTAGTGGGGAGGAAAGCCCCTAAAACATCCTCTCTAAGGAGAGAAAACGGGGATAGGGACGGAATTACAATAAAAAACCACTTCCTATGTTCAACACTCAAGATGAAAATAAAGAATTAATTATACTTTTAGTCCTGTAGATTATGAAAGAATTGAAATTGATTCATTAAAAAAAATCATAGTCTGACCATTAATAAAATAATTGAAATTAGTCACTGTGTAGCATTTTATGGCATTATCAACGCTATTGATGTATTTTGTAACAATTAAAACTGTTACTAATGCAAAAAATTAGCCACAAAACAAAAGATAAGGATTAACACATATTATTAGAGAAAAAATTTATAAGTTCATTTAAGGAACCAAGACACTGAAATATTTAAATAGCATTCCCTAGTTAAAATAGTTATCACATAGCAAAAGTAGCATTAATTTACCTATGTCTTGCATTAGCCTTCTGTTCCCATCTCGTACAGTAAGCTGAAGAGAAATTCCAGCAAAAACATTAACATTATTGAAGTAATGGAATATTTTTGAGCTACTATGTCTATACTACCAAAAGAAAACAAAAAACAGGAGCATATATATTAATATTAATATACCGGCTCATCAGGAAAGTTGAGTTCTTCATCTTGTTCCTTTTGTATGTTAAGATCAGACGAAACCTGCACAACAAAACATAAAAGGGAACCACTATGAGTTTCAAATGGATATTAAGGAACTTGAAGTAGCTAATAAGAGTTCGAACCTTAGCAAGGGAAACCAGAAGTAACACCCCCAAAACAAGAAACACGCGTGAAGCCATTACTATTGGAGCTTCAACCTCAACCAAAAATGCACGTGGAGTTGGTGGTGACCGGTGACTGTATCTCACTCTTCACATTACTACCATTTATAGACCCAAAAAGGGGTCTCCCACCTCATATCTCGCAACTTGAAATTACCACAATAACCCAATGCCCATATCATATTTCATTGATTGATAAAAAATTAATGCATGTTTGGGAAATTTTTTTAAGCATTACCATCAAATTGGACCCTGTGTTTGAGTTGCCGTTTGGAGTAGGTACTTAGCCGAATTTTTTTATAGCAAAATGCCCATATGTGTTTAATGATTTTTTGAAATTTTTATTTTAATTAATAAATTTAATTTAATTTTAGTTATTAATTAATTATTTATGTCATTTAAAATTTAATTAAAAATGACGTGAATAATGCTACGTCATCTCTGTCCTGCCACTCAGCACCCTCGACGAAGCTCCAGGTTCCGACTAGGACCGATTTCAGACAATGTGCAAACAGAGGGATGTTTTGCTAAGAATTTTCCGGTGATGGACCTACCTCAACGACTCAAATACAGGGACTCATTCGATGATAATCCCTTTTTTTCAATACTATTTTATAGCCACGCGTCAAGGGTGACAAAGAAACTACTTCCATTTTATACAAATTGGGAATTGAACTTGTTTAAGAAAGAAAGTGCTAAACTATTAGACTAATTTACTTGAGTAGTTTCTAAAAAAGTCATATAGTGTTTTTTAGTTTTAAAATTGATTTTGATAAAAGAAAAAAAAATCCAAACATGTTAGAAATATTATATTTTAATTACCTTTTTTAAACTTTTGATTCGGTACTTAGACATTTGTTAATACTTATCTTGTTGTTAATAAACTATGTTCAAGATTTTTTGAAATTTACTTACGGACTACAGAGTACTCTACGTGTTTAGTTCTAATGTTAGCCACGAGTTAGAGTCGGTTCAATAATCAATACCAATCCATAGTTACAGAGCATGACCTAATAATGTTACGAAAAGCAAGCTTAACCAAAAGCACAATCGAGACTTTTGTTCACAATATGTAAGTGAAAGTAAATATAAATCGAAATTCAGTGGAAGATATTCTATTTTCTTTTATATGAAGAAAGTAAGTATTGTTATTCTGAGCATTGCATTTTTAATTGATCATTAAGAAGTAAATTAGTTTGTTTAAGAAGATCATCGGTATTTAATAGTATTTACTTATAAGATCAATCAAACATATAAACCTCTCATCTTTGCCATTAACAGCATATAAACAAATGAAAAAAATATATATTCGTGTGTCTTTTAACAATATTAATCTTTATTCGAAACAATCATATTCAAACTGGAATACATATCAAGATGAGATCTAGAACCTTACTTAAAAATAATCAACGTGTATCAATGGAATCAAATTACTCATTGTTACAATAACAATTTAAATAAAATGTTATAAAAGTTGATGGCTTTTGGGGATAAGAAAAAACCGTACGTACAGGGTTTTTGGTGAAGAGGACAAAGAGCATGGTTGATGGTCCAACAAGGGTGAGAAAGAATAGTCCAACTTGCATGCATCCAAATCCCAACAGTGTACACCGTGTGCGGGAAAAGAGGAACAAAGAACAACCCTTGCTTTTTTTTATGCTACTTTTCCAACCATGAGCCTGTAAAATCTTTTTAAATCTCTAACATCATGTTAGGTTAGTAAATTTTTTTAACAAATATTTCGTCATACATACTATTTAAATATTAAATTTTAAACTAAATGCATTAGAAATTCAATTATTAGTAGAAAGAAAGCATGGCAAGTTGTTGAATTGAAATGAGAGAATTGATTGCATTGCAGACAGCTGGATATATATATGCATGAAAGCTGTAAACAGGTAGGTGACTGTGTTCTGGGCTCTATCTTTGATTTCATCCTTATCCCAACAAATTGTGGCACTACACTACAAGTTAGTAATAGTATATCTCAGTTTCTATTGAATGGATTTATCGGTAGCAGCAACAAGTAAAGTTGAGAGAATCGTAATGATTTCATGGGGTAAAGTACCTTCCGTACTTAGCCCCGCTCAATAACGTGCTTCAAAAGCAAAATAATTTCAATGTTCATTTGAGGCCACCGCATTAAACCATCCCCCGCTCCTCCTGTATATAGTCATTTATCATTTTATTTTTAAAAAATAAAATCATTCCTAATATATCTTTATCATTCTCATTTCTTAATTCTATGGCTATTTTTTTAGTGGATAAGACCACTCCTCTAATGTGAATGTTGCAAAATTAAAAGTTAAAATCATGCCCAAAATGAGGTTTTTTAAATGACTTAAGTAAAAAATGATTAAATTACTAAAGACTAAGTGTTTTAATGATATTATTACATGTGTTTTTTAAAAAATTTAACCAATCGTACATGTCTCATAATAAAATTCAACTCATTTCATTATTCATTATTCATTTTTATATATATTTTCATCAAATTCATTTTATTAAATAATTTATTTATGCTTTAAACATACCAATTAGGATAAACTATACAATAAACTCTTTTATAAAAAAACCAAAAAATCTAATCCCCAATTTATTCCTCTTTTTCGGCTAATGTAACTACACAAGTAACATTTTCTATTGTAGAGTTGACGGGTGCAAGGGACGGTCAAGCTCAACTTTAATGTTTCCTTTACAGCGGAGAAGATGGCTGGTCTTGGTACTGTAGCCCGCAACTATAAGGGTGAGATCATGGCATTGGTGACTGCGTTTCCAATTGTTGTTACTTCTCTGGAGTTGGCTGAGGCGATAGCATTTCGATTGTTGTTCCTTACGCGTAAGGCTCACTCTTTTAACAACCATGTTTGAGTTGAAGAGGACCTCCGAATATAGAAGCCTTGCTTCTTGCTGGCTGCTCTTTGATTTAATAAAAAACATTTTCCATTGAATATAATGTGTACGTACTTGAGTACATCTGCGTTATACATAATTTGAATTTGCTAGAGATGTTTGGAGTGATGAAGAATTCAGAAGGCATTATTCTGAATATTGAAGTAAGGGGATTCTTAATTAGTGCAGCCAACAAGGAAAAAGATTGGTTGGTTCGGGTGACAAGAAATTCATGATCGAGAGCACCCTCAACACCAGTGCTCTTATCCGCACTTGGTATCATTTACACATACTCAGTTGCCAAAACAGGCATCGTTAAAGTTAAAAATGGATGATTCAAATTTATATCAATAGATTTTTTTTTTTAAATTAAAACTTCTTAACATGGTTCATAATCAATGAGTCTTCAAAACATCCGATCATTCAAATTAGCTTTGAAATAGCTCTGATTTAGCTGTTAACTCGCTGCAAAGTAAGTTAGCTGTAAATTAGCTGCTAACTAGCTGAGAATTCGTCAATTAGCTTTGAACTAGCTTTGAATTAGCTGCGAAATTTGGCTGCGGGTTAGCTGTGAATACTGCTGAAAGTTTACTACCAATTAGCTGTGAAATTACTACGAAAAGTTTTACTATGAATTAGCTGTGAAATTACTGCGCAGAAAATTAGCTACGAAACTATGCTCCGAAATAAGCGAATTAGGTGCCATTTAGCTGCGAATTTTACTGTGCTATTGGCTGCGCATTTGCTGTGAATATCGTAGCTAATTTCTAGCCAACTTAACTTGTCACTCGCAACCACCGTGAATACGATCAGCTAACCGACACAAGCACCGACCTCGTTCTCACACCGGAACAGACTTCGTGCAACCACCACCGTCGATTTCTGAGCTCTGTCACCACCTGATCCATAACCTTCCAACCTCCTTTCTCCGGCAAGATCTCACCGGCGCGCGCCTGTGCCTTCATCATGGTCGTGAGCGATGGGAAGCCCCTGAAGAGGAGAATCACCGACGACTTGCCCTCTCTCTTCCTGTGAGAACTTCGCTGTAACTTCCTCACCAAGCACGCGTTGCTCCTACCCCTGAACTTCGATATCTTTTGTTTAGAGTAGAAACGCTAACGAGCTTCCAGTTTTTGCATAAACCAGAATTTCCATGGACCAGTAGATGGTTTTCATGTCAACACAGTTAGTGCTCTGGAGCTACTTCTACTCTACTCAGGGAAATTTTTGGATGACCATTAGCTATATGTTGACAACCATCACTAATGTTTAATTTAAAACCTACCTAATGGAATCTTGTGATCTTTAAGCTTATATCTTATGGAGTTTGAAATTGTTGCTTAATTTGCAGTAACATCAAGTATTCAATAGCGCCACTGTTATTGTGTACATGGAAGTTGTTCATGTACTAGACTGTATTGATCGATCAATTCATTGATTGATTGACTGACTGTATTGATTGATCAATTCATGAAGCTGAGCTTTTAAAAAGAATTAATTTTGTTCTATCTAGTCTAGTGATACATGTTCTGCTCTCCCTCTCTTTGCCCGGTGACCCTAATGTACCTAAAAGGTCGGATTCTCCCTCTCTTTGTTCTGTTCTACTTCTGCATTTTTCTGGTGAGATTTGTTCTATCTAGTCTAGCGATACATGTTGTTCTGCTCTCCCTCTCGGGTTGGTTCGAGTTGAAAAAAATAAATTCGAGAACCGAACCAATTGTAATTGGTTTGGTTTGGGTTTAAGGTGAAATAAACTGATTAATTAAACCAATCTGAACTAACTAAATTGAATTGGTTTAGATTATCAGGTTCACCGGGTCGATTCTAAGTGATGAACACCCTTATTAGTGGGACATGTTAGACTTGACTTCTACCTGACCCTATATATTGAGTAGGTTTCGTTTTTAAACCCAGTCCTTAGACATGAAGAAACCTGATGAGATGCGGGTTTAAATGACTTGGCCATGACGGGTCAATGGATAGGGACATGTCACATACACTCTTTAGTTGCTTACGTTAGTTCTTAGCTTTAAGTAACATGGTTTATTTATTCCACAAGTGGAGTATGCTCAGAGGGAGAGAGCATCCGTCGACTGTGGTGATGATTTCTTATTTGTGTTGTTTAACACTATTTGAGTAGGTTTAAAATGTCATATAGAATTTAAGTAATTCATAAGCAATCGGTGATTTTTTTTGATTGGGTGCCACATGAGAGAAAATAAATTATTGACGTAGAGAAGAGAATGGATTGTACTGTAATCACAAAAAAATCATGAGTAATTGTTGCCCAATGGGTGATTTTTTTTAAGCAACCAACTTTTCACATAAGAATGGCCCAATGTAAAAAATAACTAAGCAATGTTGCTTATAGAGCTAAGTAATGAGATAACCAACTTGTACTGTGGATGTTGTTAGGTGAAAGTTCTGATTGCTTAAAATTAAGGAACGTTATTTGTTGAAACAATCATTGCCTTAGGTGATTTATGATTGAAAAATAACTTTTTATTTCTCATTCATCAACATATTTAAAAGCCAATTAATACCCTTCTAAACAAAACTGTCAAATGTCTGCCTACCAATTTTCTCTAATCCTGTATCATTCATTATATTGGTGCTAATCAATTGTTGGCAAAGCAGAAATTGCATTTTATCCTTCATTATAATGTAATTCTTACTTATATTTTCTGTTACTATTAAAAAAAAAATCCTCTAAACAACATGGTATCATATTCATATGAAGAGCCATAGCCCACAATAACCAGCCATGCTACATGATCTTCTTCTGCATGTGGTGGCATCAACTCCACAATCTTCATCAGTCAAGCACCTGTGATCACTACGAGCATCGGATATGTGGCAACAACTCTCTATATGTTGACCTGAATTTAGAGTCATAGCAGGACATACTTGCAAAGACATTGCACTGACTCTATTTGCTCCTGCATGTCTCTGCACAAAAAAAAAAATTGCAATTTTTAAGTTCAAGCTATTTTGGAGGTCTTTTTTTTTTTTAAACGGCAGATATCCTCCACTGAGGAAATCATGTCGAGCCGGGTAATACTACTATGAACGACAAATCTCTCCCTTCCAAATATTTTGGAGATTTGTATACTTTTCCCCATTTCTAAATATTATAAATAAAACCTACAATACAGCAAATTGCTAACATACCTTCATGGTAGTCCAATTAGTTGGAACATAAGTTTCTGGAAGCTTTTCATGCCAAGTGCTTAGTACCGGAAGGGGATGACCTTCGGTGGTAAATATATAATTACTCCCATGCATAAATGAATCGTCAAATAGAAGATATAAATATTTGCACCTGCAGCAAACAAGGGATCAGTATTCAGTACTCATAGAAAATCTCAAGTTCAGCAATTATTAGAGTGAGTAATTCCATTTTTGATTTCTTGTTTTTAATTTTTAAAATAGAAGAGGAAAGACAAGAAGAACTCACGTTTCAGCAAGAAAAAAACTATGTTGATGATCCTCCAACTGCATAGTTGTCACATCCTTGATGCTTGCAAATCCACCATTTACTTTGGTGTATGAATTAAGGGAATTGACTATTGATTCACCGACTTCAATATACCATGGATCTGAAATTAGCAAAGGTTAGTGTGAAGAAGTGATATGATTCTGTGCATGTTTGGAAACTCTTCTGTAATTGATTTTGAAGACAAGATCAATTTTAGGAAGAAGCTTCTATGCATAGCTTCTGAATCTCAGAATTGATTCTGTAAAAGAGAAGTTGATCCATGTATGTTATACATCGCTATTGGTGAGATACGATTCTCTCCATTGGCATTATAGGGTTTAACATGAAAGGAGAATATATTTCATCAATTAGAATCTGAATAATTGTGATATTGTTAATTTGTTATGACGTTGTCCTGATAAAAAAACACTAAGTAATTTCTCATATTTTTATTATAATGTTATAGGTCAAAAGCTAATGTAATACAAATTGAACAAGCCTGGCCGCAAGCTTATTCGACTCAAATATTGCTGATTGAAAATAGACATCCTCAAATTAAGAGTTGAAACCCCTTTTATCATCTAAAAGAAGTATTTACAAGCGCAACAATCTTGGGAGTATGGTATTTTAGAGGCTGTCAAACAGTATGCCACAATATCATAAACTGAAATTACAAATATAGAAGAACTACCAGACCTTTAGTAGCTTGATATAAGTAGAATGTTGACTCTGCCAATTCAGGGCGTAATGGATAATATTTTTCAGTGGGATGTAGAATCTGATGGTCCAGCAAATACCTTTTACATGGATTTACAATACAATGTGATATGTTATATAGTATTGTAATAACAAAAACCTAATGCAGATTGATGCTGATATACGATGAGATCAATGCTATAATGAAACCAGCAAGCTCAGGAAAGTACCTCTCTGGTAGCACTCCAAATTTCTTCCACACATGAAAAAACTCACGGTGAGACGAATTAGCAGCGAATATATCCCCCATAAGAACCTGGTTTCCATAAGTCATAATAAACTCAGAAAGATATCAAACAAATTTTCGAAGCGAGTTTCTAAGTCCAGCTACTAGCCTGTAGGCCGGGCCAAAATGCTTGAAGACTTGTGAGCTGCCAATATGTTGCTCTTCCTGTCCTCATATCTGCTTCATGGTACCTGCATTTAAACAATTAGCCCGGCTTATTCCCCCATCAATACCTATGGACTTTCAAGTACTATCTTGGCGTTATACATTTTAAAAAGCAAACATTTTTGTATTTAGCGTTATACCAAGGACCATGTCTGAAATATTTCTGCACAGCAATATAAGAAGAATGAAACATTCTCCAAAAGTCTTCCTTTCCAAAAAGAATGTGGGCTTTAAGTAGATACTCATAGAAGGAATCAACCCCTAGAATAATGCACAATAAAAAAAATCCCATATTAGAAACATCAAGATCAGCCCTTCAACATATTTCAGTTAAGATTTAACTAAAAATATCGAACAGCATTATTGTCAACAAAACAGTTCATTTATGAAATAAATGGACAATAAACATGCACTTGGTATGCTGGATGTATCCTATTAACTGAAGATTGAGAATATTCCACTTCAGAGCTAACCTACCAGCTCCAATTCCTGAAGAATATTCAATCCATTGCCCAGTTGCCACATCCAGTGTGGTTCCAAATAATTTTAATGAGCTCTGCATACTCCATAGCTTACGAAGAGCTCGTAAAGCTGCTGATTCATATCTGGGGTCTCCGGTCAGTTTTGATAAAGCGCCCATTTCAAGAATCAGGGAACCTGCGCAGAGATGGAAAATTATAAGCAACCAGACACATCATTTTACTATACCCTAGTCTTAAAACACTAAGCTAGACCTCTCACCACACCCCGAAGTGCTTGTTTCTGTAGTCTCATTCTCCATTACTCCATACTGTTCACAGAGTATTTTGCATTGGTGCGGAGTTATATATCCTTCTAAAAGGACGAAAAACAAAAGAAAGAAAAGGCAATATACTATAATTTATAAATTTTATATCCCTAGATAATTGAAGCAACATGGTTTAAATACAAAGAAAAACATCTTATATTCTAAAAGAGTGAACTCTCACAAGAGAAGCTAATCCTTAACGTACTATCTGCAAGAAAGATTAAGATTAGGTTCATTTATATATGGTTGTGTCATATTTATCAAATCGTGAATCATGAAGCTAATTTTTTAATCTTGAATTAAGAATCATATCAATTGTAAGATTTAAAAACACAGCAAAAGAAGTTGAAATATATGAATGTAGTAATTTAAAATTAGGAATTGACAAAACAACTGAACCATAAGCCTCGGGAAACAAAATCTAAGTCGAAATTAAAATAGAGCAAAGGTATAGCCAAATAAGGTGTGCATAGAGTGAGCAAGCAATCGTGTGAAGCCACTGTGTGAGCAAGTGATTGAGTGGCTGTGTGAAGCCCCTGTTTTAGAAGAATAAAAACAAAGTAAGGAAATAATTAAAAAGATGTAGTCCATAGAGCTCCTTGAGTTTAAATTCATTTAACAATTTAAGATTATTTGACAGAACATTTATGGCTTTGTTTGAACCATGAAGCCAATTCTACAAAGTGGGAAAAGGCTTTGATTGTTGTTACTGTTGACACTTCAATGCCTTTGATAAGAGAAAACAAAACACCATTAGAATTACTTGTAGTGGGTCTGCAATCAAATGCGGCAAGGCCCGGAAATTTTCAACTTTATCAAAGCATATTTGAAAAGTTCAAACAACAAGCATAACCTCAAAATTGATGTCAGGAAATCTAAAAATTTAGAAAACATGTATGGAATGTCAAAAACTTGATATGTCATGAATGGATTTGGACTGTCTACAGTGTTTCATGACTGCACAACATCCCAACTTTCCATTTTTTTGGTTGATTTAGCCGCTATTTCCGCCATGACTGTGGAACCACCATACACGCAATAAAAGTAGCGGCCGCCATTTGGCCAAGCCCTGACCATCAAATGGCTAAGTCCACTACGCCATACGTTGCCATGGTTGCAATTTGACAACACTGGCTCCAATTTATACTGATACATCCCAGTCCAAGTATAAACTAATTTAAGGCTAGCCTATTAGAATCCAAAACAATAACAGTTGTAATATTCTAACAGAAATAATTCTTTACTGCAGAGAGTGACGACCCCTCCATACTCCTTTTCTAGCTTATAAATGGTATGGTGTAGAAGGATTTTTAACAGTGTTGTTAATGGAGGAAAGCCAAAAACGGGTCATATTTGACAAATACTGATGGCGGATGGCAGATTATAGCCGAATATCGGCCATGGCGGATATTTGGCAACGCCGATTTTTACGTAATAAATTTTCATGAATATTAATGACGCAATGATAACTTCTGTCTGCCGACTATTGAGGTATAGAAGAGTATTATCATTTATCCATAAACATTTAAATGCATACAACCAAATTAAATGATAATAAATTGTAAGTACGATGCCTCCACATCTAAATAAAAAATTTACGCAACGCCAGATCTTAATGCTCTATATAGTACCTTTAAGTTAATCCACGCATATGGCAATCCAGTGGGCGTATTGAATGCCGGTAGAAAGCGTTTCCCTAAATCCTCAGCCAGAACCAGCAGCTGATTATGGTAAGCTCCTTGAAACAACTTCTTTGAAGAATCAGATGCAAGTAAATGAGCAGAGACAAGTCCTCCAAGAACTCTTATGTTGCACTGAGTGATCACAATCAAGTAATAAGGAAAACACAATTATCGCGCCTCAGAATTCAATAGTTCAAATAAATACTACTCTTTCAAAATCATTCAGAAGTAAATTAAAGCCACTTCCGAGAAGTCTGATGTCTGTTTACGGAAAGCTATAGAATAAATAATTTCAACCAAATCCAATATTTACCTCAAAAAGATTTATACGCGCATCAACATCAAACGTTAGATTATCCGAAAGCCACAGCACCGCCCTCTCGAATTCAGTATTGTTTCCCATAATAACAAGGCTTTAAAAGACAAAAGAACAATTTCCATCAGTTTCGAGTTCATCAAATACACGACAAGACGTGCACATCAGAAAAAGGACCAAATTGAATTAAAAAACCGAACCAAACAAGCAAATAGCTGGATGATCCACTATCCATATACCTAGATAGTGATTCAATAAGTGTAAGGGCGGAGCCGTTGTAGTCTTGAGGCAAGTGTTCAAGCTGCAATATCAAACAGTTAATTCTGCAGTTTTTTTCACTTATTTTCTTCTCCTATTCTTAGATAGATGTCAATTCATTTACCTTCAAATTTCCCAGCTCACTAAGGGAGTCAGTGAAAGTTTTAGTGAGAGGTTTCAGCTCATCATGCTGCAAGAATATAATAATCTCAACATTGCACGGCAGATGTATGTGTCAATGAACAATAAACAATGCAAAACATAAACTGACCGGAAATGCATGAGTCATGTAGTTGTCATAAGCATGGTAAAACCTACAAAAAGAAGAAGAAAACAATCAATGTCTCTTCGATTTTGCTAACAAAAATTGAGCCTATTCTTTCATCTTACGAATTACCAAATTTAAAATTTAAATAGGTTTGACGGAGCTGCAAAAAAGGATCAGCGAATTGAAAATTGAAATTGCTTACATGTGGCGAACTTTTTCTCTCATGCGCTTTTTCTTCGTAGCGGAATGGGATTCGGTGAAGGTGGAAAGTACGAGGAGGCAAAGAAGAAAACATGCTGAGTAGCTGCGAGGAGGAAACATGGGAATCTCGATGAACAAGGTTTCGCGGACTTGGTTTGAAAGACAAAGGGGAAGGGAAGATCTGCGTCGGTCTCGTCACGTTGAATGGATGAAGACTTTATATATCACAACTCAATTCAATTCAATTTCCATTTCAAGACGTCTTCGACCATTTTTAAAACTAAGTGTGTGAGTGTGTCATGGATAAGTACTCCACTTTGGCTGTGTACACGTACTCACTCCTTCACACTTATAAATGAATTTTGTAAGGGTATATCTGATGAGTCTCACAATTTCGGATTAAAGTGAGAAGGTGCTGCTTCATTAAAGTGAATGAAGTCACTTTATATAATAAAAGAGCATGACTTGTTGAGAGAAATTAGTAATCTGCACCTAGACTCACCTCAATAGCATATTGTTTGATTCATTTTCCATGTTGAATTATTTTTCGCTATTTCTTAATAATTTTTCATTTTTAATATTTGATATTTAATATTATTTTAATATATATCCAATCAACTCATAGATTGGATTGAAACCAACCCAAGCACATTTGGTTGATCCAATTCTGATTTGGTATCCAAACCAACCTCGTACACCCCTAATATGTACTGATATAAATTTTGAACAAACAAAATTGGGTACTATTTAGATACCTTTTTAGTGTTTTTCTTTCCCGTGTTAAAAAAAAGAAATTCTGTTGCATATTAATCAAAACTAAATGTTTTGTTACCTTTTATTCCTTTTACATCGACCAAAAATGAAATCCCTACTTGTATCACAAATGTGAATATTAATTACTTGACCGAAAACCAAACATGCTGACGAGAAGATTATTACTTGATTTACATATTTTAAATCCAATTAATGATATTTCATATCGTTAAAAGTTAAAACTATTAAGTTATTGAAATTAAATAAATGATAATTATTAAATATTAACTGTAAAATTTAAGTAATATTTTTTTGGTAAAAAAATTAATTGGCAGACAAAATTTGGGTAATATTATAAAGAGATAACTCTATTATCATTTTTTGAATGTCTCAAAACTATTATTTTTTTATTATATTTATAAAAAGAATTTATTTTAATTATTTACTTATTCAAATTATGATAATTTGTTTAGAATTTTAAAGAATATTGTAAATAAACTCATGCAAATACAAATACAAATACACGGTAGTATACCTAGTAATGTAGAATATGTACAAATGCAAGTATGAGTTCTCTAATCTCTACTACCATGATTATGATTGTATTAAAAATAGAAAAGGAGCTAGCAGTTACAAATCACTACTTCGTTTAAAGTTTCACCATTTTGATGATTAGTTAGTCCAATTCAATAGTTACCCCGTAGAAGTAATTACTAATTACTCGCAAGTAAAAAGGCCACAATGTTGATTTGGTAAAATAATTTACATTTTCTTTTTGGGTGAGACCTATTTACTGACTACAAAGACAGAAAATTTCCAGAGTGTTCAAACTGTACAAGTGTTTGATGCACAAGCACATAATTGTTAGCCTTTCTTAACTAATTTAAGAAACTTCTTCCTGCCTAAGTCCATACCATCATACCTTAATTGTTTGCAGAAGTCAAGGTTCAAACTCTTTATAATAATCCAATAAAGGGCAGGGATTATCATTACATTTTTGTTGTTTCTGGTTACCCCTCTTACTGGAACATTTATTGCAGAGCTTCCCATGAGTATACAGAAGACAATTCAGGTCAAACATGAGTTCATTTGGGATCCTTTGATTTAGATGAAGATACGTCTTATTTCTGTCAGCATCAGCTGGTACCCAACCGATGGTTTTGGCAATCTCAAATATCTGCAAAAATATTCAAGCCTTAGAATTTAGAAATAACTCAATGGAGTCAAATGCTGTATAAGAAAGATGGAACCATACATACATGAGTGTCCACAGGAAAATCATCTTGCCGAAGATTGAACATCAACACACAAGCCACCTATCACAATAATGTAATTAGAGAAACCAATACAAACTTTACAAAGGGGAGGACATGACATGCACATTCATGTTCAATTGAATTGTAATTTTAATGTTGCAAATTTTGACATGGTGTTGCTAAGGGTACAATCAAATACAATCATATTTGCTATACTATTAACATAATAAATGATCAGATTAATAACATTTGTCTTACTTAATCCATTGTACTGAGAGCAGTTTACATACTTGCACGTCAAGGGCCCGGATGTCTAGGTACCATGACATTCCAAAAACAATATGAAGTACATTTTTGGATATCTTTCTATAATTGATTCTAAAGTCAAAATCAATTCTAGGGAGAAGCTTCTGTGAGTAGCTTTTGGACGCCAGAATTGATACTGAGAAAAAATAAGATGATGTAGACATGCTAGAAGTCTTTCCTTAATCCAATTTTTCACCATGACAGGTTTTGAAAAGGGAAATTCACCATGCTTTAGAGAGTCAAAAACCTATAAGCTTGTGCCCTGAGTCCCTGAACATTAACGGCAACCACATAACATCCAAACTAAGCCTATTGTGCCCTCAAAAAACCTAACTGCCTGAAGCATCTCAAACCATTTGAATTCACGGGTGTTGAGAGGCCTGCAGGATAATAGATTTCCACGTCTCAACTCTTTACCCCTGATTTCATATACTACATATTGCAAAAGTATGATCATGCATACATTGCCTGCAAAAAAAAATTTACTGATACATACTTGATCTCCAATAGATAGAGTCGCTTAACTAAGTCAAAACTAAAAAGCAACATCAATGATAACAGCAAACTGCTACAAAGTATGTTTATAATTTTTTCAAGGTTGCCACTACTTTTGTAAATCAAATGTATACAGAGGTTGACATCAATTCAAAATTTTGGCCATCGAAAACAGTTGCCTCTAAATTGGAAAGAAACGGATTGCTGAAGTAAGAGATACAGAAAATTGAATGGAGGTAACAAAATTATGTGCCAGAGTTCACATTTTTATCAGATTATAACAGATGTATCTCAATTTTGACAAATTAGCTTCGCAGTCACATATGAGCATTGCTCTCAACAAAATGTAAAATAGAAGGGCATTTAGATGCTGATGATAGTAATTTCCATACTATGTGGTATATTGTAATCATGACATAGTAAAAATTTTCTTGGTTACAAAGGAAAATAACATTGTAATTTAAGAAGAAACATGAGAAAGATTGAAAATATCCTATGCTATAACAAGTAATTCAATTAACAAAGACAATAAAATGTTAGATATATTGCTTAATCCAATTTGTAGGGATGCCTTCAAAAGCAACTCTAAGTCCTATCAAATAACAATGACTTCAAAAGAGGAAAAAACCCAATGCAAGACTATTCAACTGTTGACATATATCTGGCTAATTGACAAGGTTGCAAAGTGGGTGATGCCAAAAAAAAATATGCTTAAATGATACTTGGTGAATTACTGCCAATTGAATAGTGGGCAACTAGAAATGTTCAAGGCATGCTTTGCTGAAGCATAGGCAAACAAAGACCAGAAACTACTCCCTCTCTATACATACTTGTAACCAATACCTGAAAAACGTACTAGAATGGAAAATAGATGATGACCTTTCATGCTATGTTTGGATATTTGATGGACAAGGAACTGAAACGGAATGGGACCGAATGGAACAGATTGGAGCGGAATAGAATGAAATGGAATAAAATTACAATCCCAGTGGTTGAATATTTAAATGACGGAATCAATAAAATGAAATACTTGTTCCTTCCCATTACCTCAAATTCTAGGGAAAGAAAAGACAAGGTATTGGATGGGATGGAATGGAATGTAATGCATTCATCATGATTCATTTCATTCCATCCTAGTTTGCACAGTCCGAACCTATCGTAATTCCATTGCTACCATTTCCATCAATCCAAGCATACTCCTGGGCACAATTATTATAAGTAGCAGTAAATGGGACAGAAAGTAACCACACAACATAGGACAATGCAGTAGCAGAGCCCGTTTGGATGCGGGCTTATTGAAGCTTATCTACTAGAAAATGCACTAAAATGAGTGCTCTTTGTTTTGCATCCAAAGGGATACTATGTCATTAAACAAAGTAAAACAGTTGTCATAATCAATTAATTAAAACAAAAACAATGCCATAAAGAACCGAATATTACTAATCAAATAAGCTGAAAAAGAGATGTGAGCAAAAGAAGATTACTGTTTTGGGACCAATTCCTTTGAAAACAGAGAGCTCAGCCTTAACTTCATCAACAGACAAGTCTCGCAGATACTCCAAGCAGAATTTGCCCTTTCTCTCAAGCAAGCAACGCAGCACGTTCTTAATACATTTAGCCTTCGTCGGAGCTAGACCACCGCACCGAATGGCATCCTCCAAATCCTTGGCCTCAGCACCAAGCACCTTCAAAACGGCACCGTTTCAGAACCCAAAGTCACGCAAACACAAAAACGTACTAGTTAGTTGTTACCTACGTACTTGTTCCCAATTGGGGAAGGTGGATTTGAGAGAAGCGAAGGCCTTTTGGGAATTGGCCTCCGTGGTGTTCTGAGAGAGCACGGTTCGGACCAGACCGTCGAGAACGGTTTCCGGTTCAGTGTCGTGGTCGGGTGGTTGGAGCTGGCGGTACTTGGCGAGTTCTGGGGGGATACCGTGGAGGGATAAGAGAGTGTCTCGTACGCTTTGGCATTCTTGTGGGGTGGGTCGAGTGTGTGATGGGAATGGGTCCTTCAGATTCTCATCCACACGAACCGACTTCGGCTTCGGTTGATCCTTGCGCTCCGCCTCCTGCTGCTGCTGCTTCCTTTTCCGCCGCTTCTCCATTCTCTCAGCTCAGATTACCCTCGATTTGCTTCTTTCTCTGGTTTTGTTTTGCTCTTCCTTTTTCTTTTCATTTCACCGTCAATTTTTTATTTTTACTTATATTTTTTATCCTCCGTGAATATTGGTTTTAGTGCATTTCAATTCAAAATGTCTCAATTAAATCCCTCTAACTTTTTTTTCCACAAGATGCATAGGATTAAGGCACAAGTCAAGTCAAACGGTGCTAAAAATCAAATGTCTCAAACGCTAGAGAGCACTTGCAGCACCACAAATATGCATTAAAGTCGGCATGCTCTAATACACGTGAAACAATGTAAACGAAAACTAGTGCACCCAAACATGAACTGAAATCTAACATAAACTCAACCACAACCAAAACATGAACATAAATCTAACATAACTATAACTAGATATAGGAAGCAAACTCGTATTCTCCACCCAATTCTTGATCTGCTACACTTAAAGCAAAAATTTAATTTTATAATTTTAGTGTCGCTTCTTATAATTTTCAAGCCTAGACGGCTCTATCCAAACTTGCAGCAAGGCCAACATCAACAAATGGTACTCATCAAGCGCCATCAAAACATGAACTGAGAGGAGCAGAGGGCAAGCATGCTGGAAAGAGATGGCGTGCACACCATCATAGAACCAAAGGAGAGTGATGGTGGTCGGCGGCTATGGACAGTGGTGTAGAGGTTGAAGGTTGAGTTGTGAGGTGGCTCTAATTCCAGTGCTCTGGCTGCTGACAGCGGAATCTGATTGACAATAAGGTGACTTTAATAAATCATGTTGCTACGCTTGCAAAAAAAAATGTAATGTGACCAATGGAGCTTCACTTAAATGATTAACACATCATCATTTTTAACTATGTGGTGTCTTGCGCGGCTTTTAGATCTTACATGACCCTAATTAATTAAAAAAAATGAAAATTTAAAACCTAATTTTCGGTATCTCCCCTTGACTTTTTGCCCTCTCCCTTCTTCGCAACCCCTTGTTGGAATCTCTAGTCGGAAAACTCGATAACCACCCTAACTTTCATATCTCTTTCGCCCCTATCCATTCTAGAGGACTATCGAGCAACAGCAAAAAAAACCTAAACCCAAACTCAATCGCAACGAGCTATCCAAAAGTTGATATCATATTTGGATCAAGTCATAGTGGTAGGAATGTTCGAGCTAATGATGGCAATTTTATGAGTATGCAACAAATGACATTGATATTTTTAAGTCGGGTTTTGGATCACTAGTCGAGGAAAAGGAACCAAATGAAGAAGCTCAATGATTTTATGATTTGTTGATAGCTGCCAACCTACCTATATACGAAGGGGCTTTAGTTTTGAAGTTAGAAATTTGTGTGTTTGTTTGCTGCCAAATCTAACTAGAATGTGTGTCAACAATGTTATGATTTCTTTGCAAGTATGCTTTCACACGTAACACATAGAAATCATTCATTGCCAACCATTACTACCAACCAAGGAGATTTGTATCCATTTTAGGTTTGAAAGCACAAATAATTTGTTAATGTGTTCAAGGATGTTTGTTGTACTACAAAGATATATAGAGCCAACTTAATTAACTGAGTACAACTTTTGTTATTCTCCAATGTATGTGCCTCACAAAGGTGGAATAGATATATATAGAAATGTTCTAGTGAAGAAGATGTTTAACTTTTTATTGAAGACCAAATTACTAAGGTTGTCTGCGTTAATGGAGTGCACTTAAAATGAGATGACATCACTAACAGAAAGACAATGTGATATTTTGTGTCATCAATGTGAAGGTGAAGCTTAGAAACATTTTAATTAAGATTATAATGAATTTGCAAGTAGTATAGAATGTCAAACTAGGATTATGCTCATATTACATTACTCCTCACATTCAAGGGAGTGCAAAACCATACTCATATTGGTCAGTCAAGGTTACACCATATAACCTTCCACTTGAAATGTGCATGATTAGACCACACATGTTTCAAATTTGTCTTGTTATAGGCCTAGACAATCCTAAAACAATGATGAATGTGTTTTTATAGCCATTAATTAATGAATTGCAAGAGCTATGAAGTACTAGTGTCGTAACATATGATATCTCTATGACATAAAACTTTGTAATGCAGACGACTTTGGACGTGGTCTGTTAATGATTTTTCTACTTATGTTATGTTAACATAGTGGCACACTTACATACATTTGGCATATCAGTACTTCATGGGTAACACAAAGTCTTTTTAATCGTAGCAATAAAGTTTCATGGTTTGACACTCACCGTTGTTTCTTACCGGATCTGATCATATTTTAGAAAAATTAAAAAGAATTTCATGAACGGCGTAGTTGAGCATGATGGACCCCTACAAGTTTGGTCCAAGGAATAGATATAAGAATCAAATTCAGAACTCCCTAATATTATACATACTTAGAGCAAAAATGTGTGTACATGTCCTAGATATCCTTAATAAACTCCTAGACTTGTGCGCATATATATCTCTAAACAATATGTATTTGGGAATGGAGGAAGTAGCATATTTGATATTACTCCCTTTATGCACACATTTTGAGGGCTTATTAATTGTTAAAAAAATTATTAAAACACCATTATTTAAAATTGAGTTACATTAAAAAAAAAGAATGATTATTCATTTGTTACGTAATTGGTGAGAATTGTGATATGTGAAAATATGAGTTAATATATGAAAGATGTAATGTGGTGGTATAGATGAAAGTAAATATGATAAATAGTTTTGAACCATTTTGAAAAATATGCAAAAACTAAAAAAATAAAACTGTTTTTAGAATGGAGGGAGTAGGAGGTAGCCATGAAATTATCAGATCCACAACATCTTCTTTACGAGATATATATCGTTAAGTTTCTTGGTGCGGGTATATAACATAATAAAATGAAAGTATTTTAATTTCTAATGGCTTCTTTCTAAGTTCATGAACGCTGATACAGATATTAGTGAGGGTGAGTGACAAATCATTATTCATGCGCGCAAAACCATCATTAGCGATCGAGGATAGCTCTCAGGACTTTACCAGCTCCATTCGATTTGCTTTTTGTCTTGAAAAGGAGAAATCTTTCTACCTCCTTAGCTTGTTACTCTTTAAATTGATATATATGTTTTGTTTTCTTTTGAACTCAACTATCCACGTTTGAATCAAAGTCATAAAATTTCACTTCTCCTTTAATACATAAAGTCATAGATGATGAATACGGAGTTGTGGAGAAGGAATAGATGCAGGTGTAAAATATTCAATGGAAAAGAAGTTCTGGTCAAGAGATGAAGTTCTAGAACTTCAAGAAAACTTTCAATTCTCTCGCGCACCTTAATATCATCAATGAATCTAAGACAGATCATTTATTCAGTCTATACGTCCACAAATGAAGTATAAACTAATGTAAATACGATATTGGAAAAACCCTAGCTAGCTAGACCCACCAGTAAAATAGGAAATAGGTGAATCATTCATATTTTACCAAGAATATGAATACAGTGACATGATATTACAAGACTCTCCTCAGACCTATGATTTCCCCTTCTTATATCAAGAAGAAAACCATTCATTATTACTTGCAACATCTATCAATAAATATTAAATTAACAATATTCTCAGTTTCTTCATCATTACACTGACATTTCTGGCAATAAAAACAAGTTTGAAATATATATAATCGTACCTTGCAAATTGCACATGAAGCCTTTCGATCTAAACAAAGATTTGTTAACCTCAATAAGTAACAACGCTTCCACACCCAGAAAGAGGAAGAGAGTAGAAAAAGGAAGGAAGACACCGATAAAGCGAAGAGCTAAATGCATGTTTGGAAACACTTCTACCGTTGATTTTGACTTCAGAATCAATTATGAAGAGGAACTCATACAAGTAACTCGGAGGTTCCAAAATTAATTCTGATGAAAGAGAAGTTAATCCAAACATACTAGCATAATCCATCTACGAATCAAACTGAAAATTGGTATAAAAATAAAACAAAAAAGACCAAGAGATGCTTAGTAACATGGAATATACTTATAACCAAAACAGAAATGGATCGGACCGAGATGCTTGATTCCCCAAGAGTTGAGCTGTTGGATCTTTGTAACAATAAAGCTTGTTAGACCCTTTTCACTCACTATATAAGCTGCTAGATATGAAAGTAGGGTTTTCTCACTAGCATAAGCAAAGAAGCAACTACTTTTCCTTCTTTGACTCGTTGTACTTGTTCTTGAGCTTGTTTTGAGAGGTTCTTGTTGCTGTGATGGTGAAGGTGATCATCATCAGCAAAAGGTTGGACTTGGTGGGTGAGGATGATGATGATGTTTGTGATAAAGGAAGGGGAAGGGGTGAGGGGGTAATGATGATGGTTATGGAGGGTGAGAGATAAGGGCAAGGAGGGTAGTGAGGGCATGATGATTGCTGTTGGGTTAGGTCGTTGAAAGGTTGAAGAAAAATCCAAGGTAGTTCGTGCCATCATCATCCCTCTGAGAAAGAGAAAGGTTGATATACTAGCTCTCTCTCTTTCTTTCTCTCTCCTTTTTCTATTGTTGGAAGGAGGAATGAATGAATGAATTATCACGAAAACCGTGGTGACCAACTTTTTTATGCCCTCCAGCTCTTGTTCGTGAGGAAAAGGAAACATGACCCCATCTCATTTAATTTTTCTATGGAGGAAATTAACACCTGCCACTGTTCTTGCTGTCCTCAATGTATTATCCAATCAAATTTCAGACCATGTGGTTTGTCGTGTGATTCAATAGGGGTTGAATGCAAAGTAAATGAACTTCCATTCTAATTTAGGCTATATTTAGATTCCAAGAGACATTAGCAGAGACATTAGTATTAATTTTGAGATAAAAAGTAAACGAAATTTTCTTATTGAGATAAAAGTCGATTCACATTGCACTTTTCTTATCCGATCAAATTTATAAGAGCATGTAGTTTAACCTAAGTTGAGTGTATCTTGACGGACTTTTATTCCAATTTACAATAAGAGTATCATTCACTTTTTTTCTCATAGTAAAATGCTCATACCCATTTGCATTAGTATCAATGTGTATCCGAACATAGTCTTAAGTGTATGTGCAAGTTTGGAAACTTATTTGTAAACCACAATGCAGTCAAAATCATGATAAGCAGAGGCAATTTTCCTTCACCTTTGTTTTTGTCCACCATGATTTTAACTTCATAGTGATATTCGAACAAATATCTAAGCAGGCGATATATATGTGTGGGATCATTTTGTTGCCGCTCAATCATAAGTTTAGCATGGAGTAACAATGGACTAGCTAGGATGATGTTGGTATCTATCCATTTTTTCATAAATATTTAAAGCAGTGTCTAACTAATTTAATATATATAGACATAAAATTTTAACATGATAACATTTTTGTAAAATTTCCACACAAAAGGATCATGGTCTTGTAACATGTTTGAATCCACTATTAGACTCCCATAATCACTTTTTCACCTCTTAAAAGTTATTTCTAGTAGTTGCCCTAAGCATCACTACACTCCTCAACATGTATGTACCCCTTTGGTTTTCAAACACACACTAATTATAATATATTTAGGGTTAAGGAAAAAAGTACAGAATGATTGGGTGGTTTTGCAACCCTATGGATAAAGTTAGTGTAGACCGGTAGCTCAAATTTCTTTCATTTTTAGTCAGGGATTACAACTCATTATACTATAAGCACATTTTGATTTTATATTCAAAAACAGTAAAAGGCTGTTTGTGACTGTATATGTAGTAGATATATGAAATGTTATAAGCTTTATAGGGTTTAGCTAAAGATGGAGTTTGGCAGAACAGAGAGACAAATATACCCATGAGAATAAAGAATGACAAAGTCATTAAAAGAACTGACTTATGGCAGAGTTTAAGAGATTATAAAATGCAAATTAACACAAAATGAAAGATGATAGAAATAGAATATTATGTGGCCTTGTGAATGTAATGGCTGTCTTTCTGCAAAAGCAAGTTATGGGGACAAAAATGTTAGTTGCTATTCACATATAAGGCAATAATATTCCCAGCATTCTGAAGGTTGAAAGCAATAATTCATTGTTTACAGAGAAAGAGAGAAAAGATTCCCAGATAAGCATATTTTGAATGTTTGTCCAGTACTATTATACCTGGTCTGGTGATACTTCTTGATTCTCGCACTACTCAACAGTCTAATATAAATGTGTGTAAAACATCTTTTTCATAATTCTTTTTGTTTTTTTATTGCCCCTTTGTTCCTTGCTTTTCAACATTTTTGCCGCACGCCCCCACCCCTGCTTTTCTTGCTCAATTTATTTTATCTCACAAATTCCTCCTATGTGTGCATTTACCTTAAATTGGCCAAGTAAGAAAATATTTAGTTCATTTATCTCAGATGGTTCAATTCTAGTATAAAATTTAGTTCATTTATCTCAGATGGTTCAATTCTAATATCTCACTTCTATATAGCTGTTTCCATTGGAGCATAGATTTTTATGAGTAGTTTTTGAAATTCAAAGTTTTTTTTTTTTCATGAAAGACAAATCCGTCCAAAAATGTTATTAGTTTTCTACCAAACATTAGATTGTGTAAATTGGCTTGACCATTGATCCAAGGTGTCCCTTATGGTTTCTAAGTGGTGGTGGGTTCCAGTTTTGAGCACATATAGAGGACAAAAGTGCTTCTGGAAAATAACCCATCACCCCCTTCTTCTCTTATGACTTTTTGTTTGACCCTGATAAAAGTCAGTAAGTCATGCACAAACCAGCCTTTTCTTCCACTTTCTCCTCTTGTGAATGGAGGAAAATGTGGCAAACCAAATGGGTTTGACGGAAAAGTGGAACACTGGAATCAAAGTGAAAATCTTTTACAGAGATTCAAATCTTTTTGAGAAAAAACAAAGTCTAAGAGGATCATATATATACAAAGTGCACAGCTAGCATATATACCGTGCATGTTCCTTTTGTCCTTAATTTCTAATGTGTTAAATAATTAGTTGGACCTACAGACATCATAAGCACAGAACAAGGAAAAAATAAGTAGGGGTAAAAATCTAACCCCTATTAATAGATAATTGAAGTAAATACTATAAAGTTATGATGGAACTAAACGACCACACGACCCATTGCTATTTTGGTTGGTCCAAACGATTAGACGACCAAAGCTAGTCAATTGACTAAGCAATTGGCTAAGTATAAGCTAAGTTGTTAGAATCGTGCTTAAGCTAACTTAATCAAGGTGAATACATCAATACCACCTAGATGATAGATTGGCCAATAGCTAACTGCTTTCACAGTTAATCAGACGATCACTATAAATATGTTTAATTGCATTGTAAGCTATAAAGACAATTCATTTTATTTACTATTGTTCTTCTAAACTTTGAGATTCTCTTTCTGATCTTGAGTTGATTTGAGCATTTGGGAGCCTTTGCACATACCTCACTCATCGCGGACATTCACTACATTACCGTGCTCACCCTCGTGCTCTCTATTGTGCACCAACAAGCTTGATCAGAGGTTGGTTTTGCTCAGATTCAGGAAGATCAATTGACATTGTCTTTGGGAATTCTCCAAATTCATTCTCATTACCATGGTGGATACTCGTTGCTAAATCAGGCAACGACTTCCTCAAGGAGCCCCTGTTTCAAAAAACTAGGAAATCCTTGGGATGCTATGGTTTGGACCTACAAGAATTCATTCTCGCCATGAGGAGGAAGTGATAGAGAATGTTCCAATTCAGGAGGATTTGATTAAGCGATTGAAACATCAAATTAAAGAGTTAGAAAAATTTATGCGTGTTTCGAACATGCATGGGGATGAGGACTCCAACTACCCCAACATAACTATAGAGAGGTATGCTCACCATGAATGTCCAAAAACTCATAAGAAACTAGAAGAGGTTCAACATAGTTACATGAGAATCATAACTCGTCATGAAGGTGTTTCTTGAGTTATGGCCAAACAATTGAAATTTTGGCCAAAAGATGGATATAATTTCATTCTCCCTCCGTTTCAAAATAACTGTCCACTTAGAGGAAAAAAGTTGGGGTAAACCCCCACTTTCATCCCTGAAGTTTACACTCGCTTTCAATTTTGTCCCTATTCTTATAAAAGGCCTCCCATGGTCCCCAATGTTGACAAACGTAAGTCATGTTAGTCCCTATGGTAGATCCCGTTAGTGAACGGTAACGGCCAAGCTGATTTGACACGTTATGTGCCCCGTTGGCCATACCACGTGTCCCTGATAAGTTTCCCCCCCAAAAAAAAAACATATTGGCGACATAGTCCCTAAAAGTTGTCACTCCGGATTGGCCAGTGTGTTGGAAAAATAGTCATTGCCACCTTCAAACCCCACGTAACGTGTTCTAAACCACAAACCTTCCAACTCCCTCATTTCCACTTGACTCGTTAAAGAAGCAAGCTTACTGGAGAAGAAGGTTGAGGTGTGGGTTCGTGCAGGTGAACCACAAAGGATTCGTTCCAAAGCACTACTCGAGCTACCATTGGCATCTTTGCTCCCATTCGTTTCTACACGAGAATTCGACCTTCCATTCATTCTATGTCAATTCCGACTCGGATGCGACACCAAATTTGAGACTCGAAGAAGCAAAGTGGAGAGATTGAAGCTTTTCTAATTTTGGGATTTTGACCCTGTTCTATAGTTCTTCTTCTAATATATGGCTCGCAGGGACTAAATTGACTCAATCAAAGTTTTTCCCAACATTCAAATCCACGTGTAAACTTATCAGGGACACGTGGTATGGCCAACGGGGCACATAACGTGCCAAATCAGCTTGGTCGTTACCGTTCACTAACGAGATCTACCCCAGGGACTAATATGACTTACGTTTGTCAACAATGGGGACCACGGGAGGCCTTTTATAGGATTAGGGACCAAATTGAAAGCGTGTGTAAACTTCATGTGCGAAAATGGGGGTTTACCAAAAAAGTTATTTCATAATAATTATCCACTTAGAATTTCAATGGAGCATTAATTGATGTTTTTCCATATAATACCCCTATAAGAAAAATAGACGATGAGAGATAAAAATACACTTTAAAGGTTAAAGTAGAAAAACAAATAATATATTTTAAAAAGTAAATAATATTAATTGCATTTCTTAATATGCGTGTTTTTTTTCTCTTTCTAGACAGTTATTTTAAAACAAAGACTATTATTTATTGAGATTAGACACTAACAAGTTTGATGGAAATTAGTATTTAATACTAATTATTTTACTCCCCATTAGACTCATAAATGGAAATGTAATAAGACAAGAAGAACGATAATGAAGTTCACTTCATCTCTTAACTATGAGAGTACCCAAGCTTAAAAAAAAAAGGTGTATAAAGTAAAAAATGGTGTGGACCTGAAATGTATGGGACATCCAAACCTGGACTCTGCATTTTATGGGCTGTGAATGGTGCTACGACAATGTCACATTGTCTCTCTTGATAAGCCCATATGGATATGGTAGTCATTTCATTTCTGTTTGGGCCTTCCTCTCTATGAACATCAACACGGATAAGCTGGCAAACGTGGTGGAGAGCAGCGGGGACGTAAAAGCGCGCCGTCGTGGTGGGAGATGGTTTTAAACTTGCAGTTTTCTCCTGGGACTTTCTTTAAACACCTTTCGTCCTCGCGAAAATCCGCAACACACTGTTACCACAAATACTCCACACCCACCCTCTCCCGCTTCGGAACCCTAAACTCCCGCCAGAAAGACCAGATTCATCTCTACGTCGACGCTCTTCTTCAATGGAACAAGGTATTTCCAGTTTCTCTCCCCCTCACACACACCACCAACAACAACAACAACGCTCAATCTCCTTTAACACTTGCTTGATTGCTTGTTGTAACTGCAATTGCAGCGTATGAATCTGACCGCAGTTCGAGAGGTGAACGAAGTCATGGAAAGGCACGTGGAGGATTCTCTTGCGATTTTGCCTCCGTTGAGCGATTGTTACCGCGCGCACTGCGGCGGCGCTTCCGGCGATAAGCTCAGCCTCGTTGACGTCGGAACCGGCGCCGGTCTCCCGGGAGTAGTTTTGGCCATAGCTCGTCCAGGTGAATTACTCATGTGTAATGTATTATTATTGCTCGGTGGTGTTCCCTTGTTGTGACTTGTGATTCAATGGAATAGAATGGGATATCACGCTGCTCGAGTCTATGAACAAGCGATGCGTCTTCTTGGAGCACGTTGTCGGTGTTATAGGTTCCTCCAACATTCAAGTTGTAAGAGGAAGAGCTGAGGTAAAACACACAAATCTGTTTCTTTTGATAAGAATTTTCATTTGAAAATATCTTGTGTTTGCTAAAATATAAATGGCAAAATTTTATCTACGAAAACACGGAATAACGCTGAACACTTTTCTTTTCTTAACTTCAAACTGTCAAGGACCCTTGTGTTGCTGCCTCAAAATGTGTCTATTCTGTGCATAGGACAGAGTTTGGGGCACAATCCTTGCTTCAGAGAGCAATTTGACGTAGCAGTAGCCAGGGCAGTTGCAGAGATGAGAGTGTTAGGTACTTCTACTATTGAGGGCTTCCAGGTTTAATTTTTCATTGCTTTGATACTCAGTGATTTGTTACTGGTTTGGTGTTTGCTTCTTGTTATTTTATTGCCAGCTGAGTATTGTCTTCCCTTTGTTCGAGTGGGTGGATTGTTTATAGCTGCCAAGGGTCATGATCCTGAGGTATGTAATTTCAAGTCTTTTATCGTCTGCTGATTCATATATCATGTAATAATGATGCTTTGCCTGTTGCTTTCCTGCAAGAGATGTCTGACAAAGTTATAATCCACTGTTAAGATAAAAATATATGTTCAACTGTTAGTGCAAATTGCAAAGTTTTTACACTATTATTTGATGATTTTTTGGCTCACCTTTAAAAAGTTAAACTTCCTACATGGTGGTTGTGAAGTCAAACTCATTGAGGGATTTTTCAAGGCATCATTTGGTGAGATGACCTCGTATTGTGAGAGATGAGTACTAAATTTTGACTGGACAACCATATATAAATGATCAAGATTAAAAATTATTTAATAGTCACATGACTGGATGTTGTAATCTTTAGTCTTGACCATTCATGGTTAGGTCTAATAATCAAGAAGACTTCATGCTCTCATATCTTACACCAAGTTATCTCATGTGATACGTCAAGATTTAATCCTCTCAATGTCACATAACATAAGAATGTCTTTCTCACTAAATACATTTCCTTTTAGTACATCTCAAATCATATTGAATTATAATGTGGCTTTTCTATGCAATCCCATGGATTTGAACTTCTGAACCATCTGTTGGTTTCCTGTGGGGTGAATTCGGATAGGATGAAGTTAAGAAAGCTGAAAGCGCCATCCAGAAGATGGGTGCATCTCTATTGCAAGTGCGATCAGGTACACAGCTTTAAACTTCAATCATTGGATATAGACTTTTCTACGAGTTAAAAAAATTGATATTTTCTGGGATGAACTTGCAATCTGAGTGAAGTGAGGTCTAAACCTTCCTTGTCAGATAGTGCTAACCATCATGTAAGTTGATTAGTTTTATACAAACTGAATCATGTAACTTGATTTATACATGCTGAATCTGTAAAATCAAATTTCAAGTATTTCAGTTACCCTCCCCCTCACCCTATTCAGTTGAATGTTCTGGAGCTTAGCAAGTGATGACTCTTTTCTCTACTAGAAAGACTGTTGGGGGGTTTAACTGCCTTATGGGATGGTCTTCCAGTTTTTCTTGAAACAGTTAATCTTGGCTATACCATTATGTTCATGATTTTATCGAAGAGTTTGTATTTCTTTTGTATTTATTTTTCTTCAGTGGATGAACAAGCTTATTGAAGTAACTTTACGTTGATGTTGCCATGTCCAGTGGAATCTCAAAGCCCATATGGTCAGCGAACTGCTGTCTTATGTCTAAAGGATCATCCTACCCCAATGAAATATCCCCGTGATCCAGGTACACCAGCTAAAGAACCGTTGTAAGTTAGATGCTCATTCTGCTGGCTGTATTTTACCATTCTTTATACCCAATCCTCCTATTTTTCGTTAACCAATGTCTGAGATGCACCAGTGGCTCGAATTTTCAACCGTTGTAAGTTAGAACAAACTTTTGTAAGTACCTGCTGTTATGTTTGTTTACAATTTATCTTCCTGTGATGCTACTGTACATGCATATAGACAAAGCTTTACAATATGCAATGCATTTCTATACATGGAAACTGCAAGCTCTAACGTCTACAGCCAGATGAGAAAAATTAATTATTCACGAGATCCCATTCATATAGCAGTGGTGAGTGATTTTCCCATAATAGATAAAAGCTAATTAACTTATTTTTCACATTTGCAATACCTTTGGACATTGTCATATCCTTCTTCTGAAGACAAATATGAGCTTCTCTGTGAGTCGAGGATGATTTTCAAGAGTATGGCATTTTACGATGCGTGGGAACCACTAGTCTAGATACTTTGAACCAATGTTCGCAAAATCGATTTGGGCATTGAACTGGTTGATCTTCCGGTTCACGGTCAAGACCGGTTTCTGCGGTTGTCAACTGGTTTTTTGTAGTTTGGTTATAAGTAGTAAGTACGAACCAAACTGCCAAAACTTCCGGTTCCCGGTTAATCCAGGCGGACCGTTCAGTTCGGTTCGGTTCTGTCAACATTGCTTTGAACAATTCTGTTTTAATTGGAAATCTATAATTGATATTCCAAAAAAAAATTCCTTCAATTAAAAATTTCAAGCTTTTATGATATGAGAATAATTTCACCTTACTTTCATTCTTTGGCTTGGCGTTGGAAATAGAAAGTTTACCTCAAATTTCTATGCGCTTGCATGACTAAATACCTTAGTACAACTTCTATCTCCACATAAAGCCAACGAAGTTGTACCGTTGGGGCATCATCTGTCCCTAAGAGATGATATTAAAAACAATAGAAGGTACAAACCTCACATTATGGAAAATATTGATTGCTCCATTGTGGAGTTTCATTTACAAGCTTCCAATGCCTTTAAACTTCATTTGTCTCCATTTCCAAATTTGATGACCAAACTGTAAACTAGTCTTGAAAGTGTCCAACATCACTTAGTTTCAGCAAATATATTCATGGAGGCGGTAAAGTTCATCACCCATTCTTACTTAACAACCTCTTCAATTGTTGCTAAATTCATGTCACCACCATCTTCAATGCTACTGACCACATTAGTTTGAGAGTTTCATAATCGTTCATTTTTCTTAATTTCTTCAATTCATCCATCATTTTTGTACACTTCACTTGTACATGGCCCTTCTCCCTCAATAGAAGAAATTATTAATAGATAATGATAAGAGTTTCAAATTTTACCTACACCAATAAAATCGCAATGTATCATTTCTCTCATTCTTCATTTTTAATTTTTCTCCTCCTTTACGATGGAGGCTTACATGGACCCTCTTTACTCTCTTGAGCCCACTCTTATTGAGCTTCGGTTTGGCCCTTTTTGAATTTTGAAGCTTTGCTCCGTTGATAAAAAACAAGAAGATGACGAGATAGACTCAAATTCAATGTTACATTGATATAATAATGAAGGTTATTTCTTAATACAAACTGCATCTTTCAATAGGAATGAAGAATCCTCAGATTAGGGCGTTAAGCCCTCCTTTCCATAAAAAAAAAAAAAAAGAATCCTCGGATTACCAAACAATTAGTTCTATAAATCCGAGGTTGGAAAAAAATCAAATTGAGAAGCACCCTTATTTTTTTTTATCTCAATTTCCGCTCTTTTATCTTTACATATTTGTGTGTATTTCCTATTACATCACATATCATATCTTATCATAAATAAATCTCTCTTTTCTTCCCATTTTACTTTTGTTGCGAGTGAATTTGGAGTATGAAAGAAGTATTAGAAGTACTAAGGTTGGAGAGAAATGCCCAACATTCTCCTACCTTTCAGGTGCTAAAAATAGCTAGTTTTGATTCACTCACAAATTCTTTCTCTTCCATTTCATTTTCACTCTTTCTCTTCCATCTCATTTTCACCCTTATAGAACAGGAACAAAGACTTGCCAAACCTTAATGTGACAGTCCAAACTGCCACTATACACAAGAAAAGAAGCTTCCGACGAGTCACAACGATCAAGCACAGCACTTATGCTCTTAATTGGACCCCTATGCCCTTCCAAAACACCTAAACAAGAATACTCTTTCCCTTCACCTCTCCAGATTCTTATCGTTTTATCCTCAGAACCGCTGCAAACCAAATTCTCCACCACAGCCAAACACAAGATAGATTTCGTGTGCCCCCTAATCGCACCCACCACGACCAATTCACCATTTTCACCCTTCTCCGACACCAATATCGACCTATCACACGCACCAGAATACAGCACAGACCCATCACTGCTTAGAGCCAGAGCATTGATCCCAGAGTTGTGTTTCTCCAACGTGTACAGCAAATAGTGTTTCTTTTCCCCTTCCCTTTTCTTCCAAACCTTGATCCTCTTATCCGCCGATCCAGTGTAGACATGCCCATCCTCTGAGACTGCAACCGCGTTGACAGCATCATCGTGCGCGTTGGAAACTGATTCCAAACAGGTGAAGTCTCTGGTTCGCCAAATCTTGATTGTTCTGTCCCACGAAACAGAGTACAGCAAGGTCCCGTCTTTGGACAGAGCCAGAGAAGACACAGTGTCAACGTGGTGAACCCAGGTGGATTTTTTGTGCCTCCGAATCTGAACGTGGTTTTTGGGGGTTAACATCTTCGAGACACGGTCGTTGAATGTTGGAAGCGTGGCTAAAAGGGTGTGCTTTTGTTGTTGTTGGCTCTGTTTCTGTTCGTTGTTGTTGTTGGTGATCTTCCAGACGCGGATTTTGTGGTCCTGGTGAGCGGTGAAGAGCTTGTTAGAGTGAAATAGTATGGACTTCACTGCACCCTTTCCTGCAAGAGCTATTGAATGTTGTTGAGGTTCGAGCTGGGCGCAGTGAAAGGATCTGATTTCTCTGTCGGAGGAACCGGTGTAGAGGAAATTTCCGGCGAGGGTGAGGGAGGATGTGTAGGATGGTGATTGGCCTTTGAGAGTTGTGAGGCAGTTGTGAGAGGTGGATGTGGAAGGATTGAGATTGAGGAGGTTGGAGTGTGAGGAGTTAAGGGAAGGGACTGATGCGAGGCTGCGTTGTGAAGACAGAGACCTTGAATGGTGGTCGTTGAATCTGTGAGTGGTGTGGTGGTGCTCCATGAAGATTGAAGAATCACATGGTATGAGCTTGAGTAGCCGAAAATGAAGTGAAGTGATGCTATATAAATGGAGGGGAAGGATAATGATTTGTGTGCAGAGAGATTGCTGCAGAGCTGGTTATGTGGGACCTTGAAGTGCAACAAGATTGGTTCACTTAAGCCGTCCGCAGATTTGAATATCAATGTGAAATTTCATTTTGCTGATAAATTATGAATGTATGATTATGATTAAAATATTAAATCGTCACTTTTTAAAATATATTTTAATTATAACAGTTTATTGATAGATTTAAGGTAGCGTTTGGTAAATGGGTGGGAAGGGAACGGAACATCTGTATTTCATTATGTGTTTGTCATGTTTTAAGATGGTATGAAACATGATAAAAAGGTGGAACAAGACAATTTGGTTTCATTGAAAAGGGTAGAACAGAATGTAACAGAACGAAACACTCTCTTAAATTTTTTACATAATCTACAATGCCCTTAATTTTTTTTGGTTACATAAGGAAATAAAACAAACAAAAAAGAAAGCAACTAAATTACCGCATCTTTGCACAAGAGTGGAATCACAAAGGACGGAGGCTCCTTTCAAATACGCATTGAACACCCTGAGTGAGAAGCTTGTCTCGTCAACGCATCCGTCACCGCATTTTTATCACGCGAAACATAGGAGAATTGGACCTTCCAATTCCCAATCAACATAGCTCGAATAGAAGCAATAGTATCTCGTTGCCAAAAGGTTCGGGTGTCCCTGTTCTGGCTCATAAGCTCCACAATATCCTTACAATCCATGTAGCAGACTATATCACGGAAACTCAAGTCTCATACTAGCTTCAAACCGGATCGAAGCGCCAGAAGCTCTGCTATGAAAGCACAACCAGTCCCATAAGAACAAGCAAAGCCCGAAAGTCATCGACCGGTTGAGTCCCTCACTACACCGCCATCACCCATCTAATTTGACCCTGCAATCCAGCTGCCATCCGTATCAAGGTGGATAAAATTAATACCCTTCACAAACATGGGTTCTCGAGGGTTCGACATTATCTTCCCCCATCTCGCAAACTCATTCACTGTTATCAAAATCTGCCGCCAAACCACTTGAATAGGCCACGGTTGAGGATCGAAAACCACGCTATTCCGTAACGCCATATACACCAGAGAGTGACAATCGCAAACGCTTGCTGAAGTCCCTGAAGGAGGTGTCAAAACCAGTCTTGGAAGGAATACGCCGCATGAGGGGTTGGCAGCAAACTATGAAAGTGGTCTCATATCAATCGCGAGTCACGACAATATTATATTTGAAATCTTTTGATTATATAATTAAAAAAATCAATTTTTTTCTAAAATAGCAAGAAACTAATTATTGTAACACTAAATTTCTGCTTTTCAAAAAATCACTTCAAATAAAATTAATTATTTTTTCAAAATTAAAATCACTTTTTTAAGCAATGACAACCAATTGTTTAAAATCACTTCTATATAAAAAAAATCTTTTATAGTTTTGTATGCATACAATTTAAAATCACTTTATAGTTTCGTATCCAATTAGTTCAAAAAAACATTTTTAAAATTTTGTATCCAAACAGTTTAAAAAACACTTTTATAGTTTTGTATTAAAAAGTTTAAAAGCAAAAAATAAGCAATGAAAAATGGTTTAAAATCACTTATATATATAAAAGGGAACTTTTAATTGTTGTGTCTAAATAATTCAAAATCATTTTATAGTTTTATATTTAAACAGTTTAAAAAACACTTTTACAGTTTAAAATCACTGAATAAGCAATGGCAAACGGTTTAAAATCACTTCTATATAAAAAAAACACCTTTATAGTTTTGTATTCAAACAATTTAAAGTTTTGTATTCAAACAATTTAAAATCACTTCTAAAAGTGAAAAACACTTATTATAACTATAGACAAACATAAATTAATTTTTACTTTTCAGAAAATTACTTAAATAAAATCAATTATTTTTTCAATAGCTACTATAAATAGCTTCAAGAAATATTCAAATTTCTATTTTTTTAAAACATACACAAACAACTTAAAAATGTATAAGTGATTATTTTTTGAAGATAAGTACTATGACAAATGAGCTCTATATATAATATTCAAATGAGTTCAACTTTTATATATTCTATCAAATATTAAACATGTAGCGTTATATATGTTATAGTTTCAAGTCCCTTTATAGTTTTGATGTGAGTTGTCAATCCTTAGTAGCTAACTAGCTATGTTGTATTCGGTGGTCCGCAACCTACAGTAAAACTACCAGTAATTGCAAGATAACAAAAAACGTAAGCTTGCATTTTGCGGTTTTGCGGCGATTATTCCAACGGTCGGTTAAAACCGTTGCAAATTGGTCGCACGATGCCATAATTGCAGCGTTATTCCAACCGCCGTGTTTTCTTTTTTAGTGTATAATATATCTACAAAGCTCTCCAGCTAAAATCCGGGTGGTGACATGTTGTGTAATTTATCCAAAGATGTGATTTTGAATCGCCACTTCAAATTCTGCCTGCCTAACCAATAAACCACATAATACAAATAATCTGTGGAAATCAGTGACGAAATGGATAGAATAGAATAGATAGTGCACTTAGTAGCATAGATCAGGTGGCGGTTACCATCAATATGAATAAAGGTGAGTAAACATGTAAATGTAAAGGGCGTAGATTATTAAAGAGAGATAAGAAGAGAAGAGAAATAACTAATAGGTGTGATATATAGTGTGATATAATTGAAAGAAATAAATAGAAAAAAATAAATGTCCAATGATGTCTATATTATTTGGTGTACATCAATCATTGTTGCCTTACTCAGAAATTGCACAATATATTTTCAGCAGGTGCTGGCGAGCAATCAGGTAAGAAACTGCACAATATATTAATGAAAGTTACACATATCCGTGCCATTATATAAATTTGTCGGTTATTAGAAAGGACAGAGACTGATCAATACATATATATGTTTTAGGATAACCAAAAAATTTATGAAATTAAGTACCCTTGTCCCTTTCGTTCTAGATACCAAAACCTAATTAGGTATTAGCACGTAATTGGTGGAGTGCAACTTTATCTACATTATCTTGAAGGCTTAGCTTAATGATGTAACTGTCAACGTAGAAATATAATTCAAAGAGAAAAGACAGATTTTTGGTCCGAATTAAATTTTGAGGGACACTATATCACACAATAAGTGTGACGCACGATTCACACGATTGAGGAAATCAAGTTTTACTATTTTGAAATTAAAATAAAATTGGATAAATTTATGAACATACAATTCTTATGATGTCATTTTCATTAAATTTGTTATTTGAAATCAACCCAACGTTCAGTTAAAAAAAAAAAAAACTCGACGTTATAGTGTTTACATTACCTAATTTTTGCTCCGATGTCACCTTATATGGTGGATTATGTCAGATGAAATGGTGTAAATTTGTTTTAGGGTTAATGGTTTACTTGGTTCCTGTGGTTGCACCAAGAAGAAGAAAGAACCACGAACCTGTGATGCGTGAGTTAGGGAAGGAGAAGAAAGAGGAATTAGGGATTTGGGAAATTTTAGATTTAATTAGCGATTTTTTGTTTTTGTAATATCTGACCTGTATTTCAATAAAAAAAAAACCACGTCACCTACATTAACCCAGTCAGCCTGCCACAAGTGCACTCGCCGAAGCTCCGGTCTCCGGCAGTAGGGGTGGGAATAGGCCAGGCCGCCGACAGGGGCCTATGGCCTGGCCTGTTTAAAGCCTAGCCTGGCCTAGCCTGTTTAATATAAAGGCTAGACTCAGGCTTTTTAAAAAGCCTATTTAACTAAATAAATCAGGCTTAGGCTTATAAAAAAGTTTATTAAGCCTATCAGACCGGTCTGTTTATTAGTATCTTAATTTAATATATTAATTTAATAAAATATACAAATAAATCAAAATATTAAATTCAATATACATCCATCTAACATGTCACCAGTTTTGGTATTTGTAGAAAAATTAATTTTACCTTTTTGAAACTTGTCGATTGACAAACATAGTTGGCCTATTTAGATGTAGGCTTGTTGGCCTGCTTAGATGTTGGTCTGTTTATATGTAGGCTTTTTGACCTATTTAAAGGCCTTATGCGAAAATAGGCCTATAAATAGGCTTCAGGCCAGGCCAGGCTTTCAAAAAGGCCAGGCCCAAGCAAAATAAAAAGCCTATGATAGGCCACAGGCCAGGCTTAGGCCTTAAATTTTTTAAATAGGTCAGACCTATTTACGCAAAGCCTAGCCCGGCCTAGCCTATTCCCACCCCTATCTGGCAGGGACCTATATCAAACTTAGTACAACTACAGGGACCTCTTGCAAACTTTTTTCCGGAGAGGGACCAAAACCAAATTTTGGTGCAACCACAGGGACCAAGTAAACCATTAACCCTTTGTTTTAACAATAACTTTATTTTTGAAAAGAAAGTAGATGTATAATTCCCAACAAATTTATCAAAGTAAATTATACCAATTTTTTTACTTAAAGTTTTATTAATAAAATTATTGATTCACGTATAATAGTACCGTAAATATATACTTTCTGTACTATAATATGCATATGGCGTGGCACGTTACATGCTTCATAAGAGAAAATAATAAGAAACCTAACCATGAATGCGATAGGATAGGTCAGGTCAACTTGAGCCATTTGGCTTGTCTTCATTTGATTTGATGTCTCTCTCAATTGGTGCCTTTTCTTTGTAAAGTAAGAAAAATGTGCAGTTTCTGGTGACCTTAGATTAGAAGACATGGACCCCTTCATTGAGTTTTCTTGTCCCATATCTTTTGCAGTTAATGATCATCGATCAGTTGCTTCATAATCACTCGACAAACTCATTTAATTTGAACTTTCCATTTATCCTCCTCTTTGCTTCCCAATATATTGATTGGGTCGTCCATCTATTTAATTTATTTTTCACGTCCTACCATTTATAAGTGGAGCTCCATATTTCTCTCACGTTATATCTTCTCTGGATTTTATACTCCAGTACTTAATTCTTAATTTGGTATGTGTTCAAGTCAAGAACTGCATGAGTGTTACTGAATAATGTCTCATTTCATATATATGGATGTGACATTGATAATTTTACACGAGTAAATTTTAATTGACATGACAAAATTTAATTGGTGGGACAGAGAATGAGATACCATTTGCGTACAAAGGGTCTCAATCCCTCCAAGATACTGAGGCAAAGCAAGCCAACCCAACTCAAAACTTAATCTCTCATAATACAAGTAAACATACGTTCTACCCTTACAACGTTACCTCTTATATGTTCGGGCATTAATTACATAACAAAGTCACTTTAATTCCCTCCCAGTACCTTGCCTCAAATCCGACTTCCATCTTCTCCTATGCAGTCAAAATTTAATGGTGATGACGCGATCCATTCTATTTCAATCGAGTATTCCCCAGAATTACTTAGCTAAATCTTTCCTAAAAAATGGGGAAGTGACCAACCATTTGACATGATGTCTCAGATACATTGTTAATGCATATAAATTAAATTCTTATAATAATGTCAATTTTCCTTATATTGTTAATTTCCTATTTTTACTTGTTTAAAAATACAAATTAAATAAATAGCTGGTAGATAGTTAATGTCCTTAAACATGTAGTCCAGAGTTTGATTATTGGTCTGTGTACAGAGAATGATTTATTGAAAGAAATCTACTCACTTCATGTGATCCAAGAGCATTGAGAAAGTTAGTATTATGGCTGCCGGCAGTGAAGATATTTTTTTTGTCGAAAGATCTCATGTCATTGAAAAAAGGCCCATGGCCCAAACCCCACATGGGAAAAACACGGCAAGCAGCCAAGCCAAACTAAAGGAAGTACTAGAGATGGTTTTCCGGCCCAATAAAGTATTCAGAAGAGCAGAACTCCTTCGGAGTCCAGCCCAGAAAAAAAATTATACGGCCCATGTAATGAGGTGGCGCAAATAGCAATACGGGTCCAACTTGGATAATTTGAAATTGAGAGAAATTTTCCGAACATAGCAATAAAAAATGAAATTTGATGACTAACCAAGTAACCATACATGGTTATATATCTCATAATATGAATGGAAGGTGAAGCAACTCACATCAACTTTTACCAACAACAATGTGTGATACAATTGGTAGATAGTTAGTTAGGTTTTTTAAGCATTTAGTTCACGGTTCGGTCCCTGAGCGGTGCGTATAGAGAAACATTTATTGAGAGAGACCTACCACTTAACGTGATCTCAAAGTCGTGTGAAATTAGTCTCATGACTGTCCGACAGTATTTTAGGGGAAAAATGAATGAAAGAAGTATAAAGTACTTGGTATAAAATGAGTGTAGAAAAATTTAAATAACAATTAGTGTACATCTTTTGAGTTTAGACCAAAAGAGAAATAGAAAAAGAAAAGGGATTATCAACAAATTGGTCCCTGTGTTTGGGCCACCGTCTGAAGTAGGTCCCTCGTCGGAAAAATCTTAGCAGATGGTCCCTCTGTTTACAAACTGTCTGAAATAGGTCCTCACCGGAGCCCGGAGCTCCGGCGAGAGTGCTGAGTGGCAGATCAATGCTGATGTGGATTTATCCACGTCATTTTTAATTTATTTTTAATGACAAATGTGTAATTAATAATTAAAATGAAATAAATAAATAATAAAAAAGTAAAAATTAAAAAAAATTAATTCTCTAAACAAACTTTAATTTGTAAATTAACTAAACAAACTTAACTTCTAAATTAAAACTAAATCCAGAATGTTCTTCATCTTCATATCTTCACCTTCATCTTCATCTTCTCATCTGAAAACCCAGAATCAAAACCAAATCTCTCTCCCTCCCAACAACAGCAACCCCAAACCCCTCCCCCTCCCCTTCCCACTCCCAACAGCACCCAAACACAGCGAAAATAACCCAGAGCGACGGAACAGAGCCGTAACCTTCGTCGTGGTCACCGTCACGGGTTCGACCTCCTTCCCCATCATTCCCACTCAGATCTGAAAAGATCCAGTTGTAAAGGTGGGGAAACAGAGGAAGGTTGTGGCTTCAGAGAGTGAGAAAATTGAAGACGAAGCCAAACAGTAAAATTAAGCTTCCAAAACCGCTCAACAAACCCAGAAAAAAATAGCAACAGGAGCAACCCCACCTCATTGATTTTGTGCTACTGGGTGTGAAAAAAATTGAAACTTTGAGGGTGAGAAAGCAGAAAATTTGAAGAAGAAGATGAAGAGGGGGAAGCTAGAACAGCGCTTTTGGGCTTCTCACTGACGCGCGCAAGGTGGCAAGGCACGCGTGGCTCGACGGGGAGAAGCTCTGGGGGTGAGGTGGCGGTCGCGGTGTTGTTGTCGACGGCGGCGGAGTCATTCTCCATCAGAAGAAGCAGAAGCCGAAGCGAAACAGAGAGAGAAAATCGAAGACGAAGAAGAAAGAGAAGAAGGGAAACATAAAACTGATATTATTTGGGTATTATCTTCTCTATCAGTGGTGGTGTTTTATTGAGTCTGTTTCTTTCTGGGTATTATGTGTTGATGATGGAGTTTTTAATTTTTTGGTTGATCTGGTGTTTAATGAATGGGTTGATGAAGAAGGGAAAGAGTTTTTGTGTTTATGTTTTAATTTTCTAGATTCTGAAGAAGGGGATGAAGAAGGTTAATGAGGATGATTTTAGTTTTGTTAATTATAGATTTATTATTTTTGTAATTTTTATTTTTAATTATAATTTAATAACTAATTAAAATTTAATTAAAAATGACGTGGATAATGCCACGTCATCTCCGTCGTGCCACTCAGCACTCTCGCCGGAGTTCCGGGCTCCGGCGAGGACCAATTTCAGACAGTGTACAAACAGATGGACATTTTGCTAAGAATTTTCCGACGAGGGACCTACCTCAGACGGCGATCCAAACACAGGGACCAACATGGTGATTATCCCAAAAGGAAAACATAAACATGTGATATATATATATATATATATATATAAAAGTCATTCTCGGAGAAAATTTTCCTCAATAGTCAATGCCCACAAGGGAACCTGGTGATATGTGAGGATTTATGATTTGAATAAAAATATTCCATTTATTCGGTGCTTTGACGTTTTAGTTTTTTTTGGAATTTTACTGTAGAAATTAAAGCACCCACCCTCGAAGCTTCTGGATGGGAGAGGCCATGGAGCGTAGTTATATGTTGAACTTAACATGTCAAAAGTTTACTTCTTCAATTCAAATTAAATTTAATGGGGCAAATTCTAACCTTTCTATATGTGTGTCCAAATATCGCATTTGTGTTCACTTCAACCTGAAGAATTTTTATTTCATTATTATTATCGTAGTCAAATAAAGCTTATCTGGAAGTAGAAGCTTCCATTTAGGTGGCTTTTGTTGAACACGGTCGCATGAAATTAATCAAATTATCCTCTTGTCATGCGATTTTATTATTATTGTATTGTATGCGATTCCATTTCCACGTGCCCAAATTCGCACGCCATTATAACCACTATTCACACGCATTTCTTGATCAAAGACGACTGGTATGAATTCTCATCACTATAAAACCACGCAGAATTGGTAAAACCCCTTCAATTCGATCAATTCCTTATAACCAATCAAGTTTTTGGTGGAACTCTCATAACAACTCAAAGCAATGAATGGAAATTACAACTCTTATGGAACATCTTGGGCAGACCAATGGGACGATGGTCCAGATCCTATCATGGTTGGTTCCAGCTCCAACAAGAAAACCAACACAGCCAAATACAAGGAGAAGGTTGGGGAGGGTCTTGGCAAGACCAAAACAGTGGCTTCCACTGGCATCAAGAAATTGAAAGATGGTACCTCTAATGGATTCCATTGGATCAAGACCAAGTATTCTAAAGCTACGCAGAAACGTTGAATCTCTGTTTCAAACTTAGTTTGTGTAATTTCTCTGTTTTTTATATCTTTGTCTTCAGTTTGGCCTTTGAATTCATTCATTTATTCGTGACACATGTATGTATGATCCATGTATAGCTGCGCTTCTGAGTTTGTTTCATGTTTTTGATGTTCACCTATGTATTTTCTGGATATGAGTATTGGCTTAACATTTTCAAAATTCAAAGTTCTTACCCTGATTAGTTCGTCATGCTCGTACAGTAATAAATTGATAATACGATATATTACATTTCGTTAAGAGCAAGACAAAGATTTATTGACCTTTTCAAAAAAAAATTGAGGTACTTTTCATGTTAACATTAGAACTTATCTCATATTTAGTTAAATTTCATTTTCCTATTTTTGTAAGGACATTTTCCTTCTTGAAATTGATTGATACTGTTTACTTTTTAATTTTAAAAATCACAATTGCACTATCATTTCATTATAGTATTATACTTTGATCTATGTGAAATAATGAATACAAGTTCCTTGTTTTTTTTTTTTTTTGTCTTTACAACTCTCAACATAATTAAGAGTTAGTTTTCAATTGTTACTACCAGCAACGTCCACGAGTGTTATTTGAACCACTTCTTGAACGACTGGGTATAATCTTCAATAATTTTTCTTTTTGAGTGACTCCGAAGGGTAATGAAGCCCATGATGATATTGAAGAAGAGTAGTTCAGGGGTTGGGATATAGTCATGGTTGATTAAAATTTCATAGGCTTGGACAAGGGCCCAAGTGTTGGGATGGAGTTAGGAAGGAGCTATGTTCAGATAGCCACGGATGAAGGACTCAAATACATTAAAAGAGAGCTCAAGTTTGAGGTTTGAACAAACACAAGTGTACACAAAGAACTCTTGAGTAAACTCAGAATATGCTCGGGAGTCAGTCTCCGGAAACGAAAGAGAATATTTATCAGGCAATTTCCCTCTAAAATTTGGGTCTGTATCTTTCTTGGTTGTATTTTCCGAACCGAGCGACAAGGTACATTTTCTCCCTCGAACTTTCAGGTCGATTCAGACCTCGTCCTTTTTTAGGTAGGGATGTTGAGCACTTGTTTGCCTTGTTTACAAACCATAAGGCGACAAATTGCAAGAGTAGAGTGAGAACTGAGATGAGAAGGATCTCTTAGGGAATCAACACTCAAATCGCTACTTAAATCATCTTCCTCAAAACCCCTAATGATTTGTAGCAACACATCATTTAAGTAGGTTCAGGGACCTATAAATTGTAAAGGAGTTGAAGCAGCAACGATTGAACACTCCGAATTAGAGACTTTTTCAATAATCTCTTCAGTCTCATCTTCCTTTAAAAGATAGATAGTAACAATTCGTGAAGAAAGGTAAATGAAATATAAGAGGAGAAATGTACTTGAAGGAGATAAATACTCAAGTTTGAAACGAAGGAGGCGGAACAGAGTTGAAGGATAGAAATCTATGGATGGTTGTGTGAGTTGGATTACTTTGTTTAGCGCAACTATTACAATAGGGGAAAAGTGAGAGAAACCTTCTAGAATTCTCTTCACTCCCTCCAAAAAAAATCAATTGGGAAATTTGAAAAAATAAAAGAATGTGGACGATTGTGAAACATTGCAACATTTTGAAAGTTAATCGAGTGGAGTTTTAATGAAGCTCTGAAGTTAAATTCGAAACAAAAAACTAAGTAATTTATGAGCGACCAAAAAGAGAGGAGGGTACCAGAAATTCCTCTTGGAATGACAAATTTTGAGTAGTTGTTTTAGTTGAATTGGTATTACTTAACATTGCATTACATGTCAAGCGGTAGAGTCTTTGTTCCGCCCAATAGCATCTCAACCTGGGTAGAAAGGATTGAAATCCGTTGTCCACCGCCCCACTAGAGTGGTTGAGTAGAGTAGCGTGATTTTGACTTATTACCTCCTTTCTAATTTGATGCGCTGGAGCGTCATCATTGGTCCCTTATCATACGTGTAGAGTTGGTGTCTTCAGTAAAATTACTCTCTCTCTCTCTCATATCGAGAAAGAACAACATATGTAACTCGCTCATCTCGAAACCCACTGAATCAATTCGATTCGATTCAACAACGACAAATAATGGATATCGCGATTCCGAGTCGACAGTTATTCATCAACGGAGACTGGAAACCCTCCGCCCGCAACAAACGGATTCCGATCATCAATCCCTCCACTCAACAAATCATCGGTTCATCCTCTTTCCTCTAATTCATCACTCTTTTCTTTTTAGCATTGCATTCCAATATCAATTTTCTTCTTTCTTCAGGTGATATCCCAGCGGCTACTAAGGAAGATGTTGACCTCGCCGTCGCCGCCGCAAAAGCCGCCCTCTCCCGCAACAACGGCGCTGACTGGGCTTCAGCTTCAGGCGCCGTTCGGGCCCGCTATCTTCGCGCCATCGCTGCCAAGGTTACTGAGAAAAAGCCTCAGCTAGCTAAACTTGAAGCCATTGATTCTGGGAAACCCCTTGATGAAGCAGCTTGGGACATTGTAAGTACAACATATTCACACTGCAAATTCATAACAGTGCTTGTTCTGGTTGGTGATGTGGTTCCATCAATGTATAGGATGATGTTGCTGGGTGTTTTGAGTTCTATGCTGACCTTGCTGAGAAATTGGATGCTAAGCAAAAGGCACCTGTGGCTCTTCCCTTGGACAATTTCAAGTCTCATGTCCTTAGGGAGCCCATTGGGGTTGTTGGATTAATTACTCCATGGTACAACATGCTTCCTCACTCATTGCATTAATCAATGCTCATCTTAAAATTCTTCTTTATCTTTTTTTTATTTTCTGTTTTAGCTTAAGAACTATGGTGCATGGTTTTGTATGTATGCCCCCTCTGATTTTAAGGGGTTGCCATATTTGATATGACAACGCAAGCTAGCTTCTTCTTGTTAGTACTATTGTAGTTACTTCTCTCAAATCTTGATTTGCATGTGCGTGGTCATGGTTGCATATGATAATGCAATCTTTCTACAATTGATTCTAAAGCCAAAATCAATTATGAGAAAAAGCTTCTATGAGAGTTGATTCTAGCGAAAAACAAACATGCTATTAGTGTAACAATGCTATCAATTGCTTGCTAAGTGATGTCTAATGTCTATCATTTTTTTGATCAACTTATGCTTTAGGAATTATCCTATGTTGATGGCAACGTGGAAGGTTGCTCCTGCTCTGGCTGCTGGTTGTGCTGCAATATTGAAGCCGTCTGAATTGGCATCTGTGTATGTTCTCATCTTCTGTTGCAATCTCAGTTCATTGTTTGGTTGGTTTCTCATGCTGTTGTACACAATTTTAGGACCTGTTTGGAGCTGGGGGAAATATGCAAAGAAGTGGGCCTTCCTCCTGGTGTATTAAATATTCTCACTGGATTAGGGCCTGAAGCTGGTGCACCTTTGGCATCCCATCCTGATGTTGACAAGGTTCAATTGCCTTTTATTTGAGTTATGCTTTTTCATATCTTATTCTATGTTTCACATTTATTTTGCTATGATGTCTTTAAGCTTGCAAAGCTACTATGACTTCAAGGCCATCTTTCAACTTTTATAACAGATTGCCTTTACTGGAAGCTCTGCAACTGGGAGCAAAATTATGACAGCTGCAGCTCAGCTGGTCAAGGTATTTTTATGCAGCATCGTCTGCAAATCATGCGCAATTCGTAATTTCCCTCTGTTTTGATAGAATGGAGAACACACACAAGCACAGTCAGTAGGAGTTAGGAACCAGTTTTTCCATTTCTTATTTTCATTTTATGTCCTTTGCTTCCTGTAATACCAAATTTGTGTTTTCTTGGCAGCCTGTTTCGCTAGAGCTTGGTGGAAAAAGCCCACTCATTGTTTTTGAGGATGTTGACCTTGATAAGGGTTAGTGCCCTTTCAAGTACAGCTATTTAGTTATGCGCAGCACATATTTTCTTGCATTGTGAAATCACATTTCTGAAATACTGATTGAGAATGAGTAAGTTTTCTATTACTCATTGCATGATTGATTGGCCTTTCTTCATTATTTTAAACAGCTGCTGAATGGGTTCTCTTCGGCTGCTTCTGGACAAATGGTCAGATATGCAGTGCAACTTCCCGCCTTATTGTACATGTAAGTTTAATAGATAGATCCCACTCTTTCCATAATGTTTGCCTGTTCTCACAAACTAGGTTTTCAACTTTCATTTTTTTCTTTTGTCTGCATATATGGAAATGATAGTATCGACTTATGTTTTGGTAGAATTTTGTCAGACAGATAGGTAGGAATTTTATTGCCATTATTCATCTGCGAAAACTGATAAACTAAAATACTCTTATTGTTTCAGGAAAGCATAGCTAAAGAACTTTTGAGTAGGATGGTGAAATGGATCAAAAACATCAAAATTTCAGATCCCTTGGAAGAAGGTTGCAGGCTAGGTCCTGTTGTTAGTGAAGGACAGGTATATTTTCTGTTCCTCATTTCTGTATATGTTATATGTTTAATTAACTTACCTCAAACTCCCTTTGCAAAGTAAAGGACATTATGCTTTTATGTGTTGAAATTTTCTTCGATATTCAAAATGAAAGTGTATTGATAAATATGATATTATTCTTTAAGAATTACGATCTAGTTGCATGTAGCCTGGAGTAATATAGAAGTTTCCAAAGAAGCATTATTAGTTGGCTGGCTATACACACACTCACACACACAAACACACACGGTGGGCTCAATTGAATATCATAAAACTCATATATGAAGAAGGAAACTTATATAGATCATTGTGTAGTTCCGTGGACTTAGATTTCTTTATGTTCTGATAACTTCAAACATTTTTTTTTTCACATAATGGTCTGATAACTTAAGGCATTTCATTTATATAAGCATATTTATTTTCTACAAAGGTTATGATGTGATATCTAATATTTAGATTATATGTGGTTCAGTACGAAAAAATATTGAAATTTATCTCAAATGCTAAGAGTGAAGGTGCAACCATTTTGACTGGTGGCTCTCGCCCAGAGGTATGATTATACTTTCTGTATAGTATTCAGTTAAGCATTTCTGCATTTGCGGTGAAAATTAAATATTTTATCAAATTCAATGACAGCATCTAAAGAAAGGATTCTTTGTTGAACCAACTGTGATAACTGATGTGACTACTTCTATGCAAATTTGGAAAGAAGAAGTATTTGGACCTGTTCTCTGTGTAAAAACATTTACCACCGAGGAAGAAGCTATTGATTTAGCAAATGATACTATGTGAGTTGATTGTTTTATGTGAACTAACATTAGCTTCATCTGTAAACTGTTTTCTTCATCATTTGTGATCTGATATCTAAATTATGTACTTTGATCTTCCACAGCTATGGCTTAGGTGCTGCTGTAATATCCAATGATCTAGAAAGATGTGAGCGTATTACTAAGGTGAGACTGATCCTAGGTTATCTCTTAAAACAACGAAGTAGTTGGATTTCGTTGCAATTAAATAGTTTATCTTGCTTCAATGCAGGCTTTTAAGGCAGGAATTGTATGGGTCAATTGCTCTCAACCATGCTTCACTCAAGCCCCATGGGGAGGCATTAAACGTAGTGGCTTTGGCCGTGAATTAGGAGAATGGTATGGTCCTTAACTCCTTATTACTAAATTAGCATATGCAAAAGTAATCACAGCATCTTAACATTCAAAAGAAACCCACAGTTTTAAGGTGAAGTCTTCAGATTGTTGAAGGCACTGCCACCACACCCTCTTGATGGTTTATTGACCAGATTCCGTACAACTAAATTCAATCTAACACTCATTAAACTAGTGAGCAAATCATGGCACTGGTCCGGCCCTTACTGTAAAATTGGATTAACTATAAATCATAGGGATTGTGGTGTCTTGACACATTTGAATGAATAATGTTAACAAATAGCTCCTTTGTTTATAATAAACAAGAACAAAATACAATGTTCAATCCCGCTAGTGGCTTGCTGGTTGGGTGAGTATTTCCCAATTTGCCTGTTTCCTTGGTTTGGAGCTGGCATTGGGAAGATAATGAAATTAACTCTTGCACAGTCGCAACTGAGAAAACGCAACTCCACCTTGATTATCGTCAGATGAATGGAAAATGAAGTTTGCTAAATCTGTCTTATTTAACTTTGAGATCTGATTTTTTTTTTAATGAAATTTTGCAGGGGACTTGATAACTACTTGAGTGTGAAGCAAGTGACTCAGTATATCTCTGATGAACCGTGGGGCTGGTACCAACCTCCAGCAAAGCTGTGATGGGTATGTAAAAACTGACATCGAATAAAGTGTGCATACCAAACTCTGAGTATGATCCTAGAGACGGAAAGACATTTAATATATCTTGTATATCAGTTGAACTTGTTTGCAGTCAAACTTTTATGATGGTGGTGTTTTTATTTTAGTTAGGCTGGCCTCATCATGCTTCAAATATTTGAAATCATCCTGATGGCTTCTCTCAACTCTGGTATGATTCCTACTTTCCATGCCACCCCTTTTTGTAAAGGGGTTGGGCAATGCAATCATATTCATGTGATAAGATTATTTTTATCTCTACATATATTATATTATTCAAATACTTTATAACTTTATTTTCATATTTTATGTTCAACCCCTTTGCATGCAACAACTCTTCCAATTTGTTAGCTAGTGGTCATCATTCAATCTTATTTTATAATAGTAAGAGTTAAATAAGTTTTCGGTCCTTTAAATATTTTAAGTTTTTGTTTTTAACACTAGCTGAAATACAGTTGCATTTTTCTAGCTTAAATATTTTAAGTTTTGGTGATGTATTATGTGAACGTCCTAGTGGCAAAGAGGCTTATGTGGTTATTTTGGTTATTTCAATTTCTTTCACCTCATCAAATAACTCATTTAATCCCTAAATTAACTAAATCTAATTTTACCCCTAAATTAATAAAAAGAAAATTTGGAATAAAAACCATATTTTCCTAGTCTGACTATTTTAATGGTATTAAAGGTAAGGAGGGAGGAAGAACAAGAACCCTAAGCACTAAACATTATGCTCTACCCACCATCACATGCCCACCAATGTTTGTAAAATCAAGATTTTAATCGGGATTATATGCTACATTTTCAAGCTAAATTGCAATTAGAATCACATTCAGATATGAATATTTTATTCAATGGAGTTTTTTTTTTTTTGTTGCTAACATTATATAGAATTGTGAATATAATCATGGCCCACATTGCCCGCCTGGCCCACCAAAGAGAAAAGCTTGTCCATCGAGTGAGCCTTGATAACCTTTGTATATGAGATCATAACAAGTTGGGTTAGTAAGAATATAAGTCTTCATATCTTCAGGTTTTACGTCAACTTCGTTGTACTCTGAATCCACAATCTTAAGCATGTCAAAGAAAGCTGCGTTTCTGAAATGTTCTTGGGGTAATCTCCCACTACCCATTGGAGGACTCATAGTATTTGGAGGAGAATAGGTTTCACCACCATATTGAATCCAAGATGCTCCCTCTTTTAAGTGAGTGAATAGTTCTTTAGGCCAATATCCTACTTGTTCTTGGTCATCACCCATGATTAACCACCAATTACCTGTTTCTTGATCCTACATATATATGTTTAAAGTTTAAACAATTAGAAGAAGTCAATCATATTTGAGATAATCAATCACACATATGTTTGTAGGGGTTGTTATAATTCACATTTTCATAGAATAATCGCACTGTGTTTTAGACAAAATGTAGAGATCGTTAACTTTCATATGAAGGTAATGTATGTCCAAATTTACCTGTTTGAGTTTGAAAAGCATAGAAAGCTTCTCTTTAAAAGCTGATCCAATGGTGTTTGCAAATCCAATGGTAGATCCCATGCCGTAAAGTGAACTGAGATGCACAAAACCCGGGCAATCAACATCATAGCATCCAGTATTTTTATACCCATCTGCCTGCATGTATTTATTTAATTAAGTACAAATAAAATCAAGCAAGTTTAAAATATATATATATATATATATATATAAAATATAGATGACATAAGATTTTATGTACATACACACTCACTGTAATACTCCTTGAATATACATTTGTCCAATGATGGTTTCTCATGATGAATTTTAATTCGATAACATAACTTTGTAAAAAACATTACATTGTTAGTGTGTAGTGATTAAACTCATGTAATATTTTTTGTATATACACAGCTGATATAAAACTGTTACTATGTGAAACTTTTTGTATATCACGTAGTAGTATTTAACATAACAAATTGATGGATTTTAATTCAACAGTGTGAACAAAATTCACCTTTGGTGCATAATAATTAAACTCATACCTATAAAAAAAACTCAAAGTTTTATATATATATATATATATATGCACTGTAAAAACCCATTTACACATATTCGATGATTGTCGGCCATTTTAGAAAGTAAATTTTAAATTTCATTTTTTAATGTACCGAAGTATTTCACATACGACACTTATAATACTAATCATCTTAAGACTCAGAGATCTCATTAAGTGGGTATATCTCTCTCAACAATTTTTTTTCTATACACATCGTCTAGGGATTGAAAAAATGACTAAATATTTAAGAAGTCTAACTATCTACCAACTCCGATAAACTTATTAATAATTTAAGAATTCAATATTGATAATGAATAAAAATAAACTCATAATTTAATTAAAATAATGAAACACGTCATTGTCAAGATGGTATGATATGAAGTGATTGATTATCAGTGTAAAAAGATTTTACAATCTAAGTTCATCATAACTAAACTCGTATAAACTTGAAAAAACAAAGAAACTAAACTCATCCATAAATAAATTAACTAGGGATTCTTACCGTCCAATAGCTAATCACTCGTAACTGGCTGTCTCCATATGAGTATGGATAAACCTGGCACAATGAGTGATTTATAACGATAGTAAATTAAAAGGAAACATATAGAGATAAAAATGATATAGGAAATTAACTAGTAATATAGGTTAAATGGGACAATTTAAATAATAATAATAAATATTAACTTACACCACATCCAACTTGTATACTATTAAGTTCCTCAAGTGGACCACTTCGAAGCCAAATTTGAGATGTGCTAAATTGTTTTTCTTGTAAAGATAGATTGTACACCCCGATTAATGCACTTGCTCCATGAAATGTCATATTTTGAGTTGTATCTAGGTGAACAAGCTGCACAATCATAGCAATAAAATATTTATTACAACTCTAGATTTTAATTTGCATATAATGTTTTTTTAAACTAATTTGCATATAATTTGTATCTAGTCAAATGCTTTTTTTGTATAATTTCTATTGATATTAACTTTATTTATAAACTAGCATTATAGGTTGTGTAATGCATGGGATTTGTTTTTAAAAAATAGTTAAAATATAAATTTGAAATAAATTTTAAAACTACTTTATCTTATAAATTTGAAATAATATAAATAAAATTTAATATATTAAAACATAATTATATAAATCAATAAATTTTCAAATTTAATATATAAATCTAAAATGTTATTATTTTTTATTCAATCTTAAATGAAGAATTTGGCTTATTTTGGTTGTTAAAAGTTTGTGTGGATTTAGCTACGATCACCACTACGGGTCAATGCATATCTCTATGACTTTTGGTTGTTTACAGATCACCCACCAATCGGTGGCAGGATTAAAACACACAACATTTTGAGGGAAAGTGACATGTCCTTACCATCCTAAATAACAAATTTGTCTTATTATCTCTTGAGAGAATTAACCTAAGGAATATTTTTGTAAGTCAAGATAAGGAATGAGAATTTGATGTTGTCATGTATGTGGTAATAAAAATCCTAAAAAGTAAGTAAGAATTAAAAAGTGAAGAAAAAATAAGGATTAAGAAGACACATATTCACAGCACATGCATATCACAATTTCCCAATTTTCATCCAGTTGTACATTTTATAATTCCATGTTCCTTCAATTTTTATTTCTTTTTATCTCATTAGTTCATGACATCATGTGTTTCAATATATATATAGAGGAGGTATCATATGAGAAATATATTTTTATATAAGAAAGTAAGAATAAATCATGACCGTTAGATCTAATCATGTGACTATTAAGTTTCAATCTTGACCATTCATAATTAGATCTAACAATCGTGGTTTATTCTTATTTTCTCATATAAAAACATGTTTCGAATATATATATGTAAAAATATAATTGGCTTCAACTTTCTATTACTGTGAATATTAATTAGTTATTGATAAACATTTGTATTATTAATGACAATAACTATTAATTATAAATGTCCTATATTTATTATATATAAAATTAAAAATAATAAATATTAAAATTATTTGAAATATCAAATATCGATCTATATATGTGTAAAAGTAGCTTCAGTTTTGCATTAATGAGAATACAAGTTTTTTTTGGTTCTATAATTTTTTGGTTAATGAGATTACAAGTTTTTTTTGGTTCTATAATTTTTTGGTTAATGAGAATACAAGTTTTTTTTTACAAGAGGAAGTCTAATGAGAATACAAGTTAATTATGAATGAACATTTTTTATTAATCATATTAAATATTCATTATAAAACTCCTATATTTATTATATATAATTAAATAATAAATAATTAAAATATTAATTATCAATAACAATTTACAAGAATGAATTCAATAGCAATAATAAAATGAAACTAAGTAAATTAGTTGTTTGTATAAAAATATATATGAGTATATTCCAAAATTCAAATGTAAAAATAAGTTCTATTTTATAAAAATATTTTTATATTTTCAAATGATTTTATTTTTTATTTAATAGAAACTCTAATATGGGGATATGTTTTTTGAGAAAAATACATTAATTATATATATATATATATATATATATATATATATTAGTAAAATTGACTTGAGTAAGAATAATTTGAGAATTAATAATGACTTAGTTTAAAAAAATTAATTTTTTTTCCTTGACACATTTTAACATGTTACGTTGGTACCGCCTCCCAACAAATGATTTTCCTAGTGTTTGATCTTTGTGAAAAATTAAATTAAATTTACTCGATGATCTTTATGTTATTTCATAACAATCATTATTAAGATTTATGATAAAAAGTATAAAAGCAAAAAATTATATTCACTTAATAATTTTTAATATTATTAAATAACTATATGTTCTTCAATGTTAATTAGTAAATATTAATTATAAATTTAAAAGTGATATTGATTATATACATAAAGATAATTCTAATTGACTATTAATTACTCATGCGGGTTTAAAATTAGAAGAACTAAATCCACCTGTTTCGAAATTAAGGGTGAAATTGAAGAGGATGTATTTCAGTTGAAACAAAAAATATGTTTCAGCATTTTGAAAAATGTATAGAACACATACAATATGTTTGTTTGAGTAATAATAATTTACTAAAATATCTCAATACAATTATCTTTGATTTTATTATATTATATAATTAAAAAAATCTTAAAATTATATATGCATTTAAATTATTAATTATCTGCAACATTTTACAAAACCATGATTATAAAATATTATAAATAAATTAATGCATAGTAGTGATTGAAATATCCACTTACATGATGATATGGGTAATCCTGGGTTTTCTGATTATTAAAATCTTGAATTTGTGGTTTCATTTGATGTCTCATTGTTTTCTTGTGGATAGGCACTTTCCCTGGTGGACATCTTCTGGTCAAGTTGTTGTTGTCTTTCAAAGCTTTATCACTATAATATGATCTCCTTCGCATGTCATTTGTCGCAAAACTTGGTTTAAGCTTTATTGCAATAAGAATAAGAATAAGAATAAGAATAAAAAGACACATGGGTTAATTAGACAAAGTAAAGTTGAGATTGAAATTGATATAAATTGTGAATAAAAGTTCTTTGATTTTTGAACATCAATGGTAAAATAAAACAAATAATTTTTAACAAAAAGCACAATTACCTGAATTTTGTGATTTTTGAGTAACGGATGTTGCAAAGAAGGTTGGTTGTAGATATCAACACAGTCAAAGTCATTTCCCCCAAGTTGTTGTTTATCTAGATGATGACTTTTGATGCTTGCATCAACTAAACATGTTATGCACAAACTAAGAAATAACAAAAGCAATGCCATAATATTGGTGAATTCAAGTCACAATTACTTTTGAGAATATTCATTAGTATTGTGTGTGTAAGGTTATATATATGGGTGCACTCATTGACATAGGGATAGGGGTGCAAATTAACATTAGACAAATCAATTTTACATGAATACATGGTCAAAAAAGGTTTTATGTAATAAATGTGAATTAATGACAATTAATGTATTATTAATACTCCCTCCGGTCTTTAAGGTAATAACCAAACAAATTTTGTAAACTTTCCAAAACTATCCATAACACACCACAAATTTAATAATGCTTATTATGTTAGTGAAAAGAGAGAGAAAATTTAATAAAATAAAAATATTTTTATTAAAAAATAATTAATACACCACAAATTTTAAATTAACTCTTATAAAAAGACTAAAGTACAATTTCAATTTGGTTCAAATATTAAGGACTAGTGGGAGTACTAATTACTAAATGAATTGTATGATAGTAGACCTACGAAATGGAGAAGAAAAAAAGATATGAAATGATTAATGTGGAAGAGTGATTGAAGGGCGGAGATGGAGACCAACTTGGAGAAGAAGCGGTCAGAATATCCTGCCTTTTTCATTTTCAGATTTTCCAGTGTTTTTTTATTTTTATGAGTTGTTTTTCTAATTAGATGTGTCTAAGAGAAATGTGCAGAGTTACACTGCTTAGACTAAAACAATTATGTGTCAACTAATTTACGCTATTAGTGATTTTCATATCATTTTTACGAAGCCATGAAGGTTTTTTTAAAATAAGAAATTAAAAAGATTAAAACCAATAAAATTACAGGGACCAATAGTATTCAGCCCTATTTTACGTTGACTTTTTTTTGGTAGATTATTTTATTAATATTTTTATTTTTTTAATATGTATATATATATATATATATATTTGAGATGTAAAGTAGCTTTTTGAGAACACCCATCTCAAGTGAGATAAATCATAAAAGCTATAAGCAAAATTAACCATTTTTCACATATTATTTTATTCTTAATTTTATATTACTTGATTAAATTTTAATTAAATAGTAGCAAATGATAAATAATATAAATTAATTAAATTATATAAAATTAATAAATTTATTTCAATTTTTAATTAGTCTATGTTTAAATAATAAAAGTTAGATAAGTAGGGAAATAGTTTGACTAATTAATAATAACATATGATAAAGAGAAATTAGTTTATATTTACTATTAATACATTAGTATTTTTAAGTAAGTAATGATCTTATTTTTTATGTATTATACAAGTAGCGGAATAATGTTGACCGAGTAGTAATGAATAATTAAAAGCAATTTATTTTTTCATTTTATAAATTAGTCTAGAATAAATTTATGAGTACTTAAATAATTTTAACAAGTGATAGACAATAATAAAATATTTATTAAAAAAATATTTCACTTTTTCAAATTAGAGTATTTTTAAATTATGAAAAATTATAAATAGTGAAATAATTTTAATTTGAAATGAGTGAAAAGGGAGTAAAAAAATTTTAGTTTGAGCAAAAATTGGTGCAATTGTATAGTGGGGACGCCCTAACGTACTCATGATATCATTATGAATATAAAAACCAAAACTATGAAGGCCTAAAAATATACACTTAGTTTAATTGTGATATAATTGCATCGTGATGCGTAAGTACATGATGTAGTAGTTCGTTGGATTAAATCGTTGGATCAAAGTCTCTTATCCTAAAAATGGTTGCATGTGCAACAATACCAACTATGAGAAATCCACAAATAGGTATGGATAAGGAGGCATAAAAAGAAAATTGATGAGCCACTATAATATTCAAAGAGTTTAACATAGCTAGGTTTTTTTTTTATAAGCTTAACATAGCTAGGTTGATAGATAATTGTGCATGACATGAATTTGTTAGAATCTCATATAAATCTTGGGCTCTCTTTCCCTTACGATAAGTTTTACACTTAATAGACGAGATGTTCACAATATTGATCTTTGCTAACCATCAACAATCCCTGTCATCATCAAGCCAAAGCCACATTACGCCATCTTAAGTTAACCCCTTCCATCTTCGCTTCTACATTTGGAAAGATAGATGCCAATAACAAAGGCTATGATGAATTCTTCGTTGTGACCACTGGCCACAATTTGATGGTGGCAACAGGGACAAAAAAAAAGTTGAGTGTGTGTTTAGATTTCTATTAAACTTATCGTAACACAATGCGACTAATTCTAATTTCTCCATTAGTATCTTCTATACAAGAAATCATGTTTGTATTGGTTCAAATGCCAAAACAAACATGCGAGCGAGTCTCTAATTGCGGATTTCAACTTCATATTGAGTTCACCAATTAATCAAGTTCTCATTCTTACATTAAATATTCTAGGAATATCCAATGCTGATAATTGATTATGCTTCCCGCGAGGAACTTACTCATCTAATATCTCAACTTACGCGTGAGAGAAAAAAGAACACTTGAAATTTATTACTGGAATTGACCACTAGATTTCCCTTTGAATAAAGGGCTGAAACTAAACTCTATCATAAATATATGTGATACAAGAATTTGCAACTAGTGCCTAAGCTGATCATAGGCCAAGCATCACGGTAAAAAATTCCGCAAATGGTAGCATAGAGCTGGCGCTTGGCGAAAATGCATCCATAGGTGATTATCTCTTTTAAGAAAAGAATACTATTTGAATTTGCTGGACTGAAGTTACAAAGTTTGTATTGGTCTCTTCCCAGCAACTTCGGAGTACCACGATCTCCATGCTTCCATGTAATGAGAGAAAAGTTCTTTCAAAGCTGCATCAAATGTGAATCCAACATTAGATCAGTTAAATTTTCAGCAACATATCAGTAATCAAACAAATTTATACTAGTTAAATTAGGCGTGTAATCAATCAGCTTAACTCATGAATTATCATCAAAGAAAATCACTATGTGCTAGCTAGAACAATCAATGAATAACCAATTCCAAAAAAATGTCTTGTTTCACTGTTTTGTGCAAAGATGAAGTCCCTTGGATTTCCATAGGACTCGCATTTATTCACATTTAACTCAATGCTACAAAATTCTACTTTGAAATATGTGAAATCATGGTTGTACAGATACAAACCGAGAAACAAGCACATGAGAAATGTATATTACCTTGGTTTTGATACCGAGGGCAGTGTGCAGTTGCGAGGCTATCCCAGTCATGCACTTGCTTCACCTTACTAGTCTCAGTGTTCCCAACTTTGGATATGTAGGCTGGAGCAAAAGGACCAAACTGATAAGTCTGTTTGGTGTCTTGTTGTGAATTACTTTTATCTGCCTCACTTAAACCACCATCATTTTCGAATTGTTTTAGCTTCTTAGGGTTCTGGCCGAAGTCCCCATTCATGAATAAATCGGTTTTGTTCCTAGCAAAGCTGATGTTTGTGACATCAGTTCCAAACGCCCTTTTCCTAGACTCATTGAGATTTGGATGGTTAATTGACTCATTCAATGTCTTCCCTCTCAAACCCAGCCACCTGAATGCTGGTTTTCTTGTATCTGTTGTATGGGTCTGCATCAATTTGGAGAATCATGGGTAAGAGAAACATGGCAAGAATTTGCCTAGTTACAAACACAGAGTTACATCAAACAAACCAATGCAAAGAGGAGGATATCCAAAACTCTTCTAACTCTAATTTAATGGTAAATTAGATAGATGAACAAACAAACAAACAAACAAACATAAGAGATGAAAACAATCACCTTCTCAATAAGGCTAATGGAAGATAGCACATTTGCAATATCATACAGGCGTCTAACTTTAGCTGAAAGATCAAATGGGAATAGTATAAGTGAAAAAGTTTCAGGCTTCCTCCTGAGTCAATGAATAACCAACAAGTGCATGAATCATTGTATTACTTACTTCTCATTATTGATGAATTATGGGCATCCCCAAGTAGCAATTTCGCTGCATCATCAAGGGAAATCATTTCCACCTGCAGAGTGGAGTAATCATGTTAAATTTCTATTTTACTTTATCTGCTATACTTGATGCTAATAAAAAGAGACATCAACTTCGAATGGGCAAGAAACTTGGTAAAACTCACGTTAGAGCAGAGGAAGAGCTTGACAAAATTCTGAGTGAGCAGGGCCAGAGATTTTTCCCTTCGGTTATCTGCAAATTAAACGTGATCCTAACACTCAATCAAACTGACTAATCACTAATATTTACGATCAAATTCAAAAGACAAAGAAAGTATCGTATATCTTAAATGTGGCTTATTTATAATAAAGTTACCAATTTTCGTAGATCTGGGAAGAGTGGAATTGGGTATCGATTTCTCATTCTGGCTTCCAGTGCTGGGGTTAGCAAATCCTTCCTCGTCATCCTCGTCATCTGACACCTAAAACAGATCAATTAAAATCACATTAATTTCCCTCATCAAACCCAGTAATTGTTCTGAGGAAAAAAAACATTAATTCGTAAAGAAGAAGAAAAATCGAGAATTGCAGCACAACTAACTCACTTTTCCATTATCGCCGCTACCACCTTCGCAATCACTGGGTTTCTCCCTCAAACCCTCATCCTACAAATCAAACCATTACAAATTCAAAAAGCCTTCGCCAAGCTTCGTAAAATTGTTTAATCACGACGAAGCACAACGCCAGAGAGATTGAAATTTTTGAAATTACCTTGAGCTCCTGCAAAGTGAGGGGAATTGCGCGAAAGCCTTTCCAGGTGTATTGATTCTTGGCCTTTCTTGAGAGAACACCAATGCTCTCCAAAACGTTGACTATATCATAGATCCGCCTTCTCTCAACCCCTGAAAATGAAGCGTTAGATCGAATTTTATGAAAAGAATGAAGAAGAGGAAGAAAGAGATTTGGTACCTAATCGAGAAGCGGCGTCGTCGAGACCGATCAAGTGGATGTTGTCTCGATTGTACAAGCTCAAGAAACTGCGAAATCAAAAATTGAAAATTCGATTAATTAATTAATCAATAAATTGGGGGAAACTGGAGTGAGGAGAGAAGAGTACTTGGTGCATAAGAGGCCGAGGGATTTCTGCTTGCGATTGTAGGTGTGGTGCTTGGAAGATGCGGGATCTGACGGTGCTGCGGCGGCGGCCATGGATGCTGCGGAGGGAGTGAAGATGGAGAGAGAGAGAGAGAGAGAGAGAGACCGTTGGCGTTGAGATTTAAGAAAGAGAGTGAAGGAGGGAGAAAGTGAAAGTATTGGCGCGGTTACAAATTTGAAAATTGTCGAGTAGCGAGCGTTTTTGAGATCTAGATGGAGGGATTCTCATTTTTTTTCTTTTTCTTTTGTTAGTTTAAAATACTGAATTTCAGGATTAAGCGGGAATTAGTTCTGCGTCTAACAGCATTTGAGCTCCAACCATATACTACAACACTAGATCTAGATCCTTATCTCTCGTTTTTTTTTTTATTATTATTATTATTTTGTAATAAAATTACTGATAAATACAAATTGAACCAAGGTTTTCTATAAAACCAACTAAAGACTTATACGATTAAAGAAGTTGTTAATGTTGCAACGATGAATAACAAAAATCCTTACATGTCACAGCAGTTATCTACTAACTTTCTCAATGGTATTTATTTGCTAATGCATGTTAAATATTTTAAAAAAAAAATCCTTGTCAAACATTACTCAATTCATCTTTAAGATTTTTTATTCAAGTTCTAGTTAAAAATAATTTGAAGCAATATAATTGTATCAACTTAGAGTCTCTATAAGGGCGCCAAATTGATCATTTGAATTGAATCAAGGAAAATGCTTGCTATTATTACGTAGGATTTTTAGGCGAAGGGAAACGAATTAGTTTGATTGGTTCATAATATCCTTATATTGCAGCAATTCTCCGTGTTTCTCACCCAACAATTTTAATTGGAGAGGTGGAAAATTCTTATGTTTGTTGCCAAAGCTTGCTCATACCAACCAGCACTCCTCTTCTTCAAGGGAAATGCTTGAAGGTACGAACAATTTTTAAATGAGGAGAAATCGTATCAACTAGAACTCCTCATTCTTCATAAAAATTTCAAGATGAAAACAATGCTAGATTTTGAGAAGAAAAAAAGAAGATATTAATGCTAGGTATTTCTGTAATTTGAAATACTATTATTTAATACAAATCAGTTTTTAAATCTCAATTCTATAATTGGTTAAAGCAATATCATTCTTTCAAAATCAATTTCATCAAAATCAAACAAAATACCTAAGGTATGAAATGAGAGAAAAAGTAAATGCTTCCAAATATTGGCCAGGATACTTCTTCGTACCAATCCCCTAAATCCAAAAATCGTATTGTTTCTTGCATCAAAAAAGAAATCGTATTGCTTCACGCCCATATAAGGTGGCACAAAAATGAGACTGGCTAACTTAATTGCAATCAAGAAAATGGTCAAAAGGAGATTCAAGGCAATGCGTTTGTAATGCATTTAACATTTTGCTGCCTGCAAGTTTTCCTTGAAAATTTAGCTTAGAAGCTGACATAATACAAGACAACCTGCTCCCCTTTCGAAATGATAAGCAGTTAAGCAATAGCATCCATAGCCTGCCTCATTCGTGATATATAATTGCAGTTGCATTGGAACCAGATACAGCTTGTATACATGGTTAAAGGCCCACTCACACCATGTAGAAACCACGCAATTTGCACAGTAATTCCAGCTGCAAGATTAAGCTCCAAATTCACTGTCACAAATGGCCGGTTTCTCTATCAACAGCATCAACTTCAGGGTGCAAATTTTATGCCTGGCGAACCCTATCACGCCAAGAACCTTTTTGTTTGGCCAGAACCTGAAACCAAATATAAGTGTTACTTGAATTATTTGTTACGCCTATCCACTTGCGTCTTGGCATAGAGATCACTTACTGTATCACTTAAGAGGCTTGTAACCAGCTCTTTTTTATCAGCCTCCTCGCTTTCCCTTTCAGGCTCGCTGTCTGTACTGATGGGAGGCGGAAGTGATGGAGCACCAAACATAGCTTCCTCATGAGCAGCTTGAATTCGTTCCTCCCTTTTTGCCTTCATAGCAATATGAATTCCATTAATACTCAGTCTTCCAAACATGGATTAGGCATGCAACTCAGCAAGGAACAAAATTGACCCTTTGCACCAAAAAGATGAGGAAGATACCTCGACTGCAGAAAACCGGAAACTCTGGCCAATGTGTTTCACTAAAGATCCATCATCTTCAGCAACTGGAGATAGGTGGGCAAATACTCAGTTCTATTTAATTCAATCCAAAGTCCCCATTACTCATTGTCAATGCAAGCAAACATAGCTGGAAAGACCATCACTCAGATGCAAAAGCATAAACAATCAATTAATAAACACACAATTGGCAAACAAATAATTTACAGGTATAATGATTGAAAGCAGGTACCATATGCCACAGTCCCTACCCAAAAAGTCCCATGATATGTTTGCTTTGTAAAGAGTTCAGTTTCAGTTTAAAAAATTCAGATTTCTTTATCTGATAGTTTTTTTCAGTTAACTAAAATAGAGTTTGTAACTTGAAAAACTTATGTTTAGATAAAGTAAGACAACTCATGCTTTTCAGTTACATAAAAGTACGTTTAGGGTCGAATTGGAACATTATCCAAAATTGTTTATCTCATTACTCTCCGACTGTTTGCCATCATCTTAATATCTTATTACATTTTAGCAATATTATTCTATACAAAAAACATATATTTTATAAACTTACTCTTATAATATCATTCCCAAGCACAAATTCATTATCTTAAACTTAATTCCACCAAACATAGCTAAACCAAACTCAAGTTCTTCAAACTTAATTCTATCATACTTTAAAAACAAACAGAATCCAAAACTGAGTTTTCAGTTTGTACTCACGGAGCTATATTTTGAAATATTACAACATTATCCTTTGCCATCTTTGTTTCTCAACATTATCCTTTTTTTTAAGATTAAGAAGAAGAAAAAACTTCGGCCCATGGGACTCTGTTGTCCCTATTTTCGGGTTTTACCCTAGAAAACCCTATTTCCCCCTCAAAAGCCCTAATCTCTTCTCACTCTCACCCAAGTTCTCTCCAAGGAGACTACGTCCAAGCTCTTGCGGCAGCTCCAACAACCACATAATTACAGCACTTAATATTGAGAAAGACGTTACTTTAATTTCCACTCAACAAAATGCACAAAAATTTGGGGTAATATGAAAACTGTTAATTACACTACCAGGAAAACCACAAGGAGTGAGTGGGGAAAGTCTACATCAAAATGACAAATACAAAAGAGATGTAAGAAAATTTTAATGATAACTACCAAGAATGAAGAACAACCAGGTAAAGAACAAATCATATTTACTGCTCAAAATGGTACAAAAGAGGATTGAATTCAATAAATTAAGAGTAAACCAGTGAAAGAGATCCCATAAATTTATTTAGAATTTCTTATTCAAATGCTAACAAGTATTCTAAGGGCACTGCCTAAAGAATGAAAAATGTAAAATATCCATCAAAAAGTGCAGTATTTTATGTGATCAATGCACTTTTTAATCAATAATTGCAATTTCTTGAATTTGATTCCATAACCAGAGGGATCTTGTGGTTAGGAGTTAGGACTCAACAATATTGTCAAACAAGACTGACCTTCAATTTCCTCATCGTCGAGAGGGGCATCCTTGTTGAATTCAAATCGCTCCCAGCCTTCACCTTTTTCTGAATCCTTTGCAGCTGCATTCAAAAGCAACCGACAAGAAAGAAAATGCAATATGGATAAACCATTTCACTGGCGAGCTAAGAAGCAACTATTTGCATCCATACTTCAAGAACAAAATATTCAAAAAACTAATCACGACCCCTAGCAAATATCACTAGATAGTAGCATACTACCTTGGTTTTTTATGCCAAATGAGCATACTGCAAGAAGACCATACAAGGAGACAATACAAACCAAAATATTTTTTTATTAAGTGTTCAATGTAGATTCACACGGAAAGCTCTCAAAATACATCCTTATACTAGTTCACCAAAAAAGTTTTTCAGTACATTTAACATCAGTGCTACTGAGTTCTGAATTACTTAATGCAAGTAAAGTCATCTATAAGTATGAACAGGTACTGCCCTTAAGATCAGTGGACGTACCAGTTTCTGAAAGCTGAAGCTTCATCTTGGCTTTAACTCTTTCTGCGGCCGACTGTTGATAATAGCAAATACAGATGGCCATGACTCACGACACTTGAAAATTAAGAGTAACATCTCAAAGTGAGAAATCCTACAGCGATCACACACCCGCCCCCTCGTCTTTTATATACAATAACATAGTGGGGTTCCAAGATACTACTTAACACAGTTATACAAAGAGTAAGCCCATTACTCACATGGTTCAGATAATTAAGTAGCTTGGCATGGCATAAACAATAAAATTGAATTACAAAGTATCATGCACACTACTAAGTCCTGCATTCAGCAATAGAATGGTTCACTAGCGAATGCAGCTTCAGCAAAATTCTTTCTGTTTCAGACTATTCTTCTAAACAACTCGTATCAATCATGCACCAACTACTAGCCCAATTAACGTCAAGATACACCATTGAATTTCAGTCCAAACAGCGGGAACATAAACTAATTCAGCAAAAAAGAATGATGAAGTTACCATATTGTCATAACCTCGAATTATCTTCGCATAATCAACCCCAGCACTGTTCCCCTTGGGCATTTCCCTCACATTTCCTCTATCTTGGCGACCATCCTTCTCGAACCTGCGTTGTTTGCGAGGGGAAACGCTTCTACTCCTCCGTCTCCCCCTCTCTCTGTCCCTACGCCTCCTATCCATATCCCTATCCCTATCCCTATCCCCATCCGAATCGCTTCTGCTTCTGTCTCGATCCCTATGCCTGTGTGATCTGTCTCTACTCCTGCTCCTGCTTCGCTTCCTTGACCTCGAGTCTTTACCCCTTTCCCTGCACCTCTCTCTGCTCCTGCTTCTGCTCCGCCTTCTACTTCTGTCGCTATTGGAAGAAGAAACCCTAGATTCGGAAGTGGGCTTTTTGTTGAGCTTGTTCTGAATGGATTGGAGCTGGGCTTTTTTGTCGGGCTCAGAAGGCTTGGGAGGGCTAGAACTAGAAGGGGAGGCTTTGACGAATTTGGAGAGGAAGGAAGAGGAGGAAGGGAGGGCTGAGCCGGGTTTGGGAACGTCGTCGTTTGATGTGGAGGAGGAAAAGCCCAGACCTTGCTTGAATCGGGCAGCTCCTTCGCCTTTCCGGGTCAGCTCGTCGTAGTATGCTGCTGCCTTTTCTTCTTCCATGTCTCTCTCTCTGTCTTCTCTTCGCCCAAGTTGAAATCTGTCTCCAACAAACAACGAGTATTATGCTTTGGTTGGGAGTAGAGAAGAAGATGAGAGAAAAATATATATATATAAAAGAAATAAGTGTTTTTTTTTAATTGAGAGAAAATTAATATAAAATAAAAGTGCTCCAGTGGTCGACATTCTATGGTATCCGCTGATCACCCGACCACTACATGTTGTCCGCTGACTGTGCCCCAACCTAACATAGTTATTCGGGTGCATTATCGGTCGCTGACCCTTAGCCGACCATGCTCGGTCCAACATAGTTACCCAGGTGCATGGACACATCGTCGACGATCTGTCCATACCAGCACACGTCGTCCGCCTTGGCTACATGGCCACCCACCACCAACTATCCTTTGAGCATGTTACTCTACCGACCATGAGGATGTTGAGCAAATACAATATATTCATGTGTCAAACACTTGCAAACCATTGACCATTTGCACGCACAATTGTCCACCAAACAACCACCCATCTCACCACCAGTTGACACCCATCATTGTAACTCAACACTTTTCGCAACAAGACACTCCTTTCTCCTGAGGTCAGCGACTCTCTGCTAAGGAGAAGACGTGACGCTCATGAAAGACATCACACGCAAAGCCCATGCACACAGTTTGATCAGCGGCACTAAGTTCCCTGCGTCAGACAATGCAGTGAACCCCCAAATTTCCCCTGATTCATACACTGTACTCTGCAAGTTGAACCATATAAGAGCCAAATAATAATCATCTCAACCACGTTCTAACTTGAGAGCCGAATTGTTTTTGTATGTGCCACCACTGAAGCACCCAAACGACGAAGGCACAACCCCGAAGCATAAAGGACCACCACATCCACCATCGGTTAGAGGCGCTAATTCGAATTTACATTCCATTCGTTGGGTGCGCCCCAAAGAATGTTGGGTCAAGTTAAATTCGAATGAGACTTTTACTTCATCTAGAAATCGAGTTGTTATGGAGGTGTCGTGAAAGACCACTTTGGCGTGCTTGTTTTTGCATATTCAAAGCAGTTGGGTTTTTGTCCTGCCCTTTATGCTGCATTGTTGGGCATTCTACTAGACCGTGTTTGCTTCGTCAAATAGGGCAACTTAAGGTGATTATTGAATATGATTCTGCTTGTAGTATCCAATTGTTAAATACTGATTGTCCAAATTCTCATTGCTTGTTCTTTGTTGACATCCCAAATTCGTCTTCTTATTGCGGGGTTTAAGTAAGTAAGTAATTTGGGGTCATATTTTTCAGGAAGCCAAATCTATCGTCTTCTTAATAGATTCTCATCCTTGGATTTGCCCCTACGTACTTTTGACATGCTTCATAGTTTCTATTTTGTTTAATTTTTTATTACTTAGTGTTTCTACTATTTATTGTATAGGCTAGTAGTTTTATTTTTTGTTTTGATATTTCAAGTGTTTTAAGCTTGATGTTTCATCGAAAAAATTAAATAATTATCTCGAAACCATAAGTATGTCCCTGAATGATAGCTCAAGTGTTAAATAGGGATGACAAATTTCACTTGAAGATGGGATCCATGTGGGGACTGTCCCATTTGGGGCCCAATCTTGGGAAATCTTTTCCCATGGGGATGGGGACGGGGATGAAAATTCCCCTGATGAGAATTCAGCGAAGGGATGAGGATCACTCTCCCTGCGCCGTATATAAGTATAAATGAAACAATAACCTTACGGATATTAGATTACGTAAAATGAATACTTCGTCTTTTGGATGAGTTGAACACTTGAGAAAATATTTTGAATGTTAGAATTCACATTTTGGATGAGTACTTTATATTTCTAATTTCAAATTTATAATTTTGTAAACTTCACATATTATGTGATAAATTTCGTTGCATGTTATATAATTTTGTTATATATACTTGTATTGATTTTGATGTAGATGCATTATCACTTCTGATTATTAAATTTGTTGCATAAATTTATGCATTTTATATATTTAATTTAAATTTTTAATGAAATATTTGGGGGTGCCTGTGGGGAGGTGGGAAACGGGAATGAGGTAAAAATTTACCTTGTTGTGGGGAAAAGTGATGGGGGCGGGGACAGAGATGAGATGTGAGGACGGGGAGCGGGAAGACACTCCCCGCCCCCGCCCCGCGCGGGTGCCATCTCTAATAGTAAGAGTCGATGACATATAAGTTAGAGATGAAAGGTTTATGGATAAATCTGATGAATTTAAATGTTTTATGATTTAAAAAAAACATAATTACATAAGTAAGTAGTAATTAAATATTTGAAGGAATAGTTAAATTTGTCCAGAGAATAAAAAACAGTACAGTATGAGTAAACCTCACCAGAAAGTACAATGAAAAATGGAAGAAGAAAAAAAACAGTTGTTCAACTTTATTTCTTTTTGTAATCTAGAGACTAGAGTTGTTGAACTTCAAAAACAGCGTAATGTATTGACAAGTCAAAATCCGGCATTCTCTTCCCGGGACCCCAAGAGATACGTTTGGCCTCCTCTGACCGTGACCAATCTTACTATTCATTCACTAAAATCATAATAAATTCACACATTTCGTACCTAGTTATATATTGGAAAATTATTGGTAGACAATCTAGTACGCACATCCAACAGATTTTTGGTGAGAAACTAAGAGATGAAAAAAAAAAAGTAATAAATATTATACATGAGGAGTGTAATAAAAAGAGATAGATATGGATTTTTTTTTATTAAATACCTATATTTTTGCATGTTTAAGTATCATTACTGTAATATATTTAACTTGTTTTCACTAAATTTTTGAGGGTAAAGTAAATTATTACTATAAAATATGTTTATATGAGCTTATTTTTTATTAAGATTTAAGAAGTTTCTCACATAAGATTTTTTTATAATTGATTTTGGTTTTCAAATTAATTGTAAATTTTTTTTAAACATGTGATTATGACCTATAGTAACAAATTCTTTCTCCAAACATTTTGACAACACAAAACAATATAATTTTTCATACATATTGGAAGATGTTATCACAATCACAACAAATTATTACCCGGTTAATAATTACAATTATAGTGTGAATGGTCAAATTAGTTATTAAAAAAATGAAGTATTCAATTCACTCCCTTATGTTCTTAAATATCGATTTTTATGTAACCATAAGATCTAACATATCTATATTTTACAGTGTTAAATACTAAATTGAGTATTTGCTTTTTTTCATAGTGATCAATCACCAATTTAACTCTTCAGTCAATTATTTATTTTAACTTTTAAAGTTTAGAGTTTAGAGTAGGCAAATGGTTGTATAGGGTAGCGAAATGGTTGTACATGAGACATAAATAAATCATAATACACTCACCAAATAATCCATGGAAATAAGATTTTGACATTGACAGGAGATTTAACAAGTGGAGGTCGTTGCTGGATTTGTAAAAAGATCTCTCAGAGATTTGGATCCTCCGAATCTATCACCTTTATTAATTTCCTTTTCCACCTTTTCCTAATTCAGCCCCACAAATTTTACTTTTTATTTTCTCCATTTTTATTTATTATCAACACCCCTCCTCATTTCTCTTTCCATAAATAAAACCGTTCCTCACACCGTTTCCCATTTTCCATTTCAGTTGTGGAATTCTTTTGGCGTTTCGTAACTCACAAACAAAAACAGAGCCACGTGATGGGTGCTGCCACCGGCCAAGTTTTCCGGCGAGTGTTGGAGGATTCCGACGAGCTTCACGTGCTCGCCGTCGATGACAGCCTCGTCGATCGCAAGGTCATTGAGCGCCTGTTGAAGATTTCTTCTTGCAAAGGTAGCAACAGCGAGTCCTCGTGTTTTCCAACTTGTTTGGTTTCTTCGTTGTTACAATTGGGATTGAATCTGAAGCTGCTTGTATTTTTTTTGCAGTGACGGTGGTGGAGAGTGGCACACGGGCACTTCAGTATTTGGGGTTGGACGGTGAAGAGAACAGTTCTATTGGGTTTGATGTAAGCGAATTCTTCTCTCGGATTGTTATCTGTGTTTGGATGTTAGAAATTAAGTGGAATTGTTAGGTGCTTATGTTGTTGTTTGATTGGTTATGGTTGCAGGGTGTGAAGGTTAATCTCATAATGACGGATTATTCCATGCCAGGGATGACAGGATATGAATTACTCAAGAAAATCAAGGTGGGTATTTGTTGTTGATTTTTTATTTTTTCTCTTTGGAGATGCTTTGTTGCTGCAACATAGTCATAGATTTTGATTAACTATGTATTCTTGAGTTTCCTAATTTCTCAATTGAATAGTTGAGAACTACAGAGTTCTGTTGTAATTTTATGTTGTACTTGAATTGATTCTTAATTGCTCTTCCCTGTTTTGTTAAACTTCAGCAGGAGTCTTCTGCTTTTAGGGAGATTCCAGTGGTGGTCATGTCATCGGAGAATATCTTGACTCGAATTGATAGGTACAAATACTCCTCCGTTTGGTTCTGGTGTGATTTTTGGAAGAGAATTTTTTATTTTTTTTTCACTACTGATCTCTTCTTAAAAATTCTTATTTTTCTGATGACATTTTTGGATGGTGTTTAGTTATCAATAAAAATTGGTATTCATCATTCATTTGGGTGTAGACCACTAAAATTAGATCAAAAGAGAATAGATATAAGTAATAGATGTTATATGTGATATGATGTGACGGAAAGAGAGATAAATAGAGACAAAATTTGAGGTGTTTGGAGTGATGTTAGTCGTTACTAGGTAGGGGTTTACCGATCAAGACTGTATTGTTATTGTGCATCTACAATCTGATATTTAATCATATTTCCTTTGAAAATCATGCATATTTGTACATTGAATTATTGAAATCTAAAGTTAGTTTTTCCTAATTTTAACCTGGTTCTAAACTAAATTATTTCATGTAAAAGCATTTAACTAATACTGCATATTCATAATGTTTGCAGTCTTATATTTCAAACTTTGGGAACATGTTACTCTTCACTTGTAAACTTGGATCCCCACCGTGATTGAAGCTTGTTGAATTCCAAGTTCTCATTCATCTGATGGAGTAATGGTCAACAGATTTTTCAAAGACTTTATTGGCATGGCAACAACTTGCATAGTTATAATTGCTTTCGAGTTGAACATTTTATCAACAACTTATAAGGCATGCTTTTGTTGTTATAATTATAGACCCAAATTTGAAGACAATTTAGTGCATTTGGATTCTTGTTGCACAAAACGCAACATGTTAAAATTCTGTTGTTTCTCTGATTCCTATTAAACTCACAATGCGGCAAATTTTAATCCTGTTGGCGCTTTGAGATACGTAAAATCACATTTGCGTTGCCTCTATTACCACCGATCCTAACTAACATGCACTCAATAAAATAGTTCAGCATATTCTTTGCCCGGCAATCATGATGATCAAAGTTATTTGATGATACGTGTCATGTATTTGTAGGCCTGTTTGTTAATAGTTTATCATTACTGATCATGATCAGGTGCTTGGAGGAAGGAGCAGAGGATTTTCTGTTGAAGCCAGTCAAGTTGTCAGATGTAAGACGCTTAAAAGATTTCATAATGAGCGGTGAAGTGAAGAAAATGGACAAAAGATCTCACAAAAGGAATCGATCTGATGATTGCACTAGTTGCAGGCCATCTCTATCAAACACATTCTCACCAATGTCAAATCCATGTGATCCATCATCACCATCATCACTCCTCTCACCCTCCACTTTATCCTCAAAGAAGTCTAGATTGTAATCAGAGATTGACTATGGTCCTATTTGTCTCCATTTTTGGCACACAATTAGTTCATATCAAAAGTAGTGTATTTGCATTGGTTAACCAGTCTATATAGTGTACACAGACAGAGTAGTACTCAGATTATTTGGGGTGAGAAAGGGCAATGTCAGAGAATCAATGATCTTTTGCCATCTGAAACCTGAAAATCAATACTAGAGCATGAGATGCCAAGTTTTCAAGTTCTGGGAAATAAATTCACAGTGAAGTTGTTAAAATGTTGAAATGAAAGAGTAGTTATTAATTTAACTTAACATATTTTTCCCTATGCTTAAGGCCAAAAGTCATATACTAATTTAAATATTGTTGCTGCTCGGAAGCTAGCGAGTCCAAATTAGATGGCCTTTCATTTATTATTTAATCATTGTCATTAATATTTTGGCACCAACCAAGAGAGACTAGAACAGCAAACTATTTTTTCTTGGGTCAAATAGAACAACAAACTTGAGATGCCAACAAATTTGTTAACCTATGCGCGACAAAAAATTGTTGAGATATTCTAGAAATCTTAGAAACCGTGTCATTTAGACCAACAAAGATCAACGGATTTTTGTAGTAAGCCAAAATCATGCACTAAAATAAGGTACAAGGGTACTCTAAGTCATATACATGAACTAACCTATTAAACATGAAAATGGTGTTTATACTACATGTCAATAAAACAAAAATTAAAACATTTAAACCTACACCTGAGCCATTTAGGACTCCTATAATATAATTTGTTCAATTACTATAGTCCTTCAACTTGCATCCATGATTTGGTCTGAAAAAATGCTATGTTGTATACTTGAACATCTATCATCTTGCCTGTGATCACCTAAAGGTCCATCAAAATATCACCACAAATTAAAACACTTGAAACTTCGTTGAATCCTAAAATGATTCTGTGAAAAATGTAAAGCACTTTCTTTAGATATACTAGCTAGTTAGAAAGTTCAACTTCCTCTAATATGACACATCTTACAACATGAGTACACAAGCACAACAAGATGAAAGTCTTTTCATATTAAACTTAATTGGTATTTAAATAGAAACTAACTAGGGAAGGCAAGGGCGGACCAAGTTTGTACTGTGAGCATCCGCGATGAAGAGATTAGTCGATGCTCTCGACAATGAATACCCCGCTAACAAAAATAACTATTAATAATTAGAAGTGTTTTCTTTGACCAACTATAAAATCTCATGGAGAATTTTACATTTTTAATGATAGTATGTGGAGTATGATTTTGAAACAATAAGTCCATGTGCATATTGTCCCCAAAACTAGAAATTTCTGGATGAGGAAAATGTTTGGTGTATAAACTATTTATGAAGCATAACTCATTAAGTATGTAGAAACTACAACTTGGGAATGACGGCCTGAGAATTTTCCGCGACGAAATTCAGCTGAGCCTGAGAAGGAGGTTGATTCCAATAGAAACTCCATGAAACACAACGCAGAGCAGGGTGAGTCGCAGCACATTCCACCTGAACAACTCTTCCATAACCCTCCGCAAGAGCACCCAAACGCTGAATCAACCTTTCAGACAAAACACTCCGTCCATCACACACCCAATTTTTCCTATCCTTCCACAGCAACCAAACCGTAGCAGCAAACAGAGCACCATCCTTATCCATCTGGTTAGAACAACAATGATTAACACATGACCAAGGTTGCTGAAGATATGTCACCATCCAGTCCCACATCGAGCGAGCGAAGAAGAAGCCGTGTTGGTGATGCGGAGCGACGAGGTTGGACCACGCGGTTTTGGCGCGTGGGCAATCACGCATGAGGTGAAGCAGTGTCTCTTGTCCGTGGCAGAAGGGACAGGATGAAGAGTCGGGTTCTGTTTTTGAAGCGTTGTTTGGAGGGAGGCTGTCGTTTAAGGCTAGCCATAGGAAGATCTTGCACCTTTCTGGGATGTTCAACCGCCATAGCCACCTCCATTCCTCTGTATTATTACTATTAGGCATGGATGCTTTCTCTGTTTCTGTTTCTGATTAATGGAAGTGAACGAAACTCAGAATTGTACAGTGTTATTTGCAAAGAAGGGGTCAAAGGTTCAAACCAACTTCCTCAATAAACGCCTCAATTTCGTGCCAACAAGGGAGTAATAGCCTTGGGATTTATTGTTTGGTCATTACAATTCCCCATTACAAGTTTCCTAATGTGAAACTTGGTATACTAGTTTGTTAAAATTAGACCATTAACAAATGTTAGTCGAGTTAATTTGAAAGTTAATCCTTGATTAATGTGTTCATTGTGATAGCAAATGTTGGACACTCTCGTTCTGTGTTAGCTACAATCAGATGAAGGAAATTTGGTTCCAAATCCGCTAATAATTGATTTCAACCCAATTGATTTCAACTATTAACAAATATTAGGATAGTTTTACTTTAATAATTGATTTCCACCTAATTGATTTAAACTATTAACAAATATTAGGATGATTTATTTTTAGAAAAAGAGGTCTATTGGTTAATTTATCCTAATTAATAGATTCAAAGTATAAATAAATTATTTAATAAAATGAATTTCACGAAAAAAAATATATGAAATGAGTTGAATGTTATAATGACACATAAAATTAGTTGAAAATTTTAAAACATACGGAATACCCAAACTCGGGTAATTAAACTCATTTTTTACTTTGGTCATTTAAACAACTCTTGTTTTTATAGCTTACTAAGTGCACATTTGGATAAATTTTGCTAAATATATCATTCGAAAAGAGAAAACATTGTAAGAAAACAACACTACCACATGTAAAGCATCATATGGAATCACATAATATTTCGAAAGACATTGTTATTAATGCCACTCACATGTCTAATTATGTCACCCTTAAAATGAGTAAAATACTAAAATATCTTCAATTAAACATATCTCACTCTATTAATTTTTTCACCTGCATTTTGCAAGTGCGTTACTACTGTACTTAAGAGTAAAGTGTGGTAACTTAAAAAGTGAAAAATCTGATGCCTTTCATAAACATGGCTCATATTGCCTCGAAGAGGATGACTCAAAAGTTGCAGTTACAAACCATAGGTAATATTCTAGTTCCTCGGTTATGTTTACTGCGAAGAACTTGCCCCCTCCACCTTTGGTCAGCAGAATTTATTCCATGAAACCGTGTGCAGGCCTGGTGCCTCTCTCAGCAAACCTTATACAAAATCTATATGATGTTTTTTTATTTTCCACATTTCAGGTGGTTGAAAGGCCTTTCTATATCAGCTCCCATACATAACGGTGAAACAGTGCGGACCATATTTCACTTTCACACATCATTTTCGTTTCTTCATACATAATTACATATTACAATTCAGACCCCACAAAATAATGACTTTCAGAATGCAATAAATGGATGCAAACAACAATTGGCACTCCTCTAGGTCATCATTCCCCAAATAACCAAATCATTTGATCGTCCATTACACAAGTCAGCAACAGAAAGTATTAAAAAAGTGCAAGACAAAGGGAGTCATCTCCATAAACAAGAGAAGATACGTAAGAAATTGTTATTTTTGCACTTTAATCTTTGAGTAAATTTTAGGTATGTAGATATATGAGCCTCGTTAAAAAGAAACTGAGTACAAATTATTTAGAAGACTTCACCTGAAATGAGTGTAAAGAAAGTGACAGCATTTCTCAAGGAGAAGAAAGCACTTCAACTACTTTAATAGAATCCATCAAACACAGGACTGCATAAATAGGGCCCTATTTTAACATATCGGAAAGCCTAATCATTTTTTTTAACATCGAAAACGCAAAAAAAAATTATGCTCGTTCATGGCTCTAAAACTTAAGTTCTGATCGAACAAACTAAAAGCGGCATGCATGTACCGTTAATTTTAAGTTCAACACTAATGGATTACTCAATCTCCTTCGGTTTTGTTAGAAAAAGTGCAATTTCACTTTGCACTGCACATCAAAGATGTACCACTAGTAATGTTAAAACTAACACACACTAAAAGGACATAAAATTATTTCAACCTTCAACTTCTGGTACAACAATTAGTCTTTGATGAAATAGTACTAAAGTTCGATGAAATTATTTTAATAGATTTTCCGAGAAAATAAAATTATGTATAGGAATGATATCATAAAAAATTTGAAAATATTATTCCAATTTAGATGATAATTTTTGCAAGCGTCGCGTAAAATAAAAATTCTCTAAAACTCTAATTTTGGGGCTTAGTTAAACAGGAAATTAATCGCAACAAACGAGTCACAACTTCATTTACACCCTACCTACCTTCCTACTCCAGAATTGAGCACCACTTACTAGTCATCACCCGTAGTGTAACTTACATATCTTAGAATCTTAGAAGTTAGTACATTACACTTAGAATGCAATGTGTTGCACTAATTTATTTAAATATAAATTAAGTACGAGTCATAACTTCCTTTAAATCCTACCAACCTTCCTACTGCAAAATTGAGCAAACTTATTCGTTATCATTCAAAGCGTAACTTACACATATCTTAGAAGTTAGTCCTGTCTATCACACTTAGGATACAATGTATTGCATAATTTATTTAAATATAAAGAAATCTCTTCAACTAGATAAACAAGTGTAAGATTCTTTCCATAGCCTTCTCCATGTAACCAACAATCAAATTTGGATATCCAATTAGTACTTATATTAAAGTTCTAAAAGATCAGATAAAAATCTTAAACACCTGTATTATGACTTTAAAACTGGGTCCAAAACTTTCATTTCTTCTGAAGTGACAGTTGATAATGGAGTTCAAAACTAGCTACCGATGATATTTGAGAATCCAAAGGGGGGAAAGTATCCACAAAGCTTATCAGGATCAAAATAGACTAAAGCACAACATATCATCTCTCCACAATGGAAGGCGCCATTTTTAAAATTATAAATGGCATTATTACTTAAACATATCCCAAGTTATGACAGTGCCTATACCTAAAATGTTGATTAAAAGGACACATAATTGTTGGTTTCTTAGTACATGTTTGTACACCTAGGGAGATAAAGTATCATTTCCTTACACATCAACAAAATTTAAGAATGAAGAACAAGGCAACCAGAGATGTATATAAGGGAACTTCCCATATCTAATTAACTTTTGAAGGACATATCAAATTACAATCCCTTAGAGCTAGCTCTTGTGCATGTTTCTGCACCAATAGCTCAATGCTATACTGTATGTAAAGCAGCATTTCAGCTACTGCTGCTACTTATCACACTGATTAAACAATCATCAACAACGTTCTCATTGATAATATTCCCATTCTACAGCTTGTTTTTGAACACCATGATCAAACAGAATTTATAAAATGACAGACCTGCCACTAGCAGAGCAACTTGATTATGGTACGTATACCTATGATTCACCTCGGTTCTACATCTAAAAGACTTGAACATCGGTTTGCAATCTACTTCATTGAACAAACAAAACCAAAGAGTGTAGCCCATAAATGAAAGAAAAGAATAATAATTTTTCTTTCGGGAGATGAGAGTGAAAGGTTATATACTTCTCACAGCCAACTTTGTTTTAAATGAGTATTAGCACTTTCTCTACACAAAATAATCACTAGCACCTTCCATGTTATCAATTCCTTTGTCTACACTACAACAAGCCCCAAATTAGTAACTGCAGGAGACAAAGAAAAAAGTTGTGCAAAGCATGTTACTATGATAACAAAAGATGAGATTATGATCATCAAACAATGAGACAAAATCTACAATTGCCAGGCAATTAAATCTCCACCCCTCACATTTTCATTATACCAAGCAAGAGAAAATGTCTTGCATTCTAAACTTTTTACCTTCCCACGCTAAATCTTCTCAACCAAGAAGACCCCGAGAGTATAAATATAATCATCATATTAATTGTCATTCAGTTTCATATATCAAAACATACTATTATTTTTCATATCCATCCATAGAGATAAATTAAACAACAAACTCTTAATTATACAAATAATCCAACTCCCCTGTTCTACCAAAGATTATGATTGGGAAGTGTGTTGGAAGTTGTCTACATAATACAATAGTCATTCTGCACAAGAACTACTAATAGTTTACACAAAATTTAAAAGAAATACCAATTTGAAAGAATACTTGAAATCAGGATGTTGAACTGGTGGTTGATCCAACTCAAACATGACTGTACCAATGAACGAACCCTAGGGAAGCAGAAGACTGAATCGAACTTATAACAAGCAGATACAACAAGCCAAAATGATATTCTCATACCTTGAAAAACTTGAAGACCCTATTGACCAGCCTCCAAATTTATATTTACCACAAGTATATTCACCCCCTAGAAGAGAATCGTGAGGAAACAAAAACAGTGTTCAAATGTCATGAGTATATTAAATCAAACTATCAAGCTGTACTTACAATGTTAGCTTACATTAAAAAAGAAAATCATCAGAACCCTTCATGTAATCTGAGTAAGGGGCATTTAGCAAAGGAAGGACCAAGCTTTAACAATGGCATATACATAAATAGTATCAAATATAAAAAAAGAAAAAGACTAGAAGCAAACAAAACAGACCTATAAAGAATCTCCGCAACAATGTTTTTGGTGAAAAACAACGCACAAGCAATAAGCCAGTTTATTGACCAATTAAATATTAAGTATTAACTAAAGAAATTTTTTGGTTACCTATCAGCAGTTTTGAAACATAAGTCTTATGAGCTTTCGCTATCACTGCCAACAAAATTCTTAAAAGTTAAATCAAGTAGACATTGATTTCAACAAAATGTGATAGGAACCCAAGAAAGAGAAATGGAAAATTGAAAGTGACTAAGGGAAGGAGCATTTTATTGAATGATTGAAAATAAGAGAGTCCCCCCCCCCCAAAGGATTTCCCCCTTCACGAAAAAGTTTCCTTTTCATACAAGTCCTAATTCTCTGAATGAAACCTTTCATCCTTATTCTCCATATTAACTTTAACCAACTGATATCTCCTCTAACCATCTATCTTCTCCCTCAGTTCCTAACTCATTGACTCGCTAACTAGCTTCCCTAATTGTGACCTTCCCTACTATCCAGAATGGTACATAATTTAAAAAATATGATTATTAAACAGAAGCAAAAAATTCCCAGGCTCCTACATCCTTCAGAGATGGAGAGAAACTTTAAGCCACAAGATCATTTAAAAACAATTAGTGGTAAACTTAAATATTTTGACTAATTTGACTGATGATCATTAGCATGTATATATTAATATAAGATTACAAGAAAACATAGTATTTACACATCATTAGTAGGCTCCAAATGCAATACTCAGAAGAAAGAAATCATAAACACAACATAAGACACAAGCAAAACTCGAATTTAAAAAACTGAAGTACCATGTGCAATTAAACGTGATGATGCATTGGAAAGTCTTAGAATTTGGAGTACAAAAACTGAAAGTAAAATGTGAAGTTGAAGCATAAAGGAAATAATATGATGTAACCATATCCAATGTATTGAATTTCTATACCACCTTATGTATTCACATACCAACACGAGTATACTACATGTAACAGATGCACCATAAGATCAAACGAGAAACAACTTGATTTCGCAGTGCTCAAAGAACCCATCGTGAACCTAAACCAACTAGAACTATGAAAATTAGATATTTCGAGCTAACAAACAGACGATGCAATAATGCAAAAAAGAAGAGACCGCGGCATACACAACTCATGAAAAACAGAGAACCACTCAAGCCCTTTCAATCATGCTACACGAACGAGCCAACTTTAGAGTCAAGCTACCACCATGAACACTTGCCTCTGTCTCAACAGGTTCGCACTCATACGGCTTCCTACACCCAGGACACCGACCATCATCCTCGAGAATCCTCTTGTGGCAGAAGAGGCAAAGCCGAAACCCACACAGGCACGGCAAAAAACTCGTGTCAGTTAAATCAAGATCCTCAAAGCATATGGGACAAGGGGATGGTGCAGAATTGCGAGTCCAGGGAACCCCTCCTCCACAATAACGATCAGGGTTCGGCATACTGTGCTGCTTAGAAAGATTGGGCAAACTCTGAGGGCGAAAAGCATCATCAGCCCTCCAAGCTCGGGCACTACCAGAGGCCCAAGGAACCAATCTACCACTCGCAGGTTTAGAATTGGAATTCGGCCGATTAGCCGCTTCACGAGGCGAAACTGTTTGCGCAACAGGTTCATCTCGATGCTTCTCATCGGCGGCTAAAGCATCTGCCACAGCCTCCCAATCATCCAAGCACCCATCATCGTCCTCCTCCTCCTCCTCCTCCTCTTCTTCTTCATCCACTTCCGTTATATTCCCGGAGCAGCACCCCGCACTGCTGGAACTGATGCTGCTACCACTGCTGCTACCTCCGCCGCTGCTTCCGCCGGTGAAGCTCGTCCCGGAATCGTTACTACCGCACAAGTCAGGACTAGTTGGACTGTTAGTCGGCGATTCCGTGTCGCTGTCTTGATGGATCAACCCATCATCCTCATCGCCGCCTCTTCGCCTCGTCTCGAGCTGCTCCAACGAGCACTTCCCCGCCGGCGATGGCGGCGCGTGACCGTCGTTGTCCACCCCGTCCTTGCACCCCTTGTTCTTTACCGCACCTGAAACCAACCATCCCGAATCGAACAAAATCAGAAAAAACGAACAGATCAGCAGAAACATTCGTCCGCACGTCACACATACCTTGAGATAGCCATTGCTCGCGGCGCGCATCAATCTTGTACTGCTTCAATTTCGCAGACCTATTGGTCTGGAACACGCAGAGGTTTAAGGTGTGGTAACAACGGAATTAGTATAAACAAAAATTCAAATTCAAAACCTAATCCAAAATTGAAATTCAACACCTAAATCAAAATCAAGAAGAATCATACCCTCTTCTTCTTGCCAGGGTTCTTAGTGTTGGCGGCGGAAGGAATCGGCGCGGCGGCGATTGAGTCGGAAACCATGGCGGAACCGTGGGATTTGATTTCAAAGTAGAAGAGATTCGCAAAAACCCTAATTTGTGGAAACGCGACGATAGAAAATTCTAGAGAGGGAGACGACAAACACTTTAGAGAGAGAGAGAACAAAATTGCGTCACGGTAACTCCTCTGATCCTCTCGCCCTTTTTGCCACACACGAGGGTCCAGGTTGGTAATTTATAGGACACCTAATTACTGAACTGCCCTCTTCTTTCTATTAATTTTCATGCAAACCGACGTGACGGTTTGCGGAAACTCGATGCAGATTAGGGTTATATAGGTAAAAGGAAGGGCGAGGAATGCAAACGACGTCGTTGACTTTTTTAACGTTTCCGTAAGCATATTTTTAACCCGAGATTATCATTAATTAAACTATCGCTTTAATTAATTGAATGGCTTATTTCGTCTCTGGGAAGATAGAAGGTATTTTAGTTTCAAAATAAAAAAAATAAAAAAGATAGAAGGTATTTTAATGTCTCTCTACAAAGAGAAAATATTGATAATGAGATTAGACGTATCCTTTCTGGCATATGCCGTTTCTATCTTCCTGAATGAAAAACTTTTTTAAGATTAAATGTAGACATACATATGCTTTTTATTCCTATAATAACAAGCACTTGTATAGTCATTTTTTTATTTCCATTTCTCAATTTAAAATAGGTGAATTTAGTACTTTAGTCTTCTATTTTCCTCTTCTTGATAACTAATGTTTTAGACATACATGGATCAAATCATCAATTGGAAATTTAGGGATTAAACTCAGAGATGATGATGTATTTTATATCGACTGAAAAATTTAAACATGCGAGTGATGAAGTTTAATAGTGGTGAAGTTTTCGCTAAATGATCGTCCTTACAAGATTGAGTATGAGGGATTGAATCGGGTTTGCTTCCATTGTTGTAGGTTTGGTCATTGAATTGATGGGTGTCTTGTGCTAACCCAACCTATACAGAGTGAGGATGTTCAAACCAACGTGATAGCGAGCAACAGTAGCAGCCACAATCCGTGGAGGAGGCTCAACCGTTCAAAGAGTGAATCATCATTAAACTAAGTTAAAGGAGAGGGGAACATGTGACGTCAATTAGGGAGGCCAAAACAAGGTGTTTTTGAATTTGAATTCAAGATCGAGATTCAATGCACTCCTAAATGAGAGGAACGTTCTGATTAAATCAAGTAAGGTTTTGTCTGGCAATCATGAGGGAGATAAGGAAGTTATTGTTGTTAATGATTCCCCCACAAAAAAGGGGGTGATGAAACCGATCCTTGGATCTTGGTTCGAAGAGAAAGGGACGCACCCGAAAATTAAGGAGCAAGTGAGGAATATCCTGCAGCTCATGATTGGAGAGTTAATAAGGTAATAATTGCATATGAATCAATAATGATTACTGAGGAATCTCCAATAATTGCAAATACCTTGGCGGTTGTGATCCAACCTTGTTCTCCTTCATGCAAATCCTAATTTGGGAGGAAGGAAGGGGGACCCATGTTTGACATAAAAAAAGTGGCACGTGAAATGCCTATTGGAAACCCACTTGTTCCAAAACCAGGTTTGAAAATCTCCCATGAAGCCAATTGACTCGTCATCCTTCGTGCCATCTGGGGCAAGGTGGATGGCTACAACGTGGATAAGGAGATTGATAGTTTTTCTTCACCAAGTGGTCAAAGGTCTAGGGTTAAGTCATAATAACAAAAAAAAAGGGTTAAATATGTTTTTGGTCCCTGTACTTTGAGCGAGATTTGGTTTTAGTCCCTCGTCGGCGTAAAGGTGGATTTTAGGCCTCAAACTTTTATTTTTGTTTGGTTTTTCGTCCCTGCCAGAGTCATTCGTTGACCGCCGTGCCTACGTGTCACGGCGGATCCTACGTGGCATATGCCACGTCATTTAATGAGCACACGTGTTTTTTTTACATTTATTAATTAAAAAACTTAAAAAAGAAAAAAAAAAGGAAAAAGGGGAATGAATCAAATCCCAGCCCCTCTTCTTCCCATCTTCTTCCAAAATCCTTCTTCTTCTTCCTGTTCGTCGCCCGCCGGAGCTTCGACGGCGAGGCGCGGCGTGATGGTGGCCGCACCATAACGGCGCAGTGGAGGTGGGCGCGAGGAGCATGGCCGTGGCGAGAGGGAGAAACAGAGGGGGAGAGCGAAAGAGCGGAAGGAAGAAGAAAAAGGTCGAAACAGAGATGGAGAAGCAGGAGAGCGAGAGCGAGGTCGAGGTTGAGAGGGAAGGAGGCACGGCGGCGCGGCAGAAGTGCGGAAGGAAGAAGAAGAAGGTCGAAACAGAGAGGGAGAAGCAGGAGAGCGAGAGCGAGGCCGAGGTTGAGAGGGAAGGAGGCACGGCGGCGCGGCAACAGGGCACAAGGGTTTATTGCGGACGTGACGAGGGTCACGATGGTGGTGGTCTTGCCGTGGACGGGGGCCGGAGTTGGCCGGAAAACGCCTTTACAGGTACGGCGGCTCGTCGGAGAAGGGCTCCCACTGCGGCGGAGTTGGCGGAGGTGTCTCCGTTCTTCGTCACCTTCGTCCAGAATCATGTGTTTTCATCACAAGGTCATATTTGAGACATTAAATCGAAAAAAGGGCAAGCTTTGAGAGTTAGCCATGGAGAGAAATGGAGATTCAGTCATGGGGTGAGGGTTTAGTTACAAAGTCTGTTTAATCACAACAACTAAATGCACATTTTGTTAATTTTCAATGTCTTATGCATCTCCCCATGCTAATTTCAATGGGTTGATTACATTAAAGTTGAAAATAAACTTGCATTTGGTTCGTTTGTTTTATGGTATTGTTTTATGGGTTGATCCCTCTCTGTTTCGACCTTCTTCTTCTTCCGGAGTGGTGGGTGATGGCTCGGTGTGGGTGGCGTTGGGGGTTATGCCGTGGTGTGGGTGGTGGGTGGTGCAGGGTGGTGGTGGGTGATGCGGTGTTGGTGGTGATGCAGGGTGGTGGTGGTTTGGGGAAGAAGAAGAAGAATAATAAGGAGGAGAAGGAGGAGGAGGAAGAAGATGCCGTGGTTTGGGGAAGAAGAAGGAAGAAGAAGAGGAAGGAAGAAGAAGATGAAGAAGGAAGAAGAAGAAACGCAGGATCTGATTTATTCCCCTTTTTCCTTTTTCTTTTTTTTAATTTTTTTAATTAATAAATGTAAAAAAAAAAGCCACGTGTACTCATTAAATGACGTGGCCTATGCCACGTAGGGCCCGCCGTGACACGTAGGCACGGCGGTCAACGAATGACTCCGGCAGTGACGAAAACCAAACAAAAATAAAAGTCTGAGGCCTAAAATCCACCTTTACGCCGGCGAGGGACTAAAACCAAATCTCGCTCAAAGTACAGGGACCAAAAATATATTTAACCCAAAAAAAAAAAATACTGAAGTCTTGAATTTCAAATTCAATACCTAAACCTCTGCCAAATTTTTGTTGAGATTCAATTACTAACCTAACCCAAATCACTAACATATTTAACCCTAAATCCAATTCAACCCAAACCAAATTAGAATCCCTGAATTTCTGATTCACCCAATTTTCCCTTTATTTCGTGTAAATAACAGAAGTTAGGGCTCCCCTTTCTTTCAAAGTCTTCATCATTTTTCCATCAAACTTACTGGCCCCTGCATATTCAACTACCACCATCGGCCACTGTAATTTCACCTTACCATTATCACAATTCACCATCTTTATGCTCCCGATACTCAATTCCAAAACTTTAACCATCTCTGGATCCCTCTTCCTTTGACGTACTTCTCAAACTCCTAAATCGGATATAAAAACCCTTCAACCTCCCTCTCTTTCTCACCAACCATTTCCTTCATCTCCTCCTCCACCCTAACCTGCTTTCTCTTCTCCTTAACCTCCCTCAATCTTGAGTGTCGTCGAACACTTCCTTCCTTACACAATGTAAGACCCTCATTTTTTCTAATATTTATGAATAGGTCCCTGAATTATTTCATCATGAATTATTTCATATTTTGAAGTTTGGTCCTTGTTGATTTTCTATTTGTTTTTTTAGCTTTAAATTATACCAGATTGTGTTTTATTCTATCAAGTTTGAGTATCATTAGTCCTAGCCATAATAGTATCGTTTACAGCCCTGTTAACTTGTGAGAGTATCATTTATAACATGTGAGAGTATCGTTTACAATTGTTTACCGCATGTGCGGGTAGGGATGGCAACGGGTAGGGTCGGGTGCGGGTTTAACCCTACCCGTACCCGAACCCGAAATGACTTACCCGAACCCGAACCCAAACCCAAACCCTGTTCGGGTAGGGAAAATATACCCGAACCCGAACCCGTTGGGTTTCGGGTTCCCCGTACCCGAACCCGTACCCGTGATGGATGAAGAGGAAACAGGAAACCCGGAAACCCGACCCGACCCGATTACTAATTCACTAATAACAAAATCTTTAATTCTTCATAATGATTTAAAAAATGAATTGCAAGCCAATATAAAATTCAATATTCAAGATCATGATATAAATCAAGAGTACAAGAACAACAAGGATCTAAAATAAAATAGCGACGTCTGCAATCAAAATTTATAACAAAATTCAATAACAATTAACAAATACAAGTACACAATTCCATATATTCAAATTTCATAGTCTTCGACATCAACCTCTTCCAGATTAAAATAGCAGCAGCAGACCCTCCAAAACATAGACACCTATTAACCTGATATATACACATTAAACTCATTAGTAATTTTACTTAAAACAATATTGAAACAAGTAGTTTTAATCAAAGTTAACCACAATACTAACCATGTTTAGCATTAAAGCATAGATGCAACAACTATTCATCATGAAAATTGTATGTTAAACAACTACCCGCCAGTTCAGCTGCAATAAGAAGTAAACCAAAATTAAATATAACATCAAAGCTTAAAACTACTTAAAGCAAATGAAGTATAAAATACCTTCGTCATCGGATTCCATTTCATTCAATACAGTAGCATAATCTTGTGCAGAGCTAGAAGTCAAACCACCTATAAATATCTCATGTATAACACCGAAGAATGATTAATTGTCAATACATAAAAATTAATCGATATTAAATATGATATTGAATTAATAGCTCAAAACTTTACCATCATTTTCAGAAGACCATAGCCAACTCCTAGCACACATCAAGGCCTTTAAAGTAGTCCAACTAAGTCGACTACGATGAGGGCTCAATATTCAACCACTAGTGCTGAATGCTGATTCATAAGCTACTGAAGAGATAGGAATAGCTAAGACATCTTTTGCAATTGCCTGAAGTGTTGGATACTGAAGTCCATTTGCCTTCCACCAATTTAAAATATCAAAATCTGGAGTCCTTTTTATAACTTTCTCACCCAAATAATGATCCAACTCATTTTTAACATTTAAACAACTAGATTCTTCCGTCCTCTCAACATATTGATCATATTCTTCATCCACAGGGTCATTATTAGCAACATTTGCACCAATCAATGGAGAGCTTTCAATAGAATTTGTATTATGCTTATAATCAGAAAGCAAATCATAACACAAATCTCGAATTCTTTGAACTTGTGCATCGGACTCATTGGGATACAACCTTGAAAAATGAAACTCAAGCAATTTCATCTTGAACCTAGGATCCAGTACTGTAGCAACTCCCATAATTTCATGAATAACATTCCAATAGCTGTCAAACTTTTCCATCATATTATCTGCCATCTTCCTAATCATTCCATTGGAGGATTTCTTCCATTCAATTATTTCCAACTTGATCTTACAAATCTTTGCAAAATAAATGTTGGCAGTTGGATATTTTGTACCAGAAATCAACTCAGTCATTTCATTAAACAATCTTAAGCACCCAGAAACATCCTTTGCAAATTACCATTGTGAATTACTAGGCAAACAAGTGTATAAAGTATCACGTTGCGCTAGTCGAATAAACACATCCTTGTATGGGATGGCAATATCAAGCATCTTAAAAGTTGAGTTCCACCTAGTTGGACAATCTAAAGCTAAACTTCTAGTGGAAGTAATTCTCAACTGTTTAGCTGTTTCTTCAAACTTTTGCTTCCTTTTGGGTGTACCATTCCAATACACTACACTATCCCGAATCTTTTCTACCCCCTCCTTCACAACTTGTAGCCCCTCTTTAACAATTAAATTCAGGATATGAGCAGAACAACGCATATGAAGTAAAGACCCATCCCTTAACAAAGACCCCAACAGCAACTTATTCTTAACAAGGTCAATCATTTTATCATTTGTGCTACAATTGTCTAACGTGATAGTAGAGAGTTTTGAGTCAATGTTCCAGTCCATCAAGCATTCGACAAGTACTTGACAAAGTCTCTCAGCAGTGTGAGGGGCTGGAACATAAATAAACCTAAATAACAATATTTATAGTTTATCATTTTATCATTAAAAACAGCAAATATAATAAAGTTAAAATTTAAACTTAATTACCTCAAAATCCGGCTTTGTAAAGTCCAAGTGCAATCGATGTAGTGAGCAGTGACAGCCATATACCCCCTTTTTTGGTTGCTTGCAGTCCACATGTCCGTGGTAATGGCCACTCTTCCTTCATGAGTGTCTAGCATCTTCATAGCACATTGTCTCTCAATATCATAGACCCTCAAAATCTCCTTCTTGATCGTGTTTCGACTGGGAACTACAAACAATGGCTGGAGAGAACCTAAAACTCTCCTAAAACCAATATGATCCACTATTGATAGCGGATAGTCATGCATGATAATTGCATTAGCAAGCAACTTCTTTGTATTTTCTGGATCATAATTTGCAAATCCTAACTCTTGCTTGCCTTGTACTGTTTTAGGCATGATGAATGTCTGCCCTTTGTTACGGTCTTTCATCTTAATCTGCTTTTGAACACACTTAGCTGAATGTTGGTGCAAGTGATGTGTCCCATTCTTTGAGTTCCCACTAAGTTTTTTATTACAATATATGCACTCTGCCTTAATGTCCCCATTCAGATTAATCTTTCTAAAATCATTCCACACTGCACTTCTTGGCTTCTTTGCTGGAGGTGGTAGTGCTGAATCTGTTTCACCATCTTGCCCATCATGAGTTGAATCATCTAGTGCGGGACCTTCAGGTGTAGGATTAGAAGATCCTTGTGGAGTTAGATGACATGCACTTTCTTGTGTGGGATCAGATGTTCCTTCCAGAGTTTTGTTCACTTGATCCATTTTCCCTTTAACATCAATGACAAACTATGTTATACCAAAATGCATGAAGTTAAGGTTAACAGACATCTAAAAGCTAACTAATTTACTAGATGACTTAAAGAAAATTAACAATACCTAACATAAAGAAAATTAAGTTGTTAGATAAAAATGTATAAATGGTTTTATTTCATCTTTACACACTTCACTTTCTGATTCATCTCTTTCCTTCTTTTCCTAGAGTTCTATCACAAATTTCCAGCACTTCCTTATTGTCAGCACCCAATTTTGTCTGCCTTAGTTGAATCTTAATTTTTATAGATATTCAAATTATATTTCTTAATTTTACCTTTCAGTTCTATGAACACCCAATTTTGTCCTTTTTTTTTATCACTTCCTTCTTTATTATTACAATAATATTATTATTCTGATTTATATTATTATTATTATTATCACTATTATTATTGTCTAAAAAAAAGAAAAAAGAAGATGGGTCACGTAAAAAAGAAGAAGAAGCCGGGGAATGAAAAAATGGAAAACAGAAGCAATGTGACTTGTGAAACATCAGAAATCCAAAATGGAGCAAAACCAAATTAGGCTAAGGGAATTAGTTTGAGAAAAAAAGGAAAGAAATGTGGAGTGTGGGTTTCATCATCACTCACTTTAACTAAAAATGGTTTGCTCAACCCTTCAAGCCACACCATATTAAGAAAAAGCTTGCTAAATTCTGCAAAACACAATGCTCTTGCTAATCAACAAATCAAGTCAGCATGGTTATGCAGTAGAAAAATAGCAGTAGAAGAGAGGAGGTGAAGAGGAATTTTTATGTATAAATAGACTGGTTGATAGAAGCAAAAAGGGGAGGGGACACTCTCCACTCACTCTCACTATCCCTCTCTATTCTGCTACCTTCTTTCTTCTTTTCTGTTGTTTCCGTTCTTATTTCTCTTTTTCTTCCCCTTTCTCTCTTGCCACTCCCAAACCCGAATCACCCTCGCAGCCGACGCTCGTCCTTCCTCTTTTCCCCCTGCCCGTGACCGCGCCGCCACCGGCACTCGCCATCTCCAAACAGAAACTCAACAGCAGCCTCCCAACAAACCAAACCCAAAATCAACCTTCGCCACTTCCTGAATCAGTCCTACACAGCACTACCTTCGAGATTTCAGTTCACCTCCATCGCACCACTGCAGAATCAGAAGCAACCCTCGCCGTTGAAGACGGCGAAACACCGTCGTTCCTTCTCGCCATGGTCGTCGCTGCAAGAGCTTGAGCTCGCGAACCAAACCATCGCTGGCGCCGCCACAACATCTCCTTTTCCTCGCGTGCCGCCGCTGCCAACACCGTGTCGCCGGTTCACCGCCATCCTGGTTCCATGCTTTCAATCTCGTTTTGTTTCGCCCCCTTTCTTTCTGACCTCGTTTCTGTAATTGGTATCTCTTTTGCTGCTGATCGTTAGTAAAACAAATATCAAGTTGTTTGAGATTATTACCTCCTCTATCTCATTTGCCTCGTCCTAGCACATGTACCCTCCCCCCCTCCTCTTAAAGCTTGCTTCTTATTCATCCTCAGCCAAATAGACAATGACTTCAACATGGAAGGGGAGTTGGTGGAGATGATGACCTAGAGTGGTGGCAGATGGTGGAGGGACATGACTTGTTTGAAATTTAGAAAACTTGAAAATTCACTAAACTTACAAAAATATCCCTCAATTTTTAGTGGATATGATCAAACAATTTTTCAACTGCCTAATATTAGACAGCACCCAAACCCTTTTTTTTGGGTCAACAAACCCAGCCTATATCAAATAGATCTTATTCATATAAGTCCTGTGTAATTGGATAGAGAAAATTGGGCTGAATAGAGCACACCAAAAGGATGGCTTAGTGGCTAGCAGAATCAAATCCATATTTCATACAGTTTGAGCGGATCACACCTCCATGCCCAATACCAAGATCCAAGCTTGAACCACCTGGTCCGTTTGGAGCCAGAAAACCAAGAGCATGCTACGCTTGAGAAAGAATTTACAGAAAAAAAAAATGAATAAAATATATTTTGATAAACAAAATATCGATGGGGACTGGGGAGTATAATTTTGTTATTTTTTAAAAGTTAATAATACATTCTATTTAATAAATTTATTTATATATTTTAGGATACTTTTTACATTCTTATTATTAATTCCATTAAATCACATGAGAGTCATTTTTAACGATGAATTCACATGATTTTTATTTAACAATACATTAGAAATTTGTAAAAAAAAAAAAAACAATACATTAGAAATATGTTGGTGGCATTGCTATCTTAAAATCTTACAAACCTGCTAAAAAGGGATTAATTATGTATAAGAAGTTGAGAATCTTTCTATTTTGAGCGTCACATACACACCAATTTAGTAATAAAGAATATACAGATTTAGCATTTTGGTAGCATCCCAACCCGACATCAAAGTTTATATTACTTTACATCTATTGGACTACTAACTATTAGCTAGAGTTATTATATCATTTTATTTTAATTTTATTAATTCTAGTTATGATTCCGGTCTTTTATTAGGTGTCTATGTTCTACATAATTTCTTTTATTAGAATGATGTCAAATGGTGGATATCTCTTAAGTTTAGACTTTAGAGAAATTATTATGTATACCTATAAATTATATTTCTCTCTTGTTTAAAGAATTAACCATAAAATTGATCAAAGTCTTTCTTCCTTATTTCGAATATCTTTCTTGAAAAGAATTTAAGGTTGTTAGCTTGGTAGGGAAATTTCACACTACCACATTTTTGTATTTGTTTTGTTTCATATATTTCTCTCATATTTCCTTTATACCAAACATTAATCTAAAAATCATCTTCTCTCTTCTGATTTTCTAATATTTATTTTTTCTCTCATCATCTTCTCTTCTTATAACCAATCACACCGTGAGTGTAGCATTTATATAAATTAGGGATGGCAACAAAACATTATCAATTATATACACTTGTCTTTGTCCACAAATCCATGAGTCATGACATGAAGAAGAATGTCTAACGCAGATTTTGGCTCCCACTTCATGTTATATGTCGCTTCAATTGTTTGGAGAAATGCACGTGGCCTAATGGCAAACGGGGAACAAAAGTTAAATATTAGCTGGAATTTGCAATGTGTGAGTAGGAAATGATTAGCTTCTTGTGTGGTGCAAAATATTAAAAAATTTATTCTTGAGTATCATATATTTCTAGGTAAGAAGAATTTGTATGATAATTTATTTTCTGCATTTCTTCTTCTTTTGTTAATTCCAATCTTTAGTAATTTATAGCATAAATATTGACTTTATTTTTTTAATCTTATTTATTAATTATATAAAATATATATCGATGAATTTATATAACAGTAGGGGCTGACCAATGAGTTTTTTCCATTCACAATAGTTGGAATTCGAACTCCAACCACTTGCTTAAGGGATGAAGTGCTGAAACACTATGTCAACCCGCTTGGTTGATAACTCATGAATTTGTCACATCATAATATAATTTCATAATTAATTTAACAAGTTTTGAAAAATCTGAATTGTTATTTGGTTATCTGTGTAAAGTTCCTTTATACTGATAATGTATGAGTATTAAATTCTTATAAGAAATATAATATTGCTATTTGAATATATATTTAATATTGTAAAAACTTAAAAAAAATAATGGGAATTTTATATGCCAACAAAATATGTTACAATAACACCTTGAAATCACAATCCCATCATAATATTCTTAGGACGATATTGTCTAAATTTTATATAGACAATTGATATTTAGGGCTATGTTTAACATGTCATTTCAGATAGTTTAAAACTTATTTGACTAACTTAGAAATACTTTAAATGTGTTTGGTAAAAGAGCTTATTTCAATAGCTTAAAACTTTTTAATAAGCTAGCTTCTAGCTTGAAGCTTATTGAATTTATTTCCTTTTTTATCCTTATTATTTTACTAAAATTCCATCATTACTCTTTTTATATTTATAAAAAAACCAAATATAGATTATAATATTTTAGTATTCAATTTTTAATATAAATTATAAAAAAAAATTAGACAAATATAAGCATATTTATCAAATTAAAATATAAATTTATTTTATATCTATTTAATTTAATAAAATATGAAAACGAAAATAAATTTAAAATTAATATTGTACTCTTAAGATGATAAATAATTTATTTTCGGATGGAGAACAAAAGATGATAAATAATTGAAACTAAATTAAAATATTTAAAATTTAATATTATAGCTTTAATATTAATATCATATGGGTATAGTTTTGTAAATAAAGTAATGTTAAATACAAACAGAATTATACAAGTATGTCATTTGATGTCATCTTACAATTTCAGCTTGTTCAACCGTTAATTTTACCAAACATATTTTTCAATTAGGTAGTTTTTCAGCTTTCAAATTTCATCTAGCTTATAAGCTTTCAACTTCCAGCTAGTTTTTCAGCTTTCAACTAGCTTAACAGTTAAGTGTGTCAAACATAGCCTTAAGATAAGTGGATTAGGAACATCATATTTATTTATTCTTCTTAATAAATATCATTGATCCACATAGAATTAACGTGATTAAACCCAAACTTTTTTTAATGTCTTAGACAACCAAAATATATTTACATATATCATGAAATAAACTCCTTGTTGCACAAAGGAGAAAATTTGGATTTTAAAATTCAAATAAAGTTTTTTTTGGTTTAAATCATTCAAGCAACGCATAACCCATCAAAACAAATCCCACTTAAAAAGGGCCCAAAAAATATACATCAAATATCATTAAATTGGTGAGAAGTGTTAAGTTTTTGTTTAAATGGCATATTCATAGCTGAGGGTCGTAAAGTTAATTTCTTTAACAATTAAATATCATATTAAGTAGATAGACCTCTTTCAAAAAACTTTTTATATAATCGCCAACAAAGAATTGAATTATTAACTAAATGCTTAAGAAATCGGTTATTTATGAACGGTAAGTTTTAAATATAAGAAATAGTTAGCAAATCCCCTTTGTTTCCAGTTGCTAAGAAACATAAAAGGTCGGAGGTTTTGTACAATGATAAAATAACATTTACAATATGGGAGAAAAGGACAAACTTGTAACGCTGGTAAGTTCAATTATATAGGCACAATTATAAAGACAACAAAATCGACAAATCACGTTCAGCTGTTTTATTTTATTTAATTTTAAAACATCGATGAGGATATAATAACAATATTTGTACAGATTATAATGCAAATCATAATTGCTCACCAATTTGAAGGAGGCCGGTCCTTTTCTATAAATAACACCGTCAAGAAATTTATCATGTCGCACGTACCAAAATATCTGTGCTGTCAATAGAACTTAATTTTCTATTTTTATTGGAAAGTTAACTGGTGTATGATATCCTCCGTACATGGTAGAACATAGCTTTCATGGACAATAACTAAATTAGGGCCATTGACGGTGATAAGAATTTGTGGAGGCGGAGGGTGGTGGTTGAGGGTGCTAGACTATATTTGGTGGTGGAGGGTACCAAGTAATGGTAGCAATGGTGGTGGAGGATGTTAAATGGGGGCGGCAATATTGGAGGAAGCAAGAGGGCAAAGGTGGTGAAGAGTGTGGGCGGTGATAATGACATATGTTGTTGGGTGGCGCTCGAGCATTTGTGGTGGAGAAATATTCATATTGAAAGAAAATAAGTTTCACATGAAACATATTAAGAGGATTCCAAATTAGAGATATAATCAGAAAAAAATGTTACGGGGTTGGAAATTTAACACATTATACAAAGTTAACAATTACTAGTTAAACGATGCAGTATAAAAAATTTAAATGGGGCAAAAATAACATTTAAATACTATTCTCTTAAGGATTTTTTTTTCTCCTGGGCGGCGGCTGCCTCCTTTTACCAAGGTTCGTCCCTGACTCCAATGGTTATAACATTTGGGTGTTCTAAGTCCAATTGTTTTAAGGTTTTTTGGACCACACACCACGCTCATGCTAGGCAATGACACTTACCCTACTCAAGGAATATTTTGGGCTCATGCTTCCAGGTCCACGTGGTATCAGAGCTCAAATAGTCTCGTAGCCCAAGGTAAAAAAAGATATATGAGCTCAAGGAAAAAAAATCTATAAACTGATACTCAACTATCAACTAAAATAAGATAACTAGAGAGCTTTGTTTCCCCCGTGTGGGGGCTCCTCGTCCTCTATGGAGGTTTTCTTTCCTGCTTGGTAAAATTTTTCTCCTCACATTAGGTGTGTGCTTCTCCACGTTTGGTAGATTTAATTTGTCATGTTGAGAAGTCTCGCATTAACTAGAGATATGTCCAAGATAACTCTTATATAGGAGAAGGTAATCTTCAACTCTTAATCTAGCTTTTATGGTTGAGTTAAGCCTCCCAAATTATAATATGGTATAAGAGTCTATCCTAGATCTGTTAAGTGGAGACCACCCTTATATGGGACACCCACAGATGTCTATTCCTGCATATTTCACGCTTCAGATGTCCAGTCATGAGCGTGAGGGGGTGTGTTGAGAAGTCTCACAATAATTAGAGATATGCCCAAGATAACCCTTATATATGAGAAGCTAATCCCCAACTCTTAAGCTAGCTTTTGTGGTTGAGTTAGGCCTCTCAAATTCTAATAGTTACCTAAATAAGTAAGTTTTCTCTCGATTTTTGTTCAACTTCTCTCCCATTCGCTTGGTCACCATTATGCTTCGCCCCCGTTGCCCCTTCCTCCACCTTGGCCGACACCTCCATATATCTAGTGTCGAGCCGACGCAACCACCATAGCTCACCATCACAGTTATTGTTGGCACCACCGTAACCTAGGCCATCTCTGTAGCCCAAGCCTGAGGCCATCTTCCCCACCGTCTCTTTCTGATAATTCTCTAGGTCAAAGCTTGAGAGCATTGGTTTGTTCTGTCTTGAAGAGGAAGTGGAGTTCGGGTCGATTTTGGAGTTCGTTGCGTGCCTCCTCTCGTCCTTTGCTCCATCGTTGCTCCATCGTCCGTGATGGCTGATACCAGACAATCTCTTCATCCTTCGCTCACGGTCACCACTCCCACCATCGAACTGTTGTTTACACTGTTTCTGTTGTCTCCATCGCCTCTCAACTTCTGTTGCTAGTTTTTCGGAATCTACATAAGGTCTCCATGTTGGTGTTGTTGAAGCCACGATTTGAGCTTCCCTAATAGCCACACAACTTGCAACTGTGGCAGAGCTGGATGAGTTTTTAATTGAGAGCTTGAGAAGATTGAGTAAGCATATCCCAACACACTTCCCGCTCAAATCATCCTCAGCACACTCCCCACACTTAGCTTGCAACCATATATGGGAAGAAAAGCACATGTAGAAAGCTTATCCGTCGCTCATCAACTGACTGAAATGACAACACGTTCATGCCATTCGGGGGTCGACGCACGTTGAACTTTTGACTGCTAATGATGTTGACGTTTTCTCATGCATGTGTGTGAAACCATGGGAATAAGACAGTGTAAATAAGATCTAATTATTTTCTCCCACCACAGTGAGTGACTTGGACGGCAAAGTTTCTTCACAAGTACCATCTTGAAGGGCTCAAGGCGCACGACCGAAGGAGGAGAACCCAGAGAGGAGCCAAGAAGATCAACCAAGTTCGTGAAGACAGCCGCTAGACGATTCACATGTTCCCAAAATCATACACCTTATTTGGGTGATTGATTGGGTAGTCTTGTCCGATCACTATGGCAAACTAATTAGTAATTCCAACTTTGGATTTTTTCTGTCACATACCGTAGCATATATTATTTTGGAGATCAATGCAAACTGTCACGTGATATCAACTAATTCGGCAACTTGAGATCCAATGAGAATTTGGAAATGAGGAATTCCTCGAGTGGAGGCTAGTTTTCCGTCTTAGGAAGATGAAGATTATTTGCAAACGCATGCCCATGCAGCTCATTATTAATCTCCATATTGAAATAATAGTTCCAACTACCAACTAACACAAACTAGGCTAATCTTTTTCAGATATGGGTCTTCTTTTTACAACAGTTTTATGAGTCAACAAGGAAGGTAGGTGTGGAGGTTGAGCCCCACCACGCTGTGAGCAGGTTCAACTTTGAATCATACTTGCACCTTGATAACCATGTAATGCATGCTTGCTTAATTAGCACAAGATATAGTATAATATTTCCATGCGATTATGATAAGATAAGGTTAATTTTACCTAATTATGATGCAAATAAAGACACGAGTCCTAACTAATGCCCCTTGCTCACCATAGATAACAATAACGTACCTAATGACAAAGACCACCATATATATATATATCTCAATTAATTTGTTAAACCGCGCGCGCATTACAAATTGTTCTTACATAAGTATTTAATACATGTTGATTAATGATATTAATTGAATATGAGATCGTTAACCCAATCTGATTTTCTACATTGGAGTAGCAAGCTAGATCCAATTGTTATATGTATACCAATAATGCTATATTTGTGTACGATTGGTAACTTTTGAATGATGATGCGTCCTGGCACCTTCTTCCTGACACTATAAATTAATGTTGGACCTGCATGTCACCACTCATCTCCCATGATTGATTATTCCCTGCAACTCAGAATTGATCTTCTTTCTCCTCTCCTCCTCAAGCACCTCAGATTAATTAGTTTCCTCTCTTGTGGGTCTCTCTACTATAATAGTGCTGCCATTACTCCATTGACTTTATTTCTCTCTACTCCATCTTATTTTGTGTGTGGTGTTAGGTCCCTATATTTAAGAACCAGGTGTATTACACGTACACTTCGGTAGAATTTTGAATGGATTAGGATCTCGTAACTACGTAAAGTGAAATACTTATATTTATTAATATATCGATAAATATTTAAAGGCTAGAGCCTCACATATTTGTCTAAAACATATACTCCATCCATCCGTTCCTTTTTATAAGAGATAAACTAACTTTGCACACCCCTTAAGAAAGTTAGTTTATCTAGTTTTTTACATTAAATTTGTTCTAAAGTGTTATTGAATTTTCAAAATTGCCCTTTAACATAGTAAATGTATTTCCATATTTCTAATTATTTTTATTTATTTATTTTTAAATAAACCAACACCATTTATTGTAAAGAAGAGAGTGAAGAATCATGGATAATTAATGTGATGCAATATGAGTGGGTAGGTTAGATAATTGATTGCCTCAATAGATGAAAATGCATAGTTCACATTTTTTGATAAGCATAGTTCATGTACCTAGTCTTTAGAAAATGGAAAAAGAAATATCATAATTAATGTGATGCAATTATTATCCAGAATTGAATAGGGGTAGAATGGTGAAAAAATAATTAATTTAGCACAAAATTTCCTCTAGTCCTTATAAAAAGGAACGACCAACACCCCTAACTCACATCTTATAAAAAGGAACGGAGGGTGTATATAAGATTTACTTTAGTAAAAGTAGCATAGCTTAGGTGGATAAATACTATTTTGACATGTGTTTTAATAAATTTTAAATCATGACATAAGTTAAAATATTATTGAACTGCTTAAGATTAAAATAATTTTACTTAACATTTACTTTAGGTGGTTTAGACAACTCTCCATTTAATACATATGAAAAAAGATAAATAATATTTTTACATAAATATATGTGGAAGTTTTCACTAAATCCTTGTTCGTTTTAAATGGACTTTTTGCATATATAGTTAAGTAAAGTTCCGATGTCTTAAACCCTACCTTAGCTACAATGCACATTTTAATCATGACAAGCCCCTCTTTTTTTAATTATGGTTATGTTGAGATACGAATCCTTAATTATGGTTTTGTTAAACTTTTAAATAAGAGGTGTTACAACATAAAAATTCTTCGGGCATTCATGTTATAAATATTTATTCATAATAAATTATGATTTATTATATGGAAAATTATAAGAACCTATTTAAAAAATTAGATAACATATATAATTTTTTTTAATAGATATGAGGTTGTTCCGATATTTATAATTTGATGTAAAAGATAAAGATTACTCAACTTGAACTTATAATTCTTTTATACCTCTTCTAATTGTGAGCTTAATGATAAGGGTAGAGATTGGATTATGGGGCTTAATACATTGCATGGGATCACTAAAGCCTAAATCAAATTGTAAAGATTGAGTGTGCAAAAATCAATTGCAAATTATGAAATGAGGTCCAATTAGGGATTTAATTAGTAATTTTAACATCATCACTTAACCAACAATTTAGGGCAAGATTTAGAAAGCACACTAATGTCTCATTCTCTTTGGTAGAAGTCAGCACCATGAAACACAATCCCAACCAGCTCTTGAGTAGAGTGAAAAATAAAAAAACCCAGCCAAAACAAACCCGTGTCGTATTTAGCCAAACGACAGCGCAGCTCATAACTAGTAAACGACACGCCGTTTCCATCTTCAGCTTCACTCCACAACAACTGCACATATAACCGCTTCCCTCTCTTCACTCCCACTCAGAATCCAACAAACCTGTCACCGGCGATGTCGCCGGAAAAACCACCCGCTCCACCACCGCGACAATAACTCCTCCGCCGCCGTAACTACCAACTCCAGCATCTCCACCACCACAATGTCGACACCGCAGAGCATAAAACAGAGGGTCCTCGGGTGCCTGACCAAGCTCTCCGACCGCGACACCCACTCCCTCGCCGTCACCGAACTCGATTCCATCGCACGGAACCTCGACGCAGCCACCGTGCCGGCGTTCCTCTCATGCATTTACTCCACCGACGCCGCCGACAAATCACCGGTGCGCAAGCAATGCGTGCGGCTCTTAGGGTTCCTATCTGAGGCTCACGGCAACGCGCTCTCTCCCTACCTCTCCAAAATTCTCGCCAGCGTAATTCGCCGCCTCCGTGACCCGGACTCGTCGGTCCGATCCGCGTGCGTCGATTCGGTCTCGGCATTGTCGCGCCACGTCACGAAGCAACCGTTCGCTTCGTTCGTGAAGCCGTTGGCGGAGGCTCTGTTCACGGAGCAGGACCAAAACGCGCAGGCTTGCGCGGCGCTGTGCCTAGCTTCGGCGATTGACGGAGCTCCGGATCCGGACCCTGCCAGGCTGGCGAAGCTGTTGCCGAGGTTCGAGAAGCTACTTAAGCGCGACGGGTTCAAGGCAAAGCCGGCGCTATTAACGCTGATCGGAAGCATCGCTGAGGCCGGTGGCGCGTCCGGCCAAGCGGCGTTGAAGAACTTGGTTCCTTGCTTGTTGGAATCGTTGAGCAGCAAGGATTGGGCGGTGAGGAAGGCTGCGGCGGAGGCGCTGGTGGTGTTGGCCAGCGCGGAGAGGGAATTCTTGTCGGAATTCAAGGCTGAGTGCCTGAAAGTTTTCGAGAATCGACGATTTGATAAGGTTTGTTGTCTCTGAAAAGATTTCCTATTTTTTCCTTCTTCTTCTTATCAATCAGAGAATTGATCGGAAAAGTGAATTGATAGTGCGTGTTATTTTGGTTTAGGTAAAGCTAGTTCGAGAAGTTATGAATCAGATGTTGGAATCGTGGAAGCAGATTCCTGATGTTTCAGATGAGTTTTCGCCACCTCCTCAATCGCAATCTTCTTCAAAAGGTATCTAATCTTGGTTATCTTCTCTTTGATTGATTCTGTTGTTGAGTATCTGAGATGAGTAAGAGAGAGTTAGATCTCTTTCCAGAAATAGAAACATCGATCGTGTTTTGTTTACTGCTTGAGCAAAACATGATAATCTATAGGAAAAATATAAATGGAGGTGATGCTCAATTTGGTAAATTTTGATCTGCAATAAATTCATAATTTTTGTTAACTAGAATGTATGATTAATCTGTTAAGTTGAATTGTCTTTGATTGTTTTTAATTCCACTTTCTGGGTTTGTGGTGTTGTCTCAGAAAACGGAAGTGATGGGCGCTACCCCCAACTCTCTCAAAATTCATGTAGTCCTGCTTTAGTCATGGCTAATTTGCGGAAGAAATCTGCTCCTCTTAGCAGATTCAGTACACCAGATAGTTCTTCGGCTAGCAATGCTAGGATTACAAAAGTCTCGAGTAGTAACAAGAGAACGAGTTCAGTTGTTTCAACACGAAAATCAAACCATAAGAATTGGGATGCTGAAATTTTCCAGTCAAATACTCCCTCCGCAGCCATGGCTGATCTGGGTGATCTTCAGGAGAGCGATGGAACTCCTTTGGAACGAAGCAAAATGGATAAAAGCAGAGTTTTTAAGCCAGATATCAAACGTGCACTGAAGTATGGTGGCTCCAAAGCTGGATCTCGTGTGGTTCCGTATCATGAAGAGAGTCAAGATTCGGTTCCTGTCAGTAACGTCTCTAAAGATCCCAATTTGAATGACAAAGAGAGTGAAGATTTATCTTTGATCCGTGACCAGTTACAGCAAATTGAGAAGCAGCAGTCATATCTTGTTGATCTTCTGCAGGTTTGTACCTAATGCTTCATACCAGGTTTATACATGTAGCATGTCTGCCAGTCCTTTAATGTCCAACATGCTTACAGAAATTCATTGGAAGCTCTCAAAATGGAATGCGTTCTCTAGAGACTCGGGTACATGGCCTTGAGTTGTCATTGGATGAGATCTCTTATGATTTGGCTGTATCAAGTGGAAGGATGACTAGTTCTGATGCTCCTGCTCACACATGTTGCTTGCTACCTGGAGCAGATTTTTTTAGCCCCAAGTTCTGGAGGAAAACTCAAGGCCGGTATTCAACCTCGCGGCTCTCTAGATCCGGCGGCATCGCATCACATGCTGCCATGCCCTACAAAGCTGGCAGGAATGCTGAAACTAAGTTTACAAACCACGGATCCAGGCTTGATGGACGCTTCGTCACTAATCCGCTGGCAGAGATTCGTACTAGTCCGAGGGGTTTTACTATATCAGAGCAAGTTTAAAGCAGGTTCGCTTAGTTTCTGTTTGCCTCTAGAATTTTAGTCGTGAGCTATATTGACATGCAGTTTTGAGATTCCCTTATTTCTTACTTTCTTGCAGATGTGCTTCACAATCTAGAATGCAGGTTTGATCTTTTGATTCTCAATCAGCTTTCATAGAAAATCCCTTAACCGGGAAGGTGTTGATTGGATCAAGCCTCTGATTAAACTTGCATATTCTCAATCAACAATTTATGACTTAGTCAGAATATATAAATTGTTGTGCTACTCGAAAATAGTCCATGCAGTCTTGTTACTGGTGAGGAAGGACAGAATGAAGCTGGCTAGAACAGACATTCTATAGTCATGATAAATCTTGGACCAGAACCGCAGAGTGGCTTGACTTCGTGGCTGGATACCACGAAGAGGGTGAATTTGTATATGTAGTGCATGTTTGAAAATTCTTCCACGATTGATTCTGACTGCGTAATCAATTTTGAGAAGAAGCTTTTATGAATAGCTTATGGGTTCTATGATAAAATAAGCTGATACAAACATGCTAGTGTAGATGTGAGACAGTCTGCACACTTTTCTTTTTGTTTCATGATTGCCTTGCTTGCATGGTGTATGTTGCTTAAAGGGCACTCACTGGCATGCGCTCGTGGCATTTCATCATTGGATAACAAAGCTTCTATTATTCTCCCATGGTGCCTTTGTTTTTGTTCCTTCTCTCATCTTCTTGCCTTTTGTTTTTGTTCCTTCTCTCATCTTCTTGCCTTTTGTTTATATTCTTTTCCAATATGAAGTCAAAGTTAGGTTTCTAAAGTAGTGTAAAGGAAACGGATCCAATATGATTTTCTCTTGTGCAAACCCATCTCCAGCGATTTATAGGCTGTCGCTTGGAAAAGTTGGAATTGTATGGATGATAATAGAGTAAGCGATTTGTTAAAATGATAGTAAACTCTAAATTTTTAAAAGAATACTTCTTCTTCCTGAGTTAACACTTACGTATTTTAAAAGAAGAAAAAAAGAACCTATTATTGATTCATAAATGTATTTATACGTTATTTAGATATCTTTATAGTTAATTTCTAACAAATTCAGATGGTTTTAACTTTTCAAATAACAATTTACATTAAAAAAAATTCAAATAACAATGAAAATTACATTTTTAAAGTATTATAAAAATATATAATTTACATATTTATTTATTTACTCATGAATAATATATGCTTTATATCTACTATACTTTTTTCCATTTGTGTCGTAAATGCCCCATAAGAATTGGCCACGAGAGGGCTTATCATACATGATGGAACTTTTTGAGTTTCAAAAAAAAAAAAGTAATTCAGTTAATATTGAGACCTAAGTAAATCGTTAAATATGTTTTTAGTCCTTGTAAAATTTGAGAAATTAAAATTGGTCTCTAAAAAATTTCATAGATTTTAGTCTCCAATTTTAATGAAATATGTGAAATTAGTCCATACTTTGAGTCTTTCTAAACTAAGTGATAATGTAGATTATGTAAATATGTGGCCGTATGGCAATTTCAATCATGTCACTATTAAATATTTTTAGCCATGTGTATATTGCTTGGAGGAAAAGAAACATAGAGTTTCATTCCTCTACAAGGCCCCACATAGAAACCAAATTGTTTTAGATTTGGTGCATTATGATGTTTGTGGTCCAATGACTACGGGTACTCATGGAGGTGTAAGGTATTTTATTACCTTTATTGATCACTCCAGGACGGTTTGAGCCTATGTCCTCAAAACAAAAGGCCAGGGTTTTGTAGTATTCAAACAATTTCATGCTAATGTTTAGCGAGAAACTGGTTAAAAATTAAAGTATGTTTGCACCGACAACGAAGGAGAATTTATGGGAGATTTCAGGTGTGAGTAATGAAATTCAACATGAACAATAAGTTCTGAAGATGGTTCAGCACAATAGAGTGGCTGAGAGGATAAACAAAACTATTGTTTAAAGAGTGACAACAATGTTATCTCATGTCAAGTTACCCAAGGGTTTTTCGGATGAAGCTCTCATGCCAAGTTACCCAAGAGCAGGTCGGCTACATAAACACAGATATACATGAGATATTGACTTTAAGAATTCTACATCTAAATTCCTAATCTACCATGTATTTAATTAATGTGAATCCTTACTTTAGAGAGTAAAATACTCAAATTCTGTACTCTCTCACGCAATAAGCCACATCATCTTTTTTTTTCTCAAATATTGATTCTCTCTCATTTTCCTTCATGCATGATATACACGCTCTCTCCCTGAACTGACTTTTACATCATCTGTTATTATTTCCATTTCCATTTTGTAACCTCTCTCCTCAATTCATGTTTTCAATTTTCTTCTTCTTATTTCCATTTTTTAACCTCTTTAACCAATTCACGTTTCTCATGACTTTCACTCTCCAAAGTCCAATGTCATTCAAATCCTGATTGCGTCCACAAACCTTAAATATGAGCTGCAATATTTATATTTATAATAATTTGATTTTGATTAAGATTTATTAAATATTAGTCATGAGGTGTATTAACTGAAAAAAATTGTTCATTTTTCCTCTTTTAATATATAATCAAATTGTTTGGGAAAGAGGAAATATGTCTTACACCTAAAAAAATATTATAATTATCAAAATGTCAAAACATAATTTTTAGTATTAATAATATTAAAAACTAATTTAAACTATTAAAAATGAAAAAATAAAAACTCATGCATTACACGGGCAGCTACTAGTACATTTTCATCCATCTTTCCAAACTTGTTAACATTTTTAATAAAAGTTGCAAGAGTGCCATGTTTCATACATATGGAATACATGCCACTAGAGTGCATCGTCATGCTGAGGAACATTGGAAACTTATTGATGGCATTCCATTTATCGGCCATACATAACACCATGATCGAAGGTGACAATATCAATGATAAGTGATAAGTGATTATCTGGTGTGTGTATGGATAAATATATTGTTTTGCATGTGCAACGTGTCCTTGAATTTGAATACAAAGGAGATGTGTGATCAGATCAGAGTGTCATTAGTAGCCCGATGATTCCCTGAGCTCATCGCTGCTCAAGCTTATTAACTTATCTATATAACAAAACAATGGATCCTTCAATCAACCATATACAATTATTCTACTATATGCTATTGATTTTTTTTTTTTTTGGTTAAAAGAGGAAAAGATATGCTATTGAATTTGATAACGACCTATATATATGTATATATATAATTAAATAAGAATTTTAAGCGTTTTAATTAAATTTCATGTAGATTCAGCGAGAATTAAATTTTATATGAATTTTTGTCTAATTAACTGTTTTAATTAAATTAGAAATAAGAAATTTTATAGAGAAGGAATATTAATTGGCATTTAGGGTTTCAATTCTGATTTTATTTTTAATTAATTGATTTTAATTGAAAATAATATTGAGGCTACTTGATAGACAAGTAAGCCTGGTTTTCAGCTATAAATAGCTTGGAAACCCCCTTTTTTCTCATTCTTCAGAAGTAGAAAATCATTACGTTCACTCTAGAGAGCAATTCGAGAGAGTTCTCTTTTTATTTTTCATTTGTTTGAGTTGCTCATAGCCTTCTTTCCCTCTCTAATTCGAATCTCTCTCTTTGTTGGAGAAGTTTTTCTTCTTTTCTTCTTATGACCAAAGTTGGTGAATTCTTTCGCTATGATTAATTCTTAGTTTGCATGTAGTAATCATGTTAGAATTATTAAGATCATGAGGGTTTGGGGGTTTAGATGTTGTTTTCACATGCACGTTGAAGTTTTTGTTGTTTGTTCATCATAATTCTTCATGAAAAATCTAAGAGGTTGGAATAAGTTGTGAGTTTGATTTAAAAAGTTGAAAAATTTCTCCCCTTTTGTATTATGAGCCGTGGCCTATAGTACAATTTTTAGGGTTTTAGCTGCTTTATTTCTTAGTGATTTTATGATAGAGATTTTGTAATTATTTGGTTATTATTTTAATTGTTGATAATTATCTAATTTAAGAAATTTGAATTTGGATTTAAATATGAAAATAATAAGTTATTATGTTTAAAATATGATTAGATTTAGTTTCTTTTTGAAATATTATTAATTAAGATTAGATTTGATTGTTGGAAAATTTTGGATATTGGCTAATAAATATATATGTTATTCAAAATTCATGATATGCTTAGGATTTTAATTTTCATATATTAGATATCATGTGATTAAGATTTATATTTTTGAATTATTATATATGTTGCTAAATTTTGATTTTTAATATTTACTAGAATTGCATGTAGTTAGGATTTTGTTTGAAAAAATTAGAGATATGTTTATAAATATAGCTCATGCGAAATTTACAATGTTTTTATGAGTAGATTTTTAAATTTGAATCTTGATGAGAGATATTGTGCAAATATTTAAAATTAATTTTAAATTTAAGTTGTTATTTTGGTAGTTACAAAATTGAAAAAAATATACATTATGTACAAGTGGTTGTGGGCCATATATAAAATAAAGGAAATTTTTATTTTTATTTTGAGCATGATATTATTTTGTTAGAAAAATAATTATTCAAATTATATATATATATACTTAATCAAAATTATTAATTATTAACTCAATAATTTAAATAATTGATTTTCTAAAAAAACAACCTTAGATATCATGCTCAAAATAACTGATTTTTATATATGTTTAAATAATTTAAATAATTTTAATAATTATTTGTATATTTAAACAACCTTACAATAATTTAAATAATTATTTGTATATTTTTTTAATTTTCTAACTAACAAAATAACAATTTAAACTCAAAATTAATTTTAAATATTTGCATAATATCTCATCAAGATTCAAAATTGAAAATCTACTCATAAAAATATTGTAAATTTCGCATGAGCTATATTTATAAGCATATCTTAATTTTTTTCGAACAAAATCTTAATCGCATGCAATTCTAGTAAATATTCAAAATTAAAATTTAATAACATATCTAATAATTCAAAAATATAAATCCTAATCACATGATATCTAAGATATGAAAATTAAAATCCTGACCTCATGCATATCATGAATTTCGAATAATATATATATATATATATATATATATATATATATGTATATATATTAGCCAATATTCAATTTTTCTAACAATCAATCTAATATTAATTAGTAATATTTCAAAAAGAAACTAAATCTAATCTTATTTTAAACATAATAACTGATTATTTTCAGATTTAAATTCAAATTCAAATTTCCTAAAATAGATGAACAATTAATTTAACAACTAAATAATTACAAAATATCTATCATAAAACCACTAAGAGAAAAAACAAATAAATTCCTACCATAGGCTGAGGCTCATAACCCATAGGGATAAAGATTTTTCAACTTTTTAAACCAACTCACAACTTATTCCAACCTCTTGAGATTTTTCATGAAGAAACTGTGTTGAACAAACAATAAAAACTTCAACATTCATGTGAAAACAACATATAACCCCTCAAACCCTCATGATCTTAATGTTTCTAACATGATCTTTACATGCAAATTAAGGATTAATCATAGGGAAAGAATTCATCAACCTTGATCACATGAAGAAAAGAAGAAAACTCCTTCGATAAGATAGATCGAACTAGAGAGAGAAAGAAGACTATAAACAACTCAAACAACTGAAAAACGAAAAGAGAACCCTCCCGGCGTGAGAGAGAACTCCAATTGCTCTCTAGAGTGAGGGGATGCATTTTGCAGGCTATTTATAGCTAAAAATTTAAGTTAGGTCTGCTTGTCTATCAAGCAGCATCAATATTATTTTTAATTAAAGTCAATTAATTTAAAACAAAAAATAAGGTTTGAAATTAAAAGAAAATGAATATATGATTAAAGGTTATTAAATGACTTTATTCGAACATATTGATCCGTTTGATTTTTATAGTTATTAAAATTCAGTAATTGGTATTAAAGCCAATTAGAAACTGGTTACGGCAGTTCTGAAGTTTTTTTTTTTTTTCATAATTAAATCATAAAATAAAACCTTCTCTGCCTATTCTAATTATTTTGATTGATAAAGAATTTCGAAAAAATTCAATTTTTTCGGATATTGAATTTGAATCTTGTGCTCAAATTTCTGTATCTCAAATCGATCTTATTTTTCGAAATTGAGATAGGCTTTCATTCCTTTGCACATAAGGATTAACATACTAAATTTTTACATCAAATTATCAAGAGTTATTTAACATAAACTTACGTCAATCTCACTTTGATTTTGGGGTTTTCCATTCGAGTCGATAATTCCAAAAATTGTTGGGGGCTATGTTAGACTATGAAACACATACTAATATTTTGTTTCATTTCGTTGAGTATATCACGATAATCGATCAATTAACTGAAACAACTACCTCTTTGAGCTCGAGAATTGCAATTTTTAGTCCTTTATAAATATGAACACTGATTCAAAAATCGTTTTGGGGGGTTTTTTACTCTTTTTTTTTTTGGTCAAAAGGGGGATTTTAATCTTGTGTTGACTGCGAATAGGATTGAGATTCCCCAACTTTGGGTTTTACTCCTGTATCCAGGTTTGGCACCCACACGAGGGCCCAATCCCCCAAGCCCAAAAATTTACTTTTTATACCAAAACCTTTTATTTCTGATTTTCGGTATAATTTTTAAATTTTTTTAACATCCATAAATATTTAATATTCCAACAACAAAATTACATATTGAATATTGTACTTTCAGAATTTGGGTATACAAATTTGTACAACAAGCCTTGTGGTGTAAGTGTCATGTTAACACATAGTTCGCCTTTTGTCGACATAGAATTATTTGTTGCATATTTTATATTTATTAAATCATATTTTCATGCATGATATAAATTTATAATATTTTGTTAACATAAATATTATTATTTATATAATTATATTTATATAATTATGAGCTGACCTATCGTGGTTGCAATTACAAAAAGATTGTGAATTTAATTCTAGATTACAATTTATTCTCCACATTAATAATATTTATACTCATCAATGTTTGTTATTTGTGTACATATGTTTTTTTTTTTTTCTAGACCAAGGTATCCCCACAGCCGGTTGCCGTGAGACTAATCATTCGCCCCACGGTCAGCGCACGAAGCAGTAGGGGGCTGGCCAATGAGTTTTTTCCATTCACAAGAGTTGGGATTCGAACCCCCAACCACTTGGTTAAAGGACGAAGTGCTGAACCACTACGCCAACCCACTTGGTTATTTGTGTACATATGTTTGATAGAATGTATTCCTAATTTTCCCTGACGTCAATTATCTTCCCAAGTCACTTAGTGACATCAAAGTGAATGAGAAGATTTTTATATTGTATACTACTTATTATGGTTCGAGACCTTAGGTGAGATCAAAGTGAATGAGAAAATTTGTATGATAAGCATGGTAAGTTGTGTACATAGACGCGTTTAATTCTTCAATTGCATACTGAACTTTACATATTAAATGTTTCTTTGTTTAGTGATACCAACATATTTGCCTATGCAGTTGACACCGAATGCAGTTGAATCATTGGATCTCTACCACGAAAGTACCAATATGGACATAACTATACTAATATGAACAAAACTTGAGGGAGAATATAGGCCTTCTGCTCTGCTGATTAAAAAGTTTCTCATGGAAAATGAGTAGATTCTAATAAGGTGTATTTTATGGTCATAAAATACACCATGGTGAAGTCTATCAGACATATCATTCAAGGCATTGACAATGCCAAGAAATTTAAATCGGTAGGTGAAAAGTATAAGACTTTTGAGAAAACACAGAAGAATCAATATTTATATTTGCTTGAGAAAACTAAGTACAATGTGGAGTTCGTGAGCACATCATTAAGTTGGTGCTCTATTATAGCAAATTGATATCTCTAAAGGTTTAGTTTGGAGATAATTACTTGATTTGGCAAGATTTTGGATCTCTTCCCTCAGTTTTCTGAAGACCTCCTAGAATCATATGTGGCATGTTAACGTGATGATTGGTATTATCTCACAGGAAGAAGAAGGAATGATGAAAGCAAAGTCATATAATATTAGTTTGCTGCTTCTAATTCTGGGTCCAAGTATAAGAAGGGTTGCAAAGGTAAGCCTTACACAGGAAAGGAGCATAATGGGAATGCACCACTACATTTGGAGCCCAATTTAGAGAGATTTTAGTTTGTTATAATAGTGCACCAGCTTCATTAGGTGTTCACTTTACGAGCTCCACCGACACCATGATACATCATTTTCTCAAGCAAGATAAACAATGACTTTTCTATGACTTCTCCAAATTCTTACACATCTCACCAACCGACTTCAGAAATTCCTAGGCATCGTCATGGTTTGGAATGCTTTGCCTGGTATAGGTCTTCATGATGTATTTCTAATATCATCGCCACGAAACACATCGAATTAGAATGCACTCATTTCTCACGAGAAACCTTTTAATCAAGAGTAAAAGCAGGAGGCTCAGTCACCCTCAAGGCCATGTCCATGTTCATAATTGTCATGTACAAATCCAAGGATTCCTTTCGATCCTCAAAATTGATCTCATTCAGTGTTTTAACAAAAGTCAATTGCATAGGCAAAGATGCTGGTATCATTAAACAAAGAAACATTTAATATGCGTAGTTCATTATGAAATTAGAGTAGGTGTCACCAACTGACCAACATTGTGTTTCTTTGGCAACTAAAAAGATAAAATAGAAACATATCAATCAAAGACCAAATAGAAAGGGGAAAATAAATTAAAACTTATGGGTTCTAGCCATACAGCTGAATGAAGGCCCCAAGTACAACAAATGTTTTTTTTTAAATCTTTTTAAACTTCAAACACTGTCGCAAAAGCTACTGCCACCAAAAGACAAATGACGGTTCAAGTCAATAGGAGAAACATCTCATAACATGGAATAATACAATTATAACTTACAAGGGAAAAAAGAGCTTCAAGAACGGAGGGTCACAAAAGAGCTTCACAAAAAGACACAAGGTTTTATCAACTCAAATAAACTAGATTGCAAAATGGCCAATCAAGATCCTCAATACAACTCTACTATCTATTCTTGAAAGTCTTCACACATATAATACGTAAATAACAAAATAACGTACGTGTGTAATCTATAAAAGATCATTATCTCCTCTTGATAGCTAAATAAGTTTTTACAAGTGTTTGGCTATTCGGTCACTGGCCAATCAAGTTAAAATTTATGAGAAAGAAACTCACATTATATTTCTACAAATGATGATTTGAAATATAAGAAGGTGGGTTGATGAGATGAAATCACGGAGCTTGCTCTTCAGCATCTTGCTTATCAAGTTTCTGCACAAAAACGCCAAACTACAGGTAAGAATATCTCTGCTCAAGGAAAAATAGACAGTGAGATCATAGATTATTAAAGGTCATAACAAAATCCTTAAGGAGTTTCTGAGGGAGGCAAGGGGAAGGCTTTGAGGGGAAGAGAAGGGAAGGGATCGGAAGAGAGAGGGAATGGAGGGTAAGCCCTCCCCTTGTTTGGAAATTCAAAATTCATAAAAAAAAAAAATTCCAATTTTGGGGAACTCCACAAAATAACTAAAGGGGGTCTTGGTGGGTTTTCAATAATTCCCCAAAGCCGTTCCCCTATCTTAAACAACTCTCAAACAATGGGAGGGTTTCTCATAAGAAGTCCCTTTCCCTTCACTCCCCTCCAAAATCCAACTTGAAAACAAAGCCTAAGGGTGTGTTTGGGAGGTTTTAGGCTAGGGGAGAGGAGGGGAAGGCTTTGAGGGGAAGGGGAGGGCAAGAGAGGGGGAAGGGGTAAGTCCTTCCCTTGTTTGGAAGTTCCAAATTCCCCAAAACCCCCAATTTGGGGAACTAATAAATATAACTAGAAGAGGGTTTTTGAGAGGCATTGGAGGATTTTCAGAAATGCCCCAGAGCCTTCCACCCTATTTTAAAATCTCCCAAACCAGGGAGGGCTTTTCATAAGCCTTCCCTTCCCTTCCCTTCATTCAACTCACAAACACACCCTGAGTATCAACAACCCAACACAGACATTTAATTTAGCCTATACTTTGGCAGCATTTGAAAAGAAAAAAAGGAGCACATTCAAACCAATTTAAGGTTTCAACAAAACAATCACTGCAGGGGGAGGTGGAAGATTAGATAATTTGAGCAAATAACAGCATAATATCACTGCAGAGGAATAAGGCGAGAGATTCAAGAAGTTTGATAGAAAATTGATTGATAGGGATCAAACAAATTGATTCAGGTAAATTGATTGGAGTAGATAGAGAGCGAGTACTGACGGTTTGAGCGTTGTGCCAAGCGAGGCCTCTGTAAACATTGACGGAGAAAGTGGCGGTGAGGTAAATGGTGGCGACTCCGAGAGTGGCTGTGAATGCCTTGAACGCGTAATCCCCAACCTTGCCGGCGATTCCCATTTTCACTCTATTAGGGTTTCCTTTCCGCACTTCACTGCCCCCTTCAAATCTTTTCGACCACCACTGATTTGTTTATGAGCCCCTTTCTTTTTCACGTGTAGTACAAGGACTACTCTTTAATTTAAATATTAAGAGTTTAGTAGTAACTATAATACATTTGAATGATTTGATTTATTAATAAACTATATTTATATATAAAACTAAATTAAAGTTTAATTTTTTATGCAATAATTCATATTTTTCTTCGTGAAACAAAGAGTAGATAAAAATTTGAGCTATGTTGGTTGGGGATTAGAAGGTACAATTCTCATATGTTTCGCGTGATAAAAATACGGTGGCGGATGCGTTGGCGAGACAAGCTTCTCACTCAGTGTGTTCGACGCGTATTTGGAAGGAGCCTTCGTCCTCTGTGATTCCGCTCTGGTGCAAAGATGCGGTAGCTTAATTGTTTTCTTTTTTATTTGTTTTTTTTTTCTTATGTAAAAAAAATTAAGTATGAGCAACAAAAATATATACATGTACATACATATTAATTGTTGACAAAAAAGAAATTAATGAACGTGATTAGCCAATAATGCCCATTCATGTAAATTTTTAAAATATTAGGAGGGGAAATTGTGTTTTCATATAATAAATTAGTTTTTCTCTTTCGTGAGAATTCTCAACCTCTCGTAAATATGTTGGTGAAAGTCCTATTCCTAGAAGCCACCTAAAAAATACTCCAACTTATGTCTTAAAAATACATATCAGCGGGTTTACTGAGTGGTTAAGATATATCAATTGCTACAATAAAATTGAAAAAAATCGCATTTGTTAAAATTCATATGAAATTGACCAAACTACATGGATGTCACTTCTAATTTAACTAGTCTCACTGCATGTTTGGAAAACTATGTCGAATCTACGTTTGTGCTAGATTCACGTTTTTAAAAACAAGAAATAGTTGTTTTTGAATTGTTGGATCCTCGTTTGGATTGGAGAGGTCCAAAAATGTGAAATTTATTTGGTGAAACCCATATGTTTCAAACAATAAAGTTAAAAAGAGTGTTTTCAGCCTTTGATTGATTCTCTGGTAATAACCAATTCCGATTCGGCCAGCAAAACTAGGCCTGATTGCACAATATTTTAACGCAAAACAGCCAAGCAAAAAGAGATACATACATACTCTTGAAAGGTAAAATAATGAAATACTAGCAAATATCATTAACGGTTATATATAACTAGTAACTAATAACTAATATATGATCAACAAAATTTGTATTGCAAACATGACCCTCAGACAAGGGCAGCAACAGCATATATGTAAAATTTACGTTCTATAAGATATAAGGGTAGCAATTGCTATGCTAAGGATGAAATCTAAATAGATATAGTCATATAGAGTAATAATATATAATATTAACACATTTCACAGCTCCATCAACCCAAAGCTTCCTTGTAACACCACCTTCAGAAAACAATAACCCCTTGGGTTTTGCTTGGAATCTGAACCCTCCTCTTGCCATCCAAGAAACACTCATCACAGCAATAGATGAATCTTCTTTCACCATTTCTTGTCAGATAAGGATAAGAGCTGACAACAAAATTGGGAAAAAAAAATGTCAGTACTATGTTTGTGATTCTAGAAAATGTATGACTCAAAAATCATATAAAAAGCTATTCAGAAAGGATGACATTTAAGAAGCAAAAGAAGTCAAGAACCAATTAGTAAAATTCAGCTTGCATTTGACAAAGTACAAATTTGTGCTAGGAGAAACACACGACTACACTAAGAGAGATTGAACTCAATAGAAGGAGTATCATTTTTCATAGGTCAAATTTCAAGCCAAAAACCCTAAAGTAAAGACATATTCATCATCATCACCATTAATAATCAAAAGTTATGGAGTAGTGTCCAACATACAATAACCATAAAAAATATAAGGCATAATTAGCTAGTGAATAACAACAAAAGGCAAGGAGCATAAGGGGAAAAAAAACAGCAGCACATCCAAAGCCTTGAAGGTTTAAACTAACTAACAATTTTCTTTAAAATCATTGCCTCTACAATGATGCCCTAGCTGCAAAGAGCAATGACAACATAGGAATGAAGACAAGAAGAGAAAAGGAAGATGGTATCTTGGGAACTGATAGAAAAGTGGAAAGAAGAGAAATAAGAAAGAATGGACTTAAGAGGACAAAAATAATGGTCTGTGAAGTGCAAAGTACATAACACAGCGGGAAAGGGGAAAAGAATATTAGAGGGCTTGAAGAACTGAGTAGATCAGTAGGGAATTGCAGTGACGACTGAAAAGTACAAAATGCCAGTGGGTTACCAGAAAATGGTCAGGCATAGCCAGAAATATTGCTAAGGTCAAAGGGTTTGATCGGACAATTTTTGAAACTCAAATGAAAGGGAGAGGCAAATAATATTGGTTGCAGAAGGTTTGCAACCTTAAAACATTTCTGACCACAACAAGAATCAATAAAGAAAAAACACTCCTAAAATAATGGGGACCCCTTAGTGGAGCCGCAGCTGTGAATTGCAGACACAGTAGGTCGCGATGGCCTCTCCAATAATTAAAACTTGATGTGATGAGCAGAGCATCATGAGGAGGCTGTGCGACGTGCAGGGATGGTACAATAGCTATGTGAAATGTGATTGTTAACTTCCCTGACTAGAACCCTGAAGCCAAGTAAGAATCTTTGGATGAGATTTTCTACAACTCAGCTCAAGTGATTCAGATTCAATCATCATAATACTTTAAAATCTTCCAAAGGGTCTACAAATATTGACGGTTCATCATAAGATTGTTTTCCTGCGTACTGGAATGCCATGTTAACAGTGAAAATGAGATGAGTGGCTATTGAAAAGGAGAATGGGAAGAATTGGGGGAATAGTCAGGGACTTCGATAGCAGTTCAAAAAGGACTTGAAAGTGTTATGATAATCAATCATCAACTCATGACTTTTCTCACCAAACAAAGAAGTATGATAAAGTCTCTTAAGTTCATTCCATCTAAATGCAAAAAGAGTGAAAATCAAGAAATGTTGTGTGTTCAGTGCAGCTCAAAAATTGGAGATACTTCCCAAAGTGATCTTTATCTCAACTTGCCTGACATAAATAGAAATATTACAATCATTTATTTGCAATGCCAATGATATTGACTATCTCTATTCTCCAAAAAAAAAAATGTTAATGTTAATCCTTTCTTAGGAACCGGTTTGAATCTAGAAAAAGCAATGTTCATTGATAGAAAACTCTATTACCCCAAGTATTCGAGAAACCTAGAACTCTCCCAGATTTCCTTTTGATCTCAAGGCGTGACCCTCTAATTTCCCCTTTCTGTTATTTACAACCCCTCATATCTCTCACTCTCTAATAAGCTCTTAACTAACTATTACACAGACTAATTCTCACTCACAATTAACTATCAGTACTCCCCCCTTGAACATTCACCTCACATGCAGTGGTCGCTTAAAGCAACTCCTTCCTTGATCAGACTTGTTCTAGTGTCCGTCCACTGTGGATGACCATCTCTGATGCTAAAGTTGCCTTGGACTCTGTACAAACCCATTGTCTGGCAGTTCCTCAGTGGTAGTTGTAGGCTGACCAGATTGCAAGAAACCCATAAGCATCCTGACTATCATGGAGTTTTGCTGCTCTTGCTCTAAAGTCCAAAATATTCAGCTCACCAGTCATACCTACGATGTAAGGAATCTCCAACTTCCTCCAGATGCCGGTGTTTCTACTTCTGACTCAATTATCTCATCTGCCGGTGTTTCTCCTTCTGACTCCATTTTCTAGCCGACCATGAGTCTCGCTCCTCCTGTTACCCGCTGCTCCTAGATGGAACTCTGATGAACCCTCTAAATTGTTTCCCATCTTCAGTCCATTTTCTCGCTGACCATGAGTCTCACCCCTCAAGTTACCCTCAGCTCCTGGAAGGAACTCTGGTAACAGTTCATAGGAACTGGAATATAGTAGGAACAACACTCATAGATAGAAAGCTTTCACTTACACCTGGTATTTGAGAGACCTGGAACTCTCCCAAATTTCCTTTCCAATCTTAAGACATGACCCTCTAATCTCTCCTTTCTGATAGTTATCTATGTCTCACCCTCTAACCAATTCCTCAACTAACTAACTATTACACTAAGTAACTCTTACTAATAGTTACCTATCATCCTTCCAAAAGATCCAGTAGCTTACATTACAATTATGTGCATGCAAACTTTTGTACATAGATACTGTGGAAGAATAATGATTGTTTAATCACATGTCTGTATAAACCAATATTAATATCCCTTTACTAAGTATAATAGTGAATATCGACAGCTGTGCATTACACAATAAATAAGCTAAAGCAAGCTCAACAGGAAATATACCAAATTCATTAAAAAACAACTATAGCTCCTTCATATCCAGCTTAAAGGCACGAAGTGGTTTCACAAAATTTTCCAAATAATGTGTAGGGAATTTATTTGTCAAACTTGGAGAAGGTACAAGGTGGTCATGTCCCATATAAAAGTACCACCAACTACACTGGCAGCTAATAAATATCAATTTTTGTTGTACAAAGATGTTTTCCCTTTGATCTATTTTGAAACAACTTAGCCTTTTTTCCATTTAGTGGGGTTAGACACATGGAGCACAGACCCCATAATATTCTAGCACAAACTTCATAAAGGTACATGGACTCCATATACTCCAAAGTTGCATCTCGTTTCTGTTATACCTTTCACAGGGCTAGCCAATACTGCATTTATAAATGGTAGCTTTCTGATATATACAGCTTAAGTCATACAGTCCTCTCTTGGATTTATATAAACACTAACTCTTAGCATCTCTCATAAAACCCTTGAGGCTCACAAGTTTACCATGTATAGAAACTAATTGTCTATTTCGAACTAGCCTAGGTATGCCAAAACTTAATAAAAGAGCAGTCAATGTAATCAATTGCCCTTGTCAACAACTGACAACATAAAACTTCCACCTGGCTACAACCATCTTTGAAATAGAGCAGTAGTTTATTAGAGACCGATACAAAACCACATCGTTTACAAATGTATGAACAGGCAATGAGAAACATGCATATCCGAAACAGTGAAAGAGAAAAACAGGCATTCACATATATATCACCAACCTGACGAGCAACCTGGGCTAGTCGTCGGCTTTCCCGTGATGATTCGGTCGTTGTGCAAGACTCTTGAGGCTCCACATGACCATTTTGCTTCTCTCCACACTTTTTCTTTGAACTTCTATTATCTGGAGAGCAATCTACATCATCACTGCTAACAGGCTCCTTCTTACGCTTTCTATGGAATGTGTACTTTAGAAACTTATCCTTTATAGATGGACTAGAAACCTTCTCTAAATCAGATACTTTTGGATCAATTTTAACTGCCGACACGTTTGCTACCTCAACATCTTTACAGGCCGGAACCTCCTCAGTGGACATACTGTCTTGTCTAGTCAAATCTGATTTATCCAGTGGTTCCTTATCATCTATGATTTTGTTCCTATCACTGCAGCCTTTAATAAATTCTTGCCCCTTTTCAGTACTTCTATGAGGTCCTGATTGCTCAATTGGTGCAGTTGCGTCTGTGGGTGCTTTGGCACTAGGAGACATCAGATCCTTTTGAGCTTCATTTTCATATTCCATAGAGGAATTCCCTCTGGAAGGGTCATTGTTATACAATACATGAGGAGAATCTGTGGCAGAAGACAGATAAGATTCTTTATTTGTTTCCTTAGCCTGGTCAGAATGTAATCTAGATTGATAAGCCTTCATCAACTTAAGTGCTTTCTTTTTTCTGCCAACAAGAACTAAATCAGATAATGTTGGATCCATTTTTTCTGGTGACACATTAGCTACCTCAACATCTTTACAAGCTGGAACCTCCAAACTTTCAGTGGACAAACTGTCTTGTCTTGTCAAATCTGATTTATCCAGTGGTTCCTTATCATCTTTTATTTGGTTCCTAGCACTGCAGCCTTCAAGAAATTCTTCCTCTTTTTCAGCATTTCTATGAGGCCCTGGTTGCTCAATTGTTGCAGTTGCGTCTGTGGGTACTTTGGGATTAGGATACATCAGATCCTTCTGAGCTTCACTTTCATATGCCATAGAAGAATTCCCTCTGGACAGGTCATTGTTATCCAATACATGTGGAGAATCTTTGTCAGAAGACAGATAAGATTCATTATTTGTTTCCTTAACCAGGTCAGAATGTAATCTAGATCGATGAGCCTTCATGGTCTTAAGTCTTCTCTTTTTTCTACGAAAATGAACTTTGACAATGTCAGCATCTGCTTTCACCACTTTAAGTTCATCCGATTTCTCCTTTTCACAAATATCAGCTTTGGCATTGGTTGCTACAGCCATTGCTTTAACTTCTTCATGTGTATCAGCTTTGGCATTGGTTGCTACAGCCATTGCTTTAACTTCTTCATGTGCTCTTACTAAAGTTTGATCCTGTATATTATCTACATTTCCTGAAACAGACACATTTCCGTCAAAAAGACTCTTTTCAAATGCACGTATTCTCTGAGTACATCCATTTCTGTAGAGCTCAGGCTCTTTCCTCCTAATGACTATGGATGCAAAATCTGGGTTATGAATGTAGCAGTTCTTTGTATGATCATGTGACATACAGAACTGATTGCTACCAATTGTTCCATTTACAGTTGGGATCCTAGAGTCAGGGATTGAGACAGATTCACACTGTAAACTGGATGCAGAATACTCAGATCCACCATAAGGATCTAGCCTTTTCTCCTGCAGAAATTTTTCCTGAGCTGCAACTTCACCCTGAACGTTTTGTTCAACTGGGGGGTTCATTTGGTGTTTTGTGACATTCTCCAGCTCAGCCTGTGTTTCTCTCAACTCTGCCCTGAGGTCTCTAACTATATCCTCAGCTTCTTCAAGCTGAGCTTCAAGCTCCTCAATCTTCTTCTGCTGACTCAACGACGTCAGTTCTGATTCTTTGACCTGTAAAATTGCCATTAGTCAAGCATAACAGGAGAAAAGAGACCAAACCTTAATGGTAGGTTGGCATATTAAATTACATGATGTTAGTATTTACGATGCGTAAGCTCTTAAAAGAATATGCGACGAGACAGTTGAATTTGAGCTCAAAAGCTGAAACAATAATACAACATATGTTTCTTGATTTGAAACGCCCCAACTATGGCACAAGAGCAGCATGCAAAAGTACACAAAGATGTAAACTCTACGTTCATAAACAAGTCATCTTTATCCTGAAAACCAGACTTATGAGTAAATTGATGGAGCTAGGCAATTGCGTGGTAGTTGATCCCCTGGCACTGGTTCATAAATATATCAAATACTTACACACATGTACATTGATTGCATTCCTTTAGTGACCACCACAAACGTCATACAATAAAATATTGGCAATCCTTGGTATTCTTAGCAAGAATTTTGTCAAACATAACATAGGAAAGTAAGTGTTAATGAAGAAAAAATTAACACACAACAGTAGTGTGATGATTCTGAAGAACTCTTTCACCAAGGATGTTCAAGAAGCCTAACATTGATGATATTAATGGAAGAATAAGATAAACATAAATAATAACACTGTCATTGAAGCATAACCATTACAAAGGTAGCCCACATTTATGTGATTGAAAGATATTTCAAAGAAACAATCCATCTTCAAAATCAAAATTTAACTTTTCAGCCATCCATTTCAAGGGTGCACACCACCGATTTGAATCAGAATTTTAACCACAAAGTCTATAAAAAAGATGCAAGCAATCAGCAGAATTCAGTCCAAAACTATCCCAGCAAAATGGGAAGCTCAAAACTTTCTCGACCGAGTAAGAACACAGCAGAAACCAACTTCATTAAACATAAGTAGGTTACACCCCAACCAAGAATCCGAATCAAACACAAGCTAAATTGAAGAAAAGTAAAAAAGAAAATAACTTTACCAAAAAGATAAACAATCCTTTAGGAGCATGATTGTTATACCTTAGAATCTAGCATTTGTTTGAGCCTGAGCAGCATCCGAAGAGCCTCATCTTTACTGGAAGCAAGCTCGTGCTGAAATCGCGTCGCCTTTCTCTCCGCCACCATGATACGCGCGGCGGCTTCCTTCGCCGTGTTGAGGATGATTTCCGCATAGGCCTTCTTCAAGGCCGTTAATTTCTGATCAAGCAAAATAAAAACAGGCAGAATCAAAAACCCATACCCACCATAAAATCAGAAACAACCATCCCCAGTAAACCATTCCCCGTAAACCTTCAACCCCACGAATCAAAATCGAATTTTTCGTCGAACGGAGGAAAAGGGGTTGGCGGCGGAAGAAAAAGCAGTTGAAAACGGGTAGTGAGGGAGCGGAAACGGTTTACCTCGGAATCCTCCATTGTTGTTGTTGTTGTTGTCTAATGCATCAGAACCAGGATGTTGGTGGTTTCGACGGTTGAGACCAACGACAAGGAACACGAGTGATGAAGAGCGGAGTGAAATGATGGGTTTGGTTGGGAGTTTGTTTCTGTTTTTTTTTTTTTTTTTTTTTCTTTTCTTTGTTTTCCCTCTTCTCTTATACAACAAAGAACAGGAGAAGTAGCTGTGTGTGTGAGTCTGTTAGGAAGTGAAAGTCCCGCTCGGATGATTTTACCAGATTGCCCTCCGCGCAATTACATTTTCCACGTCGCAATCACAAACCGAAACACCCTGTTCTTCTTCCCTCGCTCGCGTTTTATTATTTTTCTCTTCCCGTGGGCCCTGGACCCATCAGCGCAAAAAAAAAAAAAATAGAGATGAAAATAGCCTAATACTACATAGGAAAATATTAGTGCGTTAGATTTTTCATCTTAATGATTCATTTCTGCACCTCCTTTTCTATTCTGAATTTTATATCTTGGAAGATAAATTTTACAGGATTTGAAATCTCAAAAGCAAAATTTGCGGGATTTAAATCCCGGAACGCAAAATTCGGAGGGTGTGAAAACTTATTCATGGGGTGAGAAATCTAACACCCAATATCTTATTGCCGGATAAAAAATGGGATGAGAAATAAGAGAACATACTGATGAAAGTATAGGAAATGATGTGAATCAAGAGTTGGAACAAGCTAATTCAAGCTCTTGAAGGGTGCATTGCAAGTTCAAAGTGAACTAATTACAAGTCAAAAGACAAAGAAGCTCCAAACTAATTACAAGTTCAAAGGGTTATTTGTGGCTTGAAACATGCACCTTTGTGTCTAGTTTGATAAGCTCAGTCACACTCTCTCTTGAGTTTTGGTTTCACTATAATCAAATATGACTCTTTTTTGTTCTGCCGAATATAAGCGGTTCAACTCACTATATCTTGGTGTATGTTGAAGACATAATAATCATGGGAAATTCCACATATGCAATTGAATCACTTATTGCCAAATTGTACTCAATTTTTTCCTTTGAAGGATCTTGGTGTTCTTTAGATCCTTGTATTAGAGGCTTCATGTACCTAAGATGGTTGTATGTTACGCAGCTAAATAAAATATATTAAAGACCTTCTTCAAAAGGTTGAAAAGGAAAGTTAAAAACTTGCTATCACTCTCATGACTTCAAGCCTTAAACTCTATACTCCCACCAGTGACCAATTTTAGTATCTTTCTCTCTACAAACCCATAAAAAGGGCTCTCCAATGCCCAACTAACTTGCCCTAAAATTGCATACCTGTTAATAAGGTGTGTCAATTCATGCATTCACATTTGGAACCTCATTGGAAAGTTGTAAAGTGTATTGTTTATTGTTTATTATCTACAAAGCACATCAACAATTTTATAAACATTATATTTATAATATCAATATAACTTCTGACTAACTGGTTGGGCCATTAACCCAACATTGATTGAGTTGATGATTGGTCTTAGTTTAATAACATTGTTCTTGAGTATTTTTTATTGATGAAGAAGCTCATAAGTGTTGTGTTTACTTATATGGTCAATAAATTAATTAGCCTTATCAGTCTTTTTTTGTGTTGGCAAAGAATTAGGTCACTGAAGGAAAATGATAGAGGGCTTTTTTTATGTTGGTCAAACAAAAAGGCAGAAAGGGCTTTGATATTCCTTCCTCCCGCTTGAACCTGTTTGAAAATCCGTTACCGCGAGACCCGGTATAAGCCCAGTTATTCACTGGGGCCCGCCAGTCAATGGCTTTCTCGGGTCAAATAACCCGATTATCCATAAGACACGTGGCCTTTCCTCAACTAAGTTTCGCACCTTTCTACTTTCTTACTCTCCTCTCCTCCTTCTTCTTCTTCCTTCTTCCACCTCTTTCTATTTGCAGCGAACTACCAACAATATGCGTAACCGTTTTCTGAACTTCTGAAAGCGGAAAAAAGAGAATGAGCCTTTTGCTTTCACCCCCTTTGGCTCTCACTTTCAGCAAACTCTTCTACCCTGGCTCCAATTCCAGAACCCAATGGAGGTTCCGGTTCCGGTTCCGGTTCGAAGCCCGCGCGAAGACGAAGGAGCTCGTCCTCGGCAACCCCTCGGTGACGGTGGAGAAAGGAAAGTACAGCTACGACGTCGAAACCCTAATCAACAAGCTCAGCAGCCTCCCGCCACGTGGCAGCATCGCCCGGTGCCTCGACTCCTTCAAGAGCAAGCTCTCCCTCAACGACTTCGCCGTCGTGTTCAAGGAGTTCGCGCAGCGCGGCGATTGGCAGCGCTCGCTCCGGTTGTTCAAGTATATGCAGCGGCAGATATGGTGCAAGCCCAACGAGCACATATACACCATCATGATGACGCTTTTGGGCAGGGAAGGGTTGCTTGACAAGTGCCGCGAGGTGTTCGACGAAATGCCTAGCCAAGGGGTTCCCCGCAGCGTGTTCGCCTACACGGCGATTATCAATGCCTACGGTCGCAACGGTCAGTTTCACGATTCGCTTGAGCTTCTTGATAGAATGAAGAAGGAGAGGGTTTCTCCGAGTATATTAACTTACAACACTGTGATTAATGCTTGTGCCAGGGGCGGGTTGGATTGGGAAGGGTTGTTGGGGTTGTTTGCTGAGATGAGGCATGAAGGGATACAGCCTGATGTGGTAACTTACAACACCTTGCTCAGTGCTTGTGCTCATAGGGGGTTAGGTGATGAAGCTGAAATGGTGTTTAGGACCATGAATGAAGGTGGGGTAGTTCCTGATATCAATACTTATAGTTATCTTGTTCACACTTTTGGTAAGTTGAATAGGCTTGAGAAGGTTTCGGAGCTTCTTAGGGGAATGGAGTCAGGGGGTAGTTTGCCCGATGTTAGCTCTTATAATGTGTTGTTGGAAGCTTATGCGGGTTTAGGGTCCATCAAAGAGGCGATTGGCGTGTTTCGGCAGATGCAGGCCGCGGGGTGTGTGCCGAATGCGTCCACGTATAGTATTCTGTTGAACTTGTATGGGAAGCATGGGAGGTATGATGATGTTCGTGATCTTTTTCTTGAAATGAAGGTGAGCAACACTGACCCTAATGCCGGTACTTATAACATTCTCATACAGGTCTTTGGGGAAGGTGGATACTTTAAGGAGGTGGTCACTTTATTTCATGACATGGTGGAGGAAAATATTGAGCCAAACATGGAGACTTATGAGGGTTTGATTTTTGCTTGTGGGAAGGGAGGGCTATATGAAGATGCCAAGAAAATTTTACTTCATATGAATGAGAAGGGAATAGTACCAAGTTCTAAGGCTTATACTGGGGTAATTGAAGCATATGGGCAGGCTGCACTATATGAAGAGGCTCTAGTTGCGTTTAACACTATGCATGAAGTGGGAAGCTACCCGACTATTGAGACCTACAATTCACTCGTTCATGCATTTGCAAGGGGGGGATTATACAAAGAAATGGAAGCAATTTTATTCCGGATGGGCGAGTCTGATTTACCACGGGATGTGCATTCATTCAATGGTGTCATTGAAGCTTACAGGCAAGGAGGTCAGTATGAAGAGGCTGTAAAAGCTTATGTTGAGATGGGTAACTCAAACTATGATCCTAATGAGCTGACCCTTGAAGCAGCGTTAAGCGTATACTGCTCTGCAGGCCTTGTTGACGAGAGTGAGGAACAGTTCCAAGAAATTAAAGCTTCAGGAGTACTGCCTAGTGTCATGTGCTACTGCTTGATGCTGGCTCTTTACGCAAAGAACGACAGGTGAGCTCTCTTTTGTTTATGTTGAGGTGTTTTTGTGTTATTTTAAAATCATTGCAGTGCTACTTCCCTATTTGAGTTTGAATTTATAACAATTAGTTGCTTACAAATTCCTGTCAATAATCTCAAGCATGTTCCACTAGTAAGATTCTGAAAATAATTGGAGTAAATGTCAGATAAAATAACAGTTGAGTAATGACGACACAACTTGCGTACTTGATTGACATACATACACTTTCTATGTGGTTGCATCTAAGGGTTTGTTTGGTTTGATAAAGTGATTTATGTTTCAAACTTTCTATTTGTTATCTTCACTAATAATTACAAAGTATCACTTGTTTCCACTTTCCTTGTTTTAACATTTTTTTTCTGTTTTCAAATATTTGTATTGGAAACAGGTAGACAGCTTTTACTATTTTCGGTGCACAAATCTTTGAAAATATGAAATAAGGTGAAGACAAAGTGGCATTTTTGTGATTATTAATAAAACAAGAAAATGTTCTCAAACCATATGGGCCCTTAGATTTCTTACTTATTATGTCATTTATTTGTGAGACTGGACTAAAATAAAGTAAGGTTCAGTTCAAAGGTTTTTTGCTCATTAACCGCATTCAAGCACGACTTGTTTTTCTCATTTTTTGAACAAGGCAATATTGCATAAGCTCATATGACCTACACTTGGTGCAGTTAACAGCATAATTAGGTTATTGGATAATTACAAGCTTAGCTAAATTGTTAGTTTTGGTCTTGACGTTCCCTATGATTTTCTATTATGGTTCCTTTATTTTTCTCAATATTATTTAGATTTATGCATTGCTACTATTTTATTTAGTAGCTACTTCCTCCTCCACTTCCGGTTCATATTTTACCTCTACAATTAACTTTTTGCTATGTTATTCCCTGGAAACTCTGAAAAAATACGTCTATATGTTATACAATAGTACAAAAGAAGTATGTTTCTACTGTGACTTGGTCATTATAGTTCAATATCTTAACGTTTTTTCTCTTTTTTGTTGGAGAATTGATATAAATTGGTAAAGGAGAAGAATAGAAACTGATTTTATCAAAAAAAAAAAAAAAAAAACTGCAAAGGTTATTGGTATTCGAGCGACTAGCACTCTCCCTAAATGACCTTTGATTACAAATTTATAATTCTGATACCCCCTCTGTTAGGAAGTATGGGATTCTAATGTGGGATTTATAAGGCCTTGGCCCTTGGGCTCTCCAACTACAACAAATAGCTTTTGTGGTATGGTTCTCCCAAGGTTCTTATCAATTGATACCTGAGCCTTCCACCATGTCTCTCAGCTGCAAACTAGCGGCGCAGGTGGTGACCTTGACATTGCAGTGTTCGCCAAAGCCAGCCCGCGGGGGCTGCGGATGGTGGGATGTTAGGACCCAATTGCAAGTTACAATACTTGAGTCCCAAATTGGAAGTATGAGATTCTAATGTAAGATTTATAAGGCCTTGGGCTCTTCAACTACAACAACTAGCTTTTGTGGTATGGTTCTCCTAAGGTTCTTATCACCCTCCTCCCCCTCCCGCTCCTATATATAGCCTATCACCTCTCAGTCTAATTTTCTCCTTAACTAGCTAATAACTAACTCAGGCATTTCCGTAACTTACTAAGGGGTTGTTATCTGTCAATACTCCCCCTGAACAATACCTTGTCCTCCTTGTCCTCAAGATGAAAGGTTGTGTAAATGCTTAAAAGTTGAACAATTCTCCCTAAAAGTTCCAACTGGGACAGCTATAAAACTATCACGCTGGTCCCACTGCTTAAAGCATAAAAACTAAGCTATGCATAAAGTGTTGGGCTCCTATACATAACCTATCACCTCTCAGTCTAATTTTCTCCTTAACTAGCTAATAACTAACTCAGGCATTTCCGTAACTTACTAACTAAGGGGTTGTTATCTGTCAATACTCCCCCTGAACAATCACTTGTCCTCCTTGTCCTCAAGATGAAAGGTTGTGTAAATGCTTAAAAGTTGAACAATTCTCCCTAAAAGTCCCAACTGGGACAGCTATAAAACTATCACTCTGGTCCCACTGCTTAAAGCATAAAAACTAAGCTATGCATAAAGTGTTGGGCAGCTCCCCTGAACTTCTAAAATAAATTCTGCTAGGATCCCATTGCTGGAGAACTTGTCAATTTGTCGAGCAGTTTCTGGTTGAGTTCCTTTGGCCAAAATTAAACTCGGGTGTTTGAGAATTGCGAATCCATATATTTTGGGCGTGATAACTGTGAACAAACTGACAAAAGGCCTCTTGGTTCTTGACCCAAAATGTTGATGGGTTGTTTCTCCTCCCCTGTCCTCCTCTCAACTAAACCTGGTTCTTGGTCCATTTCACCCCTCCAAGATTCCTGATTCTCTCCTTTCGTGCTCCTCCTTCAGCGTTCTCTACTTGAGTTTCCTTATCCAATCTGTGATCTCCCCCTTTATTTCTCCATTGAGGTCCGAATTTTCCTTGAATCCTTCCACATTCATTGCCCGCAGCTCCAAGATCAGAGCTCTGATACCAATTATAGGAGAACAGAAACTGATTTTATTAAAAACCAAGCTACAGTACAAGGGTTAACTGGTATTCGAGAGATCAGCTCTCTTCCTAAATGACCTTGATTACAATTCAGATACCCCCTCTTTTCCCTCTCTCTCCTATTTATAGCCTATCACCTCTTACTCTCAAATTATCCCCCCCTGGCTTAGCATAAGGGATTGGATATTAAACCCTTTAGTAACTAACTAATGAAGGGATATCCCTGACTAACTAAGGGTTTGTTATCTATCTGGAATTCTCATGCATTTGTTCTATTGGTGCTGGGTTTGTGTACTGAAACTTATTCTGCTTAGCGTTGAAGAACTTCACATAAAAATATGACTAGTAATCAAGCTTGCTATTGATACGTGTTATAAGATTTTCCAGTGTGCTTGTATTGGTTGAACTCTTCTTTTTGAGTAATGTGAAACTCTATTTTGACAATTTTAAATGTGAAATTTCCTTAGAGGCTTAGCTCAATTGGCTCAATTGGCTCAATTGGCACCAAGTCCCTTTGGCCTACTTGATCACAGTAGCTAATCCCAATACAGTTGTTTACTATCATGTTAGCCGGTCTCCCTTCCCACACTTCCTCCTCTGTAACCAAAGTAAATAAAATCAATTATAGACGTCTACCATAATTCAGGATCTAACTAAACAAAAATGATCTGTGATTGATATTTTAACAACTTCTGGCAAATTAATGTTTTAATTAGATCATTTTTAGTAGCCTTTCTCACTTTATTTAAATGGGAAGCCTTCTTTCTTGTTTATTTCTCTCTTCAATTTGTGTCTGATTCTTGTTTAAGGTAAAGCCAAACTCTGCGTCGACCTATGTTTAAACCTTTATCATATACTAATTGCATTTTACTTTTGATGCTTCATTTATGTTTTATAGTTAAGCTTAAATCTCTTCTTGGTATCAGGTCAAATGATGCCTATAATCTACTTGATGAGATGATCAAGATAAGGGTGTCGGATATTCATCAAGTGATCGGGCAAATGATCAAGGGAGATTTTGATGATGAGTCTAATTGGCAGATTGTAGAGTATGTCTTTGACAAACTCAATTCTGAAGGATGTGGATTTGGTATGAGGTTCTACAATGCACTGTTAGAAGCTCTTTGGTGGATGTGCCAGAGAGAAAGGGCTGCCAGAGTTCTCAATGAGGCATTAAAGCGAGGGCTTTACCCAGAACTTTTTCGTAAAAATAAACTTGTGTGGTCTGTGGATGTCCATAGGTACAGTTGCAACCAATGCTTTCTAAACTTCTATTGTTCCTTAATAATTAGAACCTTCAATTTTCAATTCAGTCAATTAACCTCTTTAATTTCAGAAGAGATCTCCATAACTAGCATTCATGTAGAATAATTGATTTGAAGATTTTAGTTCCTAATTATGAATTCCCCTAAGAAATCAATGGATGAATTGGTAGGTTTATAAATTTAAACGCCAGAATGATAGTGCAGATGACTACCAAGATGGATAAGTGTGACTGCTGAAACCTTTTTCAATTCCCAAGGGGCTTAATTATTGAAATTGAAAGTTAAGTAGTCTATTTTTCTCAGCCTTCAAATGAGGAGGTTCTATGCATTTTTATCTTTAATGAATTATGTGAAACCTAAAGTTTGATTGTCTTGCAGGATGTCAGAAGGTGGTGCATTAACAGCTCTAGCAATTTGGCTGAACAATATGCAGGAGATGTTCATGACAGGCGATGATCTTCCTGAGCTTGCATCAGTTGTTGTGGTGTAAGTTGCTTTTGCCTTGAAAACTGTTCATTTAATTAATCTTCTTTATTTTTTGCACCACCTAGGTTTCATAATTAGAGATAAGGTGTAAAAATGGTGCTTAACTTTGATTTAATTAACCTGTGAGCTTTCTAACTTTGATATATTTTCCCATTCAACCAGTCGAGGTGAAATGGAGAAAAGCACAGATACCAAAGATTTCCCTATCGCGAAGGCTGCCTTTACCTTCCTGCAGGATAATCTCTCATCCTCCTTTACTTTTCCTGGATGGAACAAAGGTCGCATTGTTTGTCAGCAGTTACAACTGAGACGAATGCTTTCGGGCACAGGATCATCTTCAAGTTTGAAAAAAACGGATCCATTAATATCTTTAAGTAATACCACTTTGACTGATGCAGCAGCTATGACATCTAAATCTGATGCGCAAAGTGGTAAAGCTAATGATGTTGATTCTAGAACCGATAGAACAAGAACAGAGCTTCTAACTAGTTCAGTTTAGATTAGAGCAATATAGGAAATTTCATTTTTCACTTCCCCATGTCCTGTTTTGGTTGATTTCAAATTAAGTTTAGGGCACTGTACTATTTGTTAGAGTAATGTTCATAAGTGGGCTGGCATTCTGGGCTCCAAAATTTTGGTAAATATGTTCTCAAGGTATCTGAAGAAAGCTCAGTTGGGCATTGGCACCAAAGTTTACCTGCACATTTGATTTCCTGATTCTGCATATTATACGCCATAAAAAAATAATAAACATGTTTCTTTTGATCTTTATTCATAAATGTTAATTTGCTGTTACTTCTGACTTCTGAACGATTTGTTATTATTTTGGGGTAAGAGTATAGGGGTTCATCTAAGTTGGCACTTGTTGCAGTATGTTTGGCAAAATATTGGCATTTTGCCGATTTGACTGTCATGTTCTTCCTTATTTTGTTTTTGCCACAAACATTTTCTGCTTAGAAAGAGTATGATATTAAAATGTTTTAATACATTACTGTTGAGAATTGAGTGAAGAAAACTATATTTACAGAAATTCAATAATTTCCCATGTCCAGAACATGAAAAGGAAATTGAAACATCTGGGTCCTATTTATTTTGTTTTTTGAACACTGCTTTGTACAAGTATTGTCCTAATTAGTTCTCAAACATGTTACTAAATCTATGCATGTTATGTAGATAAAAGAATCTACCATGTTATACGCTGTATGTTGAAATACGTCAGATTTGAAAAGATAACGCACCATAGTTAAGGGGGCGTTTGGTAGACAGGCGTAAAAAAGGTTCCTAGGTATATGATGTATGGGAAAGTGGATGCATGTGTTTGGTATCAGATTAGAAAATAAGATGCCCAGGCATGAAATATACCCGGGAAAATAATTTACCCATGATTACCCATGATTTAACAGAGAGATATACCAATCTTGGAGCATGGGAATGAAAGATTCCTGGGGAATAGAGATAGTGGGTGAACATAAAAATCCATTTTTGCCCTTATCTTCTTCCATCCATTTCTAACAGCTGCAAAAAAAAAAAAAGGTATTTTAATAATTTCATTATTTATTCCTGGGAATAAACATTTCGTACCAAACGCATGTTATAATTGTTCCCAGTAATGTTGGAAAAGATTCCCATGAATCAAATTTGTTAACCAAACACAATTTTTGAAGATGCCCGAGAATAACATTCCGATCCTAATATTCCCGGGAATACAATTCCTGGGCATATTTTTTTATACCGTCTACCAAACGCCCCCTAAGGAAAAATATAGCGGTTTGGATTTTTTTTTTCTTGGGTCAAATGTTCATTCATAAGAATTATAAGGGTAAAGCCCAAATACGGGCAAAATGGGTACCCGGATAGCCCAATCTAAAGCTTGAGTTGGGTTAACAAAAATTATCGGCTGGATCATATGATGAGCTAGACTGACTCGCTGGTTTGATTTTAGTTTTTTATTAATTTTTCATTTCAAGAAAAACATGTTAAAATAAATAATAGAAAGAAAAAAATAAATAAAAGTAATAAAAAATATTTATTAATTTCCCCTATTTTCATGTGTTTTATTTTTAAGTAGTAGGAAAGTAATTATTTCACCTTGAGATAATTTTTAAAATTAACTTTTAAGTGATTTTTTAAACAACAATTGCCCATGGGCCGGTCCGTTTGGCCCACTGCCCTTGAGGGGTATGGCTGAGTTAGTAAATTAGCAGCTTGCTATAATTTTGACACAGCTCAACCCAGATCGAGAATGTGTTGTTTTGTGAGTCAGCTCAAATTGACATTTCTGGATTCAATTGTTTGAATTGCCATTATGTGATGCATATACTTTTAAAGTGTTGTTTTTCAATAATATCAACCCGTTTTAAACATCCTATTGTGTGGCTAAACAAAAACAAACCTTGTACCGACACTTAAACTATATTTGAATGTCCATCAGCGTTATGAAATGTTTATCCAGTTTAAAGTAAAAAGTGGATATGCATAACTTTCTTATAAATTAATATGAAAGTCTATTGATATCTAGTCACACACTTAGTAATAGACCACCATATACTGAATCTTGAATGTAATTATGGTGAAAGTTGAAATTGCCGCCTATGCATAAAATGACAGGTAAAACTGTCCTTTTACGTAAAAATTATTGTCACATTTTACTTTTTTTTTTTTCTAACGGTGAATGATAAGTATGTCATTACACAATTAGAAATAAATTTATTTTACTGAAATTTTATTCACTAATTAAATTGTCAAGACTCATTTTAATACAAATGATGATTGTTTCAACTGAAAGTAAGCGCAGAGATGTATATATGGTTGATCCAAAACGCATATGAACATAGGAAAAGGTTTCTCTCAAATGAGTTTATTATAAAATAAGGAATGGAAGGTTCATTCTCAATTTTTTTTATAAATATAAACGGCAATGTACTTTATAAACCTTATTTACCTTAGAACCTTAGAGGCAAAACCCTTGCCAGAAATAATTTTATATCATACATCGATCAGATCAGATTATGGGCAAAGGCAAAAGGTTGGTACAAATGCATTAATGACTTTTTTCAATAATCCACATTTCATATTTGAAGTGTGTTTGGATGCACAACGAAGAGGAAACTAACAGCGTTTTGCAGAATTCCAATGCAGAAAAACTAAAGGAAAGTAAAGGATTGAATTGGATAAATGTGCTTTTACATGAAGGGAAGTGAAAACAACACTCACACACTAAGATACCACACTTATTTTAATTAAGAGAAAGCAGGATTAGTTGGCCCACAATCAACTCTTAATTAACTTTACCCATTGGCTGATATTTTACGTAGATAATGTTCTTTTGTCTAACATCACGTGCACTTTGTGGTGGAGGCCAGGGTGTTCATTCTTGCATGAGACCTGGAGTCCATGACAAGAACCATTCACAACCATGTGATTCATTTTCATGCACACCATTACTATCTTAAACACTTTTCACTTTTGATTTAGCTTCGAATAAAGAACAAGAATAGGCCTCTAGGGTTGGAATACGGTATTTAGAAGAGTTTATTGAACTTGTATAGCGTTTTTGCAAAAAAAAATCTCAAAAGTATCCGTAACCGGCCGTTATGAGATTAATTCCCTCGAGACCCAGAAAGCATATTAAATTAGTAGACATTTGCTAACAAACATTCTCCACAAACTCCTCATGGATCAAACTCTATACTAAAATGTTTTAAAAATTCAGCTATATCTACTAACTGTGCTAAATTTTATTAGTAGTATTCATGCAATTGTTAGGTAAGTTTGTAAAAATATTTGATGAACTAATTATAAGTTGTTTTAAACTTATTTTTACGTATGTTCTGTAAATTAGATTATAAATAAACGCTTATACTTTTTGAACTTACTTCAATTGTGTTTTCAAATTAGTTTGTAAATACTTACGTAACAAGCACTATATAGATTTGTGCGGATGAGGATATTTGAAATGCTTGGTGAATAAGTTAATGTTGCAAAGTGAACATGTAGTCGTGATCGTGATGCATAACATAGAAGCTATTTTAGAGAATGAGGAGATCTATCATCTAGTTTGAAATTGGGAACATAGCTGTCATTGACCTGCTTTAGGTTTTAGCTTTCTTCAACTTGTTTACTTCAAACAAGTAAAAGCTAAACAAAGTAATTAAAGCTACGTCATACCGACCTTAGTGCATCTTTCTCTTTTTCTTCAATATACTAACTTTTTAGGTTTTTTTTATTTATATTCTTTTTTTTCATCTCATTTCCACTTACTTTCCCTTCTTATTCTTCTCTTATTTTTCATATCACCTACCATATCTCTCATTTTCTCTCTTTTCTTTTTTTCTCTCACTTGATATTGATGTTAGAAAAGTGTGAATAAAAACTTATTCGTATTTTAATGGTTCAACAGAAAAGAATAAAAGTTAATTATACCAATGTTGAGATGATGAGTTCAACCCTTCAGAATATGGAAGATGTACAACAATAACAATAAAAGTCACATCTCGCTAAGTGAGTTCAGCTATATGTATCAAATTACGCTATTGTGCTCGATAAAAAAACAGATTTTGATGGATATTATTGATAATGAATTCAATTTTAACAATGTCTTTCAATATTTTGTTTTGGTTTATTTCTACCCCTCTTCACAGGACTAAGACCGTGTTATCAACGCTTCTCACCGGTGCCTCCAAAAAGTCTTCTTTGTACATGTCTATATAACCTTAAGAGATGTTCCACGAGCTTCTCTATTATAGGCGTAACCTCAATATCTTCTATTATATGACATATGTATCATATTCATTTTAGTGCGGCCGCTCATCCATCTTAACATTCTTAATTTTGGTACTCGAACTTTTTTCCCCCATGTTATCCCATTAAAGCTCAACATTTGTTACCATGGAGGATAATAGATCTTATAGTAGTTCGATAAACTGGTGTTTTCTCCACTTTAACCACCTAGCTTGAATTAAGTGTGTAACATCTTTGTCGTTTTTCCCATTATATATTGTGTATAATATATCCAAGGTACTTAAACTGTGAAACCTGTTGTATGATTTTATTTTCAAGTTTTTGTTCTAGATTACTTCCAACATTAGTCTTACTAAAATTGCAATGTCTTACTTCTGTTTAATCGGAAAACCTTAGATTCCAAAGCCTTGCTCCAAATCTCAACTTTAGAATCAACCGCTTCCCGTGATAATTCATTTAGAACTATATCATTTGCAAACATCATGCAGTTTGAAATGCTCTTCCATATATGAACTGAAGGTTGGGCCTTGATGTAAACCTATCATTATAGGGAAGTCATTAGCCATGTCCACAAGAGTTCTCATACTAGTAGCTGCCCTCATGCGTGTCCAGTTTAGTCCGAATATACGCCACACAAACACCTTTCTTTTCCAAAACATTCCATAACACTTCCATTGCCATACAATCATATGTTTTTCTAAGTCAATGAAAATCATATGAAAGTATCTCTTTTTACTTCGAGATATTTTAGTAGCCTTCGTAGGAGGTATATGATAGAGCTTTCACCTTTTTTCTACCCAACACCGACCCAATCCGCCTAAGATGTAAAAAATAGGCCAGATTGAGCGGGCTGAGCCGAGACTCGGGTTGGTGGACAACCCTACTCACATCGTTCCTTCCTCTAGCCATGCCTCCCAGCTTAGTCTTGCTCTAGTTTCTAGAAGATCAAAGACTAATTTTAAATAGATCATGAGAGTCTACACAGTAATGTACGGCTTCCTTGCTTTGAGGAAAATAAAAAAACCGTAGTTTTAATAATTTGAAGTACGATTTTCTTAATTATACGTGCAAAAAGTAAATATCAAGTTAAAGTTCCATTTCTTAAGTCTACTTCTCGATATTTAACGTATATCATTTTGAAATTTTATTTTAGACTTGCACTATTATAGGAACTTTGATATAAAATTATAATATATTATATGAGTAAAAAAAAATCCGGCGAGCATCCTCGAGAGCATGAAGACATGATTCTCGTTCGCAAGCAAATGCTAGCAATCCCTTTGAAGTTCGTTTTGTTTCCTTGACTTTCTCAAAATAAAATAAGTAAATTAAAACTTTTTTCTTCTCTACCAACGGGCAATTTGTTAAAGTGATACATATTTTTTTCTTAAACATTAAGTGATATATACTTAATTATTCTTAAATAAAATTTAAGTTAATTTAAATTGAAAGAGAATAATTTCCACGAAATAATAGTGTAATGTTTTTTATATAGGTAACTAATAAATTTTAAAGATGTGGAATAGATGGTCTTTTTTATTTAATTTAATTAATTAGTTGATGATTTGACGCATTTTTAAAATTCAATTGGTTGACAAGTATAAATAATCGAATAAAGATGGTAGACATTTAAAGGGTGTAGACCACTTGAAAGAGATAAGAAGAAAGAATAGATAAGTAATAAGGGTAATATATGATGTGATGTAATTGAAAGAAAGAGAAAGAAAAGGAGTGTCCAAACGTGTTTGTACTATTTAGGTGTATACGAATCATTGCGTACACGTAACCTTCTTGTCAAATTGCAATGCAACTTTTCATATAAAGAAGAACGTAACACCAGAAGTTATGTAATTTCATATAGTGGAAAAGGCAAATCCACAAGGATCAAGTAATTTGTGTATATTCAGTATTTTTTCACACAAATAATCATCAATTATAATTTCATATAATATAAACAATTAATACTTAAATTTTTTTAATAGGGAAATGTTATTTGTTAATAAATTAGTTCATTCTCTAAAAGTTTGAACTCTGATCATTCACCCTTTATTACCTTTAGCTCAACTGAGTGACCTGCCTCTCCCCCCTAATTAATACTTAAACTGAACAGACTAGATCCGATCAGATCATTGCGAACAATGTTTAGAGAAGTGAGGACGTGGTTGGAGCCGGAAGCCATCATCCAAGAGTCGGGTGTGGAGGTCTTCATGATTGTTCCCCGTCTCCAAGCCCAAGAGGGGTCATTGTTAAGACACTCTGATGCCTAAGTTAGAGGCAAGGATCCAGGGAAGAGAGAATGGTTCTGGGAGAGAGATTGTGTGTACCTGAATGATATGGTGGCACCCGCATTTTATAGTGGAGGGTGGTTAGGGGAGTGCTTTGAGACAGTTATGATTACTAGTATTATCCTCTCCTCTGACCGTCAGATCTCCTTTCATCCTCAGGGATCATAGGGCTGAGATGATCTCGAGAATGTGACCCAGGTATTGGGGCCATGCCTACCTCTGCCACTGTAGGACAGGACTAATTATGGGACATTTAGGGGCGTTGGTGAAACTAGTACTCTAAAAGCAACATAACCCCAACGCACTTAGGAGCGTGACATAGGGTCTTAGGGTGGGACACCCGGTTCGAGGTAACTCGACTTGCTTGGATCTGGTCGTGGGGATCCTCTCGGTACCGGCTGACTCCCAATTCACCGGTTGTCGTGGTCGATTGGGATCCTTCCAGAACACAAACAATTAAAACTTAAAAAATAAACAATTAATACTTGAATTCTCACTATTTTAACATTTAAGACGAATTTTCACGGATTAAAACCATTATCAATGGATAACTGTGAATTTTCTAACCAGCCTCTCATACAATATAAAAAATTTCATGTCTAAATCATCAAAATAAGGATCTTGAAATAATAACCTTTGCTCATGATAGAATTTTGTTTTTCAAATCTTGTAGAACTTGAACAATAGAAACTATTTGCCATCTCATTACTTTTTTTTTTTTTCTTATGCTTTTTAATTTAATTAATCCAAAACAAAGTCACATATAACATCACTCTGGTGGACATGTTAGAATGAAACATATGATTTTATTATAAAACAATACATTTTGGTTCATTCAACAATCAATGAGAATCACCACGACCCGCCCAAACTTTTCAAGAAAACTCAGAGTACCTCATCCACTCTTATTATAGGGCTTACTCTCACCTTCAACTCAGAATTGCACCTACCTTGTCACAATTTTTTTATCTAATCACTAATCTATATAGATTTCGACGTGGAATTTTCACATATATTTTAATCTGTAATTTTTTCTTTCCATCAAACCAGGCCCCTCTCTCGGAGAATTTTAATTAGAAGTCCCTATAAAGGAAGTAAAGGGCTCTGAAGAGAGATGTGAATAGAGGCAATAATTGTGAGTGATTAAGAAGGTAATAATTAAGCGATTGATGGGAAGGAAGGAAAGGAAACAATCACAAAATGCGAGTGACAGTGGAACCCCACAAACCCTTATCCGAGCCTTATCCTCCATTCCCAATTGCACCCCACCAACAACGGTAGACTACCACTCAATCAATCAGGATATCATCAAATATCTTTTTTCTTTTTTATATTTTAGGGATAATCAAATAAAAATCTTCCCCCCCGTCCTTTTTATGACCAATCATATTGATCAAATATGTTTAATTAACATGTGATTCATTCAATAATACATGTTTGATCCCTCTTAATTGAAATTTAAGTTTAAGTCTGGTCTATGGAAAAAAATTCACTGCGATGAAGAGCACTATCTTATCAACATGTGAATGTTCCCAACCGACTCAAATTAATGGGATTAATTCTAGTAGATTATAGACAGAGAAAAAAGCCATTGACACCACAAGAATGTGAATGTTCGAGACTTAAATATGACTGTTGATAATTAATTTGTTGTCCAAAAAGATAAGAAACACACATATTAAAAAGTGTAATTAATTTTAAAAAATATAATTTATTTCTCTATTTTATCTCTTAAAATATATTTTATCTCCCTTTATTTATTATTCTTAGAAGAATATTACTTGAAAAATATTAATTAATGTTCTCTTAAAACTCCAAACCGATATCAATATATATGAGCAATTTTTTTCCCTCAAAATAAATAGCTATATAGGAAGGAAGGGAGTATTAGATAGGAAAAATAAAACCTGGTCCACACACTATCCTCCTTTTCGCATTTGTAATGAATAGGATGCAATTCCTTTCACTATCATTGTCATTATCGATCATTTTATTTTAGGTGTACATTGTTATCATTATCATCACAACTATAAACAAATCTTCTTTCCCCTTTCCCATATATGATTAAACAACAAATAGTGTAAAATATAAAACCGGGGCAGTTGTTAATCTATTTTTAAATGTAACTGCTAGTACTAATCTAACAAAAACCTAGGGTGGTAATCAGGTGGGATTAATATAATATCCACTTAGTGGGCGTATTAATTAATTAATGCTAAAATAAAGTAGTTTAGTGCAAGTTGCTGAGAATAGTGCAAGTTTGACCATTGATTTGATAGATGAAGATTTAAGATTTAGTTTCCATGCATGCATGTGGCCCATAATCTTTTGTGCTTCAGTTTTGAATAAAGGTAACTGAGGAGCCCATGTGTTGGAGTTTCATAGTGGAGATTAGAAAATGGTTGCCAGTGAGAGCTTGTCTCCTGCAGCTCAATTTGGACACTATGTCCCCACTTCACACTTAGGATCCTATTTGCATTTGGGGTTTTCAACATCTCACTTCGATCTTAAGTCTTATTTCGTCAATTCAAATTAAAATTTGATTATGAATTGATTAGTAAATAGTAAACACTATATCACCACAACTGTACAATTTCATCACAGTAATAAAATATCGATCACAGAGACCGGCTAACTCCTAACTATTAATAATCTAAGTTTTACATTGATTGATTAATTGTTTGAGTGCTTCAAATATTAAATTGTACTAAAAGAAAATAAAATAAATGTAAACAACGGATTAATGGAATGTTACCAAACAAAGATAGGTAGGGAAAAGGTAGGATTGTCCTTTTTAGATCTCCACAATCATCAGTTTTCATTGACCTACATCGTGGCTCTAGAATATATCGTCCTTCCTAATTTATTTAGGAACGACTATGTCACATCACCTATTCCTTCTAGCACTTTCCTTGTGTTTCTATCTTTATGCTTAGGTTGATAAACGATGAAAGATAAATTGTAGAACTGTAACTCGTATGAATGTAAAGTTTTATTTCATATATGATATCCTTAGGTTGATATATTAAAGTAATTTAAATTCTAATTTGGTGGAAACAAATCCACTTCCAATATCCTAATTAGAAATATCCAATCCTAAAAAGATAAGATTCCTAATTAAAACATGAATCAAATAAACAAAGGATAACGATTAAAATATATAACAACACTGCAGAAGCTTGGCGCACGACTGAATCATGGCTAAACCGTTATTCGTTCTACTTCCCTTTGTATGCTCTTCAAATCTTCAACTTTCCCCAAGTGTTGTATTTGACATTTTTTCCCTTTAATCCTTCATTTCAAGCTTTCTCCACCTACGTCCATAGCAAAGTAGATCAAGGTAGAAAATCGTTCCAAAACAAATGAAAATATAATATAAACTACCTAAATGATGCTAGAATGATATGCACTATGATATGCAAAAATCTATATAAATCATACTTATCAATTTCACCTCGCTTAAGTTGATTGATTGAAGGACGAGATTTTCATCTCAAATCAATCACAAAATCTTAGTTTTCACCTCTCCTAAGTTGATTGATTGAAGGACAAGATTTTCATCTCGAGTTAATAACAAAGGCTTGGTTTTCACCTTGCTTAAGTTGTTTGCTTGAAGGATGAAATTTTCATCTCGGACCAATCACGAAGGCTTGATTTTCACATCGCCTAAGTTGATTGCTTGAATGACGAGATTTTCCATCTCAGATCAATAAAAAAAGGCTTGGTTTTCACCTCGTATAAGTTGATTTCTTAAAGGATGAGATTTTCATCTCGGGTCAATTACAAATGCTTAGTTTTCACATCGCCTATTTACATCTCAAACAAAATTACAAAGACTTGGTTTTCACTTCATCTAAGATGATTCCTTGAAGACAAGATTTTCATCACAAAATAAATTAAAAAGGCTTGATTTTCACCTCGTCTAACTTGATTTATTAAAGAAAGATAAAGTTAAAGATTTTTCAAGCATGAAAAAACCTAACTCGACCAAGTTAAGTCAAAACTTACGGGCATGACTTACCCTTTATCTTTAAGTTGACTTGAAGTTTTTTTAATATTGTTTAAGGTATTTTATTTGCTTCTCAAAGACTTAAATTTAAGCAAGTCAAAATTAAAGGAAACAAAAAGGTGCTAATTAAGCATTATAAGAAGACGACCATGTAAGGTCGGATAAATCTTGACAAAAAGAAACAAAAATTAAAACTACTCATAAAGGTGAACATTCAGGCAAGGAATGAATTTTCCTTCATGAGCAACCTTATCTAAATGACCTCCTTCAATTTTTCAGTCCAGTATTGAGAATGGTCAATTGATTGATTGCATTGTTAAAAAGCCCTTTAACCTAGTAATACATGTAAAAATATTTTGCATGCTCGGCACAAGCTTGGGCATCAAGGATTAGGGACGAGTAAAGAATATTTGTTGGCTAGGAGGCCTTCAGGGGACATGTCTAGCCATTTATTTATCTCCTCCTTAGGTCCATGTCTAAACTCACACTTATTCCCCAAACCCCCCTTATATATCAAATCAAGCGATGCAAAAGAGGTTTGAATTGAAGTTTGAGAAGATTTAGTGCCTTCCTGACGATCCATTGACGAGGAACTTGCAAAGTTTGAATTGAAAAAAAAATCAAAAGAGTCTTCGTTAGAGGAAGAATTACTTCAATAACGCAGAGAGTTCCAAAGGTCATCGACCTCTCTCTAAACCTCTTTAGAAAAATCACGTAATGAATTAAGTTGTGAAGAAAAGTTTTCTAAAACTCTTTGAATAAAAGAAAGGGGCTCTACAATTTGAAGAGGAATGTGAGAAACCTCAATGGCGAGTTCATGTTCACAATTGTTAATTCTAATTTCACTTATTGTTTCCTTTAAAAGTGGATTTTTACTATTGGAAATAAAGGAGGAAAAATAGGGAGAAGTATATATGATAAAGAAAAAAGGTAAAGAATGGAAGAGAAACGGGACGACCACAAGCGAATATTTAGACTTTCAAACATGAAGCTTAAGCTCAAAGTAGAGGAATAAAAATGCTAAGTAGAAATGTTCATATTTATAGAAAAAACGGGGAAAAAAAACATAATGTTCTAGAATATTCCTACTGCACTTTGAAAAGTTCAAAAGAAATATGAAAGAGTGTGAAACTTAAAGGGGACAAAAAACTAAAATGTAAAAAGTCACTATACCGCTTTGAGTAGCCTTCATAAAAATAACTAGTCTCAAGACCAGACAAATGAAGAGGGTTGTATTAGGCCTCGGCAGTCCGTCGATATCTCCAATATGGATTAAGCTTATCAAATTCAAAGATGTAGTGTAATTCATATAACTAATCTCACTTAATATGATAAATTTTGTTGTTGTTGTTAGCAAACCTTCGTAAGTTTTTATAGTTAATCATAATTTGCGCCGACACACCCTTAAGGTTAAGGTTAAGGTTTGATTTAGATTGACACGGTTGTTTGTGCTTCAAGAACTTAATCTGTCATTACTTCAATGTTACTCCATTGACTTATCCATTATTTAGCTTTTCAAAACGAAATCCGTGTACCAAACCTGAATTTTCTTTTTCTTTTTTCTGGTCAACATAGAACCTGAGTTTTGTGTAGCATAATAACATATGATCTTTCGAAATAACTTACTGGTCAATAAATTACAACCTTTTTATTTTCTGGGTCACTGTGCTTTACATACATGAATGAATACAACCTTAAAATCCAATGATTTTGCGACATATGTACATGAGAGTCGATCCCATGATGTACCTTGTCTTCACTTCATAAAATAACGGATTCCACCGGCCAGGATTGGTTGTAAGTTGTCCTTTCCTTTTCATTTCTTTTTAAATTTTTTTTACGTTCATTTGTTTTTAGATAAGTATATATATGCTAACAAAGGGTAATTACTTAGGAAAATAAATTCTTAAAATAGTGAGAAGTAAAAATAAACGGAGGGAGTATTTAGTTCAGTTGGAATTTTTTTATGCTATTAAATACATGGAAGGGGTTCCAATCAATTTTTAGTTAGTTAATTAATAGAATTATTGTACTTGAGTTTTTAAAATTTAGAATTACAAATTATTGCACAATCCTCATTGCACTGACCACTACTAGAGAATTATATTCTAGCACCACATTATCCATCCCTAAATCTTTGACCATTGCAAGAATCCACGTAAGCGCCATCATTTCAAAAACCGTTGGATCCATTATATCTACAACTCTTAAGATGAGTTGCGGCCACCATATAATTTTCATTAGGGATCCTCTGTCTCCGTATTTGTTTGTCCTGTGCATGGAGGTGAATGATAATCAGTGGGCGCCAGTTCTGGTCTCTCGAGACAGGCCCAAGGTTTCTCACTTATTCTTTGCTAACGATGTTTTGTTGTTTTCTAAGGCGAAAATGTCTTAGATGCATGTCATTCAAGGTGTGATTGAAGAGTTTTGTCATGCCTCTAGGCATTCTGTGAATCTTTCCAAGTCTAGAATATTAGCTTCGGACTCTGTGTCATCTAGTAAGAAGGTGAGGATTATTGCTTGCACGTCTATTGCTTTCACTGATCGGATTGATAAATATATGGGTTTTCCAATTATTACCGGAAGGAAAACTAAGGAGCATTTTCAATTCATCTTGGATAGAATGGCTAAGAATCTTGCTTCATGGAAGAGTAACTTTCTCAGTAAGGCCGATAAGGTAACCTTGGTGAAATCAGTGTTGGGCTCTCTTCCAACTCATATGATGCAGCTGCATTGGCTTCCGCAATCTGTCTGTAATAACATTGATGTTGTGGCACATAATTTTATTTGTGGTCGGGGGAGCATGTGAGGCATGCATTATGTTGCTTAGGATACTGTCTCTCTCCCTAAGCGACTGGGTGGGCTAGGCATTCGCAGAGCTCGTGAGATGATTACTGCTTTGCTGGGGAAGCAAGTTTGGCACATGCTTCATAGCCCGGGGTAAGATGTGGGTTAATCTTCTTAGCCACAAACATGTTCAACATTGTGAATTTTTCCAGGTTTCCTCTTGTGTTGGCTCTCCTTTTTGGCAGGCAATTTGCAAGGTCAGGGATGTTCTATGGGATGGATTTGCTTGGCGAATAGGGAATGAGAATTTGTCTCTTTGGTTCCATGATTGGTCAGGCCTCGGCCCACTGTGTGATCAGGTTCCGTTCATCAATGTATATAATCTTGACCTTACTACTAGAGAAGCTTTCAAGCACGGTTTCCTTGATTTTCCCCACTTGCACACTCTCTTCCCATAGCAGTTACAGTAGCAGCTATCCTCAATATCGCTTTTCTTTGATTTTGATGTCCTTGATTCCTTGGTGTAGGGGAATTCTTGTGATGGCTCTTATACCGTGAAGAGTGGTTATTCTTGGTAACAACAACATATGGTTTCTGTAATACCTCCTGCGACTTGGAATGGGGTTTGGCGGTTAAAACTCCCCGAAAGGGTGAGGCTCTTTGTCTGGCAATGTCTTCATGATTCCTTGCCTACTTTTGTGACTCTTGCCGCTAGGGGGATTCCTCTCACTGCCACTTGCCGCTGCTGCAATCTGGTTGCAGAAACTTTGATTCACTGTCTGCGTGAATGTAGGGTCGCCGCGAGGGTGTGGCGTGATCAGGGGTTCTCGAAGGTGGTCTTTCTGCAAGCCCAGACGTTCCAAGCTTGGTTTGATGCGGTCCCTTCCAGTTCTCATGCCATGTTTTCCATTCTTGTTTGGTTGCTTTGGAAAGGGAGATGTAGTTTCGTGTTTGGTCAAGAAGTGTTCAAACCGAAGAGTGTTTCTCGTGCTGCTTCTTCTGTTATTACGTTATTTGACAGGTTTTGGTTAGGCCTCGTCAACCTCGTCCGGTGTCCTGGGTATTTCCAGCTACGGGTTGGGTGAGCTTAAACGTTGACGGCAGCTCCTTAGGGAACTCGGGACCAACATGTTTCGAAGGGGTGGTTCAGAGTGATTTTGGTGGCTATCTCCTAAGCTTTGCCGAGTCAATTGGTTGTTTAGAGATTCTGTAAGTTGAGCTCTTGGGGCTCTACCAAGGCCTCGCGATTTGCTGGGACCAGGGGTTTCATTTTGTTGAGGTGTCATCAGATTCGACTCTTGCTATCTAGTTGGTGACTGGGTCCTCATCCCTGTATCATTTGTATGCAGCGACTTTACATTCTATTTGTGACCTTTTATCGAGACCTTGACGCGTGGTGGTGAAGCATACACTTTGTGAAGGCAATGCTCCAGCGGATTTCATGGATAAGTTGGATGTTGTGTCTCAACCTCCTTTGGTGGTGCATTCAGCACCACCTCCTAGGCTTATTCTCCGTTTGACGGCGGATTATCAAGGCATGACGTTCTTACGCCCCTGATCTTTGTTGTTTTGTTCTCTTTTAACGCAATCTACCAAAAAATATTTAAAAATATTATTTAACTATCACAAATTCCATAAAATTTCTATCATTAATCTTTAAACTGGTGTCTTGATGAGTTTAATAACGAGTTTTGAAAACACTATAAAACCCTAAGGGCGCCATATGAACTGAGGCTATTAGGCCACGTATCAAATAGCACTCACAAAATCCACGTATTTTATTTTTCTATAAAAAAACAGATATTGATTTTTATTTAAAAAAATAGTAGCTCCACATGGTTGCCACCTCATCGCCGTCTTCGATCTATATTAATCACCGCTCACTCTCCCCTCTCTTTTCTCTCTGTCTGTCACATTTTTCTCATAATTTCTCTCCTCTATCCGAGTCACTGACTCACCTCGTACGGACTCCGATTCCCCCGACTCCGAGTTCACCTGCTCGATCCGACGATGTCCCCTTCATTCGCCGCCGATGACTCCGCCGTCTCCGGCGAGATCATGCTGTTTGGCGTCAGAGTCGTGGTTGATTCCATGAGGAAGAGCGTCAGTATGAACAACCTCTCACAGTACGAGCATCCTCAAGACGCCAACAACACCAACAACAACAACAAAGACGCTCTCGCCGCCGATTACGCCTCCGCCGACGACGCCGTTCCTCCTAGCTCCGGCAAGCACCGCGAGCGTGAGCGCAAGCGAGGTTCGATTTTCACGCTTTTGTTTTCAATAATCGCTGTAATTGGTTGAAATGGAAATACGATTGTTCATTGTATTGAATTGAATCGATTTTCAGGGGTACCGTGGACGGAGGAAGAGCACAAGCTGTTCTTGGTGGGATTGCAGAAAGTAGGGAAAGGCGATTGGAGAGGAATCTCAAGGAACTACGTCAAAACGCGAACTCCAACGCAGGTTGCAAGCCATGCTCAGAAGTACTTTCTCCGGCGAAGTAACCTCAATCGCCGTCGCCGTAGATCCAGCCTCTTTGACATCACCACCGACACGGTAACTCCATCATCATAATATCCTTCCTCTCTAGTTAATTTTATTCCTTTTTATCCAGCAATCTCTATATAGAAAAAGTCTGAATTTGTGTTCAATTAGTACTATTCCTAATCAAATAGAGCATTGTGTTTATGGAATTCCAAAAATGACATTGGATTTTCTCTGGTATTTCTTTGACCTCTAGGTTCTAATCAATAGTCAAGCTGAATACTATTACTTTAGCAATATTGGGGATTTTTAAGAAAGAAAAAAAGGTAAAAGAAGCATCAAAATTGAAATAAAAGCTTCTCATATTATGTGTATCCTGTTATGAAATAAATTCCCTTGGTAGTTGAAGATAAGTCTGGGAGAACTAGAAGGGGGTGTTTCTAGGTTTTTGTGTTCCCTGCAATTTAAGGTTGGCCAAGAGTTAAAACTTATTTAAACATGAATTGTAGAAACAAAATTTCATGATCTGATTTATTTGTTTTTTTGTGTGTTAGGTGTCTGCAATTCCAGTGGATGAAGAACAGGTCCAGAATCAAGATACCATGTTTCATTCACAGCCCCTTTGCCCTGAAACTAGCAAAATCAGTGGATTTCCTATGATGCCGCCGGTATATCAGTTTGGTGTTAATGAGAGTCCAGTTGAAGAACTCTCTCTGGGACAAGTAAACATGAAACCCTATGTGCCGCCAACCAAGCTATTCCATCCAATTCCTGTTGCCCCAGATCACAAATCTTCCACCATGTCCGATATCACCTCCAGTTCGAGCTCAGCTGTTGACCCGCCAACACTCTCCCTCGGGCTATCCTTCTCATCTGATCAGAGGCAATCATCATCAAGACATCCAGCTTTACATGCGATGCCGCGTTTCAACAACAGAGATAGCATCATAAGTGTTGCTTGACAAAACGATGAAATGGTTATGATCCATATCTAGATCAGCTTTGTTTCACATATTACTTATCTCTAATCTCAAGTCACCCACCTTTTCTGGTGGGAATAGAGGAAGAGTGAAAGGCGGGCAATGGATTAGAGAAGGCAGAAGCTTAGGTGAGACATGTGTTTGATCCTTGTACAGACCCGGGACAAGTCCTGTCCTGTTTCTTCTTTGTTTGGTTATGTTAATGTTGCTATCTATGACTTGAGAGATTCTTGTTTATTTGGACGTTTATGTTTGTAGTTGATGGATGTAACTGGAAATAACAAAGCACTTTCTGTTCATTGCTGATAACGTTGGATGTGGACTTCACAGATGTGTGGTTTGTGGGGGGATGATATCAAGTTGGGTTTCAATTTATAAAGGTTTGGCAGGTTGTGCCATTCCTGTTAGGTTAGGTGTTAGCGGAGGGCACGTTTTTCATTTTGTGATGAATGAATATGACATATCTGAGCCTACCACATTAATGGACGGTTACTGTAGTAGCATCATAATTGTCTCTTATTTATCAACAATGAAAATGAAAATGAAAATATCCTGTTTGTCCAAACACCAAAACTTGGTTTCTATCTGCTGGTGATTTGGTGGTAATATAATTTGGAACTATGTATCTGGACTAAGAAGCTTTCCTCTCTATATACATACATGTATTTATTATTATAAAGGGACCACACTGCATTGGTGATGCCATCTAGGGAAAAAAACATGTTAACTACCCAATTCCTTCCTCCTCCTTCATGATGTGATAGGGGGAAGAAGAGATAAAAGCAGAAAATTTGCGTGGAAGTAAAAATGGTTGTGAATGAATTAAAAGTTAAAACTCTTGCCATCTATTGGTTCCACTATGCATAGATTCCGTTTGGTTCGAAATTTAATCAATATCAGATTAATTTATTTTCTAAGAGGTTTGGGTCAACAATTAAAGTAACTTTTTGTTTTTGCGAAGTTTTTACTTTTACCTATAAAATACAGTTAAATGATTTATTTATTTTGATTTAATTTTAAAGTTGTTTTCTAACGTGACAAACAAATATCGGTTATCCGCTGTATAAAAAAGTATTGGTTATCCGAATAAGTTTTATACAGACAATGCATGGATTTTAAATTACTTTATTTTATTTATCCTGAATTTTGAATTTTCTATGACCGAAAGTAAAATATTAAGTTTAAAAAGAAACACGCATATTAAAAAATACAACTAAGTTGTTAATTTTTTAAAACATATTATTTATTTTCCTATTTTAACCTTTAAAGGCTATTTTTATCTCTCATCATTTATTACTTTAGTAGGGCATTATATGAAAAATCATTAATCAATATTTTCTTGAAATTCTAGTTAGACTGTCATTTTAAAATGGAGTGAGTACATAAACATTCAACTCCTTTTGCAATAATGTTTTTCTGAATCTTTTATCATTTTTTTCACCTAAGTATAATAACAAAGTTAATTGGCAAATATAACCGATACTACATATACTAAGTAGGATGTTAAAGTGAATACGAAAAAGACAAGAAGATAAAAAACCTAATTAATAAGAATAATTTTGAATTTTGCTACTTAACTTTTCATGAAAATCTCCTGATTACTTAAAGAAGAAAATATTAGTTGTTTTATGTTTGAAAATATTAATTGTATTTCTTCCTACATATAATGCTTTTTGATAAGGTCTTTAGGGAGATTTGTACGAGGGTATATATATAGATGGGGTATTAGTCAACTAATAAAGTCTAAAATGTACAATTTTGCTTGAAATCTTAAAAATAAATTTAAAGGTAGTTACTCCATCCATTTCTATTTAACTGTCACTATTTTTATCTTTTTTTCCCCTAATTATCTGTCACTTTACAAAGTTCAATAAATCATTAATTATATTTTACCAATTGTATCCTTAATTTAGTAATGATAGGATAATTGAAGAGTCAAAATTATGAAGAGACATAAAAGGGTATATTAAGAAGTTAAGTAGTAATTTTGATAGAAATAACAACATTAATGTTATTTCTTAATATATGTGTAAAATCTTAAAATGACAGTTATAAAGGAACGGAGGGAGTAATAACTTGAATCACAAGTTGAAAATGAATCTCATAACTGAACTAACATGTGTTTCTAATTTGACACCGTCCAAACCAATTTAATTGATTTGGTATCAAAGATCAATGCAACCCAGTTTCAAAAAATAAAAAAAGATCAATGCAACCCAATAAACAAGACCATGTTGGTCCTTTTTTCTCTAAATTAATGCTTGGGCTTTTTAACAAAAAAAAGAAGAAGAGAATTTAATATTTATTTTTGACCGAAAAAAAGAATTTATTTTCGACTTCCCGTGAATCACATAAAATGATCAAAATTAATTTGAGTTCTGATGTTTGGATAAAAACATCAACACGTGGTTTTGATTTAGATCCGAGTCTCAAGAAAATACGAGATTTTTACCAAAATCAAGGAAGAAGACTCACAGTTTGATCTTTGATGTTATCTGGATCTGACATAGAATTGTGAGCATGCTGCCTTAAGTACTGTGCTACTATATAATTACAGTTACACATAAATCTCTCTAACTAATGCATAATTTAGTCAAACATAAATGTTTGAGATGTCTCAAATTATAAGAACATATTCAAATAATCACATTTATTAAGAAAATATGTAGTAAATTAATTAATATTTTAATTTTGTTATTTTTTGTATAAATCTTCCATATATGCCCCTATTTAAAAATCTAAAATTTGTTAATGTTAGTATTGGATATATCAAAGGTTGGTTGAGAAATATGAAAGAGAAGTAATTAGTATACGTGATAATTAAAGTTTTGGAATTAAAAATATAATGAATGCATGAGGTAAAAAAGGAAAAACTTATTTTTTTTTCTTCTGAAATTTAGAAGGGGTCTTACAATTTAGGACGCCATGTTTGTCTCTAAATGATTTTATAATTTAGGAGGGAGAAAGTATGATCTTACCCTTCTCTAAAAACAAGCCTCTTTGAATCAGAAATGAAGATGATTTTTTGGAGCTTATTTATAAAAAAGCATTAAATAAGGTTTAAATAACTAAATAAGTATTACCTCTGCTTCACTATAAAATTTGTTGTTTTAGTCCTTTTTCATTTGTTTCAAAATGTTTGTTGTTTTAAAAAGGTAAAATGTTTGTTTGTTGTTTTAAAAATGGGAAAATATGTCTTTGATTTTCTCTTAATTTCAAAAAAAGAAAATCAGAACATATTTTCTCATTTTTTTTCATCTATACCTTTATTTAATGAATTACGTCTCACATATCATCTTTTATATTAACCAATTACTACTCTTTTCTATCCACTACATCCTTCTTTATTCAAGGTGTTTTCTCTCTAATTTTTGGGGTCCCAAGCTCAAAGAGATTCTCTAAACTTGAGTCCAAATTGAGTATTAGAGTGAAGATGGTTGCGTCTTATTCTGACCGTCTTTCTTATAGGTCTCTTAATCCTGATCCTTAGGTTACCAGGGTTTTGTTCTTAATGAGGTGTTATTGCCTCATGAGTGTGACCACCGGTCGTTTCAAGGGTTATTAGCAGCTTGTTCTTGTTGTGGATTTGTTATGAACCTATTGGTTAATGGTGAGTGAATGCCGAGGGTACCTCGTGATGATGGGCATTGAATGTGTAACCCTCGATCGTTAGTTTGAGACATGTCAAGCTCCATTCGAGCATCAAAGAGTCCTTAATCATTTGAAAGGATCATAGTCCCCAAGCCCTTAAGTGTAAGAACTTATTGGACTTTCAACGATCCATAATCATTTGGAAGGATCACAAGGTTATTTCTCGTTACTAATAAAAGAGTATAAATAAAAGTACTTTAGTTAAATTGCAGTATCAATAATCATCATCTTGCTCTTTATGTCATAACATTAAATAATAATCTTTGTGAAACGAAGATAATATTCTTTATTTTTATCCAAACAAACTCAATGTGAATTGCCACTAGTTTTTTTGGGCCATGAGCCATTAGGTATAGCTTACTTTTTTTCTTACAACTTGAAAAACACACGAAGGCTAATACTCGTACTTTTTTTATTTATAAGTCACTTTTACATAATTAAGAAAATTAATTAAGAATAGTTATTAGTCTTAATGTTGTTAAAAAACAATGTTAGCTTTCCTAAATTAATTTTCCTAAAAGTGGGGACCAAAAATAAAAGCTAAATGGTAGGGATCAAAATTAAATTTAGTGTAAGATGAGTGACTAAAAACTTATTTAACCTACTTCCATATAACTTTTATAAAGGAACATAAAAAAACTTCTAAATGTGACTTATAAGTAAGAACATGGCAGTTATTACTCCATTTTAAAATATATTTAACTGTGTAGTAAGAAACAGTTAAATCATTTTCCAACATATTCTAGTAAACGATGGTGTGAAGAGTTGACAAAATTGTTGACTTGTTTCTACCAATTGGCACCTAAGAGCAAGAGAGCTGTATATTAAGTTGAGTTTGAGAATAATGGATTCTCTTGTCTTAAAACTTCGCAATAACACATGGCATAAAAACTTTAGGTCTCTGTTTACAGATAATTACAGATTTTATTAGGTTTCATTTTTCAGTTTAATTGTGATACACTATGTAAAATAATTTTTTTTGAAAAGCCAAGAAAGGATTGCATATAGCAAAGCACAAGGGGTGCTAAACCCATATACATCAAATTGTTGCTGACATGCAGAAATAAGACAGAAAAAAAATTGAAAGTAAAACACTAGACAGACAGGCATAAGAAACAGCCACAAAAGAACACCAGCAAAATAAATAAGGGGAATACAGACTCTATATCAAATAACCTGCCGTATCTTAATTGAGATAAGACACTCAAGACAAATCCAAGATGCAAATCCTTGGCTCCCGCATCCATTCCTGAAATGACCTCATAAAACCCTTCACCAATGCTCTAAGCCAAGTCCATGATTTGAGTTGCACCATTTCAAATACAGCATCCGCATTCAATTGACCCCCTCTAAACACCAGTGAATTCCTATGAATCCATATGCTCCAATTGCAAGCTATCCATACCACACTCCAAGCTAATTTTTGTGCTTTATTGTAGCCCCAAAACCCATGTTGTAATAGATGATCTAGGCATTTATCCGGCAATACTGTATAAATACCAACCACCTATAACACATCATCCAGACTCCATATGAGAAGTCACAAGCAAAGAACAGATGAGACACGTCCTCAACATAGCCCCTGCATAAATAGCATCTCCCCCCGTCATTCTGCGCGCACACTATGTAAAATAATGATCAATTAATGTATGTCACGTAGGAAAAATAATTGTATTCGTTTTAAATTTTAATTAAAATAAAAATATATATTTTTGATATATTTTCTAATTTATCAAAATTTAATTGAATATTTGTATAAGCAAAGTTTTCATGTAAACTGTTTGAGATGGGTATCGTCTGCTGTTGGAGATGCGTAGTGTCGACCACATCATCATCTGGGATCGTCTGCTGTATTGACTGGCAAAGGAATGCATCGTCTGATAAGGATCATCTGCATGTAGAAGCAATCGATCGTCTGCCAGGCTATATTGTCTGGTAAGATTTATCGTCTGACGAGTACTATGTCAGCGGTAACCAGTTATCTAGTAGTACTAGCAATCCCGGAACATTCAGGATCTTATCTTTATATTTATTATTGTTTATGTTTCCCAATGTAATAGTTGACATCGGACAATATTCCGTCATCTAATCTATGTTCACTCTGTATAAATACAAAACTTGTAACTCTAAATTAATTAGAATAGAAAGAACATGGTCGATTTCTCAAATGTTCCATTCTCAAGAACCCTTCCTTCTTAACAAAGTTTACACTTACGGTCTGATGGAACTTTGATACCTCGTTTTTAATATATACAAAAAAAACATTTCATACTATAAGTTCATGTGAAATTTTTAGCATATGATATTTTCTGGATTAGGTTTCTTTTGTATATTGAGTTAAAAAGAAGATCAAAATCAACAAACGTGCGAACCTGAGATGGAAGAATCAATTGCACAACAGTAGATATGATCATCCGCTGCCATCATACCCTGATGTAATGCTTTGTAACTTGTTCACATCGATCTTGTGCAAGACTTTTGTTCGATAATAAGTGCTTTTGTTTTTGTCCAAACGATATTAAGTACTTGAGACTTAGATTCTGTTTAGCGACAGCCACTCCCTCCATTTCAAAGGCACAAGTTCCTTAACAAGCTTACCAAACCCATCTTTCCTTTTTCAGAATAAGCTGCACGTGGAATGTTTAAAGTTTAGCTTTTACAAACCAGTTAAGGTTCCAAAATCAATTCTAGCACAGTGTGCAGTTTTTTCATGGCTCAGGCATGACACAAGTTGATTCACCTTCATATATGCTTGTTTATATAGGAGTGAATCTTCTCATGTCATATGAACTCCAGAATTGAACTTAATGTGCATGTCTCCTAATAAAACCGTCACGTTTCAACCTCTTGAGCAAGTATCTCAAGTTGGTGATGGAGAAATCAAGCCTCACTATTTTTATTGTTTTTCCATACAGCCCAAAGTTAAATTATTTAAGAAAGTGATAGGAATGGAAATAAGCACAGAGAATGGTGGGGTCTAGGCTACTAAGGAGAGAGAGATTTGGCCTCACCTATTCTAGAAGGAGGCCACGTGTTAGCACATAGTGTGGGGAGAATATTCTCATGATTGTATGTTGATTTCATCCTAACAGAATAGAGAGAGAAAGTGGGGACCAGAGAGGAGGTTACAGGAGAGAAGGGAAAATAGAGGAGGTGTATTCTGGTTAGTAGTGAGATTTTCAGCCAAGAGGCTTGGGCAAGAGAGATGCTCTCTTGAGTCTTTCTTTTTTGTATTGTTCATCTTCTACCTTGAAATTCTGCATTTTAGCAAAAGATTATCCTAAATATAATGCATAATTTCCATTTCCTATTATAATCCTTATCATTTTTTGTCCGACCTACCGGATCCTCATCCACCCATGGAGACCAAGAACCAGTCGCGCCTAGATGGAGTGGAGAATCGGATGAATGCAGTGGAAGCAAAGCTCTCGGAGCTCACTGTGATGATGGATGTGGTCACCCAGGGGCAGGGCAACATACAGAAGGATCTGCAGGAACAAGTAGAGTTCCGTAAATATATCACCGCCTTGGTACGATGATTGGAGAAGGAGCCAGACCCAATTGGAAGCGCATAGATGACGCATCAAGCGTCGAGTTCACGAACTATACTGGATGAAGGGAGAGTGGCTGATTCAGGGGAGCACACGCAAGAGAACATCAACGTGACAGCACTGATGGGGACCCTGGATACAATTTTTTCGAACGCAAAAAAGGTGGAAATCCCCACCTTCGATGGAACAGATCCCAGAGGTTGGCTTACACGTGTTGAACTCTTCTTTAAGATTAACCAGACACCTGAAACAACAAAAATTCCTCTAGCCCAGATAAACATGGAGGGAGTTGCCATTCACCGGTTTACGATATTATCGGAAGTGCATCCAGTTTTGACATGGGAACTATTGAAGGAAGAGCTGCTGGAGAGGTTTGGGGGGTTGGAAACCCATAACCCATATGAAGAATTAGCAGCGTTGAGGCAACGAGGATCAGTTCAGGATTACATTGAGGAATTCGAATACTTGGCAGCGTTAATTCCAAGACAACCCGAACAACAGTATGTTGGGTATTTCTTACATGGCCTGAAGGAAGATATTAAGAACTGGGTTTGGATTCACGACTTAGGGACTCGTTTGCAGGCAATGCGTTTGGCACGAAATGTTGAGCTAGCTATGAGAAAGGGAAACGGACCCCCATCACATATACATGTGGCCAGAGCACAGTTTTCGCCTTTACCACGCTATGAGAACTCAGGTTCCACAGGGAATCGGGGCAACAGAGAAAGCGTGGTTGTTCCTAAACCAAAGAGGCGTGTGGAATTAGCCAAAACATTTACATCAGCACCTGGAGGAAGAGGGGTTAGGCATTTATCTTCTCAAGAATGGGAGGACCGCAGGAAGAAGGGGTTGTGTTTCAGGTGTGATTTGCCTTATACACCACTGCACAAGTGTGCTGATCCCAAACTCAGGATAGTAGTTTTGGGAAGACACCTTTGCCATTAAGCATCAGTTCCCTCACTTCAGTCTTGAGGACAAGACTGATCTACAAGGAGCAGCGAGTGATAGGAATGGAAATAACACGATTAGCACAGAGAATGGTGGGCCCCAGGCTACCAAGGAGAGAGAGAGAGAGAGAGAGAGAGATTTGGCCTCACCTATTCTAGAAGGAGGCCACGTGTTAGCACATAGTGTGGGAAGAATATTCTCATGATTGCATGTTGATTTCATCCTAACAGAATAGAGAGAGAAAGTGGGGACCAGAGAGGAGGTTATAGGAGAGAGGGAAAATAGAGGAGGGGTATTCTGGTTAGTAGTGAGTTTTTCGGCCAAAAAGCTTGGGCAAGAGAGATGCTCTCTTGAGTCTTTCTTTTCTATATTGTTCATCTTCTACCTTGAAATTCTGCATTTTAGCATAAGATTATCCTAAATCTAATACATAATATTCATTTCCTGTTATAATCCCTCCTATCAGAAAGAAAGTAGTATTCCATTTACTCTCAGGTAGGTAGTTAGAAACCTGTTGCATTGATTGTTGTTAGCTTGGTTGTGACAGTAAACTGAATAGGTTACTCTCCAAGTCATGTATGAAAGAGATATCTCCATGTATATTCTATAGATAGATCAATTAATTTCAACCTAGAAGCACCGACTCTGACACAGACATTGCGACACACGGCTAACATCCAAAAAGTAGGACATTGTGACACTGCATATATATTGTCATCAAACTTCATTTCTCTCAATCTCTATGAGTTCAACAAATGCTTAGTGCATGTGTGGAAACTTGATAGATTTTTATGTCGGGAGAGAAATGCTCTAAAAGAAGATACTAGGAGTAGCTTTAGTGAGAGGAAAAGCAATTATAAGAGATTTCAGCGTGAACCAAAGATGCTGTTAAACCTATTATGAGTGAAAAGCAATGGATGGCAGGTGAAATATAAGGTGCCAAATGAAGTAGGCATCTCTTTACAAGTATCTGACTTATGGTCTGCCAATTTAACTACCAAATGATGTGTGTGACAATGTTGAAACATGAAAGGTCTAAAACTAATGGTTCCATGAAACTTTTTAAAAAAATCAGTTCATTAAAAATTTGAAGCTTCATTGTTGGGGTACCTTGGATCAGGATGCTCAGCAACTATATTCTTGAACAACTTGTTCACGATTTCTTGCACTTTATCTTTTTATCTATACACATATGTTGGACCGCCACTATGTAAAACACAAATATTCGGTACTACTAATTTTATTACATGTCATCTATACCTTACTCATTTTTTCCTTAATGAATAATATCTCTTCTGTCTTGGACTACAAAAGTTATTCATGCAAACCCACATGTTAAAAAAACATCATCTACAGAACAGTCTGCATGTAAAATACTTGTCCATCCAGTAAGGAATATCAAAGAAAGCATCAAGAAAAAGTTAAATTTGGGTTTCATCAGAAACAACCATATCTTCACCTTTTTAGCAAGAGACCTCATCAACTATGCTAATTGCAGCAGTTATATGAAAACCAAAATGACTAAGTAGCATTTCATATATAGATCACATAGAACTAGCAAGACAATAGTTAAATTACTAGGAGGTACACAACAGAAGGCTTCCATGTATCTTACAAACCACGCCCAAGCTTGTTACGTATCTTACTGATATAATCAGAAGCCAATCCATCAACACACTGCTCTTTCTTTGGACTAACCTTGTGAACTCTCTCTTCATGAATCACATACCCTGTTGATCCATTGCTCCCAACAGACTTGATAACATATGTGGGGTTTGCGCGGCTCTGCGGCTGTTGTGACCTTCTGCTTGCAGGAAATTGATCAGGAACCTGCTGGTGTTCCTTCTCAGGTTCCATATCAGAATACTCAGACCCTGAAAGGTCGTTCCCAGACTTTGATCTAGTAGTGGCTCCAAGAGTCCTCTTTGCAATAGAGAAAGTGGATAGCCTAATCACATTTACAACAACCTCCATTGATTTCTCACAAAGAGACATCTCACTCTTGGACCTGACTCTCTCATTCATGGTTATTGGCTCTGCTCCCTCAACAAAAGAGATGTTTGCAACATAAAAGGCAAGGAAGGTGTATTTATAACCGTGAGATGTAGTAGATGGGTGAATTGGTCTTTTTGGTTTGTAAACTCTCATCCCTAAATATACTAATCTCACAGTTCCTTTAGTGGGTGGATGGATCCCTTGCTTATTCAGTTAAATGAAGGAATTTTTTTGTAAAGAATGGAACCCACTTAATAAAGACAGAATCTTAATGTTTTCCTTATCTATTTGATGTGTGAAACCATGTAGTAGAACACGTGCTTTAAGATATTGGTTTGGTGACTTTGGTCTCTGGTTGTTAAACAAAAGTAGATTTTAGTGACTTGTGTATATATGGCAAAATATTGGGGAAATATAACAAGATATTTACCCTATGCTTTAATCAATCACCTAAGCCACATGTTACTGGTTTTAACGTGATGCTTAATCTAAAGTTGGGGAGGAACAAGATTCTTTGATACTGCTAATCTCCTATTCGTGTGTTTCAGAATGCTTCTTAAATAATGATAATAGTCGTTTTCTCTTGCTCTCGTCTAACCCGTGACGCAACCGTGGAATCCATTCTTCCTGAATCTATTTGTCAAGCATTCAGTGATGGAATAAGGAAGCTCGTTCCAGATAGCCACACAAATATATGCTTCTTGGCAGATGAGACAAATAATTTTCTAAACACGCGAGCAACAGAAACAAAATCAATTCAATTGGATGACAGAAAGAGGGGAAAAACATTTTTAGAGGAAGCGAAACAGAATCTAAGTGTGTGCCTAGATGCCAGTTGAGGGCAACATGTATAGACTTTCATCTAAATCCATAAGAGTTCTCTTCATTTTTTATCTCAAAGTGGGTGTTAACATCCGTTTTCATGGGTGCCAACAGCTATCCAAACATAGTCTAAGGCACCAATGCCACAGCTATCTTTCTTCTAGATTTTATAACCAGAATATATGATAGCTACATCTTCAAGAGGTCGAAGTTACAATGCATAAGAAGAAGCAAGAACAAAACGCAACAAGCTAACTATAAAATATAGGACACGGATCACAATTTAAGTACAACTCATTTGATGAACAAGTAGGACAATATGCCATTCCCACCACCCCTCCTTTGGTTGGGCACTGGTTAGTCAAATATGTTAATGCTGATATGAACTAAACCAAGCTGAACAAATAGGAAAGCTATATCAGAGTCACTATCTATATATTGATCTATGGATGGGCCATTACAATGTTCATTTAAGAACAACTTTGGAAGATAGGGTGACCCGGTTGTGAGAGAAAGTTTGGATTACTTACAATAGTAAGCCCTTCCTTCTTCAGGTAAATTTTATTCATCCCCATATACAAATTTCCTTGGATTTGAAAGCCTTCAGTTTATCCAGAAGAAAGCCAAGGGTTTGGTGCCTCATAAGTATAGCCCTGGAAATGGTCACCTGCTGTAGGCGTGGCTGCTGGTGAGTCATCAAGAGGCATTGCTGTCCAGCACTTGTCAAAATTAGCTGTGCAGTCTTTTCCAGACACATCTGGTTTGAACTTTGGCTTCAGTTCTCTTGCCTCCAATTTCTTCCAATTGATTGACCGAAACCATTTATGACTTTTGATCTGTTCATCTCCATTTGGTCCACTGCCTAACCTTGTAGTTGGATCCTTTTGCAGCAACTGTAACAAGTAAACAGAGATGTGCAGCTTTTAGCATTGGATATCTATGATTTTTATTGTCAGGGAAATGTTTTTATATGTAATCTCAAATACATAATTTTTTAACATGAATAATTACTACCTTCAATGTTGCACTTGAATAATTACTTTTTTGAACATGATGACCGCATCTCTTGATGTGGCAACTTTGAAATGCATTTGAAAAAAAAAAAAACACTGATTCATATACAGTCGCAGGGAAAGTGTCGTCGTAATCTATCTTACTAATTTTTATTAGAAAATTAACTTCATTTAAGAATCATTATCGTTTTATGAAAAAGATAAGTAAAATCCAGGTATATAGACATTAGTCATCAAGCTCCATTTAGACACGCATGTAATAAGACAGATTTGCATTCAAGTTTGAATACAAATTAAGTCAACTATAGGCTTTTTGGATTTGGACAAAGTGAAAAATGCACTCTTAAATAAAGAATTTAGGATGGTTATCAGAAAGATATAAATTGCAATATGCCCCTGAGTATGGAATTTGTGGACATGATTATGATTTTGTTTCATTATATATGTGAAGTTCACGTTACAATAAGTCAATACAATATACATGTCAAATTAAAGTTCCTTTAATGAATAGAATGATCCAAATAGAATGTAGAGGATCAGTCTTGGAGTAACGTACACTGGCATACTACTTCATACAAATTTAAACATACAAATAAATCAATTAAAAATAGAATACTGGCATAGGATTTCACCAAAAATAAAATAAAAAAATCATATAAAAAAACCAGCATGGGAAAAGATTGAGGCAGGGAATGTAGAAATCTAGTATATGGAATCTTTATGCAATAAGGTAGGAAACAAACAAACTAAACTAGTAAGTACCAAAACAAGGAAGAATGTTGTCTACTTACTCCTTTGAGCAAAGAGTGAGCTTCAGTGGTAAGGAATGAGGGAAGTTTAACTTTGTCTTTTATAATTTTCTCCTGAAGCTTCTTCCTGTTATTGTGTGTAAATGGTGCCTGTCAAATGACACTTAACAATCAGGGGAAATAAACGAACTCCAAAAAGTAAATAGATATCTTAGATAGCCGTCAAATGATGATAGCTCCACCTTGAGCTCTTACACACACAGAAAACAAGTGAAATAGAAAAGCTTCCTAACAGCAAATAAGCAAATTGATCAAGACATCAATTTTGGAAAAAAATAAATTAATAAAAAGTTGATCCTCAATAACGTCCATATTAAGATGATGCATTAATCCCAACTTTCCATTGCCATACAATTTTAACTTGAATCAAACTCACCCCTGAGAGGTCAACTTAGAGTAAATTCTTGTCATGAATCACATGCATGATGCATCTGCTAACTCTACTATCTTTTTCACTCTTAGTTGCATAAGCAACTATGTCCAGGGAAAGATTTACCTAGTCAAGACACCTAATTTTCTCTAATCAAGACTTGATTGTAAGAGCCATAATTGTATTGTACCTTCACATACACACACACATAAGTAGTGATAACAGGACAAGAGATGGCCATGACATTTCATTACCTTCCCTGATAGCATTTCAAACAACAGAATACCCACACTCCACCAATCTGCGTCCTTGTTATGGCCTTTACCCAGAAGGATTTCCGGAGCCATATATTCGGTGGTCCCACACAGAGAGTTGGACCTTTCAGATCCATCAATTTCTTTAGACAGTCCAAAATCAGTTAGCATCACCTGCACATGAACAAAGAACACATCAAAGTTGAAGAACACATCCCAATTATTTAAAGTCAAAATGATCTCATATCATAAGGAAGACTTCTCAGTCACCAATACTAAATTAAAAACATAACATAACAGCACATAGTTGATAGAAACAAAAAATAGACAGAATCAAAAAGGGAAATCTTAACAACATTGATTCAAGCAAATTCCTTCCTTTAACAAAAACTAGGGCATTAAATTTACATGCCCATCAGCATCCATAAGTATATTTTCAGGCTTAAGATCCCGGTGCACGATGCCGTTGCTGTGAAGATGTGAAACAGCAGATACAATCTCAGCAGTGTAAAGCCTTGCCTGATCCTCACTACCCAAAAACACACACGAAAACCATAGCCATGATTAACAAAACTTAACCAACATGTACATTGCAGTTAGTAGTATTTAGAGTGACAAAGAACAAGAAGCATACCTAAAAATACCCTGGCGGTAGAGGTGGAAGAAGAGATGGCCACCATTTATGAAGTCCAAGATCAAATATAACTTAGATTTGGTTTGGAAAGAGCAGCGAAGCTGAACAATAAAAGGATGAATGAGCTTAGTGAGAATGTCTCTCTCAGCTTTCATGTAATCGACGTGATTCTTTTTTATGATGGTGTCTTTCCTCATGACCTTCATCGCGAACACACCGTCTCCGTCGCCGGAGCTGTCACCGTCACCGGAGAAGTTACCGTTTTTCCTCCTGACGAGAAAGACCTTTCCGAAGGCACCTTGTCCTACGACTCTGAGAGTCTGGAAATCGGAGGGGCCGAATTTGACTTTTTCGGGGATCAATTCTTCATCGTCGCTGCTGCTGCTGGTGGTGTGGAGATCGAGTTCGTCGATCGTGAAGATGTCGGAGTTGGAGGTTGGGGCGAAGCGCGGGGAGGGGCCGACGAAGGAGTGGGACCTGCTTTGGATGATAGCAGTGGTGGATGGAGATGGGTTGATGGCGGAGAAGGAAGAAGATGAAGATGAAGATGGAGAAGGAATGGTGAGGCTGGTGAGGTGTTTCGAGGCCATGAGAGAGAGAAGAAGAAGAAGAAGGGTTCTACTTCTCTCCGTTCCTCTGAGTCTCAGAGATGCATTGAATTGCAGAGTGATTGAATTTGATTGGATTGGGATCTGGATCGGAGCTTGCAGTGGAATGGAAGTGGAAGAGAACAACAGCTAGGAACGCAGGAAAAGCTACACGCACATCAATATCAATATCAATATTTATTAATTACACAATGTTTGTCGTCAGCTTAATTTTCATTCTTTATTACAAATGTCTTCTTATATACATATTATTATTTTAAAAAAATCACAAGTTTTCTATTTTTTTACAAGAGCAAAACACAAGTTTTCTATTTGGATTTGTTGAAATATTTTATTTTTTAACTATGATTCTTAATAATTTTCACTCCATTTTTTATATATATTTATCTTATCTTTCGATCACATCACACATCACATTTCTTATTTTCTCTTTCTTTTGTTCTTATCTTTTTCTCTCCACTCCACTTCCCTCTAATATGGAGAGTCAATGGTACTTTTTCCTTTATTTTTCACCAATGGTATCTCCCGGCCGATAGCTAAAGGGACCCTTTTCAAGACATAGAAATCACCAAAGTGAGTTTTCTATCACAACAATTTGCTGAACATGAAGAAAAGGGGAATAGGGCTAGTGCGGCCGGTAAGAAATTGTGCTTGTCATCATGTCTAGCTGTCGTCCAACGTCGTGTCTGGTTGCAGTTGTCAGAGAAGCTGAAATAAAAAAGATTGTGATAATTTTGGGATAATCTTATTCGTTGAATTGATTAAAGATAATTTCATTGCGGAATTTTGCTATAGTGTCCATGGGTGGACCACTATTTTAAAAAACATGGGTATGAAAATCTGTACTATAATGCTCTATTTAGAGTTCTAGACCTTGAGTAGGCCATAAGCCCTCCCAAACACATGAGAATTAGCTTAAAACACCTTATAAGTTATAAACTATTTACTTAAACTCTCTCAAGATTTCCTTATAATAAGTTCACGGGCACTTATTTATTTTCATCTATATAACTTAGGTGTCTCTGGTAGACGAAAATTTAGGAACCCTATAAATGATATAACTTTTTGCATTAATTAATCTGAATAAACACTCCCTCTTCGTTGTGCTCTCTGACGAATCCATTTTTTGAAAAGCCTAATACACTTAAAATTAACTAATTTTCGAGGACAGGAGTTTTGAAATTTGTTGAAAAATAGATCCATTTTAAGCTAAGAGTGTTTATAAGAAAAGTTGCTAGCACTGCTGCTGTCTCTTATAAAGTAAAAAAGTGTTTTAGCTGATTAAATGCAAAAGTAACTTTAATTGGAAAAACAATGAGTATCAGATCACAAACCGGTAAAACTTGAACCCAAACGCAAGTCAATTCAACCATCTTATGATCCAAGAGCCAGGCCACAAAGATTCCAAAATCGACATTCATTTAAAACTAAAATAATTGCAGCATTGTACTCTATTTCCCCCCGATTTTTTTCTGTTTTCATTAAATTACAATTGTATACCTTGTAACCTATGCCCCCCAAAAATGACAACCAGGATAAATGACACCACTCACCAAACCCACAATAAAAAGATACAACACCCCATTCAATTTTTTTTCCGGCCAACACAGCAGAATATGGAGGGGCAAATTCTCCTAAAAAATTGGAGAATGATGGATAAAAAAAATGAATATAACAGATAATACACAACCAACTAGCCTAACCAGCAGACAGGACCTTAACAAAATGGCCCTCCCAGAATAAGGCATTTTTACCAATCCTCTATGATACACTCACCAAATTCAACTCCAGTGGTCTCAAAGCTTCTTGAACTATTTCCTGAACTGCTCTGTTACGCCTGCAAACATCCGCGAGCTCTTCAACAGGAACAGTTAGTCCATTAGTATCACCTCCAGATGCCACATCTGAAAGTGCTTTTAAGAATCTTGATCGTTCCACATCTGTGGCAGCTGTTGATGGAATTAAAATGACACATTTTTTTGCCCATTCCACTGCTTGCATCCCATATGATCGAGTTAATGCCAGTAACGTGTACGATACCTGAGACGCGCAAGTGTTAAGATATAGCTGTACCTCATCCAGCTGAAAATTTTATATATATATGAAAATGAAAGAGAATTAATATTGACTTGAGAAATTACCACATCAACTCGAGATTTTGGAAGTGCTCCAGTTAATGAAGCAATCAAAATTCTGGTAATGCTGGGACCTCGGGGAATAATTACACTATCTCTGATGGGTGTAAATTGCTCCCCCACAGTGGAGTTTGCAAGATCAAAAATATCAGCCAAGAAATGTAATATGGAATTGGAAGCCTCCCTGCAAAAATCGTAAAAGGTAAACAACTATACTTCAAAGCACTAAAGATAAATTTCAGAAGAGAAATATCCATTGGACACTCATAGCATAAGCTCTTTTAGAGTTAGAAGATCTATTATATCACAATTACAGACATGCAGCGATAATAGCTACCAAAAATAAAAGCATACGAAACAAATAGGTTGTCCCTTTGGATAAAATAACTGTATTATTATGGGATGAAAATAATTTACTTTTAAATTTCGATAACTACAATTCTTAATGTTATAAGATGAAAGAACTTTCATTTATATCCCCTTTCCATGTTGTATATGATTAGGATAGATGTCGTCATGAACCAACTTTCCCAAAAGCTTAACTATTCGATGAAGACACGCTAACTGTAATGGGATGATTTGCCAGGTGCAGTATCCCTATATATATATATATATATACACACACACACACACACACATATATATATATATATTAAGCACAATACAGTACAAAGAAGCCAAGCTAATAGACTCTCAATAATCTAATTCAAACTCAACCTTAATGAATAACACAATGCAAGCAAGGAGGAACTGAGACAAGCAGCAGCATGAAAATTTGCCACGTGACTCCTAGTATCTCAAAAATAAATAATGAACACGAAAAAAAAAAAGACTAAGAATGGAGGATTCTTTCATGGTTTTGTGAGTGTGTGAGATATACACACACGAACACACACACACACACATATACATAGAGAGAGAGAGAGAGAGAGATTATACCTATGTTGTACTGTGATCCCAATCATAGAGCAATCAACTAATGAGGGAAAAACAGATGAGGGAATAAATAGCTGAGGACAGTAGCGAATACACCTTGAAGCCAACAAAAAACAATCATCTGCTATATCAGGCCGGGCTGTGAATTCCTGCAGGAAGAAATATGATAAATATTCAAACACTAATAATAGATCTAAAAGGAAGTACTGAAGTAATGTCACTTCAAACACACCTGAATATTTGTGAGAAGACGTGTTGTGTGCTGGAAGAGTGCCTCAATCAAATTCTTCAGGTAGTCAGCACAAGATGGATCAGAACCAAATATCTGAAAAATAAGATACCAACGACCAAAGTTACAGCAAACTAGTTTAGTAGTTTATTGACCATAACAAGCAATGGAATAATTCTGTAACAGTGAAGGGATGATAGATCCATAATCTAACAAATGAACTATGTAGTGTCTCCCTATATATATTTACAACAAAGTTAAGAGTATAGCACAGCACAGTACAAAGTAATAGATCAAACTTAGATACTAAAAATAAGCTAATGCTAACTCTTAAGACCAAGCAATCCAACCAGACAACGATCTTCTGTGTGCAAGGGATCAGAAGGCAGCGTGAAACTTGTATAAGTAAATACACGTTGACAACCTTACTTACCATTATAGCAAAACTCGACAAAAAGTCTCAACAAACTTAGCCAAAGCTATAATTGAAAGTGGCCATTTTATGAAATACACCTTTTTTTTACTGCTTTTCAGAAATTTAGTTTGGCATTGGGTAATAGAAAATGATTCTTTAAAGAGAGAAATGTCAAATACAAAAGAGATAACAAGTGGTTCAAAAGCCCAATAGCGGCATAACGCTCTCCAAATCTTTTGCATACTTAACAACATGAGTAGGGTCCCAGAACCGGTCAAGAGGTAGGAAAATATCTTTGAGAACACGAGCACTAACCAAATCTAACAAGGCACAGAATGTTTCCTCCTTATTCCAACATACTAAAACTAGACAATAAAAAATTGCTTGAAAGCAAGAGTAAGAGGACCCCCCCCCCCTTTACTATTTTAGAGAAGGAACATAGTCCAATTCACCTCAGGAAAAAAGACCTTCATTTAAAGGTGAAAGGTACATGTAACACAAACTTTGTATGCAGACTCAATGCTCATTCATATAAAATATTAACTAATATGCACAATAAAGGTTTCACTTGAGCTAAAACCATATATAACTCTGGCAATTTATGGTTATTAGGAATGACAATAAATAAGGCATAGTAAGATATTAATACCTTTATAACTTCACTAGAGAGATAAAGAAAGCATGGCTGGTGGTGCTGCCTATATAGACTCTGAATCTCTTCCAACATGGCACCAATTGTGAGCCCCATGAACCTTCCAGAAGTTCTCACCTAGAAACATGCGACAGAGTATTGCTACATAGCATTCAATAATACAAACTAATCTTTTCAATGTTGATAATGCATAGAACCAGAGTTGGGCTTGTACAGACTCTTTAGGAGAAAGAAACCACCTGGGAACTGACATTGAATTTTAAAAAATGTATCATTCATATGACTGAGAAACAGTCAACTGAAAAGATAGCTTATCACACAAGGGAAAAAAACGCACAAATAAAGACATAATATGCAAGGATTGAAACCACAAAGTTGCACAAATCAGAAAATTTAAGATGAGTGCCCAAACCCATGGCATTATTAATTCTTTTCTTCACATCCAGAAATTGTAGCAGAGTTAATGGTCTAGCTTACTCACTGCATATTTACATGCTCGGCAGAGAGATTCCATTGTTCTCATGTCCCAAGCACGACTGGTGTCAATATCATTATGAAACATCTCAGACAATTAAGCTTCAAAAGTTAAAAGAAATAACGAAATAAAGAAAAAAGAAGAAATGATAGACATCAGAAGCAATTTGAGACCACTTACAGATCAAAAATAGCTTTAAAAATTGGCCAGAGACGTTGAATAGCATCTGCCACGACTTGAGGATGATTTACATACCTAGAAGCAGATACAGTTACATGTTTAGGATTGAGATTAAAAAAAAAGGACAAGGCCCTGTTAGGGTGTGTAGGCATAACAACATAAATTATGGAACACACCTAAAGATGTAAGCAAATCGATCTATATGAATTGTTAACTGACGAGACGGTCTTTTACTTAAGACTTCTGGACCTTGATTGATAGCTTCCTGATGGAACAAAATTTAGAAAGCAAAATCACAAAGAAAAATTATAAGATAAAAAAATCTCAGTGGATGGCCAGTAGACACTAACCTGTAAAGGAGAAATGACTGGTATACATAATGCCTCAAGAGCTCTCTTAGCATCATCTGAAGGAAGCTCAGTAACAACCATACTGCAAAAAAATTGTCATGATGAAATCAACTGCTTCATTCATGATAAAATCACTAGCAAATATTCCTACCACCAAATATTCCAAGGAACCACATTACCTTAATGCTTCAACCAGATGCAATGAGTCCTCAGCAGGAACTTTGAAAGTATCTTCCCCACTAACTGTCCTATTGTAGATGTGGAATAGGCCCTCTAAGCATCCGCAAAGCTTTTTCCGGCAGTCTGAAATCAGAACCATATCATTTGTGTCATGGTTAACTTCTACAGTAACACTAACAGAATCTGGAAGCTTCTATGGTAACTAGCTAACCGCAAACATATTCTGTTTGGGAAAAACTGATTGACTCATAAGTCATAACTAACACAACTAACTTAAGACAGTTACTAAGCAAGCTACTATACGTAGCTATAGCTCGAGTAAGATGTACTCTAGTAATATTTGTAAAAGCAGTTGTAGAAAAAGTAGGAAAAAAAATCAATTTTTTATGGATAATTAGATTCCTGCAATACTATTTTGAAGAAAAAAATGTAACTTTATTAAACAAATTGCATCCTCTCATAAAATCACAGGAGTTTTTACCAATGTTTATGAAAATGGACAAATCAAATTCACCAGGTAAAACTTTAGTGCTAAGCTTCATAATCACATCAGAAAATTGATTTATTTTAACTGAGAGCAGTCACTCATCTTCATGTTGTTCACACTGACTATTGGTGTAGCTCACCTAACTGACTTGTCTTGTCAACATTCCAAGGGGTAAACACTAAATGGAAGGACATAATTACACTAAAAAAATAATTAACTTTACCATCACAGATGTGTCTAAAAGCCAAGGCGGCAGCAGCTGCACATTCTTCAGATGTACCCATGCTATTCATTAGGATATCTAAAACTGAAGGGAGTATAGACACTCCACAGGATGCAGAATCAAGCCATTTTGAATAAGCTCCAATAGTTAGACACACTGAAAATAAGGCAACAAGACATAACAAGCATTTTAAAAATTAGGTACCATACAAATTTAAACTGAAAACTACAATCTTATCTGTATATAAATTACAAGGTGGGAATCACTTGGTTTTTTCTTCACAAAAAGTACACCCATTACCTGTCTGAAGTAGTTGGGGTTGGTGAGGAAGCTTTGGAAGCAAAACCATAATCTGTATGAAGCAGAGACAAAAAATACAAAAATATAAAACAATCGCCATATATGTGATTGTAAAAGAACATATTCAGGTAGGGACTAGGGACACAGTGCGCACTCACACACTACCACACAACCAAACATCAGAGGGATCCTAAATTGCATTAAACAAACAAATGTAAATGCCACTAACATAGGATAAAAATCATATTGGCGGCATGTTGAAGTGGAAATAAAGTAATATGATACGAGCACCCACCTAAATACTTCTCCCTCAAATTTCAAAATATGTTTTTATTAAACATCGGTCAAATTATTGGTATATCAAACATATTGCAGACTAAAAATACACAACAAAAACCACCAAGCCTTTGTCACAAAGTAGAGTTGACTGTGTGGATTTACCGTAATGCATCACTATACATTAAGTTAAATGACAGAGATTAGATATAGACACCAGGGGAAATTAAATAACTTTCCTAGGGTACGGTCAGATATCAAGAACCACCCTCCCAGTATTTTTATATTAAAACCCACTCCATCACTGATTACTATCATATTTAAAAACACACAAAATATATTTTTTATTCAAGTGTGTCAATTTTACAGTATCGTAATAGTCGTCATAGTTGTAACTTGTAATACCTCCTACACGGCGTGGTCATATGACAAGAATGATTTCTTATAGTTTAATAAAAATATTAAGATGCAGAGAGAATTTTAAAAAGAAAAAAAAAACAATGAGAAACCATTGCATCTTTTTTTCTTAATACAATTTTTCATCTGCGGTTGGAGTTTAACAAAAACCACATGACACGTCAGGTTCTTTGGCTCTAAATTTGTGTCCAAATATCCACAGAAGTCCTTAATGCTGACAGAATTTCATCTATATCGAGACAAAAGTTAGAAGCACAATGATGCAGCATTTTGCAATGTGGAACTTGTCATGAACCAACTATCCGGAAAGCTGAAGCTATTGGGTGAAAACACATTAATGGTTTTTATATTATATTTCTAACATGCAACCTTACACAACAGTCGTTGAGCTTGAAATAAGGATCATACATAGGCCCACCAACAACTTACTTTGTGCTGAAGTTAAACTTTATATTAGAATAATGGAGGACAACAAGGGTCGAACTCCAAAACCACTAGGTCAGAGAGGCTCTAATACCATGTCATGAACAAATTACCCCAAAAGCTTAAACTATTTGGTGAAGACACATGAATGAATTTTCTATTATATTTAAATCAAGAGTCAATTATAATTCAAAAATCAGAGGATAATTTCAGTCATTTGGCTAAAATTTTGGAAGATCAATATAATTCATCTTACAAACTTAAAGATATAACATTACCTGAGGCATTACTTCTGCTTCAACAACTGACACATAATGTGATATAGCCCGAATACAGAACAAAGCAGCCTCTGCTGGACGCCATTCCTTTCCTTCACTATTGCCATGGCCAGATACAGCCTAAATAGGGGAAAGGGTCACTCAGAAACAATGAAGTGACTCAGGAAATAACATTGAGATTATTCAGGGAAAACAAGTACAAATTAGAGGAAATATTACGGGCAACATTCACAATCTACAAACTAATATCAAGGTTAATGCATAGAAGGACGAAGCAATAGAGACCAAGAAGTTCACAATGAAAATAATGCATTAAAATTAGATTAAAAAGATAAGCTCCTTCCACCATGTCAAGAACCACAAATTAGTAATAGGGAAAGTTTACTTCGATTAAACCACTTCAAACTGTAATACACACCTCAAGAAGCTTCATGTAAAGAATTTTAAGTGTGGCATCACCACCAAGAACTGATGCTGCGTCCGTTAATACATCTGCAACGGCTGAAACAAAAAAATGCAATTGTCCAGTTAGAAATACCATCTAAATCTGGTTTAAATGAAAATGATAGAATTTAACATTTTGCAAACCAAAAATTAGCAGCATGTAAATCATGAAAGAAGTTGTAAAACATAGTAATTCAGGAATGGGAGTGAAAGAAAGCCCCAGAACCTCCTCACACAAATAAGATCGTTGGTACTCCAATATTCAGACTGAGCAACTAAGCTTAATGGTAAATAGCTAAATAATAGAATGTGGCAAACAGATGCAAAGAGCATCTGCTAAGTCCTAAGTCCTAACATCCCTTGGAATGACCAGTGAAGTTATCTCAAAACCAACTTCTTTATTCAGACTTCAGTGACTCAAATTGTTTCATTTATAGGTGTGGCTGTTCAAAATTTCCCCACAGATGAGAAAGCCAATATCACATGCACATGAAAATCACACTTCAACGAATTTTCTCTCTGTTAGTTACCTAATATGACAAACCTCTTTTTTTTCTGGATTGAAGACAATATGTAACGAGAAAGGAATAAGTACAGGGGATAAGATGCCCTCCAAAAAGAATTAAAAAATAACAAACAGTACCGAGAAAATCATTCCTCCAAAGATACATGGGAGATCAAGTTGGTCCTCCAAAGATTTTGGTGGCCATTCTTGGCGTGAAATAAGTATCAATTTAGGGACCAATTTGATGTCATAACAGTGTTGTCAAATGGCACTGAATGCAGAATTTCAACGACATGCCATATGAAGGTCATGGTGTGATGATTTTTTAATGGTGGGTCATGGCGGTTCATTGGAAATGGCAACATTTGAAATACAAAAAAAAAAAAAGAGATTGATACAATAGATCAAGCCCATTTCTACCTGATAACACATGAGCCACAAAACCCTAATAATAAACATTTGTGCCTCAACTGTCAAACCAGCCCCTCATACTAACTGCTACTTTCACTTAGCCTACCACCTCATCTCTCTTACATCTCCAGCGACCCCCTGCTCCAGTGATCTCCCTTCACAGTTGAGCTAACCACTGTCTTTCTTTTCCTTTGTCTATCTCTCTTGCTTCTGTGACATTCTATTTTTTCCCTTCTGTCTGTCCCTTTTCTCCTTATATTCCCATCTCTTATTCTATTATGTCCTCTTCTGTTGAATCTATTCTCTATTCTCTTATTTATGTTATTTCATTCCTGTTTTCTGTTGTTCTCATCGTGATATGTACGACATGAGAAAAAGGAAAGAATGAAATATTCTATCCTGAATAGTGCTATCTAGGACAACATATGTACCCCTGAGTAGAATCAACCAAGTGTACAATAACGAGACCTAACAGAGGAAAATAAACATATGCATCCCAACACCATGACTCTAACCCATTACCATATTTAGTCTGCTTAAATTCCTTAAGATCCTCATATGAAAGGTCTTGATAATCTTCAGGATATTGAACCCGATAGCTAACCTGTAAAACATCCATGAAAAGGTTTTTAACAAGATTAATAAAAATTATACAATCCGGCCATAACTGGAAATTAAAGAATAATATGTAGGTGAACTGATGATACGGGCAAAATATTATGTCTTACAATGCTGAGAATAATATTATAAATAAATAAAAGAAGGATGGTGTTATATTTTATTAGATATAGATAATAACAAAATTGATTCTACTGTAGCACAATGACATTATGGCTTTCCATCGATGAACTATTCAGGGGGTTCAGTGGCTTCAGATGAGAATTTCAATCCAATTTCAAACCAGGAACACTCACCAGTGAAACAAGCGACTCATAAGCGGGACGGAAAACCTGCAGCCTCCTATTTCTCTCAGCTTCAATGCATGCTTCATTACCATATGAGATATAGGACTCCCTGACAGATTATGAAATAATTATATTTACAATCTGGTCGATTCATTCAATGGCCAGAAAAACATTACTTCCAAGAGGAGAAAACGTTACTTCTTAGTCAAGTTCAACTGAAGACTATGCCAAAAGTTGAAAGTCATTGAAGCAATATCATATTCAGGATGTGAAGCAACTTCCAATAAGGCATGCACAATTAACATTGATTCATCTGAACCTGGAAAATTAATTTATCACAATTTAGATCTAATAGGATCAACACCAGCAAGATCAGTGAGCAATTTGCCAGCGCTTCAAAGTTATTCACACAATGAACAAGAAAGCACTAATGATTCTCATGTCATGGAGAAACTGATAAAGATTAGATCTATGTGCTCATACCAGTAGCGATTAGTTCCACATAGGAATCACCCATATCCGCAAATAACCTAGCAATTGCCTTCACATCTTCCTCGTCCTAAAGGCAGATTAAAGGATCATTAACATAGAGGACCTATGAGTAAAAAGTATAGCATACAAATTCGTTTAAACAATGAATGTCAATATCACATTAGATCATTATGACCACACAAAATGGAGTAGAAAACATATCATTTTTTATGAGGCTGTTCACATACAAATTAGAACTGAATTCCCCAAAGAATTAGCAGAAGAAAATTAAGGCTTAATATTAGATGATAATATTTTTCTCAGAAAGCTCACCGAATCGGTGACGGATAGACAAAATTATATAGAATAGGTGTCACACTAACACCAGTAATGTACAGTACCCAAACACACACAAAATCAATAATTCAGTAACTCAAATATGTTTTTAGTCCCAGAGCAGTCAATCCCGGATAGCGGGGCGTAGCGGCCGACCCCAAAACTGGGATAGCGGGATAGCGGATAGCGGGATGACCGCTATTTTGATTTTTCATATATAATTTTATATAATTAATAGTATATACATGTAATTACTAAAAAGTGATAAATATCACTTAAAACTGGTAGCATGATGAAATGATAGAGAAGAGAGGAGGAGGAGGATGTCATGCTGGAAGAGGAGAGAAAGGAAAGAAAAATAGAGGAATAGAAAGATAAAAAACAGAGCAAGCACACTTGATAGACCAGAAAACTCAGAACAGAACAGAGATCGAAGGGAAACAGGGGCGGTGGTCACCGCAGAAAGGCTCGCCGGACGCTGGACGGAGCTCGTCGGAGGTCGGGCCGTGGCCGTGGGTGCTGGTCGACGGTGGCTGAAGGAGGTCGCACAGTGAAACGCGCGTAGAAGAAGATGAGTTTGTGTAGAGGATGATGAGTCTCATGATGAAACGCTGCGTTTCATTTACTGACTGCAAAATCCCAAAAATACCCTCAAAGTTTAACCTAATTTTAACATTTCAAGGGCACTTTCGGTTTTTCCACGAGGGTGTCTCATCTTCAACCTGGAGCAGTGTTGGAGCGCCGCGATTGCGCCGCGACGGACGCGATTTGAGCCGCGATTCGCGCCGCGACGGCCGCGACGGCGATGCGCGACGCGATTTGGAAGCAGTAGCGGGGAGGGGGCGCGACGCGACGCCGCTATAGCGGCGCTATCGCGCGCGATCGACTACTCTGTTTAGTCCATCAGCAAAAACAACATAGCAGGCAATACGCATTTAACAAAGAAAAAAGATCAATACATCAATAAACCATTGCTTTTGGTTACAGTCTAAAAAGAAGAAAAAAAATACTTCATAAGTCCTAACTTCAAAAAGATTGCCACTTAAACTTGTGAACTTTAACAACATCAGATTATAAACATGTAAGCATTTTCTTGTAGTATTATATTGTATCTGAGAAAAATAACAGCACGGTAGTTCAAATTGCCGCTATACTGCTATAGCAGCATCAACTCACATTGTACAGCCTGGCTGTACAACATGTTAGTCCCATCACATTTCAAGGAAGCAGCAATATAAGCTGAGATCATAGGAGTATAGCGACCAAATCACAGCCGTTATGAATGATGGGCCAAAATCACTGTTTTTCCCAGTTCTGGTCACCTATCCCTCTGGGCTTACAAGGATGATTTTATCAGAATGAAAATAGGGTTACGAACTTCTCATTCTTTAAAGAAAGATGCCCCAAGGTGTTTCACTACTGCTATGTTCCTTCCCACTTCAACACAACACCACCTTCACTGCGGCAGGTGGCACCATTTTCAGCAAAGCCCTCCTTTTCCATAAGCCCCAACAACTTTACTGGCGAAGCCCCTTATTTAGGATTTTCACACCTTCATACCCACAAGTCTGCCTTCTGTCTTTTTCTGGGCTGTGAACCCAATGTCCTAAATACAAGAGGGCACTGCTAGAAAATCACTGGGTTAAGGGAAACTAGCCTGGACCATTAGAGATAGGAAGGTTTCTATTGACCAAGTGGATTTTGAACCAAGCCCATCTGTTTTGAATGCCCAAACTGTCTTGCAAACTCCTCTTTTTGTATTTACTGCCAGAATCCCAATAGCATAGTGGTTTTCCAGTCAAGTCCACCCCTGATCAAGCCTCACACAGCACTGTATTTTTTATTTTGTAAAGCTGCTTGTTGTGACTAGCTGATTTATGCAGTTCAACCGCAGATCATTTATGTGAGTGTTTTTAATATGATATGATCATTAATGATGAATAAATCATTAATTTGGAGTAATCATTAATTTTGAGCATTTATATATGTGTGTGTATGTGTTTTACCTTTGTAGATTTGGAACTCAGAAGTGTTTACCTTTGTAGAATCACTAAGCTGTGCTTTCAGATTCATAACTTGAGGTACAATGACTTGAATTAAGGGCATATTTGCAGAAACACCATCTATGTTTCCCACAGCAGTGTAGTGTATCAACTCGGAAATCACTGCAAAGAGGGTGCAAAAAAATACTTAAAAAAAGGAAATCACATTGTCAAATTTAAGATACGAATCCCAAGTGATAAAAATTACATTCTAATAACAATAAATTCTGAAACTGAAGGCAACTTTAAGACTTAGAAATATTAACATTCTTGCAAAAGCGAAAAAGGAAACACAGCTACTGCTGCTGAAGAAAGGAAGTGGGAGAAATGGGACTTTAATTAGAACGTCAGCCCAAGATAGAGTTTTATAGTACAAACAAGTTTATACTTTAAATAAATAAAAAATTGCTCCTTGCTACATTGTACAGGTTAATCACATATCCTTTTCTTCTCTAATATAACGAGGGTAACATTAGAATGTTCATTTGTTTACCACTGATTTAGAAGCATATCGCATTACACTTGACAGCAACAATACTACAACAAAAAAAATGGTAAAAGTTGATAAAATATAAATTCAAATTGTAAAACTGAAAAGAGAAAATGGTAGGGAACTATTAGATATGACTAAGTAAATCCTTAAGAAGGGTAGAGCAATCCTCACCCCTAAGCTAGTTTCTGAGGTAGAGTTAGGCTAGCCCAAATTCTATGATGGTATTAGAATCAATCCTAGATCCATTGTTGGGCCACCCGCTGAGGCATAAGTTCAAGCTAGTCCGGGGTTGTTCCAGAAAAAAAATAAACTAAACAAATAATGAAGTCAATCTAGCCTGCAGCTGTGGTCAAATAAATCCTTAAAAAGAGTAGGCAATCCTCACCCCTAAGCTAGCTTTTAGGGTAAAGTTAGGTCTACACCAAAAATTCTAAGAGGAACTAAATAGTCAAGAGTAAAATAAAAGAGAGAACTCCAAGAGAATGAGCTTGAAGAACAGCAGCTTTTTATCCCCCTATTAATCCCACATAATACCTGGATACAATATCCATTTCAATTCCAACAGCAAACATTTATTTGAAAAAACTGATATGAATGTTTTCCCAGTTTCCTACCATTTACAGATGCCTCTGAAAGTAAATCAGAATTCAAGCTTGAGAGTGCTGTCAGGACTAATGGATGAGAACTAAGAACAGATCCCGGAATCCTGAAAAAACAAAAGAAAAAAAATCATTTAAAGCTAATAGAATAAAATGATTTTCCCCACCCCTTTATCAAATTAAAAAATTGAGAGAAAAGAAGCCCTCAATATAAGTTTTGTAAAGGATACTATTAAACTTAAATAACCCATCTAAATCTCGTTAAGTTGTAAGCCTCTTCATTTATTTTTATAAACGGTACGCTGAAACCCATCACCTAGCATATGAATTTCTTAAAATAGGTACTTGATGCCCAAATACTTCTTTAAAAAATAATCTTAATGAAGAATAATCTAAAAATGTACCATTTTATAAATTAAATTTAGTTACAGGCCAAAACAAAGATAAAAAAATGTACCCATGCTTTAGGCGTAGCCACGAAGCAAATGCCTCAAGAACCTGACATGTTAACATGGAAGCACACCATAAGACTATATAACAATAAACCTGTGTTCAAATATCCCAAAAAGAACCACATATTTGACAGTAAATAGAAAAACAACAGTAACTGCTCACCTGCTCCTTAAGCTCAGAAATAGCCAAACAAGCTGTCAAGATATTAAGAGCAACCTCCATTTGAGAAGTAAGCTCTTTTTCAAATTGACGGCGCCTTTCTGGACGAGCTGCTATCTTATAGTTTAATACTTCCTGGTTATAAAGTCAAAATAAGTAAAATCTAATACGTAACACAACCAAACAAATTGCTATCAAACTTACTAAAATTGAAATCTTATTCACAATCATTTATAGAAGAATTAATGAGTCGGATCACGTGAAAGGACTATCCGACAAGCCAGCAACTTTGTAAATTATAGCAGCTTGGAAATTAGTGACTTGAAATTTAGACGTTTGTGTAATTAATAAGTAAAAAGGTGATCCGTGTTTTTCGCGTGTCAGTTACTATACCTCTGGTAAAACTGTAAGTAACTCCAAGAATCCCGGTATATATTCCGGATGGGAATCCATCTCATCCCTAAGCCATTTCACTATACCACCATCCCCCCAGTCTTCTGCAGGCACGTGCACAGCCAATGCAGCCACTGCAATACTAATCTACAAGTGCAGAAAATTTTGAAAAATAAATCTCATTACATTGAACTTCCACAAAACTAGCCACAAACAAAGTGCAAAGAAAATAGAAGGGAGCAAGGAGATTCTGTATGACACCTGAGTTCTGACTTTTGGAGGACCCTTGTGAAACTTTTTCAGTAAGGTCTGCGTTCAAAACAAACATGAACATAAATCTAAAAAACATATAAAGTACTTTATCTTTTCAAACAAATGATCATGGGTAGCAGCCCATAAGCTAAATAATTTTACTACGCAAGGCCGGTGAGAAAGACAGGAGCATATCAGTAATCCATTTTAAGGATGAATAAAACTTAAACATCCCAAACTTAAATAAACACTCTCAGAGTAGCCCTAAAAATGCATACAAAGATACTCACTCACATTTAATGAGTCACGCAATGGCCGGAATGCAGTGGAAGGGAGCTCCTCAAAGTCTCGTTGAACCTAGCTCATACAGAAACAACTCAAAAACTAAGAAAAAGAAGCCCTTCTGGGTAAGAATTCCGCAGACAGAAATCAACATACAACATTCTTAAGCATGCGCCAGAAGAAGAACATCAGAGTTACCTTGCTTCGTAAGGTCTGAGAGCAAAATATCAAGGTTTCTAGATTGCTAATGGGATCATGAAGTAAATTATCAGCCACCTACAGAAATTAAAAACATAGCAAAAAAGCAATTAACACATGTACCGTAATCAAGCACGTTCAAAATTGTTACTCTGCACTGAATTACTGAGTTCGCAGTCCAAAAGGCAAAAAGAAAGCCCTAAGCATGTCATTGAAATCCAAAAACAGCCGCAGAAATAGAAGCGCTTCTGTAACACTACTAGATAACTAGCAGCAAAGCTCACAGGTATAGAATATAAAAAAACGATCAAATCAAACGGCGGAAAAATTCAGCATCGACAAACAAAGCAGAAGTATGAAGCCATTGAGTCGAAAATCAAATCGGCGGCGCGAAGGGAAAGAGATAAATCAGGAGAAGGCGAATCGAGAAAAGCAGAGATTGGATAGAAGAAAGGACCTGCCAAGCATCCAAAGTTCGCTGGAAATCCTGGAGATAGCGATCGGCTTGCATGCGCACCGTATCATCGGGGTGATGGTACAGTGCATTTAGGGCTTCCTTCACAGTGTTCTGAAGCTCCATGCTCACAAATCGAAATCGAATCGCGGAAACCGAAGCTCAATCTATCTCAATCTCTGGGTTTATCTATCTATCTATCTGTGTGTTTTGGATTTTGGTGTGCTTCTTCGTTCGTTCGCACTGCGTTTGAAATGAGTGTCAGGTTTGTTGATAAAGCGACGAAAGGGGTTTTTGGCGCCCGGTGAGGTGGATGGGTTTCACAACACGATCGGAGAGAGCGAGCGTGGTTTTTAAGCCGTTCGATGGGTTGACGCTTGGTCAACGAATGTGTTCCTTGCGCTTTCAGCAAAGGGTTGTGGGCAGTGCAGTGCGTTTGATCTGGACACGTGGCGGTGATGGTTCTGGGTTGGAGAACTGGGCCCCGCTTTACAGACCGTCTGTGTGAGTATCCTCGTTGGACGAGGACGCCTGAACTGCAGTTGTTTTTTGTTTTTTCTTTTAATTGTTGTCTTTTAACATTTTACATTTCTTCAAGTAGGAACAAAAGAAAACGAGGGTTTCAGCTTCTTTAAAGTAAATAAATCATCTAAGGTTGTATTATTGAATTTATAAATTAAGTAATTAATGGTGTGTCGACTTACTTTACTCTCTAAAGTGATTTCACTCACTTTAAAGAAGCCAAATCTATAAGAGAGAGTACGGGCGTTGTTCAACGGTTTATAAGAGAGATTTCATGAATTATAGTAGGGGTGTCTGATAGGCCGAAAAGGAGTATTAATAAATCCAAATATTTGAAAGATTATATCAAATTAATTATAATTAATTATGATATAATACTTTTGGTTATTTTGGTTTATTGATTTAGTTTGTTGCTAAACTCAGTTGCTTTCTAGATTCAATTACAGCATTTTTATTTTCTGTTTCCTTTAGTTATTTCCTAGGGTTGTTATTAGTTTGTTACTTTTCGTTATCTTTATCTTCTAGGACTAGTTGTTGCTTTCATATTTCTATAAATTGTATTTTCCTTTCATTGAATAAAAGATCAGAAAATTGAGCTTGCTCACAATTTGACTGTTCTCTTTAACTCTCTCTAATTTCCTGAAGCAACACAAACCAACAAAGTTCTACATTCTCACAAGTTGCAAAAATACACAAATAACACGAGTCACAAATCATAACTCATAATTGTCTTTTAAAACAACAAAAGCAAACACAAATCAACAAAGTTCTACGTTCTCACAATAACAAAGTCTTAGTTTAAAATTATAAGTTCTAACATAGTCTTAATTCAAATAAAAACAGCATCTTTCTCATTACCCCAACCATCACCTTCTTTAAAACCTTCATCATCACCATCATCATCTACATATAACAATTGAATGACAAAATAATTAAATTCATACTTTTGCAACAAAGTTTTAAAAAAGTTGATCATTCCTCCCTCGCGTTGTCCCTCTTTAGTCTTTAGATCATGAATGTTAATAAAAAAATTAAAATTTAAGTAAAAAAAAGTGTTACATTCAAAAAAAAAGGTGTAAGCCTGGCGGGCTGGACCGCCCCCGACCCGCCAAACCCACCAAAAGACACAGGCAAAAAAAGTGGGTTCGAAGTGGTTATGTTGGCTGAATTTTCCAACCCAACCCGCCAAAAAAGGCGGGCCAAATGGGCTGGCCCAATGGACCTAGCCATATTACCACCCCTAGGCGGTTGTATTCAGTTTAGGCTCCAACCCGACTAAAGTAAGTATATACATCGCAGCCTAACACATGCCCACTTTCACATGATACACGAGGGAGAGTGAAAATAAACCCTAAGAGGTTAAAGTTACAATAAAGATCTCTTATTTTCTCCTTGATGACCTTAAATATATGTGCTGCCCCTACCCACCCTCACTCCACTATAAACCCTAATCCATGTCCATGTGTTTCACCTCTTCGTCACACCCTCACCCATCCATTTACCTCATTGCCTACATTGTCGTCGTCTCACTCTATCGCATGTTCCTTTCCGTTGTAGCCACTACCAATTACGGAGGCCATCATTTCAAGAACATGAACGAATCGAATGGGGGAGTTGAAACCCCAAAAGGATTGAGCAACAAATGACATGTTTTATTAAAAAAAAGTTTCAATCTTTGTGCGTTTTTCTGGGAATAGCTCACCAATCTAATTAGCTCTGTTTGGTTGCAATTTTTGAAAACTGTTTTAAAAACGGTTTTTAGAAACTATTTTTGAAAACTGTTTTTCAAAAGAAAAGCAGAAAAAAAAAACTGTTGAATGAGGTGTTTTCCAGCATTTAAAAAATCGAGATTTGAAAAGAAACATCTTTTAGCTGTTCTGCTATTTTAGTTTTTAAAACTGAAAATAATAACAGTTTTAAAAACAATTTTCAAAAACAGGTTGTGCCAAACAGAAAACAATTTTTTAAAACCGCAATCAAACAGAATTTTCTGATACGAGTACTTTGTTACTTGTAGTTTATTTTGGGCAATTTTAGTCTCCTTAGTTTTTAAATTGTGTGAAATTGGTCCAACCCTTAATTTAACATCCATATTTTAACGTTGTTTGCTTAGTTGGAAATGTTTGGTGACTTGTACACATATGTGTTGAGATTATATAGCTGACATGAGTCTCCATGGCCATTTTACTCCCTTCAACTTGAGTTGCATTTTGTTTCTCTATTTTTTATTTGTTTGTGAGTGTCTCTCTGTCTGGTTAGTGGCTTTCGCTAGCTTCTCCGTGCCTGGTCCGCTTCCGTCTTTACTCCGAGCCTGGTTCTTCTTGTGATGTGTTTGTTGATGAAGAAATTGCCTTTAACCAAGTGGACCAACTTCACACAATTTAAAAACTACAGGGAGTAAAATTGCCAAAAATAAAATATAGGGACCAAAATACTGGAATCATGAAATCAAGGTTACTAAATCTGCAATTCAGCCATCTAATAATAAGCCGGAATCTACAGCTCTCTCCACATGCACTGAATTTAATTTTTTAAATGTTGGAAAACATCTCATTCAACAGTTTTTTTTTTGTTTTTCTTTTAAAAAACAGTTTTAAGAAATAATTTTTAAAAACTGTAATCAAACAAACTATATATTTTTTTCGGCAAAAGAGATGGTTTTTTTTTTTTAGAAAACGAAATGGGTTTATGTAGTTTTAACAAGTTGGTCTCGAGCCCAGCCCATTGATTCAATCCTTGTGCTTTAACTAGCCCTCCTTTGGGCCGTAATCTACCTTCCATTGACCAAAACAATTTCAAAAACGAGAGGGAACATGCATATATAAATGCTTCCATATGAAAACATGTTAGATAATCATAAGAAACGTCCTTCCCTGACGTGATTTTATTTGGCTGTAAGGGCACACACCTGCTGAAAGATTTAAAACATCCACAATTGTACTCAACCCTTGTCTCAAAACAAATATGGATGATTTGTATGTGAAAGCAAACATATAATAACTCTTTCAACAAATGTTTTATTCATCATTTCAGTCATACCATTCAACTTAGGAGTTTTAAAAGGGGTATTTTGATCTGTAATATCTTGCTCTCTACTATAAGTTTCAAATGTTCAGTAGCATTCACCTCAATTGTGTTTGAATATACTTCATCTTCTTCCCATTTTCTCTCTCAATTAAGGTTTGAAATTTCTTGACCGCCTTTAGAATAACAGCAGCACCTCACGCAGACTGCTACAACAGACCTTGCAAAACCAATACCAAGCCAGCAGCAAAAGTCCACCCATATAATCCAGATTCAAGAAGAATAATGATTTGCAAAATAGCGTAAGAGCAGAAAGCACACTCTTAATCAAACATATCCTCCCACCAAAAGATAATGATTTGCTCCTCCATTTAGATAACTTTTGCTTCAATTTCGCTAAGATAGGCTCCAAAGTCACACTCCTATGAGGATTCCCACCAACCGGAATACCATGGTAAATAAAAGGGGTATTTGTCACACGACTATGCAAAAGGGCAACATATCTAGCAACTTCAGATTCTGCCACAGATATCCCCACGAGACTACTCTTCGAAAAATTGACCTTCAAACCAGCTACTAGCTCAAAGCACCTCATGATACATTTCAGAGCCACAACGTTCTAAAGAGACGCCTTACCAACAAATAAAGTGTCATATGCAAATTGAACAATTGACACTGTCAGCTTGCCTAAACAGTCCATTCAACCCCTCCACCACTATGAGAAACAACAACAGAGCCCGCGGATCTCCTTGTCTCAACCCATTTCCATTTTAAATTCATCCGATGGACTTCCATTTACTAACACCGAAACTGATAAAGATTCCAAGCACCCCTGAATCCAAAAAATCAATTTATCACAAAATTTCATTCTTCTCATCATGTATAACAAGAAATCCCACTTCACAGTATCATAAGTCTTTTCGTAATCGACCTTAAAAATCAAAGAAGGAGACTTTCTGGTCTTAGAATCATGAATAAATTCATTAGCTATCACTACGCCATCAAGCATATTCCTACCTCCAATGAAAGCAAATTGTGGCTCGTCGATCAACTTGGGAAGAGCCACATTAATCCTTGCTGCCAGAATTTTAGATACAATTTTATACATCTAACCCACCAAAGATATTGGTCTGAACTCATTTAAGCTTTGTGGAGAATCTACCTTCGGAATCAGAGCAAAAAACAAAGAATCAGACCTCCTTGGGCCAAACTCCTTTAGAGTGGAATTCATTAAGAACTCTCTTAATGTCATTCTTTAGCAAATCCCAAAATGACTTAATAAATTTGAAATTAAAGCTATCCGGACTTAGACTTCTATCCCCTTCAGAGTCCCACACGACCTCCTTGATCTCCTCCAAATAAAAACCGGCAGATAAAAAATGATTATCAACATCAGAAAAAGCTTTAAAAGATACCTCATCCAGTTTCGGTGAATCCCACCTATCCTCCTTAAACTTCTGCTCAAAGATTTCTTCAACATACCTCTTAACCACACTAGGCTCCTCCTGCTAACCCTCTTCGGTATTAATCCCCGTCATAGAATTTGACTCTCATGTCTGTACCAAAAGATAAGTCACTTGGGATATTAAATGTCGAACCAAAAGGGAATCAACACGTATCGAATCGGCACCTGCCGAACGGTTACGCGCAGTTATTCAAAGATGTGCTTTACTATTTTACTCTTTTAACTTTATTTATTATTCCTCTCATCATTATCCTCTCTCACCATTTATTGGAAAAAAGTTGAGGGTAATATTGGAAAAAAGTATTTAATATTGTCTTGAAATTGTAAGTGAACAATTAAATAGGAAGAAGAAAATTTTCTTGAAACAGTTGAATAGGAATGGATGGAGTACGTAGTAAGATTTGATTTTAAATTAGTAGGCAACAATTACTTAGTGATAAGTGGGCAGGTATTTCCATTCATTAGGACTTATGTGCTAATTTTCTTTTATAAATAGGACTTGGAACAAATTAATAAACGTTGGTTCTCTGAACCAACGACCAATCCTTCCATATCAGGCCTGAGACTAAAAATTTCGCTCAACCACCTTTAGTTTTAATCTTTCATTTGAATTCCAGCTCATATTTCGAGTTTCCAAAACTCTTTTGATATTGCATTTGATTAAAAGTATTGTCTTCAACGTAAAAGAGCTTGCTAATCTTATGACTTCCCAACAAATTTTCATCTATTTTGTTCGTTGTTTTATTATTCCATGAGTTGTTCATCCCATGGATAAGTTCTGAAGATATTCCTTTTTACAGTTTCTGTTCTACAAAACCACGGATAAGCATGCATGACAGATAGACCGTTATTTTAGGCTATTGTGATAATCTGATCAGTTTTCCATATCAACCAAACTGTTTATTCTATTTATAGACAAATAAGTTCCACCACCCAAAACATCTTCACTTGCTTCCCTTGCATTGGAATGAATGTAGAGGAATTCAGAGAAAAAAACACAGAAAGGTCATGATCTCTTTCTCCTCTGAAGAAGATCACAATCTTTCTTCCCCCCACTTTGTTCTAATTCACATACAAAGTTTGGTGGTTTCTCTATCCTTTGCATTCTGCTTTTTGTTGTAGGGTCTTCAAAGGGAAAAGAAAAAAAGATAGATAGATAAATAAATTAAGAAGGAAAACCAAACATGGCAGTTGGATCAATGATTCGTTTTGTTGAGCATCAACTGGGAAGGTTTCCACACTTCTTGTTGTGCATGGCGCTTGAATGGGTGTTGATACTTGTGTATTTCCTTGACGGATTTCTCTCGTTTTTCGCCATTGAATTCGCCAGGTGTTTTGAATTGGAAACCCCGTGCTGGCTCTGCGCGAGGATGCATCATGTTCTTGCACACAAAACTCCTGATTTTTATTACAACAGCTCCATATGTGAGGCTCACAAGAAAGATGCTTCGTCTTTGGCGTTCTGTCACAATCACAAGAAGGTCTCTGAGATAAGGAAGTTGTGCGACGCGTGCCTGCTTTCGTTCGCAACCGGGAAGGAATCGGATTGTGATACCTATAAGTCTCTTGTGGGGGTTCTGAACAAGAATCTAGAGTGCTCGGCGGAGGATGGCCAAAATGTTCAGTTGAGTTTGAAGGATGATGGGGTCTTGCAAGCTGAGAAAAGCAGTGCTCAGAGGTGTTCATGCTGTAGAGCACCATTGAAAATCAAGTCTTTCTTTTCAAAAGGGAAGAATTCAGGCTCATTTTCACTATCTCCTTCTGCTTCGCCAAGAGCTTATCCATGCTTGACACCTAAAAATGAGGAATCTCGGGGTTTCGAATGTCCTCTCCTTCGGTATGCAAAACTCAAGTCCATGTCTCAAATTGATTCAGAGCTTCTACAGAACAAGGAAGGTGGCAACGAAAATAATCAGAATATTGAATGTGAGTGTATATAAAACATTAATTCCCTCAGCATATATGTATGCTAGCTAAAGCTTATGCAGTTCACTTTTTGTTTCTCTTTGCCCTCGTGCCAACAGATATCCAAACACGGATTAAGTCTTTGTTCGGATTTAGTTACATTTACCAAAACTTTAAGTTTTTTTTTTCTTAATTCTTTGCTAGACATGTTGGAAGTACTTTGAAGTTTTGCTGATGAAAATCCTAACACACTCTCAGAATTTGCCATAAGTGTGTTGACAATGTTTCCTTTCAATTTTTTATACAGTGAGGGAAGAAGACAAAGGTGCCTCTTTGCCTTTATTGACAGAAGGAGGGGATCCAAACATTGAATCTCAAAAAACCCCACTTTTTCCATGGGGTAGTAGGTTCTTTGGAATCCCACCAACAGATTCTCCAAACAACAGTCCAAGATGGTCTAACGGGCTTAGCAAGAGATCATCACTGGGAAAGACAGAATTTGCCTCTGACTCTAACGAGGGAAACGGTGGAGATGAAGCAGATGATGCCATCTTGAACAATTTGATGAGCAATTTGAAGAGGCAAGTGCGTTTGGATCGCAAGTCGCTCATGGCGCTGTACACGGAGCTGGATGAAGAAAGAAGTGCTTCAGCTGTTGCTGCCAACAATGCAATGGCCATGATCACGCGCTTACAGGAAGAGAAGGCAGCTTTGCAGATGGATGCTTTGCAGTATCAGAGGATGATGGAGGAGCAGGTTGAGTATGATGAAGAAGCCCTGCAAGAATATAATGACACGCTCATCAAACTAGAGGAAGAAATCAAAACTTTAGAAACAGAATTGGAGATCTACAGAGATAAATATGGATGCCTAACAGAAGATGATTTTAAGGAAGGTCACTCATCTCTTGGGGACAATGAGGATAATGCAGAAAATGACATCAATCTTCATCAAGCTGTGTCATCAAAGGCAGATAATGGAGGGGGAAAGCTCCGTGAGTCACTGAAAGATTTTAAAATGGAGAAAACATATGTTCTTGGCCGGATGAAGAAAATGGAAAACAGAACTCTCTTGGCAGAGAATGGAATATGAGACTTGTATTGGAATGCAGTCCTTTGAGGTGAACATTTCTTCAGTGCACTGTCCAAATAGTTAAGTGAATTTCTTTGATCTCACTACTTTAGTATAATATTTGCAAACCTTGGGGCTCATAACTCTGAAGTTTCAAAGTGTGTGAACATCCATATTACTAGGCTTGTAGCAACCTTCAATAGGATAATTTAGGCATTACTGTCTAAAGCCTGAATGTTTATATGATTGTTTTCGATATTTCCCTTTCCTTGTTGGTATATATGCAGCCTTGTATGGAAGCAATGCAAATTATACTGCTGGCTCTGAAGCAGGCTTCGCTAAGATGCAAGTCTAACCCTATCTTGTGTGCAAGAACTTTAAATTCTTGTTTGATGAGATCTTAACTGCAACTTCATATTCTTGTGAATGGTATGTGAAAGTCATTAACAATCAAATCCAATCATTTTGTGATGAAAAATAAAATGCAGGAATCTCAGACATATTTTCTGTTATCCAATCTGATTCTTACGATGACTCAATTGTACTAACCCGGGGTAATTTTCATATGCGAATACATATCCAGCCAATTGCATGAGTATAAATCAGGAGAGAATAATTGTATTACTGTAGAAGATTATTTAAACATAGTGAAGCAAAACATGGTATGACAATGGACATATAGATACACAGCAATCTACACCAATTGACTAGGTTGTTAATAAAGCATGGAAACTAAACAACCCTAGTGATTATTTTAGGGTCTTCATTCCCGATGAATCTCCGTTTGTTATGTTGTTTTCTCGAAACCACCAGATATCTGCATATGCAGCCATCCAGATTGTGATCCTTGGGCATAACCCCTAGATGCTTGTGATCCAAATATTATTCCAGCAAGGTCAAATGGTTGAGTACCAACCTGAACCAACAGATAAGCTGATTAATATTACAGTATTATGACAATATAAAAGTCCTAATATGCAATGATGTGTAAAAGAAATCTTTTCAAATGAATGTTATGGTAGGGTTCATTAAGATAGTGTACAGAGTTGCCTTACTACTAGGTTACTTTCCATGGTCCAGAGTTGTTCTGCTACTAAAGTTTGGACAAGTATAAAAAAATGAGTACAAAGAAAATTTCTCATCGTAGAGTCAATTTGTAGCCAAAAGTAGTAATTCATTGTTGTCTCACATTCATTGCATAGAAAAGTTAGTTTTGTAGTCACTTGGAACAGCTCATTTCAGCATAGAAAATATGCTTTTAGTCCCTGTAAAATGGACAATATTTGGTTTTAATCACTGATTTTTATAATGCTCCTCTTTGGTCCCTCATTTTACCCATCTTTGAATAACACAGGCTAAGAGGCCATAAATAAGTAACATATTACCAGAATCTCTAAATTCTTTTGGGATAGAATCTGTTCTAAATATTAACAATGACAAGATAAAATTTCATGCTCAATGCGACAAATTAAGCAGTCAGCATACAAAAAATGAAAAACTTGACTGTAAAGTGACCAAGACATAACTGGTAAGAAGCAGTTCCAGACAAACATGAATCAAAAAGAAGTTTGCTCTTCAAGATTTCAGATCTCGAGTGCTAGAATGTCAAAGCTCACAGAACATTTCCTAGAATCATCGAAAGGTAACAGACAGCAACAGGGTTCACTTCAGTTGAGGATTCATAAATCACTGCTACATTTAGATCACTTTATAGTGATAATTTACACTAGCATGAAATCAATCTGAATGACAAGTAACAGGGTCATAGGATTCTAGGCTCCACAGAATTCACAAAAACATGCCGTGTGTTAGCTTGTGTTGATATAAAAAGAATGTCATGGAAAAGTAGTTAGGCACAGCTTTTATCATTGATTATTGAACCTCCTTAGTATTTAATAAGAATTTGTTTAATTTTCAATAGTTAACTTTATTACAGTTCTAAAAGTTAATTGGAAATTGTATGGACCCCCGAACTTGCAAATCATCGTGTTTTTATTTGTATCTATAGTAAAGCAAGAAAATTGTTTTTTTTTGGAGGAGAATTGATTCAGGAAAAAGCCACTAGGAATAACTTTTGTGAGGAAAAGTGATTCTTAAAGGACTAAAAATGAACCCAAACTTATTGGATACAAGTATGCTTAATATTTTGTGCACAGGATGGTTTTGACTTACATCTTTTGAAGGAAAACAGTCAATTGTGGGGTTCAAGTTGTATCTGGAATTAACTGCCTCAAGCTTCATTGAAAGGAACTGCAAGAAGAAAACAATAATAATGTTATTTTCCACCGCTGAACAGAAAATTAGAGATAGAAATATGAAGATAGCTACCTCAACCTGACGCTGCATTGATTGTATGTAATTGATTATCTCATCCAGGACAAGTGCTTTACCAATTACCTGAACGGCAAAATAATACTACAATTATAAGAAAAAAAGAGGAAAAAATAAATAAATTAGTAGCAATACTCAAATACCTTGTTACATCCAGGGACCAAATCTTGAAGAATTTTCATCCTCTCACTGATCTTTTCTCTTCTTGCCTGCCAGAACAACTGTTTGTATCAGCAAATATAAAAAGAATAAAAGAATTAACTGTTTCTCATTCACTCCATTTCTATTTGTTTGTATGTGCCTCAAAGAGCAAGCTATGGTTATTGAAGATGATGAAAATACAGAGAAGTGTGAAAGAAATAGTGAAATACTCTCTCAGCGAGACTGTGGCTATCGGTGGCTTGGCCCCTTCTGGCTCTGACGTGTATATAGTCTTGCTTAGGCGGCGGCTGAGAAGGTGGTTGTTGTTGCTCTGCTGCTGCTACCGAAGTTGCATCTGCTTCTTCAGCTTTCAACGCGGAATCTCCCAGCTTCACATGCTTATTGCTGCTGCCACTATCGTTCTGTTGAATTAGAGTGAGTAAGAACCAGTAACAGAATTCAGTTGGAAAACCGTTTCAGTGGAAAAGGCCGCGAATTAACTAACTTTTGGTTGAAATTAAAAAAATAATGAATGATGATGAAGGAAGGAAGGAACCTGGGAGGAGGAGGAGAAGGGAGGGAGGTTTCTTTTGCGGCGAGGAGGGAGGAGGGTGGAGCTGGTGGCGGTTTCGGGAGGCCAAATTTCGGACAAGGAAGGGTTGGCGGAGGAGAATGTGGAGTCGTTGATGAGAGGAGGCTCCATTTCAATTCTTGTTGAGGTGGTTTGGTGATGATTGATGAATTTATTGAAGTTTGATGGATGGATGAGTTGACAGAGAAAGTGACAGTGTTTCTGAGTGAGTTTGAGTTCGAGTTCGAGTGAGAGTGAGAGTAAGGAGGTTAGTTTCTGATCGTTTTCTTTGTTTCTGGGTGGTGTGGTGGTCTGGGAGGGGGAACTGGGCTTCTTATCTAACTCAACTCATTGCCGCTTTTATCACATCCCATTCCCACCTTTTTAAAAACGAATTTTAACCTCCCATCCCATGTATCTTCCTTCAATATATCATCTTCTAGTGGGAAAGGAAAAAAGATGGGTTAAGAGTTAAGACTCATTCCACACACACCAACATTTCCTCACATACTTTTGAGATACCTCAGTTACTTAGGCATGTGATTAAGAATTCAAGGTTGTGTGTATTGAAAAAAGATTTGGTGGGAGATACTAAGTGAACGGAACTAGTTGCTCAATCACCCCAATTAGGTGTTTGTTGCGGAGGGATACGGTGCTACTAGTGGATGTGGACGAAGGACAACCGTCGTGCTCTGCCGCCGAGCAGGACCCAGAGGGGTTCATGCGATGACACTCTGATGCTAAAGTTAGTGAGTGTGAGAAAAGTAGTAGTATGTGAGGTCACCTTAAGATCATGGACCTAAAAGGGTTGGGGGGTCTCGCCTTTTATAGACCCCTAGGGTGCCTCGGGGTGCCCCCTTGCACCTGCCGCTATTGAGTCCTCCTGACTCTGGTCCTGCAGGCGTTATGACATAGATGGTTGTCAGCCTGTCCAGGGGCCCTTCTAGAAGCTTAAGGGCGACGCCCGTGCCACTGATCGGATAGGGCGTGGTCGGGAATGTAGGCTGACCGTCGCGGGTGGTGGTCGTCCGGGTGGCTCCGGTCCGCCGCACTTTCCCTCGGAACACTAAGTCCACTTTGGTGATCTCTAGGTCTTCTTGAAAGAGATTAGTCTTTGACTATCGGTTCAGGGACACCATTTGTGCACACAATTTTTTTACTAACAAGGTGTTAGTGTTAAAAAAGCTAGACCTCATTAAGGGTGAGAATACAATATCGAACTCAAGAAAAATCATTTGGTGGAAGGTATGGTTACAATTTTCGAAACGAGTGAGGGAAATGAAGATTAAAGACATAAAAAAAGCACGCTTTCCACACCACGCTGATAGAAATTGAAAAGATAAATAAGTAAGAGATATGATTAGTGATGTGATAAAAGAAGTAGAAAGAAAAAAAATGAGTGTGAATATATACTATAGAAAAATAGTTGGCCATGTTAACAATGAAGAGTGTGTAATAAAAATTACATAAATGAGTAATAAATATGATCATGATAGATGTGAAAATAGATATAAATAAATTATTAGGTGAATGAGAGTCGAGCGTCACTAAATATTTTTAGGTTAAGAAATTAAAAGTAGAAAGTATTTCTTCAAAATAATTTTCTAAAGTGGTCCTTTTTATTTTTCAAAAGGTGTATATTAACAAATACATGTTAGTTTAGTCGGCAAAGATGAATCACTTCTCTCATAAAGTATCGTGTTTAATTCTTGTTGTTGATGTAAGAGCTGCATTAGTGAGTGATCGGTAAGTACATCTATAAATGAATTATAGTGTCGAATGCGCGCTCTGACCCGTGGTGGTCATAAGAGCCGAATTCACCAAACTTTTATCCATAAAAAATGAGTATATTATTCATAAATTAATTTAAATTTATTAATATGCAAATTAGGGAATTGAAGCATAGAAAAATAAAGGCAAGACGCGAAAGGGAACAATGAGACTGCCCAAGAATCAGAAGATATAACCATCCTTTTTCTTGATTGGGAAAATTTCTAACACAAATGGAAGAACCTCCAATGCTACTACTACCTTTTCCTTTTGGACCGGATTATTCTGCAGTCCAAAGGTTCCAAGTTGTGTTTGATCAAATGATAGCATAGACCTAAATTTTTCAAAATCTCAATCAATTGGATACAAATTAATGAATAGACCCTTGAGTTGATTCTTCTTGTTATATTCATATTCCTATTTGTTATGGTTTAGGAGAGTGCTATATATCTATCCTTGCAAATATGAAGTTTCATATACATAACAACAATTTGTTAATAACGTGAATGTGTGTGTAAAATTTTTTAACCTCCATAAATTTAATACAACCTTAAACCATTTGTTTTCAAAAGCTTAAACAATTTTAACCTCAAATCTTTTGACATTTCTTTTCAAAATTAACTTTATGAGAATCTAAAACAAACTTACCTCTTGGACGACTTTATACTCACTATTATTGAAATAACCAAAAAAAATTGATGTGGGTCTGAAATCATTATTATTAATGTTAATTGTAATGATGCTGGGTCCTTTGTTCATTGCAATGTGAAAGAACCATGATGTCCTGCCTCTAACTTTCACCTAACATTGCTTGAAGGCATATGTTGAATATGATGCCAAATTTTGGGCCCTTTCAAAAATTTAAATTACTCTGTTCTCTAATAGAAGGACTCTTCATTTGCTAATCTCATAAAGAATCATTAACAAAACTTTACTAAAGGACAAACCAAAATCTATATTGGATTTGTATCACAATTTATTATAATGCATATTATGCGTATCTCAAGTGGAAAGCAAGCTTATAAACTTAATTTAATAGTCAAGACACTTTTGCAAAAATGATAAGAGAAAATCTTATATGAAAATAAGATCATAACTTCAGAATAATGTGTACTCTCTTTACGGTGCACAAATCAGCAGCCACTAGAGAATATATTCTACCACGCATTTCTCTATTATTTATCCTAAATCTCATTAGCTATATTAATTTTTTTCGAGTCGGAAACATCCACATAGTGGTAGTGCTAGCTTTTCCAGTGGAGTTTTTTTTTTTTTTTTATCCACGAAACTCAAACTTAAAGTCTTGCTTAAGAAGAATCGAGCATGTATCACTTAAACTAATTATTTGTTAATATTAATTGTAATCTATTTTGTAGATGATTTTGCAATCCTTCAAACTGGCAAAGAATCATCCCAAGAATTTTACTTCACTTGAAACTAAATCATTATAAGAATTTCTACATGTCGAAACCATCCTGCAAATTTATGGTGAAACTCCCATGTTGGTATTATCTGAAAGGTCATTACCGATCGACACACACCTTGCATCAACGTCAACCAATGGCCATATTCTTTTACCACACACCTTGTATCTATGTCGATCAATGTGTGTGTGCTGCATGAACAATTACATACTCACCTTGCATCTGGGAGTATTTTATCCCTAGATTTTATATTAGCTTAAGTTGTTGTAAAAGTTGCATGTACCCGTAGCTAAGTTGCCAATTACAAATATTTGTTCCTGGGATAGTTACCCATCCTAATCCTTCTTCCATATATGTATGTGTTAAGTGTGAACACCCTGTTCTTGAGTAGAAGTGTCAAAAGAAATTGACAACTACATCAAGTTGGTGGCAGTGATAAATGGTTGCTACCCTTCATTGTCAAATGTGAATCACTAGCTAGTTCACACAGTTGAACACACAAGTTTCCAGCCTCAGCACAGCATTATTGCCTAACTAGTCAATTATGAAAAAATTTACCTGCATAAACCATCACTCACCACTGCCTAACTTGCTTAGCCTTAAAGTGATAATCATCCAAGAGAAATTAATTAAACACGATAAAGTCTCTGTTTGCCATGCCCAATTAAGGTTTTCCCAGCTTCATGTGCACCTTGAGTTTTTTGGCCTTGATAATACAAGAATAGACTAGTTAGCCCGTGGTTTTTTCTTGCTTCATTGGGCCTTTAATTGAATTTGGAATTAAGCTGTTTGGATTGCATGGTCAAGCTTATACTAAGTCACAAGTCACTACATTGGAGTAATTGCACATGCCTTTACATTGCTTAATGCCAACTTTCTATTGTTACATCAAATGATGGGACTAATTACTTAAGTGCTTTTTCATTACAATAAATAAAATAATTCTTTTCTTTTGTGAATTTACATATTTAAGTTAGAAACATTTAAAATGTTGTTAGGTTAGTTCTCTCAACTAACAGGTTATTTTCGTGTACGAAATTTAAACTCGAAATATGATTTAAGGGAAATTATTCATATAATACTTGAATCAACCACTGGTGGACAGTGTTACTTCTGTTAAACTTATGAGTTTGAAGTGTTTGGTTTATTTAAAACACTTTTAATGCAAACAAGTGCTTATTTTTAATTTTTGTTGGAAATTATGAACACAAAGAGGCAAGTGTTAGTTAACCCTATAATAAGTTCACCAAACGGCAGTACTAATTATTATATGTAGGAAACAAAGAATTTGTAATTTGGGTGTCCTGCAAGGATAATTAATTCCTAAATCCATATCATGGAAAATGTGAGTACTCCGTTTGGTCTTCTTAGCAACCCCCAATCAAGAACTTGTAATAGACTAGTGCCAACATTTATTCGCACGTTTTCCTTATGAGAATTATGCACGTGTTGATATAGTTAACATAATCAAAATCTGTGAAAATCAATATCAATCAAAATATATATATATATATATATATATATATATATATATATATGAAACATATAAGGTGAGATGAGTGCTTATTAATTAGAGATGAGAGTATTGAATCTTGACCATATCTAATATCAATGGTTAAGATTAAAACAGAAAGTCACATAAATTTTTTAAAAAGTCAAATAACTATTAATTAATTAGCATTTAATCTCAATCGTTCATGTATAATTGTACAATCACGATTTAATGTTCTCATGTCTCATAATAAACTTTTATTTCACTTGATACGCTATATATATATATATATATGAAACTCACTTTGACTGCTAATTTTTTCCACCCGAAGGCTAGTTAAACGGATGTGCAAAGAGTAGTATCTGAATCTGTATCTAATGAGGTTATTGCTGTAGCGGCGAAGGCAATGATAGTCTGGAGGAATTATAGTCGATACTTGAACTTGTGCATTAAATATATTATAAAAAAACTCTTACTTTTGTATTAAAATACTATAAGCAATAACAATTTTTCTTGGTATAATAAATAAATTAAATACTAAAATTTAAAACTGAAACAATTGTATTGTCAAAAGTTATTCAACTACCTACATTAAATTAACAAGGTGTAGCACAACTGGTAGATAGTTGGATTCCTTAAACATCTGGTCTATGGCTTGATCTCTGGGCAGTGCGTATGAAGAAGCACTTGTTGAGAGAGACCTACCCAGTTAACATGATTTTAGAGCCTCAGAGGATTAGCCTCATGATGACTGTCAGTTGTAGGGATACCTTGGGGAAAAAAAACTACCTACATTAAAAATTACTCTCTCTATTCCAAAACTTTTGTTGTTTTAGAAACTCAATACTCTCTCTATCCCTAATTATAAGACATCATGAGAACTATTACGTTTATTAAAAAAATATGTAATGAGGTTAATTAATGCATTGATTTTAAAAAGAGTTATACAATCTTCCAAATTGACCATTAACTCTTTCTTTGTTGTATTAATTATATCTCACTTTCTCTTAATAAATACAATTAGTAAATATGAAAAAAGATAATAAATTTTTATTGAAATTAGTAAGAAATCTTATATTAAGGGACACCAACATTTCTCTAAGGGGTCTTATAATTAGGGACGAAGGGAGTACTATTTATCACATTTTCTTCCATCTAAACTCTCATTTAATATTATATCTCTCACCTATCACCTATTATTTACACCTATCATAATTCTCACAAATTACTTTACTAATAACAAATATTCTCTCTCTTTAATATAACTTAACTTTATATATGTGTCTTCCAGTCAATTTATAACATCAATTAATGAAATCTTAAACTATACGCATAACCTTAAACAACAAAAGTTTTGGAACGGAGAGAGTAACATTTATAAACTTAAAAATTGACTTGATTTTTGCATTAGTGACAAGAGTAATTAGTTAGTTATTGTCATTTACATTATTTTTTATACACTAATTGGTAAACTTCTTATATATAAACTAAAAAATAAAATATAAGTAGTTAAAATATCAATTATCACTCTTTAAGTTGAGAAAAAAATTAAAATTTTAAATTAAACAAAGTAATATATTTTATATAAAATAAATATATTAAATATTGAAATTATCAAATAGTTAAATGCCTTTTGTAAATATATATTTTAAAAATTATTTCAAAAATTTTAATATTGACTTCATGGTTTGGGGAAAGAGCTTAGGGAGATGTTCTCTTCATAGCGTCTTGGTGTTGTTTCTAGGTGCTTTTTTTATTGGTTTTGGTTCTTTCTTTTTGGTAGCTTTGTTTGGTTTTTTGAGTCTTTGTCGCTTCGATTTTGGTTGGTGGACTTTTATTTTTTGCGCATTTGGAGGTGTTTTTGCTTGCAAAAATTAAATATTGACTATAATATTATTGTGTTATTTTATAAAATAATTTTCAATACATTAAAAATCCTTAAAAATGTATAGAGTATACACACGACACTATTTAAATTATTTTTTTTATTTAAACAATTACATTTAATTTCAATATATTTTATAATGAATTTTTTATTCCTAAGTATATATATATATATTAATTATAATAATTTATACGTGATTTAAAAAAATTATAATTATAAAACATTATAAAAAATTGTGAAAGGCACATGTATGATATATGAGTAAAAATGACTTGAGTTTTGTTTTAATAAAATAGTAATATTGATAACCTTTTGCAGGTGTGGCTAACCAAGACGCAGCGGTTAATGCACGTACTGCAATAGGAGAACAAGTGTCGTGCATAGAGGAAGGTCAATAGCAAAGTGTTGTAGAGAAGGCTCAAGTTGTGGGGGGGACATTAATGTGGACAAGGGAGTGAACTAGGTATTGGACAACAGAGACAACGTATCGACCCCTTCTGATCCTGCTAAAAGGAAGAGGAGGCGGCTAAAAAGTTGGAGGCAGAAAAGTCGGTTGATCTTGAGGCGTCACCGAGTGACTCAAAAAGAGGGCCTCCGAAGGGGAGCAAAAATAAACCAAAGAAGTCGATGGAAGAAAGTGTAGGGGTGTCCAGATGACTAGAGCGTGAAGAACTTGGTTGTTTGGGAAAGAAATGGGGTAGTTCTCGTTCAAAGGCAACAAGAATGTGATGATTAAGGAATTAGTGGAACAAATCAAGATTAATCACCAAAACTTATGCTGAATGGTTTCGCTTTTTGTTTGTGGTTGTTTTTGGTAGGTGTGTTGTCCGTTGTCTATATTGGGTTAGGAGATTGGGATTCTCGTCTTTGTACATACTTTCACCGATAATTCATTAATAAAGTTTTGCTTTAAAAAATAATAATTTTTTTAATTTCTTATACAAAAAATAATAATATATTAAGTATTAATTAAAAGTTAGAGTATTAATTATCAATCATAAATTGATGAAAACTCACTTGAACTTTTGTATTAACTACATTAAAAAATGTTATTAATTTATTAATTATTAATTATAAATTTTTTAATTTCTTACACACAAATAATTTTTTAAGTATTAATTAGAAATAGTTACAATATTAATTATCAATAATAAATTGAGGAAACAAATTTAAAATATTAAAAATAACTAAGAAATAATTTTATATATAAAAAATAAAATATTTATTAAGAATAAAATACTATTTATTAATAAATAATTTAGAGAAAATATTTTGAAATTAAAAAATTTTGCTACTTTACTATTAATGTATGTGGGTATTATTTGAAAAAAATTCTTTAAATTTTTTTTTCTCTATTAAAAAATGACTTGAGGAAGCCCAACAGATGAAAATAATTATGACCAAAGTTGAATAAATTTAAATTTCCTAAATATTATTTTATACTATTAAATTTATAACTTATTATAATTTTAAAAATTAAACTTACTTTATGGTTGATAAAAATTATAAAACAAATATGTTATTATACCTTATTTGGTGATATTAAGAACTTGTGTGATATTAAAAACAATCAATACATGTGTGAAATGTTTGAATTGAACCAATCTAAGCTTTAATTCTTTTTATTTATTTATTTTAATATAGGGACAAGGGGTTCATTTTGCCACTGTTTTTATGAATTTTACTGTTAGACCCTCAAATTTTACGAAAATTGTATTTGGACCCTTAAATTTTTAGAGATAGCATTTTAGTCCCTTTATTGTTCAAAGTTCATGTAAAGTTTACTGAATGCATTATAGGTTTCACTTTCAACATGATGGGACTCCATAAACTTCAATCAATAAAAAAAAGTGCTGGATAAGGTATTATTATCACTCCAGACTCCACATTTAATCCATTCACATCTTGTTGTGACTTGTGGCATGTACTTCTCAAACTTCATTTTTTTAAAAAAAGGTGCGTAGCTTGGGTGGAAAAACCATAACCTCTTGCTCAATCAACTTGCATATATAAATTACTATTACATCAATTGTGTGTCCTTGTTCAACATAACTGTCTCAGAAACGAGGACTTGATTAATTTGATGATGGCCATATTCAATCAATGGAAGAGGGTCGAGATTGCGAAGGAAAGCACTTGTCCTTGATACGTGGCTATTAATGGGGAATGATGATCCCAAAAAGTTAATGTCAGTGTATGTGAATGTCCCAGATCACGACGAGGGATGTGAGACTGAACACAAGTCCAAGTTTGTGGCCCTAACAGAAATTTTATGTATCATGTCTTTGTAAAGAAGGACAAGTTCCTCAAAGATAAGCTTGCCAAATGAGGATAGTGTTCTGTGTCATACCAAATGCCATGTCTCACCAATCAGCCAAGTTCAAAGAAAGTTGCTCATCTTCTAGTTCCTTCTTCCTTCTTCTTCGTGTAAAGTTGCAATGCGTCTTTTTATATGTCACATTCGAGTCAAGAATATCTATAGATGGAATTAACTCATCTAAGATTTTTTTTATTCATAAAATTGGAACTACGTGTGTTTGAATTTGTGATGGATACATAATTTTAAGCAAAATAACCTCAAAACCAAACATGCAATTAGTGGTAGGTTGTTACAATATGGCATATTCTTTGGGAAGGGAATTGTTATGCATTTTTTTTTTTGGCTAATTTTGTTTTTCAATGACAAAAAGATGCTAGTCTTTGAAGCTTCTCTTCAATATTATTATTATATTCTATATTTATTCTGTACGAATTTTCATATTCCGGAATTTTTTTTTTTTGAAACCATATTCCGGAATTTAATCGTTGTTCAGTATTTATCCCTTCTTTTAACATAATTTGGTCCATCATGTTATATATCTCGAGAATTAAATTGAGATTATAAAAATACAATTTATTTACATATTTTTCACGGCGAGTATTTTAAAAATTAAAGACTAAAATAACATATTATTCATTTTGCTGGAATAGAAATATTTTTAGTGCAAAAATATAATTTATAAATTTCCACCAGGTTATACATAAATTTGAACATGCAAAAGTAAATCTAATGGAAGAAAATAATTATATCTATTAATTTTTCTACTAACTTATTTAAAATTCATAGAATATCAAATTTTTTTTTGCAAATTTTACCAAAACATAATGAGTGTAACCTAAAAAAAAATATAATGAGTCTCAATGACATGAATTGGATGAAGAGATGATAAAGAAATTATTATAAATTGGAAGATAATAATTATATAAAAATTTAAGGATAGTTTTTATAGATATATACATACATTATTAAACAAAAGTTAAGACTTTGTGGGCACCTAATAGGTGGATCTGTCCCTGTCTGTAACTTGTGTGAGAACAAAAACTCTAACGACTTTTTTCCTAACAATAGTAGAATTCATTTTGAAATAGTGATTCTAGAAAAAATTGTGTTAAAAGTTTGTTGTTTTGTGAATAATACTTCAAAAATAAGTTTAATTTTTTTTTTATATTTATAATAAGATAGAATGGCTATTTAAATTAATTCTTTCAAATTAAAATTAATTCTTCTCTTGATAAAAAACATAAGTATTCACTTGTTTCTAAAATAATTTCACTCACCTCAAAAAAAAAAAAAAAAGTCTAACATGAATGATACTGCACAAAAGGGACTTGAGTGTGTAAAATAAAGTTTGAACATGCAAACAGAAAGAAACATGTTCTAGTCGGTATCCAACCATAAGCACCTCAAACACACCGCACACATAATTCGACATTCACCAAAGTAAAGGCCAAAGCTATGGAGCTACTATTTTGGCCGATGCCCAACCATGAGTACCTCCAACACCCGTGTGGTATCTCAGCTACACCTTGAGATAAGGTCATTGCTTTGTACCCGAGTTAATCCATGTTAAAGATGACTTACATTACTAACATCGGTCTATCTCATGCATCGTGGTCAACTTATGTACAAGTATTACCGACATACAACACCTGACAAGCGTTTTGTAGGACCATGCATATGTCGTAACAAGCGCACGAAACCATCCAAACACAAAGGAAGCACTGCTCCTAATTCACTTGGTGTTGATATACTAAGTTATGACTCAGACCCCCAACCACGACGCCTACCATCAAGGTAGATTTAAATCACTCTCCAACGCGTTTTCCGCTTGAATTCTTAATTTAACCAAAAAACTGCTCATAAACTTAGTAACTTGAATGGCATAATATCTTCACAAGTACCATTGACAAATTAACATATACGAACGAGGGAGGAGCATCCATCGAGCACAACGCGCCACCGACATCACCAATGCACCGTACTTGAAAATTTACACTTGATTTACAATGATTAGTTGGATTATGTTCGGAATCATGATAAAAAAAAATGCTCTCAATATTTAATTAGATTCACATAATTGTCAAAAAGCATGCACCCCCTGTCATATATTAATTTTCTCATATATCATACTTCATTTGAATTTTGATATATTCACATTTATTTATTTATTTTATCATATTTCAATTTACTTTTTTTCTATATCTTTCACTTATTTTTCTATTACATCACTCATCATATCCGTTAGATCTTTCTTTTCTTTTTCTATATCACACTAAGTGTGGGTGAGTTTTTGATGTGAATCGAACTTTCAGTGTGTTTGGATTCATGTTTGGAGAGGCCAAATGTGGATCCAGCAATTTAAAAACAACTATTTCTTGCTTATGCAAACGTGGATCTAGCCCAAACGTGAATCTAGACACCCTTTTTCAAACATGCAATTTATTGCTTCAAGTTAAATTTTGATTGGTTCGTATTTACTTTTTCATCAATCTCATTTCTTACCGTAACACTCTCTCTGTTCTCTTCTTATACCTTTCTAGGTGGGAGTGAGCTTGTGTGATTCAAATGCTTCAAGTTGGGTTTTTGAAACTTGAAAAACATTATTACATCAACTGAACCAGACCAAACCCCACTGTCCACTCAGAAAACATTTTCCTGGTTATTCGGATCAATAGAAGAATAGTGAGAATCAAATAAATTTTAGTTAAAAAAATGCAATAAAAGACAGGTTTCAAATTGTCGATCAAAGGAATAAGGTCTTCTAGCACCTCAAAGACAAGTGAGAGAAATGAGAAATGGACAAGAATGAGAAGGGACTGAAACAAAAATTTAATGGCATGGACCCAAATCTTATTTGAAAATTGAATGAATGTACCAAATTTGCAGGCAAGAAGGAGTGAGTGAGAGAGACTAAGAATACTAACTACACGCTATCTATGACCTTTCAAGAATCATGACTCCGAATGAAATGCCTTATCAGTTCAGTGAGTCAGATATAGACACCAGTTATTTCCTTTTCTTTAGCCCATTCAGTAACGTGAGAATCTTCTTCAATTTACTTTCATTCTCGATTCACAGCTAACTTTTCCTTTAAGTGTATGTGTGCGTTTGGATCATAACTAAGGTAGTGTTTGACCCAGCTTTTTTTAACTTAAAAGTTATTTTTAAGTTAAACTCACAATAAGATCTTAAAAAAAAGGCAAAAAAACTGTTTGTTAGTTTTCGTTTTTTTAACTTAAAAGTTATTTTTAAGTTAAAAGTTGTTTGGTAAAATATTTCTAAAAGTTTTTTTTTGGCAAGAGTGCTGCCGGAGAAGACGACCGAAGCGGCGGCGGTGGTGACCGGAGGCAGTGGTGGTGGCCAGAGGCGGTGGTGGTGGCCGGAGGTGGTGGTGGTTGGAGGCGGTGGTGGTGGCCGAAGGCGGTTGTGGCCGGGGCGGTGGGAAGTGAAAAAAGTAACTTATTAGAAAAAAATTCTCTCAATTAACTTTTTACATAAAAGTTACTTTTCAACATTTTCTATGTAAAAAAAAGTAACTTATTTTTTAAGATCTTATACAAAATTGTGTTTGACCCAACTTATTTTAAAAACAACTTAAAAGTAAAAAAAAAGTTGGGTCAAACACTATCTAAGTGTGTGTTAGGATCAGCGTTAGCAAAATTTGATCGGACTTGAATTGGATCTAACAAGAATTGAGTGTGGTAACGTGAATTTAAGTGAAGTGATTTATGTTTGAAGACATTTATCCAAAATTAATTTTCATAATTGAATTTTAGTACATTTACACAAAATCGGATCAGTCAGATGGAGAAGCTACTCTGAATCAATTTTCTCAGATCTGGATCAAACTTGTGGAATCGATACTCAAAATTGGTTCCTAAACATTTTCAAAACAATGGAGATCCACGTTTGAGACTCATATCCACATTTTAGACTCATATCCATGTTTGAGAATTGCAACCAAACACACCCTAAATATTTCATCTCTTTTCATCATTATTTATATTCTTTTATAAATACTATTATTTAATTTTTCATAATTTTCTAATCACCAATGTCAAAAAATTCAATATTATTAATTTATAGGTTAATGAATTTTAAATTTCAGTACACTATATAAGTTTTTTTTTTAAAAAAAAGAGTACACTATATAAGTTAATCAAGAGACATAATGATGTATCAAGACTCACAATTATTTCAAATGATATGACTGGTAATGATTGTCATGTGTTTCAATTTCACTAAATTGAACATTTCTATGGTAAGATCATCACTAATCTCAATTTAACCAATAAATTTATGTCTCAACTCTCACTTAATAAAATTATGTCATATCAATTAAAAAATATATAAATATGACACGTATACTCTTACATGAGTGATTTTTAATTGCATTAATCCAATCCTATTGGTGGAAAGAATGAAATACCATTTAGAAATAAAAAAATCTTGACCTATCTCTATTAGGTCGGGATGTGTGTTTTCCTATTTGGTTGTTTGCATTAAGACTAATGTTCAATTAAAAAAAATTATTTGACTGTATCTTATAGTATTGATCGAAACTGGTCTGACAAATCACCTCAAACGAGATGTTTTTTTCTTTTCAGGAACTAGGAGCGGGACAAAATGTTTCTGTGCGTCAAGTCAAGCCTCCACTGCTTTCCTCTGGCCACTTGGATCCGGTAGGGGTGGTACCTGCAAAGAGATTTAGACGCCCAAGTCAATGTCCAGAGGAATTAAGTATGAAAGAAAGGGTGAGAGAGTTACATTGTCTTACCCGTTGAGGCGTATTTATAGGTACAAGGTAAGAGGAGTCCTAGATGACGTCATATCATTATCGACATGCTTGGGTCAATTGTTGGATTTGATTGAGGAGTTGTTCCATCATACATGAGAGGAATAGTGTGATTGGCCTTCTGATAATGTTCTACTCTACTTGCTCGGCTACTGCTCCTTTATTTCCTTAGGTTCTGTTTCGTGCATAGGAGTTTTTAGGCGATAGAGGCTTTTGGGGATGCGCGTTTAGTCCTCTCTTGTGTTTTTGGGCCTTTTTATTCAAGTGTTGATTTCTAATTACAAGGATGATGAGGTCCCTAAGGTGAACGTCGGTAACCGAGCGTAAGTTGCTAGCAAGTGACTTTCATATCGAGCAGAGTATCAGGGCCGTTCCCGTCGTCAGCTGAATAGTCTCATCCTGAATCTTTGCCGGGTATCATGAAATGAGGATGTTTCTAGTTTATTACGTCTACTCGATGGGTCTTGAGGTTCGATTAATTGGGTGACCACGAGCACAATCTCGGTCTCAAGAGGGGTGATTTGACCAAATCCCATTCTTCTAAGTCCTTAGTCACAAACGACTATGTAATCGGTTACACGAATGTATGTCAACACTTATACAGTATTTGAAAGGATTCACGTAAATAGCTTATAAATGATCACTTATGCAAATAGCTTATAAATAATCACTTATGCAACATGTGTTACGCTAAAAAAGTGTCAGGTGCACGCTTATACAATATCAAGCATATTTAATCACTCATGCAAGTGTTGAGGCAGCAACTAAAATGAAAGTGACACCTAGCAAAAATTGTAGTTGAGCAACTAAAATATTCAGCCTAATAATTCAGCAAACGTGGTAGCTTGCAGTTTTTTTCAACAATTCGGAACATATCGTGCTCCAAACATGCAAAAACAACATTTTTAATTGTATTATCACTTTTTAATGATCATACTACAGACAAAAATTTGTTATGAACATATATGAACATAAACTGTCTGCATACTTAGCAGCAATGACTTAAAATTATTTGGCACAAAAACTAGTAGTTTAAGAAAAGAAAATTCTAAAATCAGATTTGATTTCAGTCAAAAAGTAGGAGCAGGTGGCGTGTAAAGTTGATTCTTCTTCTATTAATTAACCCCGTTAGTTACATTGCATTAACACCAATACACAGTAAGGAGCTGGAAGATCAGAATTAGACAGAAACAGAGACATTTTTTTTGGAAGCAGAAGCAATGTACAGAGGACTAAGCTTTGTCTTTCTAAGAAAAATCTATACCAAAATTCTTCTGATCTGATTACAGCAGAATTCATATCATTCACCTCCTTCTCAATCAATCTGCTTTTTGTACAGTGGTCTTAAATAAGAGGATGTGTAACTTTTGATCCATGGAGAAATATAGAAACCCTCCAACGGAGTGGGTCACAAAAGACCCAAAACTTGTCCCCACAATACAGTGCCATGCCGGCCCATACACCCCATCAAATTCCTGCAAAAATATCATATCCAAACCGACCAAATTTCATTGACCAATCAACCACACAAAATTCAAAGACTCCAAATTTGAAAATGCACAACCTTTAAACCAAAGTCCTAAATGCAATCATACATTAAATTAATCAAGCAAAACCAAGATCAAATGAGTTCATGTTACTAAAAAAAACACCATGAAGTCAAAATTACTTTAGATAGAAGTAACTTTCTCTAGTTTCTGCGACTGTCAACCATGATTTTGTTCTTAGTGGCATTTCATCGAATAGAATGTGTGCATAATGTTATATGATATTTACCTTCTTGAGGGATAACGCAAGGGTCTTGGATGTGAACTTCTCCATGCTATCTATGGCTTTTCTAGCACAATCCACAGCATGGATCTGCATAAACGGTGGCATATCAGCTGAAACCATTTTCGCTCCATTGATTGCAAACACATCCCCCAAATCAACCTGCGACCCGCAGAACGATCTTCTTTTTCCGCCACTCGGAGCCAGAGAAACAGAAACTCTGTCTACAACATCGTGCTTTTCCACAACCTGGTTCCTCGATTTCTCAATCTTTTTCTTAACTTCCTCAACCATAGACCTATCACTGGAATAATCCTTCTTCATCGACCCGTGTTGAAGTTTCCTCCTTTCCGATTCTACACTTGTTTTCTCTTTGTGGGTCTTCTTGGCAGGGTCCTTTTGAAGCTTCGGCGCGAGTCCTGTGATGTGGGTGTTCGATTTGGGGAGCGAGTATTTGGAGGAATCAACTATGGCAGAGGCTGTCATGGACTTGGTCTGCAAAAGCGTGTCAACGAGAGAAGCGTGTTTGGTTTGGTGCGATTGTTTGCGGGATTTGTGACCCAAATTTAAGCTGGAGAAGGGTTTTACCAAGAAAGAGGGTTTATTAGAGGCGTGGATGAGATCTGGGTTTGGTTTTGGGTAGTGATGAGAAGGTGAGGCGGCGAAGATGGTGGGTTTCGGGTGCTTCGCCGGAGCAGGTGGGTGATTGGGTTCTGGCTGTGCCAAGTTCCGCCGTTGAGAGTGGCGGTGCGCCATGAATGTGAACGGAGAGTGTTGTTTTTGGGTTTGGTTGTTTTGTTTTGTTATGGAAAGAGAGAAAAATGGAATGGTATAGATAGCTAATGCTAATTAACCCTTGCGGGTTGTTTGTTGTTGTTTTCTAGGTGTTGGGGAAATGGTTAAGTTGGAGTGAAGGAAAGAAAGGTCACTTTGGTTTTGGTTCATAGTGTGCATTGGATGGAGACTTGTGCATGGAGTGCTTTTGGACTTTCATTTAACTAAGCATGAATTTATATTGAAGCTAATTTGTAAAAAAAAAAAAAATCTAATTCACGTTAATCTCAACGTCTCAAATTTCTTACTTCTCAAATTCTAACTTCCTTTTATTGTTGCTTTAAAAAATATGAGAAATCATGCGCGCGCCGAAAGATATATGTCCACACTTCATATTCTCTTACATCTTATTTTTAAATTCTCTCTTTTTACTTTTTTTTTCCGAGATATTTTACGGCCGACAATCGTGAGATTAATCTTTTAAGGCTCTAAAATCACATTAAGTATGTAAGTTTCTCCCAACAAATATCTCTTCATACACTCCGTCCAACAATCAAATTCAGAAGAATCATATGTTTAAAGAGACCAACTAAGGTTTAGGTGGAAGAGTGAGGGTGAGAACATGACATTTTTCAAATAAACATGCGTGAAGGTAGCGTTTGATTCTGTGACGCGCCAAGTTGTGGGAGTGGGAAATGGGAATTATGAATTGTTGACCGTTGACTGAGTATGTGTAAGATCTTACGTATGAGAATGGGATAGGTATTGGTGAAAGGTTGGAGGCCAGGTTAGGTTACGTTGCCTAGAGGTACAAACAAGATTTTTCGTATCACCGATTGATGGATGGCATTGTATTTTCTGGACTATTGCACGTTTCACAATTTTATACTAGTTGCTATCTTATAACTTATATTTTCTCAGCTTTTTTTCTTTCTAAAATATGAGTCATTTTTTAATATTTATAAAGTATTAATTAATTTACCCTCATATTTAATAAGAAAGAAATAATATGATTTTAAAAAGTTTTTATCTTAGAGAAAGAAATTTATGAGTAGTTTAAAAAAGTCAATAATTTTTTTTACAAATTTATTGTTTGTGACTACTTTTTTTAATATTTGAGAATTAGATAAGTGTGACTTATAAATTGTGATGAAGAGAGTATTTATAGTTAAAAATTAAAGTATGCTTATAATATTTGATTTTAGGGGTTGAAAACTGAAAAATAATTAATAATTTTAGTTATTGAAATAGTTAAGGCTCCGTTCAGTTTGGTTTTGAGTTTCATTTTAGTGCAAAGAAACAAGAGTTCATTTAATTTGTTCTCATGGTAAATTTGGTAATCGTGTTTCTAATCTCACAGCACACGTATGATTGATTTACATTAATTGTAGCTAGGACTTTTTTTTGGTAAGGGCCTGTCTCGTTAGGAGTTGGAATTGGCGGAAATTATGAATATGTGGTTAAATTAATTGGAAGGTGAATGTGTCATCCTCTTCATTTTTCAACTTAGAATAAATACACATTAATTATGACAGTCCTTTAATTATTACTACTATAACTTGAAATAATACTATCACTATAGTCCTTCAGCCGTTTGATTATAGGCTCATAGTGAGAACCCTTTAATAACCATCTCATTTAAACATTAAATTAACTTCACTTAACCCAAAGAGTTGGTTTAATGGAGTATGACAAAGTGAAAGACTTTACAGGTTTGAATCTTCACTAGTTTTTTTGAGGTGAAATAAATTTAAATTTTATATAAATGTTTTTTTGAACCCAGTAACTTTTTCTACTTTGAATTGAGACACCATTCTTCACTCTAAATCTTTAATAAAAAAGATTAATGTCACTTTATTATTATATACTACTTGATCATTTTCTTTTAAATATCAAATCAATGCAAACATTTTAGAAATACTCCATTGATGTCAATTATATATTTGAAATGTAATAAAAATTATATATTTGAAATGATGTTTGCGTTTAATTTATAATAATATGGACAATATTTTCTCGTCTTAAACAATTCTGTCCATATCCCCATTCCCCACCCCGATTATCATTTTCAAAATTTCCAACTTGTTGTATGAAAACCGAAATACACAACTTACTATTTAAGTTGGAAAATATATTCAATATAAAAAGAAGCATCAATTATAATATACTTGTCATTGCAATTTAGCAAATTACTTATATCTTTAAATCAAAAGTCTTTGATAAATGCATAATTCTTAAGATCATTACCTTTTGATCAAACTTCTTATTCAAAGAATTCAATTTGGATGCATCTTAAAACTTCTTTACTCCGACCCAATCATTTAATACTAATTATTAGATATTTGTATTATTCAAAATTAAAAGCTATAGTTATGTTTTAATGTGACGACCAATCATTCAATTTTTAATGTGACGACCAATCATTCAATGTCTGTATAATCGTAAACCTTTTTTTTTTTAATTAAATTAAAAGCTTATTTTCTGATGTGGCAACCGATCATTGGATATTTCATAGAGAAATTTTAAACGAACACTACATACATATTAAATCCAGTTCAAAAACTAAAATAATTTTAGATTTAATTATTACGTACTGACAGTGTAAAGATATTTTACACAATCATTTAAATAGAACCCATCAATTTATCATGTCATGGTTAAATTTGAATTTTAAAATATTTAAAATAAAAAATTGAAAGATGCGATTGGATGCATGAGTAAATTTTTTATAGTGTCACTGCATATAAATTAAATCCATAAATTTATATATAATAATAACTTGCCTTATGTGCTCGGATAAAAAAAATGTAGGATATGATTCAAATTCATGCCAGAGAAACTAAAACATTAAAGTTTGTAGAGAGAAAACATATAGTGACAAGTTTTTCCTCTATAAGTAGATGCACCAATGTCACTTCAACACTCTTATTCTAATACCACTTATTTCATTGGTTGAATTTGTGTGAGTCCCACTAAATTAGGATTGCGATATAATTTAGTGGATTGCCCATAAATTTCAACTAATAATTAATAGTGTGTTAGAAATAGAGTATTGCTTGAATCTCTTTGTCTTCGTGGTGGTGCACGACCACAAATGACTTCTCTGGCACGACGGAGCTGGGTTGAGACAATAGGGTGTATTTGTAGAAGACGATCAAGTCACCAAGAAAGCAAAGAGAGAATTTCAAAGTATAAGACAAACTCTAAGTTTGCATAATGAGTAACGCATGCATATATGAATGACTATATTCCTGTGTTTATAGACTTGATGACCATCATAATTGTCTCTCATAGTCTTTAGGAAGCCTTGTGGAATGTATTCAAAGATATTGTCTATGCTTGAGAAACTTTGTATAAATGTTCTTAAATGAGTTAGAGTCCTGCCACTCGACCTCGGATGGGACACGAGGTTCCTTAGCTAAGTCGCTTCATCTGCCACTTTGGTGCTCCCTTGGTTGTAAGACCTTTGAGTTGGCGGAGATGTTGGGCCTTGTAGTCTTTTGAGCCGATCGGAACGTTAACATTAATGTTCAAAATCAATAAGACTTTTGTCAAACCTTCTCCTTTCACCTCTTTCTCCATAGTAAAAAGGTGTGTATGTTGCATATTTGATGATTTATGTTCTAATATTCTTCTTCTTGTAATCTTATTTTACTTATGGATATCTACTTAGGGTTTACCTAATATACACTAATAAAAGTGGACCAAAATTGTAGCACTAGAATTTGACCGGTTAAATAGGTTATTGTTTGTTATTTTATTTTTTATTTTTTACATCCTGCATGTGCTTAGTTTACTCAAGACTACTTTCTCTAGTTTTGCTTGCATACCTTCTCGTCCTGTGTTATGGCCCGACGCTTCCTCAACTTTAGCTCCAACATCAGCTTCCTCCTCTCGGTCGTCGTCCTCTGCCAATCCATCCATGACCACAAAATCTCCAACCTCGCCTCTTCTCTTAGCCCGTCAAAATTGTCGTAGAAACCCTCAAAACCCTAAGCTTCAACCAGACACATGAATTAATCAAAAATTACATTTGGAGTGCCACATAAGCTCTCGCCAGATACATGGCAAAATGGTTAGAGATCCGCCTCCAACGAAAATTGAAATATGAGTTTTTCTCTAAATACAGACGCATTTTTCTAATATTACTCATGTCATCTTTAATTTTATAGTGACTAAAAATCTAAATTATCTCAACTAAACATGAGGTATTATCTCCTCTTCGATAGTTCGATAATATATTAACACGTGTTTTGAAATGATTTTTTTTTAAAAATAAGTCAAAATAAATATTGTTACATGGCGAAAAGTTAGAGAGATTTAACCCAAATGTATAAATAATTTGTTATGAATTCAACCGTTTCAAGTTTGAAGGTGAATGGGAATTGTCTTCGAAATGTGGCTCATTGCATCACTCCTCACTCCATCTTCACTTCACACATATCACGAATTATGAAGACGCTACCACCATTAACAGCAACACCATCCCCAACCCAAAACCTCTTCCGCCATTGAAGGCAACCCAACCCCAAATCAGAGATGAAGAGAACCAGAGCGGGAAAATTCGAAACCTTCATCCGGCAACGATCCTTTCAAATTCTGATCGCCATTGCAATTTTGTACCTCCTCTTGTTCACGCTTGAAATCCCCTTTGTTTTCACAAGCCCTCCTGTCTCGCTCGACTCGGAACAACCGAGTCAGACCCAGCAACTCGGTCACCGCCACAACGTGATCGTCTCCGGGCTGGTCCTAAACGACGCCGCATTCCGTTCGAAGGTTCACCGATCCGCCTGCCGAGCGGGGAAAACGGTTTGGAACCAGCTTCAATCGGGTGACCCGCGAATCGTCGCCGCTCCGAAGCCCCACAACCGGATCGGGTCATGCCCGAGGTCCGTTTCGGTGAACGGGTCGGAGTTTATGAGGCGCGGGAGCGTGATGGTGATTCCTTGCGGGCTGACATTGGGGTCCCACATAACGGTGGTTGGGAAGCCGTTGGAGGGGAAGTTTAAGATGTGCCATTTCGTGATGGAGTTGCAGGGGTTAGAGACGGTGGAAGGGGAGGACCCACCGAGGATCTTGCATTTCAATCCGAGGTTGAGAGGGGATTGGAGTGGGAAACCCGTGATTGAGCTCAACAACCGTTACCGAATGCAGTGGGGCTCTTCATTGCGCTGTGATGGTTCCAAATCAAGAGCTGAGGACGATACTGGTAATTAAATGAAATGAGCTAAAATCATTTATACTTCATTGTTTTATTCAATAACATGTGCTTGCTAGTATTTTATGTGGTGTATGGAAAATGCCTTGCGTTTGCATGATTACTTTACAGAACAGATGATGCTCCTCAGTGTTGTCAAAGAGCGGTTATAGCACTGCGCTATGGCATGGCGCTCTGAGGGCTCACCACTACTCCGCTATTTTCCGCTTTGAGGGCTTGAAATAGCGGATTTTTGGCTTTCCGCTATTTTCTGCGATCCGCGATTTAGAAAGCTGAGGCTGACTCAGAATGGTGGCATATTAGTGTTTAATAACAAGTTATGCTTTGTTATATCTTCCCTCTGCATTTCCTTTCAATGTAAAAAAGGCTTCTGATGAAGCTGGTTTGTCATTTGTGTTAGGATGAATATGTGGTTTGCTGGTTTCTATTGGGAATGTGTTGTAGGGTGTGGATCCTTTACTAGGAACTTTGAAATGCTATGGCTTTTTTCTCAGTTCAAGTTCTTAACTTGTCTCTTTTATCTATATTCATTCAATTTTCTTTAGGACTTACCCCTCCTATGTATTGACTGTTGATAACTGTCTCTGTAAGAAAATATGCCATAGTCTAATTCTTTGTTTGATTTTTCATGTGTATTGTTTATTCATTTTAGTTGTGATGGCTCTTAATTGAGTTATTGCTCATGTACCATTCAGTTGATGGGCTGGTGAAGTGTGAGAAGTGGATTGGGGGCGAAGAAAGGGAAGAAATGGAGTCTAAATCAGCATGGTGGTTGAAGAGACTGATAGGCCGGACAAAAACAATAACAGTTGACTGGCCATTCCCATTTTCTGAGAACAAGCTATTTGTTCTTACTCTTAGTGCTGGATTGGAGGGCTATCATATTAATATTGACGGGAGGCATGTGACCTCTTTTCCTTATCGCACTGTGAGTAATATCATTGAACATGCCATCCTGAAGATGAGTTTATATAATTTATAAACTTTGTATTTTATATTGAACAGGGCTTTACTCTCGAGGATGCCACTGGCCTTACTCTGAGTGGACATATTGATGTCCACTCTATTTTTGCTGCCTCCTTGCCTTCATGGCATCCTAGTACTTCCCCGCAGCACCATCTTGAATATTCAACCATATGGTGTGCTCCATCACTTCCTGACCCTGGCGTGGAAATGTTCATTGGCATCCTCTCAGCTGGAAATCATTTTGCTGAGCGAATGGCTGCAAGGAAGTCATGGATGCAGCATAGCCTTATCAAATCTTCAGAAGTGGTGGCTCGTTTCTTTGTAGCACTGGTAATGGTGTCAAGTCGACAAGTTTTTCATTTTCATGGTTATTTGTTTGGTTTCCCACCGGGTTATTCACATTTGAATGTTTTTTACAGCACCCAAGAATAGAGATTAATGTAGAGTTGAAGAAGGAAGCAGAATTTTTTGGAGATATTGTTATAGTTCCATACATGGATAACTATGACCTTGTTGTGTTGAAAACAGTGGCCATATGTGAATATGGGGTAAGTCTTTGATTGTTTAAAAATCTCAGGTTGAAAAACTAATAAATTCGTACAGATATATGTAAGAAGTGTTACGTTTTTCTCACAGCTTCACACAGTTTCTGCGGAGTATATCATGAAAGGTGACGATGACACTTTTGTAAGAGTGGATGCTGTTATAAGTGCAGCAAGGAATGTTCCAGATTCTATGAGCTTCTATATTGGGAACATGAATTACCGCCACAGACCCTTGCGGCATGGTAAATGGGCTGTTACATACGAGGTAATCAGAACCTGTAGCTACTTTTTTTTTTGTAGTTCAGGAGCCAAAGGTGTCTGGGAAAAAATCTATGAAATTGGCAGTTATGAATTATCATTGAGAATGTGTCCTGTTCTAAAAAATTTGAACTTCTTGTCTTCTCCTTCCCTCTCTCAACTGTCTTGCTATCAGTAATCAAGTCCCCATTTTGTTAGTTAGCACCAGGTTGCAGCACCGTCTCTGAAATTTTGGGCTGGAGACACCTATCTCAGTTTACCATACATATTAGCATTCAATGAAATGCGTTGTTGAGTTTTCAGAACTCTTACTATAGAATTGGTTGTGAGCTTGAGTGATTTAATAACCTCCCTTGGGTCTTACCTGTTGTCCCATCACATCTAACTAATCGCCAGGGATAATTTTGGTGTATGTAAATATATTGAATTCTTTGATTGCCTTCTGTTTTCAGGAGTGGCCAGAAGAGGTTTACCCACCCTATGCTAATGGACCGGGTTATATTTTGTCTTTTGATATTGCAAACCACATTGTATCTCAATTCGAGTCGCATAAATTAAGGGTTAGTTTAAATCACTGCACATTTTCCCTTATCGTCCTGTTATTGGTCAAGTTTCTCAATGCCAATGCATCTAGTATCCATTGTGGTTGAAGTTGGCATCTTCTTGATTATGCAGTTATTTAAGATGGAAGATGTGAGTATGGGAATGTGGGTAGAGCAATTTAACAGGACCAAACAAGTATACTATTGGCATAGCTTCAAATTCTGCCAGTATGGATGTGTAGAAGACTATTACACCTCCCATTACCAATCGCCTCGACAGATGATGTGCCTCTGGGATAAATTGCAGCAGCAGACAAGGCCTCAGTGCTGCAACATGAGATAGCGATGAGGTATAAGATGCCATCTTTGAATTCATTGAGGAACAAAGAAAACAAGTTTTGCAGTCTTAGCTTTTAGCTTCTAGCTTCGTTTATTGTATATAGTATATACAATGGAGCTTGGGTAGTTAAACGTAGTTCTGTATAAAATGGCCTTTTAAATTACTTATTTATTTATTCTTTGGTTAACATAGGAAAGTTTTCATTACTTGATTGGAAGATGAGAATGAAGGTGGGCTAGGATTCTGGGAAGAAGGAAGTTGGGTAACATATTGCTAAACATACATGGGTAGAAAGTAGAAACTAGCGAGTATTTCTTACATGTATGAGTGCTTTTTAATTTAGATAAAACATGAAATAATTCCAATCCAAAATATATTTAAGATTAAATTATTTTAATATACCAATGTTTCTCTCTCTATGTATGCATCTTTAGAGAACTTGGAACTATGTATTCTACAAGTCTACAGCTGAATGAATGACATTCACCTTAATAAAGATAGTGTGATATTGACTTTTCCTCCACCTTGAATATCACATGATTTATCTTCCGAAAATTAATATTATGATGGTATTGTCGCATTTTCTTCATTGATTGGAATGACAGGGCGTGATTATAACTAATCACACTTTTATGTAGTGTAGAATCTACGTCAACGTTCAAGTCAAAAAGTTCTAAGGTGCTTATAGTGCTTATAGAATAAGAAACCATGTTATTAAGATGGAATCAAACATGTAAATCTCATTTAGCTGACAAGCAGTGCCTTAGAATAAAAGAAAAAAATTACTTGTTTACTACTCCGTCGGTTCCTTTTCCTTTTTATAAGAGGTGAGTTATGGGGGTTGACCGTTCCTTTTTATAAGGACTAGAGGAAATTTTGTGCCAAATTAATTATTTTTTCACCATTCTACCCCTATTCAATTCTGGATAATAATTACATCACATTAATTATGATATTTCTTTTTTCCATTTTCCAAAGACTAGGTACATGAACCGTGCTTATCAAAAAATGTGAACTATGCATTTTCATGGCAATCAATTATCTAACTTATCCACTCATATTGCATCACATTAATTCTCAATGATTCCTCACTCTCTTTTTTACAATAAATGGTGTTGGTTTATTCAAAAATAAATAAATAAAAATAATTAGAAATATGGAAATACATTTACTATGTTAAAGGGTAATTTTGGAAATTCAACAACAATTTGGTACAAATTTAATGTAAAAAACTAGATAAACTAACTTTCTTAAGAGGTGTGCAAAATTAGTTTATCTCTTATAAAAAAACTGAGGTAAGAAAATTATTACTCAGAAACGATTCATGGACATACTACTTGGGGTAAGAAAATTATTACTCAGAAACGATTCATGGACATACTATTTGGGGCACAATCTTTTGGATATGTGCATTTGCTATAAATATGTATATGTGAAAGGTGTCGGTCACAAATATGTGTGTATAAGAGCTCAATTTTACTACACAAATATTTTCTTTCGGGTTGTATAAATGACTTTATCAACGGATTAAATTATTCTAATGGCAATTCACAAAAGTTTATATGATCCAAAAACTTCGAGAATGGCTGGTTTGAAATATTTGAAAACAATAACACCACCCAAAAGTACAAACGAGCTAGCTTTCTCTCTATAATTATATTTCTTTTCAAGCATTTTCGTTTATTTCTTCCCACATAAAAGTCTATCCCATTATTTTGTTAAATAAAAGAGAGGAACTAGAAAAGTTACATGACCATCACCTTCTCATTACAACAGTGAAACAGTGTCTTTTTCTTCAATGAAGTACGAGTTTTCCACGAGGGTGATAATGACTGAAGATTTGGTCTATTTCCTGAGTTCAGGATATGAACTGCACAAGCAGTACTGGCAGAGTTATTGACGTTGTGTATTAGATAAGAAAGTGTCAAATTTTTTTAACATCAAAATTTAAATACCACTTTAGGAAGTGTCCTTATCAATATTCTCCTTGGTCCATGACCAGAGGGTGTAGCTAACAGCAGGGATCACATGGGCAACACTTGAAGATTACAGAGTAGCAAATAAATATTCTCCTCAATCTTATATTTCTTTTTAGGATATATTTTGTACACAAAGTCAATTAGAGTAGCAGATTTCTTCACTTCAAGAAGATTACAATTACATCATCTTTTTTCTGTCTTAATTTACCAATTAAGGTTTGAACAGTTGATTAGATTGAGTATGAGATGGATTGAATGTTGTTGAGAGTACTCGTTATTAGGACCCTCGCCTCTCGAATAAAACACATTTTGTGGTCGTTTCGTGCGAGCACCCGCAGTGAGAAAATTAATCATTACTGTGGGCGTGGATACCTGTTCGTCTATACGAATAAAACACATTTTGTGGTCGTTTCGTGCGAGCACCCGTAGTCGGAAAATTAATTATTACTGTGTGCGTGCAACGTAATTAACTACCAACCAGTTTTGTTTCTTAAGCTGAAGGCTGACTCAACTAGCAAGTAAAAAATGTAGCTTAGGAGGTATATATTTAAAAAAACATTTTCTGAGTCTTTAATTATCTAATTAAAGTCTGGAACTGTGACCTACGTAACCCATCAGCATCAGAGAAATATCTATGATCATGAAAAAGAGTTGAAGTAAACTTGAATACGAAATTTTTCACATTTACCCTCAATAATTAACTTCGCAGCTAATCTTGGGAGGCATTAATCTGATGACCTCACAGTTCTTTCACGTCATTATAAACATTCAGTTAATCCTAACAGGTTGGTTCAGTAAACCAATGACAAAATGTAATATCTAACAGGTTATAAGTTTGAACTCTTGCTAGTTTTTTTGGGTGAAGTAAATGTAAATTTTCTATAAATACTGTTTGAGCCATATTGTTTTTAATGTATTTTGTAAATGTTTTTGAGTGACTATTTTTAATTAATTTGGACTGGGGCACCGTCCTCGCACCCTTAAATTTTAAAAAAATAAATCATTCAGTTTAATTTTTTACTAGGTTTAATAAGTGGGAAATTGAAGAGAATGGATAAGATGCAAACATCTAACTCGGATCTAATTTGGAAAACATTAGCGGCATGTGACTTTAGCACTATGCAATTATTCTCTTTTTTATTATTACGTTTCAACAACATAAGGAAAATGACAAGCCCTGTGTCAAACAATGACAAGTAGACACAAAAGAACATGAAATTAAGTATTGTGAGCATGAGAAGGACCCCATTATGTGTTATGTTGAGAATCAACAAAGTTGCCCTAATAGATAATTGAGCCCCTTAAACTCCCAAATAAGGGTAAATTCTTGTTACTCTTTAACTATCGACTTGTCAATTAATTAAAAAAGAAAGTGTTATACTGTGAAGTCTCGGCTAAGTACCAACTTCACTAGAGAGAGACATATGGGCGCACTCATACATTTTTCACTAATATACTTCCAACACATATTTTAGCGGTGATTAAAAACTGCCGTTAATGTATATATGGTCGCTAAAGTGTGTGTGAGAAGTATATGATTACTCTTTGAACTCCCACTTGTCATGGCGCTAAGCACCTTGATAAATAAGGGGCCACATTTTTGGTATTTGCTCAGTTTCAATTGAAAGGTTCATTTTCAATTTGTCATGTCATGTCCAATAACTCAATAAGACACAGCATACAGCGAATCAGAGCATATTTTTCAGGTTTTGGGACCACTTTCCACATAGTCCCACCAAATCAAAGACTTTAGTGGAACCTAATATTCTATGTCACTTGTCCTTATCTTAGTTTTCTAAAGAAATCTGGTAGTGTCATTTGACTCATTGTGTGTGCTTACTTATTAACACCGATCTTTTCTCCCTTCCAATAATCCAATCCCTACCCACTCAACCTTCTTTCTCCTTTTCTCACATGCTTTTTAAGAAATATCATATGCAATTATTTAAGTGCTCTAAATTGTTTGGATATAATTTACTTTAGTAGAAGTGAATTACTTTATGTTTAGATAAATTTATAAGAAATGCTATTTATAAAGTAATATTGTGGAATTTTGTTGTAAAATTTTATTGTTAGTCATGTCTACGGCAGAAGTAAGAACTTGTAGTTTCATTCTAAAATTTATTTTGGAGCTACAATCAATTATAAGAGAAAACATCCAAATGTTAAAAAAAATGATTCACAAAATAAAAGAATCAATTTAAAATCATGTGTTAGTTCATGTTATGTTTGAGAGTCTTCATGATCATGTATTCTAGAATTCAATTCATGATGGCATTATTCAATTCAATTTGTGGTGGTGGTTGTGGCGGAGGGTGAGGAGGTTGAAGGGGGGAGGGTGGTGGAGAAAGGGGGGTGGTGATTGACGTGGCAGGGAGGAGAAGATGAATTAGGAGAAAAGAGGAGTCATAATAGAAATTAGAAAACTTCAGGGTGAATTAGTTGAAATATTGCTTGCGGCATGAGGATTCCTGGCATGAGAATTTCTGAGAATATTATAAGATTTATAAATGTATTTGATTAGTATTTAGTATTTACGGGAATGTTTTTAATTTAATTTAAAAATTTAAAAATAGAAGAATTTGAGAGTAGTGAGAAGTTACTTTCACTTTCTTATGAGAATGTAAGATTCCCAACCAATTTTATGAGAATCGAAGGAAATTATGAGAGTTATTTCATTAAAGTGTGAATGAATACAAATCAGAATTAGATTAGTGATACCCTTTTAGTTGTTTGCTACTTTCTAGTTTTCCTTAACAAGAGTGCTATACAAAGAGGCTCTTAAACTTTTAAACTTTCTTATTCATTCCATTAATTAAACAAACACACACTTAGGTGAGAGCTTTCAACTTTCTAGCTCTTTCCAACTTGCATCACCCAAACGAAACAGAGAGCTTTTCATCTTCATCATTCATCAACACAATGATGCCCCTGAAGATGACAGAGATGTGGGCAACAATGGGTTCAACCATAGCCAGCTTCATGTTCCTCTTCGCCATCATCCGCCAGTACTGCCCCTACGAGCTCCGCCGCTTCTTCGAGAAGCACACCCACACCTTCACCTCCTACGTCTACCCTTACATCCGCATCTCCTTCCACGAGTTCTCCGGCGACCGGCTCAAGCGCAGCGACGCCTACGCCGCCGTAGAAGCATACCTCTCCGCCAACACCTCAAAAAGCGCCAAAAGGCTCAAAGCAGAGATGGGCAAAGACGCCTGCAACCTCATCCTAACCATGGATGAACACGAGAGGGTCACAGATGAATTCAAAGGCGCAAAAGTTTGGTGGGTTTGCAGCAAAATCATGTCCCCAACAAGGTCCATGACAATCTACCAAGAACAAGAGAAAAGATTCTATAAACTCACCTTTCACAAGAAAAACAGAGACATGATTACTGGTTCTTATTTGGAGCATGTGATGAGGGAAGGGAAGGAGATTCGTTTGAGGAACAGGCAAAGGAAGTTGTATACAAATAGCCCTGGTTACAAATGGCCAAGCTACAAGCAAACTATGTGGAGCCACATTGTGTTTGAGCACCCTGCAACTTTTGAAACAATGGCTATGGAGCCAGAGAAGAAGAAGGAGATCATTGAGGATTTGGTTACTTTCAGCAAAAGCAAGGATTTTTATGCTAGAATTGGGAAGGCATGGAAAAGGGGTTATTTACTTTTTGGTCCTCCTGGCACTGGGAAATCTACAATGATTGCTGCTATGGCTAATTTGTTGGGATATGATGTATATGACTTGGAGCTCACAGCAGTGAAGGACAACACAGAGCTGAGGAAGCTTCTGATTGAGACAACTAGTAAGTCTATAATTGTTATTGAGGACATTGATTGTTCTCTTGATCTTACAGGGCAGAGGAAGAAGAAGGGAGAGAATGATAGTGAGAGTGATAAACTGAACCATGATGTTGTGAGGAAAGAAGGTAATAAAGAAGAAGGAAGCTGTGGAAGCAAGGTCACACTTTCTGGGCTGTTGAATTTCATTGATGGGATTTGGTCTGCTTGTGGAGGTGAGAGGTTGATTGTGTTCACAACAAACTATGTGGAGAAGCTTGATCCTGCACTCATCAGAAGAGGGAGGATGGATAAGCATATTGAGCTTTCTTACTGCACTTTTGAAGGGTTTAAAGTTCTTGCTAATAATTACTTGAGGCTTGAGAATCATTTTTTGTTTGACACAATTAAGAGGCTAATTGAGGAGATTAAGATTACTCCTGCTGATGTTGCTGAGAATCTTATGCCAAAGTCTGCACTGGATGATGCAGATAAGTGTCTTTCAAACCTGATTGAAGCACTTGAGGAAGCAAAAGCAGAGGAGGTTCTGAGACAGAGTAGTTCTAGTTCTGTTAAGGAAAAGGATGATGAATTGGGACGCTTTGGTCCCATTAAGGAAAATGGCAACTTATTAGATGACAAAGAAACTGATCAAGTAATGGATAAAAGCGTGAGACGGAACATTTGTGCTAATGTTGTGTAAAAGAGATTCTGGAATGAGGGTAGAATGTGAGGCACATTTCTGATCATAGTACTTAGTATCATGTATCTGTCTTCCTGTTACATGAGAAGGGGCAGAAAAGAGGGATTGAGGGATTAATATACATCAACAATATGGTTTGGTTCATATTGTAATGTAATTTAGCTTCTCAAATCTCTGATATTCTTCTAAATCCTCCTACTTTTGGGATTAATTTTGAACTGCCATTAGAGGGAATGAATTTCAATGTTAATGGGATAGGCCCCTCCCTAAATTTTTTACCCAAAAACAACTTGCTGTAAAAATATATTTATGTTACTTCTGCAGTAGATATCTCTAATGTTGAAACAGAATTTTTGCAGTAACTTTACCACTTTCTTTTGGACCACATTTTCACTCACTTTTTCTTTTTAATTTTTTCTTGTTATCTTATCACATGACTTATTATATCTCTTTTTTTTATCTTTTTTTATTTCAATTTCTCTCATTGAAATGTAAGCAGAACGAGTGTGGATGAACTATTATTAAATCCGTGTAGGTGTTTCAATGAAAATATTAATCCTCTTTGATATTGCTATATGAAGATTTGTAACCTAGAGAACTACCATCCTTTAAAATGTTGCTCATTACTTAGTTGACTTTCCTGTGAACAATTACTGTTATATAACCATGGATATGTCTCTTAATCTGTTCAATTCAATCATAATGGAAACTTGTGTAGGTTATCACTAAGCATGTAAAGTTGTAGTGCATGTTTACATGTCTAAAATTCATATTGAGACCATAAATGACGTTTATTTATAAACAATAATATGTAGCTTTTTAGTTGACGTGAAGTGTTTGTCCAGCACACATCTAAATATACAAATAATAGATACTAGGACCAGACAAATAGTAAAGAAAATTGAAATCATGAAAAGAAAGAAAATGTAAGAAGAGAAAATGGTGAGTGATTCATAGAAAGCTAAAACATTGGGACTAAATGTACATTGTTTTTTCATAACAATCTATATAATAGGTTAATTTAATATGTGAGATTTATAGTTTAATATTTTTTTTATTAAATCCCTATAATTTTAAATTTTATGAGTAAACCCTTACCACACATATTAGATAGTTATGGCTAGTACTCTGAAAAAATGATCATGATGATAGTACTCTGAAAAAATGATCATGATGATAACTATGCATGTATTGATTAAACAAAAGTAATGATATTTTTAGGAACCTTTCTATATCCTCCGAACATAACATTCAAAATATCATGCAAATGGTGAAAGAAAGTTAAAATGTTAGCATTTATTAGCATTAGTTGGCCTTTGTAGTGAACACATGCATTGCAAATATAACATTCGGAGGATGTTTCGACTGATATTTTCGAAGGAAGAATCATTTTCCTATTTTTAGACGGATCAACCCACCAACTTGTATTTTGGTGGATCCACACTCCAATATGATGTGCTTTATGGGGTCAACTTGCCATGTTTTTTTTTTGCCTTTTCCCCATTTTTGCCGTTTCGCTATTTTTATTTTTTTAATTCTTTCTTAGCAAGTCAATTTTCACTGTATGATTAATAATTGATTATTTTCCAGGTATATATCACTTATATAACAATGTTAATAATTTCTTAACTATTTTTTCAGCATAAAATATTTGTACAAAACAAAAATCATACATAAAATCAATAATATCATAACAAAGATTAAGTGAATTGGATTATAGACTGAAAATTTATTAAATAAAACTAATTAGTGATTACAATCATATAATATGTGGTTTTACACTTAAAAATACAAAAAAAAATATATATACTTAGGATAAAATTACAATAAATTTATAATTATTTTAGTTCATTTAAAAAAACGTCAGCTGAAAATTCACGTGCCCACCCTTGCTTATCAAATTAATACTCCAAAAGAATTTATTTCATATTTCATACTTCCAAGAAAAAACTTTTCTTAAGAAAAAATCATTTCTCCATAATAAACCTTTAATTTAAGAACACATGCACTTGATGTTAAATATTAAAACTAATGTAAAATAGAAAAGAATTTTGGAAGACCAAAACTAATATTTCAAAAAAATAGGTCATGTGAAATAAATGAAATTTTAGGAGTGCTTAAGGAAGTGATTAACTCAAGACTATTATTAACCTTCCCAGTTAGTTCCATTATCATCAAAAGACCAGTTTCAGAACAAGTCAGAATGTGAAAAAAAAAAAACAGTCAACCAAAATGCTTTTTATGATCTCATGCTGATAAGTAGTAGCAAGCTGAAAGCCACATCTATTTTAAGGTTACAGTACCTTTAACAGTTATTGTTACATCAATTGGATGTGCTAAATAACATCCAACAATTCCTCATTTCATTTTGATGGACCCTTTGAATGTAGAAATACTAAAAAAGAATTACTACCTAATCTACATAACTCAGTATCATGCTGCTTCCAAGGGCTGCTCAGACTATGCCATAGAAAGAGACCTGATCCTAACTTGCTGTGGTGCTCATAACAATATTTTTAGTTCTATTATCATACATACACATTGGCTTCCATGATAGAAAATTGCAATACCTGCCATCATGCAGAAAAGGAAGCTTCAGTAATCATTGTCTTCATCTTTCATTATGGTATCTGGAATTGGACCATCATCAAAACCAGGGCTAGGGGCAAGTTCATTCAGATCAAGGAAACGTCTCTTTCCCATGCCTTCAGCTTCCTCCTGAGCAGGACTACTTAATTTTTCAGCAGCAGGCTGGTTTTGTTCATTCTCTTCTACTGCAGGAAATGCATCAGGCTCTTCTACTTTCATTTCCTGATCTTCATCATCATGGCCATCTGAACCTTCACTTTCCGACATATATTCCCCGTTCTCACTGGGATCTGAGTGATCGCCGGATGCATCGGACTTCTCGGGTTTAGAAACCTCTGTGTCTGATTCTGACAGTTCATATTGTTGGTAGTTTGTAGTATTTCTAGTTGCCCTCTTACTGCGTCTTAGACCGGACTGAATCTCATCGACGGGCCTCCGTTTAGTTTCCCTCCTAGTACGACCTGGCAATTGTTTAACTTTGCGGGGTTTGTCACTATCACTATCCTCACTGATGCTCAAGTCGTCGTCGTCATCATCATCATCTTCATCTTCTTCATCTTCAACATTATATTCATCCCATTGATCTTCTTCTTCATCTTCTCCATCTCCTTCAGAGCTACTAGAAACCTCCCTTCTCTGCTTACGTTTCTTAAGATATTCTTCATCATACACAACTTCTCCAACAATATCATCATCACTGTCAAAGCCTGCCCCATTACCTGGTCCTTGTTCAATGAAACCATTCTCTGAATACCGCTTAGGTCTCTGTCTTCGCCGCCTGTGGATTATAAAATAAACAGTTAGTATAAATTCAGATACAAGGCATCTGAACAGATTTGAAAGAAACAGACAACAAACCTTCCACCCAATGTGTCAGTTTTATGATCTTCCTCATCATCATCATCATCTGAGTCAGGTGATTCTGGAGACGGCATACCAAAATTCAAATGTTGAGCAGCATTTGAAGGACCGTAGTTACCGTTTGTCAAAGCTTCAGTTTTTGCTACTGATTCTCTCCTGCGCATAGGTTCTGGGGATGGCTGTTTCTGCCTGACAATGGAAGAAGCAGATATATAGCACCATGAGTCACAGTGCATGTGAATGAGTGTGACTGACCCATCTCCCTCCCAATATATATACACACATCATTCATAGATAGAGGAAAAGAAAACAATTAATTACAACATACTTGGTTACTTTAATTGCCTCACTGATGGAGCGATCATAATCATCTGCAATGACAGTAATGTCCAAGGTTAGTACAGAACAAGTACATAGCTGATACTCAGGATGTAAGATGATTCCTATCCAACCAAAATAAAAACAGGTAGTTCAGGTAAAAAAAAATTAAAGTTGGATCTTGCATAAAAATGTGACACTGAATTTGTTCATTTTCAATTTGCCTCACCACAATTTATCAACAAGGTAGGATGCAACCAACATTACTTTTGTTTTTGAAATCTTGATCCTACATGATTTAGAAAAGAAAGGTGGCCCAAGGCATAACTCTACAACTACAACCATGGGGAGGGCCAGAGTCCACAAAGTCACAAGGTAGAAACATTGAACCAAATCTTATCATCCTAAACTACACAGTAACTGAGTATGAAATACGATTTTTATCTGAAAAATCCTAATGTTGAAAAGGGCTGACCAAGGTAGATAGGAAAAATTCAATGACTAATTTATCAAAACAGGCCACAATCAGAAAGTTCCAGTACACTCCCTATAGTAGCACTAGCAGCCCCCTGGCACTTCGGTAGAGGTTAATACTTAATACTTCGTATTTTAGAATAATTTAGAGATTGTTTTCTTTATTTCCCTATTTATACTAATTTGTTTGCTTATTTAATTTTTCCCTATTTGACTAGAATTAAGAGTCTAGCATTACTATAAACAAAGGTAAGTGCTTTGTTTTTCATATCATAACCAATTTATTATATCAATACAATTTCTTTCCACATTCCATTCCTACTTTCTATACCTTAAAAGACTAAATCTTACCATTGGTATCAAAGTAGTGCCATCCTTTGTGACCTGTATTGAGTTATCATTCTATGATAATGTGAGTCTCTCCTCAACAAGCAATCTGGTCAATCTTTGTTATCTCAATTTATCAAGGTACTCTGTTATTTGTTCATTTTTGCGTTTCCAACTACTATCAACGCAGACCCACCAGAAGTTATTGCAGCAAGCTTCGACCCCTTTTTTGTTATTGAGTTTTAGGAATTCAGACCTTCTCAGTGCTGGCCCATTCTATAGTCATCAGGAGTCGAAGATGACATCATAAATTGTCTCAGAATTGGTGGATCCTCCGTGCGTCTTGGCCTCCATCCTCTGTATTAAGGGCTCCAGCCGCAATAAGTGTTGATCCATTTTCTTCAATCATCAGGTATCTAAGGTGGCACACTCGTCTATCTAAGAAGCCATCCACCAACCAATCCTTTGTCATGTTGACATTGCTAGTTGCTACTACTTTTGTTGTGGTCGTCGGCTAATCTCGGTTCTGTTCTGGTGTTTTTGCTTGTTGTTGCTACTAGTTTATGTTGTTTTAGCCTTGTTTTGTTTTGGGGTGCATAAATGCTATTTTTAATAAGTTTGGCCTTGCAGCAATCCCAGATAATCATTTGCAACAAGCTCAAAGCTAAGTAAGCTTTAGCTTGAGGGAGTGTGTCAATGGTATAAAAAGATATCTTGATCATATCTTAAGAGTAATTTAAGGTAATTGAAATTATTCTTCAAGACTAATTTCTTTATTTCCTAATTTAGTTTTCTGTATATGACTAGAATTAGGAGTCAACCATTACTATAAATAAGGGTAAGTGATTTGTCTTTTATAATGCCTAATATATTATATCAATACAATTTTATTCTTTGTATCCCTTTTCTACGTTCTATACCTTAAAGACTCAACCTTGTAACTTTATCACTAATAAAACCAAACATTCTTAAGAAATTAAATGATCTAGCCTATGTGCTTTAAAATCAAACAAATAGAAGGTACATGCGGCCAGTAAAAAAGGCAGCCTGGTGCATTAAAGCTCCTGCCACAGCCAAATAGAAGGGTCCGACCACATGGTCTAATGTACAGAGCCTTATCTTGTCTTTTACACAAGAGGTTGTTCCAGGACTTGAACCCTTGACCTCATTCACGTGGCAGCAACTTTTTACATGGGGCCTAGTACAATCACAATATCCCTTTTCTTTGAAACTATAGTGTTTAGGTAGGAAAATGAGGAAAGAGGGAATAAAGACTCCAAATACTATTCTATTTCATTAATATGGTGTTTAATGGTTCGTTACAAAATACTGACCAAAATGGTACTAGACTACTATTTATTCTTATAATGAGGTCAAGTGCTAATATAACATTACTAGGACAAGCTCAAGTCCACTAATACAAACAAAACTATTAATCCTAACAATTGCAGAAACCAAGTAGAGACAATTGCTTACTCAAGTAGATAACTAACTGATTGCACAATATATACTAAAGATCATATAAGATAATCTAAGCATTCAAATATATAATTAACATATTATGAGATAACTTGTAGATAATCTATCATTTCTAAACAAGAAGAGTGGTACACAAGAACCAGATAAGATAGTCAAACTGGCAAAAAGAACATGAGAATGAAAAGGAAACTCCACCTGTTAAGTTAAATTTCAAATCAAGCGAAAATATAGGAATCGACTACCAAAACGATGAAAATGTTTGCTCCAGTTATAATTAAACTTCCTTGCTCTTACCAAAAGTGTAGGTAACACGTTTCCTGTCACGAAGTGAACGCCCAGGACCAAACCCATCGATGACCAAGTAATTATCCAGAAGAAGAGCTTCTCTTTGTTGCTTTTTCAGCAACCTCTCCTTTTTCTGTGCCAAAGTATAGGCAAATTTTGTATTAGCTGAAAACGCAATTACGATCCTTCAACGACTATAAATCAATATTTTTTACTAACAAAAAAGAACATATGTTCGAGTTCAATTCTGAGACTGCCAATAAATGTCTCAACCCTAGTGTACCTTATGAACTTTCTCAATTTCAGGAAGCATGTCTATCTTCAGTTTTTTCCCCACTAAAGCCTCTGTTCTGTTTTTACTTGAGAAAAGCTTCTCCTGTGCATGTAGATGAAAGAATTGATTAAATACATGTATGACACAGCTCAATGTATCGCAAAAGAAGATTGTACATGATTCTTTTCTTTGTTTTTTAATCCCTTAAATTACAGAAAATGAAAAAAAAAAAAGGATCAATCCAATCATCTGGACATAAACCAACATCAGCATTGTTAAAGTTTTAAGATCAAAGAGCAGATCATCAAACAATTGAACATGACAAATGTTTCTGTATTAAATAATAGCGGCAGCGAGCTTTGACCTTTGTGGTTCATTCACATTACAGATTAAAGACTGCAGTCTAAATCAACAAAGGTTTAACTACAATTTATGATGTTTGCAAGGTGAAATAACTAACTTTCTGATTCGTTCAGAATGCATGCTTAACAAAAGCTACAAAGATTTATTGGGCTTCTGAGAGCCACCCATACCATTACTGCAAAAGATTTTGCCTGCCTTGGGTGAGAACCATAAAAAATGGGAAGTGCCCCAAAGAGACAGGAAAAAAAAAAACTTAACTTACTCGGTAATTGATTAAATTAAAGAAAATAATCACTGGATTTAAAAAAACCAAGCTTTATCACTTCATATGTTTGCTTCCCCTGCATCATCTCAAGGTCATTTTCCCTCATAGGTATTAAACAGGATTTTATTTTATTTGTTTCATTTTTTATGATGCATGTGTATCCTAAAGGGTGTCTTATTTTTTCTTGAAGTTTTCATATTTCTATTCACTTTTCTAAGTTTCTCCTCCTGGTATAATTTAGTTTTCTTATACATAAAATGAGGAAATGTTCCCATGGATGATGTCAATGGTTTGACCCATAGATTTCTTTGATCCCCCCCTCAAGGCTTTTAGTTATAAAGCAATTTATTACCTAAATCTCAAATCTATAACGTCAAAATCCCAACTATAAGCAAGCCACCCAACAAGTACTACAACATGTTCAGTTGTCAATGGTAAGTGGTGGTAAGTGGTGGTAAGTGGTAACTAACATGAACATAGATTTACCAGCTCCAGTAACTTACAGAAACATCTTGAAATTCATCAAAATTGGTAGCAACTGCTTCCCACTGGTATGATGTACTAGAAAGAACTTGGGAACCTCTTGCTTTCCCTTTCTTCATTGGAACCACTTCAGTTTTCCTTATTTCTCGATACAACCTATGACCAATTATGGGGTCATCTTCATACCTACACTAATGAAAATTCAAATGAATAAAACCACAAACAGATTTAGATGTTTAAAAAAAAATCAAATACAACATCTCAAATTTTAACCATTATGAAGTGAAGTCAATAGTATATTACCAATAAGAAATTCCATTTGAATCACCTCCAATACGCTCTTTACGAAATGTTGAAAGTTGAACACCATGTTTGATAGAGTTGTCAATATAACTTCGGATATCTTCTTGCTGCAAAAGATTACTCAAGTTTAATTATTATGTCACTGGTATGATATAAAAAGGGAAAAGCAGAGTAAGACAATGTCAGGCCATGAATGGGTTGTCCTCTGCCAATGGGGAATTGTGGATGCCATGCATTGAGCATAATGGTATTTAACTCAGTACACAGCATAAGTGACTATGTATAATCATACAATAAGGTTCAAGCTAACATAAGGCAAAGGAACCTCATCCTACCATGTCAAAGTTCACCCATTTAAGACAAAAGGTACAAAATATAATATATGAACATTAATAGTACCTCAACACGAATGTCACATAATGCTTTTAAGATGACAACACGGACTCCTGGATCAAGTGACTTATATACTTCAATCTCCGCCCTATCATGTTAGCATAATCTGAGACTTGGGAATAGATTGATAAACATTCTAGGATTTTAAATATTTCAAATATACTTACCCATGTGAAGCAACAATTGGAAGATCCCCATCGGCAACCTGCATTCGAATTCCATCCTCTGATTAGCTCTAGAAATTATAAATGCACATTATTAAATATAAGCATTGCTGAGTAGAAGTATCTTATTACCCAATGCCACCAATCTCTCAATTTCCTGCATAATACGGTTATCCAAGTGTCACGTGTGAGTGCCATTCGTGTAACAGGAGGGATTGCCTATCAAAATGTTTGATGAATGTTATTATCAGCGCAGTAGCAGCTTCGCAAGCTAAACCACATGAGAGAAGAAAGTAAAATCTTGTAAAGGAATACACCTTGGCAGAGATCATTGCAGTAGAATTGCGGATAAAACCACAACTTCAAAAACCTCTTACAAGATTTAAAACTCTACAATCGCTAACAATAGACATCATTGACTTGCCCTCACTCACTCTATTTAATATTTACCACTCAACAACATATCTACTCACTTACAAGAAAACAATGCAAGATAGACGTAGTTATATTATTCATACCAAAAACAAAAATTATTAGAACACAAGTAAGTTCAAGTATCACTACTATTTTGATCTGCCCATCACAGTCTAACTCATGAGATTATGGATCGGTCGAATATCCTGCCTCTAATATAAGCATTTCTTTCCCATTGAAACTCAATAAAAACTATATCTTCAAACATTTCACCATATAATTTTTGTCGTAATATTTGAATCTTCTAGGAAGCAATAGTTCAAGTCAGATAACTTTCAGTAATAATTAGGTTGAAAGAAGACTCTGGTCCCCAATGTTGGCTTTTCCTTTTTGCAATTCACTCATGATGATGCTAAACCTGTTATATTCACTGTCTAACAAAGCATACATTACTGCATGCCAGAGTAATTTTAATTACCTTCGGGGTTGATTTGCATCCAGAACTTAGCACCAGGGCCAAAGCCAACGTATGGATTAATGCAAAAAAAAAAGCTTTAAAACTTGTGCAGATTTGTTAGGAACTTGTAACCATTTAATACAGAATACATGTCACTTTTCTTCTTAAAAGTTAAAACCACGAGGAATAAATATGGTTGCCCCTACTTCTTCAACAGTGAAATAGGACATTAGATCAGAGTATCACAACCAGCAAAATCCCCCATTTAACGCTCATGTGGACAAAAGGAACAATGCATATTCATACATATAACTTTGGTTGGCAAGTAGATAAAGGGCTTCTCATATCTTAAAAACCTACCAATGAAGTTCCTGCTCTCTACTTACGTACCAATCTCTATCAAACATGCAATTCAGTTACAAATGATAATCTCCATGGCATTTCTCAACTCTATCATCTGGGTTTAGCCCATTCATTTAGACAATATAGACAAGTTCGCACCACATGAAAACATTCCTAAAACATATTTCTCAATTTATGGTTGCGCCAAGATTAAATAAGACCAATGCAAAAATAGCACCTCCTATGAGCATATAATTACAATCCCAAACAGTTCAAAACTCCGAAATTTCTCTTATAGTTAAGCATCCAGCTAAACCAGCATAAAAAACAGCACTTTGCAAATTCAAGGTACAAAGCCAGAAAGTATAAACACCACAAAGAGAAGCATCATGACAGAACATTAAACAAATAAACTGGTATGAGTAAACAGTCAATCCGACCTAACATTCATTCGTAGAAGAGAGGAGAGTGAAATGCCATAAACTTGAACAGAGAACCAAACCGCGAACACGAAGATATGAGAAGAAAAAGCACCAACCTTTAACAAAGGCATGTGTATATGAAACAAAGTGTCATTGGGGGTAAGAAGAGCTGTCTCAAACTCTTCAGCAGAGAATTCTAGTGTGATATTCAACAGAGGCCTAAACAGCTGCGAGAAAAAACACAAACGCAAGCTTTCAAAACACAGTGAATTTTTTTGCAGAAACGCAATACAACGAGAAAAGATCACAGCTTTCACAGCTCACATGCAAGAAGTTGAGCACAGAAGCTAACTCCCACATAGACCGCAGGTTCCACCGTGGCAACTGCGACGGCGAGGAGGGCGCTTCCACCAGCGGCGTAACGATCTTGCTGCATTTCGCCGGCGGCGAGTCCTCCTTCCGCTCTATCGCCGGCGGCTCATGACAGAGGCGGGAAGCGGCGGCGCGGATGGTGCACGCGCGGGAGGGGCGGGTGCTCCTCCTGGTAGGCAGGGGATTGGGCTCCGGCGACGGTGAGGATCTTTCTCCGGGAACCGGAACGGGAGATCCGGCGGACATGATGAAGGAGATCAAAGAAGGGTATAGGGAAGCTACGGTGAGATTACATGTAGAGGATCAAAGGGTCCAATCCAAACCCTCAAATACAGAAGTTGAAACCCTATCAGGTTGCAAAATAGGAATAGGAAAGTCTCTTACAAAGAGAAGAGAAGAGAGAGTGGATTGTGGTGACTGGCACTGATGGAGAGAAAGAGCAACAGTACCAGCAATTTGGTGTGTGAGGTTGGATTTGCCTTCACTTTGGGTCAATTGGTACAACTCTTCTCTGTTTTTCCCTTTTACTTACAGGTTAAAAATTGCTAATTCAGTTTATCTGTGTTTTGCTGACTCTTAAGTCTTAAGCAAACATTTTCTCTTGAAAAAAACTTGGGAAGTGTTTAAGCCTTTAAGGTTGTTGGTTATTTGTTTAATTATTTTACCCGCTTTGTAGTACTTGCATAGCCGGTCATAAGTTCAAGTAAACGTAAAACTAGTCAACATCTTCCATATGAATCTTACATGCCTCAGTGCTAAATTTGACCTGGCTTGTTAATAACTACTTAGTGGCTTGTATTGCTTGACTTTTAGCTGAGAAAATTTGAGTAACAATGATACTTTAAGTCATGATGTAAACTCCTATGTGGATATTCATAAGCTTAATCATTGTTTGTGTTAATTAATCTCATTGTAGGTAATGTTTTTTGTTTGTTTGTTCAAGCATAGTTTTAATAATTGCAGGGGGAAGGGGGTCACAGAACTACAGTACTACTAAGTTATGTTCTGTGCATGTGGGGCACAACCTGAAGTATCATGTACATGGACTCAGCTAGATTCGCTTTTGTGTTATGCTAATCATCACTGCTAATGCTGCAGAAACGAAATAAATGAAGTAAAACCAAGTTTTATGTCCACCCTGCATTGTCAATTGTTACTTACAACCCTTTTGTTTTCCGACATTTAGGATGCAACCACATGTTGCAATGTGCTACTCAGACAGTACTCGTGTGTTCAAAAGTGGATGTGTTGCTTTCAACATTGTTAATATGTGCTCTGTTTCTCTGCTTGATAGAGGGAGTTAATTAAGGTTTGGAGATTACCCTCGAATTTTCTTTCTCCATGACAATAATACTGCAAATCTAGTTGGGGCATTACCTCAAATTCATGTTAGATTCTAAATCAGGTTCAGCCTCCAAATCTGTAGTGGTTGGTGATAGTCTCCTCCAATGGTGATGAATTGACATAAGTGGAATGGAAGTGTACATCATTAGCTCGCAGGAACAAGATAACCCATGTGTTTTTTTGAGAATGCATCCACAACTTCCAACTCACACATTCTCCTTTGCAATTAATTGAAGTGTCTTTTTTGACACAAATCCCCACAATTTGCCATAACATGCGACTTTGAATTTGTGCTCGGTGATGAACAAACTTTGCTCAAAAGAAGCCACTATCCTTGTGTGTTGCAAGATGGTTAGCTTATTCATCGCATTCCAAGCAGCGCATAAGTCACATTTGCTATCTCTTAGCAGCAGCTTCAACTTTGAATGTGCTCCCTCAACCCTATGCAACGCAAAATATTATAAGTATGAACAAGTAATATACCAAATTCAATTAAGAAACAAACAACAATGTGCATGAAAACAATACTTTTTCGTTGTTGTGTTCCCTATATGCATGACTGAATCAGTTGCAAACTTGATGAACTTGTGCCTATGGGGCAACCAAGCAGTGCTCACATAGTTCATAAATTTAGAGAGTTTACCAGTAAGTCCACGCATAAAATCCAAATGTGCCACGTACTCCTCCTCAGATGCATAATGCATCAAGCTGTCCCAAGCGTCTAACACTTCTTCCCAAAGCTTCGTAGGACGGACATATAACTTGCACTTAGCCCGCACATTATTCATAGTCGCACCTCTCTCACTCCCTGCCTCTTCCATCCAAACCATTCCCTGGCCGCACCGCTCCCTCCCTCCTTGCCGCATCTTTCTCCGTCTCCCTCTCTTCTCAATCGCAACACCATCATCACCCCCACCACCAGATCGCAACACCATCATCGCCCCACCACCATATCAGAGAAAATCGCGAGATAGGAGGTCCCAACACCCAAATCAGAGAAAATCATGAGACGATGCTTCCAACCACCAGATCCGAGTTCCTCGCACCAGATCAACGACATGCAAGAAGCTGTCGCCGACGTCATCGATGCTCATCTCCCTCTCCACCAGATTGGTTGCAAATCTTTCATTTTCTATTTTTTCCTCTTTAGTTGTAAATTTTGTGATTTTTTCCTCTTGTGTTATGTGATATTCAGTTGTAAATTTGGTGTTTTTATTCTTCATGTGGTTGATTTTGTTGAGAAATGTTATTCTATTCATCTTCCTCTTATGTTCATGATCATTCCCTCATGTTTTAACCGAAAATCAGTTCATGAATGAGAGAGTGAAAATAGTTTTTTAATATAGGATCCCAAAATACAAAGTTCCTTATGGAAGGAACCGTTTCTTATTTTTAAGAAACTTGTTTTCCAGCTCAGCCTTCTCCAATGAGTTTCTGAAATAAGGAATGAAGCTTACATGCTCTAGCTGGTTTAAGAAACCAGCGTTGGAGATGCTCTAAGGCTCCTATTATCAGACTTTGCGGTGACAACAACAACCCCATTTTCCTTACCTATATTCCTAGCCCAATCAATAAGCTCGTCCCGATATTCAAATATCTGCACCCAACAAGACATTGGTCATGGTCAATAAATTCAACTATTTATAACAATAAAATATATGTAACCATGGTTAAATAGATACCTTATCAATAGCAAAAGCTCTCGTTAAATCAAGAAAAACTTCCAGAGCAGCAGCATTAGCCTTTGGCTTATCAACCTCTTCAGACTTCATTGGACCCACTCTGAAAGAAATTAATTTTTCAGGTGACTTGCAGCTTAAACTGCAATTTTCCGCAGTTTAAAAATGCGGAAAATCGCAGCAGCGACAAAAAAGCAATGTTCGCTGAACCCAACGGAACATCAAACTGTTCGAGCTACCGGTTTACGGTTTTTATAGTTCAACCGAAGTTGAACTGTGGTCGAACCGATAGTAATTAAATAATATTTTAATTATGAGTATAATACATAATTACATAGATATATTTATAAATATATATGATTATATACATAAAATGAAAATTACACATGACATTAAAATTTTCAACCTTCAAAAGGTTGAGACAAATCATTTTCATATCAATTTTCATTTTCACCTTTTTTTTACAAAACAACTAAACCGGTCTGACTCAGTTTTTGTCTGGTTTCTTCCCAGTTTTTTCAGTTCGTGACCGGTTCGATACTCCCCGATTTTATGCGTCAATCGAACCGGCCTAGCAAGTGGTTCCCAATTTTTTCGGTCAAACCGGTCGATTCGGTCCGATTTTGCCAACACTGCAAAAGAGAGAGGGTATTTTAGTCATTTCCACGAAATTAGAATGACGCCAATAGCTATGAGGGTAACGCCAATAGCAATGCCCATCTAGTTGATAGCATATTTGGATGTGGTAATATATAACCACAATCATATCCTATTAAAAATGGTTTATTTGGGTACATAATTGAAAGTATTGTTAAATTAACATCACATAAATTTAATTTTTTCTACTATTATCTTACTGTATTTTGTTCTTTTAATTAATCTTATCTCTATAACATTAGTGTTCACATAAGTTGCTATGTTTTTTTTTTTTTGCATAAAAAAAGAATTTGGAAGATATTACAAGAATAATAGGAGAAACTACTGTTAAAAAAAGGGGAAAAGAAAAACTCGTTAAAGGTGTTGTGAAAGCCACAGCCTCAAATCAATGAGTTGGTCCAAACTACTATCATTAGTTTGACCAGCACGAATCTTGGCTAGATTCTGGTGAGGTCACTACACAAATGAATCCAAAACTTATTGGCTTTCAATGAAGAAACTCCAATGCACATGTATTTTTGTAATAATAGTTATCCAATTAAAATTCCTGCTGTCTAGAAATTAAATATATATTGTCATGCACATTAATTTTATATATGTATTCATTTTTTTAGCAAAAAAAGTATTGGTCTGACGGTAAGAAAATTAGGTTCCACAAAAAAAAAATTAACTTTTTAGGCGGAGAATTTCAATTTCTCCTATAAGCATAATAAACTTTTATACTACTATTCACATATATATCTAGCGGTGTTATTTGTGTATAATTTTGATTGCATTATTTTAAGATTCTTTTAAATAGGTATAAATAAAAAATAATGTGAAAAAATGGTGACACCATTGTTTTTTTTATGAAGTTGGCATGACCAAACAAGCTAAGAGTCTTTGGATCCCTCATAAATTTTTCTTTTTGCTCTTATCCTCATAAAATGAATTTATCACCGTATACAGTAACCAATTTGAAAGAGAAACTTTAAAAAACTACATACTTTTTCAAATATATAAATGTAAGTCACAATTATATCATTAACGTGGCGGAACTAGAAATAAAATTTTAAGAGGGCCGAGTTGTGTATAAATAAAATATTTTTAAAGTAAAAACAATATTTTATTTATAAAAATAAGGTCTATGTTGAGAGGAAATCCTCTCACGTGGGATGAAGTTATTAATAATGTTTTTAAAATTGAATTGGTTATTAATTCAGTTGAGGTAGTGATTCAAGGTTTAATAGTTCAATTGAGGTCTAACCAAACTAGTAGCAATTAAATAATAGATTTTTTTAATATATACTAATATATTAAATATTATAAAAAATACAATTAAAGACAAAACAACTAGTAATAAATAATTAGTACCAAGAAAGTGTAGGTCTAGTGGTAAATAAACTAAATTCCCGTAAGAATAAGAGCATAAACTCGAATATTGAAAAGAGGTATTTGTTGGGAGGGACATGCAACCGTATCCTAAATGAGTGGCGACATCAGTAAAAAAAAAGTAATAAATAATTAGTACTCTTATTTATTAACTTTAACAATGCTAATTACAATTTATTGTAGTTGATTATTTACTCTCCATAAACCCCTTAAGGTGGCTCTCCAAAACCCACTTTCAATTTTCGAACAATTTTTTAACTTTCTCTATCGTGTTCAATTGATTGTCATCCTCTCTCTTGTGAAATTTTTCTCATGTTTAATCATATTGGATTTTGTGTCCATGTCTCTCTTCATATATATGTATTAAATGATCATATGTGAAACCCTTAAAATATTTATATACGAAGAGAGGGATAAACACAAAATTTTTACATGAGTAAACATGAGATAAATTTCGCAAAAGAGTTCTCCATCCATGTTCAAATTAATAACAAAAAGAGAAACAATTCAATAAAATATATTGGGAGAACAAATACTCATTTTTTTTGTCAAAAGAACAAGTACTCATTAATTGAACCAACATGAGAGCCAATCAAGAAAATACACATTGGATTTTCTACTTTACCCTCATAGCTCACTGCTTGCAAAGCAAACAACAACAATGACCTCCTGTATATATAGGTTATTCTCATAAATCTTTTAGCAAAAATATGGGAGGGCCATGGCCACTCCTAGTCTCTATTATGCTCCGCGATTGAACGTAAGTCTTATTTATTCTTAAACTTAGGGAAATATATTAAACAAAAATGCGAGCATAAAGGCTTGAACAACATCTTGAATTAAGGAAACAAGTTTTGTTGGAGCTTCCTCAATCCAAACATAAAAATCATGCAAAAAATGAAAGTTTGGCCAAACCATCCGTCACAGAATTGTCAGAACGACGAACAAAAGAATAATCCATAAAATCAAAAGATAAAGCTAAGTCCTGGCAATCTCGGATAATAAAAGACACATGAACGACCCCCAGATGGTCTATTCCAAGCTTCAAACAAAAACATGCAATTGGTCTCGACGCAAACCCACTGGAAGCAACGATCAAAAGCTAAGGAGAACAACCGCCGAAAGGACATAGCCTTTGCAATCACAGGGGAAAGGGCCTCCACGGTACCTAACAAAGCTGAAGCAAGAACCTCACCACTGCCATCTCGGGCAACAAAGCCAATACCTGCTAGACCCGAGGCAGCAACAGGAGCATCAAAATTAACCTTCACCACCCCTAAAGGAGGGCACGACCAGACAGAACGAAACTTCCTAAAAGCAGGTTGAGCTAGAGGAGAAGTTGCTAATGGGGAGATAGAGGAAGCATGCTGAAGGAGGGTATCCAGGGAAGCTGCAGGTTGACCACGAAAAAGCATTTTGTTCCAGTCCTCCCAAATGGAATACAATAAACATAGAAGAGTACCTGCGCTACCAATGTCAACACAAGATAAGAAATCAAGCATAAATTCCCGCATAGAGGTAAATATGATCCACTCTAATGCCAAGGCTACAAGCAAACTGCAAAGGTTGTAAAGCAGGGCAAAACCAAGAGCGCATGACGCGCCATTTATGGAGTAGAAACACACCGTGGGCAAACAGGATCCATCTCCATCCCCTGATCAATCAAGTTAGATCGAACCGGCAGAAGGTTCAAGCAAGTCCGCCAAACCGTTTCCTTGCAACGGGGCAAAGCGACCGCTTTCTACAATTTCTTAAGAAAAAAGTGATTTTGTGTTTTTAACTAGGACTATTGACTCACATATTCATCTTCATCGATCCCCATGAAAGAAAACTTAATTTTCTCATTATTAATCTATTTAAAACATGTATATCAATGAATTAAGTTTAGTTGAAACATTTCCACCTCTACACTTTGGGATATAGGAATGCAGAATTAGAAATAAGTGATATGATATGTAATATGTAGAAAAAGGAGAGAGATAGAAAAGACTACGTGAAAATAAATTATAAAAAAAGAAAATGTGTGAACATATCATAACTCAATACCAATTCTTCTCTTTGAGTTGCCGAGAATAAAAATATTATATTGGCAAATGGCAAAGCACAACATATGATAAGCGTGAAAGTACCTTCCCACCCATTTTAGATGGGAAAAAAACGTAAAGTAAATGACCCAAAATGAATTGTAATTAATATTAATATGAAAAATGTTTTGTTTATAATACAACAACCAGTACATAATTGAGCTCCATAACCATCTAATTTAAGTTCAAAGATTTGGATTCACTCCTATCAACTTTGTCTACAATTTTCAAAGATCTATAGATAGATGTGAGACATATCATAAATAATGTGATGAAAAGAAAAAGAAATTCAAAATGAAAATAAGTGAAAATTAAATGGATGAGAAAAAGATGTGTGAAAATATCAATGTTTTAATATTTGATATATTGATCTATAAAAAAACTTTGGAAAGGTAAAATGGCCCGAAATAATCCAAAACACTTAACCGTATTAAATTACACATGCATCAAGCTAGACATGGAATCATGCATATTCCAATCAAGATTTTGATAACGGTTGAAATCTTATTTTATAGTGAAACAACATTCACTATGAAACAATATATTAATTGTTTTAACTATAACCCGCTCGCTGATACTACAAAGAGTCAAATTTAATAGCAACTGTTTAATGCAGAAGAAATAATTTTTTTCTTAAAACTACCCTCTCTGAGATAATTTATTCAAACCAAGAACGTCCACATTATTTAGGAGTTTTTTCCATCCACAAGATTAAAATGTGAGATTTTGTTTTAATTATGTACCTAAAATGTTATGTCTCTGTTTGTTTCTTAATGTAACAATTTCAGTTATTAAGGACGGAAAAATTATATTAAAACATTATTACATGTGCAAGTAGTAACATTTACTGAACCGAAATAACCACCGCAAAACCAACCTTCAACGCATCGTCTTTGAAATGCAACACACGCCATCACCACCTTGCGTGTTTGCAATGGCACTGAACGATTCACTCACTGGTGCAACAACAAGAAGGGTAATTACTGAGGTGAAGTGGTAGTAGCAGCAAGACGAACCACCGTTCCTTTGATTTCAGTTTCTTTAACAATGGCCGATCAAATCGCAAGGGGACAAGAACTTGCAAGAAAAGCGGAGAACAAGCTCTGCTGCTGTTGCGTCTTCTTCGCTTCCAACAACGAAGACGCCGCTGAACTGTTCCGAAAATCTGCTACTTCCTTCAAACTCGCAAAATCATGTCTGTAACACTCTTGCATCATCATGTTTTGTAGCTGTGCAAGTTGTGAGATTTTGAAAACCCAAATTTAGTTTTGAATATTGAACTTCTGGGCACTCATTTCTTGTGGATCAGGAGCTAAAAGTTTTTTTTTTTTTTTTTCTGCTCTACGATACTGTGTCGTTGATTTCAGTTTCAGCATCATTATCTTGCTTGAAATTTCGGGTTTCTAAAATCCCAGATGATCCATTTTAGTATTTGAAGTTTTGGGAACATTTTTTTTACTAAGAGGAGCAAAAGCTTCATGCTGTCTCGGTTTTGTTACTTTGAGGAATTGTGGTAATTTGTAGTGCGTAAGGGTTTTGTGTTCGACGCTTTGATTAAGGGTGTCTATGTTCTACTTTTGTTTAGGGGACAAAGCAGGGTTAATCTTCATCAAATCAGCTAAATGTCACATGAAGGTTGGTTTACAAGTGTCACTATGATAGAAGGGAATTTTGTGCCTTTGGATTTGTATATGATATCACTTTTGCGAATGTATGTATGACAGTTAGATAACAAGTATGATGCTGCAAATGCTTATGTAGATGCTGCAAATTGCTACAAGAAAACATCCAAAAAAGGTGTTCTTCTCTCCAATTGCCCCTGCCATTCTTTTCTTGTTGTGTTACATGTGACTTTTTTTATTGACATACACCTCATAGAGATTTGAATCTAAAAGGATTGTGTTGCGGCTCTTTGGATTTTTATTGTTGTATTGAGTGAGCTTAGGCTAAGATTTGAATATTGGATGATCAAGCATAATCTTCTATTCTACAGACTTTTTTTTTTGTATCTTTCCATTAGTATTCCCAGGGAAGTGGATATACATTTCAATGGCTTAATTAACTCTTGTCCCTTCTCTTTTGATGTTTTAAGGAGCTATTTCATGCTTAAATCAAGCTGTAACTATCTTCGCGGATATTGGTAGGCACATCATGGCCGCTAAGTATTGTAAGGTATTTTTTGTTTTTACGGGCACACATGGACACACGGGCCCTTATTATTCTATTCTCCCAATTCTCTGTATGCTTTATTATATTACATGTATTGTGATGTTAGTATTCTACTTCCATTGTTAATGCATATTGTTAATTCTTTCATTGTTTGAAGTTCTGATAAGGAGAATAAATCCTTTGAAAATAATGAAGTTTTGCGGCGGGTTAAATTTGTCTTTCTGGATTTAGGAAATTGGTGAGTTATATGAGCTCAATCAAGACTTCGAGCATGCTAAATCATATTTTGAGAGGGCTGCTGAACTTTATGAATTTGAGGATGCAAATGCAACAACCTCTGTGATCCAGTGCAAACTGAAAGTTGCACAATTTTCTGCTCAACTTCAACAGTTAGTGTTTTTCTTCCTGTTTCCTCAAATGCTATTTTTCAATAGTGCACTGAAATTATCCTTGTTTAACTTCCTTTTGCCTGCATCTGTCTTATAATTGTAGCTGCTATTGTTAAAATGTTGAATGCTATCAACTTGTTGCATTGGGATATATATACCATCTAAACTTCACTTGCACAAACTAGTTGAGGATGAAGTGGATAATAAGGTATAAGAACTTGAAGTATATTAATCTACTTGCTTTTTACCAGATATCAGAAGGCAATTAAGATTTATGAAGATGTAGCCCAGCAATCGCTGAACATCAACTTACTGAAATATGGAGTTAGAGGGCATCTCCTTAATTCTGGCCTTTGCCAGCTTTGTCAAGGGGATATTGTTGCAATTACCAACGCCTTGGACCGCTATCAGGTTGTTTCTAATGTTTCTTTCTTGATATTGGAGTATTACTTAATACTCATACTTATCATATTTTTCTTCAATCTTGCAGGACTTGGATCCAACATTCTCCCGAACCCGTGAATATAAATTTTTGGCTGTAAGTGGTGGGATTGTCCTGCAATGTTAGTTTTGAGATTGTTTGGAATAACCCTTTGCCCCCTTGACTTGAACTCCCACAGAAAAATGGTCCTAGTACTATTAGCTTGGCTTGCTACTTTGCTCTCACTCTTTTCTTGATCACTGTTTACTTTTATTGATTGAAGTAGTTGTAAAATTTCAGGACTTGGCTGCTTCAATTGAAAAGGAAGATGTTGCAAATTTTACTAGAGCTGTGAACGAGTATCATACCACAACCCCACTGGTATATCTTTGTCACTCTGTGTCTCATGACCTAAGTATCAGTAAAAATATCGTCACATGATTATCCTTAAATGTTTATCTATCCTTTTCATGTTTAAAACTGATATTTTAGCTTTTGCCCCCTTTTGTGCTAAATGTTAGAAAGTTAGATTAAATGTCTACAGTGTTTGGTATGTGAACTGATTAATATATAGAAGCAATGGTGATAGATCTCTATCAAATTTTGTCATGTTTGATAAAGATGTCACTGACACTACTCGTGTTGACCTATTTAAAGATTTGGATTGACTGCTTTTCAGAAATCACATACTAAAATTCATAACATTCGTTATATTTTCATCTGAAGATCACAAAATGAGATTTTTTTAATAGCTTTTTCTGAATAAGGCTATTAAACCTTATTCTAGAACCCAAAGTTCTTTGACTTATCTAAACTGATATATGGACCCCCATTCAAAACTGATCCTATTTCTTTGCCATTATTCTTAAACGCTGTTATTTGTAATGATTCATTTGATTTTAAAATACACACACACACACGCACACACACACACACACACATATATATATATATTTGTATTTCTGTCCTCTCAATCTTCTATTTCTTTTTGGGCTGGAGGAAGGAATTGTTTCCTCATTTTATGTACCCAAACAACCTTTGTTTACTCATCCTCATTTTATTTTCACAAGTTACCACCTCTACCTTAGATATCACATCTTCATATCTTACCCCTTGGTCTGTGCACCTATCCTCCATAAATTTATTTTAGCTTAGTTATCTTGGCTGCATTTTTCATGTGTCCACATTATCAATGCATATCTTTTTGGAATCATGTGTTGTGCACAATAGTTATATATTTGTGTAAGTTCTAATTGTCATGGAGATTTGAGAGTAACATTGTTGTATCAAGATGCATCTTCTACACTTGTAACCTTACTTATTGCTGTTATTTGCAATAACCTCTTGATTTTTTCATGGCTCTCAACCTCAAAAGCTAGGTCATGACATGAGGATTGTTCAAGTCTTTGTAATCTACTTTTTCCATATCTCTATTCGATGTGGGATGTCAACACACACCTCACGCCCAAGACCAGAAATTTAGAGAGTTGGGATTACATGTCTAATTTTTTTTATTGCATTGAGAAAGCTGTAAGGCCAGCTTGATTGCACTGGGAAATCCTTGAGGTTAGGTTGATTTTTGGATAGCGGTGAGGGGCTCAGTATTGATTTTAGGACCTAACTCTTCCCAAATACCTAGCTCATGGGTGAAGATTGTTCAAGCCTTTAGAAACTCTACTTTGGCCATATCTCTAGTCAACGTGGAATCTCAACAAAGGCTTTGGCATACCTCCTTGGCCACGATCATATCTTGTGTGACTTTTCGAGTGTCAACTGGGTCTATACCATGTAAAGTTACCGCTGTCAATGCCTCATTTCCATCCATGTCATAATCTGTTTTTGTCCACCTATTTTTAATGGAAATAGCCATTTTGCAATCTTCAAGAGGAAGCCAAAAATGGTTTCAGTTTTAACAAGGGACTTACTGCTATCCTCCCAAATCCTATCAAATTTTATATTTATTAAGTTTCATATGAATTGATTGTTTCATTGTAGGAATCTTGGAGGTTAGCACTTTTATCGAGAATAAAGGATGCTTTGAAAGTGAAAGAGATGGAAGATGATGATCTTACATGAATCAATCAAACTGAATTCTCTCCTAGTGTTACATCCAATTTTGTAAATGTCAGTGGTGTAAGGATATAATTTTTCCCGATCATTTGATGTTTTTTCTTATTACTTGAAGCATAAGGTCATCTATGCACCACGCTTGTATATGCCCAAAAATTACAAAATATGTTTTCCAAACATCTTTGAGTTGTAGAAGGGTCAAAATCGAATCCATGAAGCTCAAGGCCACAAGTGATACCATGGTGATCTATGTATGAATTATTGGTTCATTGACTGTGATGTTTTTATTTTATATTATCTCTTGAAATTTACAGTTGAAGTTTGCCAAGAGCTTTCTAAGAAAATTCACTGTCCTCCCTTTTTTTTCAAAAGATCATTAGGTCTCTAAATATGACAGTGTTGAATTAGTGTCAAAAGTGACGTGTTGGGTTTGTGTCTATTTAAAAATTACTCTGGAGGGAAATAAAATTTTTACATCACAAACTCTTGATACACTCGTGTAAGTCAAACAATAGGGCGCACCTGAACAATTTTGGACATAATAATTTAACATAAAATTTGCAACACTAAAATTATGTAATTATAATGAAGGTGAGTACAACACAAATAAGGTCTGCAAATTCAAACAAATTCTGAGTACTAATCACTTTGGTTTTGAAAGCCCTTGAACAATGCATGTCTTGTAACAAAAAAAAAAGAACAATGCATGTCTTTGAAACCTTGAGAGGAGAATGGGTAAATAAAATATTCTCTTATGTATACGTAGTTTACAAAGAACATATTTTAAAATCTTTCCACAATTGATTTAAAGGCAAAGGAAAAAGTTTATGTGAGTAGCTTTTGAGTCAGAACTGACTTAGAGAAAAAATAAGTTGATCAAAATATGCTAAAGATTATCAGCACATGCTACATAAAACCCATCAAAAGCAACAAGAAAGATGAAATCTGCAGAAACAGATATCCATAAAAGTTACTCCAATGGCTTGCATGAGATGGAGAAGGAGAAGGGGTAGTTGTAGTCTTTTCCTGTGAGCAAACATAACTACAGCGACTTGGAGGAACAACTCGGTAAACACCAGAGCTTGCAAGAATATAAACATCTTTCTTGTTGTCTTCACCAAATGAAAAGATGTAGCCCAGAGCTGGAAGAGAGCTTCCAGGTACTGAGCCACATTGGATTGGAGAATCATGTGCACAGCTGAAAGGGATTTTGTTAGTGGTGAAGTTTCCACTATTTTCAGGGTCTTCAATTGCTGCCCACATTGCACCTGCATAAAGATCAGCATACAGGTACCTGAAAAGCAATTACTAATGAGTAACAATTGATTGATAACATTGTGAAAATGTGCTAGTTGTTCCTATGCAAGAGTTTATGTATACGGGAATGCTGAGTCTATCCTACATCATTCATTAGGTGACTCAAATGTCTAGTTCTGCAAACTTCACACATCTTTATGTGTTTACCCCTAAGCATGAGAAGGATATGTTGAGATCCCATATTGTTAAATAAGTCCTTTTAAAGAGTAGAATCATCTTCGCCCTTGAGCTAGATTTTTTAGTAGAGTTAGACCTAATCTGAATCCTAACATGAACCATCTAGTTGGTTCACGACATAGTGAACAAAAAAACTCCACTTTTGTTGGGTAAACATTAGATAGGGGTACACACTCAGAGTGCGGAAGGTAGAGAAGAGAGATAAGAAATAGATGTGATATATGACGTGATGTGAAAAAAGTGAGAAACTGGAAGAAAAATAGGGTATATGTAGTTTTGGGTGGGTGTCGACAATCGACATAGCATAACCCAAAAATGAAAAAACTATTGCTGAGATAAACTAAAATTTGTTGCATTCATCAACCAAATAGTTCTGTATTTCCTTACAGACTACTTACATATTTTGAAAAACAGTTGAAGGCTATTGGGGAAAAGAAAAAGCTTGTGTACCTTCCATACATGCAAGGATCAGTCCTTGATCGATAGACATATCCTCCAATGATCGATGCTGAACCTTCATTCTTGTTTACTTCAGAATGGTTGTATCCCAATATTGGGGGAATTGGATTTATGGAATTAAGGGAGGTATTGCCTCCAGGTGTCTCTGTAGGAGTGAATAGATAAGGTCCCTCATAAGCACGCCAGCCATAGTTTCCACTCTTCGTGATTAGATCCACCTCCTCGTAAAGATCCTGCAAATCAAACATGTAACTAAGAACATAGAAAATAGTAGACTTCTGTTTCTTAATTGCTCTTCCACAAAATAGTGTATGTTTGGATATGTAGTGGAAAATCGCAGTGAAGAAAAAATTACGGTGGACAGCCTTAACAGCTAGAGAAGTTGCTTCTATTTGGCTCACCATTGTTTTCCATCGTGTATCCAAACATTCACATACCAGACTTTTGGTACTATAAAATTTATTTAGTAGAAGCATTCACATACCTGCCCAACATCTCCACAAAAAAAGTAGGAAGGTTTTTCTGAATCAAAACTACATCGCCAAGGATTTCTTAATCCCAATGCCCATATTTCAGGCTGCACATTTTTATCTTCACTGAATGGATTATCCTTGGGAATGGAGTAGCTACCCCAAAGACCAAGTTTGGTAATTTCTGATGCACCTGAAGATTCATGATAAATGTCATTGTCCAGAATGAGAGGGAATTTATGATAACTATTACTCAATAAACTTTATAATGCCAGGAGAACTAAGCAATGTAAAAGTAAAAGCTTAACTTTTACTTTGTACCATATTAATCTGCTACAAGATTCCCTAGAAACCCATTCTACTCTACGGCCAACGGCCAACGTTTAACTAAGTAAGTGCATGTTTGGAGATTCTTCTACAATTTATTTTAAAGAGAATCAATTATGGGGAGAAGTTTATATGAGTAGCTTTTCGGCTCCAAAATTAATTCTGAGAAAAGAGAAGTTAATCCAAACATGCTATAAATGAAAGAGCGTCTTAAAAGAAATGCTCAAGCTTTTAATGTAGGGTCACTATACTAGATTGTATTACTCACTTGGATTGTTGTTTACATCAAGCCTCATAATCTTTCCAAGCAATGATTTCTTGTTTTGGGCAAAATTGTATGGATCTCCAGGACCTCCTCCATATCCCATCATGAAGTATAAGTACCCATCATCAGGTCCAAAGAGAATCTGACCTCCATGTTGAGATGTAAATGGGAGTCCCATGGTAAATATCCTTCTCACCTCTGTTGGTTTAGCACTTTCCACCTGAAAAAATCAACAGTAATTCAGTTCTCTCCATTCAATTATACCATGTCTGGATCAGTCTAATTTTCCTTTGAATCAATTCTGGCATCCAGAAGAAGCTTCTCTCTAGATTTTGGCTTTAGAATCACTTAAACTCATTATAGAAACTACTTTCAATGTGTAGAGATGCGTACCGAGGACGGCTGAGATGCAGTCCCATTAGCAGTATATTCTGCAACAACAGTTTGGTACTGACATGGTTGAGCACCATTATCAGCAACTAGCTTTGAAGGATCACAATTAACATCTGAATTACAAGAACATATTCCATTGCACCCTGACCACTTATCCTTATTACAGTTGAATGAAGCGAAGAATCGGCCATTGTTTGCGAAGTCCGGATGAAATGCCATGCCCATCATTCCAAATTGAGTATCAAAATAAACTTGATCAGTCAGATCAACAAAGGGACGTGACTCATCAAGTTTCAATTTTTCTCCTGACCCCACATCAGGAATAGTTGCCAACCAAACTTTACCCATTTGATTAGAGAAAAATGCACGGTTGGAGCCATCAGGATGAGCAACCATAGTGAGATAAGATCCATTCCCAATTTTCTCAAGGCACAAGCCATGTGGGGGGCTTATAGAACTAGTCTCAGTGTTATTCAATGCAACAGGTTCTCCCTCAAAGCATACTGATTCATTGTTGGAGGCTCCACCAAATGCATTGCAAAAATCTGTTTTGGACTGCCATAAATCAGTTAACTTGGTTGAATTGGTATTTACTTGTACTCCTCCTCCTTGGCCTTGTAATGATGGTGAGAATGGTGAGTTTGTTATTGACACATTTTGACATGTGTCCCACACTACAGAGCAGAAGTCCTGCACTGATGCCTTAGATTGTGAAGAATTTGATGGAATGGCAGAATTACAAAGTAGGGGAACTGATCTAGGTGTGGATTGAACTGTAAATAGCTCCGCCGAAAAAGGATCGCACCTCTGCAAACAAAGAAAGTTAGCAAAGAAATGAGCACAACATTCAGGGCAAAAGTTATGGGTTGAAAGGCAAAGTTATATCAAGAGTTCACGGCACGCGACTTAGTTTTTATAGCATGTTTGGTTTCACGGTGAAATCCTCTTTAATCAGTTCTGGTTAGAAGCTTCTTGAGTACCTTCTGACTACCATAATTATTGGTTCAAACATGTTATCAATATACCACTAAGGATAGCTTCAAGGAAACTTTAGCCATTAGTATAATCTTTTCATGAATGAAAAGTGTATTCCTCATGATACAAAAAGCCATGAGCCAGTGCTTTATCTATTGTAGGAAATTGAGGAGGATTTTCTTATGCCTGATATGTGAATGTGACCAAATATTCATGCATTACTCAAGAAAGAACCCTTTTGTTTGTGAAAGAAGCAGGACCTTACCGCACAAAGTATTGATTTCAAAAGTGAGGCACAGCCAGGATCAGATACGTTCACCAGTTGGAATTGCTTCTGTATTTGTGCATCTTCTGTGGAGTTGCAACATGCGCTTCCATTATAGGGGCAAAATTTGAGTGTGGTATTGAGGGTAAAGGGTGCCCCTACACCAAAAAAGAAAAAGAAAACATATAAATCTATAACAAACAAACAAAACCAAATGGATAAAATTCAGAAAGTAATGGTAGCAAAAGAAGAAAAGAGATACAGACTTGAATCAACACAGAGAGGAAGTGAAGTTGAAGAATCCAAAAGCAGCAGGGAGCAAGAAAAGAAAAAGCTGATGAAAATAACACTGTTCATGGAGCCAAACCAGTTGACAGCCTAGTCTACTATATTTCAATTTTCAAACATCTTAGACAATGATTCAAGCATTGTTGTTGGGTTGAAAAGATGGACAAAGAAAATAGTATTCACAAGAAAAACAGCTTCCTGGAGGGTTGAATTTTGTGTCTTTTTCCAAACTGCTATGTGCTTGAGCCTTTCTTCTACATGCTCTCCTCTATCTCTCAGTTTTCATTTTACTAATAAATCAGTCACTTTCAATCTGTCTCCCTCTTCTTTTATTCAAATATCAATATCAATTCCAATCTAATCTGCTTCCACAGTTTCATTCAAGTCAACCCTCTTAGTAAATACTAATAAAATAAAGTACCACTATAAACTTGTATAGTACTAGCAGTACCTTTCATTTCCTGTGGTGCATTGCTTTCACAGATATTAGCTTCACTAGTTGCATACTCATTAATTGAGGCATGAAGTGGTTTGGCGCAGTGGACCTTTTTGTATCAATTCCTAGTTAAATTATGAGAAGTGAGAAAGAAAAATCAGCATCTAGAAAACTAAGTGGGTGGTTGGTTCATCATCCTTTAATTTATTGGTGAGAGACATATTCAGTAGGTGACAGACATAATCCACTTGGGATTGTCATAGATTAAACATAACAAATAAAGTAAGGAGAAGAGAAAACCATGGACAAACAATGATATGATAGTTAAATCCAGAAAAGGAATCCATCAAATTGGATAAAAATAACCAAGAGGCCAGGCCCACTGGGCATTAAGAGCTGGAATTGCAGCGGCCTGTGATCCCTCCACTGTCAGGAGCCGGAGGTATTCGCTGCTCTGTGAAGCCAGCCTCACGCGGTGCCTTCCAGTCTAGGAGCCAGGAAGCCCGGGCCTTCGCCCAAGCCCCTTGATTCAACTCTCAACTTGGAGTGGGCAGGCCAACATATTGCACCATCCAACCCAGCCCAACGGAGCCAAGGCCATGTTCCATCATCTTGATGCCCCCACACGGGTCACAAGCTGGCGTTACTCAGCTCGGCGAACAAAACTGCATGTTAGAGATTTATAAAGAGTGATAGTAGTCGTACACTGAACAATGTGGGACTAAGAGATGTCAATACAACAATAGATATAATGCACTGTAGTCTCTGCTGAAATATGGTCTGTTGCAACGGTTTCCTTGATCCTCCCCAACTAATTTCCAATGTAAAACAAATCAACCTGTTGGATTGTCTGAATAAGCAACTTGGTTATAATAATATGAAGTTACATGGAAAACAGATGGCTATGTGGTCATGGAGACGAAATATACATTGTCAATATGTTCTCACTTAACATGTTTTTTAATCCTAGATTCCTACTCTAATATTCATTATGAATGCTTTAGCTATAAATTATTCACAACGATTAATCACTGCACAGAGATAGATATTCCATTATTGACACAACCATTGAACTAGTAGGTTTAGATTGGTCGTGTCTGTTAGTGTGGATAACTTGGCTGAAGTGTGTCATGGTACACCATTGCTTAGCCTTTTCCAAAACTTAAGACCAACGTAGACTTATGGAAGTGCCAGCTGCTGCTTAACATGTTTAATTACAATTTTAAAAGATTAACACCTTCCAATTTATCACCTTTCAGTTTAATTTAGAATGAAAAGGTTGCTTAATACACTAGATATAGCATGTTAGATAATGCTTTTGCTCCAACATCAAAACATGGTAAACAAAAAGCTACAGAGAAGAGTTAAAATATAGCTAGGTCCCTTGTGCTGCATTTGGTTCAAGGAAGAGGAGAGGAGGGGAATTTTTTTAATTATTAACATGTTTGGTTAAGAGGACATGAGGGTTGAAAAATAATCATTTGTGATAAACTATGGACCGTGTTCCACCAAATTATACAAACTACAAAATTTACATAGGGTTCATGGTGGAACTCTATTTTAGAGGGTCTACTTTAGAAAACACCTATTTGGTATAATAAAAAATGAGAAGAAAGAAGAGAAAGTATGAAGTTTCTCTTCACTCATTTTGTTTGATTACACAGAGATTTTTTTTTTTTTTTGCAAAGATTACATAGAGAATAGAGTGATAGATTATTATTAATGTATGAAATGAAATTTTATATTAAATATTTATTAATAAATATGATAACTATAGAGGAATAAAATGAAAAAGTGGTCAAAAAATGCACCATCTCCTATTTCTCTTTAAAACGGTGAGATCACAAAAGGTTGCAAACTTGACATGTTTTTCTCTCTTTTCTCTCTTCCCTCTCTCACTCTCCCTTAGCAAACAAGGTTGGAACCCTCTCCCACTTTAATTATCTCCCTCAAAATTCATCTCTAACAAATAAAAGGTGTTTTGAACTCGGGTTTTAAGGCCATTCCATTGGTTCTTCCACCACCTCTTACTTTCTTAATTCCCATAATGGCCTGTGGCAATTTTCGCACTTTTAAGTGTAATTTTTTTCAGTTCGCAAAAAACTTTAAAAAAAATACAATTTTCGCACTTGTTAGTACGACATAAGAGCAATTTTCGCACTTTAAGTGCAAAATAATAGTAATTTTCGCACTTTTAAGTGCAATTTTTTTTCAGTTCGTGAAAAACTTAAAAAATAAATAAAAATACAATTTTCGCACTTATAAGTGTGATATAAGAGCAATTTTCGCACTTTAAGTACAAAATAATAGTAATTTTCACACTTTTAAGTGTAATTTTTTTTAGTTCGCGAAAAACTTAGAATATTTACACTTAAGGTTGTGTTGGTTTATTTTACTTTTCCCTTCCTCAACTTTAGTGGGACGTTATGTTCAAGCAGGACCGGAAACATTTAGGGTTATGGGATGAGAATGTAAAATTTTGAGTGGTGGATCCAGAAGAAGAAGAACCATCTTTTCCCGTCAGTTGTGACTTTGTGCAAGATAAAGACCATAAACACTCTATTGATCATGGAGTGCATGCCTAAGGCTAGATCGGAATACCACAAGGAAAAGGACTGTGGTTATGAGAATTGGAACTGGTTTATGAGAATTGAGATTGAGGAGAATTGATTGGAGAGAACTAATATGGCAAAAAAGATGAAGAAGAAGGAAGGGGGTGGTGGGTGGAGGAAGAAGAAGAAGAAAAAGGACACATAGGAAATATAATTTGTTTTAAAAGGATAAAATGGTAATTTCACACTTGAAGGGGGTGGTGGAAGAACCAGTAGAAATGGTTTTGAAACCAACTCCCTTTAACCCCCTCTATTCTCTTCCTCTCCCCCTCTTAAATTACAAACCAAGCAAAATAACATTGAAATTCACCATTTTTTTCCCTCTAACTCAACATTAAGTTAAGCAGCTTAAGATTGGACTTCAATTGCCACATCTTATATCCAAACACTGATAATCAATTTCAAATTATCCTCCATTCCTTTTGCGGTGTGTATAAAGAACGATTTATTAAGAAATCTCTACTCATTTAATGTATCTCAAAGGTTCAAAAAAATCAGTCATAACTATTAGTTGTAAAAATACCTTGGTGCACACCTAAAAATTATACATTAATAGATTCTATTACATGCGGTCGACCTTCTCATTAAATTACTTACATTTATCACAAAATACAACTCCAATTTGTGTGTAAAACACAAATTTCTTTAAAATCAACGTTTGTTGACCGATTAAGTGTGTGCTTAGATAAACATCATAATTGATTATGAAAAGAATTGATTTTAGTAAAAACAATTATGGTAAAACTGAGTTTTCCAATGAAGAAAAAAAAAACTTATGGTAAAACTGGATTATAAATGAAGTGATTTATATTTAATATATTTATGAGAAAAGTGATATTTGTCGAATTGTGCATTATGTGAAATTTCACAATTAATTATACTCACAGAAAAAGTTAGGATTTATAACATCATCCAGGAATTGATTTTAAAGCTACACATCCAAGAATTAATTCTGCAGTGAAGAATTAATTATAATACCTATATAACCAAAGATGCTCTAAAGCAATAGTAAATAGGACTTGTTTATTTAAGCTGGTGAACAAAGACAATTTTTAAAAGTGGAATTGAAATTGCTTTACACATGCCCTCAAAGAGAGAAGAGAAATATCTTCACATGATTGTAATGTGGATTCATGAAATAGTATTATTGTGAAAGAAAGTGAAGATAAAAAGAAAAAGAATACATGAGTGAGTATTTGAAGCTAAAAATTTGGACTTTCTCCTTGTAAAAAAAAAGTATTGCCAATTCGCACTGCTCCCTGTAAGACCTTTTTTACAGGCATAAGATGCGCTCTCAAAGCAAAAAACAGGGAAATCGCTTCATACATGACAGTAATGTGGATTCATGAAATTGTATTATTTTCAAAGAAAGTGAAGATGAAAACAAAAAGATACGTGATTGAAATTAAAAAAATCTGGATTTTATCCTTTAAATAGTATCCCAATGCTATCTATTTTTAACTTTTACCAGTGTCTTATGTATAGTCGTTAGCACTCACCCAAGTGTAATGCATGCATTAAAAAAGTTTTGCTACCACAAGATATCTAAAATGTAACTTTTAATAATAGGATATCTAAAATGTAAACTTGAAGTTACAAAAGAAGTTTACAAGGTCTCGCATGCTTTATCATCATGAATAAAAAATCGAGTAAGGCCATGAGTGGTTGACTGAACATAAAATAAGCAAACTTCACTGTGCACATCTTCACCATAATGTGACTCCGCCACTCAATGATCTCAACCATCAAGTGCACCAAGGGCTTTCATGTCCTCTAAGAAAGCCGTATATGAGTCATCAATGCTCGGTGCTTTTGGAGCTGATGACGAGCTCACTGACTCTGGTTTTACAATAGTCGGCCCCGATGTCGCAGAGACTGCCCTAGGGGTTGCCAGTGACGGTTTTGGTTTTGGTTTAGTCATTGCAGCTTCTCTTCTCACTCGCACAGATGCAGGAATCTAGTAAAATACATGAAATAGACTTGATTAGAGGAATAAAATATACATAGATATTGAAATGTTAACAAATAACAACCAACGCCAGGTTAAGCTATCATAAACAACTTAGGAGTTAGGACATCTGTTAAATTATCTTATTTAACAGCTGTCTTTCCTTAGACATAAATTCAAACCCAGATAACATTGCTTCTCTTTAAGAAAATTTGTCTTCTATGAGTAAATACTAAATACACACAAGAGGTCATTGTAAGTTTGTAACTGTTCATTAACATTTTAATTGTAGTTTGTATGAGGTTTTAATCTCTGGTCCCTACTTAAAGCTAACCTTTCGTGGAAGCTATATTTCCCTAACATTGGCAACTGTTTCCATAATTTTCATAGGGTTGTTTCTGATCTATATAGCATCTTCGAAAATAAAAGCATAGTAATTGTCTAAGAACTAAAGGCAAAAGAGCAAGACTAAACTAATTTTAGTCTTAGAACTTCAGATAGATCAAGCGCAAAATAATTTTATCCATGCCTAAGCACAAACTACAAGATTATTTCAGTCTGGTCTCAATTCTGAACTATTACTATCAGACTAAACTGCAGTATGTTTTGCAATAGCTGATTGTGCTCTGAACAAGTTTATAACCAAAACACCACTGAAAAAGAACTTTTGCTGACAAAACACTACCGAAAATAAAGATGAACAAATTTAAGAACTGAAATTACGACAAAGCTGTACAAAAATAAATAAATAAATAATTCAACTTACCATAGCTGTAAGTTCTGGAGTGTGCTGAGCTAATGGCCTTTTAACAACAGTAGAAGCAGCAGATTTAACATAAGATGGCTTCTGAGGAGGAAGTTGCCTAAATGCCAAATGATCCTCTTCCTGGAAGTTTGGAGGAGGACCAGGTGGAAGTGGAGGTTTCATCATTGGAGGAGGCCCAGGTGGAGGACCATACGGTGGCCTAGGAATTAGAGGGACCATCATTCCAGGAGGCGGTGCCTGACCAGGGAGACCTGCAACAGGTAAAGGAGGCCTCATATCAGGTGGTGGTGGGGGTGGTGGCGGGAATCGAGATATTCCAGGGGGCAATACATCCGCCTGTAAACTTGGGATTAATGGGGGTCCTGGAACAGGAGGTTGTTGCCTTGGAGGAGGAGGCCCAGGAAGCATTTTAGGGATCTCCTGGCTTGACAGAGTATTCTTATTGTCAGTAGAAGCAGCAGCACCATCAGACTGAATAACACCAGACTTTGGTAACGGAGGGGGAGGAGGCAGCTGCACCTACATTTTAAAAAATATGTTACTGCTGAAGAAGCTTCTGTTAAGGAGAACCATACCAAGTTGTGTTTTAAATTTATAGAAAGCACATGAGTTCCCATTTGGCAACCATGATAAGTGTCTACTAACTTGCCATCTATGCAGCATGAATAGAAGATAGAAGATCAGATACAGACACATACAAGAGCCAACAGCATACCTAACTCGACCATTTCAAAATATCCACAACATTCTTGAAACATACTTTGAAATGTTTTTAAACATCGAAAATTGGTTCTGAGTATGCCAAAACATAAGGAAATAGACAAAAACTTGTCTGCAACCTTATCAAACCTTTATAATTTGTCTGGCCTTGGTACTTTTAAAAATGAAAATACATTATTCAGTATTCTATTATTTCTTGTGAGCATACAAAATTACAAATATAGTTTAACTATTCATTTAATATTCCCCACCACACTCATCCTACATTTTGAAATGTAGCAGCATCCCCATATTGAATCATTTTGGATAATACCCACAACAGAAGCCAGTGCACTTAAGCTTTAAAAACCAGAGGTAAGCATACCTGACCAGGCGCCTTGAAAGGTGAATCATCTGTCAATGCAGACTGATTTCTCTCCACACCTACACCAGTGCCAGGTGGAGGTGGCTGAGACTGTTGTAGGGGCGGAGGTGGAGGGGGTATAGGCCGACTTGCAACTTGATCTTTAGGTGGAGGACCAGGAGGTGGAGGTGGCAAAGGTGGTGGTGGTAATGATGTAGGCACAGCAGTAGCAGGCTTTGGCGGCATTGGAGGTGGAGGAGGCAGTGGCAAAGAAGCAGGTAAAACAGCACCATCTGCTGAACTTGCAGTGCTAGAATCAGGCAGTGGTGGTGGAGGAGGAGGTGGAGGTACAGCTAACACATCATTCTCTGACTCTGTTGCTGATGATGATGCAGCAGTACTCGAAGAAGCACCAGACAAGGGAATTCTGGGACCTGCACTTCCGCATAAAAATTGATTAAAGAAGTGAGATTTCAAACCAACATCATTAATAAATCCATGATTTTACCAGACATATATGAAAAAGAAGTTCAACATACCTATAGACGATACAAACATAGGAGGTTTTCCTGGTGGAGGAGCCCCAGTAGGATTTAATGTAGGATGGTAATAAACAGAGTCCTGCAATAAAAATCATTTAATTAAGAAACCATTGATAACACTTACACCAGTTAGCTTTGTATGTTTCGGAGAAAGAGAGGATAAAGGAAAACAAAAGCACATAAGCAACTTAAATCCTACCTCAGGCTTTGGGTGCTTAACTCTCTCTTCTTCTTCAGCAGTTGTTCTCCTTCGAGGAGGCCCCAAATGGCTGCCCAAAAAAACATCCTAGAATATGTAAACTACACAAATACAAACTGGGCATAAATCATGATTTAAAATACCATGAAAATTCCTCACCTGAACATAACCGGGGTTTCCCCCTTCTCCTTCATTTTCTCTTCATATTCCTGCATAAAAGAGATAAAAGAGATTATACTTAGATCATCAATGGCACCAATTAGTAGAAACTATTCAAAATAAAAGCATACAGTTGAGAGGTGTGTTCAAGTTTTGAGATTTAATTTTGAGTCCTCTGTATATACACTTCTACTACTAATACAAATATACAATATCAATAATAGTTCATGAAAACTCCATTTCCATAAAGTTTTGGGATTTTCCTTCGACCACTCAAGACTTAGATTGCAGTAATCTGACTGAATTCTGAATTTAACAGCTACCTATTACAGGCTTGTTTCAAGAGAAACCCATCACAGCTACTAACTACAAACACACTACCTTTTATATGGTCTCAGAAAAGATCAACCAAAACTACCAGTTACAGATAGTGAGTGATGAACCCAAGAGAGCCCTTTAGCTACTCGTAATGGTCAAGAATGATACATCAACCAATGTGCTTGTTACAACTGGTTTTCAGATGCACATAGTTAGCAATCACTTTCTACATGATAACACTTGATTTTTAATTATGTTGAGGGGAAAAAGTTTTAAAGACAATAATGAACCAGGAATTTTTTTGCATCATAACAGGCACATTGGTTGATGCTGCTCATGGTTATGATGTAATGATTATTTTCATTCATTAAAAGTATCGTGTTTCCATCATGGACTATAAGAAACTACCACTTACAGGCTGTGGCCCACGAGGGATCTTCAGCTACTCTTAAGAGTAGTTGCCTATGGACAAGAATGGTACACCAACCAATGTGCTAGTTACAACTGGTTTTCAGAGGTGCGAAGTAGCAACCACTCCTATGAAGTATCGTCTCGGACACGGTCACCGGACACCGAGACACAGCTAACATCCAAAAAGTATGACACCAGGATACCGCTTATGTAGATAAAGAAAACATAAAACAACTTCCTCTGCCCTATGGGAGCTTTAAAAAACTAAGAGGCTCATTTTACAAAGTAAGTACTTTGTCTCCCAAATAATGAGCTAATCTATTGGCTTTCGCCTCCTCCTTGATCACCATCATTGAAAAAATTAGACTACCTCCGGTTCATTAAATGACATATTAGTAACTAGAAGAATTCATTACACTCACATCAAGTGACCCAAACTCATCTCCCACTATTTCCCAAATGTTAATTTAAAATATAAGAGATATTTTATTGTTTGACTTATAAAGAAAGTTAATATCAATGTGACAACGTCCCACAAGTATCCAGCCAACAAGAGGTGCTGACTTGAAGTGCCCAAGCCGAAGAAAAAAAAGTGCTCAGACGTGAAATAAGGGTGCCAGTGTTGTGTCGGTATCTAACACGTGGAGTGTCCGATACAGGGACATTCCTTTAAAGACAGGTTTCTGTGTTTCCTAGAACCCTTCTGTGTGATAAAACATTGTTTTAATCATGTCAAATTATTTGCACCCTAACAGAAAGTCAGAAACATTTGTCAATACTGCTCTAGATTATGATATAATGGATTAATGGCTTTTTTTCATATATAGACAATGCATTACTGCTTCTATATAACTCTGTAAATTATTAACTGACTCTCACTATCTGAACCCACCAGGTTTTCCTTTACTTGGATATTGACTTCAGAAACCCAGAGACCGGATACTGTTTTATCTTCCTTTTTTCATTCAGCACAAAACTGTGCACAGCACACAAGTACAGGACAATCTGCAAAGCATTATCAGATAATAAAGCAAAGTGGTCCAACAAAAACAATAAAAAAACACATAATAAGCTATTACCTTCCGCTTCTTTACGACAAGATTAAGTGTATCTTGTAGTTGTCTCTTCTTGTGCTTCCTTGCTTTATCCAAGGCACCATCAGCCTCTGCCACAACCAACAAGGCACCGTGAATTTGAAGGTAAAAGCATCCATAAAGACAAGAACATATTATAAATATATAACTGTACGCCTGGAAAAACAAATTGATCAATACATGATACATCCAAGCAACGGATTAGAAATAAAAGCGGAAATTAGGTGAAATTTGAAAGAACTTCCCTAAGCACTTTAATCCCAGGTTATAAACCTCAACAACTGCGGTTAGAGTTCCCGAAAGTTCACAGACTTAAAATTGAAACTTTTGCTACTATGCCAATGTAATAAAATCTGTAACTCAAACTAGCTGGCGTTCTTTCATTGTGGTTCTTATTGAAAATTTCTAACGGTTGTTGCTACACTGTGCAAATTGGCTCTAGCAAGTTCACAGGTTAAGAGATTCATTTAAACCATAGCAACTACAAATAAATGGTCAAGTAGACCTTTCGCAGTGCTAAATAAGCATTGTGTAAATGAACATTGTCATGATGATGGCGACAAAAACAGCAACAGCAACAACAATTAAAAGAGATAGGATTGCATTTCACTTTCTTCATGACTTACTCATCATTTCCAAGTTCTCAATCTGCTTCTTCAGTTGGTCAGGATCTTTCTTCAAAATCCCCACTTCCCTCACCTTCTTTCTTTCCTTCTTGTTCTGTAAACCAAAACACAAAAACAAAGTGCAAGTATAGAAACCATGAGTCAAATCCCTCAAAGACACAACAGGAAAATACACAGCGAGAGTGTCGAATTTTATGAGAACAGATATCTCAGTTAATTAAACCAGGTTCATAATCATTCCATTGAAATTTGAAATAGCTCCTTGGGTAAAAAAAACCCTATTTGCATCATTGTGTGATATTATTTCAATTTTGCAGAACAGTTACTCGCACATTCAATCAATTGGTAGGAAAAGGAGTAAAAGGAACATGGCAATGAATAAACTAGGGCATGGTTTAGACAAAAAAGAGGAACGAAATTGCGAAAGAGAAAAGGGGGTGTAGGATGGGAAAGTGAACTGTACCCTTTTCAATTCCTTCTTGCGAAGCTCCTTTCGGTATGCATCGGTAGGGTTCATCACCTTGCCACCCTTCGTCGTCTTCATTTTTGAATACTGAACCTCTCTCTCTATCTCTTATTCTTCTTCTTCTTCCAAAATCGAGAACCCTTCCCCTTTCCTTCTTTCGAATTGAGAACGAAGACAGGGTAGAATTACAGAGATAAACGGTATAGTGGTATGAGCATGAGGGCAAGAACACGATCCCGTTCACGAATTAACACTCCTGAGGATGATCGTATTCGTTTTTGTTTTATTTTTATTTTTTGAATGCCTGAAGGTGTCACTTTTTTTTTGTCAGTGTGGGTTTCATATTCTGATGCAGTAATGTGCAGATCCAAAAATGATGGTTAGAAAGAGAGCTCGGCCCAATAATCTTTTCAGCCTGTTGTTTTACTTGTTTAAATTTTTTTTGATTAGTTTATGATTTTATTTAATTATTAAAATATAAGTATTTCGTACATTCAGACAGAAAAATAATTATTTTTAAGTAAAATCATCTCACAAACTTGTGGGTGTCAAAGCGGGCTCAACCCGCCTTACATGACTCGTAGCCCGCATGAGTTAACCCGCTGGTTTTACTTCCTATTTTTTTAACAAAAAATGATATCCATATTACTTACCTTGTCCAAAAATAAAAAAAGACCCCAGCCAACCCTTTTTTTATTAAAAAAAAAATCTTTCATTTCGGACCTAAGTCAACAGGCACCTAATAATAGTCCGTGTCCTCTATGTGTTATGTGTTTTGTTTCTGTTATCTTTGTATATTGTGTTATGTTACGTGCTTTGTGTCACACTGAAAATCGCAAAATATTCATATTGATGAAAGTCTTATGTATTCACACTAAAAAATGAAAATGTTATGTATATTTGCAACTAAGAATATGTAACTTGGCCAAAAAAAATTTTTTTTTTTAGTTTTGGTGCAGGCCAGCCTGCAAAGCCACAAACCCGCCACTATGCAAAGTGAGCTAGCCTTTGCCAACCCAAACATGTTGCATTCTCACGTTTGGCGTAAAGAAAATAATACATGTTCAATGTTTTTCTGAAGGAGATGGAAGCGGTAAAGGTTGTGGACCGGATGAATGCTACTCCTTGATTAATCTAGTTTGGTGTTTTGCCTTTTGTTTTCCTTACACTGTAGACAAAACATCTTGTTCTAATGCTCGTGTTGTTACGAATTTATGAGTTCTTCAAGTGTTTTGTGGGTGTTTACGAAATGATAATTTATAGGGGGTTTTATCTACTTCATTTGATATGGTCCCCTCTTATGGAGGGTAGATTTTGTGGGTTCTCTAGGTTTTTGTGGGTGGTTTGTTGTGCTCATTCATTGTTGACTTTTGATTTTTGTTCTTTGATTTTATGGGTAGTTTGTTGTGTTGAGACATGAAAATGTAGATGGGGATTAATGAAAGTGATTAATGTTTATAATAGGAGTTATGTTTGGTTTCATCCCAATTGGGTGTGGTGCTACCACTCTCAAAGCAAAAAGACCATTTTATCCTTATAAAAAAACTAATTCCTTACATGTCCTTCTTCCTCCTATTACCTTCAATCACCATTTTCTTCATTACCACCATCATTTTCCTCTTTTCCCCACCATTCCCTTCATCTTCTCACCACCATCACCATTTTGGAGAGTGAAGAATCATTTAACTTCATTTGACCAGATCTGGGAGAAACAAAGTAGAATCACGATGCACCTCCCCTTCTGAATCTCGAGCCAAAAGTCACTAGCTGTGACCACTACTGCATACACTTATTAAAATATGCTAAAAAATTGCACTTGTAAGTGCGAATTTCGAATCAAAATCGCATTTACAAGTGCAAAATTTATTCTTTAATTTTTTTTAATTATCAAAGTGTATCGCACCTACAAGTGCAAAATTTGCCTCCAAATCGCACGTATAGGTGCGAAATAGTATTTTTTTTATAATATCCATGTCTGTCACTCCTATTAACTGCGAAATTTGCCTCCAAATCGCACTTAAATGTGCGAATATAATAAATACATTAAAAAATAAAAAAATAAAAATTGACTTGTGAGTGCGAATGTGAAGCAAATTCCGCACTTACAGGTGCAATTAATAACCAAAACGCGAAAAAAAAACATGAAGTTGAAATTTTCTTACAATTAGGTCAACCCACCATAGGTTTTGACTAGCCCCCTTTACTCCATTTCCATATTTAGGAAGATATGGATGAGAGTGGGGGAATGGTGAGAGCGATCAGTTGAGGGGATGAGAGGGTGGGATTTTGGAGAAAATGATTTTTTGAAAAGAAAAAGTTTTTTGGACAAAAGGTTTTTTAGGGGTATATTGGGGAATAGTAAAATATGGGGTGCCATCAAACACAATTCCTGTTTTTAATTTTTGTATTTTAATCAATAAATTTATTTTTATTAATTATACATCTGCCATTTAATTTTTAATTAAAAATAAATGTGTCAACCGTATAAGCCATATTACATGATATGAACAATGCTATATAAGCACTCATTGGACACGTAAGCATTTGGCCTGAGCTCAAATTTAGATGAGGATAATATAAAATAATTCTTTAATCGTAGGGACTATATTGCAACTTTGCTCGCCAAATGGACCAAAATCAAATGTGCTAAGGGGGAGTATTTGGTGGCGGAGGTAGGTTGAAGCGGGGGTGTTAGTGTGGGTGGGCAATGGAGGAGGGAGGAAAAAGGAGGGGGTGAGGCGATATTGTTGGTGGGGGATATAGGAGGAATGTGGGTGGGAAGATTGGGGGAGGGAGGGAGGGAGGGAGAGAGAGATGATACATATATGTACCCTAACATGTCATGTTGAGGTGTAAAAATGTAGCTAATAAAATTAAAAAGAATGATACCAGAAAGGTTGACCAAGACTTCCGTCAAATTTGAATGAAAAAAAATCAAAGTCAATGACTAAAATAAAAATCATATTTTTGAAGTATGAAAAATAACATTTTTATTACAATGACAAAAAATGAGCTCATTTTTATTACAATGACAAAAAATGAGCTCATGTATTTTTAGGACCAAAAATATATGGCAATTTTTATAATTATTTGCGTAGAAATGGAGGAATTTCATTTTCTTGAGATTTAGTTTGCCATAATTTCTTCTACAATTAAATTTTATAATTTATATTTTTTTTATTTATACTCAACCTGTAGAACCGGTTTGCAGTCTCGGACATTTGGCGTGATCTCACTCCTCTTTAAATGATAGTTGAACCTAGATAACACCAAAAATTAGATTTGCTGAAGGTACAACCGGAAGAATACAATATACCACCGCATGGAACTAGCCCCTCTTCATAGAAGAAAGCATGAACGTTGCCGTGGCCTCACTCCACCGGCTATCGAGACTTTGAACGTGGCAAACCCAACACAATAAAAAAAACCAACCGAACCTTGACCTGACCCCTGAATCTGAATATTCAAAGCAAAACAAATCCCTGGCGCGCCAAACAGTGGCGCGTCCTCCTCACGCGTCATTTCTTAAACCCCCAAACAGGCACTCTTCATGCCGCTTATCACATGAAGCGCCAAGAAGACGCAAACAACCACCCTCGCCCGTTAGTTACAACGTCTCTTTCACTACCCCAGCCAATTGTTTTTTAATTTTTTAATTTAATTTCTCGTTTTCATAAATCCCATGATTCTCTTCACCCGGAACTTCCCTTTGCTCTCCCGCGCCGTTGATGGTGGTTGCCGGAACTCTCGCCGATGGACGGCGGCGACGATGATCCTTACCTGTCCGATAGAGAAGAGGAGGAGAACGATGATGCGGATGATATTCTTTCGCGGTTTTCACTCCTCGATGCTCCTATACTCTTGTTTGTTTGCTTCCACGAGGCTATGCGCTCTGAACTCCACCAGCTTCGTCGCTTCGCCGAAACGGCGTCGTTGGAGGATGATCCGCGCCGTTGCCGAGAAGCAGTCCTTAAGCTTCAACGAAGGTTCCAGTTTCTGAAACTTGCTCATAAGTATCATTGCGCTGCAGAAGACGAGGTTAGTTTCACTCTGCATATCAGTTTTTTATATCTAGAGCCTGTTTGATTGTATGTAATCACATGTAACTGAGGTGCGATTTTTTTTTCAACATTGCAAATCACGCTGAAAAGAGGGTAGATAGTTATAATTTGTGTGCCTTTTAATCACATGCAACTTAGTTTGCGGAATTTGAACATCTAGGTCTCACGATTTCAAACTTTCATCTCTAATTTTGCCGAGACAGTTTTGTGTTGACTAACAGTCGCTTAATTTCAAACTTCATCGCATTTGTATCTAAACCTGTCTGGTACTCATATGCTAAATGTTTGTAAAGATTTTCTTAATTTAGAATTTAATTTTTCTTTTGCAATCAACTTTATGTTGCTTCTAGCAGAAGTGTATTTTAGAATTCGCAGAATTATGTTTGAATTAATTCTATACAAGCAGAAATGGTTCTCGGATCGTATTTGGATTTTGTAATGCAGCCTTGAAGAAAACTCCTCTTTCTCCTCCTCCTCCTCCTCCTCTTCTCTGTCTTTCCAATATTTGTCTTCATGTCTACAAGAGCATGTGTGGAGCTATGGTGCCTGAGTCTGTGACAAGGGGCGTGCATTTTGTGATAGTTATCTTTTTATGGTTCAGACTTCAGAATATAACTTTAGAAAGTTTTTTTGGCAGATTATCTTCCGCGAACTGGAGATACATGTGAAAAATGTGGTATGTACATATTCCCTTGAGCATAACAGCACCAATGACCTATTCGATTCTATCTTTCACTTCTTGAATGAGCTGATTGGTCCAAATGAGAATATTTCCAAGCTGTTCCAAGAACTTGTCTACTGCATTGGCATCTTGCAAACCTCCATCTACCAGCATATGCTGAAAGAAGAAGAGCAGGTAACTGTTTACTATCACAGATCACAGATTATTAAAATTACTCTAGTTTCATTTTATGTTCTTTCCTTAATTCATTTTACAGACACAATGCATTGATGTGGTTATTTTGTCTTCCTGAATTTGCTTTATTTGGTTTAACTCCTATTAGTTTGAACATGAACATTGTATATAAGAATTTATATTTTGTTTCACTTAATAGTTTATTTGATGGCTCTGTTTTTCCTTACTTACAGATATGATGCTGATTGCAATTGTAATAGGAAGTTAGGCAGTGATTATGTTGTAAGGAATGTGTCTGTCAAGCATTTTCTCTTGTTCAAGAAAAAAAATTGCACTACTATTAGGATGTAAGAGAAGGGAAAATTAGTTAGGGGCTTTCATAGTAGTTAATGGTTGTGTGAGTAGTTAGTTAGTAGGAGAAGGGTATTAGCTATATAAATAGAGAGAAAAAAAGATTAGAGGGGAATCATTCGGTACATTGTTAGTCTGAGAGTTAAAGGAGAGATCCTTTGTGAAGAGGAAACCCTTGGGGAGAATTAATGCTATTCTCCTTTTCTTGTTCAGTTTTCAACAATACAATTCCATTGTTTTAAATCTCTTTGTCAATCTTTCATCTTCTTCATTTGAGTTCCTAACAATTTGGTCCAACCTTCCGAATCTGTTATTGGAGGGAAAGAAATGGAGAATAACATAATTCTCCCCAAGGCTCTCCCCTTCAAAAGAGATCTCTCCTTTAACTCTCAAACTTACAATTTTACAGAATGATCCCCCTTTAGGCCTTTAGTCTTATTTCCCTCTATTTACATTGCCATTCCCCTCCTCCTACTAATTAACTACTTTAACAACCCCTAACTAATTTCCCCTTCTCTTACCCCTTCCTCTATCCCTTTACTGCATTAATTAAATGATTTCGAATTTAATAATGTTGATCACCAATTAGTTTAGCTTGAATACTTATGGGCGGGAATTGGCAAATTTTGCGTAAATATGTCTGAGCTACTTAAAATATTTAAGGCTCAAGCCTAGCCTATTACCTATCGTAGGTTTTTTAAGGCTTTGACCTTTTTGAAAGCTTGAATTAGCCTAGTAGTCTATTTCATAATAAGGCCTGTAAATAGGCCAACATGTCTTTTTGTAAATAGACTGACTAGCTTATAGGCTAATGAGGTTAGATAAACTAAAACAAGTCCACTTGTAAACAGGTCAACCAGCTTACAGGCTAATAGACTAAGATATAACATATTATGTAAATAGGCATATTTCATAGAATTATTATTGGTCATGATGAAAAGTTATTATTGGTCCCATGACCACTTAATAATGTCATGTGACTTTTTTAAAATGTCACATGACTTAATATTTTAATCTTGACCATTCAATAATAGATCTAACGGTCATGATTTATTCCTACCGTTCTCATATAAGAACACATTTCTCACAAGATACATCTTCTATATATATATGAATTTATGAATAATGTGTTTACAACCACATGTTGGCCTACCGTTCTCATATAACTTTGGGTCATGTACAATTCACCCTGGATTTTAAAAGGGAGCATGCCCCTCCACCCACTGAACATTCATCTGACTAATGAATACAGTGCAAAAAAACCTCTTAAACTTTTGAGTGATTGAGTCATCTGACTAATGATACCCATTCTTTTTTTACTGAATGTGCTAGAAAAAACTTATATTCAACATACATTAATCTACCGAATGAAAATGGTAATATGGTGTCAGTTATGACTTGCTATCTGGCTTGGTATACCTTCCTTTGAATATGCAGGGTCATGATACAGTTTTCCAGAAAGTAAATGCTTGGGCATCTATATTGTTAATGATAGTATCTGTTATAGGGATCTGACCATGAAATTGGTTCCAGACTTCCAGGACAAGGAAATGTGTGCCAGGGGTCAAGCTAGCAAGATACAATACTTTGAAATGACATTTCTTGACCTGCATCATTATTTTGGTACCTTGTTCTCTAATATGCATATCTCTGCAAAAGCATGTATTTGTACATTCTTGATTTCTGATCGTCACACTCATTATTACATTTGTACACTGCTGCAGGTTTTTCCTCTGTTGATCCAGAAATTATCTACTAAAGTGCAGGCCTCACTTATATGGCAATTCATATGTAGTGTTCCTATAATGTTGCTAGAGAAAGTTCTGCCATGGATGGTATCCTTCCTTCCTGCAGACAAACAAGCAGAAGTTACTCAGTGTTTAAATGAAATTGCACCAATGGAAAAAGCACTACAAGAGGTTAGCTGCGGTTCAGTACTGAATCTATTTTTATGAACTCCCTGCATTTTACTAATTCAGGTATCTTTCTGAAGGTTTTGGTTTCTTGGCTTGGAGGCAATAAACAAACTTTCAGTCAGACCTATTTTCAGAGTGAAGAATTTCAAAGTGATGATGGTTTCCTACACACAGAAAGGTCACTTGGGCTGAGTTTTTGCAATAGGAAGCCCAATGAAATTTTAAGTCAGATGAAAGTGAAAGAACAAGAAATAGAAGATAGGTTCAACCAGGTTTCTGTTCTTCATCTTTGGCATAATGCCATCAAGAAAGATTTGAAAGAAATTCTGAAAGAACTTTATCTACTAAGAAACTCCAGCTGTTTTCAGAATCTAGACTCAATACTTATCCAACTAAAATTCTTTGCCGATGTCCTCATCTTCTACTGGTAATGCTTTTGACAGTATCTCTTTTTGTGTGTGGAATCTGACTAATATGTTTTGCATTTTTTATTTTTCTGAAGTTTCTGATAGCCAATCATTTTCTTCCTTCTAAAATGCTTATTATTATTCTTCTCAATTGCCTAATATCTGAATGTAACTTTCTGCTACAGCAATGCTCAGAAGAAATTCTTTCATCCTATACTGAATAAGCTTGCTTATGATCGGTTGTCCAAGTCCACTGAACAATTTCTCAGTGGAAGTCACATTGAAGATATGCATCAGTTGCTATTCTATAATTCAGAAAGTGAGCCTCTAACAAAATTTGTTGAGAAGCTTTGCAGAAAACTTGAATCATTTGTATCAGGAGTCAACAAACAATTTGCTTTTCAAGAAATTGAGGTATGCTATTTAGACAATTTGTTTCTTTAACCAAGCAAGGCAGGGAACAAGAGAATAGCATGTTAATAATATATGATGATTGTCCTTAACCTTTCAGTTTATCTTCATTCAAATACAGAAGTTTAATGAAATAACAAATATTTTGGTTTTCAAACTATTCTTAACTTTTAAAATATTATCAAGATAAAAATGCAGCAAGTATATGAACCTATCCACTTATGCAGACAGAATTATTTATGAAGTTCTCCATAGAATGAAATGTTTCTAACTCTGAGTAAAGAGAAGAACAGGAAATGGGAGAACGAATAAATCTCCAGTGTTATGAGAAAGGTTCAATTTATGCCTATATGTTAGTTGACTTAGTTCCATATTTTTCAACAAGCTGTACTTCCTATGTAAAGGGATGCTAAATGATAAAATTTCTAATGTCTGCCATTTTGACACCATTACTTTTTGTCAGGTATTTCCTGTTATTGGAGAGAACTGCAGAAATGGAATGCAATCGAGACTTCTAAGTTTGAGCCTGCATATGATGCCACTTGGGCTGCTAAAATGTGTTATAACTTGGTTTTCAGTTCACTTGTCTGAGAAAGAATCCAGGTCCATTCTCTATTGCATAAAGAAAGGAAATAATTTTGTCTGTAAAGCTTTTGCACCACTGTTACATGAGTGGTTCCACATTGGTTATTCAGGTAAAACCTCCATTGAAAAATTTCGACAAGACTTGCAGCAAATGTTCAAAAGTAGGCGTCCTTTTTTACCTGAGCAAATGAATGAAGCCTGTGGGTTTTCTTTCTTAAACTCTGATAAGCAGCCTCATAAAACCTCTGACAAGAATTGTTTGGCCTATTCCTCATCTTCTGGATCCAACAATGTCAGCAACTATGAGACACCATACTCCACAGGAATTAATCTGCGTATATTTTTCCCTGCAACTGCCTTGAAGTTAAATCAGCATCCTAGTTTCCATGTAGCAGATTGCTCTTCTATTTCCTTTCTTGATGATCCAAAACCAATTGACCTTATATTTTTCTTTCACAAGGCCATGAAGAAAGATTTGGATTACCTAGTTCTTGGCTCTACTCAGTTAGAAGAAAATGATAAGTTGCTGCTGGATTTCCACAAACGGTTCCACCTCATATGTTTTCTTCATCAAATCCATAGTGATGCAGAGGACGAGATAGTTTTTCCAGCTTTGGAGGCAACGGGTAAACTCAAAAACATTAGCCATGCCTACACCTTTGATCACAAACATGAAGTTGAGCACTTCAATAAAATATCCCACATCCTTGATAAGATGTCTGAATTACACCATTCAGTTTCTACTATCGATTCAGAGGTTAGACAGAAGAGAATGCTGAGACATCATCATTTATGCAGGAAGCTGCAAGAAAGGTGCAAATCAATGCGTAAATTACTTTCTGATCACATAAACCGAGAGGAAATAGAAATTTGGCCTATAATTAGAAAATTCTTCTCAAATCACGAGCAGGGGAAGATCATAGGATGCATGCTTGGAAGAATAAGTGCAGAAATATTACAAGATATGATACCTTGGCTAATGGCATCTTTAACACAGGAAGAACAACATGCTTTAATGTTCTTATGGTCCATGGCCACCAAAAATACAATGTTTGATGAATGGTTAGGTGAATGGTGGCATGGGTACAGTATTGCTAAGGTAACAGAGGGATCAAATGATGCTCCTCTACAGACTGTTGACCCCATGGAGATTATATCGAAATATTTGTCTGAAGAGGTTCTTAATGATTTGAAGGAAGAATCCTCTGCCAGCAAAAGCATAACTTCTGTGCAGATGGATCATAATGGTGATAGTGTTGAGCTGTCTACCCTCAATTTTGATGATAACAATAAGGTTCATTGTGCAGAACAAAATAATGATCAATGTTCAAAATGCACAACTCAGTTTCATGATAATGGCAAGTATGCCCGCAATGAAGTGACCGGTATCACAAATCCAATACACAAAGAAGGTGAATCTTTTCAATTATGTGACAAGTCTGGGCATTATGATAGACTTCTGAAATTGAGTCAACGTGAGCTGGAAGTGGTGATAAGAAGGGTATCTCGTGACTCTTGCCTAGATCCTCAGAAAAAGCCGTACATAATACAGACTTTACTAATGAGGTTTGGTCTTACATGTGACTTTCTAATGATTTTGTAAAAAATGTGATATAAAGAAACACTCATTTGCCTTCACCTAATAACTAAGTTGTTCGGGGAATTGATCTTGACAGTTATTTTTTCATCAAATTTTGAAGTAACAGATTAAGAATATTGCCTATTTGGTTTTACTAGTCAATTTTAGTTTTAGAAACAATTCAATTGATATGATCCTCGGAATGTTTTAGCGGTGTTTATATTAACATATTCCACTTTTTAAAAAAAACATAATCAAAATGAAGAGGGCTTTGGACGAATTGTTTTTTTGTGTGTAAAATAAGTTGATTCTAACATGCATTAATGTCAAGTTGATTTTCCTTACCATTAATTGTCAGAAGGCAGTAAACTATGCAACACCTTTAGAATCAAATGTATTCCTTGCATAGTTGCATATGAATGTTTGTGAATTTCGAGTGAGATATTGCATGGTGCATTATAGAAAACTGAGATTTATATGTCAGAAGTTAGCATACAAAATTTTAAACAGATAGCTTTCCTTGCTGACTAATATGCTCACAGAGCCAATCAAAATATAATGAGGGAACTTAATTGCAACATTTGACATTCTAACCAAGCCTATGATAGCCACACACTTGTGGAGTTTAACATAACTTTCCATATAATTTCAGCCGTTGGATTATTAGACAACAGATCTCTTCTACAGAACTCAATACCAAAAACGATGGGCAGGAATTTCCTGGGAAGAATCCATCTTACAGGGACCCTCTCCAACTAATCCATGGTTGCAAACACTACAAGAGAAACTGTAAGCTTTTTGCTCCCTGCTGCAACCAACTTCATACTTGCATTCATTGCCATAATGAGGTATCAGATCATTCAATCGACAGGTAAGAACAGTACGTGTTCTGTTTATGTTTTAATTTTTTTGAATTGAGGAACTCTATTTTAGTTATTCATGTTTGACCATTTGTCTAAACATTTATAGAAAATCTATTACAAAGATGATGTGTATGAAGTGCTTGATCATTCAACCAATTAGTGCTACATGCTCAACAGTTTCTTGTGGTAATTTGTCCATGGCGAAATATTACTGCAGGATATGCAAATTGTTTGATGATGAAAGGTAATGTAGCTTGATTTGCCTCTTTGTATACATTTGAGTTTTGACTAAAACATACATATGCTTTGTTTATGTTTAATCCAATGGTGGATGTGTAAAATAACCGTCTCATATAATGTTCAAAGTTTTTGGCAAAATTTGTGTCCCAAGCTTGCATAATAATCTCGTATTGACGGGATAAATATCATAAATTAATGAAATAACTAGAGTCAATCAAGGAGCTAATCGCTAGCTAATCGACATCTATAACATTAATGCAGTTTATTAAATTCTAAAAATCTAATATTTTCATTCATTGGTACAATTGTGAGAATGTTTCTGATTTCCACCAGCGTCAACAACTATCTTCCTACACATACATGCGTGAACTGTTAGATAGATAGATAATAGCACCTCTGGCTCCAAATTAATATTTAACTTATTTTCTAATTACATTTGGGATACAATAACAGGATTTTTATAAATTACTGGAGCATTGTCATTTTATATACTATCGATCAGCATATGTGTGTGTCTGTAACAGAGAAGTTCACTGACTTTTTCTATATGCAATAATATTACTTAGTGTTGTTTAGGGCTTTCAAATATGTTGTCATTTCAATTAAAACAGGGTTGAGGAGCATTGAGATGACTGAGTGACTGAAATATTCTTGGGGAAATGACATTTGATGTAGTTATGCAAGTGTGAGAATGTTTGGTGAGTGGAAACTGGCAAGTTTGCAATTCTGTAAGTTATTGGTAAATTTAGTCATGGAAAGCCATTGGGAAACCACTGCAGATAGTAGCTAGTCCCTAAGAGTGTGTTATATGGCATCTTAATGTTCCACATACCTGTGGAAAATGGGTTTTAGAAACTTCTGGTTGGGTGACCTTGTTACCTTGTTGTCTAAATAATATTTCATGAATATGATAATGATAGTAATAAAGGGGCCTTGTTTAACTATAGTCCAAGTGCCCTCTTTAGTTATGGAAAATGATCAAGTACAATGAAGTCATGCTTGTCATCCTACCTAGCTATTTTGTTATCTTTATGCTGAGATTTTAAATTTTGTTTCTGCAGATCTTTTATCATTCAAAAGAAATGCTAATACTGCTAAACTTATTACTTTTGAAATGTTCAACAGGCAAATTTACCACTGTCCCTATTGCAACCTGTGCCGAGTTGGAAAGGGTTTGGGTGTTGAATACTTTCACTGTATGAATTGCAATGCTTGTATGCGTCGTACTCTGGTGATACATACATGCAGGGAGAAATCTTTAGAGGATAATTGTCCAATTTGTCATGAATATATCTTCACATCCTGCTCTCCAGTAAAAGCCCTCCCATGTGGTCATGTGATGCACTCAACATGTTTTCAGGTACTTCCTTGTACTTTTTCCCACAAACATGCAGCAAATACAGAGACAACTTAATATTTGTGATGTTACTCCCAGGAATATACCTGCTTCAACTATACCTGCCCAATATGTAGCAAGTCCCTTGGAGACATGCAGGTTAGTTATTCTTCGTTCTTTCAGATCCTGCATTATGATATATTGTTGATATTGCTGCAATGCACTTTACCATGGAATGTCTCATCTCTTGCATAGCCACACCGCCTACACGTGCTGGATAATTACCAGATGCGTGTCCTCAAACAATTATAACTATTTTTAAGGGAACATGGAGTGACATTATAGAAATTGTAGTTGGGAATATTAAAATCTGTGAAGGACTTTGGAGTTCCAAAGGGACAAGAAATCATCTGGGATGTAAAGTTTGATAGACTTGGCAATTTTCTTCACCTTGAATATTTTTGTTTCAATTATTCTTGTACTTTTTTATCTCTCATTGACATTTCACATGCTGGAAAAATTCCTATGAGCATGGCAGCTGGTTACAATTCAGTTTGCCTGCATGAAATAGCTAACTATTAAGTTAGATTTTCATTTTTGTTATCCGTACTTGGAATAAACAAAGTAAACACAATAAAGTGATTGATTGTTTTTATGAAATTATTTTTCTAAAGCTAGCTGAATACTTGAATTGTGTTTTTCAAAAACACTCAAGATCTTCTAATCCAAAAATTGCACAGTTAGCATATTCTGGTGAGTGCAGCACGTTTTAACTAGACAACCACATTCTGTGTAGTCTTAGAAAGTTCTATGCAAAATTAACAGCTTTGTAGAATGTTCTAATGATTTAAATTGGTAGAACACAAACTTTCAAACTTAAATCAAATCCCCTTTGGTTAGATCAAATAACAAATACACAAGAGATAAAGGGAAGAGAATATCACACACGTATTTATCTTGGTTCACCCACCCAATAGGGCTTCCTCCAGTCCCCAGAACACCTTGAATTTTCTCCACTAACTTACCAAGTTACGAGTTTTCTTCAATAGCCTCTTCAGGCTTTATGTGACACAGTCTCTTCAAGCTAAAACAAAAAAGTTTTTGGGAAAAAGAAACACTTATTCAAATCTACAATCTCTTGCTTTCAAACTCAATAAATGAGAATGAAATTAAAGCTCAGCTCAGAGAGTGTTTTACAAGTTTCCTAATTCAATTGATTGAAGAAATAAATGGAGGAACACTTGCAATAAATTAAAGAATGAAGGAATTGAATGAGAGCTTTGTGTGCAGTAGATTCTGATTGAATGCACAAAGTGTCTTGCCTCTCCTTGATTCTTCATTCTCCTTTTATAGCCATGGACTGAGAGATTAGTTAGACTCACACCGTCTCTTCAATATGGACGTGGACGTTAGAGAGAGCATTTAATGCATGACTTGTTGGTACACGATCTGGTACAGCAGGTCTGGTACCTTTAGCAATGCAGCTCTGAAAAGTTTTGAATAGTACAAAAGCAATCCTTTATTTCTTAAAATAAGCTTTCTTGTTTGGGACAATATACCTTGGACAAGAGAATCTTTTGTCTTCTAATTCTGATCCATATTCTAATGCGTGAATTTTAGAACATCTTCTTATCAGAATGTCATTTAATAGGCATCAGAACTTCCTCACGTAGCATAAGTGACCCTAGCACATTCTATATGAAATTATGAATAAGATAATCATTTCTTCTTAGGACTTCTTCTTGGCTTTGTAGCTTTCAGCACGTAACATGTTCTAATAAGTGGTTATTAGAAGTTGATTATTTCATCTTCTAATGAGCCTTACAACGTCTTCAATTAAAGCCTTGGTGCTTGATTCTTCGTATCTTCTAGTAAGTGAGTGTTAGAACGTCCCCTCACTTTGTCTTGACTTTGGCTTTTAGAACATTGACTTCTTCATTAGCATGTTGATCAATTAGTAGAACATGAATCCTTTGAGTAGAACTTGTTCCGGTACTTAGAAGATATTACATGCAAGCTTTCAAACATAGAATATAAAAACATCATATCTAAAAGATTGTCTCATCAAAACTCAACTTGGAGATTTTCCAGATTTAACACTACTCCAATAATGTTTGAAATAATAATCTCTGGGAATCCATCATCTGGCAGGTGTATTTTGAGATGTTAGATGCATTAGTGGCTGAAGAGAAAATTTCTGATGAGCTTTCTGGTCAAACTCAGGTCTGTCAGCTATTATTCTCATTTTCAGTCTCATTAAAAGTTATAATTTTTTATGGTTATCCAAAATATATACCCTGGTTGATCCTGTAAGAGCTGCAGGTTATATTATGTAATGACTGTGAAAAGAAAGGAGCAGCCCCCTTTCACTGGCTTTACCACAAATGCCCTTTTTGTGGTTCCTACAACACCAGAGTTCTATGATTCTTCCGTTGAGCAGAAATATTTGCTTCTGCCTAGCTTCTTTGTAAACATTAGATTGTATTTTATTATTTAATGTTTATCTCGATGGCTTAAGCCAAAATAATCATTTTAATGTAAAAATAATTACATTTTTGCCTATGACATTTGATTGAAGTTCTTCTCTTGCTGTGAAAATGTTAAGAGACACCATTGCATCTTCAATCTGAAAACCAAGCAATGGTATTCAGGACAACTTTCTATTTGTAGATATTTGCTATCTTTTTTTAGTACTCTGCTGCTGACTCATTAAAACCATAATTTTGTGTTACTTAAGCATCTAGATGTTGTTCTATCTTTTATTGCTAACAATAAGGGTAAGAAGTTATAAGAGACACTGGAAATCTAGAGGAAAATGGATGAGGTAGTTTATAAATAAATTATAAATTGACATATTTGATTGAGCAGTATAGTGCTTGACCACAACTAAAGTGGCTAAGAAAAGTATACCTTCATGTGTGGTCTTAACTATAGAGAGTAATCGAAATAATTTGTCTACAATACAAAGTGACATTAAAAACAGGTAGAAAGAAAGTAATGCATTTTCAATATGATCTAAGTGACCTTTCTAAAACAATGGTCTGTGATGGAAAGTGTAGCTAACCTAACTATGTGGGAAAAGATGTCTATGTATAAGATTATCCCTCTTCTTTTAGTTTACATGATAAATTAGATTAAGATTGAGGTTGCATTAATGAAACAAAACACTTCAAAAAGGAGTGTCAACTTGTTAGACTTTGTTTCCTTTTCTGTTCTGTTATAAACATGAAGCAAACTTAAAGGAGGGGGTGAGTGTGAGACATGAAAGTGATTCTAAGACATTTGAATACAAATTTGTTATGCTTTGTCTGTGTCAATGTACATGTAATCTTTAGACCATGGTTCATGATGGTTTGGATCTGTGAGAACATTGTTATTATTCTTTATAACAGTGGCTGGTTACATCAGAAGGAAAGATATAAAGTTGCACCCAAATTTGCATGCAGTTATATTGTGCTTCTGTTGAGGAATAGAATGAGCTAGCAGCTAAAAGCAGGCAAATAATCAGTATAGATTGATGAAAATATCCAGTCTAGATATTATTCTTTGCCTTCACATGACCAACACAATTTGATAGACCATGGAAAGAGTATGCTTCTATTTGAAATGTCGACAAGAAGGATTGAAAACTCAATAATAAAAAAACTTACAAAAAAATAAAAGAATCCAAAAAGGAAAGGAAAAATGAAACCTAGTACATCATCTTTTTTTCCGAGGGGAGGGGGAAGCTCACTGATCAGTTGACACTGGTAAGGCTGAAACATGCTGCAGCACTCTTCAGTTCATTCTCAGAAACATGCTCACTGCAATTTCTCGTGTCTTTCAGTGATTCTTCTGAGCTGCAGGCATAGAAATACAATATCAAATATAAGCATTTTCATTATATTGGAAATTGATCATTACATGTAAATGATTCATTCATTTTCTGCATTAAACTCTAAACTTCATTTAGTGAGAATTAAACCTAGGACTTTTCCTGTCTGATACCTTGATTCGTAAGCCTCCTTGGAATAAATGTATGATTGGCGATCGTCAACTGTATCGAAAAACGGATGCATCTCATCATAATCTTCAACAACTTGTTGCTGGATGGCTAGTGGTTGTGAAGTAACCAACTGAGATTGCATTGCTACTGAATTGCTGTTGTTATCTGGGTACTGATACTGAACCCACTCCTTGGAATCCATGTACAGCGAGTTATTATAATCCACGCTGTTGCTGTTGGAGTAAGAATGTTGCTGCGATAACGCAGCAGCAACTGTGTTGTTGTGGTTGAAAAGTTGCAGGGAATTATTAGAACGCGGCGCCATCGCCATCCCCATCCCCAATTCTAATTGCGAAGTAACATCGTCAGGCAAGGCCATGCCATTATTATGCTGGTGGTGTTGCTGCTGCTGCTGCTGCCTGCAAATTTCAAGCTGTTGATAAACAGCGTGAAGCTCTTCTTCGACAAGCCATATCTGGTATTGAAGCCTGCAAATTTCCTCCCAGCAACCGTGCACAGGGTACTTGTCTCTATAATTTGCTTGAATGATGATAGAGTCCATGGCTATTTTCTTCTGACTAGGCTCCAGGATCTTTAAAATCTTTCCAATGTTGCTGACTCCAAACAGCTTGTGGACATTGAGGAAGATTTTGGGCTGGTCTGCAGGGAAGTAAGGAGCTAGAGGGCACTCGGGAGTGCACTTTCGTCGCTGGAACTTGCACGCGGCGCAGGCCTGGGTTGTGCCGCCCTTGAGGGTCATGTTTCCACCACCTTGTTAAGATGCTGGAACCCCTGTGATGATTGATGAGAAAGATTACAAACAAACAAACAAACAAACTAAATTTTCACAATGAATGAATGAACAAGTGTTGTGTTGGTTTGGTTTGGTGGTATAATTAAGAGGAAACAGTCAGAGGAGAGAGATTGTGAGCAGTGAAATGGACTGCATTTGGTTGAGCAGGTTGCATTAATGTGCGGATCTGGTGTGTACGAGGAACAAGACTTGGTAAACACATGAGAGGGGACAGGTGTCTCGATCGAGAATGTTGGAAACTCCTATATTTTGGGATTGCCATATGCTTCGGTACCAGAAAAAACAACACAAATATTCAAGCCTTTTCTGTTTAGATTGTTTGGGAAAGTGCTAACTCAATCACAACGGATTGCTAAACCCTCACTTATTCATTTCTAAACTCACTTTTATATTTTTTTGGGAAAATCTACTGTACTCATGTAATTCCCTTATTTAAATAATGGTTACTCTTTTTTCCCCAATATATTTAATTTCAAAATAGAAGAAAATTGAATGCTTGTGAGTATTTTTCATGCGTATTCACTAGGTACACCTATTGTCATCCCTATTGATAAGTGATCAAGTGGGCTTGGTTAACACCCTAAATGTTACACCTTAAAGCTATGCTTATCTCTGGGGTAAGTCTCCAAAACTCTTGCAAGTCGTGATGTCTTTGAAATTTTCCTAGATTTTTCAAAATAAAAACTAATACATGAGATATCTTTGAAATTTTCCTTTTTCTCTATCTGCTCACATACATATGCCCCTCTACTCATCGAGATATATATGTTTCACATTATGGAAAGAGAGAAAGACCAAATACAATCATTAGGAGATTCATTATCATTAGTGGTGTTGGTAAACCTTAGAGCATCAGCATTATTGGTTAGAATAATTAATAATAGTGGTCAAAAAATAATATTATTATATATGATTCAGAATAATTAATAATAGTTGCTTGCTGCGTTATAAAAACTGGTCAAGTTAATAGTTGCTTGTTGCGTTTGATAATATAACGGGAATAATAAAACGGTAAGAATATTTAATTTCCATATGATTAACTTGAGAATGATGCTCACACCTCAAATAGTTAGCGGTCCTCATCCTGTTCTATGTACTACCTCTGGTTTTGTTTATAAGAATTAAATGACAAGTTTACTTTGGTCCCTTTTATAAGAATTAATTTGAAGTTTGTGGTGCATCAATTACTTTTTTACAAGAATACCTCATTTAATTGAACTTTCTCTCTCTTTCCACTCACTTAAGCATTGATGAGACATAGAAATGAAAAAAAGTGAGTTAAGGACAATTTTAGAAGTTCAATTTTAATTGAGAATAAATTTAATGCATTTAACTATATTGCTTAAACTATGTCAATTAATTTTTTGATTCTTATAAATAAAATTATAAAACCGGAGGTAGTACTTTTAAAGGCAACATTCATCAAAAGGAAGAACATCATCGTCTTCAAGCAGATTTGGTGTACCACGTTTGGGACTAAAATAATCACGATTAGATTGTATTTTAGTTATCTAATAATTTTATTTTCAAATATTTCGTAATAGTTATCATTTCAATTTTTCTATTTTCCATTAACTTTATTAATTATTATTTCATTTATTCTGTTAATTATTATTAACAACTATACTATATATTAACTTATTATAAAAAATAAGTTGGAAGTAGTTTTAATTGAAATGGTGATAAATAATAAAATATAAAAGTGTGGGATAGATTGTGGGATCCATTTGAGAAACTTTTTGGAGCTGTTGGTTTAAACTAAAAAGTTAGTACAATTGGTTAAAGTAATGCAATTGATTAAAGTAACGTAGAAACTCTTATAAGTTGTTTGGATGACGATGAACAAATGTTGCCTCAACAAACTCCTAATTGATACTACCATACGCATTCCGCAAATCAGTTTCGAAAGTTAGAATTCCCTCCTTCATCTTTGTTTAGTGTATGCAATGAATAATCTCTTTCAAAATAATATCATTGTCCAGCGTGCCTCAACTTGATATAAAAATGTTTTGAAAAGGATAAAGTATCATGACCATAACCTTTATGACTATTTTATAAGCCATGTTGCAGATGCTCCCCAAAGGAATGTGCACATTCAGTAATTACAATTTACAATTCAATTCCCTCTGTCAATTCTATTTTCCACAATCTCATCATACCATCAAAACATTGACTTATTTTCATTCGTTTGAGGAAGCATATAAAAATAATCTAAGAACTATCTCAGTAGAAAAAACATAGGCTTAAATACATTTTATAAAATACTTTGTTTTTATTTTTCGTCATTTGGTAAAAAAATTCTTATTTCTAGTCTCTACTAGTTATTTTTCCATCCATTTAAATCAAAATATTTACAATTTGCGAATATTTTGAGATGGCTGAACTCGATTTCACCGTTTGTAGAGCGGATCTAAGCATATAAGAAAGTGTTTTCAAGTCTAGATTAGATGGGAAAACAACTAGGAAATAATTTCTTAAGGATCAAAAACAAAAAAGCCTACTTTCCAAGAAAGTATTTAAGCTAAAAACATTATACAACATAACAAAATTAAAATATCCCAATAAGCAGTATGGCGAACTAATGGAACTCCAGTGGTGAAGTAGAACATTCAGAATGAAGCCCAACCTGCAGTAGAAGCATTGCCTCCACATAAAGTGTAAAGGGCAATAACTAACAGAGGGAACATACAAGTGCAAATATAGAAGCTGAATTGCACAACATTTTGCATTAATATATATGAAACAATGAAGTATAATAATCCATCTGGTTTAACCCTATTCCCAGAAAGTATAGGACAAAATTGTGGCAAAACCTTTCAGCTTTTTCCTCACTCAAAGCTACCGTTATCATCTGCAAACTATAATTTAATGTCATTAGTCCATTAATTTCACTAATACTCAAACTCATGGAGATCCAAGGCCCCACCCTACCACAAAAAAAATGGAAGTAAATAAGAAAGTACAGTGAATGGATCAAAAGGATGGAGCTCCTGAATTTACTGCGTCCCAAAGCCTCGAATGTAGCATGTTCCATCATAGGTATCCTGAAGGGGAGAAAAGTTGTCCTGTAGATCAGATCAGTAAAGGATGCTCCTTTTTCAGCCTAGATGCAACAAGCTGATATTTTGACAAATCTAATTGTATAAATACTATACAGATCTTTTTTTCTTTATTTTTTTCTGTTTGAGTGGAGGAGGGGCGGGAGGGAAAATTCTTTGACAACTGAAGAACTAACTCCCCCCATACAAATTGCTATATGTCCCCAACAATGTAATGATAAGCAATTACTTCCATCGTAAAATAGCTTCCCACACTTTGCTGGCCAACCTCTACAAATTGTGGTTCTTCTAGCAATACCAAAACCTGCTTATTGATGGATACAGGAAATGAATCTGATATTCTCAAAACGAACCAATCTGTCTGAGTGCCAAACAGCACTTTCAGGGTTCTTCAAAGTCATCCAGTTACACAGTACACTAAACGTATTCGTCATCATATGCTCCGTGAGAACCAGTTGTTCCTATTAAAACCATCACAAAGTTTAAAATGCTATATATCCCAACTGAGGTATGTACGCCAAAACTTGTTGACATCGGTGAAACTTGCAACTTTATTTGTGTTATGCAGAGCAATGCAACGCAGTTGCATATACAGGACCACACCAGAAACCAATTGGATGCCAAACTATGTCAAACTCAACATCCTTCAGTCCAGCAAAATATGTTATCAGTTCCACCAGAAATCTAGTTTACAGCTTCATAGAAAAGAACCTGAGGTTGTAGATGCCCTCTTTCGCACATTGTAAGAACATCCGCCCATCCACCAATTATCTGGTCATTTAACAAAAAAAATTAACATATCAAGAATGCCATAAAGTATATTTATCTGTTCATAGATTCAACTCACCTTGACAGTCTTGTCATCATACATAATCCATTGTTCATGGTCATGGCTATAAGCAAAGCAATGATAATGCTGGCCGTAGTAGCAAACCTACAAGTTCAAATTACACATATTAGGAATAAAAAGAAATGTTGCTTCAATTATAAATTATGCACAAAAAGAAAAGCAACATTTAAAATATTTTAATTTAGGAAATGCTTATATTGCATGTGTATCTTGTATAAAAAAGCTAAACATAAGAAGAAACATTTCTTGCATATTGTCAGTTCAATTACGTACCACTGAAACCAAGTTATGAGTGCTTTTAGGATCTAAACCACGATAAAGGATGCTGATATCAATCTTGGGGCTAAGAGCTGCCAGAGTTGCTGCTATATCATCAGCACTCTCACATGTATTTTGCCAACCTAGAACTGTGAATAGAAAACATGTAAGAGCAGGACAAAAATAGCATAGAAAAGAAAGTGTGGCAATGCATTTAGAACTAGCTTAAAACTTCTGTTACTAACTTGTTCGACCAAACTAAATGTGTTTGGTAAAGCTTAAAATTGTAACTTGTTTTTATTCACATTTATACCTTTACTGTTTTAATTAAATTTCTCCACTGCTCCTCTTTCTTTAGAAATAATTAATTTTTTATGTCAAAAGAATTATTATTCAAAATTTCATACAAAAATAAACATTTTATTAATTAGAAAAATATAAGCTTATTTAATCAAATTCATCTATGTATAATAAAAATATAAAAATGAGAATAAAATTAATCTGAAAATTTTTAAGGTCATAAATAAATTAAAATATTTAAAGTGGTAATTACTTTTAAAATAAATATTATATATACACGTCATGTATATATAAAACAATGTTAAATATAAAATTCATATAAACGTCTTTTTATGTCATTTTATATTGCTAGTTAAATAGCTAATTTTACCAGACCCTTCTAGTTCAATTAACTAGCTAAACAGCTTTCAGCTAGAAGTTAGCTTTTGAATTTTCATCTAGTTTTGCCAAACATTGTGAAAGTGAACATTCAACGCACAACAACTGAGGTACCTGTCATAAAAACATGGGGTGGAGTTGAAAGGAAGTGATGGATATGGTTGAGCTTGCCACAGCCACCAACTTCTAGATCACAAGCCAATTGATGGTTCATCTCCACAAGATTCAAAAGTTTATCAAAGGAGCTTTCAGTAAACGAAACCTGGAAAGTGAAGGGATTCAGTTATGGTACATAGCAAGCATAATTGTCTGTTCATGCTCCTAAAAGCAGAAAAGCAGAAATACTCTAAATATTTAAATGACATTAAATAGATATCCTTCCTTAATATACCTTCATAGTCCGGAGGGCATTGGCATTTATATTGTGAAAGAAGGAAGTATACTTCAAATGTCTGGACTCAAGACCACAATGGTAGCAGTTCATTTGTTCAAAAATGTTCATTCCAAAAAGTGAATGTGCTATACAACTTCTGTTTGCACAATCCCAAGACCCCACGCAGTTGCTTTCCACTGATTCTGCATCAGAAACACTTGAACTGCGCGTAAATGATCGATGAAGGCAATCAAATATCACTGCCAGTACCTCAGAAGCATCGTTCATCTGAGCCTGTCAAAACTCTATATATTAACCACATTGTCCACAGAAGAAATATCTTTTATCCATTTTCTGTCAGTGAAGTTACCTCCTGAAAAAAGTTGCTGTGTGGATACAGATTGCTCAGAGCAATCCGCAGGGAAGTAGGTGCAACTGCCTCTCTCCTGGAATCCTTTGATGCAAGGTCCAGTGCAATAAATGTGTCATACAATGCACAGACAACGCAGGGATTACCCACATGATCATGCTCCGATCTTGTTCTGCCAAGAAATTCCACCTTAAAGCGCCTTAAATGCCACAATGACTGAGCTCATCCAGAGAAAAAAAAATTGTTATCAGGTTATGAGAAATAGTACATCAATGAAATAGAAGTGCATCAGAAAATGGAAAACAGATTTTCAAAAGAGCTACCTGTATAATAACATTGAGAAAACAATTATATTCGCCCACTTCATTCCTCAGTCCAGTACCAAGTGAAGTAGCACCATTCACATCACAACTTGAGTCTTCCACATGGGGAAAACCCGAACAATCTACTTGTGAAACAGCTCTCTGTGACATTCTCAAACTGGAAACTGAAGGCAAATTCCCGCGTGCTTGATATGTGTCTGATAAGAAAAATCTCTAATGTTAGAGAGTCACCAAAGTTTCATGATTCTTCAAGATGAACCCGGAATTCCTTTTTTAAGCAGGTGAAAGATTTATTCAAGCTAATTTAACGCAAACCAGAAACATTTGATGAGAAATTATGGACATGCATGCAAAAAATTGTTATGGAATGACATTTGACAGCTGGAGAAATGGCTTATAAGCAAATATCTCATAGAATTCAACATGTTAGTGTAGATAAATTGCAAATGCAGCTTTGCAACAGCTCAACAATAAACAATGGGCCTCTGAAGAACCATCCATGAGAACGCAAATGGTATTAGTGAGGTCACAAATATTATCAAGAAGCATATTACAGGGAAATCTAATCATCAAATCATTGATAAAGTCAGCAATGCGAATTATATGAAACACAAAGCAATCCCATACAGATATTGTCAAGAACCACCCGATACAACAGCTTAAAATTTGAAAGGCTCAAAAATGGTTTTTATCTTGTGACACACCTCCTCACACAAGAAACTTGGGGCTTAAAGTAAAGATAACGGACAAATTCATTTTACCATATGCTGAAATTTAATTTAATTTATGAAAAAATGCCTCTAAATTCTAATACCGTATCAAGAAGCTGAATGTTGATTGATAGACTCGTAAAACATGTATGCTAGAAAAAAGAAGGATGGGCTGAAGAGTGGATTAAATGGACATGTTCGGCTGCATGTGAATGGAGGCACCTTGGCACCTTCTCAGACGGGGTCATTTTCCAATGGCAACCGAAGATATAGAAGGGAGGAGGCGAGTGACCTTAAAAAGCTAAGGTTGGGTGGGTTGGAGTATTATGTTTACCACAGAATCTCCATTGTTACCTTCAGTTCATATTTTCTTCTGCATTTTAGACTAACAGAGGGCTGATTCTGTTTCTATTTTGATGAGCTTGAACTCCCTATTTCTTAAAATAATCTCAAGTTTCTATCAAATATCCATCAGAATGTCAATAAACTAAGCAGACAATGAAGCCCGTTCCCTATAAAAAGCTGGCTGTATCCTATTACATGAACCTAGTACAGATATTTGCTAATCTACAATATGGTATTGATTTCATAGCATCATATTAGCATGGAAAGCAACAGGCCAAGGGATCATAGTAGGAGAAAGGAAAACTTTCAGAGAAAACTGCATTCAAACAATTTCATTTCCTTTAATGAGTCATTTACAGCAGGTGGACTTTGCATGAAGGTAAAATTGTATGTTAAAAAGCACAAAAAAATAATGCATCTTTGAGGCATAAGATATCAACCACCAGACTCCATGTGCATATAGGGAGAGAGAAATAATATACCCAGGCTTTGGCGTACAGCCATTTTAAGATCAGCTTGGAATCTTTCCTCCTCCTCATCTTCCACTTGTAATTCTTTCATCACTGTTGACCCATTGGTCTCTGGTACATCCAAGCAACAACAAATTAAATTTCATATTTTAGAAAATACCTTCAAAAGATGGATTTTTACAAGTTTAGATAGTATAAAACTATACATAGTGATGTTAATGAGAAAGAAGCATCAAGTGATGTTAATGAGTTTTCAAACAGTATAAACTATAAAGTCTGACTTAAAATCTAATTTAACAGTACAGAAGCATAATTTGACCAAAAACTTCTACATTAGAGAAGAAAGGATGCCCGGTAAACCTATAATCTAAACAAGCATTGACAGTGAACGTATAACTGATATCATGATACAATTCTATCAATATCAAATAAGGCCATTCTGCCTCACCAAAATGATAAAACACTAAGGCCAATTAGATAAATCACAATTTGAAGCAACATTTCGCAATTAATGTTCCATATGCAACATCTGAGAATAACAATATAGAGCAAGGTAAAAGCGATCTGAAGAGAAGATAACTGGGCTAAAAAATAACTCAGATGCCAAATAAGAAAAGGCATATATGGAAAGAAACTGTATCAGATACAAGAACCTGATTCAAGTTTATTATACACTAATTTATCTAAGACACAACTGTCCTTTAATCTGTAACATATGAAAAATATGTATTCAAAGGGAAAGATGACATTTACAAATGAATGGACAAGGTAAACAATGATCTAAAACAAGCAGCCTGTATTTGATTTTACATGCTCCATTTCCACATAAAAAGATGAAGATATTTTTAGGGAGTGGCAAAAGGGAAAACATGAGGTTTGAATCAAGATACTGAACCCATAGTTCTTACACCAGTAAATGAATAATAATAAGCAATTAAAGCTCAATTGGTAGAATAGAATGTTATAATGATCCTAAGTTCTAAATAAGGGAAAGTCAACCTCACAACTCCTCAAATTTTGTGCATCCAGATAAAAAGTGTCATAAGCTAGCAGGCAGAAGATAATTATGAGTTGAACACTATTTTTGTACAGAACTATGAGTCAAATACATCATCAGATAAGATAAGAACCTTTAACATGCACCGACATTACATGGAAAGAATATTTGAGTGAGGTTCAAACTAACCCTTGCTAGCATCTTGATTATTATGGAATTTGGCCTGCTCTCTTAAGTTATAGTCAGTGTGTGTATCATCTGTACTCTCCTTTTCCAGTGAGAGAGATTCGAACTTTCCATCACCAATTTTGGAAGAGTTCTTATGTCGTTTATGCTTTTTCCCTACACGCCGATCAGGCAAAGGTAGACCATTCTCTGGCACAATTCCGTTAAGCATATCTGCTGAAAAAAATTTAAGAATAAAATGTGGAGAACCTCAAGCAAAAAAAAAAACAAATAAACACTGCATTTTAAGACACCACCAACCTTGTTTAACTTCCGACTGATGCAAATAGTTAATCTTTTGGGCAGCTGAATCAGATGAAGATTTGGCATGCACCATGGAACCATTTGCTGTGGTAATAAGATTAACATCAAGATTGCTTGCGCACCCGTTCTCCTTCGGCAAATGCTCCTGAAAATATGTGCAAGAACAGAGATGAATTCCCTGCAATACCTAATTCTTACTATATTTGTACATTTGCCATACAGGTCCATTAACCATGCAATAGTAACTTAATAGCTGGCAACCAGCAATTATGTCCCTTCACATGCAGTAGCAGAAAGTCTAAAAAGAGATCCATATCTGCATATGTAGTCTTACATGTTTGTGAGCATCTGAGCCATCAGCAACCACTTTTAATTGACAATCTTGAAGTTTACCCGTCACTTCGTCTAAATTACCCCCAGATGATTTCTTTTGTTGCTCAGCAAGGTGCTTCTGTTTGGCCTCATTTTCAATCCTTCGTTGAAATTCCAAAGTTTCTTCAAGCTTTTTTTCCTCCTCTTCTAGCTCAATTTTACGTCTAAATTCCTCTTCATGTAGTTCCAAATCATCACCATTCATAGAAACGACCTCGTGATCTTGAAAGTCACTATCAGGTGCAACCTGGTTGGAACTGCAACAGAAGCACATCAAAAAGCATTTTTAATAAGAGTTTTCAGTGTACCAGCAGATTATATAATAAAAAAATGAAAAACCAGAATAATAAAGGAAATATATACTGACTCAAGAGTTGTAGATTGAAGCAAGTGCTGCACATTACCACTCGTAGCCTGCAAGAGATAGAAACTTTAAGAGGTTGCAATAGACAATGGCACAATATATGAACAAATTTAACATGCATGATGTACACCTTCAAATCTCTTGTTTTTCTGTGATCTTTATTCTTCTTCTTATCTTTTGTCTTCTCCACATGTCTTGTGTTCTCACTTCCCCCTTTAACAATCTTCTTGGAGTCAAGAGCAAGTTCAGCCAAAAATGCTTCACTTGCAGCATCAGATTTCTCTCTTGCGTCTTTCTCAGCCAAATCTTCCAAAAGTGCCTAAAAGATCAAAACAAAGGAACATATAGCTAAGTGAAAGACTAAATAATAATAATAATAATAATAATACATGTTTCAGCAGTTTGAATACAAACCCTTAGGTACGACTTCACTAGAGGAACTAATATTGCACGATAATCATCAGTAGAAATAGGCCCAAGCTTGAGTTCCAATTGTTGCATCTCTGCAACATTTCTAATTATTCGGGCATCAAGTTTGCTGAGCTGCACAGTTAACAAAATAGGTTAGAAAATAAGGTAAAAGATCATCCTAACTGTTATCTTAGTAGACATGTGACAAGAATCAACAAACTGACCTCTATAGATAAGTGTTCTTTCAGTTTTTGAATAGCAATTTCTATACATCCATCCATTTGATGCAAGTAGTCCTTCATTCTCCATTCATCCTCTTCACCGGATTCCAAGTCACACAACTGAGAATTAACACCAGCATAAGTCTCCTCATAGCTAAATTGATTAACATTCATTGCTTCTGCTTCTTGCAAAACATTTGAGATAGCATCCAACTCAAACCTATTGCTGACATACATCACATCATTCTCACTCTCAATGAGCTCTTCTCTCCGCTTTCTTAAGACAGACTCATAGCTTCGCTGGACAAATTCACCACCACTTCCCCTCTTCTTACCTTCTTCAAGACAAAGATCCTCTACTGCCTGCAGTGCTTCCTCATAACTTATTCGCTCACCCTTTTTCTCACATAGGCTCTTTAGGTGACCAAACTCCTTCTCAAGTATCCGGACAATTTCTTCTCCTTGACGTATTTTATCTTCTTTGGCACGCATCCATGACGTCAATTGATCCCCAATAGGTGAACTAGAAAATATCCAGGATAGCAAAGCATCATCATATTGTGAAATTCCATCAGGAGAACTTGGTGCAGTCATGCCATCCAAGACAGCCCCCTGGGCTGTACCAGGAGTGATTTGTCTAGGCAGTAAACACTCATCCAGAAGGAGGCATGATGCATCCGCATTGAGAACAATCTTATCTATAATCTCGGGACCTTGACTGATATTAGGTGTATCATTCACGGGACTGCCACTTTTATCAGCATATCTACCCAACCCACAAGCATGAGATATTTCCTGCAGAAATTGGAGAATTTTCTTAAGCTGAGAAGCTCCCAAAAAGCATATGCACATTGGTGATTGATCTACACCATGTTTCAGAAGTTGAGAACCAGCAGCAAGACCCTGTATTTCACCCATACTAAATTGTATGACCTTGTTAAGATGACTAGCAGCAAGACATTTGTGTCGAATAAGCATCTCAAATACTGCATGGATTTTCCCCAGCAGCTTTGCGCGCTCTGAATCATCAGATACTGGCCAACATTCAGTAACAGGATTTGCCATTAATTGTTGGTCATCAACACCTTCTCTGACATCATTTTCTGCAATTTTATAATAGTCACTGCTATCTGCCGTACAACCATGAAGACTGTAACCTAAACCTTCCATCTCGTGGTAAGAGCTGCTTGCATCTTGAAAACAATCATTGTAGTCATGAGTACGATGGCCCAAGTAAGAGTCGTCAGGCAATGATGAACCCTTGAATTTTAATTTATTGTCAAGCATTTTAACTGCAGCTGAGACATCCAAAGGCTTCCAAGAAAAATTAAGAAGCATCTCTATCCATTCACTGTCAATATTTAGGGGCAAAAGTCTCTGCAATTTAGGCGAGAGACTCTCCATGTGTTCCTGCACAACGTGCCGTCTGTGACATTCTGGATTGGAATATTTTTCATCACAATGGCAGCAAAGCCAAAATTTCCATGTTCTGTTGGCCTCAGCATAAGACAAAGCTTCTGATAAAATATCTTTTGGCAAAGTATCCTTTGAAGAACCAAAGTGGGACAAGAGATCACCAATTTTAATCCTAAGCCAGTCCCTCTTCATATCCATGCTCACAGAATTCCAATATGACAGCACCCAATTTCTCCTTTCATCTGTAAGGCCATTCTTTCTCATATTCCCATGCCTTCTCCTCTCGCCTACCCTCTGACCAGATCCCAAAGATGAATCTAGTGCCCGGTCATCCCTATCTCCTTCATTCGGAGATAAGGGTGACCCTGACTTCTGTTGCATCAGCCTTGCTGCAGCAACTCGAACCTCAATTTCTTTTCTTCTTTCCTCCGGTGTCTTTGTCACCTTCTTGATCTCATTTGGCCTTCTAGTCTGAACCAACCTCACCTCCATCGGGTCCTCCGCCGGCCTCCTTAAGGGAATCAACCGAAACCTCTCCTCCCCATTACTCAGATTCTTCATCCAAGACGACAAGGAAGCAATGTTGGACTTCTGAATTAGCTGCTTCAACTCATTCTGCATGTTTGCTATCCTTCCTTCCGAAGTAGACTCTTTCTGCTCACTCTCGTCCTGCAAAGTCTCCTTCAGAGGATCACTGGGGCTTTCAATGGCAAGCCCCCTCTCACACTCGTGCACTACCTCCTCAAAGTCCTTCGCTTCAGTCGCTGCCTCCAACAGCACAGTGGCGTGGAAATGGGCGTACTCAACCGAATTCGGGGAAAGCTCAACGGCCCTCCGCGACGACTCAAGGGCGTTCCTCAAATGCCGTTGCTTCGCACCGGTTTCATTGATAGAACACGCCAATTTGTAGCACACGAAGCCGTGAATTCGGTTCACGAAAGCAGAGTGAGGCGAGCCCTCCTCCTTGACGCAGAGCTCCTTCATGAGCTTCATCGCCCTGTTGTGGTTGCCGCGGCGGAACGTGGTAAGGGCTCGCTCGCATTCCAGCTTGATTGAGGTGAAGTAATCGGAACCCTCCGATTGAGTAGGAGGCAATTCGATCTTGCTAGGGTTAGGGGGATTTTGATCAGGAGTGTAGGGGGAGTCAGGGTCGGGTGGGGTAGGACCGTTGGCGGCTCCGCCGGTGGCCGATTGCGCCACCGGAGAAGCCGCCGGAGATTGTTTTGAACGAGTAGCAGGAGGGTTTCGCTTTTTGGGTCCCATCAATTGAGTTCATGCAAATTCGATTCACGTGCATAAATAAAGTGGTAAGAACCTGAAAAAGCGTGCGTGGGTTTTCAACTTTCAAGAGATAGAAGCGATGCAAAATACAGAGACAGAGAGAGAGAGAGAGAGAGCTTACCCTAGAGAAGAGTTACGAAGGGAGTGGTTGCCGGAGACGGCGACGGTGACGACGGAGAAGGATCGGCGAGAAAACCTAGAAGGGTGGTGGGGGAAACGTGCAAATGGGAAAATGAAAACAGAGTGAAGAGAGAAGAAATAGAGAGCAGCAGTAGCAGCAGCACCTACCCACACAAGGGTGAGGTTTCAGTTTCATGAAAAAAGAAGACCAGGAGTGATGAATAAATAATAATTAATTTTATGAAATAGGAATTCACTGAATCTGATTTGATATATCAATTTACATTTATATAGCAAATATGTGTGTTAAAAAAATAGAAAATAATTTATGATTATTATTTTGAATATAATTTCTGTTATAATTTTTAAATTATATAGATAAAATTTGTTATTTATATATTAAATTATAATTTTTTTAATAAATAATTTATGAATTTTAATATATAAATATAAAATATTATTATTTGAATTTAATCTTAAATTATAAATATTAGGAATTGAATTTAGTATTTATTGAAAGGAGCTAAGATAAGAATTAAATATTAAAAATTATTATAAATGAAATAATAAGGATCATGAAAAATAAATAGTTAAATGTGTGTGCATTGTCAGTGTAAACAAATTTTACACAGTCATCTAATTAAATTCCGTCAAATTATAAAATATATTTTTGTTTTAATTAAAAATTAAAACGAATGTTAATATTTTACTCCTACGTGACATGTTATGATTGATTGTCAGGATAAAACTGTTTTACACAAATAGTGCACGTCTATTAAACTCAAAAATAAATTAAGAATTTAAAAAATAACAAATAAGGATCAAAAGTTAAAAAATAATTTACAATGGTAATAAATTTAATTAAAAAAATCATTAAATTTTTGTTTTTATTTTGTTATACAAAGAAGAACTCACTATTTTTTGTTTCAAGAATTTGGTCTTTTTATTACATTTTTTTATTCTTGCTCTTAAGCTAACCTATGCCATTTTTTGGTCAAAAAGCTAGCCTATAATATTTTTGGTGAAGAAAAGCTACCCTACACTTAAGCCCAAGTGTAGATAAGAGAGCAAACTCATTATTCTTAACCCAAACATGTAGAAGGCCAACCCTTTTTTTAATCTCATATAAGCCCAATTGTATAAACCAACGGAGAAAAGAAATATCAAATATATATGAAAGGGATGAACAGACATAGAATGAGAAACAAAAACAGAAGAAGTGTGGATGATTTAGGTAATTGTATTTTTTTTGAAACTGATTTAGGCAATTGTAGAGGAGTGGCAATCATTAAGGCCCCATTAGTTGTGGCTTTTAATTTTATGTTATCAAAATTCTTAAAAATTAAAATTAGTTTTCAGTTTTATAAATTGAGTTATTTAGTTTTCAGTTTTATAAAGTTGTTGTCAACTTTGTAAACTTACAAAATTCGCTACTATTGTAAGACATATTCTACCAACATTACCTCCACTTGGTATAGTATAACATGCATGGTGATGGATGAAGGGGCAAATCTACGGGGGGATAGCAGGGGCCAAAGCCCCCAAGAATTTCAACTTTTTTATTGATTATATACAATTTTATGTAGAACTTTTTTATTCTTAGTCTGACCCCTAGAGATTTTATAGATTATTTGTAATTTTATCTGCCCCTAGCGAAAAAATCTTTGATACACCCCTGATTGAGGGCAGGTGGCAGTTATGGCAGAGCGTGTCAATGATGGTGTCATAGAGGGTGTTGGGTGGTTAGGGTATGAGATATCGGGTAGCAACAATAGTGGTAGTGGATGTTACTTGGGGGTGATGGTGGTTGAAGGTGGTTTGTGTTGGTGTGGTGGCGATGGTGAATGTTACCCAGTGGCAGTGAAGACGGTAGGGGTGGAGGGTATTAGGTGTCAGTGCTAATGGAGGGTACTAGGTGGTGATGGCAGTGGTGAATGTTTGGTGGTTGTAGTGGGTGGTGGAGGTGGATGTTACTTGGTGTCAGCGGTTGTCATAGTGGTGGCGGTGGAGGGGAGTGATGGTTGGGGGGTAGTGGTTAGGGGTGTGTGAACCAAATCGAAGCAATTAAAATTGGATCGATTATTTTTTATATTTGGTACAAAATCGAACCAAACCGATGAAAACCAATGAATATCGTTAGGTTCACGGTTTGATAAAATAAAAACTGATGAACTGATGAACCAAACCGATGATATATATTAATTAAAAAAATGTAAGGCAATGTTGCTTGGAATGTAGAAATGTGAAGCAATGTTGCTTGGAATGAAGAAATGTTGTTGGGAACGAAGAAATATTTTGAAACAATGTCGTTTTTAATGTTGGATTTATTATGTTTGTTGGACTTATTATGTGTTTCTCTTTTCTATTATTAATATGTAATGGTACTAATATTTGTAATATTGGTACCACATGACTTGCTAGGCTGTTGCGCATGTTTTGTTTAGACTAATTATTATCATATTTTGAATTGTTGTTACTGTTACTTTCCGTATCTCTGTAAATCTGTTTGTGAGGCAGAGAAGATATTATTTTTCTTGCATTGTTAAATTGGACAACCGATGAACCGAACCAATCCAAACCGTTCATCATCGGTTCGGTTCGATTTTATTTTTTTTTAACAACCAAACCGAACCAATGAGTTTTCGTTGGATCGATTTATGGTTTTACCTAAAACCGGTCCAAACCGAATCGTGCCCCTACTAGTGGTGATGGGTTTACGCTGACACCAACGGAAGTGTGGTGGAGGGTATCAAGTGGCGATAGTAGTGCAGGGCAATGTGGTGGCACTGGTGGTGGTAGTGTCCTCAATATGTGGTGGGAGGTGGCAAGTTGAGCGTGAGTACCAAGTGCAGCAACAAAAATTGTTTGGTGGTGGCAGTAATGGTGGTGGAAAGACAAAATACATGAAAATAATGGAGATCGAGGTGTTATTGAAACTAAAAAAATTAATTACAAGTTTTTTTATGATTAAAAAAACTAGACGGAGTTTATTTTAAAATTAAGTAAAAGTTAATTTCAACTTTACTTTTTTAATATATTTTATTTTTAAATTTACATTTGAAGACTAAAATATGAAAACTCACAACCACCGCAACCGAGACTTCAACTTACTTCAAGGTGGATTAAGATATTCTCACAATGAAATTCTGCTTTTACTTACATATATTAAAATTTTGTATTTATACATATATATATATATATATATATTAAATATTTGAGATGTTTTAATTATTTATAAAGGAAGATATACACAATATGAAATTGTCATGTGACAATAGAAGATCCCAATGCGGTTGAAAGCAAAGGAATGTACAAGGATATGCTCTTGTATGCAGGGGCTGCCCGTTATAAGCTAAGGTATATACGCATTCATAAAGTGAACTTAAATTATAATTCACAATGAAATGTAACGTAAAGTTAACGATCATATATCACACCAACCTAATCGATCGTAATGAAATGATTTTCCATCTTTCTCCCAACTTTTCAGACGCTTTTTTCCCTTGCAGATTTAGAAAGGAGCTTGAGCAGTTTTCTTAGGGTATGAGCTGTGCATATTCATTCATTTTCTTTTTTTCAAGTTTATCACCCCACACAATCATAAGGGTAACATAGGCTTTTGGATTCTTTTATGCTCTTTTCACCCTAAAAAATACTACTATTGGTCTCACTGGAAAGCCATGTTTAACAAGGCCTTTCTATCGTTATTCCATCACCATATATTTGCCTTTGGGAAAAAAAGGTCTTAAAACCTCCAACTCTAATTGACTAGAGTCTTACATATGTGGATGTCGTTATCTTGATTCAGTATTTAATTTTATTCTATAATTTTTAAAACCCATTTTTTATTTTCTTATGCTTAATAATCTCATTTTAAGTTTTGATGTGTGTGTTTCTTTTCTTCTTAATTTTGATAAAAATCGATATGTGGGTGAGGTTATAAGATCGAATTCTGATAAAGTCATTGTTATTCGAACAGATTAATACATGTCAAGGACAAAAAAAAATCTCATTTTAACCTTTGATATGTATGTTTTACTTTGGGTACAAATTGATATATGTTTTGAGTTGAGATTCGGCCATTGGCCCAAGATCATATGACCAGCCCAAAGAAATAAGGTCAAAGGTGATTGATTGCCAGTGGGCCATATTCATACCGGACAAGGAGGGGATCAACATTGAACTAGTATGGTTAGCCAACTAAGTAGTTAGGTTAAGAATAATAGTTAGGTGGTTAAGCCACATGCAGTGGCGGAGGGAGAGCTTTGAGTTGGGTGGTGTCAATATGGACCAACATAGTTTTCCTATAAAAAGTGATTGAAACCAACAAGTAATGGGGGGCCATGACATAGCCATGTCCCCCCTTCCCTCCGCCACTGGCCACATGGACATTCAGCTATGCCACATAAGAATGAGATATCTTGAGGTTAGAAAGATGAAGACAGCCAAACAACATTCAAAGTTTAGATATGGTTAAGAATATGAAACTAAGGTAGAGTGTACTCATTCTATTGATTTATCTATGCTCTAAACAAGTTCTCTGGTTTGACTTGAGTGTCAAAGTGCCTTTTGCAGGCACCCACAACCGTGCTTCGCCCTTGCTCTACCCACTCGCGCAGTCGAGCACCAATGTAGACACCCATAGTACGAGTTGTTGACCTAGTTCTAAAAGTTTGGAAAAATAATTGACGTCGTCTGTGGGAAACTTGTAAAAATATCTAACCCAATAGCATCTCAGCCTAAGGTCTCACAACTTAGTAAGCACCATGATAATTGAGTGAGATGACTAAGACAATAAATATTTCATCCTGAGATAACTGAGCGGATATGAAGCTGACTTGATCATAAGACATCACATGCTTATTTTGTGATAACCAACGTTTGTGAAGTCTTTCACTAAGACTTCACAAAGATCTTACATATGGGCTACTTTTTTTTTTTTTGCTTACTCATTGTTTTTCTATATCTTTAAGATTTTCTCTTTATGTTCTCATACTAATTTAAACGTCAGAATCTTTTGTAGGTACTTTTCCTCCATATCAATATAATTATGTTGTGTCGGAATAATAAGCTTAAATAGGTAAACTACAAATAATATGTTGTATTTGCATATAAATATTGGGTAAAGTTACATAAATTGTTGAAGTGTTAACCTATATATAAAGTCTTACTTAAACAGTTCATTGCATATAGTTAAAACTAGTAAAGTCTTATAACGTGCAAATTGATCCTCCCTTGTAAAAAATAAGATGTTATTTCATATAAATATAAATATTCTTTGCGTTAAAGGAAAGGTGGTTTTTTACTTTAGAGAGAAGAGAAACTAATAACTAACTAAGATCTTCCAACCTTAGGATCAGTGGCGGACGGAGAACTTTGAGGAGAAATGCTTAATGGCTCGAAAAAATCAGCTCACGAAACTAACGAATTCTACACACAGTGACTATTAATACTGCCTAATTGATTGTCAATCTCTTTCAATTCTTATCTTCCCTTTAGTGACGCTTTTATCTTTCTCTTTCCCAACTCCATTTTATCAAAGTTTATTACTCCCTCCTTCTCAAATTATAAGACCTTTAGAGATCAATTTGGTGTCCAAATTATAAGACCTCTTCTAGATTTCAGAAAAGAAAATAATAATTTTTTACTTTTTTATCCCTTGCATTCATTATATTTTCAATTTCAAAACTTTAATTATCACCTCTACTAAGTACTTATCTTTCATATTTCCCAACCAACCTTTATATATCCAATACTAACATTAACAATTTCTAGATTTTTAAACAGGGGCCTGTATGGAAGATTTATATAAAAAAATAACAAAACCAAGATATTAATTAGCTTATTACATGTTTTTTTAATAAGCGTGATTGTCTAAACAGGTCCTTATAATTTGGGACGAAGGAAGTATTATTATCATGGTTAACACAAATCAGACTCAATTCTTCAAATCATCTCCAATTCACTAGGTTATTACTATTATTGATATGGTGTTTTGGATAGTTATAGAGGATGAGAAATTGAGGATGGTGAAGAGACACTAAGTAGTACTCTATTTTTTTACAGGAAAAAAAAAACAGAACTTGAAGCGGAAATTAAGGATCCACGTCATTCGTTAGTTTCGTGAGTTGATTTTTTCGAGCCATTAAGCATTTCTCAACTTTGAGTTGGGTGGTGCCAATATGAACCAACATAATAATTTTTCTATAAAAAGTGAGTGACACCAACAAGTAATTTTATACAAAATGAGTGAAACCAATAAGTAATTTAATACAAAATGAATGAAACCAATAAGTAGTGGGGGCCACGGCATAGCCATGTCCCCTTCCCTCGGCCAAGCTACCAATGTTACTTTTTTATTTTAGAAAAAGGAGGAAGAGTTATCATAATTTGTTTAGTAATATTTTCCTTGGTGGGTCATGAGACCATGCCCCCATAGCTTGGCAAAGAACACAACTTTAGGACTTTTATGCTTCTTTTGAAACGTAACAAAACAAGTGGATTGGATCTTTTGGCTAATTGTTTATCTTTTAGAGTCAATATTCACGATGAAGAGATTAATCATTATTTTTGGCGACGGATGTATTAGAAAAAAAATAGTGAATTGCGCAAAAGACACTACAAATTTTTTTTTACAATTTTTTTTTTGAAATGGTGCTTACATACTTTGTTCAACAATTTTTTTATATTTTTTCTGAATTCAACCGTGTTTGGTTCAACTATGTAAAGATAAAATGAAAAACTATACTATCTGAAAGTTTCAGAAATCATGCTTCACCGGACAAGAAAATGAACAGCAATGAAAAGAAAATGTAATGTAATTTACATTTGTGCCCTTATTGAAAAAATTAAAATTAAAATATATTATAATCACAATAATTTGATGGATAAGTAAAAATAAAATTATCATAATAATATTATTATATTTTTGAATTAACTCATACAAAAATTAAAAATTATAATTATAATAAAATAATAATAAATATAGTAATTATATATCACACTGATTTTCTTTACTTTCAATTTTTCTTTTACTCTTTTTTTTTCCTGCAAATCAAACAACTTAAAAATTAAATCATTTTTCTTTTATGTTCTTTCAGTATTTTATATTTTTTCTTCTTATGTTCCTTTTCTTTCATATATTCACCCTTCTGTAACCAAAAAAATATATATTCACCCTTCATCTAAACAAGTTACTAGGGTTGGGATATTCTTAACCATGTCAACAGTGCTAAGAAAAAAATCCAAAATTCGACCCTTTCTTTTAATCATTTCTCTTATTTTGTTTTTGATTTCGTTGTTGATGATAATTGCATGCCACTATAATCATGTTCTTCAAACTTCGAAGACCAAAAAATTCTTCAAAGTAAACTTCAACCTGACCGTGAGTTTTGTACAAGCATTATGGTTATGGCATGAAGAAGACCACCCTATAAGATCGGTGGTGTGGTCGCGTCCAACAAAGGGTATCGTGAAAGTGAATTTTGATACTCGGCTGAGCTCTGAGAATGTGGGTGATTTTGATTTTGTGGCGTGTGACTATTTGGGAGGACATTTTTAGTTATCTGGCCAGTTATTCTAAAAGCGCTTTGTTTTTTCATTGGGTATTGTCTTTGGTTGTAGATCTTGGCTTCTGCGTGATGTGTTTTGAGACGTACAACTTGCAGATGATTGAGCTTTGGAAGAAGTCCCCGATCGGTAGCTCTTACCTTTGTCTTATTGTTCGGAATTGTTGTACTCTTTCACTTGAGTTTGATTTTCTTAATTTCTTTTTGGCCTGTAGCAAAGTGACAATAATGTTATTGATTAATTGGTTAGAGAAGCGTTCTCTTTTTTTTAATTCTATTTGAATTAAAGATGTTCAGCCGAGTTTTTTTTAATTTATTCAGAATGATGTATTGGCCTTTAGTTATGTTTTTTCATTTTAATTAATGAATTTTCTTGTAAAAAAGGCAACCAATATATGTTTATATAAAAAATGTTTATACATTCTACGTGAATTGTAATACGGATTGTGGCTAATCAAGTACAATCAACATGTACATATCTATTTGTAATATAATATAATAAACTTACATTTGAGGCCTATGACCATGGAAGTTGGCAAGTTGCAACCATGTTGATGGTAAAAAATTGATAAATTGACAACATGTATTAATTTTATTATTAATTCCCATCACACATCCGATAAATTGAAATGAAATTTCAATCTGCACCGTACTTAAAAAGAAAAAATCAAATTGCCAAGTGTCTCAGACCCCAGCAAATTATCCTTCCAAGTAGTGAGTTTGTCAATTCAACCACCTCAAATACCCTAATTAAATGAAAAAAAAATAGGCTTAATTGCAACTTTAGTCATTCACTTACACATTTTTTTATGATTTTAATCTAAAAAAAAAAAAAACCAACAATTCAAATAATGACACGGTTGCTTAAGGTGCCGTTTGGGAGACCTTATGAACAACTTATTTGAGCTTATGTTATAAAATAAACTCTTTTGTATGCGTTTGGCAGAGCTTGTTAAAACAGCTTATAAGCCCTCCATAAGCTCTTTTTAGCTTATTTCCATAAGCTGGTAGAAACAGCTTATATGGAGCTTATAAGGAGCTTATTTTGTCATTTTAATGAGGTTCCCACTTCGAATCTAGTAGCCTCACTTTTTTCACACTAACAAACATTATTTTTTCACAAACCCTAGCAATCTTTTTTTTTTTTGGTATTGACCAAGGTATCCCCACAGCCGATTGCCGTGAGACTAATCCTTCGCCCCACGGTCAGCGCACGAAGCGGTAGGGGGCTGGCCAATGAGTTTTTTCCATTCACAAGAGTTGGGATTCGAACCCCCAACCACTTGCTTAAGGGACGAAGTGCTGAACCACTACGCCAACCCGCTTGGTTAAACCCTAGCAATCTGAAACCTCTCCTTCTTCTTTGGTATTTTATTTTATTTTATTTTTAATGATGATTTCATATTAATTTTAAATTCATTTGCTTATTTTAAATTGTGTTTTATTCAAAAAAAAAAGATGTGTTTATATGCGACTAATAAGTGCATGATATAACTCAAAACTGTATAATTTTTAAAAATATAATTTTTAAACATTAATTTTATTTATAATAATTTTAGTTCTTGAATTTTTAATTTTTTAATCTCAACTACTAATAAGTGCTTATGTAAAAATGCATCCAAACGCTTTGATTCTGTATAAACTATTTTCAATATGTGTATCCAAACGCAAACAACTTGTTGAATTTAAGCACTTACGGCATAAGCTCTTATGCCATAAGTGCTTATATCATAAGCTCTTAATTAAGTTGTTTTTCCAAACGGGGCCTAATTGCATTCGTGCGGACCAAAATTGTGAAAAGTGTGTAAGCGGGGGACTAAAGCTGCAATTAAGAAAAAAAAAAAAACAAGTTATGACACGGTTCAAATAATCTAGTTCGAATTTGAATCATAATAAGAAAGAAATGTTGCATTTAATCAATTAGGGTTTATCATCCCTTGTCCTTTAATCAATATACTTCTTTGCTAGTAAAAATAAAATAAAAAATGTTGCATTTTTTGTGTGTGTTAATCGCGTGCTAAGCGTTAAGAGGTTGATCAATGAGTTTTTCTACATTCACAAGAGTTGAAATTCGAACGTCCAACCACTTACTTAAGTAACAAAATACTGAAATACCATTAAATGACAAAGTGTTGAACCATTGCGTCAACATGCTTAATTAGAAATGTTGCTACTTCACTCAATATAAGCGTTTCTCGAACATTTTTTTATGAAATTACTTATACATAATTTTACATATTTTGTCAAAATAATTTATGTCTTGATGCATTTTTCTTGATCTTATTAATCATATATACATAAAAGACATTTATAACTCATAATTCATAATTACAATTCCTAAACAACATAGAATTAATAGAAATACTTCCTAATCCTATTTTCTAATTTACTAAACATAAAATAGGAAACAATAATAATAACAACTAATATCCTCATTAACAATATTTCCTAATTTACTTAATACAGAAAAAACTATTTCCTAATCTACTTAACATAAATAGTAAACAAAAATAATATCCATTAACATATTTTTTGTGAATGCAAAGAAAAACCATGACACTTGAAAGCTAAACTATCCCTAAAAAGCAACGGAACAACAGAGTCCGGAGGTCAAGGCAATTCGCAATGCCATTAGTTTAGCGAGGGATGTGACAAAGATGAATCAAATGAACATCCATGAACATATTGCCGCACTCATAGGAACAAAGACCACCACGTAAAGCATATCAACAATCTCATTACAGTCAAACTCACAAAAACCCACCCTCATGTTCCTCCCCAAACAAGGCTTAGAGCTCCGCTACTAGAGGCCAGGGTCACCACTTTGAAACTCCGCATAGAAGTCATAATGCCAAACACACCGAAAATCTCGCACAACCCCTTTCATCCCCATACAGTTATGGGAGTGGCTATACGCACCATCACTAGTGAGTATGCTTTTGATACATATTTAACTATTTATCATTAAATAACTTTTAATTTAATACTAATATTGTGGTAAAATTTAATTAATTAAAAAAATATATATATGAATTCTTTATACCCGTAGTAGATAATTGTTAATTTTTATATTATTATTAAAAGATTAAAATCTAATTTTTAATATTTCATTCCAACGAGTGCTGATTGTAGTAGTAAAAAACAGTGGTTTGAATATTTTAGTCGAAAGTACGATTTCTAGAAGCTGTTGTGGGAAGACTCTTGACTTCCACCGTACCGGATCGGAATTATGAAAAAGAATTTAATAAAAAAATTCAAAGTATATATAACTTTACAGAAACATTCAATCTTTTAAATTTTTTATTATTTCAATTTAATAATGATGTGCAAAATAATAAAATATTAAACTTACTTTCCATAGTTGTTATAGTCAAAAGAAGTTTGTCAGAGTCAAATAAGTTTCAGTACAATAGAAATTGGACTTTTTTTCCCCACCTCACCTAACTTACCTTCCTTGTCAACAGGAGAACTCGCCGGCGACACCATCACCGGAACCAAAATCAAACTCCGGTTGCTCTGTTTCTTCGAAACAAAACCAAAGCAGAGACACAGAGAGAGAGCGAGAGAAAGAGAGAGAGAGGGTGTTTGTTAAATGCTGTGAGCGGGTTCAGAAGCGAGCATGGGGAATTGCAACGCGTGCTGCGTGAAAGCAGAGGCGGTAGAAGAATCCAACCGGGGGAGAAGGAGGAAAACCAAACCGAACCCGTACTCAGAGGAGGGTGTGGTGGGTGCGGGAGGATCCGAGGCCACGATCCGCGTGCTGAAGGAGGTGAACCCGAGGACCCGAATCGGCGACAAGTACGTGCTGGGTCGGGAACTGGGTCGGGGCGAGTTCGGGATAACCTACCTCTGCACGGACAAGGAAACCAAGCAGGAGCTCGCCTGCAAGTCCATCTCCAAGCGGAAGCTGCGGACAGCGGTGGACGTGGAAGACGTCCGCCGCGAAGCGGAGATCATGTCCACGCTGCCGGACCACCCCAACGTCGTGAAGCTCAGAGCCACCTACGAGGACGACGAGAATGTTCATCTTGTCATGGAGCTCTGCGGCGGCGGAGAGCTTTTCGACCGGATCGTCGCAAGGGGGCATTACAGCGAGCGCGCCGCCGCACACGTGGCGAGGACCATTGCGGAGGTTGTCAGAATGTGCCATGCCAATGGGGTCATGCATAGGGACCTCAAGCCTGAGAATTTCCTCTTTGCAAATAAGAAAGAGAATTCAGCTCTTAAAGCCATTGATTTTGGGTTGTCTGTGTTTTTTAAACCTGGTGTGAAAAAGTGTCTACCTTTCTTCTTTTTTTTCTCTTGTTTTGATTTGGTTTGATGAATTGTGCTTATGATAGTTTTATGGTTTAATTGATGATAGGGAAAAGGTTTACAGAGATTGTGGGGAGTCCTTACTATATGGCACCTGAGGTATTGAAGAGGAATTATGGACCTGAGGTTGATATTTGGAGTGCTGGTGTCATTCTTTATATTTTGCTATGTGGGGTGCCTCCGTTTTGGGCAGGTACTATACTACTAGTTTGTGTTTTGTGTTTGTGGAGTGTTTGGATTTTGGTGTGATTTTTGCATTGGTTTATTGTAGAGACTGAGCAAGGGGTTGCTTTGGCGATTTTGAGAGGGATCATTGACTTCAAGAGGGAGCCTTGGCCTCAGATTTCGGATAGTGCCAAGAGCCTTGTGCGGCAGATGTTGGAACCGGATCCTAAGAAGCGCTTGACGGCTGAACAGGTGCTTGGTAAGTGGTTTGTCATTTGTGCTGAGGGCCAAGGCTGAATTTAGAAATTGATGAAAAAAATATGTTTAAGCTACTGTTGTTCTCTCTGTCTTATAGATATAGTTGTAAACACTGAGAAAAAGTGAGTTCATGGGGTTATTTAATGATGGACGCTTCCATTGTTCATCTTCATCTTGCTTAATGTGAAGTGTGATCTGAGGTGTTGATCAACTTTCATTCCTAAGCTATTTTGCTGCTATGAGGATAAATTTCAACCAGTTATTTCAGTTACTGTAAAATGCTGCATTGGATTTCTCCTTCATGATAGAATCTCACATGTATTTTATGACGAATGTTCTCCTTCTCACTGGACCATTTGCCCCATTGCCGTCTCCCTCTTAAAAAAAAAAACCGTTGCATATTTGAACCCTCATAACTACCTGATATAGAAAGTTATTCTAAATATACACAGCTGTCTATTATGGTTGCAGAACATTCCTGGCTACAAAATGCAAAGAAAGCTTCGAACGTGCCATTAGGAGATATTGTGAGGGCAAGGCTTAGGCAGTTCTCAGTAATGAATAGATTCAAGAAGAGAGCTCTCCGGGTTAGCATCTATTGTGGTTGATGCGTGATTGTTGAGTTGAGTTCTATTTTTTATTGAAGCAATATGGAAATTGACACGTTGGTGATTTGTGTTTTTTTTTTTAAATAAATGCCACAGGTAATTGCAGAACATTTATCTGTTGAAGAGGTAGAAATAATCAAAGATATGTTCACCCTGATGGATACTGACAAAGATGGCAGAGTAACATATGAGGAGCTGAAGGCTGGTTTGCAGAAGGTTGGTTCAAAATTGGCTGAGCCAGAGATAAAGTTGCTGATGGACGTGGTAGGCCTTCTGTGAACTTTATACCATTTATAATGTAATTATGAATAATCCATATAATCTCAGTTCTTTGATTGTCACTAAATTATTTTTCAATCTGATGGAGCACTTTGAAATCAATTTTTTTTTTTTTACTTCTGTTGCTTGATTTATTGGAAGAGTGCGCAGCTGTGCACTTTTATAATGATTAGATGTTGTGCTTTCAGGGGATGAATATTTTCTCTTTCCTATTTCACCTTGTGTGCCTGACTGCCTAGTTGGCATGTATAGAGCCCATTTGTTAGTACGAACATGAAGACTGTTTTAGTTTCTCTTTAGATTGAGGAAAATGTTGAGAGACTGAATCATGAATAAAAGAAGCCTAATTTTTGTTATTCAGTCAGTGAAAACCAATGCCCTTCCATTTACTATTTATATTACTGAGTAATATGGTAGTGGATGGTTAAGTGATAAAGAAATGAAGACACTATTACGTATCTCTATTTCTCAATATGAAACAGCACCTGTTTACTAGACACAACCTTACTTTGCTCTAAAGCTGATGTAACATCTCCCTTTTATTGAACTATACTGCTCCATATATTTGCCATCTTTTTGAAAATGAGCTTCATCCCTAGACTAGACTTGTCAAGTATACAGTGTCAGAACAAATCTGTGATTCAATTCTATGCTATCAAATGCTTAGGCTGATGTTGATGGGAATGGAGTACTTGACTATGGAGAGTTTGTAGCTGTAACGATTCACTTGCAAAAAATGGAGAATGATGAACATTTCCACAAAGCATTCATGTTTTTTGACAAAGATGGGAGCGGTTATATTGAGTTAGGTGAGCTAGAGGAAGCCTTAGCAGAGGATTCAGGAGAAACTGATACTGATGTATTGAATGATATTATGCGTGAAGTTGACACTGACAAGGTTTGGATTTCATGCCCACAGACACCTTATTTTATTTTCCTTTGTGCTGATTATTTGTTTCATTACACTGCTATTGCAACATAAACAAAAGCATATATGTTTAGTCTTTCTCATGTTACATCTCATAATCCCCACACAAGTCTTTAGAACATTTTTCATTTTTCTCTCACAGGATGGTCGCATCAGTTATGAGGAGTTTGTGGCGATGATGAAAACCGGAACTGACTGGAGAAAAGCATCTAGACAGTATTCTAGGGAGAGATTCAAGAGTTTGAGCATAAATTTGATGAAAGACGGCTCACTTCAGCTTCATGATGAGATTAGTGGTCAAGCTGTTGTGGTTTGATTACAAAGTTTTTTTTTTTTTTTTCTTTCTGCAACCTCGGTATCACTCGGTTTCTCTTTTCCCTTCACCACTTGCTATTCTTGAAAGTATGGTTTGTGTAATCTCTCCCCGAAAGCAAACAAGTTTTAGGTTGGAGCGTTTTGAAGCGTGTTGTTTGGCTTGAGTTGGAGTTGGGAGTTGGAGTTAGGCTTCTCAGTTGGATTTGGTGTGAGATGCCAGAGGCATACATTGGAGGATTTCATACTAGTGAAGTTTTATAGTTTGTCAGCACAAGTTGTGGGGGCACATGCTGCAGGCCTCAAAATATCTCATATTCTTTGTATATCTTTGTCCTGTTATTAATGTTTGATAATTTCGTTGGTAAATGTGATTTTTCTAAAAGCATGTTTAGTTCTACAGTGAAATGTTAAAATACTCTAATTAATTATTGGTAGAAGCTAGAAGTCTTAGCTTTAGTAAACTTGTATTGGATTCTATGTAAGTTGTACAGCCAAACATGTATTAACTTGTGGGAGGAAAACCAGTTTGGAAAGGTTTTGTGATTTTGTCTCAGTGCTGGCTTTTGGAGAAGTCTAGTTATCTGCCAGTTAAAGCAATTTAAATTTATCCAAAAATGAAAATGTGGATATCTTATGCCCATTCTTTTCCCTTTTAATTATCACTTGTTTTCACTTTTCAAGGCTATTCCACTATAGTTGTTGTCCGATGAAATGAAAGCTGAAGATATAGGCATACATTAGTTACCATTATTTCGTGTGTGTCATTCCTTTACATCAAATACAGTTGACATCAAATATGATAATTGCGTTTGAAATGCCACAATTGTCAAGATATCCAGATAGAATCAAAATTGAGAAACAATTTAAAAGCTAGAATAAGTACTACTACTGGCCAGTCAAGTACAATTTTAAAAGCTACTGCCTTATATAAAACACGATAGTGACAGAAAAAAGTTGTTGCTCCACATGCCCAATGATGACAATCATCAGAAATTGTTTAATGACAACTGTAAAATAAGTTGTTGCGATGATTCACATAATTGGATATGGTGCCCATCATGAAGTATTAGGTGTTTTGGGCCCCCAAACATGGACCTAGCAATAAAAAATAACTATATTTTACCTCTGAAACATGAACTTGGCCAAAATATGGATCTGGTTGGTTTTACAAACATGCACATGAACTTAGTCTCAGACGTTGTAATGAATTATGAGAAGGAACTCCTTTTATATAGGGAAAGAAGAATGAAGAGTAGAGCAGTTTTTGCAATGTGGGATTAAAAAGAGTTGAACGAGGTTGATTTTGATGTAAAATTTCAATTTTTCTTGTTACTTTGACATTGATTTATAACTATCTAAACATTAACTTTCTTTCCCCTACTTTGCAATTCCGCCATTGCAGCGAATTCTTCAGTCAAAAGAATCAGAGTAGGGTTTATGCTATGTCAAACTGTGCCAATAACAAACTCACCATTCTCCTCTTCATTACAATTTGGACTGATGGGCATGACATTTCATCGAATATCGCAAACAATAGTCGATTCTTTGCTTCATTTAACTGTGATAAAGATAAGTGGTCCGGTGTAATGGAATATGTTCTTGTAATTCAGATGTTAATTGTGAACCTTCAAAGCTAGGTGATGATAATGGTGCTCAAAAATGACTTTTGAATTTTTGTTAGTATGAGTATGAATATTGTTTTATTTTCTCCTTGGACTGAGGAAAAGTTTGAGACACTGAATCATGAAATAAGAAACCTGATTTGTTTTATTGAGTCAGTGAAATCCATCCACTGTCCTTCTATATCCTGTATATTTATATTAGTGAGCAACATAAAACAGCAGCAGTTTACTGGGGTAATTATTGATGATATGGCTGGATGATAAAATATTGGGGATTTCTTATAGGTTTCATTTTAATATGTTAATTTGTTCTGGATGATAAAAAACATGAGAATGAGCTCCATTTACATAGAGGAAGAAGAATGAAGAGTAGATTAAGTTTTGGCAATGTGGGACTAACAAAAGTTGAGTGAGGTTGATTTTGATGTGAAATTTCATTTTTTCTTATCAACTTTGATATGTTTTGAGACTTTCGGAACCTTATAATTACTTCTTCAACCCTCTCATAAGAATTTTATAGGACAAAGTTATGTTTCAAACAAGACAAGTTTCATACAAAATGTACATCTACAGCTCTAGATATGAGATTGTAAGTGATTATAGTGATGCATGATTACTGCGTGTATAATATCTTCTAAAGATACAATGTCAGTACCAATGGTGCTGTTTTACCAAAACTTGTAGTATCAAATGTTGCATAATCTAGGTTCTCCAAACTTGGTTCGTAATTTTCTATGTTGTACGATGTGGGATTGCTAATGTAATTTCAGCAGGTAAAAAGAAGTGCATTTCTATTATGAACTTCTTTCATGAGGTGAGGGGGACCAGGGACCTGAACCATCACTATGACAATTGCAAATCAAGAGCCTTTCTTCAAATGATAGAAATTTTATCATTCTGAGATCTGCAAATTTAACTCAACAGCTTTGTGAAGGACAAAAGCATATGCACATTTTGAACCTCCATATGCACACAAAGACCTCAGACCTGGTGATAAAAAATATGAAGGGAAGTCCCTTTCCAAATATAAGAATTCCTCAGATGTTAATGAGCAATGTCTGCAGATTATGGAAATTGAGAAGGGCCCCGCGGCCGATGTGGGACTAACTTGGCAAGCACTAAAATAAATGTTAACGATGTAGGACTAACTTGGCAAACACTAAAAGATCAGATTTAGCATAACTGGCAAAAAAGTTAGTCGAGTTTCCAATCCAAACTCAAATATCAAATTTCCGGGGACTAAAACTTAATATACTAGAATTGAAGAGGGCCGCGCGGACGCAGGCCCCCACTACCACAAATTATGACGTAGGCTCCACCACTTGGGTAGACCTTAGGATAGCACCCCTCCTGTGTGCAATGGAGGTCACTACCCTAGACCATGGGCCTTCTTGATCACCCATAGATCCCGTCCAGGTAAGTATGTTGCTCGTCACCACACACTTCTATTTTATAACTAAAGTCTCCTTACAACTTTCTCTCCTCTTCCGATGTGGAACCTACCACTGTGCTAATTTAATATGGGTTCTCCCATCAATAATCCTTGCAAGAGCATCTTTGCCCTGCAGAATTTGAGTATATCCTCATCTAGACGCTGCTCATTAATTACTTACTAATACCCACTCCTGGTTTGGCCTTGCAACCACACTACACTACTGATGTTCCATTGCAGGATGCGAGTACAGAGTATTCTCTATCTCTGCGATGCTGCTTATATTTTCAGCACCAGAGATGATGATGTCCTTTGCTTTGTCTTTGATTTCTATGTAGCTGTACTTGTGAATTTTATTTCATTATGAGCGGAATAGCAGTTATTGCATGATTTTCTGCCCTGAGGAGTGTGAATTCCATTTATATGTGGAGAGCATTGAGCCCCCAAAGAGTTCTATTGACCAATTGACCATTAGGTTTAATTCAGGAACCAAGGTCCTTAGTTCCTCATGAAAAATATGAAAAGAAGTCCCACATTATTGGGTTTAACACAAAATCAATAGTATATAACCTTAAGAGTTAGTTCTTACTAGTGAACTTCTTAACACAATATTTAACTTATATATTAACTATCAGCATGTGTTTTCTCTTCTGCTGACTTTTTTTAGTTACTAATGACAAACTTTGATCTCTACTTTATGTCATGAATATTTGGTTACATATTCACATTTCAGCCTGAGATCCTTCTCAATTTCTTAGCATATATAAAGCACTGGCTCATGGCTTTTTTAATCATGAGGAATGAACTTTTCATTCATGAAAAGTTGGTTCTAATGGCTATAGTTTCCATGAAACTATTTGTATACTAATAGCAGGCTCAAATCAGTTAATTTTTGCTCAGAATTAATTATGACACTCATGCACTCAGAGAAGCCTTCTAACAAGAATTAATTTAAGAGCATTTCTCATGAAACCAAACATGCTGTAAAACCAATGTTGTCGCGAGCTCTATATAATTCTCAACCCATAACTTTTGCCCTGCATGTTGTGCTTTTTTTTTCTAACTTTTTTTGTTTGTAGAAGTGTGGCATACATGTCAAACAGATTTTTTGTAATGCATTTGGTGGAGCCTCCAACAATGAATCAACATGCTTTGAGGGAGAACCGGTTGCATTGAATAACACTGAGACTGAGACTAGTCCTATAAGCCCTCCACATGGCTTATGCATTGAGAAAATTGGAAATGAATCTTATATCAACATAGTTTCTTTCTTTAGGCCAACAAAACTTACAGTATTGCAAGAGTAATAAGGCCTCGCACGTATGAGATTATTGGCCCAAATCAAAACTAATCAGTGGATTTGCCCCCTTATGTGCACGATATATGGGCCGGGCTAGTTTTTTATTGAAACTTTTATTTTTGCAGCTTCCATGGAAATCTGAATCACAATCCCTGATGTTGCGTGTACCGGCCTTAAGACGTGACAGATATTAACCAATTTGGATACGTGTTTATTGTAATTTATTGTAGTTTCTTTATTAGAAAATGGACTAAATTAATACGTTTTAATAAGAATTTTTGCTTTCCGTCGAAAACAAACAGGTATGGTAAGCTAGTTATTATTGTTGGATACTTAGATGTAACATGATTTGATTCTCGGGTCCAAGTCATGACACGAAAGCTAGATGTCCCTCTATAATGGTGAATGGAGTGGAAGCTTATGCGATAATATCTGTCTTAACTTTTTATATTTTCTTTTCATATTACATTTCAAAAAGTTCTTTTTTTTTCTAATAATTCTTAGACTAATTTAACTTGTTTTCCGCCGCATCTTTATTGAACCAAATTTATTGATTAAATATACCCAATCTGTCATGACCTGTTGTAACTAACTTTTTAGTCACTTTATCCCATTTTTTAATCACTAATATTTTGTTAACTAATATCACCGGCACAAACAAAAATATCCACGTGGATTGATGTATATAAGATACTCTCCCCATTCCTTAATATATGCGGTTTTACGATTTTGTCACTTGTATTAAAAAGTGATATTAATTTTCTTATTTTTATTAAAATTATTAACAAACTTTCTAATATATTTTTATTTATTTTATTAATTCTAACTATTCAATTTTTCAACCACCATTGAGTTAAGTGTATAAATATTTTTTTGGTACACAGGAAGATAAGTCCAGTTGGATTTGGATTTTAGAGCAACTAGTTAAGTGTATAATTGATAAAACATACTTAATTCTCTCTTAAAAATAAAAGTGAAATAAAAATAATAATAGATATATAGGAACAAGTGAAGTATACCATTATTAAAAGTGGTTTGATTTCCAACTTTTGTCACTAACAACCTTTGGTTAGTTTTGTATCGCTAAATGCGTTGGCAGTAACTTGATAGCTTATCTCTCAATTATCCGTCGTGACATACCGTGTTTAAAATTGGAAAAAAAAAAATAACTGAAGGATGGATTTTTTTAAATAAAAAGTACCTAAAATATTAGAGGCGCTACGGCGAAGTACGGAATGTACCTTGTTTGAAGGCTGGACTGACACATATCATGTGTTCGCTTCATGATTTCGGTGGATGTTGCTGTTCATTTTCTTCTTGTACATTTTGCTTTTTCTTCTCATTTTAGACTTTTAATATTCTATATTTTTTTACTTCATCAAACAAACACACCGCGTATTCAGTTCAATTTTTTTGAAATAATCAGATTAGTTAAAACACGAGTTATTAGTATAAGTTGTAAATAATACTTAACATGTAAATAAACTACTAAAGTTTTTTATTAGTTTTGATACCATCCCTTTATATTTTTACATCATCCTCATTTTTATTTTTATAAGTGCAGAGTGTAGTTTTGTCTTCCATATTTATTTGTGTGGTGTATAAATAATTTCTGCATTTATAAGTGCGATAGATTTAAGTGGTGAGAAAATGCAGATGAGTGATACTAAATCTAATGCCCAAGATTTTGCTCATATGTGTGGATAGATAAGTACGAATTAAAATGTATATAACTAAATACAGATATGTACCTCAGTACCACACATTTATTATCCCTACATTAATGCATCTCTTTCCTTGGCCTAATTAAGCCTCTCTGTCACATGTTTATTCGACCCTATTTTGTCTCAATGTTTCTCTCAATAATTCACATGTAGAACAACACATGCACATGCAATTCGGACCAGCTGTTCTTGGTATAACAGAGGAATTTTTTGGTTACATTTGGAACTACAGTAAAACAGAGGATTAGATTAATTTGGAGATGAAAATGTCCAATCAAATTGGAATTGTGTTGGATTGAATTTGTTTTAGATTTTTGAAATCTTAAAATAAGAAGGTACTGCACTTTTTTTTCTAGGCATGGAATAGTCCATTGAAGACCTTGCAGGGTTGGCTCTTCAAGGAAATGTTGTTTATGGACCAAAAGAAGAAAAAAAGGAAAAGTTGTTTGCAACAGATTTTGGTTTACAACTTCTATCTAATGAACTTAGATAAAAACTACTAAAGAATTCTTTTAAAATGTCTTTGATTTAACTTTAGCTTTAAATATGTTTTAATCCAAACAAAAGTTGGAATGAACACTAACTAATTTCAACTTTGGTGTACTTACACTAACTTTCTATTTTAATTAACTGAATTTTTCTTATTTTTTATTACTATTTTCTTTTTCAATCATATCACTCATTAGGCCTCTTATTCATGATCGGACAAGTCCGGTCAAATCACTGCGAGTAGTGTTGATTGAAAGAACGACATAACACAACCACAGTTCGTCGAAGGGGCGTTGAAAAAGTGAAGCTCAACAATTGTATGTCGTCTCTGAGCCCACAAAAGGTCCTGTAAAGACACTTTAATGCCTAAGTTAGAGATTGGAATTTCAAAAAAATAAATCTGATAGAACGTGCATGCCTAGTGAGTCTTGGAATCTTAGCCTTTATATGAGAGGGTGGCTTGGGGGTGTAATTGAGAATCACAATGAGAGTGCGGTAACTCAGTCGTTCAATTCCCTGTTGCCCTTAGAGATTATAGGGTTGTGGTGGTCTCGTAAGCGATACCTTGGGCCTTGAGCTCCACGCCTATGACCATAGTTGGCGGACAAGGGTTGGAGATGGAACGTGAAGAGGTGGCACAAACGTCATCGAAACAATAGCTCTCTAACTCTGTCACTCAGTTAGTGAGTGTTGAGAGGTATAATTATCTGCGATCAAATTGGTGCTTCGGAAATAACCCGCTTAATAATGGTACTTGTCTAGCAATTATTTGCTCATCAAATATAAATTGGGTGTTTGACTATCAGATTGTTGGGGTCTGATTGGTTGGAGATCGATCAGACCGATCCCATAAAATTTTTACAATTGATCTCACTCTAAATGGTGATGAAAATGGAGGATAACATAACATGATTATTGGTGACCTAGTTCATATTATTATTGAAGTCTTGAATAAATTTAAATCATTCAAACAAATAAACACACAATATTAAAAAACGAATTCTGTAAGATATGCAAAAAAAAAAAAGGGGAGAAATGTGGAAGCAGGTAGGAGAAAGCGAAAGGGATATGTCACCGTCACTTACTTTGATAACTTGTTTATTTTATTTTTTGATACCGCAAGTTGAAATCGATGCTGTCTTTTCCTGCCTCCAAAGGAGTTTCAGAAAGGCAATTACTTTTCCACTTTTCTTTGGTACTTTCCTTTCTTAATTATTTTCTACTACGTTTCAACACTACTCATACGTTGCATGTTTCTTTTGTTCCATCAAGTATTCTTTCTCAATATTAGAATTTTATATATTCTCTAAATAAATAAAAAACTCACACTATTAATTAAAAAGTACATAATTTTTTTTAACTATAAAAAATATATATTACTATAAGAATCTGTGAATATAAGTTAGGATAAGTGCGGGCATGTGCGGCGGGTGGCATAGTCTTAATGGCTAATGGTCCAGCCTCCACCTTCGCACCGCAACACAGACCACATCCCACACATCCACTTCCATTTCTCTTAATTTTATTTTTACAAAAAAGATGTTTATATAAAAATACAAATATTGCTCAATTACCTTTTTGCCCTCTCCGTCATTTACTTTTGCTCAATACATCTGTAGAAATGATTTATTTCAAAATGAGTGCTAGCAATACTCACTTTTTTTAACGACTTGAAATATCAACTTGCATTATAAATTATCGATACATAAGATTGGATACAAGCGGGTACATGGTTAAACCAATATTCATTGTCATTAGAGAGTGTCAAGCAATGGACAAATTTATTTGCCTCTTTATAGATATGGCTAAAAGAAACAACGACAAAATCAATTTTTACTTTAACATTATCTTTTTAACCGTCTCTCATTAATTTTTAACTTTCCATCTTATTTCAGAGATAAAATTTAAGGATGGAAAAACACATGTCGCTAATAATTAATTAGAATGTCAACTATTAATCAATAATTTGAGAAAATATATTATATTTAATTCACTTACATTATATATTACTAATTTCATTATTATTATTTTTGTCTCATTCAAAAACTTAAATGATGTTAATGATTTATATTATCAAGTAAATTAGTTATTAAATTAAAATTTTAAATTATAAAATTAATTATTTAAATTAATGATTTTATAAAATTATAAAGATTAAAAGTTATAATGAATAGAACTATAATTTATCAAAAAGCAATTGTAGAACGTATGAAATGCATATTTTAATACTATTAAAAATTAAAATATTTTTCACAATTTCAAATGTTAATAAATAATATGAATAAATTATATTAATTATTAAATTAATATAAGACGGGTAAACCTAATTTATATTTGAGCATTTAAATTACTGCAAACATAATAATAAACACATCTAATATACATATACTTATTTTGTAAGCGTATTAAGTGAGAGCGATATTTATTATGAGATATGAAAGCGTTAAATCTTAGCCATTAGATTTACTATGACATGTGACTTTTTTAAAAAGTTATGTGACCACTAAACCACTTTTAACCTCAACCACTCATGAATGGTTGTATGACCATAATTTAACGCTCTCATCTCTCATACACCCCTGGTTATTTTTATTTTAAATGACAACATTTTCTCTCCCCTCTATTACCTTATAGCTATAGTTATTGTAAATAAAATCATCTAATTAACCAGCAATGAATGAGTTGGTCTAGTGGTAGATAATATATTGCAAGCTATATCCTTGTAAGGGTGAGAACACAAGTTCGAACCTAAAAAAAGTCACTTATTTGCCGGTTTGTCACAGCTTTTCGAATAAGTTTACACCTTCCAAAAATAATAAAATTAATCCGTATAGAATAATTTAAACAACAGAAAATAATATCGTTTAAATTCAATAATAAGTTTTAGGGAATCGCGTTTGGCGCCTCCTATTGCGCCTTACGCCCCCCTTTAATGCGTCTTTTACCATTTTGCCCTTTAAAATTTAAAATATTACCATTTTACCCTTTTAAATTTAAAAAATTAAATAAATATCATCATCTTCATCCTTTCACCCTTCTCCATTCCAACACATTCTTCCACCCCCCTTTCTCTCCATCCTTTCACCACCAACATTATCATCTTGTAACAACCACATTCATCATCTTCCATCAACCATCTCCTTCATCTACTAACCATCAACATCCTTCCTCTTGTTTCCTCCTTGCTCCCTCCCGTCGTTTCCTATTATTTTCGTATAGTTAACCGCAAGAAATTGAACACTGGTTAAAATTTGCACCTACAAGTGCGAAATTTACCTCCAAATCGCACTTCTAGGTGTGCGAACTAGTATTTTTAAATTTTTATTTTTATTTTTTAAAAGTGCGTATCGCACCTTAAAGTGCGAAATGTGCCTCCATATCGCACTTATAGGTGTGCGAACTAGTATTTTTTTATTTTTTATTATTTTTTTATTTTTTAAAAGTGTGTATCGCACCTTAAAGTGCGAAATGTGCCTCCAAATCGCACTTATAGGTGTGCGAACTAGTATTTTTTTATTTTTATTTTATTTTTTCAAAGTGTGTATCGCACCTAAGAGTGCGAAATGGGCCTCCAAATCGCACTTATAGGTGCGAAATAGTATTTTAATTTTTTTTAATATTTCTGGCCCTGAAAAAGGAATTTCTAACGGTCTTAGATGGCGACGGGCTGAACTACAAAGTTGAAGAGAAAAAAAAAAAGTAATTGGAAGCTTATAGCTTCGCCATGAGCTCGGTGTCCCAAGCCCAAATTCCATCGTTTGCTATTTTTTTTTTTTTTTGAAAAAAAAATATTTCACCATAAATTTCTAAATATGTCAACTAGACTAACTGTGGTGGTCCCATAATTTTAAAAAATCATTTGGGCATTTTTTGAATTATTTTAGATGTTTTTTAATATGAAATCGCACTCCTAGATGCGATATATGTACACAAATCGCACTTCAGGATGCAAATAATAACCAGGCTTCGTGGTTCACTTCGAAAATTCGTTTTCTCTCTCGAAATGAGGATTTCAAGGTTTCTTGCTTGCCCCATCTTTATAGGATAACGTAAAAGGAGATGACAATGAAGTGGATGGAGAAAAATGTTGATGGTGATGAGTTGAAGAGGAAGAAATTGGAGTTTTGAAATTTTTATGATTTTTTTTTTTGGTTCAGTTTTTTTTTTGTACAAAAGGGTATTTTGGGCATTTTAAAAAAATAGGGGGGCGTAAAGCGCAATACGGGTGCGCCAAACACGCGATTCCCTAAGTTTTATTTCAAAATTATAAAATATTACTTTTATTATTTAAACTATTTTGAATATAAAAAGTAAAAGAATGTGTACATAATAGTAACCTCGTCAAAGAGGGACTATTTCCATCGCTAATTCTGTCTCTAACACATATATTGAAAATTTCTCTAATGTATTGTCAATCCGTCAATAAATCCGCCTCTATTAATGAAAGTTGTTTGTCCGTCACTAAATTATGTATCTAAAATGGAGTGTAGTATATATTTTAAATAAGAATAAGGTGCATGACCCGTTTGGTGGACATGATAAACAGAGATAGGATCCTATCCTGCTGTTATTTGTTGTTTGTTGTGCCAGCAGGATAGAAATTATCCTGACAGGATATGATATCAGTTTTTTGTTTGTTTATTACCATGACCCAAAATTAATTTTAATATTTATATTTTATATAATTTATAATAATATTAATTAATAAATATAAATTTTTGATTTTAATAAAATATTAATTTTATTACTTATCAATTACTAATTGTTATTGTTAAGTTAAATTATTTAGTTACTAATAAAATTAATTAAAAAATAAAATTATTTATAAATGGTAAAAATATTGGATTTACTCATATAAAATAATTAAATTTTCATTATCACTTACTACTGCTTAGTTAACATTATTTTTTGTTATTTATATTATAATAAAAATACACAAAATAATTCTTCACTAACAATAAAATAGGTTACTCACATATATATATATATATAAATATTAATTTTTTAATAGTAAATATAGACTAATTTTATATTATCATATGATATTATTTAAAATTATTTCTCTACTTATATAATTATAATTAATAATTTTTTTTTGAAATAATAATATCTTTATTATCTTTTAATAATTTTTATCATTAATCGCTTACCCCTACTAAGTTAAAACTCATTGGTTACATATATAATAATTTTAATTAAATTATACTCCCTTCGAAAAAATTAAAATAGCCAAATTAATAAAAATTAATTTTATTTTAGTTAATATTAAAAAATGAGCTATTTATAAAAATGTAAAAAATTAAATTTAATAGAATTATCAATTTTTAAAAAAACTATTTAGAAAATTAAATTTTTAAAAATATTATGTATTTTTTATTTCAAGGAAAATTTGATACATTTTTCATTGTTTGTATCATATCCTATCAATATCCTGTCACTCCAAACGCAGGATAGGATAAGAGTCTATCATGCTTTTATCATATTATGTGCTTATCCAATCCTTTATCCTATCCTGACCACCAAACGGGCCCGAAATGTCATTCACTCAAACCTTTAGGAATGAGCGTATTTTACCCTAACTTTTAAGTAAAACTAGCAAACATGTCGCATAATGCATGAGTACTTTAATTTTTTAGATATAAAATTTAAGTGAAATATATACTTTTTAAATAAATTATATAAAACTATTTCAAATTATTTTTCTTACTAATAGTATTTTTTTTAAATTAATCTTATTAATAGTGTTTAATGTTAAATTTTGTTAACTTATATAATGTTAATTAATGAAGAAATGTAAGCATTGATTGACTGAATAAATATTTAAAAAGTTAATTAATTTCTATTACCTACTCCGTCCCTAATCATAAAACTTCAATGAGACAATTACGCTTATTAAGAAAACATGTAATGAGGTTAATTAATGCATTAGTTATAAAAAAATATACATTCTTCCATATTTACTCTTATTTCTTTATTCATTGTATTAATTGTGTCTCACTATCTCTTTAATGTTATATCACTATCTCTTAATCAATGCAATGAGTAAATATGGAAAAATGTAATAACTTTTTCTTGAAATTAGTAGGGGATCTTATATCAAGTGACACCAAATTTTTTCTAAGACATCTTATAATTAGGAACAGAAGTAGTAATTAAATAATTTTAATATTAATTGAAAATTAAAAATATTAGTGATATACTTTTATCACTATCTATATAAAAAAGTATTTAATTTTAATTTAATCTGTATTTAATATTGGAACCCATGTGGTTTAATGAGAAAAAGTTCTCCCTCCCTCCTCATTCATAAGTAAGATTTTAAGAGTTTTTTTCTTCTTCATAAATATAAGTCAATTTATAATATTAATGACATTTAATAGTTTTTCCACACTTGTCCTCCTATTTAATACGAAAGAAATTGTGTGATGTTCAAGCGGTCTTAATTTAGAGGGAGAAATTCATGGACAATTTAAGAATATTAATATTTTTTTATAAATTTATTACTAGTAATTATTTTTTTTAATGTTAAAGAATTAAGTATAAGTGATTTATAAATGAGAGGGAGGGAGGGAGTATCACCTACTGGTTATTCAAAATATTTGATGTCCTTGTAAAAGCAAAATCAATTAATTAGAAAACGTCTAGGAATGCAATTAATCAAGACAACAAAAGATAAACACCAAAGGGTGAATTTTGACATATTTTTGCTTTAAAAATAGATAAACACCAAAGGGTGAATTTTGACATATTATTGCATTAAAAATTGCAGGACCCATATACCAATTGTGTCCTTTTTTCCGTCCTATTTGCACTTGCAAAAAATGACTCAATAAAGAAATAAAAGGAAAGGCCAAGAAAAAGTTAAATGAAAAGGTGTGACTGTTACTGAGGTAGTAGTGGCTCCCTGTGTCATTTGTATGTATGCAATAGCACCACCAACATGCTTATTTAACTTGCACATGGATTAGTCCATAGGGTTTTTGATTTTTCTTTCTGATTCTGCTTTTCTGGGTTGTGAACAACAGTGCTTGTTGTCCTTTGAATTCCATCTTTTGGTGTCACAATTAGGTTACTGCTCCTCCTACCCTTAACCTTACATGCTTTTTAGCTTGCACATTTTTTTTAAAAGAATTTTAATCTTTTTCCACCCCTTCGTCTTAAGGTTGGTGCACTCCACGACACACGCCAACTCCTAATTTCTGAGCGGTTTTTTTTGTAGTGAGAGAAAGTTGGTAGCTTTCAGAGTGAGAGAGGAAGGAAGAAGAAGATGGGGGAGGAGAAGCCTGAAGTGCTGGAGGCTGTGTTGAAGGAAGCTGTGGATTTGGTAACATAGATCTGAATTGCTCCATTCCATTCCTCTGTTGTTGTTCTTTGTTGTCTTCTTTGGTTTTTTGTGTTTTCTTTTTCTGAAGTCTATGAATGCAGGAGAACATACCCATTGAAGAGGTTTTTGAGAATCTGAGATGTAGCAGAGAAGGTCTCACCAGTGAGGCTGCTGAGGAGAGGCTGGCCATTTTTGGCCACAACAAGCTTGAAGAGAAAAGAGTACTTTCTTTTATCTAATTGGTTAAAAGTCCCACTTAAAAATTGATTTTTATGGTAAATTATCTTCTGGGTATTGTTCAGGAGAGCAAATTTCTGAAGTTCTTGGGGTTTATGTGGAATCCTCTGTCTTGGGTTATGGAGGCAGCTGCTATCATGGCAATAGCGCTTGCCAATGGAGGGGTGAGTATCCTCAGCTTTTGGGAATTCTTATTGGCAATGGAGATAGGTATATTTGTGTGTTGATTATCTGAACTTGTTCCTTCAATATCTATGCAGGGGAAGGCTCCTGATTGGCAAGATTTTGTGGGTATCATCACCTTGCTTGTCATTAATTCAACTATCAGTTTCATAGAGGAGAACAATGCTGGTAACGCTGCTGCAGCTCTCATGGCCCGTCTAGCTCCAAAAGCAAAGGTGTCAAAATCAGTTTATCTTATTCTTATCCTATCTCAATAATTTGGTTGTGTGCATTCCATATTCATTGGTGCAGTGAAATCATTGCATCTGGAATATTTTTTTTTTTTAAAAAAAAAAAAACAAAAAACTTATAGTTGCATTTTTCATGTGTGTGTTGTAAAGGTTCTTCGAGATGGTAGATGGAATGAGCAAGATGCCGCGATCCTGGTTCCTGGTGACATAATCAGCATCAAACTTGGGGATATTGTACCAGCAGATGCTCGTCTTCTTGAAGGAGATCCTTTAAAAATTGACCAGGTGGTTTTTTTTTAATGATATCTGCTGTTTTTAATCATCAAATGCTTTTATTTACCCTCCTTTTTGCTTTGTTCGTTTCAGTCTGCACTCACAGGTGAGTCTCTGCCGGTGACAAAGGGCCCTGGTGATGGTGTATATTCTGGTTCTACCTGCAAACAAGGAGAGATTGAAGGTGTGGTTATTGCCACTGGTGTTCATACCTTCTTTGGGAAAGCTGCTCACCTTGTAGATACTACAAATCAAGTTGGTCACTTTCAAAAGGTAACATGAGAGAATGCAACTTTCTTGTTTTTCTTGCAGTCTATTCAGCAGTCAAAGTTCTGATTTCATTTTTTCTATTTTCTGCCATCAAACTTAGGTCTTGACTGCAATTGGAAACTTCTGCATATGCTCAATTGCTGTGGGGATGGTTATTGAGATTATTGTTATGTATCCCATCCAACATCGGCGTTATCGTCCTGGAATTGATAACCTCCTTGTACTTCTTATTGGAGGAATTCCAATTGCCATGCCCACAGTTTTGTCAGTGACCATGGCCATTGGTTCTCATAGGCTATCTCAGCAGGTCAGTTAGGTTTTTCCAATTGAGCACTTTAGTTGGGACATATGCAGGTAACAGCTAATGGTTATATGTCTGCAGGGGGCTATCACAAAAAGGATGACAGCTATTGAAGAGATGGCAGGCATGGATGTGCTTTGCAGTGATAAGACTGGGACCCTAACATTAAATAAGCTTACTGTTGACAAAAATCTTGTTGAGGTTGGATAATGGATAGTGAATGCAGTTATTTGCTGGTTATCTTTGTCTTTTTCATATGCACTTATTCTAATCATTTATTTTAACCACTAAGGTTTTTGCAAAAGGAGTGGATCCTGATACTGTTGTTTTGATGGCGGCTCGAGCTTCTAGACTTGAGAATCAAGATGCAATTGATACAGCCATAGTTGGGATGCTGGCTGATCCAAAGGAGGTTTGTCATTGATCTATTATTCATTGCCATTCTTCTCTGAGCATATTTATTAGCTGCAGGCCTCCAACTATAATCTATTAGTCTGCACCTTCACAGAAGTTTTTCTAAAGTCAAGTTGATGTAGTTTTTTTTCCCCCTTAACTTGCTACTATTCTATTGAAGGCACGTGCTGGAATACAAGAACTACATTTTCTTCCTTTCAATCCTACTGATAAGCGGACAGCATTGACTTATATTGATCAAGATGGTAAAATGCATAGAGTAAGCAAAGGTGCTCCAGAACAGGTACTATATTAACGTGTCTACTTTTTTTGTTTGTTTGTTTGTTTGTAAATATTTGGTCTGACATATTCTCTTCATGATGTGTACCATGATTAGATCCTAAATCTTGCACACAACAAGACAGACATTGAACGTAGAGTTCATGCCGTGATAGATAAGTTTGCAGAGCGTGGTTTACGATCTCTTGCTGTAGCGTACCAAGTAATTGATTTATGCTTAATCAATTGATGCATTTGTAGACTGTGTTTTAAACAACAAATGGTCATATAGGTTTCTCCATTTTATACAGGAAGTACCAGATGGAAGGAAAGAGAGTGCAGGAGGCCCATGGCAATTCATTGGCTTGTTGCCTCTCTTTGACCCACCTAGGCATGATAGTGCAGAAACAATAAGGAGGGCACTAAACCTTGGAGTAAATGTCAAAATGATTACAGGTATATTACATATGATAATGAGGATTGGGAATAATGTCTTGCTTCTTTATAGTTAATTTCTCCTGTGAGGATTGGGAATAATCTGTTATGTAAACAACTGACGAAATCTGAAGCATGTGAAAGTCAGTAATCCCGTGACATCCAAGTTATTCTACTTGTATTTCTGTTATTCGGCAAATATTTCTACCCGAGTAAACTTGTCTTACTCATTGGCTGGAATTATGATGAAGGATATTGCTTCAGATGGGTTGAACGAAGGGTAACTACTTCACGGCCCAAGTGTCATTGTTATAATGTATTGGAGGACGTTATGTGACCCATGTTATAATTGAAAATTAACTTGTCTTGTGCATTTAGAGTGAAATGGTCTGTTTTTCAACATGGCTAAGGCATATTCTATATTCCCAATTATTAAATCCCATGTCCTGCTAATTTTCATTTATATAACTTTTTACTTGTCAGGGGATCAGCTAGCTATAGGAAAGGAAACAGGCCGTCGGTTGGGGATGGGTACCAATATGTATCCTTCATCTGCTTTACTTGGGCAGGATAAGGATGAATCCATTGCTGCCTTACCCGTTGATGAATTAATAGAAAAAGCGGATGGATTTGCTGGCGTATTTCCTGGTATGCTTCTATTTTTTCATTGCAAATTATCAATTCTCTCATTGTTTGACATGTATCGGATGGAAGACGAATGAGTAGGGATTCAGTATTATATGATTCTTTGCTCATGTTAGTTCTTTAATACACTTTTCCAGAGCACAAGTACGAGATTGTGAAACGCTTGCAAGCTAGGAAACATATTTGTGGGATGACTGGTGATGGAGTGAATGATGCCCCTGCCCTCAAGAAGGCAGACATTGGTATAGCTGTTGCTGACGCTACTGATGCAGCTCGTAGTGCATCTGATATTGTTTTAACAGAACCTGGCCTTAGTGTTATTATAAGTGCTGTTTTGACCAGCCGTGCTATCTTCCAGAGAATGAAAAATTATACGGTAAGCAATTGATTTAATATCTTCTCAACAATTTTTTTCTCGTAATCATCTATATCATAATTATTTCTGCAAATATAGTACTCCATCATGCTTACACTAATTTTGGGGAATATTTGTTTTATCCAGGCCATCTGCTTGTGGGTTACTACTGTCTTTTGTCTAACATCTTTCTCTTTTCATGCAGATTTATGCAGTCTCAATTACAATTCGTATTGTGGTAAGTGAATAATTTTTCAACTCTGATCTATTTTCTACCTCACATGGCATTACTGGTAATGTAAATACTAGATGGATCTAATTTTTTTTTGTCTGTCTACATGCTTGACATGCTTACAGCTTGGTTTCATGTTGCTGGCTCTCATATGGAAGTTTGACTTTCCACCTTTTATGGTGCTCATTATCGCCATACTAAACGATGGTTTGTTGTTTTTTTCTTTGTCATTGTTCCTCCCTGCTTGTCTCCTGCAGCATGCTTCCATATGATCTTGAGCTTTATTGGTGGTTAATATTTCTTTTACATTGTAGGTACTATTATGACAATCTCAAAAGATCGGGTAAAACCATCACCTCTTCCAGATAGCTGGAAGCTATCAGAGATATTTACTACCGGTGTTGTGCTTGGCAGTTACTTAGCAATGATGACAGTCATATTCTTTTGGGCAGCATACAAAACAAATTTCTTCCCAGTATGTCTTCTTCAGCTTCAATCCCAAAATACTTTTGGTCATATATCTAAATATGTTGTGGCATCCATGCATGTTGCTTTATCCCTTATCGCAGCTATGCTAAGACTCGTTACTTTAATGATCTAATGTTTCCTAATTATGTGTCACTGTCAATGTCAAACTATGCACTTCATGGATTCTGCATTTGGCTTTTGTTTGTTTTGGATTTCCACTGATTTATCTTGCCTAATATGTTTTCAGCGAGTGTTTGGGGTCTCATCTCTTGAAAAAACAGCTCATGATGATTTCCGGAAACTTGCCTCTGCAATCTATCTCCAAGTGAGCACCATTAGTCAGGCTCTTATATTTGTAACTCGATCTCGAGGCTGGTCATATGTTGAGCGTCCCGGATTTTTGCTGGTGGCTGCTTTTATTGTTGCTCAACTGGTAAGCCACAGGAACCTTCATTCTGTTGTAAATAATAACTATTTTCCATAGCTTCAAGTTTGGTGATGGATTTGTTGCGTGCAGATCGCCACTTTGATTGCGGTATATGCAAGCTGGAGTTTTGCTGCAATTGAAGGAATAGGTTGGGGTTGGGCTGGTGTCATATGGTTATATAACATTATCTTCTACATCCCTCTTGATTTCATTAAGTTTTTCACCCGCTATGCTTTGAGCGGAAGGGCTTGGGATCTTGTTATTGAGCAAAGGGTAAGTAGAGTTTGTTTTCTTGAGTTAGTTAATCCAAGGCTGGTTTTAGATTTTGCTTTCTGCTCATGGATTTCGTTGTCTTGTAGATTGCTTTCACAAGACAAAAGGACTTCGGAAAAGAACAAAGGGAACTTCAATGGGCACATGCACAGAGAACATTGCATGGATTACAACCTCCTGACGCCAAGTTCACTGAGCGCACACATGTCAATGAACTCAATCAAATGGCAGAAGAAGCTAAGAGGAGAGCTGAAATTGCAAGGTATCTAGAATCTAGATGCTCTCAATTAATTGTTTTTGTTTGTTTAGGAATTAAGTTGGGGATAAACATCAAAATATCGCACTCATGAATTTAATATGCAAGCACACAAATGCATAATTATATCACAAAATATTTGTATAAGATTGGAATTTATAGGGATGAAGAGTCTTAACTGTGACTAAATCTCGAATTCGGAATAGCTGACATTCAAAAGGTGATGGATACTCGGATGGTTTATACCCAAAAAAAAATTCCATACAAGCTGGATCTAAGTTGATAAGATAAAGTTTTTGAGTACTGAACTCCTTTTCTTACTCACATGGTTCGCATAGCCATATATTTTATAGTATTACTTATACCACCGCCACAACCTATTACCAGTTTACCACTACTACTAATTCTTCTAGGGAATGAGATTAGACATATCACATGTTTATGTTTTTCATGAGGGTTACATGCATTCCATATTTAAATTAAGGTGGTCCCATGAACCATAGTTCTTCATATATTAATTTATTTCATAATCACCGTTTGCAGGTTGAGAGAACTTCATACACTGAAAGGTCATGTAGAATCTGTTGTGAGGTTGAAGGGGCTTGACATTGACACAATTCAGCAAGCATACACAGTGTGAAGATATGAATACTTATACTGTAAAGGGTTACATTCTAATGTTGCTGAGAGAAATATAATGTAATGGTTACACTCTTTAACTTTAACATCCTCTTACTCTGCACTCTGTTTTGAGAACTTAAAGGAGTGCTTTTATAAGGTCTATCTATGCATCTTATTTCTTGTTATCACTTTACCTGTCTCTATTCTCCACAAAATCATGATGCACCGGCACCAAGAGACATGCATTTTTATAAGGTCTATCTATCAATGAATCATAGGAACACAATGTTTCTTTCATCGTTTGTTCTCTTCTCAAACTCATTCTTGTGTATTTAGATAGACACATTTTTATTCCAATCAATAAGAAGGTTGCTGTTAATTTTTTTTCTTAAAGTCCGATTATACTGTTACTAACAAATATTTAAACGTAGTCTCAAACATTTTATGTTCAAGTTTAAGTGTGGATAAAAAAGTCTTACATTAAATGAAAAAACAATATTGACCAATATATAAGTGAAAGGGCCTCTCACTTATTGTCTTAAGATTTTCTGGTGAGTCTAACTGGAACTCAAAAATCCAATAATTTATATAATACAGGTATTTATATTAGAAACCTTTAGTTTATATAATTTCTTTTAGTTTCTCAACTTTCAATGAACTTTTCAGATTAACATAAAAATTTATAGCTAAATTAATTTAATTTTACTATAAAATTTTCTGAATACTAATCACTTTATTTCAAACTAGTTCTTAATACCCTTAAAAAAACTAATTTTTAATTATATAAATTTTCGACCATTAAATCATACAAATTAATTCTACAAACATACACTTTGTGAGAGTAAATAAGATATTTTTTTTTTTGGATAAACTTCATCATATGTATAATTAGTCTTTTTTTTAAGGGATATAATTAGTCTCTTTGGATACAATGAAAATTGCATTTCTGAGGCACCGTTTTGGTTGTAATTTGAGTTTTCAAAATCAACTTTGATATAAGTTTTTATTCCATTATATTTTCACAATTTTTTTCTATATTATAATAATTTTTTTTTAAATTGTCTCGCAATTTCAAGGTAGACATAATCATTATCGATAGCAAAACTCTCTCTACTTATTATTTAACGCAATTGTATTTACAAATACTTAAACATGAAACCTCCTCATATCAATTAATCTACTACTTAACAGTATTATAATCCCATTCAAAAAAAATGGTATTATAATCACTTATTTACCTATTTTATTTCTATTCCTATTTTTATGGGTGCGTGCGCGTTGGAGCTGTTTTATTAGATAATATTAGAAGTGTGTGTTTAACATATCTGGTTCTTTTGTTTCAAAAAAAAAAAAAATCTGGTTCTTTCAATGGTAAAAAAACTTGATCTTGTTAAGTTTCACCGTATAACCTTTCATTTAATTTTATTAATTACTAAACACACTAAAATTAATATCTAGAAGTGTATTTATAATCAAGGTTTTTTTTTGTTCTTCTAATTGAGAGCAATCCATTTCCATGGTCAACTAATCAAATCTATGTTTTCTTTTCTTCTAAAAACCTTTTGACCTTAATGTGTACCTTTGACTAGATCACTGATCACGCTAGAATATGTTTTTGATGGTGAAATGCTACGTTTGTCCAAGCGTTTGTTTAGACTTTAGATAACATATTAAATCGTGGAGGGACTATTAATAACACTTTTTTAGATATTCTCCAACACACCTATTATGAATTTTTTTTTAAATCAACACACTCACTATTATTTTTTGAACTGACCCTCACCATTATTAAAAGAATGTATTGCTAACATTTCTTTTAAATTGTGAGTTCATACTTACCACGCATGATTGTTTTGTTGGTATAAATAAGGTGCCATTGCATTCAATAAAAACTGATACTTAAACATAATAGAATGATTTTTTTAATCGAATAGCACAATTATTTGAATTATCAATGTATATTGAATCAAAATTTTCAGTAATTATATTTTGTTAAATGCATGTAAAGAGTTTTACACGCACATTTAATCACATTTCTCCATTTCTCATTTAAAATAATTTTAAAATTCAAATTTAATTATCACATAGCAAATTAATGAATTCTAATTAGATGAATGGGTAAAACTTCTTTACATTACTTCAAAATTAAGCTCTTTATTTAAATGCTATATTGCATATGCAAATCGTTCCTCACCTCATTAATTTATGAGTTTAATTTTGATGCACTGAAAATGTAAATAAATTTTACACATGCATCTAATCAGAAACTATCAATTTGCCATGTCATAATTAAGATTGAATTTAAAATTATTTTAAATGAATAATAGAGAGATGTATAAATCTCTTTACACTGTGAGTGCATCAAAATTAAACTCTTAATTTATGGAAGTAAATAGATTAATAAACAGATACTCCTATAACTTTTTCAATTAAAAAAATAAATAAAAGAACTTGATTGCTATGAAAAGTAAAAAAAACACCCATTAGTTATTGTGTTTTTAATATTTAATTTGTAATATTTCTTTAGTTGATGTTGTAAAACTAATAAATATATGACATATGTCAACATTTTTAAACACGCGTAAATCATGTTTGAGATTGATGACTCACAATTAGTAGATACAGTAGTAGATAAATTACATGATTTAAATTTGTAATAAGTAATTATTTGAATTCCTTAATTATCGCAAATCATGATTCAAATTCGGAAATTTGATTTGATAGAGGGAGCAACTGTTGGGTTGATAAAGTGACACGTGTTGACATATAAGAGAGTCTTTTTTTAAGAGTTGCTGAGGTTTGAGATTGATAACTCACAATTAGTAGATACAGTAGTACATAAATTACATGATTTAAATTTGTAATAAATAATTATTTGAATTCCTTAATTATCGCAAATCATGATTTAAATTCGGAAATTTGATTTGATAGAGGGAGAAACTGTGGGGTTGATAAAGTGACACGTGTCGACATATAAGAGAATCTTTTTTTTAAGAGTTGCTGAGGTTTGAGATTGATGACTCACAATTAGTAGATACAGTAGTAGATAAATTACATGATTTAAATTTGTAATAAATAATTATTTGAATTCCTTAATTATCGCAAATCATGATTTAAATTCGGAAATTTGATTTGATAGAGGGAGAAACTGTGGGGTTGATAAAGTGACACGTGTCGACATATAAGAGAGTCTTTTTTTTAAGAGTTGCTGAGGTTTGAGATTGAGGACTCACAATTAGTAGATACAGTAGTAGATAAATTACATGATTTAAATTTGTAATAAATAATTGTTTGAATTCCTTAATTATCGCAAATTATGATTTAAATTCGGAAATTTGGTTTGATAGAGGGAGAAACTGTGGGGTTGATAAAGTGACACGTGTCGACATATAAAAGAGTCTTTTTTTAAGAGTTGCTGAGGTTTGAGATTGATGACTCACAATTAGTAGATACAGTAGTAGATAAATTACATGATTTAAATTTGTAATAAATAATTATTTGAATTCATTAATTATCGCAAATCATGATTTAAATTCGGAAATTTGATTTGATAGAGGGAGAAATTGTGGGGTTGATAAAGTGACACGTGTCGACATATAAGAGAGTCTTTTTTTTAATAGTTGCTGAGGTTTGAGATTGAGGACTCACAATTAGTAGATACAGTAGTAGATTAAGAAATATCCTGTGAGAGCATGGGTATATAAAAATATAAAAAATGACATTAATTATAAATTACAAAATGTTTTAAAATATTTAATTAGAAAATGATAAAATTAATATAATTAATGATAATTTGTGAATATTTCATTTTTCCGTTAATTTTTTAACGGCACACTGACGGAAGAACATAAAGTGCTCATCTCAAAATTCAGAGGGGTACATTTGGTGACAAAAAACTCGGTGGGGTACAATTTACAACTTTATGAATTACCATGGGTAAAAAGTGCATTTAAGCCTAATTAATACTGACTACTTTTTGATATTTTATTTAATAAAAATGTCATGTTGCATTTATAAATCATTCGTCACCTCATTAATTTATATCATTAATTGCACAAAATATTTATAAATACATCTTTTTTTTCCAATTAAAATATAGAAGAAAACCTGAGTGCTGTAAAACACTTAGCAAAGGTCAAAATCACTAAATGTCCCATGCAACCACAGGTATTTTGATGAAATATATAAATCAATTAAAAATAAATATAAATTTTTAAATTTTTTGTTTAAAAAATATAAAAATTACTCTAGGTGAAGAAATTAATTTAGATGATTTGCAAATATTCCATTTGAATTGATGTTAACTTATTGAAAAAATTAAGAATTGATTGAAAATTTAAGAAAATTAAAAGTATTGTTTGATTTAATAAATACTTCACATATAAATATATAATTAATAATTTTTATTTAATATATACTTGAAGAAGTCAGAAATAACGTGGTAGACCTCATAAGAGTGAGTTCACAAGTTCAAATCTCAAAAAAGTCAATTATTGGAAAGAACTGTCATAATTTGCCTAACGAGTTTACATCGGTAATAAAAATAATCAGAATTATAGCTAAAAATTGTAACAAGTGCAATTTATTATAGGTGTCAAATGGATGAGTGGGATCCGCATTGTAATGGATGAGTTAAAATTATCCATTAGCCTCGTAAAGGATCCATTTAAATTGTTTAAAAAATTATCCAATCCATGCATGACCCATTTAAAAATATTCATCCAACCCATCCATTAGTGAATTTTAATGGATGGATATCCAACCATCCATTAACTTGGACTTTTTTACAAAAAATTTTCATTGATAATTTTTTAAAAAAAAACCTGAAAATTGGTTTAAACCCAAAAATCGGTCACAAACCCTAAAATTGGGTGCGAACTCGAAAATCTCTGGAGATGGTGACTATTTGAGGCAGAGAAATGGTTGGTGCATAGGATGTGTGAAGAACTCATAGATGTTACTCTTATCTTAAGCCATACACAACACAAAACGGAGAACCTTAAATTCCCATCCTCTCTGTAACCCGAGCTTCATTTCTTCTACTCACTCTTATTGAAGAGAATCTTTGTAGAAAAACAAACCCAATTTGTAAAGGGAATCAGGAGTAGTCCTGTAGAATACTAATAATGAGAAGTCTTGGAGAATACTTGAAAGGAGAAGTCCTGAGAATACTAGGAGAAGTCCTGTACAATACTTGATAGGAGAAGTCCTTCTAATACTGGGAGAATTCCCTGATAATACTTGTACTATTTGATGAAATAGTGGAAAATCTTGGTGAAACCAATGACTGGACGTAGCCCTGACGATTATGGGGGTGAACCAGGATAAATATCGTGTGTGCTTTATTTTTCTACCTTATGTTAATTTGTCCGCTGCATACATGCATACACCCACAATCTTTAACACCCTTTGAAAATTAATAATTAAGGTATAATTTTAAAAGAAGTTTTCAAAAATGACACATACAATTTAAACCCCCCATTTCTTGTGTGTTTCTTGCATTATCATACTTGTCATGGGACTACCACTTGGTTTAATTTTCACATAGATTTTGGTAAAAAAAAATAAAAATACACAAGCTATGAACATCAAAGCAGCAGGAATTCCCAAACCCACTGCCCAGCTCACATTTGATTGTATATACACAATTAGATTCAAGGACACCATCTGGGCAAAAGTGAAGGTAAACATTTACCAATTGAAGAAGCTGTTGATTCCTTTCTTTCCTGATTCTGTCTTGGGGTTGAACTGATATGCTTCAAATGCCAAGTTGCATGGTCTCACCATCTGATGCACCGACATGACATTTTTTGGTCGTGTCCGTGTCGGACTCGCGGCGGACACGCGATGTGCGTGCTACGCGCACCCGACACGCCAGAATCTGTGTCCAACAAAAAAATGTTTTTTTCCACCTTCGACAAGGCTCCGACGCGGCGCCGTCACGTGTCAAATTAAGACCCCAAACCTGAACCTCAACAACACCAGCATCACAAACCCCAATCTACCATCACTAACTACCTCAAACCACTGCAAAATCAACCCCTAATTCCAACTCACAGCCAATTCCAACGCAATTCATCTGAGTCCAAAACATAAGATTAGCGACCAAATTTAAACTTCTTGAGGATTTCACTAATCCTTCTAACCGTCTTGTTGCTCAATAGCTTTAACTTATTATGAGAATCTACGCATCTTCCTAATTGTCTTATCACTTAATAACTTCGTGTTTACTTATTGTGTACCAAAACCTATATTTTCTCTTCCTTTTTCCATACTTTGAAAGTATTGTTCTTATTCTATCATGCCTTCAACTCCTTTTAAGCCTTTCCAGAGTCTCACTACACCAGAAAAGACCATTTACAGTGGCATTTTTAGAGCGATTACAAGGTGAACCGCTATAAAAACTTACATGGAGCATTTTTAATGTCATTTACAACGATTGATTAAGAAACCGGTATAAAAAGTTGAACTGTTTACAACATTTTTTACCATGAACCGCTACAAATACAGGGGCGTTACTACTTACAGCAGTTAAGGCATGAACCGCTATAATGAATTTTGTCAAAAAAAAGAAGGAAAAACTTTAACCCCTGTAAAGAAAGGTGGCTTCTAGGGTGCACTTACACCCTAAGTGGTGCACCGTGCACTACTCTGAATTACCTGCTACAGCAGGTTTTTTTACCTGATATTTAAAAAAATTTAAAATAATAATAATTAATTAATTACATTTTTACCCTTTTTTAAAAAAAGTAAAAATGAATTATAAAAAGAAAATTAACAGAGAGTAAGGGTTTTATAGTAATTAACAAATTAAAATTATAACAAATTATAAAAATAAAATAACCTGTAGAACCGGTTACCGGTTACTTACCTGGACACTTGGCGCGATCTTATTGGCCAAAAGCTGGTGGTACACGGTGCACTACTTAATTGGTAGTTCACCTTAGACAACACCGTAAAGAAATTTGTCGAATAAAAAAACTTTTTTTTACTAAAGTCTCAAGAAAAAGGTAAGATCAAAAACCCTAGCGGAACGCAAGTCCATCTCTCAGCCGGCCCCGCTTTTCTACCACTGTTCCTGGTGCGCTGTCAGCACTCCCGCCGCGTCGCCATCCCTGCCGTCACACTTGGTCGTTGTTTATGTCGCACCTGCTCAACGCCCGTTTGGTTTTGCTCGTCGTTTCTGTTGTTGGCGCAGGTGCTCAGCCCCTTTACTCGTTGGTGTTCTCTGGCCGTCGTTGTATTATCCCAAATTTATTTGACTATAAATATTTCTTGGCTATTATCATTTACTTTAGGTATCATATTTTCAAGTTGTCCTAAAAAAGTTATTTTATTTTTCCTGCTCACTGCCAAGATCTTCTATTGAACAGGCTTTTGAACGATCTTTTTTTGAATTTTAATTTATTTATTTCAATTTTTTAATAATATATTTATGAAGTCCTACCAATATTATTTTTTCAAGGAAACTCATAATAAAAGTTAGGCTTAAATACATTTTTAGTCACGGCAATCAACCTCTCAAAACACAGTCATGGATTGGGAGAAAGGGAAGTACAATCAACCTCTCAACCCACGTTACAATTTCTTGCAGAGAGCTTTTGGTCTTAAATTCAATACTTGCAACTTTGACTATGCTCAAATCATTGGTGTTGAAAAGTAGATGATTATGGGATAACCATCCTTCCATTTTGTATGGTTTTCAGATCCAATCATTGCTTATCAGCAAAACTCCTTAGTGAAATATGAATGATAGTATCTTGTCTTTATATACAACAGTTTGAAACAATAATCATTTCTTGTCATTTGTACTAACCGGTGGGAGAGTTCAATGAATCACAGGAACACAATGTTTCTTTCAACCTTTGTTCTGTTCTCAAAGTCATTCATGTCTATTTAGATATTTGTTGACTGTAACATAAACACATTTTTATTCCAATCAATAAAATGTTTGCGATTGATTTATTCTCTTGAAGTGAGAGCTAACATTAGATTATATTGTTATTAACAAATATTTAAACGTAGTATTAAACATTTTATGTTGAAGTATAAGTTTGGATAAAAAAGTTTCTCATTAATTAGATGAAAAAATAATATTGAGCAATGTATGTATAAGTGAAAAGATAAACTCACTTTTTGACTTAAGATTTTGTAGTGAGTGTAACTGAACTCAAAAGTCCAATAATTTATATAATACACATATTATATTAGATACTTTTAGTTTATATAATAATTTCTTTTGATGAAATATATAAATTAAAAAAAATAAAAATAAAGCATAAATGTTTAAAATTTTAATTTTAAATATATAAAATTACTCTAGGTGGAAGAAATTAATTTAGATGATTTGCCAATATTCCATTTGAATTGATGTCAATTTTAAACCATGGAAAAAAAATTCTTGAATTTGAACTAGAGACACGAATGGGAGCAAAAAAAAGAATACACGAGTAGGTAGATCTTAATTAAGCATCTCTCTCAAACCAAGAAAAAGATATTGAGGAAGATTATGGAGAATCAGACAGTAAAAAGGGTGGTAAGGATGAAAATAAAAATAAAAGATATCAAATATCTAGAGTTTCATTTTGTATATTATATGGATGATCTGATCCGCAAGGACCATGATTGGGAATTGTTTGATCATCTAGAGGCTTCATAAAGCGCTTCCTTAAGAGTTAGACTTCCATTTGTCCATATTTCGAGATTATTGAAAATTTAAGAAAATTAAAAGTATTATTTGATTTAATAAATACTTCGCATGTAAGTATATAATTAATATTTTTTATTTAATATAGACCCGAAGAAGTCAGAATTAACTAGTAGTAGACATTATAACTCTTCACAAGTTTAAATCCTGGAAAAATTGATTATTGGAAATGATTGTCACAGTTTTCCTAACGAGTTTACACCCATGATAAAAATAATCAGAGTTACGGTTAAAAATTGTAACAGGTGCAATTTACTATATACATACATCTGTTTGTGCAGAAGCATTAAGTACTTGTAAGCAAAACAAAACAAAGAAACATGAAGCTAAACCCATTTACTTTATTTCTTATTAAGAATATTACACCAAACAAATGTCTCCTAATCCATACAACACTACTTTATTCCTTTAGGCTAAAAGGAGCACTATTTTATATCCTACCTATTATCACACTTTCATGCATTAGTAATGCTTCTACTGGTGTCAGTTTCTTTATACCTGTACCAGCTTGAACACAACAAAAAGTACCCCAAATTCATGACTTCAATGGCAGCAATCATGTAGTAAAACAAATCCAATCTCCCCTTGTTTAGATCCTCTGGTAACCAATTCCCAGTTGCAGATTTTTCAGTGGTTCTGTGAACCACTGAAATAAGTAAAGTGCTCAAATAACTAGACCCTGCCATGCCACAATAGAAAAGTGACCCTGCAATGGTTCTCATGTTCTCAGGGAACTGTTTGTAGTAAAATTCAATTTGTCCAACAGAAGTGAATGATTCAGCTAAACCAGCTAGTGTTAGTTGAGGAATTAGCCAAAAACCAGACATTGATGAAATTGCACCTTTTCTTGGTTGTACTCCTATTGGATCAGTCAGAGCAAGATATCTTCTATGATTTTCAATCCCCCCAGAAACTAGCATGCTGATCAAAGCCAGAAATATGCCAATTCCCATCCTCTGAAGGAGTGTGATGCCACCCTCTTTCCCAGTGAGTTTACTGAGAAAAGGGACCACTATTCTGTCATAGATGGGTAGAAACAAAGTCATGCTCAACATCAAGAACACATAGTAGGATGCACCAGGGATTATGAACTTGCTATGTCCAATTCTTCTATCTGATTGAAGGGCTTGGAACACAAGGAGAGTGTGCTGTTGGACAATAACCAAATGGTACAAAATGGCTGAAAACCAAATAGGCAGCACTCTCACTAAACATTTCACCTCTTCCACTTGTTGCATGCTGCAAAGATTCCATGGATCAGCTGGAGATCCATCTGGTTTTATCTTGTCTTGTGGGGTTATGATTGCAGCTTTGTCCAAACCCCTATTGATGTTATGCTCATTTGAGTAAGAAATTTGGAACAAATCAGAGTTAACTTAGAATAAGTGCATGTTTGGAAACCCCTTAACTATTGATTATGAAGTGAGAATCAATTTTGGGGAGAGCTTCTGTAAATTTGTATTTGATTCTCCGTCAGGGAATACAAGAATCAAATGTCATAGAGTATAATCATTGCATCTTTAGAAACTGGTTCGAAAAATACGGTGAAACCAAAATCACGTGGATAGAAGCAACTTCACATAGCTTTTGCTTCTGTCCACCATGATTTTAACTTCATATTGGTTTTCGAATAAGTTTCAAAACATGCATTCAATTTTGGATCACAATATAAATGTTTGTGAGTCATTTTTTAGAATTTATTTAGTCCCAAAATCAATTCTGTTAGAAGGTAGAGAAAGTAGTTACTCCATTGAACATAAATCACTTCACTTTCAACCCACTATTACTAAAATCATTTTTATTGAAGTCAATTTTAACAACGCTCATTAAAACACACACTAAGTTGCTTCTCAATTTCTGAATTGACTCTGATGCTAAGAAAACAGCTTAAAGTTAAAGGCTTGATGTGGTTACCTGAATTGATAGGTGTAAGGAAGCTTAGAGTTAATACACTTGGGTGACACATAGTCAAAGAGGAAAAGCTTTGGATGTTCTGCAGGTAGCTTCAGCCTCCTTTTCTTGATTGCAACCACTATAACTTGGACAATACTAGTCATGGGACTTCCACTTGGTTTAATTTTCACATAGATTTTGGTCCCAACAAAAAACAATACACAAGCTATGAACATCAAAGCAGCAGGAATTCCCAAACCCACTGCCCAGCTCACATTTGATTGTATATACACAATTAGAGTCAAGGACACCATCTGGGCAAAAGTGAAGGTAAACATGTACCAATTGAAGAAGCTGTTGATTCCCTTCTTTCCTGATTCTGTCTTGGGATTGAACTGATCTGCTCCAAATGCCAAGTTGCATGGTCTCACCCCTGCAGCACCTATCAATAGCAAACCAAATCCAGCTAGAAGAAAAGTCATTTGCCCTGCTGTTGGCTCTTTGCATGTGTTGCTTTCCTTTCCACACTGAGGTGGGTGAAGGTTCTTGATCACAGCTGTAAGTTGTATTAAAAGCAACCCCTGTTTGGATGCAGGGGAAAGTTACAGATTGGTATGAAATCACCACCAAATTTTCCATTAATCTATCTGGGGAAAAATTGACCAGAACTAATTGATGTTTTTGGAATCATGTTAACTTTTTCTAACATGGGAATCATATCTTTTGGTCAAGATGTTTGATTAGTAGCTTGTCTGGATCCTTCTACAATTGATTCTGAATCCAGAATATCAAGGGAGAAGCGGAAAAATTCTGGCACCCATAAGCCGTTCAAAATTGCATTTCTCCATAATTGATTCTGGTTTTAGAATCAATTGTAGAAATATTTCCAAACGTACACTCTGTGAGTAGCTTCTGGGTGTTGAATTGATTCTGAGAAGAAAAAAAAGAACCAATCCAATCATGCTATAATTTGTTTAGGCATGGTATGGCATGAGCATTGAAATAATACCAGAAATGAAGTGATTGTGCAGAATCCCAGTGTGTTGTAGCGACCAGAATAAGTATCTGAGAAGAAAGCACCAAGCAAGGTAGCAAAATTGGTGCTGCCATTGAAGATGTTGATCATGTTTGTAGCTGTGATGTTCTTCAGGTTGAACACAGTTGTAAGATAGACCAAGAGGTTGGATAAAGTGCCAATAGCTCCCAGTTTCTCAAAAGTTTCATTCCCTGCACATGAGTTACTCAAAAAGTTCAAGGATATGACTGAAACACACACACACACACAGACAAAGATCTTTAGTCCTTACCTATGATAAAGGGCATGGCTTTCCATCCTCTATAGTTAATCTTGGGATCTTCATCTGTTGTTGCATGTTTTTCATTGTTCTCAACACTTTCTTTCTCAATTGTCTTCATAGGTATTCCCCCTGTCTCACTTTCCTCCATCTGTTCAAGATTTTATATAATCTCTGTTACTCCCTTCTCTTGCGGCAGAGAAGAAGAAATGCAGTTGAAAATGACAGCAAAAGGACACAGAGTTTATTATATATATTTGAGAGACTGAGATTTCGATCACTCTTATGTTGTTTATGCCTTGCCACCACCACTCCTCCCTTTAAATTCACCAAACTATGAACATTAAATATATTTTGCCAGAACTCATAATGATTTCTTTTAATAAATTGAAAATATTTAATGTGCCATATTAAATGTTATTGGATCACGGTCCCTTTAAAGTCTCCCCTGCAAATGGAAAGTTCTAACTATTAATTTATCAAATTTCACTCTCCTACTTCCTAGTTATAATACTCTTTAATGATAAATTAAATTTAGTGTTTCTTATATAAATTCCATAAAGTCAGCTACTAAATTTTAAAAATATTTATTTTCCTTTTGCATATATACTATTGTATTTGTTGAACTTTTGTTGTTCCAAATTTTTGACTATTACTAATAATTAATTAATTTCGATGCTTCTCAATAAATAAGTTAAGTATAAATATAAAAGATTGTATATTTTTTTTCTAAAACCAAATATTAAGTAAATTATTATATGTTTTCTCAATAAATGTAATTATCTCAAGAGAGCTTTATAATTAAGATCGAATGAAGGAATATATAACATTAGTCATTAGGTGTCCTTGCTTTACTATAGGAGAAGTAAATGTGAGTTAAGAGTGAAAGAGAAAATACTCTACTTTGGTCATCATCCCAAGTATATATAAATTTAAAGAAATAATTTTACACTTTTCAATTTATTTATCTGTTTTATACTCCCTTAATTCCTTATTATTTATCACTATTTTGAGATTTTTTTGTCTTTTTATTTAACTGTCACTTTTATAATTTTAAGAGAATATTAATTATGTTTTACTAATTATACTCTTGACTTAATATAATATTTAAAGTTGATAGAAAAATTAATAGTCAAAATTAATAAGAGAAATTAAGAGTATATTAGGAAGTTAGTTAGAAATTTTAATAAAAGAGTTAGCTAAATTACTCAAGATAAATATTGTAAAAATAATCATAGTCTTCGGTGACACAACATGCATCATGAGCTGGGTAAAATTATCATAGTCTCAGGTAACCTAATAATATTTTAACGTGTCATCAAATAAATACATCATGACACATATTAAAATATTATTGACACTTAAAGTAGAATAATTTTACACTGTGTAAATCTTGGTTTATTTAAACAACCCTTAATAATAACCCGAATATTAATACAGTTTTTAATATTTGTATCGAAATCTTAAAGTAACAAAAGGTAGTTGTTTCTCAAGAGTGAAAAACATTATGCTATTTTAGTATTAATTTTTCTTTCCTATCACTTGTATGTCAAATAAAGAAAAGGAGTGAGATTGTAGTACTCCCACTTTTGTATCTTTTTCACTTTTAATTATGAATTGAAACCTAACTGCCCTCGATCGCACTCACTCCAAAGCGATACTCATTAGTCTTTATTTGTGATTTTTGTCAACGACCATTCTTATCGTTTTTTGATCTTTGTCATCGTCGTGTGGTGGCAAATGTTAATTTCTCAACCACCACCGATATACTATGCAGGCAGTTAATGAACGGCGTTCATGGCTGTCTGAGACTGAGACCCACCAGCACTGCCTCAAACCAAACGTGTATTGTATGTTTCAAAACTTGTTGAGACTAGTGCAAACGGATATTGACAGAAAACATATCAACACCATGGATTAGAATGAACACCTTACACTTTTCACTGGTATACAAACACATTAATTGCTAACAATCTCTTAAGTGCATTGGATTGCATAAAACAGTGAATATCTTGCCTCAAATGTGACAAAACCATGAAAAGTTAGTAAAGAGGTGGAAATTTAACCTATTAGATAAAATTAACCGTCTATAATTAAAGGGGGCACTATCAAAATTTTAAGGGGGTGAAGTATCATATGAATACTCCCTCCGTTGTTTTTTTTATAAGAGTTGAACTAACTTTGCACACTCCTTAAGAAAGTTAGGTAGTATAGTTTTTTGCATTAAATTTATTCTTAAATGTTGTTGAATTTCTAAAATTGTCCTTAACATATTTCTTTTTAATCTCTTTCCATCATTAATGCAATTCCATACTCCCTCCATTCCTATTTAAGTGTCACTATTTTTATCTTTTTTTCGTTTCTAATTATCTGTCACTTTACAAAGTTCAAGAGAGTATTAATTATGTTTTACCAATTCTACCCTTTAATTAATGGTGATAGGAAATTAAAAAGTTTAAATTAAGAAGAAAGATAAAGGGTATGTTAGGAAGTTAGGTAGTAATTTTGATAGAAACAAGAACATTAATACAATTCCTTAATATGTGTGAAAAACCTTAAAGTGACAGTTATTAAGGAACGGATGGAGTATTTCCAGAATTGAACAGGGGTAAAAATGTGAAAAAATAATTAATAAGGCACAAAACCTTATGTGGTTCTTATAAAAAGGAACGGCCAACCCCCTCATTTAGCTCTTATAAAAAGGAACGAATGGAGTACTATTTTACGATAGAATATTTATTGTCTCAAGGAGGCGACCGCTTTATTTTGCAATGGTTGGACCTGTCCTTATTTAGTGTTTTATGCGCTGAATAATTAATTCTCACTGTTTAAAGTATTTCTCTTGCAACAAGTGACAAAATATAAGTTTTCTTTTTCTTGAGACCAATGTATCCCTAAAAGACATAAATGACTAGTTTTTGTGCCGGTCAAATATAAGGAAAAAATTAGATTAAGTTCGGTGTTGTCTAAGGTGAACTATCCATTAAGTAGTGCACCGTGCACTACCAGCTTTTAGCCAATAAAATTGCGTCAAATGTCCAGGTAAGTAACCGATAACCGGTTCTACAGTTTATTTTATTTTTATAATTTATTATAATTTTAATTTGTTAATTACTATAAACCTCTTTCTCTCTGTTAATCTTCTTTTTATAATTCATTTTTACCATTTTTTGAAAAAATGGTAAAAATGTAATTAACTAATTATTATTATTTTGAATTTTTTAAAATATCAGGTAAAAAAATCTGCTGTAGCAAGTCATTTAGAGTGGTGCACGGTGCACCACTTAGGGTGCAAGTGCACCCTAGAAGCCACCGTTAAGTTCAAACTCTTTATTCAAACATTGATAAGTGGATTCTATTTCAAAAAAAATAAAATGATATTCATTAATAATTTACTATTGAACTTTTAAAAAATTATACATGTTTCATTATAAGATTAGAAAACTTGATAAAATGAATATTAAGAATTTCATTTAAGTTTTGTCCAAAATATAATTCAAAAGATGTTATTAAATTAGTTAATCAATGTTATAATTGTCACCTATATATGTTACTAAACTATTACTCCCTGTTCTTTTTTATAAGAGTCAAATCGACTTTGCACACCCCTTAAGAAAGTTAAGTAGTATAATTTTTTGCATTAAATTTGTTCTCAAATGTTGTTGAATTTCCAAAATTATCCTTAACATGTTTCTTTTTAATCTCTTTCCATCATTAATGCAATTCTATATTTCTAGAATTGAATAGGGTAAAAATGTGAAAAAATAATTAATATGACACAAAACTTTATGTGGTTTTTATAAAAAGGAACGGTCAACCCTCCTAATTTAACTCTTATAGAACGGAGAGAGTATTAAATATGACATATGTTGAAGTAGGTCCATATATATCAATCAACACCCATGACATATACAATGGTCAGAAGCGGTTTATATTTATTATTGTACCACCTATGTTTGATCCTTATCCAGCTAACTTTCAAAAAAAAATCACTCCTTTATCATATATATATATATATATATATATATATTATAAATAATCATGTACATTATTTTTATATAATTAAGAAGAAGAAAAGAAAATAAGTAAAAGGAATGAGAACGGAAATATAAATTGTATTAAAATTAAATGATTTCAACAATATCATACTCTAAATCTCTAGAACCTATTACTCGGATGGATGTAGAGTATTTGAGTTTTTGAGCAAATAATAATGAACACCCACAATTGCAAATGAAATCTTATTTAATTTATAGATTATGTATCCTAACTATCATTACAATGAATAAGCAACTAACCTTCAAAATCATCTAAAGTTGTCACACGTCTTCTAACTTAGTATTGATCTCTGGCTCCTTTGATATTTGAACTTAAATTCAAATATCTTTGAATATTTTCATCTAAGTCCAAAACATATGATTTGCGACCAAATTTAAACTTCTTGAGGATTTCACTAATCCTTCTAACCGTCTTGTTGCTCGATAGCTTTAGCTTATTATGATGAGAATCTACAAATCTTCCTAATTATCTTAGCACTTAATAACTTCGTGTTTAGTGATTGTCAACCAAAACCTATATTTTCTCTTCTTTTTCCATACTTTGAAAGTATTGTTCTATCATGCCTTCAACTCCTTTTAAGCCTTTCTAGAGTCTTACTACGTAATAATTTGGTTGTGGTTATTTTTTATTTGCTTCATAGTTCTTGTCTTATGATTTGTCTAGTTAACTTCAAGTTAACTTCAAAGGATGGGTGATTTATGGATCAGAACTTATTGTTCACATCAAAAAATGAGAACTAAGAGTTAAAAGGCTATAGATTTTGGGTTGGCGAATTTTGTTAAACAACCAGGTCTGTTTTGAGTCCTCTGTTGTGACTTGCATGTCATGTAATATCTTGGGTTTTGGTTAAATTTTGGCTTTTCATTATGCTTTATAGATTAAAGAGTTAATGATATTGTTGGTAGCGCATACTATGCATAGAGTTTAAGCTTACAATAGAGAGGTTGATGTTTGGGGCATTCGTGTGATTGCTTCATATTTTCTTTTCTCTTGGCAGTTTTAGTATTTTGCACTCCTTAGGAAGCAAAGGAAGCTCTAGCGAGAGTTCCATTGCCAAAAAAAGGTTTTTTTTTTTTTTTCAATAAAAAGGTATTTTATAGCGGGTGTAGGGTACGAAGTGCTGTAACATAAATCCTTTTAAAGCGGTTAAAATGAAAGAATGGCTGTGAATGGTGGGACTTTTACAGCGGTCATGAACCGCTGTGAAGGCTTTTATAGATTCACAGCGGTTCGGAACCGCTGTAAAAGACCAAAAACAACAGCTATAAAAGCCATTTTCTAACGTAGTGTCTTGATCTTTAACTTTAATGAACTTTAAGTTAACACAAGGCTTTGAACCTCAATTCAAGGCCTCCCTCTCTTATTCTTCCGGGCTTACTTAAACATTTTGCCTTCAAGATAACAGAACCTTGTTGACCAAAAATTATAATAACAGAACCTTCGACCTCAATTAGAACTTCTAAAAGATTAAATTTCTAGATTCGTTAGTTTTCGATGATGTGAAGTGTGAATTCACACACTAAAAAGTAAAGTGCTTAATTTGGTGGACCCAAATCCCAATATATATCGTCCACCACCTTTTGCAGTGCAGCTCTATTTGCGCTTCACACGTTTTAATAATCAGTAGCAATAAAAACAAAATAGATACTATAAAGTAAAAACATCAGCCGACAAGTTCAATATAGATTGATATTGGGTTCACTAAAAATTCTAACAGACTATCTATAATTCTATATGTTTATTTTTAGTGTTAAATTACTTTCGCAATTTCATTAAGAGTGGCATTTAGAGATATTAATGGGTACGGGTGAGCATGGATAGTATATATCCCCACCCAATCCCCAGGTTAAAACTTGTATCCGTACTCGCTCCATATCCACATTTTGATATTCATTAAGTGAGTTTCAAACAAATTTTAGAATATCCGTGAATATCTATGAATACTCTTTAATATATATAGATTCACAAATATTTATTCAAATGAGAAAATATTAACAATTAAATTAAAAGTAAATTCAATATTAGACTCACGACCCAAAGCCAATGCGTGAATGTGAATATTTCATTTCTTCCCCATTTTTATCATTAACATTATCCAAGTTTACTTCAAGGAGAACCACAACCCAAAGCCCAAACACAATATCATCTCTCGCTATATTATATATATATATATATATATATATATATAAATAAATATAGAGAGAGAATTTAGTATTTTATATATCATGTGGGTATTGATGTGTATGAATACCTTAATATCCGTACCCATTTCATTAATAAATTGATAGTGAAAATATTCATTAAATAAATCCATGATTTTATCTATAACGGATTTTTATCTGTGGATATCTGCGGGCGTGAATAATTTTGACATCCCTAGTGGCGCTCCTAAGAATCAAACTCTCGACTTTAGAGTTGAAAGAACTAATTTTTACCACTTGTAATTCACAATCCCATATTCCATGCCACCAATTACCAAATGTCATTTCACATGTGTTTCCAAAGTGTGTTTGTATTTTTGATCAAATTGACCAAAAACACACTGGACAGTCATTTCCTGGTCAGCAGCAGTTTGGAACTCACTATGGGCCTCAGCATTCCGGGCCTAATCATGGTCAAACACTAACTGGGTCAACTTTCCAACATAATCCAAATACTTCATTTGGGACACAGTCTCCAGTAGCAGGTATATATTTGGATAGAGTGAAATGGTGGAGATGGAAAGGAAAGAAAGGAAAGAGGAGTTTAATCAAGTTCTTTCATCCAAAGATAAAGAAGAGAGGGAGGAGGGTTTTTATTATTTTATTGCATTTGGATGAAAAGAAAATAGAGGTTTGAATCATTCTCTTTTGATTGTTTCAAATTTGCAAAGGAGGAGAAAGGAAAATAGAGAGCCCAAAATCTCCTTTTGCCTCTCCTCTGAAAGTGAGGGGATTTGCCTCCCATCCCTTCTCATTAAAATTCCTCCCTTAGCCTCTAAAAAGTCCTCTCCTCCAGTTAAAACCCCTCCGTTAAAGGTAACACTGAGCATCCTAAGGTAAGAAAAACAATGTAGGAAGCAAATGAGAATCTAATCGCCATGTCAAATATGTAATTTTTCTTTATCTCCCACCATTCAGATCTTTACATATCAAAGACTAAGAAGTATCTATCATTTGAAATAGCACAAACTGCGCCACTGTTGCTATACTCTATTCTGGTCTGGTTTCTATGCTTGTTGTGGCTCCGCTTGATGAACATCACATTTCATTTTTGGGCCACTGATGAATGGAAGATCGTTGAGGCATTTCTCCGCGCAATAGCCAGAGACTCGAATCATTAAATACCATTAGCATTTCTTTCAGATTGTTTTGTCACTTTATCGAGTTCAATGGAACTGCTGTCCGTCCCTTTGTACCTATACCACTTTGCACATAACACAAAGTAGCCTAAATTCACAATTTCTAAAGCGGCAATGATGCGATAGAAGTTATCCAATCTCCCCTTGTTCAGATCCTCTGGCAACCAATTGCCAGATTCGGATCTGGCGGTGGTTTGGATGATGACGGAGATAAGCAGACTACTTAAATAACTTGACCCTGCGTGGCCACAGTAGTAAAGAGAACCTGCAATGCTTCTCATGTTCTCAGGAAACTGTTTGTAGTAGAATTCAACTTGTGCAACAGACATGAATGCTTCAGCTAGTCCAGCCAGTGCCAGCTGAGGAATAAACCACAGACCTGACATTGATGAAATTGCACCTTTTCTCGTCTCAGCCCCTAGTGGTTCAGTCAGCGCCAGAGTCCTCCGGCGCTCTTCAACCATGGCAGATACTAGCATGCTGAGAATTGAGAAAAATATGCCAATGCCCATTCTCTGAAGGAGTGTGATGCCACCCTCTTTTCGGTTGTGCCTTTGGAGAAAAGGCACAACCTTTCGGTCATAGATGGGTAGCCAAATTGCCACGCTAATCATCAGGAAGACGTAGTAGGATGCTCCTGGGATCATGAACTCGCTTTGCCCAATACGTCTGTCGGACAGAAGGGCTTGGAACACTAAAATAGTATGCTGTTGAACAATAACAACATAGTACAATATGCCAGAAACCCAAATGGGTAACACTCTCAACAAGCATTTCACCTCTTCCACTTGCTGCATACTGCAAAGGTTCCAGGGATCAGTAGCAGATCCATTGGCATTTATCTGATCTTGTGGGGTCAGGATTGCTGCTTTGTCAAGGAACCTGTTAATAAGCCATCCAGTAAACTTTTCTTAAAAATCAATCATATCTACCACCAAATGCTAACTGCTTGATGTTGTTTACCTGAGCTGATATGTATAAGGAAGTTTAGAATTCATTGACTTGGGAGCCACATAATTGAAAAGGGAAGGATATAAATGTTCTGGGAGCTTCAGCCTCCTTTTCTTCGCTGCAACCACTATAACTTGCACTATACTAGTTAAAGGACTGCCACTTGGTTTAACTTTAACATACATTTTGGCCCCCACGAAGAAGATTACAGAAGACAAGAACATCAATGCTGCAGGAATTCCCAAGCCCACTGCCCAGCTTACATTTGACTGTATATAGACAATAATTGTTAATGATAACATCTGAGCAAGGGTGAAAGTGAAAAAGTACCAAGTGAAGAAACTACTGATTCCCCTTTTCCCAGAATCTGTGTTAGGATTAAACTGATCAGCTCCAAATGCTAAGTTACAGGGTCGGATCCCCGCAGCTCCTATCATCAATAATCCCAAACCAGTCTTTAGAAATGTCATTTGCCCCTCTGTTGGCCCTTGGCAATTGGTGTACTGTTCACAGTGAGGCGGATGAAGCTTCTCAACTGATGCTGTCAGTTGTATTACAAGTAAACCCTGAATAAAGCAGGGAAATCAAGGAATCAGATGCACAACTTAAATGAGCAGAACTTATCAAAGTGCAAAAATTGACAGCTTTCTTTGTAAGCTTTTTAAAATGGCATTACTTCTACTGGTGATGATCTCAATTCTTACTTTATGCTTCTCAATGTTATTAGTAATTTTCATAATCAGATATCCCTAACGGTATTATGTTTTCCCATAAACAAATGAAATGGATTTGAGTAACAAGGCATCAGACAGCAGTAGTTTACCAGGAAGGATGCCACCGTGGAGAATGCCAATGTATTGTAGCGGCCAAAATAGTTATCAGATAAAAAGGCACCTAGTAGTGTAGCAAAGTTGGTGCTGCCATTAAAGATATTGATAATATTTGTAGCTGCAATGTTTTCCAAGTTAAACACCGTAGTGAGATAGACCAAGAGATTGGATAATGTCCCAATTGCTCCTAGCTTCTCAAAAATCTCGTTTCCTGCCAGTTACAAAGGAATCACTCAAGATTTAAGGAGAAAAACTTATAAGAGATAACAAAACACGTAAAAGCACAGACTACTCCTCTTGCAGTCTTGCTCACCTATAATGAAGGGCATGACCTTCCACCCTCTGTAGTTAACCTTAAGGTCATCATCGTCATCTGTTTCATTAATCTTCAGTAAGCTTTCCTCTTCACTCTCCGAAGTCTCTCTCTTCGTCATTCTTTCCCCGATTGGGTTCATGATCATATGCTCCAAGTGCTACCCTAGGGTATGAAAGGAGTCCAAGAAGGGCGAGTGAGAGGAGCCATGAGAAAGGGCTTCAAAGAACACAAACCACACAAAGTATTTATTAGAATTTGGGAGGCCTAAGTCAACCCAAAAGCTAGCTCAAGAGTTTAGGGTCGCTCTATCCTTTAAGAACATTTGTTTGGCCATATCTCCAGTCAACATGGGACTTCTCAACAGTATTATCACCATATCCACCCACAAATTTACTCTCTTCAGCTAATTTGCAGACCTAGTCTCCACTCCCTAACAATTTTTTGTCCAACATTTTCATTTTCAAGGCTCACGTGAACCAACTAGATCTTTACCAAACAAAATGTTCTGTTGTACCCATAGTAAACCAAAACCTAAACAATATCACAATACAAAAATTTCTGTTGCAAAATTTAGCTGCCCACTTAAGACATACACTGTTCAACCTAAATGCTACATTTTACTCTGATTATTACAATTGAGCGTTGTGTGGGGAATTTTCTGGAAAGTCAAACCCAGAAAACAAATAATCGAAATTGAGAGTAAAAAATACGTCAACTAAGTGCATCTTAAGATGACATCTCCAAATAAAAAGCAATGAGATGACAAAAGCTAATCGATATGCAGAAATGGAATTGCATGAAAATTCAGAGAGGAGCAATAATGTAATGGAAATTTATCATAGCATTACCTGAAGAGAGAGAGAGAGAGAGTGGGTGTTAGATGTTGCCGCTGCAGGAGGAAGAACATGAAGAACAAGCTCAGAAGACTAAACGGAGCGAGAATGAAGTGCGTGACCCTTTTTTTTGCCTTCTACATTACTCAAGGGTTAGTACTCTTGTTTGTTTAGTTAACTTTTTTTTTTTTTTTTTAATCTGTTTGTTTAGTTAACTTAATACACTAATATCATAATTCTAATTATTTCCATTTGATTTTTTTTTCTTCTCTTTGAGGAATGTGTGTTTATCCCGATAAATGAAATGAATGAATTTCTGATATTTGAACTTGTATTTGTGAATTATATTGTTCATCCTAATAAATAAATTTACTGAGATTTAAATTTGTATTCTCACTTTTATAAATATCTAATTTACTTACCACTAATCAATACTTTGTTGGTCCATTGCTTATTAGATTAGCGGTAAATGTGATATATTCACTTTTTTTTAATGAGAATTAAAAAAATATTAAGAAATATAATTAATATTATGAACTTTTAGAAAAAAAAAATATTTTTCTATTTTATCACTTAAAATATATTCTACTCTAATTTTTATTATTCATTTTATAAGGACATTATTTGAAAAAAGATCAAATTATAACATCTTTAAATGCTAAATGGAAAAATTATAAAAACATTTTTTCTCCTTAGATGGGCAGTTAAAACAAAGTGAAGGGTGTCTCATGTAATAAAAAGATATAAATGGAGAAAAATAAGATATATGTGAAATGTCAATCCTGTTTAAAAATTGGAATTAATTCATCTTTTTGGTTTGGTTAAAGGCAAGCTTTGAATACTAAAATCAAAATGTTATCAATGGAATTATTTTCAATCAAATCCTGAAAAATCCAATATTTATATTGAATTTCTTTTTTCTTTTTCTGAAAAAAACAAACTACCTTATTTCTATGGAAATACTATGTCTATGGTAGATGCCTTTCAGAGTTCAGACATCATCAATTTTGAACTTAATCATTAAACACCATTAAACCTTCTAATCCAGATTGTGTTGATACTTGTTCATGTGGCCACTGCTTCTAAGTTCTAACTAAGGCCTTCCAGTACCATTGTACCAACCCCTTTGTACTTATACCACTTTGCACACAAAACAAAGTAACCCAAATTAACTACTTGTAAACCAGTAATTATGTAATAAAAGTAATCCAATCTCCCCTTGTTGAGATCCTGAGGCAACCAATTCCCTGATGCAGATTTTTCTGTCACTCTATGAATAATGGAAATCAGGAAACTACTCAAATAACTTGACCCTGCTAAGCCACAGAAGAAAAGAGACCCTGCAAGGCTTCTCATGTTTTCAGGAAACTGTTTGTAGAAAAACTCAACTTCCCCCACCAATGTAAATGCATCAGATAGTCCTGCTAATGCTAGCTGAGGCACCAACCACATTCCTGACATTGAAGAAATTGCACCTTTTCTTGGTTCCCACCCTACAGGCTTGGCCAGAGCCATGGTCCTTCTTTGATTCTCCACCACACCAGACACTAGCATGAATAGTACAGCGAGGAACATGCCAATTCCCATCCTTTGAAGAAGTGTGATGCCACCTTCTTTTCCGGTGATTTTTCGGAGCGATGGCACGACGAGTCGGTCGTAAATAGGGAGCCATATGGTCAGGCTCAGCATGGTGAAGATGGTGTAGGAGGCTGCTGGGATCTTGAAATTGGTGTTGAAAACTCGCCTGTCAGATTGAAGGGCTTGGAAGACTAGCATGGTGCTCTGTTGGATAATGGCAATGTAGTAGAGCATGCCTGAAACCCAAATTGGGATCACTCTCAGCAAGCATTTCACCTCTTCCACTTGCTGAATGCTACAAAGGTTCCATGGATCAGATGTAGAGCCATCTGGGTTTATATAATCTTGTGGGGTTATAATGGCAGCTTTGTCAAGGAACCTGTTAACATAAACAATTTAGTTTTAGTGTGTTACAGTTATCAATTGTTATCTTGTTCCTAAAAACGAGTTAATTCATGATCCAGAAAAATACATATATAAGTCCACCTGTGATCAATTTATTTGAGTCTGGTATATGTAAAACTAATGTTAAATTGTTAGCCTATATGCCTGTGATGGGAAGACACTAATGTTAAATTGTTCTGGCTAGGTCCTTATGTAATCATGTAAAAAGTAACTACTCCACAGCTTGCTCCATTGAGAGTTGTAAAGGATGAATAGAAAAACCCTAGTCACTTGCTGCATGATTTCAAGATTAAGGACCTCATGTCTACAACAAGTAAATATGAAATTTGATATTCTAAATTTTCATATAATCTTCTGCTTACTTTTACAACCAATCATACTCATTTCTATGAAAAACTTATCAAATGTTAAATGGAAAATGATTCGTAAACATCCGCACAGTGCAGACATCCGATGCGATAAGAAGAGAGGAATAGAGAGAATAATGCGGTGTCTGTGAGATATCTGCATTGTTTGGATGTCTAAGTATCATTAGTGATGTTAAATAGGTTACCTGAATTGAGAAGTGTGAGGAAGGTTGGAGTTAATAGAGTGGGGAGACATATAGGTAAAGAGTGAAGAGACCAGTGGAAAGTCTGGTAGATTCAGTCTTCTTTTCTTAACAGCCACAACTACAACTTGAACCATACTAGTAACTGGACTACCTGTTGCTTTAACTTTCACATAATACTTGCTTCCAAGGAAATAAACTACGCATGAAAACAGCATCAAAGCAGCAGGAATTCCCAACCCTAGTGCCCAGCTTACATCTGATTGTATATACACTATTAGTGATAATGACACCATCTGAGCAAAAGTGAAGGTGAAGAAGTACCAATTGAAGAAGCTATTGATCCCCTTCTTCCCAGACTCAGTGTTGGGGTTGAATTGATCAGCTCCAAATGCCAAGTTACAAGGTCTGATCCCTGCAGCTCCTACTATCAGAAATCCAAATCCTATCAGTAGAAATGCCATTTGCCCTGTGCTTGGCCCTATGCAAGTGGTACTCTTGTTTTCACAGTGTGGTGGATGCATGCTCTTAATCAATGCTGTTAGTTGTATAATAAGCAGCCCCTGTTTAAAAACCAGGGAAATATAAGAATCATAGCATGTTTAGTTCCATATTTGCAAGTGTTAGAATTTATTCTTCACATTCAGAATCAATTATAGAGTATTTAGTAACAATATCAATTCTAAAACCAAAAAGCTACTTGTAGAAGCTTAGTTGGCTCTGACCTCATAGACCAATTGTGAAAGGGTCTCCAAATATGCACTAGATATTTTGTTTCACGATTGATTCTAGCCCCAGAATCAACTCTAGAATGAAGCTACAAATTCTAACTACTATGGTGGACATAATTAATTGTAATATTTCACAAATTAATTTTATAACATTAGCCTACAGGACTAAATTTTCCCTTAAATGTATTCAAATTAACATAAATCACTTCATTTTTATCTCTTTTACTATAATCAATTTTACTAAAATAAATTATATCCACTGTCAATTCTAATAATATCGACTCAAACGAAGTTATAGATTTATGTTAATTGCCGTCGAAATTTGTGTTGTTACATCGGCTAAATGCATGTTTGAAAATTTTTTTACAATTAATTTTGAAACAATAATCAAGTACGAGAAGAAGCTTATGTGAGTAGTTTCTGGATTTCAGAAATATATTTGTTTGGGAATGAATTTGAAGTCTTTTCATGCCATTAATGTTTAAAGCCTTGTATTCCAAACTCAAAGACCCAATACCAGAAAGGATGCAAATGTGCAGAATCCCAGTGTCTTGTAGCGGCCAAAATAAGTGTCAGTAAGAAAAGCTCCTGGCAAGGTAGCTAGATTTGCACTGCCATTAAAGATATTGATGATATTTGTAGCTGTAATACTACTCATGTTGAACACAGTTGTTAGATAGACTAAGAGGTTGGCTAAGGTGCCTATGGTTCCTAGCTTCTCAAAAGTTTCATTTCCTGCATCATGATGCACATGAGTCAATAAAAATTCATGCTCAACAATGAAAAATGTAAGCTGCACAAGCTTTCTTTCTCTGCTTACCAATGATGAAAGGCATAACCTTCCATCCTCTGTAGTTAAGCTTTGAATCATCATTCATTACACCTTTCTCATTGTCTTCCACACTTTTCTGCTCATTTTTCTCCATAAGATTTTGGAGCACTACCCCAGATATTTCTGTGGTAAACCAAGATTTCCTAAGTTTTTGGAATTGTTAATTCATATGAGATGAGATGAGATGATATTAAGTTCTGTATAATTTATATTAATTCCTCTGTACTTGGTGGTCTAAAAGTGACAAAAAGCAAGTGGTTGAAATTTGCTCTGGAAAATTGTACTACTTGCAATCTCACACGTTTCTCATAACCATGTTTATGAGTTAGTATTGCTTATTGGACAACCATTGAGTCTCATTTTTAACTGTATCTGGATTACTCAGAAAATCAGAATTTTATACGCCACTCACTTCACTGTGAAGTTTGAAACGAGAATTTTCTCATCCAATCCCATCTCACAACAATTCACCATATCTGTCTCCATAGATTTTTGTCAAAACCACGAGTAAAGACCAACATTTTAGTCAAAACAAGAAGACTAAAATGTTACTACAACTCTAAGAACATGACACTCTTGGCATTTTTTTTTTCAATTATTGGATGAAACCATATGGGGGTTTCTTTTAAGTGGATTGTTATAGGTTTCATCCATATAGTTATTAATGTCTGATTAAAATATAAAAATATCATTTAGTTAATTTTTCACCTGCACTTATAAAATGCGGGCGAAAAAATTAACAATTGGATGAGGTATTTTTGAAATTAAGAGTATTTTAGGTTTTTTAAAAAATAAGGATGATAAGATTAGTTGTAAGAATAACATTAATAACAATGCATTTCTTTTAATAATTGAGATTCATCCTCTATTCCTCGAGTCATTGTGAGATTTCATCTATTAAGAGAAGAACGTTAAAAGTGTCCAAAATATGTGGTTTATATTTTTTTATCGAAGTCTTAATTAGTATTATAGAAAGATACATGTCATAAATATATCGTTAAGACACTTATTAAGAATGTTTAAAATAAAACATTTTAGGTTTCATGTGTATTAAATGTTAGAATTTTCTTACAAAACTTTTTGTACTTTAATTTCTCAGGGCACTAGCTCTTTAGCAAGATCTGTAGAAGAATGCTATAACAAAATGTTTTCAACATACTTTCTGTTAATGGGTAAATTTCATGTAGAGTTGAACATAATGTTCACTGGTTTGGTTTGGTCAAAGATATAAGAATCTTGAACCGTGGCAGCTAGCTAATTAAATGTGTGTTGATCGAAGTAACAAGATGAGTGAGTAAAGGAATATCCTAGTTTGTTAAATTATTGTACTAATTGTCTAACTCTAACTTCAAACTGGGACAGCTTTGTTTGGATGTATTTCAAGTTTTCTCCACTTCCAAGTTGTGAAGAGCAAGTTGAACAAGGAACTTCAAGAAAATATGACGTGAGAGTGAGAGTGAGAGGCTAGCTATTGCCTACTGGCATACCCTTATCCAAAGTGCTAAACTACTATATTTAAATTTTAAGTTGTCATTTAACAATTATATTTGAAATCGTTTTCCTGCGGGGGAGTTTTATACTCGAGACTCGAATTCAAGACTTTGTTTAAAAAAAATAAAGTATGCATGACTTGAATCAACCACTCGTTTGTCTCTTAAATATTAGTCTAACAAACACCATTTGAGTTAAAAAAGTAATCTTAAAAAAGAAGTTATGTTTAACTTTCATTGTCCAAATTATTCTTAAAGAAAGCTGCTTCTTAAAAAATAATCTCTACATATTTACCTATGAGTCTACTGTCTACATCTAGTTTAAACTAAAATCTGAAGTTGTAAATTTGTGAAAGGAAGTGCTTACGTATGTGACCAAATTGCTTATAAAAAAACATATGTGACCAAATAACAATAACTAATGGAGGCAAAATTTAATCAAATTGAATCCCTAATAGAGTGTTCAACACATAAAAAGGATAATAATATACGATATGTTACAATGAAACCAAAACCAAACTACATAGAGGTTCTCTAAGCCAAATAAATGGCACCAAAGAACTTGAGTTTTTGGAATAACTTAAACTCTAACAGGAGGAGACTATGATCATGTTGCTCTTGGTCTCAGTGCCTACCATTTCCAATACCTTCTCATCAACATCTGGTTCACCTGATTCTGAATCCACTGACTGCACCTCAGTTGTCCATGTACCCTTCTTATTTATCAAATAGTTTTTAGCAAAGAAATTGAAGTAGATGAAATTCAAAGCTCCCAGAGCAGCAATAAGATAATAGAAGTAGTCAAGCTTACTCTGATTCAAATCATGACCACCAATCCATGGTGTTTTTCCTCCATGTGATGATGTTACTCTGTGCACAACATTGACAATCAAGGAACCAATGTAATTTGCAATGGACAAGCTCAGAAAGAAAACTGCCCCAGCAACAGTCCTCATGTTCTCTGGCATTTGCAAGGTGAAAAACTCCATGATAGCAACAGCAGCAAAGGCTTCATTGAGACCTGAAAGTGCAAACTGTGGCAAGAGCAGAGCAAAGCTCATGGGTGAGTGAAAGGTACCATGTCTTATAGCCGAGTCGCGGCGCTTCTTCTCAACAATTGCAGCTACAAGCATGCACAAAATGGATAAGAAAACTCCAATTCTGATTCTTTGTTCCATGGTTAATCTTTTGGCCTTTTTGGTGTATTTCTTTGCTAGAGGAATGTAGATGCACTCATAAATGTATATCCAAATTGAAAGTGCTAGCATTGATATCAGGTTCATCCAACCAGGTGGAACATTGAAGTGTGGTCCAATTGATCTGTTTGTTTGAATAACTTGAAGAACTCCAAAAGTGTTCTGCTGGTCCATTACAATGAAAGTGCAGATTCCTGTCACCCAAACTGGTAGAATCCCCATCAAGCATTTGAGGCGTTCCACTTGTTGCAAAGTGCAAAGTCTCCAAGCATTCTCGGGCATGCCTTGGTTGTTCAATTCACTTGGATCAGCTATTATAGCAGCCTTATCAAGGAATTTGAACCTATCTGTCTGAAGAAGCTGAACATTTTCCAAATCTGTAGGAGCAGGATCATAAAGGGTTCTCCCAGAAGGATTTAGTTTTCTTTTTCTAAATGCTGCTGCAATCACCTTGGCCATGTCTGAGAAGATGCTCCCTTGAGGCTTCTTGTAGATGTAAGTGTGGCGGCCGCAAAGGAAGATGAATGTTGAGAAAGCAAGACACATAGTTGGAATGGCAAAACCTAAGGTCCAGCTGACATTGGTTTGAATGTAGACAACACCTGTGAGTGCTACAATAAGTGCAATGGTGAAAGTGAAGTACCACCAATTGAAGAAGCGCTCCAATTGCACTCTTCCCTTCTCTGTGTTGGTGTCAAATTGGTCAGCACCAAAGGCAATGTTGCAGGGCCTAATGCCCCCAGCTCCAATGGATAACAATCCAAGACTTGCAAAGAGGACACCCAGTTGCCAATCATGTGGCATTTGGCAATGGGGTCTCTCATTGCAGGTAAGTGGCCTCAATTGATGGATACCTGCTGTCAGGGTCATGGTCAATATGCCCTGTCAAATACAATCCAAGATGGTAATGAATCAATAAGGGATTTGAAACCTTGATGCAATGCTCAATTACATAATAATTATCACCTATAATCACCCAACTCAATTTTGGTGCACTGAATTGCTATTGTGATTTTGATCCGAATGTGGTGAAGACTAAAGGTCTCCCTAAGGGTGCAGTTCCTATAATCAAACTTTCGACTTAGGGGTTCAAACAACAACTTTTAACCATGTGACCGACACTCATATCACCTAACATTAGTTAGTTATGATTAGTCACAGCTTCCAAATTTTAGTTATTGATTCAACACTGTTAATTAACCATCTGTGAGACCAAATTTTATTGTATCTAAATTCCAAACCTGTATAAATACCCCCGTCATCAGTGAATCAATGAATCAAAGTCAGCATTTTTCTAAATTTCATTACATATTGGTTACACTATAAGAAAAAATTATATCAAATAGGTTATGTGCATGGCAATTAAGACAAGAACATGGAAATTAGTTTCTTTACCAGAATTGATGCAATAGAGCCATAGAGGAGGGTGCGGAACCTGCCAAGATAAGTATCAGAAATGAAAGCACCAACTAATGAAGCAATGTTGGAGGATCCATTCCAAATTTGGACCACATTAACCACGAATATGGCACTGAGGTTGTAGTTCGTGAGAAGGTACACTGTTAGATTTGATATCAAACTCATGGAAGCCAATTTCTCAAAGGACTCATTGCCTGTGAAAACAAAAAGCAAATTTGCATTGAAATTGTGGAAAATTAATGATGTTTGTAACAACATTGATTGTTAAAATGTAAAATCAACATATATACCTATGATATATTTGACTGAACTCCACCCTCCTGCTTCTCTAGCAGAAGGAGAGTGTGGAACAGGTACTACTTGCTCACGTTCTTGCTCCTCCAGCGCAGAAGGTGAATGAGTCCTCACATTCTCCATTTTTTGCAGTTCTGTTTCTAACTCTGTTCAATTATATCTTTTGTAGACACATTTTCTTTAATTGAGTGATTCCTTTAAAGTGGTTAAAGCTTTGAGATATTTCAGCTCAAATAACTGAGTGTTTATTTGCATGTGTAACTCATGGTGTAATTTTGCATATTTTGGTGATGTAATCCACGTGTCTTATAAATAATTTTTGGCATGTAACTAATAAAAGCTAGATATTTAGGATTTGGATAACCGTAATCCCTGATTTTACGAACTAAAATATCACTCTCCTATTGAATTATGAGTGAAATTCACTGAGAAATATTGTATGGTCTGTGCGTTGCGCGGATTTACATTAATATAACAACTTTTTTAATTAAATATATTTATTTTAAAATATTAAATGCAATTAAATAAAAGAATAACTTAAGAGGTTGAAGTTTTAACTTTTGTGATATTTTTTAACCAAAAAAATAAGATAGCAACTTGAAAGGTTAATGTTTTAATTTTGTTAAATTAATAGTATTTGATAATAATTAAAAGATTAAATAAAAATAACTAATAATAAATCATAAAATTAGCTTAACTACTTATACTAAATAAATATCAGTTATGGTAAAAAAAAATTTAATTTATTAATATTAATTTTCAGAAATGAGAAATTTAATTTAACTTTTGTATTATTAATTTTTAAAGAAATATATGAAAAAAAAATATGCATTTAATAAAATGTTAAGTAAATTTTATATTTTTATGCAGATAAAAACATTTTTTTGGGTAAGTAAAAATATTATTAAAGAACAACTTGAAACAAACAATCAAAACACCAAAAAAAAAAAAACCAAAATCGTAGAAGACCCTGCAAACAAACTAAAAATATGCAAATATATATATAGTAAACATGTATTATAAGCTTATTTTATAGACATGTATTATATGTTTATTATGTAAACGTGCATTATATGCTTGTTGAATATAAAAAATTAGACTCTATAGAATACTATAGAAATGTCTAAAAATATTTTGAATTTTTATTTATATGTAAAAAGGTCTCCCGAGGTGTATGAACTATTTAGTGGTTTGTAAATCACTAGTAAGTAGTCCGTGCAATGCACATGTATTTTTAATATTTAATTTGCAACATTTTTTTTAATTGATGTTATAAAGCTAATAAGTATATGACATATGTCAACATTTTTAAATATTCGTAAGATCACATGATATATCGAAGTAAATAAATCCCTCAATTGATAAAACCAAAGTAGACGCAATGACTAATATTAAAATTGTTCATGTAAAGTTTATGTCATACCAAAACCAAACAATGTAATTAAGTTTTGATAACAGAAATAGAAAAACATCCATAAAATACTTATGTAGCAATAGTCTCAACACAATGAATATCTTATTTCACTTTTCTATCTTGACACGTTTTAACTTTATCAAATCGCAACAATTTAGGGATGAAATTTTGAATTCTCTTTCAAATTGCAACAATTAAGGGCAAAAGGTTAGAATTGCAAAATTAATAGTGATTTTGGCTATTAAGGGAAGAGATTTTGAATTGCAGGATAAGAGTGATTTTAGCAAGAGGCTGGGAGCGATAACTTTGGTACTTGATGTGGAATTGTCTTTCAAATTACAACAATCAAGGGAAGGGATTTTAAATTGCAGATTAATAGCGATTTTGGCAATTAAGGGAAGAGATTTTTATTTGACAAAGTGACACGTGTCAACATATGATGGAGTCTTTTTTTTCAATAATGCATGGGTTTGAGATTGAGGACTTAACTTTAGTAGATACAGTGTGAATTGCCACAAATAAATTGTATAACTAATAAAGAGTTGATCTTCTTTCCATATGTATAAAAATAAATAAAGAGTTGATCATTTTAAATATAAAATGAAATTATATCAATTTAAAAACTTTTAAATCATTCTTATGAGTGACACGTGTCACATATGCAAGAATCTTGTTTTTCAAGAGTTACTGAGGTCTGAGATTGAATACTCACAATTAATAGATACTGTAGTAGATTTTATCTGAGTCCATTTTTTAATGGGACTGACTAACTTTGTCTTTATTTTTTCACCAGAATGTTCCATTACCCAAAATGCTCTCAAGTTCAACCCTATTTTATTTTTATGCTTTTCTTTTCTTTTCTTTTCTTTTGAGTTAATGTCGTGACTTATGAGTTGAGAGTAATCATAACTCTTTCTTATATTATCAACTTATTTTATTTTTAGGTTTGACTTTATTTTAGTTAAGGGCAAATTGCACTGTTGTTGAGGTTTATCATTGTTGAATGGACATCTTTTTTATCACCAATTTATTTTATAAGAATTAAATGTAAGGTTTTTATAACAACCAAATTGGATATTCCGTCTTATTAATTATTGTTAGACTATATTACCCTTAATAATTTTTAACTAGTAAAATGTGTAATTCATTAATCATATTCTTTTTCATTTCCACTATTCAATACTAATATTGTAATTTGGCTTTGAAGAAAGATATTACTTATTGAAGATATTAATAAGAATGAGAAATGTATTAATGATAGAATGAGATTAGTATAAGACTAAAAGTTATAATATGGGTAATTTTAGAAGTTTACTCTTATTTGAGAACAAATTTAATGCATTTTAACTACTTTAACCATAATTCTTAAACTGTGTGAATTAAGTATTTGGTTCTTATAAATAGAACCAGATGTACTATTTAATAAGACATTAGTCACTCTTATTTTTATTGAGAATCTGGCACTAACTTCACCTAAAATTTATCTCTAGGTCATTTAGACAATCTCTAATACTTGAAAGAGAAGTAGTAAATAAATTTTACAAAATAGAGGAAAGTTGAAGTAATTTCCCCCTCAGTCAATTATCTATATATCTTGACATTATTAACTAAAATTTATCTAATTTTGGGGATCATTCACATTAGGGGATGACTAAATGACCCTATGATTAATTAGGGTCATTCAACCCCATGTCCACATGGACTAATAAGATTTTGTCATTTATTTTATTTATTTTCACATTATTTTTTAATTTTAACTTTGAGACAATCTTATTGATATATGTGAACATAGGGTTGAATGACCGTAATTAATCATGAGGTCATTTAGCCAACCCCTTCACTATAAATAATTTTGTTTAAGTTTAGAACTTAAGTAAGGAACATTTATCTTTAAACATCCAAGTATATATATATATATATATATATATATATATATATATATATATATATATATATATTATATATATATTATCATAAATAAATATTATTATTAAATTAAATTAAATATCCCTTGGTAATATACTAATATTGTAATGTTAAATGTCTGGCGTATCTGAGACATGCACATGCACATGCACGATATTGCACACTACGCGCATAGTGTAACCAAATCTATCACTCTCTAATTTTTGTAATCGAATATTCCCACTTGGCACCTTTCCATTGGTTCTTACCTACCACACTTTGACACCAGCGAGTGGAGCAAAAGTTTCTTCTTTTGAATTTCTCTCTGAACAAACGGCTACTACACACTGCACACTTTTCTTGAAAGTTGTTCTTTTCACCCTCTCCATAAAATATAAAATATTGGAGTAAATCCAAAGCCACTTTCTTTCTCTTTTATTCATGCTTCAAATTATTATTATTTTTAGTTCTAACATCAAAAAATTCAAATAAACCCTGTTGAGTTGTGTTGGGTCTACAATGGTACTAGACACCCTCAACCCTCACTTTTCCCACTGAATCATCACTTCAACACTCACTCACTCAGTCTCAGTGTGTGGGAGCCAGTGACTAGTTTCAGCTTCAAAGTTCAAACTTGATTGAACACCCATCTGAGAAATTTTGAAAATGTACAAGGGTATTCCAGTGTGGGTTTCCATTCTGATTTTGACTACAGTTTTCAGCCCTTCCTCTCTTGCTCTAACCCAGGATGGTAAGAACTATGAAACCCCCTTTTTCCTTTTTCTGCTTCAAACCCTATTCTACCTTCTATTGAACCTTTTTTTTTACAATTTTCTTTGTTTATTTGGGGATATAATAACTGCATTCTTAGTAGTTTTCAAAATCCACCTTTCATTTCCCATTTTGGCAAGTTTTAAACTTGAAGCAATTTTTGTTCATCTCTTAGGTCTGACATTGTTGGAAATCAAAGGCGCTTTGAATGACACTAAGGATGTTCTCAGCAACTGGCAAGAGCTTGATGAGTCTCCTTGTGCTTGGACTGGCATTACTTGTCATCCTGGTGAACAAAGAGTTCTCTCAATGTATGCAAACACCACATTCTATTGCATTTTTCCACTTTCCAAGCTGAGTTTGTTTGACACTTTGTTTGCACTGTGTTCTTCAGAAATTTGCCATACTCACAACTTGGAGGCATTATATCTCCCAGCATTGGTAAACTTAGCAGGCTTCAGAGATTGTAAGTACAACATGTTCCCCCCAGCATTGGTAAAATTTAGGGTTTACATTCCTGACTTGTGTTGTGACATTGTTGTTCTATTCAATGGCTTGTGATGAATCAGGGCGCTTCATCAGAACGGCTTGCATGGAATTATTCCTAATGAAATCACCAATTGCACTGAGCTAAGAGCCCTGTAAGTGGAATGGTTTACTTTCCTTTTCTAGAAATTTGTCATGTCCATTCCCTAATTTTGCATTCTTTTCGTATCATTCTTTTGAAAGGTACTTGAGGGCTAATTATTTCCAAGGAGGCATACCGTCAGATATTGGAAACCTTTCGTATTTAAATATACTGTGAGTCTCTCTTTGATTTTGTCATGATTTCTTTATAGTTTGTGATGCTCTTAAGCGGTTTCAAGTTTGTTGTGGCTGTGGACCTATTCTAGTTCTCGTTTCAGTTAGACTAAAAGAATTTTTGTTTCTCAATTGCATTTTGTATTTCCATTCTGTATTTTAACAGAGTTTAAACACAGGGATTTGTCTAGCAACTCATTAAAAGGGGCTATACCTTCTTCTCTTGGTCGTCTCTCACATTTGCAAATTCTGTAAGTCTATTTAGCTTACAGCTCGGTGGCATAATGATATTGGTAACTTTATATTTCTGTTTATGCTGATACTCTTAATCTTAGGAACTTGTCTACCAATTTCTTTTCTGGAGAAATCCCTGACATTGGAGTTCTAAGCACCTTTCAGAAGAACTCGTATGTACTCTTGCCTCAAAGTCTTCTGGTTTGGTATATAAATTGTAGCCTCTAGGCCAACCAGTTCTAAGTTCTAGGAGATTTTGTAATAAATAATGGTTAAGTGGTATTCTCATATGTGATATAGTAGTGTGATGAGCAAATATATTCTCAAGCTTGCATTTTAGTCTCTGATTTTTAAATTGCTAGAGTAAAAAATAAGGCATATTTTATTATAAGTTATTTGAATGATCAAATTGTGGAGCAAAGATTGCCTTCTTATTTGAATTCTCAACATTTCACATTTTATAATTTCTACGTCTAAGGAAACTGAAAATACTGTAAGTTGTGATTTGTTAAGTCTCTTGGCTCTTTAATTGCTCTTTAATTTCACATTTTATAATTGCTCTGTTTAAGTTATGGATAATGAAAAATCACTTTACATTAGCATTATACTTTTGTAGTTTTCTCCTTCCCACACCCCAGAAAATATTGTTTGGATAGTACTGTTTTTTCCTTTTACTTTGATTTTGTATTTGTTCCATGAATGGATTCATTGACTCTTTACGCTGGAATTTATAGATTATTTTCATATGAATAGGTTTATTGGCAATTTAGATCTTTGCGGACGGCAAGTCCAAAAACCATGTCGGACATCATTTGGTTTCCCTGTAGTGATACCACATGCTGAAAGTGATGAAGCTGCAGGCAAGTCAAATCTTTGGATTTAATTTCTAACACTATCGTTAGGTTTTAAGTTATAACTGATCTACATTTGAGTATAGATTTGCATGATAACTATGAACATTTAAATAAATGCAGTCCCTACCAAAAGATCTTCTTCACATTTCATGAAGGTGGTGCTAATTGGTGCCATGATAACTATGGGACTTTTACTTGTCGTAATCCTTTCATTCCTCTGGATCCGTTTGTTGTCAAAGAAGGAAAGAGCTGTTATGAGATACACAGATGTCAAGAAACAAGTCGATCCAGAAGCAAGTAAGAATGGCGATGTTTCAAATATTACCAAACTCCTCTCATTAACAGTAGAAGAAAACAAATCTTCATTTTTTAATAAATGCTAACCTAATCTTTAACAGGCACAAAACTTATCACATTCCATGGTGATCTTCCATACACATCATCTGAAATCATAGAAAAACTGGAGTCTCTTGAAGAAGAGGATATAGTAGGGTCGGGAGGATATGGTACTGTTTACCGAATGGTGATGAATGATTGTGGTGCATTTGCTGTTAAGCGGATTGACAGAAGTCGTGAAGGGTGTGATCAAGTGTTCGAAAGGGAACTTGAGATTTTGGGTAGCATCAAGCACATCAATTTAGTAAACCTACGTGGTTACTGCAGGCTCCCTTCTGCAAGGCTACTTATCTATGATTATTTGGCCATAGGCAGCTTAGAGGACCTCTTGCACGGTATGATTCATTTTATATGCACTAAACAATGTATAACTGCTCTGAAATAATGCAGAGTTGGGAATCGTAGGCTGTCCTTTAGGCGTATTCTCAATCCAGTTAACTTAATCATCTCAGCGGAAAAGAGCTTGGCAAAACAAACTATTAGCAAGTGTGCTAGGAGTAACAATTACGTAAAGCAACATAAATGTTTTTAATTGGCAGTGTCCTTTGTTAATGTTCCAAAGCTTGAAGTTAATGACCTATGGTCCTACTGCATCTATTGCATTTTTATGATTGCTCTTCTTTTAGTTGTTCGATTCTCTAATTTTTTTTTTTCCATTGATCCCTTGCTCTCAGAAAATACTGACCAATCACTGAATTGGAGTGATCGCCTAAAGATAGCCCTTGGTTCTGCCAGGGGTTTGGCATATTTGCACCATGAATGCTGCCCGAAAGTTGTGCATCGTGACATAAAATCCAGCAACATCCTTCTGAATGAAAACATGGAGCCTCATATCTCTGATTTCGGTCTTGCAAAGCTTTTGGTTGATGAAGATGCTCATGTTACGACAGTGGTTGCTGGCACATTTGGATATTTGGCACCAGGTATGTAATTTGTTGTTCTGGATACTAGCTGGTGACCTGATTACCCTTTCTTTTGGGTATAGAGTTGTGTTACATACATACATAAATACACGCAGGTTGCTTGTTACCTCTTTGAAGTATGCTAAAAAGAGTTTGATAATGTCTCAATGAATTAATTGCCTGGACATAAATGTGAAGATAATGATTTATGTTAATAGCTGCAGATTAATTGTTAATCAATAACTTCCAATGACGGAAACATAATCAAATACCTTAAGCTCTTGGAAATTTCAGTTGACATTATTGAAAACTTCTAAAGGGTGTGTTATAAGATATGTTTGGTTTTCTAGTTTGAACTTTGTTGCGGACCCAATTTCTAGTGATAGGCCCAATATGACTAGACTCCATGAAAGCAGGAGGAAGGTGTGATGCACCTGATAGAAGCTAATAGGAGAGGCACTAACTACCTTGTTGACATGGCAGGGAGTGTGTAGTGTGTGAGGCAATCAGGTGAGTGGGTACGAGTTAGGGAATTAGGGGGTATAAGTGTGTATGGTGAGAGGGGAGAAGCTAGGCTTGGTTTTGGGATTGGACTGGGAGAGTTAGAGGCACTCTCGAATTGCCTCTGTTATCTTTTCTTTTCAGTTTTCTGCTTCTTTCCTTGTATTTCCCTAATCTGGTTCTGAGTTCTCAGAATTTCCAGCACAATCCAATAATACAGTATTTCAATCTCTCTTTACCTTCTCTGGATATCTGGTACCTAACAAACTTTAATTGATATGCATCATCGTTTTCTAAATGCATAGATGCATAATTGTACCAAAACTTAGTAGCAATGATATGCATCATCGTTTTCTTAAGTGACTCTTTGTCAGTGATAAATATATATAAGAGATGCTGCTGCTACATGTGATTATGGGAACTGGTTTCTAAATATCTCAGGAAACAACTTAATTATTGATTGTTTACTTTTTATTCGTGAACCAGAGTATCTACAAAGTGGGAGAGCCACTGAGAAGTCAGATGTATATAGCTTCGGAGTTCTGATGCTGGAACTTGTGACTGGAAAGAGGCCTACAGATCCTTCCTTTGTGAAGAGAGGTTTAAATGTTGTTGGTTGGGTAAGCTTTTAACTCATTTAATACACAACTTTAGGCACATATGGAATTTTTCAGACACAATGCACTAAAGTTTGTGCAACTTATTTGCAGATGAACACATTAGTGAGAGAAAACAGATTGGAAGACGTGGTAGATAGAAGATGCACTGATGCTGATCCAGAAACTCTTGAAGTAATTCTTGAGCTAGCAGCAAGATGCACTGATGCAAATGCGGATGATCGTCCATCCATGAACCAGGTGTTACAGTTGCTGGAACAAGAGGTCATGACTCCTTGCCCAAGTGATTTTTACGAGTCTCATTCAGATCACAGCTAATTTCTCAAGTAATCCCTGATATTGTTGCTAGTGAGTGCCATAGCTTGGAATGAAAATGCAGATTGGAACTTTGAGAAGGAGTGTTCTACTAGCTAACTGTTTTGTTAGTGTTGTGTGGCTCTGCAGATTCTTGTAGCAAGTGTGCAACAACACCCATTTGTGAATATTTTTGTCAACCCCTTGTTCACACCACCTGCTGCTGGTGTCTAAAACAAACACAATGGGGAACATGGGCATTGCAGTGGTTTTTTGGTATTTGGAATGACCTCCATTCATGCTATGAAATGTCATCACTGTCTGATTCAAAACTATTTGTGCTATTAGGTTTCATGCCACGTTTTGCTAGAGTAAAATTCTCAGTGTGCAAATTGAAGGCCCAAATAGTTTCATGTTCATGGTGATTGCTAGAGTGCAATTTTCCTCCATTTTTCTTAGTTATTATGAGTTTGGATTTCCATTAGCAATGCTAAAAATACTTTCAACAGAAGTTCATAGCTCACAATGGATTGAAAATGAAAACACTAAAACTTTGAGGTCTCTTTTACAGTCTATAATCTTGAATCCTTAATTTCATGAGTGAATAGCCAAATTCGCGCATGAAAAGTGTAAGCATTTGACAAGTTAGCTCCTAAAGAAGAAGGAAATATCCTCATTGTCCCTGAATGTGTAAATTATTGGTAAAGTTGGTCCCCACAGTAAAATAAAACGTCAATCAAATTAGTCATTGTAGAGATTAATTTGATTGACATTTGATTCAATCAGAGACTTTTAAATTGACGCCTATATCATGATATCCATCTCTAAAAATTGTAATTCAATCTAACTGGAACAAGGAAAAGGTAAATTGTGATATTTTATTATTTTGTAATCGGATACCAGTTTCGATTAGTATTTTAGACTTGGAAGCTATTCATTGACGGGGCTAGATTTGGGACCCTAAACATCCAATTTCAAACCCCACTTTAATATAGTAATTGTTATAATTACCCTTATTCTCATGTCTATTCCGGATTTTTAAATCTCGGAACCAAAGTTGATGTACATACCGGGTTGTATAACTCGGAAGTGGTGTTTTTTTGTTTTCTGAGATTTAAAATCCGGAATACATATCACGTGAATTGTTTCTGAGTTTTAAAACTCGGAACATAATTTTCCTGTTAACATTCCAAGTTTTTAATTCTTGAAACACAAATTTACAAGTTTTCAGAATTATCAAATCCGGTATATATTTTAACATTCCGGGAGTGTCTTTTAAAGCACGGAGTTTTAAATCTTGGAAGTATGCATTGCTTCTATTTCTGGCCTGTTCTCCGCCATGCTCACTCCTACCCTCGCATTTGCCCCTTTAAAGTATGTAATCTTTCATTTCAATTCCAATTATTTCTTCACCTTTCAGTAGTGAATTACTATAGCTCTTAGTTAGTTAGTTATCGGAAATTGATCATAGAGAAGAGGAAGTTTCCATGCCCATCTGAAACATTAGTCCCACACCATTCAATGAATCAAAGTCCCACATCTGGTTAATAGAGAAATTTTTTTCAAAACATCACCAATAGTAAATACTAAAACCCTGTAAAAATGCATTTCGGGTTTTAAAAATCCGGTATTTTAAAAACACACAATTCCGAGTTTATAAAACTCAGTAAATTAAAAAATGCATTTTGGGTTTTAAAATCCAATATTTTAAAAACACACAATTCCGAGTTTATAAAGCCCGGTAAATTAAAAAATGCATTTCGGATTTTTGAATCTCGAATCTCGGTACATAAAAATTTGGTGGGGTGGGGTGGGTAATGAAAGATAAAATGGTATTTTTGATATTTTAAAAAAAGAGTAGGGTGCTAAATCTTGTGCATGGGGTGCCGAATCTATCTCCATTCTTTGACAACTACCTGACAACATCTAAAAAATGAAACAGTATTAAGCAAAAAAAATAAAATCCCAAAGCACCAACAAGTTTAGCACAGCTTGTAGCCTTAATCATCTAGTCCAGAGTTCAATCTTTGAGCAACATTATGAAAAAGAATTTGTCAGAAAATGCTTACCCACCTAACATGATTTCAAAATGGAGGTGAAAGAAAAAGAAACGACAGTACCTTATCTTATGAATGACTTGTAATTCCCCACCGCTCACACTTTTTGTAATGAACCTCTATTTGGGTTGGGTGAATCGGGCTATTCTCAAATCATTGATTTGATTACATCATGTAAGGCTTTGTTTGGAAAAACTAATACTGGAAGTAAAATATTGATTAAGAGAAGAAAGCGCTGGCTTTTTAGGGTCTTGAGTTGTTGGGGTGACCTTTGGGCCTCTTCAAAGGCTCATGTTCCTGTAATCTTGTCCTGTTTCAACGCTCAATGGTCGTGTCTTTTCTAGTTTTCCTTCATAATAATACGCAGTGGTTTCAGAGGGACTCCAAGGATTAAGAGATCAATCATTTGCTGAGAAAGAATTGAATCAAATGTCTTCTGGGGTTGTTTGTGGTGGCAATTCTGGCACTGCCACCAACTCTTTGGCACCATTACTATCATTGCCACCACCATCCTCATTTTCATCTTCCCCAGCTTCCTTGTCCTTTAGCAGATTCATCAAAGGGAAAGCACTGGTTTTGGACTACTGGGCAGTTAACAATTGCTATAAACGAAGGAGGGGACATGTGATTCAGGCAACAAGCGATTTTGCTTCACAATCCATCTGGGATGATTGGAAACCCCCCAAAGCCTCTTCCACTCCTTGCTTCAGTGACATTCTCTGGCCCTCTGCAGGTTAATCTTCTGTTCATCAATCTCATAATTACATTCAATTTCACAATTCCAATGGAACCTACTTGTAGGATCTTCCTAAGCATTGGACATACACAAGTAAACTTTTTAAGTTTAATATAATCAATACTACTACATTTTTATTTGACAATTTCTGTATGAAATTCTGATGACATTTGAATGTTTAATTTCATCAGGGGCATTTCTAGCAGTAGCATTATTGGGAAAGCTGGATCAGTTATTGGCACCTAAAGGACTCTCAATCACAATTGCGCCGTTAGGGGCAGTTTCTGCTCTCCTCTTTGCCACACCTACCGCTCCTTCTGCCCGGGTACTACTCCTACTATAAATATTGGCCTTAATAAGATAAGGGGTTTAATTGAAGTTACTGCCATAAGTCCAGTGTCTAAATTTTACTAGTTAGATATCTTCACCAAAAGAAAAATTAGTTAGGTACCTCTATATGTGTTTCCACTTTTCAACTAGTATTGTGCATGTTTGGAAAATCTTAGGTTTTCCACATTGAGAGGAGAAATGCTTTTGAAAGAAGTTATTGGAAGTAGCTTTTGTGAAGAAGGAAGAAGTGGTTCTGAAAGATTTCCAATGTGATACTAACATTGTAGGATTCACACACAACCTTTAATTTTTAACTTTTGAGTATAAGTGAATTTTTTTATCAGAATCTTATTGTGGTAGAGAACCCAGACAAGTGAATAAATCACCCAAACAACCCTCTTTGTGTTATGCTATTCTTATGCATTTCACTGCTCTCTCATGGCCCTTTCTCTCATTAGAACTTCTTATCTTAATTCAATAAATGCTTATGGCATGATAGCTTATGGCTTCATTTAGAAGAGTTATCTTAAAGCACAGACACTTATACAAGTGTTTGGGTAAGCTCATGAAAATAGCTTAAAATCTACCTATAAGCTGGCTTGAGCTTATTCGCATAAACTACTCATATTAGCTTATGCATAGGCTCTTATGCTTAATTATAAGCTATTTTGAGCTTATTTCATTAGTTTCTCAAATAAGCTTATGAATATCTTGCATAAGTGCTTAATTTAGTTGTTTACTCAAACACAACCTATGTCTGCAAAGGTTATTCAATAAGCTATTATTCACTAGTTTTCTAGAAGTTTATTGGATATGGAACAAGCTTAAAAGAGCTTATGAATAAATTACCTTATTTTATAAGTTTTAGGTAATTATACTATGAGATAAGTTTAAAGTTCCAAATAAGCTTAAACAAACATACAAACTCCCCCTAAATTACTGCATGTGATTATGCAGAAGTACAGTATATTCATGGCCCAAATAGGTTGTGCAGCCATTGGTGTTTTGGCCTTCACAATATTCGGACCTGGATTGTTGGCCAAGAGTGCTAGTGTCGCAGCCTGCGTTGCTTACATGATTTACACTGGCACAGTTCATCCCCCAGGTATTTTTGCTTCTATTCTATGTCGCCTTGTTGTTGAATCAAGTACAGCTCCAGCAATAAGCTGACAAAATTTGCTACTTGCGTTATTCCAATAATATATGCAGCCGTAGCCATGCCATTGATTTTCATTGATGGTGTCAAGTTGCATCACTTGAATTTCTGGTATGCCTTGTATCCGGGAGCTGCTGGATGCATTCTGCTCTGTTTGATTGTAAGCGATCTATTATATTATAGCATCCATGTTTCCTAAAATGAGTTCCTCATTGCAAGTTTACTAATTGATAAACCTGAATTGTTTGTTCAGCAAGAGGTGGTTCTATACTTGAAGCAAAACTTCAAATTTTGATCTCTACTCTACGCAGTCGAAAGAAACATCTCTCCTAAGGTAGCAAGAAGCTACCTACACTTCTGCTATCTCTTCTAGTTTAATTTACTGAAGGACCTAAGAAGAACATTCTTTTATCTGAATTAAGAATCTGTGAGTAGTAAGCATACCTGAACCAAAATAAAGGATTGTCCTAGATTTTTCTTCCAGAAGCAAGGCTCCAATGGAAATTGGATGGTTTAATGTGCAGCTTGCGAGTCGCAAACTAGTACTGGTATTGGGATGGGGTGTCATCATTCATCAAGTACTTTGAGCCCGTTTGGATCGAGCTTATTTGAGCTTATCTGCTTGAAAAAACAGTAGATAAACTCTGATAAATACTCTTTGGTTTGCATCCAAACGAGTTCGTTGTATCTGAATTTATTATTTGTCAATAATGACTTGTAAACTTAATTTACATATCTACTTGTGCCTTCTTTGGTAGACACAGGGAAAAGCTATATATGTATAGGAAAGGATCCAACTCATCAGATCAGAGGCTGGAACAAGGTGGTGTAAAAATAGTGACAAATAACTTCCCTGAAACTGGAAGCATAATTTGTATGTTGCGTCAATTAATTCTTGATGTATTTTCTTATATGCATATCATGGGATATCATTACAAGTGCATAGTAGCTCTGTTGGTTAGAGTGTGGCACTGTGGCCCTTATTGTAGAAAAATAATTGATTTTTATTATTTGATTGAGAATTGTTTTAGAAAAGTAACTAGGTGACAAAAATAAGGTTAAACAAACATGCACTTTAATGTATAGTATTTATTTAAGCTTTATCAAAGGATATTTTCAAATTAAACATAAAACACATTGAAAATTAAAAAATAATTATCTGATATAATGGCAAATGGAAAAGTAAACCAGCATCACCATTGTGGCAATCATTATCTGATGTAACCAAGAAATTTGAACAGAAACAAAGCATCATAACAAGGGTTCAATGAAAAAGCTAACTCAACTATCATAGCACCCGTGGCAATTGACATGGTCTCCTAAAAGCTGAAACACTGAACTATCATCAACTGGCTTTATTTATGTTTTGCTAGCTCAATGAAAAAATGGCTTTATTTATTTGGGATACCTGCACTAAGCGCAGTAGTATATATGGACTTAAGAACGTTGAAGACAAAATATTATTGGTGTTGATTCTGGTGCACAAAATTGGGTTATGGGCGCCATTTGTGATGTTAAGTCGTAATAGTGTAGTGGGATCCTAAACATAAGTCATTCACTTCTCTTTTTTAATTGCAAGATTACTAGTTTAGTCGGCCAAAATTATACTATTAAACTTCTTTACTCGCTCATTTTACAGGGGTTAAAAACTCTTTAAATTCACACTAAATAATAGTGGCAGAAAGGTTTTCCTAGCAACTAACGTATACATTTTAGGTGATATTTACGAAATTATTTCTAAAATAAATGCATAAGTAAGCAATCACGTAAAAATAGAATAAACAAAACTAAAATATCTTTCTTTGGTATAAGACTGCTATCCTCTTTTAAAGGTAATTCTGTTAGAGTGGGGAACTAAAATATTTTTCATCCAAATAAAACTGAATTTATTTCATTTATTTATTCAGTTTAAAAATAAATTTCTTTTAATCAAGTAAAAACTATAAAATTAAAATGGTAGATGAGTGCAGCTGCAGATTGTCATCGTCTATGGCAGGACTCACTTCGATCACCTGCACCGTCCCCGTTCTTTTCTGTATCTGCAGTGTATTTGTATCATTCTATATTGTGGTGTGTATTACTTTCTTTTCTCATTAAAAAAAGAGTGAGGGATACTCACTCGCTCTTAGAGAAAATTGTCGGATTTAAAAATAACTTATAATAATCTTTTACATATACCTCATCTCAATAGGACAAAGTACGCACCTAAATCTATAATTTGTACAAGACATTATCATGATGCACTTGACTAATCCCTTAGGATTCATGCCTATCACTTCCTTTTCCTATGCGCCATGTCACCCTCTTCCCCTCATTGAAGCACTCATCACATCTCAAGCATAGTCATCTTTAGAAAAATCAACAAATGTTTATTCAGTTGGTAAGAATGAGACGCTTTCCCTTAAAGGTTGTGTCTTCAAATCCCGTCACCGATGTGATAGTGGTGTTGATGAGTGATCTGTAAGTACTTCTATAAGCGACTGAAGGTTCCGGAGACTTGTCTGGCTCGTGGTGGTGACCGGAGCCGAATTCAACCCAAACTTTTTGTAAAAAAAAAATATTTAGAAAAATCAAGATACCTTAACTCAACACCTTAGTATTTTTTTTTTCGGGTTACACACCTTAGTATATATTTGATTTGATTTATTTTATTTTACAAAATTAAAAGAAAATGCACCACAAGTAACTGCCATTTGTGGTGGTGCTCTTGCCTATCTGTCCTTTCACATGTCTTGATTCCATCCTATTTTTGGCAAATGTTTTGATTCCATCTTCTCTGCCCATCATGTATGTATTTGATTTATAACACTGAATTATTTTAAAAGCTCCATCACTAAATTTAAAATTTTAAGAGAGGTTTATTCTACGCTACTCCATTCTTTAATTCTTCAAAAATGTTATCAAATTTCTTATTTGTGTTAAAAGTTATTATATCATTTCTCAATATGAACTTTATCTTATCAATAATACCAAATAAATATTTATGTCTGAAAAAGGTACTGTTCAATTTGTTAATATTAGTCTTGTGGTTGATTTTTAAAATATAAATAATATAGATTAAAAATTAATTATTATATAAAAATATAAAACCGGAACAAAAACTTTCATTTTCAATAAAAAATTAGATTTGTCTAACTTGATTAAATATTGAATAAAATCGTAATAGTTTTAAGGGGTCAAATAATATTTTAATATGTATCATGAGCTAGAATTGTCAAAACACATATTAAAATATTATTGCACCATATAAATTAAAATGGTTTTATACTTGATAAATGTTTGGTTCCACCGAAATTCCATCCATTGTCTTCTTAAAATGAGTTGTAATGCTGATGCTAATTACTCAACTGAAAAAGAAGTTCATATAGTATGAGTTTTCTTTTCAAATTTTTTATAATTATCCACACAAAAAAAACTTAAAAAGTGCAAAAAAAAATTATTGTCACCCGTCAAGTTTTAGTACTTAAAAATATAAACTGAATTTTCACACTTAATCTATATTGGCTATTGAAACTATTAATTTTCGTTATCTAGTGGTCGTGTATAAAATTAAATATTAGAAATCATAAATAAACAGTATATGATGACGGATTTTTTTGTCCTGTGATCACTGATCACATATAAGAAGCCACGTTACAAGTAAGGTCAACGTCTGGTGGACCCCAGCATGACGTGTAGGTTCCAGTGTGGACAGTTTGCTTGCGCGCATTTGGTGGTTGCTCTTAAATTGCTTGCTCCTTTTTATTTTGCCTTTTTTTGTTTGACTACACAAGGAGGGAACAAAATTAGTAAAAAAAATAAACATAAATGTGAAACGCAGCTACTAGATAGTTGAATTTTTTTAGTATCTAGTTTAGGCCTTTTGAGTTAAATTATTGAACGATGCGTATTAATTTTTTTTTAGGAGAAACCTATTCACTGAAGTGATCTCCGAGCCTTGAAGGATAGTCTCATGTAGGGGTATTCATGGAACGAAGAGACTCAAACTCGGCCAGAAATATTGATTAGGTCAATTTTTAAACTCAAACTCGTTCTTAGACTCAAAGAGACCTAATGAGGTGCATGTTTAACATAAACCTGACCACAAAAGGACATGTCCGGGTTGGCCCAAAGGACAAATTAAGTATCAATTTCAAACGTCACCAAAGAATTATACATACATATCAATCTGTTAAAAACCTAATTTCTAATTCTATCAATAAATTTGGAAAGAAACTACATATAATTGAAGTTTTTCATAACAATATACTAATTTTATTCATTTGAAACCTGACTATTAATGCATATATACAAAACTATATTTTGACGCTAGTGTGTAATTGTTGTTTGTGGGACGGGTGGACTTGACTTCCACCCGGACCTAAATATCGATTAGGTTCAATTTTTAAACCTGACCTCGAACCCGACCCTAAACCAGAAGAAATCCGATGAGATGCGGGTTTAAGAGACATGGGTCGGGACGGGTCAAGGGACAGGACCGGGTCCTGTACACCCCTAGTCTCATGGTTGTAGGTAGTGGGGAGTTTGGATCCTCTCAAGTGTAAAGAAACTTGAGAGTGTTAAATTTTACCATCTCACCATTAACTTTTGAGTATATAATAAATAAAGAAATAAAACAAAATCAAATCAATGGTGAGAATAAGAATGACAATAAAACAAAATCAAACTCATACCCGTCGGTACCCGCCAGAACCCGACTTGATTTAACGGTATAAAACTCGCTTTGAATGAGTTTGGATTCATGCTTAGTATTAGTGATACTCACGCTCGAATATGATCCGTACGATTAAAACTGCAAAACTGTCTTTATATATATATATAAATATATATAAATAGAGTCATGTATATTGTCTTTAATCCATTATCTATAGAAATGTATTTTTTTTAAATGGTTTATTTTACACGTGTTTATGTACGACTTTGATTTTTATATATGTAAGCAATTTTGTTTCTCATAAATTCTAAGTGTTTCCATGTCAAAAATGAATGCAAATTCAGGTTCAGGTAAACTCGAAACCTAACGGGCTGGGTTCAGGTTTGGAAAAGGTGAAACTCGAACCCTACACAACTCGTTGTCATACCTAGGTAAGATGACGAAATCTGATACTTCCAACTTTTTTTACACTTGAAATTGATCCAAATCCGGGTAATGGGATATATTGTGAAAAAATTAGTAAAAAAGGAACAGTGTCACGTGGCTCCATCTCGACCGTAGACGTGATTTTATAAGGTCAATCCGTGGGTTGGTGAGAAACAGGGTAAAAAGACTCTTTGCGTTTCGAGGAGACATGTCACGCCGTAATGTGTGGGACCTACGTACCCCTCCTGGCGCAATTTCCTTCCAAAACAAGAAATTGATAATATTGATTAAGCAGTGAGGTTGACCCTAAAATCTTGCATTCACAGCCACGATTATCAATATTACTACTACTTATAATCTGTCTTAGTCTTATTATCACCATGGTTAGTAGTAGCTTATTGAATATAATCATATTTTAACACCATTTTCTGCAACCCGCAACTTTGATAGGGATTGTTTTATTGAATATAATATAATATAATAATCATATTTTAACACCATTTTCCTTATAAAGTCGTGACTCTTTAAACTTGTTGGTTTGTAGAATTTTTTTCAAGACGTGACCTTAGCTTTTATATAAGTTTAGTCTGATATGGAAGTTTGGATTTTGATCCTCTACAGTTGCATTTGAAAATGTAAATGATCATGTCCATTGATTCATTTCATAAAATGAAAAGTTTCTGTTTTAAAATTAATTTTTGTGATCTTAATGGTTAGATTTATAATTTTTAGATTCAAGTCCTAAAAATTTATTTAAAAGCATATTATATAATAAAATATTAAATATGTTATGTTAATTAAGATTTTCATGCAGGATCTGATTATTCAATTTTAAAAAATATTTATGATGCACTTTTTAGAAGTTGTTTTTATAAAAAAATTAAAATATCAAAGTAAGTTTTTCATATTATTTGGACACCATATAATTATTGTAAAATATTCAAACACACTTTAACTAAAAAAAATACTACTTTTCCTCTTGAAAAAAAAAATACACCAAAATAGAATTACAAGGAAATGACTATTTGTTTTACATTAATAAATAGGACAAGGAAACGACTATTTGTTTTACATTTCACTTATCCAAACAGTACACAAAATCAGTATATTAGTGCAGATAAGATTATTTATGAAAAGCATTGAGATGATTCATTCAATCCAAACATGAAACATCACTTTTAGAATAAATGATGCTGTCCTCTTCCTATATTTTTTGTGTCCAGAAAAAAATAAAAAATACAAAACAACTTTATTTTAAGAATGGAAAAATAATTAATAAAAATTTGCATTATGCAATTTTAAAATCCAAAATGAGCGGTAGTAATTTAGTTTACTCCCGTTTCAAAAAATGAGATTATTTCCAAGAGCCAATGTAATTTTTTTTTCTTTAAAGCTGAAAACTAATTCCTCCTAGTAAGTATACTAAAATAACATGCTATGTTAAAAAGATTCAGGAATGGCCACATGAAGAGAAGTTAGTGATTCTCATCCATTGGAGAGCCATGTTTGGTCAATTTTTTATAAAGACAAAGCTTGAATGCTCTCTACTAGCAAAGTAAAACAATCAAGGAGAGCAAGTCAACTTGGTCATGCATGGCAACTTATCAATCAAAACAACAGGGACCCAGAAGTCGAGAACCCTAGCGAACAAGACAAAGTATAACCAATCAAAACAACTCGCAATATTAGGTTTTTTTTCTTTTGAATCCAGTTTTAGTTTTAGGGTGTTAGATTTCCCACCCCATCAACAAGTTTTTACACCCTTTTAGTTTTACTTTTCAGGATTTAAATCTCAGAAGTTTTTGCTTCCGAGATTTCAAATTCCGGAAAATTTTCTAAAATATAAAACCCGGAATGGAAAGGGAGGTGCAAAAATGGGTCGTTAGGGTGGGAAATCTAACAACCCACCTTTATATTTGCAAGAATCACTTTCACACCGGTGGTTTAATAGGATTTTTTTAATTGCTTTAACTTCTGATGTGGGAAACTCATATCATGTTTGGTTTCTGGATGAAATATTCTAGAATTACTTTTAGTTACAAGTCCTATTTCTAAGTAAACATACCTTCAATGCAAACCATGAAACCAAATATGCTATTACTTGGTTCACACTATTTGAAATCCCTAATGAAATTAAATCCCAAGTAACATTTGCAAGTAAAGATAAGACATTTTTAATAAGATCTGAACAAAAAGTTTCATTAATTTACAATGTAACAGAATGGGGGCATAAACACCACCATTTCTACAAAGGTGCCATGTTGCTCTGTGACTTATTTGTTAATAAACACTCAACCAAGCCTCTCATATTTGAAGTCTTAACAAAAAGGGCAAACACTAAACATGAACATAAAAGACAGATACATATTTAGTAAGACCATGACCAAAGGGCATGATCTTCCTCCGGGAATCCAAAATTACATGAACTCTCAGGCGGGTCGGAGTAATCCATGTCTCCAAGTTTGGAAAACATGTATGGAGGCAACAGGGTCTTGCTCAGGTTGTCTTCCTCATCCTGTGACATGTCCGATTGATCAGGTTCAAACACATAAGAAGAATCACATGTCTCTAGCAGTGCAGAGTGAACTCCATCCCTGTAACAACGTGGGCTATCAGAATCCAAACTCTCACTTCTTGCAGAACTGATATCTTCCTGTTTACAAGCCCCAATAGAGACTTTAGATCCTTCACCCTCTGAAACTGAATCAAGTAAAGGCCTTTTGGGTGGTTCAAGCAACCCCTTTGTTTCACTTTCAGCTTGTTTGACGTTCTCTCTTGCAAGCACCTTCTCAGTGAGACTTTCCACCTGAAAATTGAAAGATCACAAACACTTTCATTTACGCAAAACACCAAACCCCTGTGAGGTGGAACTGAAAATAGGTAGTGTACGTTTGATTTCACAATTTGCACATAATTCAATGCATAAAACTTGTAGTTTCTAAACATAAGTGATTGTGAAGCATTTTAACAAACATGTTAGAGGCATGTTCTTCCTTTGTATTATACCTCAGCTTTTAACATGTCTTTCTCCTTGAGGAGGTCATCATAGCTGTTCTTGAGACTCTCATAGCTAGCATGCAGAGATTCGTAATCCTTCTCAAGCTGTTTCGTCTTCCAACGTGCACGGCGGTTCTGGAACCAGATTGCGACTTGCCGCGGCTGCAAACCGAGGTCCTTGGCGATCTTAGTTTTCCGATCGGGTTCGAGCTTATTATCCACCTCGAAGCTCTTCTCAAGAAACTGAACCTGGTCCAGAGAGAGACGCCGCTTCTTCTCCGATTGGTGGAAGTACTCGTCCATGACCTCATCCCCGTTCTCATCGAGGTCAAACGCGCGGAAGAAGGAGCGGGTTTGCCCCAATTTCCCTCCTCCGTGAACATCTTCGAAGCTCACCATGGATCTTGAACCTGAACAAAACAACAAACAGTTCATCTGCAAACTGAATCAACACGAATCATAAGCATAATTGATAAGAGAGAAGAGAAATTACATACCCAGAAAAGAAGCAGAGGTAGAAAGGAAAAGAGAATCAGGAGGTTGTTGATTCCGAAGCAAAATACTAGTATCGGAAACATTTGCAGGAGCAGAACCGTTGCTAAAGACCCTCCCACTCCCACTCCCACCCGCCATATGATGAGAAAAAAAGAAACTTTGCTCCAAGGAAGCTCTTAGCGTCCCATAGGAGAATTTTTGATGAATGAAGAAGGAGAAGATCTAAGACTTGTGGCGGAAGAAGCTGGTGATGATAATCTCGGTGATGTGGGAGGTGTGGGAACAGCGGCTTTGCATACCCATCACTCAGAACAAGGTGGAGCCAATCAAACCACCACTGTGTGGAAGAGCGTTCGATCGATAGAGAATCGAGAAAGAGGTGGAGACGGAAGCGGAGGCGGAGGCGGAGAGAGAAGCGGAGGCGGAGGCGGAGAGAGAAGCGGAGGCGGTGGCTATGTTTTCTTTCTTTGTGTGTGGATCGAGTTCGGAGAAGAAGAGAGTCTAATTGGGTTTTTAATAACGCATTTAGGTGGGAAGAGAGTGTCTACTTACTATCATGCCCTTTCAGTGAATACTCAATCACTATTTGTGGTAATGTTCATGGTTTACTTGGTTTTTCCCTTACTAACCTTCTCATTTTTTATATTTTTTATGGTAGATGAGGCCACGTGAATAATAAAAAAAGTTTCTCTTATAATTTTTTTAGTTTCAGGTATTCACATGTAACCACCACACCGCACTGCAGATGATATGGTTGTCTATATGATCCTAGATAAAGTTTGAGTTAAATTACCATAATTTTAAATGGAGCAATCATATTTAGGATAAATGAGTTAAAAAATTTATATTTTATTTTAAATATGATTGGTTCATCTAGATATAGAGTGATTTAATCTAAATTTTGCTTATATAATTTAGACAGCTCAATGAAATACACTTCCTGTGTTGAACTCCACAATCGATTCCACCCCCACACACAAAAATGAAATAAAAATAATAGAGAGAAATATTAGAGATATAATAACTTTTCAAAGAAAAAAATAAACAAAAAGTTGTCCAAGTCACCCTAGTTAAATATATTATAAAATCACTCCTAACTTAGATGACTCGGTAATAGTTTGACACGTGTGTCATGAACTTAAATTTTTAAAGGACACATGTTAAAATATGACTAGTTCACATAAATTAGAGTGACTTTAGCTCATATTTACCGAGAGATCCACACATTTTATATGAGCTTAAAATGTCACACATAAAATTTAATTAATCAATAAGCCAGTCCGGCTGATTTTACTCTTATTTTTGTTTTTTTATAAGTAACCTAAATATTTATATTTTTTAATTTAATGCTGGAGAGAGATCAAATTGTTTCTGATCATAAATCACATTAAACAATGGTTCTTTCTACCTAAGAGGGGTGTTCATGGAATAGATTTAAACCTTAATCCGTTCCTAGATCCGAAGAGACACAATGAGGTGCGAGTTTAACATAAACCCGACTATAAGAGGACGAGTTCAGGTCAACGCGTAGGACAAATTGAATGTCATTTTCAATTCTCATGAAAGAATTATAAATACATTTCATTTCATAAAAAAACTAATTTCTAATCCTATCAATAAATTAAGGAGAAACTACATAGAATTTATGTTTTTCACAATAATATACTAAATTAGAGCAAGGAAATACAAACTTTATTCAGCTGAAACCTAACTATTAATGAAAATATACAAAACCATTGAATCTAGTGTGTAACGTTTGTGGAACGGGTTAAATTTGACTTTCACTCGGCCCTAAGTATTGATTGAGTCAGTTTTTGAACCCAAACTCGTATCTAGATCTGAAGAAACCCGATAAAATACGGGTTTAAGGGACATGAGTTGGGACGGGTTAAAGGACATAACCAAATCTTGTACACCACTACCTAAGCATACTCCAACAAAACTGATATTTTTGTAAAATTCATATTTTTATGTGACAAAGAAATTTCATTATTTATTACCGACCAAAAAAAATGGTATGGGTAGACAAATAAGTGTCCTGAAGACCAGGTAAGATAGTGTGGATTTCCTTACGTACACATCATGTTGTGGTAGGAGTGTATCAAGCTGGCAACACACATCTGTCCTTATTAACCTAAAAATATCTAGTCGGCAAATGGTCCTCAACTACAAATGCTCAACACTAGCAATGGATGGTTGATTTAAGTAATATATATATATATTTAATTCTTTTTAAATAACATTTTGGATTGACTCTTCAGGATGTAAAAAAATTTATATCGGGAGAATTAGCCTTACTATAATGTGGATGTTTTGCAACTCGAATATGATTGTCTTTCGTGAAGAATACATTTTTTTTAAAGAATAAATTTTTTGAGTGGATTCAACTCCAATCACCATCCCGGGTCAGAACATACCTCAGGGACATATGCCACTTAGAGGGGTACTTACAGATTACCTGCTATACATTGTTTTTACATTTCTATTAAAACATAAATTTTCCAGCTCTTACCGCTTGAGCTATTATTTCCATTGTGTTTGAATTAGAGACACTTATGTTGTTTTGTTCGCCTGAGAAAAGAATTCATCCAACTAGCTCTCCTATCCTAAAGCGACTTGTAGCTTAGTGGAACTCTTATTGCTGGTAAGAAATTAGACTACAATTTAGAAAAGTATAATAGTAAAACTACTCCGGACTCATTTACAATTTGTTCGCTATAATTTTTTATGCTTGATTTTCTTTCTTAATTCTTGTTAATGGTTTGTTGGTCCCATTGTGAAAATGTTAATTTTTTTCTGTGACTATTCAGTTTCCTATAAATGTACAACATAGTGGAAATCTAGGTTAAATGTCCAGTTTGATTTCTCCTTCAAAAATTTGTATCTCTTTAACATGGTGCATAATCATTGTGCCTTTTGTGACTCATCACTGTGATGACTCATTTTCCATGATATTAAGACTCTTGGAAGGTATAGTTTTTCTTCCATGCTTCTTGGAATCTTATAAGTAAGTCGCCAAATTTGAGTTTTCAAAACTTTTGATCAGTCTCAGTGTACGCGACTAGCTCTGGAAATGGCGGAGTTAACTGCAAATATGCTCAAAGTTTGACTGTGAATTGCTTGGAACTGGTTGTCAATTCGCTGCATCTAGCTGTTTAATAGCTTCGAACTGGCTGAGATTTAGCTAAGAATTAGCTTTGCATTGGCTGCGAGTCAGCTGTGAATTAGCTGCGAATTTGGCTGCCATTAGCTACGAACCTAGCTGGGAATTAGCTATGAATATTGGCTGCGAATTTAGCTGCGGAATTGCTGCAGAGAGATTAGCTAGGAATTTAGCTGACAAATCGCTACGGAGAAATTAGCTACGAAACTGTGCTACGGACTAAGTGAATTAGCTATAGATTTAGCTGCCAGCATTGCTTCCAGTTAGCTATGAAACTTAGCTGCTAATTTGCTGCGAAATTTGTCCTCAGCTGCATTTTAGCTGCGAGTTATCTAAGGAACTAGAAAATTGGCCGTGAAATTGTTTGGACTGTATAAAATTAAGGGATCCTTTTTCCTTGCTTCTTGGACATGTTAGGACCGTCCTCAACAAGATATTTAAAGGGCAATCCGAACCTCATATTCACCAATAAGCTGAGTGGTGCTCTTTACCGAAACCGTGAAGAGCTTGTTGCCGCTCCGCCGTCGTGGCTCTCTTTCTCAGTCGCTGAGCTCGATCTCTTGGGCTTATTAATCTCGGTAGATTCTAGTTGACTCTCCAATCTCATTTCACAAACGCATCTGTGTTCTTATCCTCCGATCCTCATCGATTTCGTACATGAAATGCGAGGCTATAGATTTCCTTATATATTTTACAGCTTACTACTGAGATGAGACATAAGCTACGAAAATGCTAAAGAATAATTTCTACTTCTTAGACTTAGACGTTTCTTAGCTTAGCAAATACTCTCCTTCAGCATTATGTCTACATTGGGCTATATTTTACGCCTTCGTTCATAGTTTGTATCATCGAACAATGTAAAACCCCTTTTTCCATCGACACTCCTTTTCCCTTCATTGACTGCCAGTAGCCGAAACCAACCAACCGGCGATGCCGGTAACCGAAACCAACCACCAAATTAACGAACAATTCCTCTTAATTGAGTTCGAACACCACTTATTTTAGCATCAAGAAGTGAAGCTCGGCTAAATCATGTAGGGGTAGAGCTCGAACTTCTAGTATAAATTTGATTCCATGTTATTTCTATGAGAAAAAAAATTGGTATCCCCCATGTGACTCGGTCAAATAAGCTTTGATAAAGCACTCAACCGACATGGTTCGTGCTCCAACGAAACGGTAGATTGACTTCCCAAACGTCAAGCTATTTTTCTTCTTCTCAAAGTTCGTATGCTATGAGTGATCAACCAACAACACGTTAAGAGGTAGTGGGTACTATGATCTCACTAGCCAACTTATCAACCAGCTAGTAACCCTATCAATTTTGGTGGCAAAGTGCATTTTTGTCAAATATCCGAAATGCCGATAAATAATCTGCATGAAGCAAAAATTGAGAAATGAACACTTACCACACTTTTTTTAGCGGAAAAGTATTTACAATATTTTTTTTTTTAAATACACTTTTCAAAGCTTGAAAATACATTTTTATTTCACGGAAAAACACCAAAAAGAAACAACACATGCAACAATGCATGATAACTCACTTATTTTTATGAAAACGGAAAAAGAAGTGTAATGGAACGAGCTCTAATTCTCATAGACATAAATGCTTAAAGGAGAGTCTTCTTTCATTTATTAACTTTTTCAGTTCAAGAGTGTTCTTTGTTCTAGTGTCACTACCACGATGAAAAATTCTAGATGCACGTTCTATGATCAAAAACAGGTTTCTTTTTCCTGGCCCATATATGCGTATATGCGGTACAGAGAGGGCACTATATGAGACTATATGAGCCTTAAGGTCAAGTCCATTACTTTTTTTATACAAGACAGAAATTAACAAACGAATGTGGACGGTGCCACAATGGAAAACAACAACAACAAAAACAATAAAAGCCTTCAAAAAATCTTCAGTTCTTGACCAAAAGGATATGAAATTACTAAAACTCACAATCTACTTAGGTATTAGCCGCATTCAGTTATTGTAAAACTCACAATCATTTATTTGCTATCAATTAAAATGTGATGCACAAGTTCATGTACTCGTCGTTTGGATATCACTTGTTGAAGAGGAAACTCCTAAGTACGGATGAGGATCCTCTCCAGTTATAATTAAAATTGTGATTACACAAATAATAAATTATAGAGTTCTTCTAAGTTAACTATTAATTTTCAAATCAAGATTGTGATAGCTAAAGTCATTTCCTCACCTAAATCCAGCACCCTCATCTCCAAAAAAACGTAAAAACTGCATGAAGACAATAGTTTTCTTGTTCTTTAATCTTCCACCACAGAACCCCATAATTTTTACTTAATGGGACTTGTTCATTCAAACACAGTCAGCACAGAGGAACTATTACATAGTAGTTGACTGTGTAGATCCTAGCCACCCCCATTAATCTGACAAGTAACCTCCACATGTATTTTACAATTACGATACATTCACACTCAATTTTCATCTATTTTTTTACACACATTTTTTCTTCATATTTCGCTTTTTTTTTTTATCATATCACTTATAATATATCTTTTTTTTATCAAAAAAGATTGTCACTAATCATATTTCTCACTTCTCTCTTTCTGGTCGCTCTCAAAGTGGACGTGAATTTGGAATGTGAATCAAATTTTTTCCTATATTTTATGAGAAGGAGAGAGGGGCATATATAGGTGGCCCAGAAATGATACATTATCTAGCCAGCAGGGAATACCATAAAATGAAAATGGGTAGTACTGCTCAATTGACCCCAGAGACAAGGTCCACACTCCAGTCCCCTTCAACTGATTGAAAAGTAAACTCTTAAGAAATTCTAAACAGACAATAAAATTCACATGGCCTGACCTGATACCTACAAAAATAGACTAATGGGTCACCATCACAATTTACGTACCCAATTTCATACATTAGCTAAGAGTTCCAAGATTATTTAAAATTGTACTCCTTTGTATTTTTTTCTATTAGTCACCAACGATTGGCTATAAGATGATTTGTTTGTTAACATCAGATTAAGTTAAGACACAATGGACTAATCACTAAAAGGACAAATATTGATGGATACCGCTTTTGACGGACACTCAGCTATACTTGTAATTTGAGGTGGTTAGTGGTTTTCGATTGCCATAATTATAGAATTTTAACTTTGTAGTTTCTGATAGTTAGAAACCGCCACAAAGTGCAAGTGTTGCTGGTATCCGCCAAAAGCAGTGTCCACATTTCGCGACCCAAGGAAGAAAAGGGTGGCTGGGTGGGGCATGCTTGAGAAAAGCTTCTCTCTAACTTTGCATTCACGCTCACCATCATACAATTATGAACTTTTGTCCATAATATTTGCCCACTTGCTCCTAAAAATTTGTCTTAGTTTGCCATGCCTTGATATCCATTCCTTGATGACAGTGCACACTGCATGTTTTGTTCATGCAATTACCAAACGCCACCTTCCTTCCCAACACACATGCACACACCAAATGTTTTAAGTTTTTTAATTGAGTTGGATTGACTGCCATCATTAGCATATCCATTATGAAGTATGTGCTTATCTTATCAACAAGCAACTAAATAAACAGGAAACATGTAGAAGAAGTGGGAACATTCAATAGTTATTTCCTAATTTGCTACTTTTAATCAAAGATATATATGCTGTTTTAAGTTTTAACCAAGTAAGAAGGAGGTAACAGTGGAAATTGTCAACATCAGCATAATGAAAGGTAAAAAGATTCAGGAGAATGTATGGTTCCTTTCATATTGTCTAGACCTTTCTTCCTCTTCTGTCAGAAATTCCATTTCCTCCACTATAAATGCAGGTTCTGTTTCTCACTTGCAAATTGCAATAGTATACAAAGTGCTCTTTAAGTATTCTGCTTCAAGAGATGGTAAAATTTTACTTCATAACTTTCAATGCTTATTTATTCTATATCTCGGTTTCTATTACAATACTACTTCCATCTGTTTGTTTTAATTCCACAAAGAAAACTGTTCCAGGAAGAAGCACAGGTGCAAGTTTGGGAAGGCTATGTAGATTGGAGGAACAGACCAGCCAAAAAAGGGCATCATGGTGGCATTGGTGCTGCTTCCTTTGTTTTGGGTTAGTATACAGCCTTAAACTCTGACCACATTCTGTTCTTAATGTTTCTCTGATTTGCTAACCACAACCACAATGTTGTTATACTTGTTTCTGTAAACCATTTTTTCCACAAAATTACTAGATTTTTTGGGTAGGAAAATTTTCTAGATATTGAAGTAAAGATGTGTTAACATGTTCCTAATTTTCCAAACTACAGTTGTGGAGGTATTGGAGAACCTAGCATATCTTGCAACTGCAAGCAACCTTGTTTTGTACCTGTCCAAGTTTATGCACTTTTCACCATCCACCTCTTCCAACATTGTCACCAATTTCATGGGAACAGCCTTCCTCCTTGCTATTCTTGGTGGGTTTCTGGCTGATGCATTTTTCACCACTTATTCCATCTACCTCATAAGTGCTGCAATAGAATTCATGGTAAGCTCTTATCTTACCTAAGTTTCTATGATATTAAATGTAACTTTCAATCGCAACCAAAGGGCAGGGAGGACTTTTTACAAATATTTACCCTATAGATTGTGCTTCTAAGTAGTGCTAGCCCCACCAGATAGGGTCCTTTTTCTATTCTCAAGTCAACTAAAAAAATTAAAAGAAAAATAGAAGACAGAAATGAAGAAAGACAAAAGAAGCATGATCATGGGATCATGGTGTTACATGCCAGTACACAAATCCAGTAAGTGCTCATATTCTGGCTGTAAACATAACCTGGTAAGTTACTGTATCATTAGTCTCAAGGACGGAACTAGAAAAATTAGGTGTCTGGCTCGAATGTTGAACACATTAAGTAAAATCAATATAACTTAATTTGAGTAGGTAGTACAAGAATTTAGAGGGGGGAAATGGTACATTTGAATACTAAAGGGGCCCCATTTTAATACACTTGGTCCCTCCCTGATTAGCTTCTATGTAAAACAGTGAAACAACTATCTGTCATATGATTTATCAAACAAACAGAAAATAAAACAACTTAGCTATCAAATAGGTTGAGTTCAACGAAGATTGCTAATAATTAAACCACAATTTGAAATAACTAGCCAGAAATATTTTCCCAATCAAGATTATAAGTTCCATGTGAGATCAATGTTTTAAACATTAAACTACCCTATGATGACAGGGTCTATTAGTTCTTACAATACAAGCACACATGCCATCACTCAAACCACCAAACTGCCTTATGGGAAACACCAGCAGTCATCTATGTCAGAAACTTCATCAAGGGGAAGCAGTTATGCTTTTTGCAGGCCTTTATCTGGCAGCACTGGGTGTAGGAGGAATAAAAGGTTCACTTCCTCCTCATGGAGCTGAACAGTTTGATGAGACCACCCTAGATGGAAGGAAAAAGAGGTCTGAATTTTTCAATTACTTTGTCTTCAGCCTCTCATGTGGGGCATTGATTGCAGTCACTTTTGTGGTGTGGATTGAAGACAACAAGGGGTGGCAGTGGGGTTTAAGTGTCTCAACTGCATCAATACTGATCTCCATTCCAGTTTTCCTTCTTGGTTCACCTGCATACAGGACCAAGATTCCATCTGGAAGCCCCATCACGTCCATGCTCAAGGTATAGTTTAGCGCATGTTTGGAAACCTACTACGATTTATTGCAATTGTATAACCAATTCTGGAACCAATTCTGCATGTTCAGAATTGATTTTAATAAAAAAAAGTGATCCAAATGTGCTATAAAATTATAGTGAATTGTCAATTTGGTCTCTGAAAGATTTTGCCGCTGACAAGTTAGTCACTGGAAGAAGGAAATAAGTTCAAAAGTGCCTATATGTGTAAAACCTTGGTTAAGTTGATCTATCAACTGACGTTTTAGTTGACAAAATATGACCGTAGACTAGCTTGACCGACGTTTTTCACATTTAAAAACTATTGAATTTATTTCCTTCTTTCATAGACTAAGAGATTGTTTGAGTATGAGTTTATTGAAGCTTATCTACTAGAAAAAAAGACTAAATAAGCTTCAGTAGATACTAACTTGGCAGTGCAAAATCTTTGGGGACCAAATTTATAACTTCATAAAATTACATGCATGGCAAGTTGAATAGTAAAATATGCTAAACAAGTTGCGTTGAATTTTCTAACAGGTTGTTGTTTCTGCAATTTGCAACAACTTCAAATCAGGGAACTCAACAAATGCTGTCACAAGCATGGCCACAAGTCCATCCCACACAACTGAAATAGGTGGTGATTTATTAGAAAGTAACACCTCAAAAGAGGAGCCAAGTCACAGGACTCAAACCCCAACAGAGAGCCTTAAATTCCTCAACAAAGCAGTAATGGAACCAGTTCACCCCATGCTGCAGTGCACAGTAAAGGAAGTGGAAGAGGTCAAACTAGTATTGAAGATTCTTCCCATATTCATGTCCACTATAATGCTTAACTGTTGCCTTGCTCAACTATCCACCTTTTCAGTCCAACAATCAGCCACAATGGATACCATGCTTGGTTCCTTCAAGGTCCCACCAGCTTCTCTACCTGTGTTCCCTGTCCTCTTCATCATGATCCTTGCCCCACTCTACAACCATGCCATTGTCCCATTTGCAAGGATAGTCACCAAAACTGAAATGGGCATAACACATTTACAGAGAATAGGGACAGGGCTAGCTCTGTCTATTGTGGCAATGGCTGTGGCAGCTTTGGTAGAAACCAAGAGAAAGAAAACTGCTGCTGAATTTGGTTTGCTAGATTCAACCAAGCCTCTTCCCATGACATTCTTGTGGGTGGCTTTGCAATACTTGTTCCTTGGTTCAGCTGATCTTTTCACTCTTGCTGGGATGATGGAGTTTTTCTTCACAGAGGCACCATGGAGCATGAGGTCATTGGCCACAGCACTCTCATGGGCCTCACTATCCATGGGGTACTTCCTCAGCACTGTTCTTGTGTCCATCATTAACAAGGTGACAGGAGCTTTTGGACACACACCGTGGCTCTTGGGTAGCAACTTGAATCACTATCACCTTGAGAGATTTTATTGGTTGATGTGTGTGCTTAGTGGACTCAACTTTATTCACTATCTCTTCTGGGCCAATTCATACAAATACAGATATTAGAACAAATTGTATACATAGCCATTTCTTGTAACCACCCTTTATTATATATGACTTGGCAGATTACTAATTAATTTAATAAGTGTACCACACTTTGATTTTGGAATAATACTTCGCCATTTATAATGTAACTAGTTTAGTTTGTTGTTTTCATGGAAGTAAGCAACTTATGTAATGGTGTCAAAACAATGGAGATTGTAGTTTTACAATGCACCATCCTCAAAAAAAGAATGATAAGCAAGCACATACCAAAAAGATGATGGTTCAAGAGGCCAGGCCCACTGGGCATTACGGGCTGAATCTGCAGCGGCCTGTTATCCCTCCACTGTCATGAGCCGGAAGTAATCGCTGCTCTGTGAAACCAGCCTCACGCTATGCCCTCCAGTCTAGGAACCAGGAGACATGGGCCTTCGTCCAAGCCTCATGATTCAACTCTCAACTTGGAGCGGGCAGGCCAGCATGGAGCAGATATCAACCCAGCCCAACGAAGCCAGAACCATGTTCCATCAACTTGATGCCCCCACTTGGGTTATAAGTTGGAGTTACCCAACTCGGCGAACAAGTGAGCTTCTCAGAAGTATATAAAGAGTGATATGTTTCATACTTTAATCGATGTGGGACTTAGAGATGCCAATACAGCAATACTTTAATCAATGTGGGACTTACAGATGCCAATACAGCAATAGATCTAAGGCAGTGTAGTCTATATGTTGAAATATGGTCTGTTCCAACGATTTCCTTATCCTCCTCCCCAACTATTTTCCAAACTAAAACAAATCAATCTGTTGGTTTGTCTGAATCAGCAACTTGATTATGATCATGAAGTTTCCATGGAGACAAAATATACATTGTCAATCATTCATAAAAATATGTTAAAACTTGTAAATGATAGAGTAGTATGGGGAGTGGTAACTTATGCTTCTTTGTATTTTTATGTTTGGACTTTGTATTCAAATTGCCCAGCAGATAAATTAAACAAAGGCAATATACTTTTCTAGATTGTATCAGTCAGCATTACAGCTATGATAGCTTGAATCTCCTCGACGAGGTTATAACTGGATAGTCATGCCAGCTAGCTTTGCAATTCTGACTGACAATTTATAACTGTATATGATTTTGCCAATGGGAAATACGGTTAAAACAAATAGGACATAATTAATGTGGAGATGAAAACCAAGAATAATTTTGTCTGCTCTCAGCATTAGTGAGCTAGTTAGTTTAAAATTTAAGCAAATTGAGAAGAGCTCTATCTCAAGTCAGCTTTGATTTTCCAAAGCCTATATCTAGTTTGAGGTGTCATTCTGATCTTCTCTGTATTTTGCTTGTAACTTTTCTTGTTTCTATGTGCATTTATCCATAAGCTGAAGATTGAGTATTTGCTCATGTTATCACTTTGAAGTTGGGGTGAATTCTTTTGTACAAACATAACTGCAATGATGTTAGCTTACCAAAAAGAAAACTGCAATGATGTTAAATTTTGAGTTCTCATCCCTCGTGTTTTAGTGTACTCTCTTACATGCTGTTGCAATTGTACTATAGAAAAAAAAGAAGTTGCTTTTGTGGATCAACATAGTCCTATTAGTGTAGGTGATATAAGATAAAATGATTATATGATCTTTACTCTAAACTACATGGTTTCATAACTGATGTCATGGTGCCATGATTCTCATCCTCATACTTTTATGTTGTTGAGTTAATTATATACTGATATATTTTGGAATTTTCCAGTTAATAACAAATGGGAAATCTACTATGTTATGTGCAAGTTGAACAATCAACAGTGGCTATAAAAGAAAAATTTGGGCGATTTGAAGAGGTTCTTGAGCCTGGATTCCATTGCATGCCATCGTTCCTTGGAGATAGACTTGCTGGTCATCTCTCTCTTCGCCTACAACAATTGGATATCCAATGTGAGACCAAAACAAAGGTTTGTTACTTCTATCTCTTCATTCATAACCAAATCTTCATGTCATTGCATTGCTCATCAATAAACATGAATACTTTTTGGCTTGGACATTTTTTAATTTTTATCCATGTATAAGTTGACACTCTATATGTTTGTTTTTTCCCCCACTGAATTAAAGTTGATTGGTTTTAATGTTTATTACAGGATAATGTCTTTGTTAATGTTGTTGCTTCTGTTCAATATCGCGCCCTGGCAGACAAGGCTAGTGATGCTTTTTACAAACTTAGCAATACAAGAACCCAAATTCAGGCCTATGTTTTTGATGGTATAAACCACAACACTGCTTAACAATACAGAAACTAGCAAAATTTAAGCATGAATATTATAAGAAAAGGTGAAACTTCTGTTCTCATTGCAGTAATTCGGGCAAGTGTTCCTAAACTCAATTTGGATGATGCTTTTGAGCAGAAAAATAAAATTGCCAAAGTTGTGGAAGAAGAACTTGAGAAGGTTTTTTTCTTTCTCTTTTTTTTATAAACAATATTTTTTTATTATTTGAACTTTGATTCATGTTAATAACATGATTGGATGGTTTATTGTCTTAACAGGCTATGTCAGGTTATGGATATGAAATCGTTCAAACTCTGATCATTGATATAGAGCCTGATGTACATGTGAAGCGGGCTATGAATGAAATCAATGCTGGTATGTGCTTTTCAGTCCAATAAAATTTCATTCAAAATATCAACTCAACCTTGTATGACTTAAGTTTTTACTAAGATATTGTATGAAGTGTAACTTTTGACTCAAATGATTCTTTGTTTATAGCTTACCCTTCTGATTCAATGTTGTATGACTTAGAACCTTTTTGAATGCAAATTTAAGAGCATTTCTTGGAGCTTATCTAGTGTTTTTGTAGTAGATACGATCCAATAAGCTCAAATAAGTCCGTATCCAAATGAGCTCTTATTATGATTGCCTTATTTTCTTCCACTGTTTTCTGTCCTTGTTCAGCTGCAAGATTGAGGGTGGCAGCTACTGAGAAGGCAGAGGCAGAGAAGATCTTGCAAATCAAGCGAGCCGAGGGTGAGGCCGAGGCTAAATATCTTTCGGGGCTCGGCATTGCGCGCCAACGCCAAGCAATTGTTAATGGCTTGAGAGACAGTGTGCTTGGATTCTCAGTTAATGTACCAGGGACAACTGCAAAAGATGTCATGGACATGGTCCTTGTCACTCAGTATTTTGACACAATGAAAGAAATTGGTGCTGCCTCCAAGTCTTCTGCTGTGTTCATTCCACATGGACCCGGCGCTGTTCGCGATGTAGCTAGCCAAATTCGCGATGGACTTCTTCAGGTTTCTCATCAGTAGTATCTGGTTTTTGTATTGGAGTGAATGGTGATGCTATAATGCCTGTGGTTGTGTTTCTGTGCAGTGTTTTATGTGATTTTTGTATCATAGTAAACAGCTACATTGGTACTCCAAATATTATGGTATCACCATATTAGTCCTACAAAGGCATTTTGTCATCAAAGTAATCCTTCAAGAATCCAATGCATCTAAAGAAGCTTATGTGAGTAGCTTCTGGTTCCATAACTAATTCCGAGGAAAGAGAAGCTAATTCAAACATGCTATTAAGAAAGAAATTCTAGAGCTATTTGTTTCAGAGACTCAACTTCTATATGTATAAGCAGGAGTAATTTAAAACTTAAACAGGCAAAAGTGATAAATAGATATCTAATAGTAGTAGTACTAGACATGGTGTTCATCCTAAGCAAAAGTGCTCATCCAAGATTTTAGAAGTATCACATCCAGTTTGCTTCATTGTTTTATGACCCCCTTACATCCAAAAACCTCTCAATTAGAGATAAAAGCTTATCTGGTTCGCTTTGACTATTTTAGAGCCATGGAGACTCCAACCTTGGGAAAAGTAGTTTGGTCCCCAAAATCCACTTCTCCAGCCATAGTTATGAAAAATCTCTCCCAAAACCCTTGTTGAATAAGAGCACCTGCCTTTCCAGATGTGTCGAATCGAGCCTTTACCAAAGTTTGAGGGAAAAATGCATGCTGAGCACCAATGGTGACACCAGTTTCCTTCATTGACAAGCTGTACTTTACCTCTGCTGCAATGGCAGTCTTGGTTAGGGGGTTCACTTCATGGTAACAGGTGGCTTTCAGTGTGTCAAACCTATCATGGCTGCAACATAACACCAAACTTCAGCATGACATATCCATATCAGGCATAACATGAGCAGAACACTAAGCGCATATTTCGTTTCACGATTTGCACACAATCCAAGAACGTTTTGTTATAATCAATATTTCTGGTACCCAGAAGTTACTCACAAATGTTTCTCCTCATAATTGATTATGGATTCAGAATCATTTGTAGAAGTATTTCCAAACATGCACTAAACATTAGTGATTCCGAAGTCAAAATCAATTATGGGTAGAGGCTTCTGTGAGTAGCTTCTAAGTAGCAGATTTAATTTTGAGGAAAAATAAGTCGATCCAGGCTTGCTAGAAGACTTGTAGTCGTAGATTCTAACTATAAGTAATTCTAGAGTATTTCGATGTAGAACCAAACATACTGTAAGCAGTAAAGATTAAATTCTTAAGTTAGGTTATAGGTCACAAATTGATGTTTGTTATCCATTTTGTAACAAATTTAGTCTTTACTTCTTGAGAGATATGATCTCACGTGGTCAAGGAGGCAACAAGGAAGGCGCTTTTGAAGCTGAAGCCAGCATTCAGCTTGTCAATTGTTCTTGTTGGTATGTCCAAAGCAACATTGGCTCCCAATGACACAAGGCTTGTTCCTAAAAGGCCTGAGAAGTTAAGACCAGGGTCATAGCCTCTTTCTATGTTCCCTCTTAATCCAATGCATCCAGTAATCCCAATGAAATTGTTCAAGTATTGTAGCTCCACCTATGAATTCATTGTTATATCAAATGCATGGAGAAAAAAAAATTAAAATGATTAATGATTAATGATGATACTAATAGTTTTAGTTTATGGGCAAGTAAAATGTAGTTTTACCTTCCCAGAGTCTGGTATGGTACATTTGAAAAGGCTCCTGAATCCAGGTACAATTTCTTCAACTGTTACACATACAGCAGCAAAAGCACTCAAGTCAGACATGCTACAAGTAATTTCGTGTGTTTGGAATATACAAGTCGATCCATATCTAACAGGGATCCACGTTAACATAAAGTAAGAAATAGTTGATTTTAAAAAGATGGATCCACATCTAGTAGTGCCAAACACACTCCATGACTTCTTTGAAAACTAATAGCATGTTTGGATTGACAATGTCCACATAATTCAAAGCAAGGATGCCTAAAAACTCTAAAAGTGATTAATTACACGGCCCCAACCACATAACCAAACACGTGTTATTGGGCAATGGAAAACTCCTAATCACTAAGTAAAGAAACTACAATGTATAACTTCTGAAGTTACCCCCTAATCACTTATGTAAAGAAACTACAATGTGTAAGTTCTGAAGTTACCGTGCTTAAATTGTATGAGGCAACCAATACATGCATGTTATATAACTGGTTCCATATATTTCTATGAGGAGATGGTAATCAGATGAATAATTCAAGTCAATAAAAAATATTGTTTTAACCAGAAGTTATGAAAAAAAAAAAAAAGATGAAGTTGATATTCACAATACCTTGACAAGAGAGGTCCATATTCCAGTCCATGAATTGGTAGTGAAAGTGAATCGGTGGTTGTTGAACATAGCCCTTGTGAAGAACATCTAATCCAAAAAGTAAACAAATTTGTGTCAAAATATTACTGGGAAGGATTAAAATGGGAAAAAATTCACAATGAGGAGTTGGTAACACCTTTAGCCTTCTTCCCAATATCAAAATAAATCCCCGGAGGGCTCATATTTTCTAAAATGAATGCTTAGAAATCAAAAAAAAATTGTGATTCACCTTTTTGTGATTTGTTGGCATGATAATTTATTGGGAGGAGAAGGGCAAAGGAAGTTTCCTCTCGTACAAAATGGTTCCCATGATTGTACCCTGTATAAAACGAAATTTCCAAATACAAATTTTAGCTATTGTTCATGACACTTTAAAGATGGTGACAAATGGACAAAGAGTAAAACTTAAGCCAACCACTCATCATCCACACAATCTCCCGTTTTTGTATAATTAAGTTGTCCTATGTTTTCATTTGAAAGGGAAATGAATCTAACTGTTGGGTTTTTGGGCTCTTGGAGAAAGAATCAAATATATCAATATATAATATCAAATTCACTTGTCTCACTTAAGTAAGTGCACAGGGTCAGTTTAGGATAAGAGAGTAAGTTGATTTTGAAAGGAGAGAGAAGAGAAGAGAAACTATTTTCACATGTACTCAGAAGTGCCACTGTAAATCTATCGCTGCACCTTCGTAATCGAGCTGAAATTTGATTAGCGAGTACTTGAAACATTCCCTTTATGTTCCACGGTGGCCGATTAGAGCTACTTGATTTTACCTGCCATGCTCCACCTTAAAAGGTTTGTTACCTTGTGTTGTGTTAGTTCATATGACAATTGTTCCAGACGTCTCAGAAAAATTCCTTTAACTCGGCACCCATTATATAGCTTCAACCAACACTGAAGTGGTTGATCAAAGCTAGAGGGCTACTGTTCTAGATGCCTCCAACTCACTCTTATTCAGAGGAGGCCACACTACCGCTAATGGTCGGAGCCGATCAAGATGACTCGAACGTCGTCCATTTACCTATTTTCTCATTAAATGACTCGATTCAAATATTGTTGGCCCTAGCCACAGGTCAGCTGACTCACACATTAAATATCCGGCATAACCAAATGAGCTGACGCACACATAAAAAGCATTTGAGTTGCCCATCCTAGTTCCAATTATCCTCACACCCCTCAAAGGTAAATCCGTCTAAAATAACATGCATCGACCAACATGTCATCCACACCACTAGATAGGAACCCACATGTCCGAGACATCTTCTCTAGAGGACGATATATCTCATTGCTCCAAGACATAAAGCGCTAGACTGGCATGAAGCATTGTTCGTATTGTTCGCATCATGAGTGATAGGGACCCACAACCCTGAATAATAAAGGCAGGAGCACGGGCCGACCTCTAACTACACAAGTTAAATGTCGCGCTACCACATAACTAGACTTAGCAATTTGTAGCACCAAGCCAATCATCAAACCAAATCTCATGAGTAGCAAAAGACAAACTAAAAACCCGTTAGAATACTTCCCGTTCAAAGCAAGTCAACGACATACCACACGAGACTGTTCCCCACGCTCAAGAATGAGCTGGAACCGAATCAATCCAATAGTAAGGCTTTTATTTTGGTTGAAAAAAGGACCATACATGTTCCAAGCATCCTTCCTTAACAATTAAAATTAGCGTTCAAAAATTTCCCGTATACCAACTATGAATGATTCCATTATGAAATGCTCTAAAATCACTCATACCGGTCAAAAGACAAGGTCCTAATATCTTACTTTCTGGTTATGCATGCTTTAAATTCTGTACAAATTGTTAAGGCCAAATTTAAGTACTAAAGGCGAAGTTATTATGTGAATCCAAAATCAGGAAAGCCAAGAGCTGATTGAAAGAATTACACATCATGTAGAAACAAATAGCATTATATATAACATATTCAAGTTGCAGAAGACAATTTTTTTTCAGAATATTAGTAGCAAAGTACACCCCTACTCATCAACAAGGGAGAGTGTGTAATATATTCAGAATCATACTATCTTACTTACAGTCTTACACACTTAACTATTAAAATAAGCATTAAAAAAATTGCTTTCTACGTCCCTATGAAGTGCTTCCCTATAAAGGCCGTGTTAGAGCATTAGTGGTGAAGTTACATAAGTCCAAAATTCGGAAAGTTAAGAGGTAATCACCATATACATATACATAGAAACAACCAACAGCATAGAAACTGTTGATGCAATGTATTCTTTAAATTTTTTTAAATGTCTCCCAAAGATTCATACATAGAAAAAGTCTCTCCCACCACCTAAGAGCTGTTACCCAAAATTTCTCCCACAATCTCTGTCTCTTGTGCCTCCCATAATCCTCATTCTTCCACCTTTCTCTTATTTCGAGCCCTCAACAGTACTCACAGTCAATTAATTTGACCACAACAAAAATATATCATGACAACTAGCCACTTTTCACCCCTTTTTCAAACACTAAACAGCTGCTAGTTAAGTTCCTTTCCACACCCTCGTGTATTCATCATCACCGTTACCCCATCCCCTAAAAATAATTTTCCATTTTCATCTCTAAAAAATTTAATTGCCGCTTAAAAAAATGTAAAAAAAAATTGTAAACTTTGAATTTGATTAATCTATATCAACCGATCAGACAAGCTGGGAAGTCGCCGGAAAAAGTTCAAACTTCGCGGCGGCATTGGGTTCCGGAACATGGGGTGGCGGAGGTAGTAAAATCCCAACGCCACCGCCACCATTTTCGGCGGCACCGAGTACAGCACGATGGTAATCACAAGGCACACTCCAATGAACAGCTTGGTGGCTCTTGGGTCCCTCCAACTCACCAATGCTTGAACCCTCTCCCCCTGCGTCGCAAAATCACCCAACACTGTTTGCACCCTCGCCGCCAACATCCTCAACCTGTCGTACCGGACCCGAATCAGCTCTGGCGGCTTGGAACTCGGCATGGTGTCGAACTCCTCGTCCAGCTCATCCGGGTCAACCGCCTCCGCCTGCGACAACCGGGTATCCATCCCCGCCGGAATCTTGGGTCTGAACCGGTAATACCATATCCCAATCAGAACCACGTATAAGAACCCGGTGGGAACAACCAAATCCGGGTACCAAACTAGCACCAGGTAGAGAACATGGAGAAGCACCGTCGTCACCGGATTCCTCCACCTCCTTATGTCATCAAACCATTTCGCCAACCCAACAGCCCATGCCAACACCGCCACGATTCTGAACCAATTCGCCTTGCTCTTCCTCATGCTCCAAGCGTGCGAGTCCGCATCCAGCATGTAACGAACCACCTCGTGCCCCAGCGGCGGCTCCGACCTCGCCAGCCACTGCGCCACCATCTTCGTGGCTGCGCCACGAAGGGCCTCCTGCTGCGCCACCCCAAGGGGGCGGAGGTAGTGCATTCTGGGGAGGAGCGGCTGCCCGTAAACCGCGGACGTTTCAGGCAGCAGGGACGGGCACGCGAACCGAACCGCTAACTCAATCTCCCCCATCTTCTTCAACCCGGTTCGCGTGAGAACCAGAAGGGGATATGAACTGGTGTAGATTTTATTGCTCTCGAGGGTAGACACACGTATGCGTATCTTTCCGATGCGGCAATCCGGCTTTTCTGCTGCGACATCGGCAAACATGCGCCAGTTATCGAAGACGCCGACTGTGAGGACGGTGCAAGGGTCGTAGACCTGCCACGTGTACTGCTCGTTCCACCGTGGGTCGAAGCTGTCGGTAACGGTGCGGGTACGGACCCACTTTTTTCCATACTTTGCCACACAGTAAGCATCGGTGGACCCTTTTCCAGGGCCCTTTGACTTCATCGGAAGGAGATCACGAGCGCCTAGGATTCCCAATTCCAGAATTCCGACGGGTGGTTTCCACAGCTGCTTCGCCGTGGGACGGAAGTCGCTGCACACGTGCGCCGCTTCATCCAGCACGTGATACCCTCCTTCTAAACAGAGACGCAGGTGGACCCGCCCGCAGTATGACCCACCTTCCAGCGTGAACCACTTCGCGGGCACGTGGCGCTCGTCGATTCGTTGCTCGATTGAGACCAAAGGTATCACGACGTGGCCTAGCAGCGACGGTTCCTTGGTGGTTCGATCTTCCACGAGAAGGATAACCGTTTCTTCTAGCGGTTCTCCGGCGACGAAGAGAAGCTCCTCGTTCCAGTGAAACGACATGCTGTGGTGGTTCATGGAGCCGCGCCTTGTGCGTTGCGATTGGAACCCTAGCTGGATTTTCACTCTCACTTCCGGTGCAGTCAATGGAGGGAGATTCTGAGCCATGTTCAGGTCCTGCGCTTCAATCACCGTCACCCTTAGGTACCAAAGCTTCGGCGATTGGTAAACCTTGGAGCGAGTGTGCGCCACGTACGGCGCGTCTGAGCTCCACGCTTCCGGGAAAGCGTCGTCTGATTGTGTGCCGATCCACACGGAGAGCTGGATGTCGCCGGAGACTCTGTTAGGGTTTTGATCTGCCGCGCCTCCTTCGAGACGGTACCATTGCGGAGCCAGGGGGCTGTCCGGAGGGTCTCGCACGGGGACGTCGGAGAGATCGAAGCAAACCCCGCCGAGGAAATTCTCCGTCGGGGAGTCCCAAACTGAGATCTCCAGTGTCGCGCTGTTGGAGTCAGTCTTGTTGTAACCCAATGCAAACACCTGGTTCCACTCCGGCGAGTCGCTGGGCTCGTTTGGCCGGAGGCTTGCAGGCTTCGATCTCACGTAGTGACTTGACGTGCGAACCTTCACGTAGGGGCTTTCACTTTGAGGAGTGACTCCTCGAGCCTTTACGATTCTTACAAACAGATACTGCATCGGCTCCACCAGATCGAAAGGATGAACCCTCTCAGACTCAACGTTTGGCTTCTTGACGGAGATGTCCTTCGGCGAGTAGTCACCACCGTTAGGCCTCTTCAGAACCCTCACCCTCTCCCCTCTAACAGCCTGCATTTTCCTCACCTCAGGATGGTACGGCATTTCCTGCACCGGAGGACCATACATTTCCGCCTCCTGCGGATCCTGGTGAACATGAACCACCGGCGGCGGCGATTGCTCAACAACCACAACGCGCGGCGAATGAGGAGGACCTTCGGGGAGAGGCACGCAATGCTCCATGGGTCCAGGAACCTCGAAAACCCTTCCTTCCTCAACCATGATCCTGCTCCTCTCTTGCTCCGGCCCTGGTTGAGATTTCTCCTCATGCTGCGGCGGTTGCTGTTGCTGCTGTTCCTGTTGCTTGTCATCGTCATGAAGCAGCTCATCGTAGTAATAAATCTTGAGTCCGATCTCGCCCCTGATCCAACTGAAGACGCTCCTCTTCTCTAAGGTGAAGTAAACGAGAGCTTCTTCCCCTCTAGTGGAAAACTGGGTTCCGTAGAGCTTGACCCTGCCAAGAAAGTGGTTCTTGCGGCCGCTACCGTTGCCGAACTTCTTGTCGTTGTAGACCTCAACCTCGAGCTCCTCAAACTCCATGTTGTCCGGGTCGGAGACGATGAACTCGAGGGGCTCGTTCCAGACGGGGTTGAGCTCCTTGAACCTGGTGGTGGTTCGTTTCCTCTGGCCGTCGAAGTCGGCGACGACGTAAGGGCTGGAGCTTCCCTGGCCATCTTTAGGGAGCAGGTTCCGGGCGTCCACCACTTCGACCACCAGCCTCCTGACGGTTTGCGGTGGCTGCTGAAACGGCGTCGTCGTCATATTCTCATCTTGCTTGGAATTGCAGCTGCGTTGATAAGATTGATTTGCCTTGGACAGAGAAACCAAGGTTCGTTTTGTTTTATTTTAAATAAATTGTTGATTTTATTTTATTTTATTTTATTTTGGGAAGGAAGGTTTACGAAGTTTGTTGTGATGTGATGAGATGACAGTGTGCAAGATTCCATGCTCTCTCGCGAAGGATTTCTTTCCAACTTTTTTCAATTCCCTCCACTACGGCTTCGTTATCCACCTCAACCTTTTTCTTACCATTTTTTAAGAATTAATTAATTTATTAACATTTTTAATTTCTATTGTTATTTCTCTCTCTCTCTCACTAATATATCCTAGTCAGTCATAGACAAAAATTCCTGATTCTTAATTTCTATATAAGTAGCTAAATGCGCATGTGCACTTTGTGATCATATGATTTGATTTCAATTCAGAAGAGCCTTTTTCTTTTGTGCTATAAATTTGATGTTTGGATTTATTAATATCTTTTGTGTGTCATACAAATAATTTTTGTCTTACCCTTCCGTTCCCTTTCAACAAGAAGTTGGATTAAGAACCTCTACTTCTGCATACTGTTTCCCACACTTTAGATCTCTTATTTGTACTATTGGTTTTATTAATTGAAAAAAAAGGTTATTAGCTCATAGATAATACTTATTTAACTATCAAATATTGTATGTTAGAGGAAGTACACACGAGATAGATGTTAATAAAGAGTATTTGTTTGTACACATAACCATATCTTGGGGTTTGGTCCTTGTCCATCACTATTTGTAACATTGGCATGTAAGTTAAATTAACCCTTCTTAACCATAGCCATAGGTTCTATTGTATAGCCAGTAACTGTATTATATTGACAATGGAAACTGAAAGCCTCAGCAGGAAGGCACATGATTCGGCGTCCCTACCATGGTCCCTTCCCTTTTGTCAAAAAGCACCTGCATTTTGAATAAAGTTCTAAGACAAAGCATCACCTTTATCCCGCCTCTACTTGCTTCCCTTATTCTTCCTCTTGCATAGCTTCTCAACATCCAAATCTCATTGTGTATTTCAATTTTCATAAGTTGAACTCAACGTGAAAAATTATATTTTTTTAATCTACGTTAAACTGTGTGGTAAATTCTAATTTCTTGAATAATATCTTTTGATGCGGGAAATCAAATATGTCTTTAAACGTCAAACCAAACATATATTGTACATTCAGACTTAAGCACCTTTCCCTTAATATTTCAAGCAACTATTGTTTGTTGGTATTTGATACCCTACTGTTGGGGAAGCTCCCAGTGCTACAATTCCATTATATATCCCAACTGTGTTCAACAAGCTCTTTATTTTCACCATTACGGAATTGGCCCATGATATGTACTATTTTGTATTGTACAATTATAATTATTGTCCTTTTGAATAAGAAAATTGAAAATGTTATTTTATACATTAATATATTCTTCAAAGAAAAAGCAGGACTAGGAAGGAAAATAGTTTTTGTGACTGGATAAAGCAGCTAGACAATTTAAGTATTGCAAGCAAAGTGCTTCTTATTAAGATGAGGAGGGGGAAACTTTATTTGGTTATGTTATACAAACACAAGTTAGGAACATTACTATTAGGTTACATCTCACAACTTTATGGCACAGATGCCAAAGAAGCTTCTCTTTCCCGCATCAACATCCTGTGCGGTTTTTTTCTCTTTTTTGAATTGGTGGACTACTTGTGGAATCTGATCCTGAAAGATAAAAGTAAATTTTGATATGATGCTTTTTCCGATTCAACCTAATTGGGATCAGGTACTGGATGTGGTCAGTGAAGAACTCTGTAGCTGAAACTTTAAAGAATAATATGCTAAGGTTTTGATAAAGAGATGATGTCATCTTGTTTATAGTTTTATTTTCTGAGGTTTCATTAGAGCATTGAAGCATAAGTTATTGGATAGAAGCTAAAGAACTAGGCACTTGAGAAAGAAGGAAGAAGGATGAAGCAGATATATTATTATTATTATTAATGTTTCAATATCAGATATATATCTGCTATGCATGATGCTTTATTATTACATACATACAAACATATAAAAGGACTTGACTTATGGTGCTGCTGAGAAATCAAATTTACGAGATACAAACAACCCCAAGGAAAAGGCTATGACAGCTGCTATAACAATTCCTTTGTTTGTCATCAAAACCTCCCCTGCACTTTTGAGCATGGATTCTTGCTCCCATTTCCTTATTACTTGTTCAGGAAATTCTTCGATATGGGGATTTTCATTTCTTCTTTCTTCCTCCTGCTCTGTATGGTTGTCATGTTGCATAGGATCTCTCCTTTCATTGTCAACAACAGGTTCATGGCTATCATGTTCTTGTGCTCTTTGAACATCAGCTTTCTCAGCCTCACTTTCTTGGTTCTTCTCTTCTGCTACTCTCTTGGGGACAGTCACGTAGAGGATTCCACCATCAAAATGTCCAGCTAGCTTATCTGTATCAGAATCCAGCGGCACGGGAAAAGTCAGCTGAAAACAAACACGTTTCTGCTCATTTGCTTGCCTTTCTCCCTTTACAACAATACGGCCATAGCTGTCAACCTGAAGCTTCACGTCATCCTTCCTGAATTCTGAACAAGCAAGATCAAAAAACTTTCATGAGTTAAGAATTGTTCGGGAATCCTTGTATATGTAACTACTAATTAAGGCTGCATTTGTATGAGCTTATAGCTTTTCAAATAAGCTTACAAAATGATATAAGTTGTTGTTATTGTAAGCTCATAATTAAGCCGTTTACTCAAACGCAATCTAAATAGCTTTTTGGGCAAATACATGAGGTAGGCTCAATTAATACTCATATTGTAATTCTTTTCTATTCAAAAGTTGAGGTTTTGATTCAATACCGGGAAGATCCACTAGAAGATAATGGCCAGCAGAGTCCTCTGTCCATCCAGAATTAGGCACAATCTCTTCAACAACTGGAGTTCGTGCCCGTGCCTGTGCCCTTGTTGTTACTCCAACCCTTGGAGTACCTCTTGCATTGGCCATTGATGGATGAACTAAAAACTAAAATAAACCTCAAGATTGCGAGAAATTGATATTGAAGAAGAAATGTGACAGTATTATAATTATCATGTTATATATTTGCCTCTATATAAATGTGTGTTCTGGTTTCCAATTTTCCACGTTTACCTGATGATCAAGTTTGATGGTTGGGTTGCTTTACTTGCTTGAACATTCATATTCCAAACTTGAACTGTAATGTGAAACTTAGGGTGGTGATGAGTTGATGACCTATGTAGTTTTCTAACATGTGGAAAAAAAGCCGACTATTCCTTGCTTTGCTTATTTCCAGGCCTCATAGTCTGTGGAACCAGTATTTCATGATTTCCTATTTCTTATTGATCATGCAAAGTGAACTTTAAAATAGATAAAAAATTATTATAACTTGGTCTACGTTCCTGGAATCGTTTTAATTTATGTTTAAACAAATAATTCTCTTGAAGAAAAAGCTACACGCGGGCAATTTTAGTTTGGGGGTCCCAATTTAATTCAATACTTAATATTCTAGTTTAGGGTGTCACACTACACTTCGAACCCTTCAATTGTGTCTCGAACTCATTATTCATTAACTATTCCATAGCGTGGGTCTATAATCTTGATTGTGGATAAGTTCTCTTTCTCGTTGGTATGTTTCTTTGATCATGGGTGTTGGTATGTTTCTTTGATCATGGGTGTTTTAAACTTGGTTGACATGACTTCGAGTGTCCCTAAAGGATGTTGTCTTTCTCTCATCTAAAGAACTTGGATTTTGTCGCCTTGAGGTCCCCTTTGAACTTGGACTAGTATTTCTTGAACTTGAAAACTTAAGCCTTTGACTAGAAGTCTCCTCAGTGTGATTTCAAATAGACCTGAGTACTTTGGTCTTTGAGTGACTACCTCAGAACTCCCTACAAATCACCTTTCTAAAAGCATGCTTGTGTTTGATTTTATCTAATTCAAGTAATTTCAAAATTTTAGTATTAACAATAATTCATTATGTTTTATCTAACTGAATTTCAAGGACAAAAAATAATTGGCTGCGCCCAATATGTAGTGAAAAATTCAAGTGGACAAGACAATAAACAAGCCGTCCATAGGAAAGGATCAGCACTCTTCCCTCTCAACGCTTCATTTGGACAAATGGCTCAATGCATATAATGGCACACAAATATATAGGGTATGAAGCGACATTGACGCATTCTCTTTTGTTGGTAATTGGGTTTTTACCAAACATATATTTACACACTCAGATATAGTGTTTAGAGTATCTAATAATATCGCACAAAGTTAGGGCGGTGACCAACTTTATACATAATAAAAGAAACATAAGCAAGATACAACAAACAAAGGACTTGTTCTTGAGGAGAAAATAAACATTGATTGGAAGAATGAAAGCTACCAAGCTTAGATTGGTGTTTTTTTGTGTATTATATCTTGTTGAATTCCCTACCCTGAGGGCTAACATAGCTCACTTCGACCAAGTTTGGCAGGAGCGATCTCAGCAGGCCAAACATGCAGCACAACAGGCTTTCAAGCCAAACCCTGAGCAAGTAACTGTTGATTTCAATAACCATGTGCACAAGTATGTCTTTTATCCCTAGTATGTTGCAAAAACATCAAACAACTAAGGTTGAGAAAAAATACTTTTTGGTATGAAGAGTTTTACTTTTTGAGCGTGAAAAGTCTCACATTGACTATAAATATGGATTAAGATCATCTTTATAATGAGGAGAGCAACTTTTACCTCTAAATTAGCTATTAGGTGGAGTTGGGTCTAACATAAATTTTAAGATTGAGCACGTGTTTTACCTCTGATTTCAGCAATTTTATGAAAAAAATCAAGAAAAATACTTTTTGGCATGATGAATTTACTCTAATGAATATAATTGGTTGAGAAAATGAAAATGTCACATATGTCGTTTTCAATCCCCAAAATTTTTCAAGTAAGATTGGATCTCTTATAAGTAGGAGTTCTAAATTTAACTACTCTTTAAAGGAAAGTGATTCACTGTGATTATTGACATTTTTCAGTACAATCATGAGATGTGAGTCATTGATGAAGATCAGATGATGGCTAAAAATTTGAGAGCATGTTTTACATCCAAATTTGTTGAACTTAGAATTTGAGTCGTCCAATCTTCATCCAACTGATCAAATCTCATAACCACATCTAAATTTGGCTTTAGTCAAACCAAATTCGCTTTTTAAGTGTTGTTTGAACCAAAAACATTTCCCATTTTAGACTAACACCGCCCTCGCCCACCCTAATTTTTTTATAATTTGAGTGCATGTTTACCTACAATTTGTCGAACTCGGAATCTTAGTAGTACGATCTTCATCTAATTGGTCACATCTCATGACATAATCCAAAATTGATTGTAGACAAACAAATTTCCTTTTTGAGTGTTATTTGACCTTGAAAGCTTTTCATACTTTGCAACATTACCTCCACCCATTTTGAAGGGAATGTTTGGATATCAATTGAAACAATTGTAAACAGACATTAACGTGTGTTTAAAGACAAAAAGTGAAAAAGACTTTTCTATTGAGATAAAAGTTCGTTAACATTACATGTATACACAAGCACAATTATTCATTGACAACATACATTGTCATGCATTCCTACTTTTCATAATTAATAATTTCTTTCTAATAAACCACATTGTTGAAAAATAAAATAAAAACTGCTCATGATTGAGTTCTTTCTCAAGCTCAAATTAGCTTGTGAGTGAGACTAGTTCAATAATTTCCTTTATGATGATGTATGTGAAACAACCTAATGAAATACTACTGAACAGGACTCTAAATGGTTCCAACGGGCTCAAGGAGGGCTTTAACATCCAAACACAAAGGTCCATGCACGGCCACAAATCCTATAGACAGTTGCTGGAGATGTGATCCAAACTGGGAAAAGAACCGTAAGAAGCTCGCAGATTGTGTCATGGGTTTCGGTCGCGGCACAACCGGAGGCAAAGGCGGCAAAATCTATGTTGTCAATGACCCCTCTGACAATGAACTCGTCAACCCAAAACCAGGGACATTGAGACATGCTGTCATTCAAAAGGAACCATTGTGGATCATTTTTGCACATAGCATGGTCATCAAGCTAAATGCAGAGCTCCTACTAACTGATCACAAGACCATAGATGCGCGTGGTGCGAACGTTCATATCAGTGGTGGTGCTCAAATCACAATGCAATATGTGAAAAACATAATCATTCATGGTTTGCACATTCATGATATCAAGAAATGTGGTGGTGGCATGATCAGAGACTCGGTGAATCACTTTGGAATCCGCACGCAGAGTGATGGCGATGGAATTTCAATGTTTGGAGCTAGTCACATTTGGATAGATCATATTTCTTTGTCCAACTGTGATGATGGCCTAATTGATGCTGTGGAGGGATCAACCGCCATTACCATCTCCAACTGTCACATGACCCATCATAATGATGTAATTCACATCAATTCTATGCATACATGGATTATCTTTTCTTTTCTCAAATTGTCACTCCCAGAAACGTCTTCTCAGAATTGATTGTAAAGAGATTTTGCCATGCAGGTTATGCTGTTTGGTGCGAGTGATTTGTCCTCAGGTGATAAAGTCATGCAAATAACTGTGGCTTTCAACCACTTTGGGCAAGGATTGGTGCAAAGGATGCCAAGGTGCAGATGGGGTTTCTTTCATGTTGTCAACAATGACTACACTCATTGGCTTATGTATGCCATTGGTGGTAGCCAACATCCCACCATCATTAGCCAAGGCAACCGCTTTATTGCTCCTAGTAACGCAGCTGCAAAAGAGGTATGAAGGCAAAAGTTAATTGTTATTCCCTGAGTTTCTCAATGTCTTTCATGTGATTGTTATTAAACTCAGACCGTCCATCATTCAGGTGACAAAGAGGGATTATGCACCTGAAAGTGTGTGGAAGTCATGGAATTGGAGATCAGAGAGTGACTTAATGATGAATGGAGCCTTCTTTGTTCAGTCTGGAAGTAAGGTCGCAAATATGCCCAAGACAGACATCGTTGCAAAGCCTGGTACTATGGCTGCAAGCCTCACTCGCTTTTCAGGTGCTCTAAAATGCGTAGTGAACAAGCCATGCTGACAGGCACATCTCACTGGATACTGGAACAGAGGCTGATCTAGGTTGTAGCACTAGTTCTAGTTATACAATACACCCCTTCTGAGGTGTTTTTCTTTCTTTTCTTAACCCTTTGAACATCATGTACAAAATAATAGAGGAACTAAAATGAAAAATATTAAGTAAAAGCAAACAAATTCTATCGAGGCACAGGGTCTAAAAATTCAACATCGCACGAGTGTTCATCTTTGGAGTTACATTTTAAGGAGGGCTGGCAACATGAGCCATTTCCATTTCAGACGTCTTCAATATCTACAAATGGTTACAAAAATCCCTCCCTCGTCAACTTTTTGATAAAATTTTACATCATTTCACAAAAAAAATTGAGGCTGGGGATAGCATGTGGCTTTCCAGCCAACCAAACAACTCAACTTTCTTCTTTTCTTAAACTAGTTCAACATGGAAGGTATATAAATTCAACCTAGCTGTATGAATCACAAGCAAACCAAAATTCCGAATCACTCGTCCTCCACATTTAGTCCACCAATCCGGTGCCGTCTCCTGTCAAAAACAGCTTTGAAAGATTCACGTTCAGCCCGGATTCGATCTTGAAATATGTTGTTCTTCTTTGGCTCCGGACTACTACGGATTGAACTTTCCTCTTCTTGTAATGGATTTGACTTCTGTACATAAATACAGAATAAAATGGTTTTAAAAGGTTATCTTTCCCATGGAGACAAACTAGATTTTTCATCCTTGTTTAGATGATAAAACTTCAAAGTTAGTAAAAAAAATGAGCAAATAGCATGCCCAAGACATACAGCCGATCAACTTCCGCCCAAAAAAATACGAAAAAAAGTACAAAATATCAAAACCAAATATCTCGCTCAGATAGATTATTATCAGATTTAACATCAGAAGAGAAAAAAAGACAACTAAATGATTATGAAATTTAAGAAATATGAAGTCAAACAACTAACCAGGTTGTATCCAGCACCAGCTCCAATCACTAAAGACAAAGCATTTACCTTCCTGGCAGAGCCAATTGAAAACCCTGTATTGCCAGCCTGAAAGGATAATTGCAAAGAAAGAGGGGCGGGGGTGCTGAGATTAAGCAACTGCCTGTAATAAAAGAAATCAAATCACCTGTCCCCTTTTTTGTCCCTTGGTTGTCCCTCTAACTTAAAGAGTGAATATTATACTAATTAAAGGGGGAAAATTATAATGGATGCATTATATTTCTATAGGAGGGACAAAGAAGGAGGGGCAGATAATTACAGTTCATAATGAAATCCACAAAAGCAGGTTGTACAAGATGAACAATAAGTGTTTCTGTTGTCTGTTTCAATACACACCAAACCTTATAATTAAAGTACACTCTTGATTATTTATAACGGTTTGACTAATTTCCCTTTTTCTATATTTCAGTGTCCTCCATGGCTCAAAGAAGCAAAGATTAAAAAACACAATCAACGAGATGAGAAGAGTAGAAAAAGGATAAAAAATCCATCTAGAAAATATATATATATATTAGAATCTGAAAAATCAGAAACCAATTGGATAATGATACGCATGGTACTGAACACCGTCTGTACCATTGTGTACTTGATGTCTTGGTTCAATCCCTGCACCACCCCTCCCAAGACCTTCTACTTTAACCCAAAAAGAATTTAAACAAGAGCGCAAATTTTTGCGACCAAAGTATTAAGGTTGAGATAGACTTCAAATGTTACTTTCTATGCTTTCAGACAACATCATTAAATACACATCATACCTGGTCACCCCAATGTACAGATTTTCGTTCCTTGCCATATTGATGAATTAACCCAGAAAGAGCATTTTTATTGCCCTTCATACCTTCAGTGTGAACAATGTCATCTTCCGTGAAATCTTCTGACCATTTGCTTTTACCCAATTCTCTGACTTCAGTTGCATGTTCTTCTTCAGCATCCCATCTTTTTCCATCCTTTACAGGACCTAAAATTCAAAGAGCTAATGACATAAACATGAAAGACACGGAAGTAAAACAAACCAACAAACTTTATTAAATTATAATTCAAAGATGATATTGTATACTAACTGAGGTAATAAAAAACAAGCTGCCAACAAGATACACAACTATGTTACAGTTGGGTATCAGTGATAAGATGCACCCAGAAAATACAATACTAAGTTATTAACAACACAGATAAACATAGCCATACAAACAGTAATGGGTTAAAGCACATTACTTGCATCATCCCTGACTGGAGGGTCAACAACTGTCTCAGTTTCTCTTCCTTGCACTGCAGGTAAAGCCTCACCTTGATCATCTTCCGTATCCATGTCAACCTGCAATATGTCATACGAAACCAGTCAGTCCAGGTAGAGCTATATTTCTTCTCCTACTACGGAGAAGGTTTCTTCTCAACAAGTCAATGGTGAAATCTTAAAATTCCCTTCAAAATCTCTTCTTATGTTTAGAAAGTAGCACTCACTGGGATAAATTAAAATGACGTGTTTAGATCCATAAGCTTCACACAGCTCATTACCCTTAAATGTATGCTGTGTAAAGCTAGATGATAAGCCATAACTCATTTACTTTACATTACTCAGAAGTTACTTTGCTCTAGAATAAACCATAGGATTGTATTTATTGCTTCTGTTTAGTGTTCTGATTAAGGCAGCTTCAAGAGGAACCTATTTCTGATGTACAGTAAGGTTGGACAACTTGCTTGCATTTTGTAAACCTCTTTGGCTCAGTTTTCTCTCAATTTGTTTGTTTTGTAGGATATATTGTTGTCCCTATGTACCTCTTCTCTTCTCTCTACAAAATTTTATCTTTAACACCACCTACCCCCAAATAAAAACAGAAACTAAAAAAACAATTGAAAGTTGGTCCCTAATATTCAAATTGCAAACAAAAGGTCAAAGGAAAAATATATCCAACGGCTACAATTACCTCCTGTATCTTGCTTTGTTTTAGATCATCTCCGTGAAATAATGACTGTCAAGTGAGTAAAAGAAACACAATGAAGTTAAGAAGCCATTACTGTTCAAGTTACACTATTTTCAGTTATAGCCTAAAAATGCCAAAACATTTTCATCCAAATAATACCAAATTTACAGCAAACCTTCATATCAAGCTGCAGATACAAGGATGGGGCATCTTCCCATTGCCCAGCCATCTTTTCTATGTCTTCCTGTGTAAATCCATGGACATTCCTCGCCGCACAACCCTAAATAGAGAAAAATATAAAACCAACATAATAGTGAAAAAATTGCTCAGATAAGAGGACTCACTCAGTCATCAATCAGCACCAAAACATGCAAACACTTGAAACCAAAGTGCTAATCCGGAATTCCATATTTTGAAAGGAAAACAGTAAAGAAACATGGAAAAGTTCTCTATCATCATGCAGTATCATGCAATGGAATATTTTAAGTTGCGAATAAGAAAGTTATATTTACTTTTGTAAGGAACAATAATAATAATCAGTTAGTTGTAAGACTAAGAGAAAGAAAAACTGAAAAAATGATACACAATGTTTCTCAGCAAAGAACAGATATACGCACCGCAGGGTCCTTGTAAGTGGCTTCTAAAATGTAGACTTCGTACCCCGATCTCTGAAAGGAAGAGGAATATCCATGAGCAAAGGAAACATATTGAACCAAAAAATCTCATTTTCTTGCTCTCTAATTCAAAGATCTATTTTGGTATGAAATAAATATCGATCATCGTAACAGTACAGAGGCCACTAGCATTCGTGCATGCACTTCAAACGAAATCAGCATATAATTCAGTTATAGAAGGCTGGAACTTCAGTAGGAGGCAGCTCATTTTATATAAAGCAAATGGTACAGGAAGTAACCTCCCCATCTAAAGAAAACACTTCAATATCCATTATCTTTAACATCCTTGTGCAATAATATGGGTTATACAAAGTCCACATTTACACAAGACAAACAACTAGGAAGTGTAAGAAAATAAAGAGGATTTTCAATGGTTAAGCTTAGTTATGTTTGCTACTTTCCCCTATAGAATCGCCATAAGAAACTGCATTTGCATAGTTTTACAAAACTAGATAAGCTGTCAGCGCATGAAACATGTCTACAACTATTTGAGAGGGCTAATGGAGAGAGTTTTACAAAGATATTGTTAGTTGTCTTGAGCACACATGGCAGAGGTTGCGAGAAAGAAAGAATTAAGGGCATACCTTTGCAGTTGCCCAAAATTGAGCAAAATCAGCTACCCGCAGATTGCGGTCATCCACTAAGACGAGGCACAAATACCAACAAGAAAAGGGTCAATTGTCGAACAAAACTGCATTTGTAGTTAGTGAACACATAGGCAGTGCATGGACACTGCATCATTCACCACTTAATCTAAAAGGAAACTACGTGATTGAACTTAATGTATTCTATAACAGCCAGCATAGATCCCTCAACCACTTCCTATGACTTCTATGCTTAAGTTATGATAATTCACCTAAGAAACTTTTTTTTCTTTTTGTTTTCTGAATAAACTAAGACTTTAGGTAATTTCACATAAACACTTCTACCAGAGGAGATTAAGTCTACATGTCAGTACTCAGTACAATTCTATTAAGAAGGAATCCACAGACAATGTCACAATATTGAGTATGTAACTCACAACAAAAAAGTAAGATTTTCCATCCAGAGCAAAATTGAGACCTCAATTTATGTAGGTACCCTAAATAGTGGAAATGCTATGTATTAAGAAAAATTTAGTTATAATATCTATATGATGCATACCAATAACAAAGGTAAAAACTCCTTCCTCAACTGTTTTCTTGAATGCTTTCAACATGCTTGACCGATAAGCCTGCCAGGACGGGAGAACGAAAAGAAGAGCATAAGCAGTTTTGGTAGTTAAGTGCATATACTGGTATTTGCAGAGAAATAAAAGCAAACATGTACATGTATTAAAACAAGAGTAGGACTTATTGGAGCATAGAACATCTGAATTATACAGCATTTCTTATGCACAAACATTTATAGATGACAAATATCCAAAATAAAGGAAATGAAGAAAGAAATTCCCTGTAAGGCTGCAACCAGGCTTCAATGACCTAATTTTCAATTTACAACCATATAACACACATTCCAGCTCCCAAGTCACAAACACTTAGCATTACAAATATTAGGTTCTCCTTGTCCAGCTCCCCCCTATGTCCCAATTTTTACAAATTCCTGATTTTTTAATTTGAAATGCATACAAAAGAAAATCTATAGACAAACAAAAGCCTCAAACCCATATAGACTGTGTTAAGATGATGTCTTTCCTCACTCAAATCTTTTTAACAAAATAAGTTCTAAGATAAACAATAAACATGGCACACTCAGCCCTATAGTGTCCTCTCTCTCCCTCTAGCCCTTTCCTCAATTCATTCCAAAGCAGAGAGAAGTTGCAGGAACAACACAAATCTAGTACTACAAACCTAAGCAAATGACAGAAAGCATCTGAAATCTTGATGAAATTAAAGAATATATATAATTTCTAAAAAACCACAGCTCAATATACGTTACAATTACCTCCTCCATTTCAGGTTCATAACAATACTCCATGACCTTTTTCATTACAGGCTTCTTGTTTCTGCCTGAACTTGAAGACTTTGATGCATCATTATCCTCAACCTTTTCAATAGACCATACAATTCTTAAATAAAGCATCCACCAGAACTTTTATAACAATTATAAGAATGTTTAGTCAAAAACAAACAAGCAAGAACGTATGATCGCAAACCTTTTCCACCTCAGTCATAAAATAATCATCCATAGAATGAATACGTGGAGCATCACCACCATTTTCAACCTCAAGATCACGCAACATCTTTGCCAAGTAACTCTTACCACTACCTGAAAAGGACACAAACATCGAGCAGGTAAACAAACCACATGCAAAATGGCCATGAAATGGCTGTCTCTGGTGAAAACAAAATAACCATAGAAGTCTTCTTCTCATATTCCAAGACCAAGAAAATACAAAAGCAGGTGCTTCCTCAATAATAAGCAACACAAATACATGGGAAATTACTGACGGTTCACATCTTCCACAATTTAAAAAACTTCTAAGATCTGTCATCACATGAATACTATTCATGAATTTTTGCTTCCACCCTATTCCTATTCCCTTTATATAAACAGAAAAACTACATATGCCATAGTAAACAGGCATCAAAACTTACATGCCATCAACAATTCACAAATGTAACAGATTTTCAACAGCTCTAGACAAACAATCTCAAGTAGCAAATAATAACAATCAATGAAACAGCAACACAAAGCACACCTGGAAGACCTCGAAATATGATAACAAAATGATCAGGACGGGAAGTTCGATGTGGATGCCGAAACAAGTGGGAGGCATCCACAAACTTAGGCTTCTCAGCAGAGAGCTGATTTCGTGAAAAAGATTGGGCATCTCCCAAGAACTGCTTTGAGGGTTCCTGCAAAAAAAAGAAAAACAAAGCTCAATCCAAGACTCAAAATTGCAAATCTGGGTTTACTTTGGAAATAAGGCTGGGGTTCCGGAACCTGTGTATACGAAGAAGGAGAGGAGGAACTCACGTGAAGAGGAAAAAGAGAAGGTGGCTGCTTGGGTGGAGAAAAGTAAGCTTTCATGGGCGGATCCATTGGAAGTGGAGGCGGTGGCGAAGAAGGAAGAGGAGGCTGACCCCTGAAGAATCTTGAACCTTCCATTTGACCCATGTTCTCGGAAAAACCGCCACTGCTTCCAGGAGGGTAAGGATAGTGATAGTGCCCATCCAGCTTCTGATTTGGCGGAAAATTAGCCTCTTGACCATGCAGTGCTTCATTGGAAGAGGGACGAAAATCATGGGGATTTACGTGCTCATGGTAATACGGTGCCTGTTGAGGATGATGAATTCCACCAGGAACATGATGCAATGGGTAAGGAGGGGTTTTGATTTGACCGTTGTGAAGGTGCGAATCGGAAAGAAAGCCGTTTTTATTCTGGTGGTGGTGGGGTGGCAAGGGTGGGGCGTAACCGTGGTGGTGGTGGTGTTGAGGTTGGGGAGGGTTGAGACCGTGATCGCGGATCAACTTCAATCTCCGTTCGTCCTCCTCGGAGAAAGGGTCGTCGATGATTCTTGGTCGCTTGAAGTTTCTTTCGGCGTCAGCGAGGTAAGAGTTGGGGTGGTGCGGCGGCGGCCAGGTTGGGTGAGGAGTGAACGGCGGAGGAGGGCAAAAGGGGAAGTGTGAGATTGAGCAGGTAGGGCATACATTGGTTTGAAATTGAATTGGTCTGGGACTAGGACGCCATTGATTATCCATTGTGGATGGAGATTGGAGATTGGAGATTGGAGATTCAGCGATCAATAGTGACAGTGTTACGAACCCTAACAGTAGCACGCACTTGGAAACCTTTGTTGTTGATTTTGGAATATGCAGTCACGGAGGGAGGGAGAGCGCGTTCTTTGCCTGCCAGTGCCAACCCCGCTAATTGGTTCTTGTGGAAACCTTTAATTTACTTCTTATGAATAAGAGAAACAAAATCACATTTTCAATTTCTCAAAAATTGGTTTGATTTCTATCTATAGTCTAATATAAATACAATAAACATTCATAAACATATGAAGAGTATGACACCTACAAACATATTATTTTTCTCTCTATCTCTCGATGTTTATCACATCACATTCATTACTTTTCTTTTCTCTTCATTTCTCTCTCTAAGTGTCTAACATTTATAATAGTCTATGAATCATAACTGAATATAAGTATAATAGATCAACTAAAAAAATATTGCAAATTAAATATTAAAAACACCCGTGCATTGCACGGGTTACTCACCAGCGATCTATGAATTATAAGTGAATATAAATATAATAAAAATTCATGTACTATTACATATGGTTTTTAACAAATTTACCAAAATTCAAATTACAAACATTTCATTTCCTTCCTGGCTGCCACCACCTCTGCTCCATCCTATCACTACCTCTGCTCTTTGATACAAGGGTTAAATTTGTTTTTAGTCCCTGAAATATACACTCTCATCTAAAATAGTCCTTATAAAATTTTTTCATAGTTTTTCATCCCTAGCAAATTTTGTTTGATTTAAAAACATCCTTATGATGTCATAATGATGACGTGTCTTTTATTTTCTCTAAATATATTTTCCAGGTGTACATTAGCACTCCTACCTGTAATAGTAAATCCTACATGTCATATTTAACCCTAATTCAGTAAATCCCTAACTACCCCTTTTCCCCTTTATCATTGATGCACCCATGAACCCACCGCTTTGTCCACCGTAGAAACAGAAACGCAGAGTGCGAGCAACAAAGAGAAGAAGAGTGAAGCCCAAAAAAGAAACGTAGCGACGAACAGAAGCAGTAGAGTGCGAGCGGGACAATGAGAAGGAAAGGAGGAAGATGACTTGATCGCTGCTGCGAGAACGAGAGGACAACAACGAAGGCCAAAGAAACATATTGTGAAGAGAGGGAAACCACCGCTTTGTCCACCACTTCGTTCAAGGTATGTGCCTGTTAGTAATCTAATATAATCCATAGATTATACTTTTATGATGTTATAAAGATAGAATTGTCAAATAATCACAGAAGTTATATTTTGCCACTTTCTAGCAGCAAGCTTCAATGTTCAGATATTGATTTTGCCCAAAATTGATTCTTATATCTATATGATGACAAAGTTTAATGAAGATATACACCCGGATATATAAATACACACGTGTAAATGCTATTTGATAATTTATAATGCCACATCACCATTATGACATCATAAGGATGTTTTTAAATCAAACAAAATTTGTTAGGGATGAAAAACTATGAAAAAATTTTACAAGGACTATTTTAGATGAGGGTGTATATTTCAGGGACCAAAAACACATTTAACCCTTGATACAAAGTCTAATTTGGGGGCTTCAATTTGTAAGATGCAATAATAAAAGACGTCGTGTTTAGCAAAGAAAAGAAAGTGAAGTGAGATCAAGGGAGTAAAAGAGGGTGAAACAAATAGACGATGAGGACAACGGAAGTCTCACGACGTGGAGCCCACGACACGACTGCTCTGGGCAAGGACCGGGACGACAACGTGGTTTGATGGTGTGTCAGTGACTTTGAGACTCACGGTAGCAACGATGGGCGCGGAACTTTGAGCTATTTAGGGGGGTTTATTGGAAGGGTCTCGATAGCCATATCTAATTGTTCAAGTAACAATGGTTCCAACCAAGCGGACCTCAACAACTCTAGAAAGATGTGGACATGTGAAGGTTGTGGCGGTCTTTGGCGAAAGGAAGGGTTGTCACGCTTTCTCTCTTTTTTCTTGTATAATCCGAAATGGGTTTGATTATGGATCCTACTTAGGCTTTTCAATTTCGGTCACACCAAATAACACATTCATTTGTTGTAAACCTTTGTTACTCTTGTTAATTTGTGTTGGTGGTTTTGGTCTTTCGCTAATTTCAAATTCATTTAGTTGCGTTTCTAATTTTTGATATATATTTTTGTCTGAATTCTTTCCCAAAATGGTGTTCTAATAAGTCATTGTCCTGATAGGTGGTTGGAGTTGCCAGCAATTTTCCATGAATTGTCTCTTGCTTAGAATAAGTGGTTCGCACGTGCTATTTGTTTTTCAGATTCTTCTCATGATGTTTCACTAATGGAGGATACTACTTCTCAATATCATAAGTGTGCAACTCTTATTTGTAGTATTGAAAACTCCTTATTAGATAGTGGACAACTTTTCCTGGATACATTTTGCGAAAAGAAAACAAGTGTACAGATTTTTGGCCAAATATAGAGTTTAGCAAGTTCATGAGTTTTGCATTGTGCCGGATCCTCCTGGTGAGTTAAAGACTAGTATAATGACATATGCTATAAGGACTTGTTTCGTTCGAACATAGTTCAACTTTTTTGTTTTTGTTACGACTTGTAACAAAAATCTACAATGGGAGAATAATCTTTATACCCACTTAGCCTAGTCGCTAGTGAAAATTTGAAAATTGTGAACGGTAAAACTTGCCTTAAACATGTAACTCGTTCATATACCAAACGTTTTCGTCAAAATTTGTACCAAACGTTTTCATCAAAACTACAACTTTAAACAAGATTAATCAAGTTAGTGTGTGTTTATATTTACATTTAAGTTGGTAAAAAACACATTTGCTTCAATGGCATAAGACATATGAATTGACAAAAACATATTAAAATTATCAAAATGTGTGGTTATAGGAATTCAAGCACACTTTTAAGCACCCGTAGGCATGTAAATTAATCTCATTGATTGAATACTCCATCTATTTTATCAATATACTTGCATACAATTTCAAAGAGATAAAATAAAAATAGGCAATAAAAAATATTATTCATAATTGAATATAATATTTATCAAATAACGCTTAAAAAGAAATTGAGAGAATACAATTTGTACACATGTACGCTCCTTTCATGATGATAACCTCTGAATTTATGTATTTTTATTTACTAATATTTCTCCATTTGACAATGATACTTGTTCTTATAAATAAGAAAGATATAAAATCAACTTTCCCACCTAAAATAAATAAATTAACAAATAATCCCCCTTTTTTTATTGCAATTGTCTCAATCTCTTAATTCTTTTTTTGAAAAAATATCGGTAAAACAATAAAAATAGTAATGTTTTTTAATTTATTTATTTTAAACTTGATACTAAGTTTTTTAATGTCTCATCCTTTCACAATCTTAATTTCTTAGTACTTCTATAAACAAAGTCATAATTTATTAACAATTTAAATTGAAATTGTGCAAAGTGAGCGATAATCCAGTTTCTAAACTTACATTACATTAGTTAAGAAAAGATTAATCAAAATTCAACTATTTTAAATTTATTTTAAAATCTAAAAATGTCATGGACCTCCTCAAATATACTAGTGATAGAAAAGCCTAATAAGAAATTAACTTCTCTAAATTCATGCTACAAACCAAAAATGTCAAGAGGACCTGCATTTCTAGTCTCTGTTATTAAACTACATTTCTAATCTCTATTACTCAACTCCTCTCATAACTAAGACTTAAGTTGATGGAGGAATCTCCCAATGTTCTGGCACAGGTCCAATATCATAGATAATTTCTCTGTGACAAGACCATACAAGTTTTATAGCCTCTGGTGTTCCAATTCCTGCACCCCTGGGATCACCCGCAGGTCCAAACCTACAATAACATTATTTTCAATATTTTGAAACATCAATTATTTGTCACCTACCTACAAGTAAATCAGATTAACAAAATACAAATACACTTACCAGTGATTCTGTGGAGCTCCAGTAGTTCTTGCTCTTAGACCAGCATAAGTAGTACCATTGACTGATTTGCCAATTACTTCCTGCAAATGTTTAGCAGCAAATCAGATAGATAATCCACCTATTTATGTTGGATATATGAGAGAAATCTTGGAAATTTCAACTTCAGAGAAAGGAGTTAAAACTATTATTTACCACAAAAATCTTGCAAGCAATTGATTTTATATGTAGAATAAACTTTTGCACATTATCCTAAACAACTATAACTTTGCTCCATGAATGAAATAAACAAAGTATAAACATATAAACATTGAGACCTGGTTACAAATTGATAAACTGCAATGCATCATACTGCATACATCCATAGCCAGTAAATTTGAGTTACAAAAATCTTGCCTGTAAAAATAAAGGATCATTTGAAACTACGGCAGCAGTTAAGTGGGCATGCATTTTCTCCAAAGCATCCAACACAATTGATAGTTGACTGCTTTTATAGTCAGTAACAATCTGCAAAGACAAATAAGAATTATTTATCTCCCAATAAGAGCAGAATGATATTATGAAGGCTTATGAGCAGTCTACTTTCATGCTCCAAGTGTCCTTTCAATACCTGAAAAGGTCCGAATATTTCTTTTGTTACTAGCTCATAATTCTTATCCTTCACAATTTCCTCAAGAGGAACATAAACAGCAGTTGGTTTAATAGCACCATAAATTGATGGAATTGAATGGTCCTCCAAAGGTCGACCCCCAAAGAGAAGCTTCGACCCTGGTATCTCAAGTAATTTATTCACGTGTTCTAGCATTGCATCAGTTGTAACCTGCAACATATGAGAAAAGAAAAATTAAGAATTTCAAACCTGGCATTTCATGAAAGAAAGTAGATAATTGTAACTTCTCTGCCAAAGATATATCAGCAAATTAACTACTAAATAAAATATTATACCATCCTGGTTGGTTGCAGGAAGAAATGGTTCATTAAAAACTACTTCGCTTTTGGATATATAGGGGTTCACCATCCACCAACAATGTCAAACAAATAATTTAGAACCTATATCAGCTAACAACACACAAACACTAAATTTGAGTCATTATCACAGATGTATGATACTACCATTAATCAAATTATATAAATAAATGAACACAAATTAGTGTCCAAGCTTCTAAAGGTCCATTAATCAATTTAAAGCAAAATGATCTAAATGACTGAGGACAAATCAACTGCGATAGCTGGTAGCATTTGGTATTTAACCTGAAAGCAGTGACTTATCTCCCACATGTCCTTAACTATTACACAAATACATGGGTAGCTTGTCTATATTTTACCCTAAAAGGGACGGCAATCGTTAAAACTATTGCATATAACTTATCACAATGAATATAACTTATCACAATGACACTAGAATCCATTCATGTTGTTGAAGTTAAAAAGGAATAACAAAGTTGTTTTCACTTTCATCAACTCAAAAAGAATTCCATAAACTTCAAAGGGTCCACAAAAACAATTTTAAATGTTAAATCCTAGATAAAAGGGAGGAAACAAACATTATTTCTTACAGTGAGGACTGGACCGATTGTCAAGTCCACTAGCTTTCTTCTCTAAGCATGATCATTAAAACTATTGCGCATAACTTATGGAAATACTCTATAATCCATTCATGTAAAGCTAAAAAGAATTACAAAGCAGTTTTGACTTAGAACACCTTAAAGAGAAAATTTCCATAAACTTCAAGGGGGGCACTGAAACAGTTTTAAATGTTAAATCCTAAATCAATGTACAAAAGGGTGGAAATAAACATCAGTACTTACAGTGAGGACTGGACCAACAGTCAAGTCTGCTAGCTTTCTTCTCTCAGCAAGATCTTTCAACTTAGATATCAAGGAAGTTTTAGACCAGTTCTGCACAAGGGAGGTCAAAACCCTAGAGTTAGCAAACTTGATGCATAAAATACATCAACATTACAACTTCATCCTAGCTCTTGAGGATATTTAACCACGAACAAAATTCTCAAAGACTCAAAGTAACCAATATGACTGACCTCATGCACAAATAACAATGATTGTGCCGAGCACTTCTGACCACTGCATGCATATGCATCCTGGTCACAGACCCATGCGATGTAATCTTCCTGCAATAAAAAAACAGTAGATAAACAATTATAGAACAGAAAACTGAGTCAATGCCATTCTAAAATCCACAAAAAATCATAAGAAACCTGATGGACATCAGGGCCCAGTATTTTCCAGTCAAATCCAGCATCTTCCAATTTAATGCGGCCCTTCAAATCACCAGCCAACTTCTCTGCCACTCTTGAACTACCAGTAAAAAGGGTCATCCGTGGATTTGCCTGTAAAAACAATACTACTTCGTGATACAACATCATTATCATTATGTAACAGGGACATGTAGCCGCATACAGGTACAGATATATGATTATCACAAATAAAGTAGCTCAAAAGACAATAATATCCAATAAAATTACAAATCAAGAACAAGGACAACAATATGTGTTGAAAATTGAGATAATCATGAAGTAAAACCATAATATGTTTTGCAAAATCGTCTGAATGCTAAAAAGAAGGCACCAAACAACCAACCTCCAGTAACAGCTTGTTCATTGCCTTCCCGTCAGAATTTATGAAGTCTACATCTTCTTTCGGTAAACCACAGGTATGAAGAAGGCGCAACATTTGCTCCATGACAATGCTCACCTAGAACAGTGAGTAAATAATGCAGAGTCACATCGTAGAATGATTTGAATTTTAAGAGCTAAATTTTTTTTAATATTACCGAAACCTAACAGAAGAAAATCAAAATAAGAATGCCAAAGTGCAATAGATGCAATGGACGAAAATGCCAAACAAATCAGAAAATATTGCATGGCAGGAAAAATATCTAAAAATAAAAGCCATCGCATCACCATTATTTTTACCATAACTAATTGCTAGTCATATTTCATGTAGTCTAGAAGCTAGCCTTCTCGTATCAATTTTGTATTAGATGTGATGTCATAAAAGTCTGCCACAGTCAGCTGAAAGTTACCTTGCTATCGACTTTAAGGACTGGCTTGTTGCCCATATAAAGTGCACCCATCAATTGAAGGACTGGAATTTCTAAGGGAAAATTAAAAGGAGTAATAATTGCCACCTGCAGAAACACACTTTCAGCTTTAAGATTACACAGAGACAGGAAGGTGAGTGTTTACGGTATGCGAAAAACTGCACGACATTTTCACGTGCACTTTCAATTCCAAATCAGAAATCATCTTTTCATTTTTCCCCCGTTTTCTTCAGTTGAAGTCGAATCAATAGAACAAACTTTTTATACAGCAACAAAAGCCTTATCCCACTAAGTGAAAATAAACTTTTTATAACAAGATAAAAAAAACTTTTACTAGATTTAAGAAAGCCCTGAACGTATAAAGACTGGGCTCTTGAAAGCAAGAATACCAAAGCAAAGTCCAGGGTTTTTCCTTTCCATCATAAGTACCTAATTGAAACCTCAGGAAGTATTCATTTTCCTTTTCTTTTTTGGGAAAAAAATAATATTTGTACTTAATAACCCCAAAGGAAATTGGCCACTCTAACCAAGGCCATCAATGTATTTTGGCTAGATATACAGATGCAACTGAAGTGCCATCTCAAACAGTTCTACCACATTCCGCGTTCTTAATACTAAATCAGAACCAGAGAACTAATATAAATTACTGGGTTTTATTTTAGAAAACATGCTCTTATTTCCCGGAGTAAGCTCAAACCAATTACTTCCGTAAATTAACTTGCTTTCCCTCAAGGTAATTGATAATTTTGGCACAAAGTTATTGGTGGTGAGAGAACGACAGTATTTTCCCCCCTTCAGAACAGGGTATTCCGATTAAACTAAAACAAAACATAATCCTCACCGGACCATATGGCCAACGAAAGCCATGACTTTGTTGCCCAAGATGATTTCCAGGTACTGCAAAAGATCTTGCCAGAAATCGAACCTGCCAAGGATTTGTTGAAATGAACAAGGACAAAGAAGAAATCACTAAAGGAATGATATGAACTTTGTAATTTAATAACGAAACCACATAAGAAAATGTTAGTTAGTTCATTGTGTGTAGTGTGTATGCATGTCAGGGTTAAATTCTTCAACTAAAGATGAATCCAGGCTTTAATGACAGAACTCAGAAGGAAAATTATCAAATCTACCCGCCAAGGGGTAACTAAGGATAAAATGAGTATCAATCTAGGTTGTTCCATAATTCTATATCATAGTACATATTTGCACTTGAGGTTTCACTCATTTAGCACCAACATGTCTTATTTTGATATATATGAATATCAATTTAGGTTCTGCCATCATTTTATATCATAGAATGACATATTTGTTCTTGGGAATTGGGATTTCACTCATTTAGCACCAACATTTCATGTCTTTTATTTTGATGTACCTGATCTCCACAAAAATTTTCCAGAAACTTCTGTGTCACATAAACTTCCCCTTGAGCCTGATGGTAACTCTTTGGAGAAACTCTTTGGATAAGCCTTGTAAAGAAATCCTGAACCTGAGAGTCACGCAGAATAAATCACGTAAAGTTAGAAGATTTGAATGCAACAGGTGACAGTACATAACCCCATCAAGTAACATACAGCAGCCAAGTCTTCTCCCGCAAGATATGGTTGGTTATAGGATTAAGCAACTTTCTAATCTCTTATAGAGCTCAATAAAGTAATATGAGATATGTATGACAGTAAAATGAGATACCTTAGGAAGAGATAGCATGTGAGCAGCCTTAGTAGATACGTCTCCCAACATAAGATATCTGCATAGGATTTGTCAAAAATACCTACTTCAGACTTCATACAAATGACCAATGTATGACAGTAAAAAGTTTATTTATTCTCATTCTTATCTTAGGCAGCTTCAGAAAGAAATGGCACTTTTGTAATTCAAAGAGCAAGCAAAAAATGAAAAGAGAAACCATTTTCCTCAAACCCTTAGTTCCTACTTCCTCCTCCTAGCAAAAGTTTGAAAGGTGAAAGTTCATTCTGTAATTCAATCCTTGTTTAGCCACGAAATTTGGAATTGGGAAGATACAAGAAAAGGATTACCACTTCACCATCTGAAAATCACCTCACATTTCTATTTTAAAAAGAAAGTTAATAAATTGATGTATTGTTTTCTATCCAAATGTAAATTAGTATAATTGTACAAAAATCCAAAACCTCCCGGAATAGTCAATATCCTCCGTCAGCAAAAGAACCCATTTGGACAGCAATCTCATACAATAAACAACAAACGGCATAGAGGTTTTATATTGACAGATGAGGTTGCCAACAATTTTGTGGTTTTTTGACCTAGATGACAACCATTAATCCAAAGGGGGAAATTGAACTCTTTATATGTTTCTATAAAGGAAACGGAGAATATATAAGAAGGTTAATAGGCACATACCTCTCTGGGGCCTTAAAAGGATTGTGTAAACCATGTTTGGGACAGCTGGACAAGCTAGATACAAAGGGCTGATATGAAAATCACAAGTAAAATTTTAGTCATGATCTCTGTCTCAAAACAACTGTTGAACTTCAATCAACACATCTATAGCTGTCAAACTGAAATTTTTGTTTCTTTTCTTTCTCATAAAATGGTGAGTGGTGACTGATAATCAATGCCTCAGTCACTCAATATTTCTTAGTTTGAAAGAGTGAGGAAGTAATCAAATAATGCACCTTTGAATATAACTCAGTTGAATTCACACTAAACAGAAGTTTTCCCCGCGCGCAACAAAAGGATCATATCTCAAAATAAAATATTAAGTTAACCAGACAAATATTTCATTATAGTGGTGTACCTGAATGCCTGCTTCATCAATTTCAGCAACTTTAATAAATGAGTCTCCATTTAAAGGATCCACAACAGTATTCAAGTTTGAAGATCCTACCCATTTACCCTGCACTGAAAATGACGACAACACATTCAGAGTGATAGTCATTGAAGCATGGCATAATAAGTTTAATTTAAATTGAATTAATTGAAAAATAAGTTGGGCAGAAATTTACAACAACACTTTGTATAATTCAGACTTTGATGAATAAAAGAAGAAATGATTTCCAATATCTTTCTATAAACTTAACATTTAACAAACTGCTGGATTTGATAGAACTTGATCAGCAGGTTTGGAACCTTACAGACAGAATCATAGGCAAAAAACGAGTAAATTTGTATAACAGCAACCTTTTCAGGTCTTTATTCATCAAAATTATCAGGAGTATTATGTTATTCTTAAGAACAGTAATCCTCCTATATGAAAATGACAGAAACGTCAGAGGTTGTGAGGCCTACCCAAGTTCAAAACTTCAGCAGGCCTTGAGCCTGATACCTCTTCTGCCTCTACTGTGGCAAACTGTAATGAATGAGCATACCTGCAGGATATTGCAAAAATGAATTAAGCGCCCAAAAAGCATAATAAGACTTGTTTTAAAATTTGTAAGCATAATGAAAATAAAGTCATAAGCTATTTCAGAAAAACAAAGAATCGCCCAGTTAAAGCTTTAAAAAAAATGAATTGCATTGCAAAATGGCTATTCTTGCACCCATATCAGTTGTTTAACTAAAAAATTATGAATTATCATATGATGCCCTAGCTGTTCTTGACTTGAGTTCTGAAAAATGAACTAATCCCAAAATCCATTAAATTGCAGCTAGAAAAATTAGATCAGGTAATTGTTAAACAGTAATTAGATCATGAACTAATCCCTTAACAATTGTTGAACAGTAATTAGATCAGATAATCATTAGCTAGATCGCTTATTCCTCAGTCAATTAGTCAGATTAAGTGTTTTTTTAACTTCACATTTCAAAATGTTCTGTAACTAACAGTTTGAAAACAAGCTCTGACGTCTGAATCTCAACCTTCAAACTCATAGGAATATGAGATTTTTGTGAGTGGATCATCGATCAGATCATAGAAATGCAAACAGGGGCTATCTCATCTAAATCACAGAACAATTTGGGTACTGAACTACTAAACTTCACTAATTGAACCAGAATCAATCAGCATACAGAGAATTTAAAAATCGAATAACTTCAAATTCTTTGTGAATTGAAGAGAAAAATTGATACCGAGAGAAAGAAACAAATGCATTGTGGTTGCTGCTTGGAGCTGAAACCCTCGCTGCTCTGTTAATCAAAACCCTGAACATGGTGATTTGATTAGGTTGAACAGCACTCACTCAGTTACACTCAGTTCAGTCCTATTTATAGAGATTTCTGAAAATTTAATAAACAAAAAAGAAAATTTATTTCAGATGGATCTGTAGTGTTTTTTATTTGATCTAATCTTTCTAGATACGGGAAACACCTGTGATACACGTATCTATGAGTCAGTTGCAGAGAGAGAGTATGAATGGGTCTTACTTACATGACAAATTCTGGTACGAAAAATATTTTTTATAGAATCGATTTTCTCGTAAAAATAAATAAATTTGATTTTATTTAAATTTATTTATCAATAAGAAGTATTCGCTGTTGTGTATAAATAAAATTGGGAGGTTATTTTTATCTTTTTCATATGGGCATTACTATCTTTTTTCAGAGGCTGGTTTTGAAGATTGATAAATCTGGTAATTTGAAGCAATTAGACTGATTAGCCTTTGAAATGTAATTTATAAAATAAAATTATGACAAAGCTTCTAGCGAATAGATTGAAGCTTGTCCTTGGCTCACCTAGCTCTTTGAATCAGTGTAGCTTTGTTCTAAGGATGCATAATATTGTTATTGCGCAGTAAGGCTTCCATTCTATGAGGACGTTGCGGAGGAAGAAGGGTTGGGTTGGGTTGCAGTTAAGGTGAATATTGAGAAGACCTATGATAGAGTTAGAGTTTTTACATGATACTCTCTATGATATTGGGTTCTCTTAGGAGTTTTGTGAATTGATTATTTGTCGTGTCAGCCTATGCTCTTTTTAGATTTTGTTTAATGGGGAGAAGACAATGAGATTTTTTCCATCGAAAGGTATCCGCCAAGGTGACCCAATCTATCCTTATCTCTTTATTTTTTGCATGGGGATATTAGCGTATTTGATTCAAAGAGAGGTGGATAATTTTAATTGGAAGTCAATGGTGTTGTCCGGGGGACCTCCTATATCCCACTTTTTTTTTTTTGTTGATGATTCACTTTTGTTTGGTGAAGCCTCTATTGATTAGGTGTGTGTTATGCGTAATTGTTTGGAGAAGTTTTGTGGAGCTTCTCATCAAAAGGTTAGCTTGGAAAAATCGAGTATGTTGGTGTCTCGTGATATTCACTATAGGGTGGCTTCTCAATTGAGTCAAAGGATGTGAATGTTAACTTTTGACTTTATCTTAGATATAACTCAGCAATGTATATCGTTTAGGAAGGCGAACACTCTGAGTCTAGGAGAGTGGCAACTCTCCCTTACTATTGTATGCAAACACTGTTTCTTCTGAAGTATGTTTGCTCCCGCTTGGTGTTCACGTTTTGCATTCTCCCTTAGCAGAATGGCGTAGATTATTGTTCCAAGATGTGTATGAGGCTTTGTCCTCCATGACTGTCTCCGAGTTTTGCCACTGCATTCTACCAAAACAAAAATTATATAAAAAGTATTTATAACTTTTTATATTAAAAAATTAAATATTGATTTGAAAATACATTAGAATGACAAGTGTCATCTTAAAAGGTAGTGAATTAATAAATTAAGTTATATATTAAACTTATTAGTTTGTAAAGTAATTTATCGAAACTAAAAATAATAAAAAACTAAAATAATTAATTTTATAATCTTTAAAATAGTGTGAAATAATCTCTTTTAAGTAGAAAAATACTTTTAAAGAATACTATAGAGTATCTATATTAAATATTTTTTCTAAAAAGTTAAATATAATATTCGTGTATTTTTTTACGGATATTATAGTATATATCCGTTTCAAAAAAGATATTATATTATATTACACGGATATGATATCCGTATATGAAAAATATCTTAAGGTATAATAATTTATTAAAAAATAAAATAATTCAAATTGATAAAATAATTCAAATCAATAAGTGTTTGATTACACTTAAGTTACACATACACTAAGATAAGAAAGAAAAAATAGGGAGAAATGAGAAATATAATAGGTGATGTGTAAAGAAAGAAGAGAAAAATTGTGTTTATAATATTCCCAATGGTTTTGACAACTTAAAAATTCTGTTTTCAAAGTTCTTTTGCATCCCCTCTAATCGTGCAGCGGCGGATGATTGATGAATGCTGCAAGAAATAAAATGTTGATCAAAACACAAAATTTTATCCTAGTTCACCTAATTTGGGCTACGTCCAGTCCTTAGTCATCTACCAAGATTTCACCATAAAGCAGAGTATTTTTGTATGAGCCTCTCCAAGCTCAACGAGTGTTATGGGGACTCCTCCCAAGTGTTTTTTGTTCCAGCCTGTCCAAGCTTTTGAATTTGCTTAAACGGGACTCCTCCCAGTATTCTTTGATCCCCTGCCCTTATGGGTGTTGAGTTTTTATCAGGAATCCTCCCATGTAGTATTATGAGGACTCCTTCTTTCAACATAGTTAAGGTGCGCGCTCAATTTATACTTTCAGGTAAGGTGCGTTTGATTTTACTAGTTTGCAACCTTCATTGAGTATTTACAGGATATAGCTTAATAAACATTGAAATGCTCTCAATCCTAAACTTTAGATTTGATCAGATAGATAAAGAGTAAAAAACCCTTTTTCTAAATCACTCTTTGCTTTTCGCTTACTTGCTCATTTGATAGACGTTGGTTGAGAATTTTTCTATCTTGCTTTTTCTTTAGAGGAGTGTCTAGGATTTGCAATGAATATCACAACCTCTTGGTATTTTTCATAAGAGTTGATTACACCAACACTCTCTCACTCTGTCTTTATCTTGCAACCTCTTATTTATATCTCTATGAGATGAATATGACCATTAGGCTTGGAGGTTCAAGTTCTTCGTCGCAAGTCATAGCTTGAAGCTTTGGATTTGACGCTTGAGTCTATCTTCAATGTTGATCACTGCTTCAACAACTTTTTTTTCTCAAGACTTAATTGTGTAGACGTTTGGAGCTTGACTTGAGTGAGCTTTCTTCAACGGATAAATTCTTCATCGTCTCCTTGCTACGTTGGATGGATTTGACGCTGACAGCTCATGACAAGGAGTCTTCCTAATAGAGTGATATCAACAGTAGCTTAGGTTATTTGTGCAGTCGATGCTTCCTCTTTTGTGAAGAGGGTTACATTGACAAGACTCTTTGGCAATATGTGTTGAATTTCCTTTACAAGCTTTCTTTGAACTCGTGCATTGTTTGAAGTGTCCAATTGTCATTAAGTGCATCATATAAGTGTGGACTATCTTCAATGGACTTATACCTTTCAGCTTACTTTAATTTTAAACGTACCACATATTTCTTGTACCATGCTTTATGAGACAATGAATATTTCATGTTGAGCATAGTCTGGTGAATCTTTTGACTTTGTAATATTTTTGAAGCAGTAGGATCTTTTCTCTTGATAATATGAATTTGAAATGTTTTGCTTCAACCTTTCTCATGACTCTTTGTGCACCTCATAACTTGATCTCTTTAAGTTGATGAATTGTCTTTGTGAGCTTTGATTTCATGGTCACTTCATTTTTATGCTTTGACTTTATGCTCTTTTGAGAGACAACATTCATTGATGTAACTTGTTTGACTTTTTTTTGGATGATGTATCTTTAGTCTTGTGAGTCTTGCTTCTTCTTCATATTAGTAGATGAATTTGACTCTTTGCATATTTCAGAAGCTTGAGTGTTTCGTCTTTTATACTTTGAGTATAAATTGAAGCTTGTGAAAGACGTTTCCTTTGGAGGACATGCACATTTAGTAGATACTTTGAAGCTTGTGTGCCTTGCCCTGTATTCTGCATGTGAGTAGACGTTGTCCCTTGTACAATTTCTTCTTGTTGTTTTGTAAGGCTTTGCACTTTGAATTTGTCATTGAGGCATATGCTAGTGCAGATTTGGATTGAATAAATAATCAACTTTAAGTTTCTCCAGGTTTTATATCATTGATCTTCTTTCTTCATTTTGCTTGGTCTTTGTGTTTGTTTCTAATTAACACTTTAGATTTCATAAGATCATTAGCTTTTATAAATTTTCCTCTTATTATCATCAAAACTAAGATAAGGTCAGGAAATAAGAAGGAGACTTATTAACTTAACAAAAATGAGATAGAAGAGAAAGAGATGTGTGAATGAATCAAAACAATCTAAATATAGAAAATATTTATTATAAAGATAAGGGATATATTTCTTTAACTATTTATTTTAATGCTTGTCTTTATGAAAATATATTTTCATGTTTAGTTTTTTGTTGTTGTATTAAACTGTTCTCACAATTACGACCGTGTGTGGTGAAAGCCAAATGTCTCTCCAAGAGTGCGACTCTTACGATTCGAACTTTGATCCTCCTTCCTCGGTCAACAACAAGTTCCAAGTGATTTGACTGTAGAAATGTGCCTGCACTATATGCACATGGACCACACATAATATATGGAAAGAGACAGATGTGTTGCTCACAAAGAATAATGAAACTGGTTAGTGATGTGTTGTTGTCTTCCGGGAAGGAATTGTATCACTTGGCAGATTAAAAACTAACGGTGACATGTATGTGAAAGGCGACATTGTTGAAATAAAAAACTCGTGGATTTTATACACAAGTTGAAGTAATATATAAGAAATATAGGGATATAACTATGCATTATATCACCTTACAGATTTATCGTTTTGGGGTTCAACATGTTCATTATAAGATGATTATTAAATTGTGTTGGTGAACTGATATCACCTGTAAAAAAAATTGAATAATTATAGCAGTAACAATGATGAATTGAAAAACTTATCGAAATTGTCTAGATCGTGTATAGCAATAGGCAAAAGACTCCTCAAACCGGTTTTAAATCTATTTGCAGGGTCAAGTTTGTGTTCTCTACAAATGCATTTGAAACCAGTTTGAGGAGTCTTTTCTCTATTGCTATACATCTTGTCTGTTTAAGTAAGTTTTTCAATTCGTAAGTGTTACACTATATGCATGGTATGATTATTTGATTTTTTTTCAAATTTTTCCTTATTAGCGTCAGCCTGAGCCAACACTACAACATTAATCACAGAGTTGGCATATAGAACGGACATTTATGGAAGAACAACAATGTCAGATGTCTTATCAAGTGTGTTGCGCCGGTCACATGACCGACACAACACGTTACCCTAAGCCGCTTAACGACAGCCCCTACGCTGACGCTATGCCGACACTAAATCAGCTATAGCGTTGATTTTTAGTTTGTTAGTGTCAGGTTTCAACCGACGCTATTTAATGTTTTCTTGTAGTGTACATGCCATTTTATTAGTTAAATTTATTAACAGATCTATTTTTTGTACAAATATGATAGGATCATATGCAACAACCTGAGAATTTTTATGAGATGAAGAAATATAAATTGGAATTTGAGGTTGAGCTCCTATAGGAAACAGTGTGAAAATTAAACTGATGAGGGAAACCGTGGAAATTTTATTTGGGATGCTGTCCCAAACTTAGTAGACATGTATGCAGCAGGCACAAACATTCAATGTTGCATTTGGGTTATTTTGCCAAACCTACCTTGCCTCCTTCCTCATTTTTTCTGTCTATATGATGCACGATCGACCTCTGTGATAATAATAATATACGAACGAGTTGTCATTACATAAATGGGTAATGGCCTGGTAGCCACTAAAATAGGAGGACTTTGATACCCATGATCAACATTATATAACTGTGGTTAGTAATGAATTTTAAATACTTTTTTTTCTGTAATATAATTTTGAAATAACAAAACAATGACTACGAATAATTTTTAATTTTTTTAAAAATATATTCACTCAAATAAAAGAGACTCACTGGTATACAAATATACGAGTCATTATTTTATTGAGTGTAACTTGATGAAGGGTATCAAAATTAAACTCAACCAAGAGAGTACTAATGTAGCGTTGGCTTATTGTCAATTTTTGTCATACGATTTGAAACCAAAGTAGTGTTGGACCGATTGACGCAAATGTACATTAATTTTATTAAATTTTGTGTTGGTTTGGTCACGCTAATTTGATTTTGGCCTAAATACATTTTTAGTCCCCTTAGTTTTAAGTTTGTGTGATTCTCGTCCCATTACTTTAAATTACAGAATTTTAGTCTCCATGCTTTTACTTTTGGATGATTTCAATCTTTTACTTTCAATTTCTCAATTTTAATCCCTAGATTTTTTTTCTAATGCTGCAATCAAATTCCTCCATTAAAAATATCATCAAATTTTAAGTTAACATTGATGATATCATCAAATCTAATAATCCATGTGTAGTTGATGTGTTAAAAGATTGGAAATATTGGATTAGCACGTCAGCTGCCACATGAATTAACCTTAATGATATCATTGAGATTGACTTAAAATTGGATGACGTTTTTAATGGAGGGGCTTGATTGCAACATTAGAAGAAACATAGGGATTAAAATTAAGCAATTGAAAGTAGGAGGACTAAAACACCTAAAGCTAAAAGTTAGGGGACTAAAATTGGACAATTGAAAATAAAAGGATTAAAATCACCCAACCATAAAAGTAAATAGATTGAAAATGCATTTAAGCCTTTAATTATATAATGATAAAATGAATAATAATAATAATAATAATAAATCAAATATATAAATTAAATACGCTAAGTCAAATATTTACATATGAATTAAAAATAATATGGAAAAATGAATACAAACATAAGACCTAAGAATGAAAACAAACCAGTAGTGGCACCTCTAGGGAGTGAGAGGTCTCATCTTCCACTGGTTGATAATCCCGATCTTCTGCTTAGTTAGAAAATGAGGGTGAGGTAGCTTCCTAGTACATGTGGAAGCAACTCCAGATCCTCGCTCAAGCTGAGTGAGATGGTCAAAATTGGCGTTGTACATGCATGGCCTCAACTTGTGGCCGGTGACACGATCCTTCGTCCATTGTCTCTAGCTTGGACCTCTCAGCCTCCGTTCTGGCCATCTCAACTCATATCTAGCGGTTGCAGTCTCGAGTTTGTAGGTCACCTCAAGCTCGGCTGGTCATCTCACCTTCGCCTCGGTATTATACTGCCTGTCTTCACCACCTGGGCCAGAATAAGCCCGAGACTCTCTAATAAGTGAGCCACACTTACTCGAATGTTTGAGGACAAGTCAGTCATGCCATAACATCATTCGCGAGTATTGCCCTCGACAACAACCTTCCATATCAATATCGGTCGGTGCTAATTGCCGTAACTAATTTTACACTTTCTTGTAGTGCAAGAAATAGTAATTAATGATGAAATCATAAAAAATGTATATATATATATATATATATATATATATATATATATATATATATAAATAAGATGTATCTAGTGAGAAAGTTCTTCTTGTATGAGAATGGTGAGAATAAACCGTGACCGTAAGATCTAACAATGAGTGGTCATGATTAAAAGAAATAAGTGGTCACATGACCACTTAAAAATGTCATGTGACTTTTTAAAAAAGTCACGTGGCTTATTTCTTTTAATCATGACCGCTCATTGTTAGATCTAATGGCCACGATTCATTTTCACCATTCTCATATAAGAAGAGCTTTCTCACTAGATACATCCTATATATATATCACAGGTAGATTTTCATGTAATTTTATTTTCTTACAATTTTCTTGTAAATTATTTCATTTAGATCTTTCCACAGGTTTTTAGGGTGTTTCCTGGGAATATATTTACTACAAAATTTTACTGCATTTTTGGTGGAGATTTTTCCTGCGGATTTATTTCTTGTAGATTTACCTTTGTTTCTTATGGTCCTTTTTATAGATTTTCAAAGAGAGCTTCCTACGAATTTAAACCAAGAACTATAATAATAAACATCCCGGGTTGGAGCACTCCTTATACTTAATTTGTTGACTTTTTAAAAAATGATATTAAACATCCCTTTCCACCTCCATTTAATTTATACTTTATTTTTCTCTTTTAACTCATTTTTCCTTTCTCATCATCACACTACATATTAGACTTAATTGCAGTTTTGGTCCCTAATGTAACACGATTGTTTAATTTTGGTCCCATCTGTTTAAAATGGGCGATTTTGGTCCCTTTATTTTGCGAACGTGCAATTTTGGTTCATCCGTTAATTGACTGTCAAAAAATTAACACTGTTAACCTATGTGGCACTGCTATTTACATCACCTTCACTTATTGCACCACCATTTCTTCTAATCTCACCCTCCTTTCTTCTAATCTCACCTCATTTGAGCTACATGTGTAAAAAAATAAAGAAAAAGAAAATATAACGAAAAAAAATAATTGAAATTAAGCACAAAGAAAATAAATAAAACACGTAAATTAAAAAATGAACCCATATCTCCTTCGGTTCTTCTTCAACCCTTCTTTCTCTCCTTCATCACAATTCACAATACCACCACCCCACCAACCTAGATCTTCTACTTTGACGTCCATTCAAAGATCAAAGGCGCAATTTCTTTGTAAAAAAAAAACCAATCAACTTTTAATTTGCAAACTCAACTTTTCTGTCCAAACCCCCCAAATCAACCCCTAATTATCAAAATTGCGAGGCTGAAGTTCATGATGGTCTAGACGGCACTCCCGACGGCGTTCACAACTGGAACTTGTGAGGCTGAAGTGGCAAGAGAGGTCGAGACCAATACGGCTTCGAGGCGGCGCGCCATGCCTTGTGGTGGATGTGTCTTCGCCGTCATTGGTGGTGATTGTGCCGATTCGATGAGGCGGTGTGAGATATTGCTCGCGGTGGTTGCTAACGGTGGGTGTTTGAAATGTTTGTGTTCATGCTCCTTGCAGATCTGAGTTTTTGTTGTTGTAGACAATTGTTTCTTTTTTGTTCTAATTATTTCTGAATTTTATGTTGTTTTTGGATTTGGGTGAGGGGAAGAGGAAAATGTTGTTTATATATTTGGAATTTATCTTGTTTCTCGAATTTCTTGTTGTTGGATTTGATTATGTGTTTGTTGTTGTGAAGAACATGAATGTGAGTTTCTAGGAAGAAGATGAAGTTCCCCTGTTCTGGTTTGCTATTGTTGATGATGATGAAGAAGGTGAAGATGACAATCAAGAGATGAAGTAGGAAGAAGTAGACGATGGAAGGAGGAAGGAGAAGAGAAAAGAAAATAGGGGAAACACTTTATGCAAAAACGCGTTCTGCTGCCCCTGTTTATTAAGGTTGTGAGAATTTCGCTTTTCGTCTGGGATGGACGAAGCTTGGGGATGAAAATCAAAACTTGACTTCCTGGTCGCATGGTATGGCCTTCGGGCTTGGCTTGGCTTCCACTCACCTTCATGTCGCCTTGACCTTCTCTGCATCTGGCTTCAATTGAAGCTCTTCTCGCTTCTGGTTCGTGTTTATGTAAGGACGAGGAAGAAAGAAGAAAAGAGCTGTTACAATCACGTGGGTAATCACGTGATTCACTTAAGGTATTTACTGAAGTAAAATTTTATTTTAAGTGTATCCCAGTGACATAAATGCAGGGACACATCATTAATGAATGTCACATCAACGAAGCCCGTCTCCTGATGTAAGCTAAATTGACGAAGAAACCAAAATTGCACCTTCAAAAAACATAGGGGACCAAAATCGATAATTTTAAACATATGAGACCAAAATTGCACTATCGTGATACATAAATGACCAAAACTACAATTAATCCTAAATATTACACCTTTTTTTATATATCTCTCATCCCCAAATTCATTGCGCCATAAATATACACTCCAATCGGATATCAAACAATTTCTCTAAGTTGAAAAACGTAGATATTATTAAGGATCACCATCAAGCAGCATAGACCAAATAAGAAATTCTAACAGTCCTAATTTGACCCTATGCAGTCTGCAGCCCCCTTTTTATTTTATCTTCTATCTAGATGAATCCATTTTTGTCCTTTACAAGAAGGGTGATGAATGCGGAGAAGTATATATTATGAAAAAAATTCATATTTACAACCAATTTAAATCATAATCCATTTTTCAGTTCAACGCCTAACACTTCCACGTAAAAGAAAAATAAACATTAACTATGAGGTATGAGGTGTGACGTAATGATTATCTTACTTCGTTCTTTAATCATAAGGTTAAAAATCAATCCTTACTCGTAGGAATAAAGCGCATTTCATGACGACATTTACCACTAAATGCAAGCTGTATAACAAAGAGAATAGTAAGCTCATCCAAACAAAAAACAGGAAGATCAGACGAAAGTGAAATAGCTTATATAGGCTTTGTCTAGTGTACCCGCGCACACACCACTTGTAAAGTTCTATTTATACCATGTGTAACAAGAGCTCGCCTCACTCGAATAAGATTGTCTTTTTTATATAGATGATAAATGTATTAGACAATAAAATTGAAAGTTGAATAAATATCTTAAACATTGGATCAGATCTAAAATTGTATTTAAATAAACAGGTTCATTAAACGCTTATGACAATAAATGTTTATGACATAAATATTTATTCTTAAGCTATTTTAAGAAGTTTACTAAATTAAGTTTAAAATAATTTATAAGTAGGTATAAGCGCATATATTTCCATAGTCTAATATGAGCAACTTAGGAGAATAAACTCAAAACGGTTTATAGGTAGGTTATAAGCTATTTACACAAGTTATTCCACGCATTTTCATAAACGTTTATGCTTTAAGATAAGCTCAAATAAATTATTTCAAACGAAACTTAACTCCACTCAAAAGGTAGAGGCGAGGATTGATCTACAATCCATAATGACAATTTTGACTATCATATATCCAATCAATCAGTGTGAGTCTGTGAGACCTCTAATGCAAAAACTCCTCACACCCTGGTCTGGCACTGAGGATTCATCTACCCTTCATAAAACTATTTTGTTTATATATATATAATCAAGTGAGAGCTCTAAGAGAAAATGTGCATTGATTTGGCTTAGATATTCCATTGCTACAAAAATGATGCGCCAAAGACAAGGAAGATGGACTAGGTTAATTGCTTGACTCCCGAGGGAAGACCAAGAAACATACATAAATATATAAACAGCTGGAAGGCTCCGGTCACCGGTGGTGGCAAAAGGTTTGACCTGAAAAACCCTTGTTGTTGTTTGGTCCATTCCATGTGACTTTACAAAATGTACGAAACTTCAAAGATGGGCACCAACCAATAATAAATTTTCTTTTCTTTTTAATTAGTCAATTCTTTTCAAGAGTCAAACACTTATGCAGGCCCTATCTCTCATGGTTCTATATTAACATACAAGGAGGGGCTTTGTTTGAACTCCTACAACGAAGAAGAAAAGCGAAAAAGAAAGGCTATTATTGTTTCATACATGGAGTTTGCTTCAGAGAGATCAGGTGATGGAGATTCTGGACTCAAGGAAGAGAAGATAAGTGAGAATAGCGTTTGTGATGATGATGGTTCTCATAAACACGAGATTGTTGTTGAGGTGAAGATTATTTCTCTCATATATATCAAGTTCTTATACATTTATACTCACTTTTTTGTGTGTAGATTTTAATTTTTTTGTTGATTTATGTTGGAATTGGTAGCCAAAACAGAAAAGAAAATTAATTTTTTTTGTGGTCGACTTTTTTTTACATCTATAATTCATTTTGAAATATAAATTAAATTGCAGAATAATCATATTCAAGTTTACAGTATTGTTCTATGTTTCGACCATTTTCATCTCATGTGAATCATATATTATGTTAAGAAAATCTTTGGCTATTTGTATCTTCAGTTCTTTCGGCCTTGTGTTCGAGGCCTATAATTTTCAAGGGTTTTAGTTTGCTTTTCCTCTTGAAACAGGTTATGATCCTTAATTTTGTCTTATCACCACCATGGTCATTGATCAGCATACGTAATAACAAATTGTTAAATGTTTATCCTAATTAATATCATCACCTATAACATTAATCTATAGTAATTTGTTTGGTACAGCGCATACTGAACACCTTAAACAAGTTAAAAACATCTACTTGTCATAAAATATGATTTATCTGTTGACATAAAACAAAAACAAAATGGATGATGTATTTACAACTTGACAACTACATGTTAAAGTAATATGAATTAGTCAACACGAAAGATAAGGAAGCGTCAGCTGGGAAAGTAATACACATGTTGTCATTTGCAAAAATCTATCAAGATCATTACCATTTTTGTGGCTTAAGACTGCTAAAAGGGTTTTAACAATTAATAGCTCTTTGATAAGAGTTGACTCATGCATGTGTATAGTTCACCCTGCACATGATCTTCAATACACTTGCTCAAAGTTATATCCTTGATCCACTACTTGGATTTTCATTTTTCTATTTCTATGGGAAGTTATATAGTGGACCATGGTAAGAATTGATTTATTTATGAACCATATTTTTACACCCAACATAATATGGTTTTTATGTACTAAAATTAATTTGCAGAGTAACTCTTTTAACTATAATTGTGTTTTTCTTGGTCTACCATAGGCAAATCCTTTCTTGCATTTAAGAATATACTCCCAATTTTTAATTTTTTTTAGAACAAATCAAATTCGTAATAAATATTAAGTGCATGTTTGGAACTCTTCTACAAATTATTTTAGAAACAAAATTATTTCTAAGAAGAAACTATTGTGAATAATTTTCTGAATTTTTGAATTGATTTTAATGAAAAAGAAGTTGATCCAAACATACTATAAATGTGCTTGATTATTTATTTTCACTCCCATTTCAAGATAAAAGTGAATAATTAAATCTCCTTTAATCTTATGGATTTGAAAGTTTGTTTATATTATACTTAATTACTATTCGAACATACACAAAGTAGAAAACATAAACCAAATTATATATTTACATTCCATGAACAATGAAGGGAAAAGTAATAATTAAGGAGAATTAACATTTGTACATGAATATTAATTTCATGATTATATATAGGAATCACCCATGGCAAATGCTGAAATGTCCATAGTGGAGGCTGAACCAAGCGCATCTCCATCCATGAAGGAAGATCTAGAGGTAATAACTTATATGATACATTTAGTATTTTTTTTCCCTCTCATTTTCCCTTTTTAGGAGTGAAAGAAAGAAACTAATCATGAAGATATATATGGTACTAATTGCAGGTTGATGATCAGCTTGAGATTGCTAAAACCCAAATGGGTGAGGTGAGGGAAGAAAATCAACGGTTAAAGATGAGCTTGAACAAAATAATGAACGAGTACCGGACACTGGAAATGCAATTTCAAGATATAGTTAAGCAAGATCAAACAAAGAAGAATGCTGGTGATGATGATAAGCATCAAGAAATAATAACATTGGAGGAATCAGATCTTGTGTCCCTCAGTCTTGGAAGAGTTCCTAGCAATATTCCAAGAAATCATGAGAAAATTGCCAAAGTGTCTAAACCATTTAAGGATCATGAAGAGTTTAATGACGAAGAGTTGACTCTTGGACTAGACTGTAAAGTTGAAACATCAAAATCTGGGAGCACAACTGAAGCAGCTTTGCCAAATCCAAGCCCAGTTAATAGTTGTGAAGTGCCAAAGGAAGAAGAAGCTGGGGAGACTCCACCACCTACTAATAAGGCACCACTCAAGACAATGAGAGATCTTGAGGAGGAAGTTCCTCAACAAACTCATGCAAAGAAAGCTAGAGTTTGTGTTAGAGCAAGATGTGATACCCCAACAGTAAATCTCTCTAATTCTCTTAACCTCATTGTTCCATTTCATAGTTAGGACTACTTACACATTCAAACAGTGCAGACTCCTCATAAATAATATTTTTTTCCTCTATTTCTCTTTTTTTATCACATCCATCATATATTACATTCATTATTTCTCACCCTAAGTATTTGTTGGATGTTTGCTCCATCTACCAATTATCATTTTTCTAATTAGCCTCTCGATAAGCATAATTTACACTTTGACAAAGTCATGTTATGTTGATTCGTGAGCAGTTTTAAAATGTGGAAAGCTATATGTGTATTTATTCATGGTTTGATTTCTTGAAAACAGATGAATGATGGATGCCAATGGAGGAAGTATGGACAAAAGATTTCAAAGGGAAATCCTTGCCCTCGAGCTTACTATCGTTGCACCGTTGCACCATCCTGTCCAGTAAGAAAACAGGTATGTCATGAAGATGCATCACACTCATTGTTATTGAGTTTCAATTTGTAGCAACTTTGAAGCTATTTTGTGACACTTAAACGCCCAAACACTACAACAAACACACCATCTGGAACTCATTTTCTCTATATCCCGCTCTTATCACATCATATCCCGCTCTTACTACAAAAGTTTAAGCGGTTGATTAAGAACCACATGAGGTTTTATATTATATTTCAACATATCTCTCTCAAACAAGAGTCAACTTGAACTCTTGAAACGTGAATAATGCACAAGTTCACGTATACTTGTGCTAAAATTCAATTTTTCTCATGTATACATGCTACTAACTTGCAGGTGCAAAGATGTGTTGAGGACATGTCCATTTTGATCACCACCTACGAAGGAACCCACAACCACACTCTCCCTCATTCAGCCACAGCTATGGCTTCCACAACTTCTGCAGCAGCTTCCATGCTGCTATCCGGTTCATCAACCTCTCATCACTCCGGATCCAACAACCTCCACGGCCTCAACTTCTATCTCTCATCAGACGGCTCCAAATCAAAGCAGCAACTACACCACCTATCCAACCCTTCACATCATCATGACCATCCAACCATCACTCTCGACCTCACTTCAAACCCAAACTCTTCCTCATCATCATCATCTCCCTTCGTTAGATTCAACAACCAACTGAGATACCCTTCTTCCACGAGCCTCAGCTTCAACTCCTCCGAATCCAACGCAATGTCTTGGACCAATAACGGCTTCCTCAACTATAATACTCAGCCATATAACAACAACAACAACAACAACAACAGGAACAACATCCTTAGCTCTGTAAATTTTGGAAGACAAACAGTGGAAAACATCTACCAATCCTACATGCAAAAAAACAACTCAATAATCCCTCCTCAACCAGAAACTGTGTCTGCAGCAACAAAAGCTATCACTGCACATCCCAATTTTCAGTCTGCATTGGCAGCTGCGCTTACTTCATTCATTGGAAGCAGTTCACATGGAAATTTGGGACAGAAAATGACATGGGCAGAGCTGTTTCCAGCGTCTTCTTCTACTGCTACATTACCTTCAACTTCTAAAGCCAATATTGCTTCTGCTGCATCAAACTTCTTCAACAAAACGCCGTCGTCTTTGCCATTTTCTACCTCCAAAAGCGCATCTGCGTCTCCTGGTGATAGTAATGGCAACAGTGATTGATTGGTGACATGAGAAATGTTATCAAGAAATGAAGTACTGCATGTTTTTGCCAAATGCTGGTTATTTTTTAAAAGGTCAAGCTTGACTTTATAAAAAATAACCAGCTATACAGAAAGTGTTGGAAAATTGTTCAAAGTGATTCTGTTTAGCTAGAAACTTCCATTTAAGCAGAGTGTTTGTTAGTATATTTTTTTTGTCAACGCATTGTTCAAACTGATTCGTCTGTTTAGCTAGAAACTTCCAGAAAACAAAATTTCTCTTGATTACATTGATCAAAATCAGAAGTCTCATTTTGTATCTATTTTCGTATGATGAAAGTATAGAATACTAATCATTTCACACTCATTACACTTACACTTTACACGAGAGATAGAGACACTTGAGAGATAAATTAATGAGATATATGATAAATGATGTAATAGATAAAGAATAGAGAGATAGAAAAGGAAAGTGAGAAAAATTGAAATAGAAAAGAAAATAAAGTGTAAATAAATCGTAACTCAAAAGTATAACACCTTAATGAGGTCCCATTCAATGCTTTCTTGTTTTCTGTTTTGAAAATTTTAAAAATCAAAACTAGTGTTTCACTTTTATAAATTTGTTTTAGTCTTTTTATAGTTTTCAATTTCAAAACATTGTTATCATAAAATAGTCATTGTAAAACATCTACCGATATTACCTCCACTTGGTATAATATAGTGTGTGTTGTGGTGCATGGTAGCAACCTGGTGTCGGATGAGTGTTTTTTGTGACAAGATACCAAGTAGCAATGGTGGATGTTACCTGGTAGCAATGGAGGCAGTGGTAGGTGGATGCTACCTGATGATGGCGGCAAAAGTGATGAAGGTGGTTGTTACCTGGTGGCGGTGGTGGTGGAGCCGTGGAGGGCTTAGTGGTGGTTGTGGCAATGGTGGTGGTTGTTGGGATTGGGCTAGTGGAGGTGGTGCATGTTACCTAATGGCAACATTGGTGGTGGTGAAGTGTATTAGGTGGCCGTGGCAAGGGAGGGTACTGGGTGGCGGTAGCAGTGGTGGGTATAAGTGATGGTAGTGGTGGCAATGAAATATCAGAATCCGACACAAAACTCCTAGACAATAAATAATGATAAATTTAGTGACAAATTTTATAAAGGGATGTTTTTCTTCGTAAATATCGTCATTAATTAAAAGTTGTCTATTTTAGTGATGAGATTTTTCCATCTCTAAAATTAGTCACCAATACATACATATTTTAACAAATATTTTAAAACTAGTCACAAATTTTTAGAGATTGAAATAAAAGTCGTCGCTAATATTGGTTTTTATGATGAAATTGTCTATTTATAAACAAGTGACAGAATTTTGTGATGGAAAAAAATCGTGTTCTTCATATAACAAATTTAGCAGGGATTTTGTGATGAATTTGATATACCCTTGCAAAATTTGAAAAAGGATGGGGTGTAATGTAGATTTTGGAAAAAAAATGTAGCTATTGTCATATGAGCAAGTTCAAGGTAATAGAAAGTAATTTACTTGAAATAAAAAGTCAAAATTTGAATGGTACACAAAAAGAAGAATTTTTTTTTAAAATACCAATACAAAAAATGTGATATTTCACCGTGAGTTAAAATTTAGGGTTCGGCTCTTCGAACTCGTTTTAATGGGTAAAATAAATATCATAAGTATTTATTGAGTTATTTTATTGACATTATGAAAGTAGATAATCATTATTAACGATTATAATTCTTGTAAAGTGACCCACTATAATTAATATTTTTATAATTTTCTAATTGATGTAATATCATCGTTGCATATAACACTCAACACATACAATTTATGGCAATAAAAAACTGCTAACGGTCAAATACTTACTACATATGCAGGATGTGGCGGTCTATAACCGTGGTCTATAACCGCAGGTGTCGGGTGTTGCAAAAAAAAGTTGGTTCACCGATATTTTCTTCACAATTTTCAAATAAAAATAATTATCATTCATGAATCACTAGATAGTGTACATGACTTTTATTTCTCTCTATCTCTCTTCTATCTATATCACATCATATATTACATGTAGAGTTATCTTTCTTGTCTCTTCGCCCTATCAATCTTGATTGATATAAAAAACCTCGTACGCATGTTGTAAGCGTCAAAAGTACTAGTGTGGAGCAGAGTGAGGCATCATTCGTTCAGTCGAACTTGCTTCCCAATTCCCATCCCAAATCATTTTCCCTACCTTACCACCACCCTGCCACAGCCATCTCCGACTCCGGCAACGGCGTCAGCATCGTCCCACCGCCCACCGCAGAGCTTCCAGTGACCGAAGCCATTTGATCGCTACCTTTGACGAGAGTTCAATCGAAAGGTAAGCTCGCGATCAGAGGGATTTCAATCGCTGCTTTTTACGATCCGGTGAAGCCTATTTCAAATGTATCATGACCTTTCATTCACACCTGGGGTTGTGTTCATTCATTCATCCCTGTTGTTTCTTAGATTTTGATTTGTTTATGTTGGCTTCTTGCGGTGAATATCTCAGAGGGAAGGAGAAGGAATGAAATGGCATCTGGAGCAGGAGAATTTTGCAATTTCATTTCAATTTTTTTGTATGGTGGGATGGCCTGTGATTCCAATATCCTGCATTGCATAACTCAATATGAGTGCATTTCTGTTCCTTGCTTCATTTGGCTCATAAATCGACGCGTCGTCGTCGTGGATGATCTTACAAGGAAATAATGCACAATGCATAATTAATTGAGTTGAGAAAATATGGTTTCAACAGATTTTGCATTCTATATCTATATGATTCATTGATATCATTTGTTCATATTGTGATTTTTCTGTCATATTTTCATGTTAAGATATGATGGATAAATAAGTCTAGCCTTGAATGATTATGTTGCATTTTGGCATTCAAAGCCATATTTGTGCTGACATCTGTTTCTTCTTTTCACTATGGAGGTAGAAAGAGGATTTTAGCTTCTGTTGTTGTGAGCGTATCGCCAAATTACCAAGCGTTGAAGAGAATGGCAATGTCTACCAGCAAGGATGCTCAAGACCTTTTTCATGCTCTTTGGTCTGCTTATTCTGCAAGCCCCAAAAGTCTCAAGGTTCCTCCTCTTTATCCATCTCCATTTCTTCATAAGTCTTTACTTTTACCTAACCCCACCGTGTGTCTCCTCTTCAGATCATTGACCTCTATGTCGTGTTCGCCATCTTCACTGCCTTCATCCAGGTACCCGTACTTCCCAACATTGCTTCAATTTTTGCTTGATCTGTCCTTCTAACAGTTGTTTAATGATATTTACATGTGAGATTAACAAATTGTACTTATATTTCATTATCAACCTTTGGTGATTGTAGCAGTTCTCAATATGAGAGTGGGACTAGTCTGTACCTATACTTTTATTTGTGTTCTTGTTTGATGATGGATACAGCTGTCAATTTGTTCATTTTGACATTGTTTCATTGCTGCCTTACATAATGCCCAATTTTTCTTTTTCTCCCAGATTTTTCTTACATATTCAAACGAGTCAGTTTCCCATTTTTTACTCCTAACTAACTCTCTGTTCTCTATTTATTATCTCCCTAATTCAATTAATCCAAACAATGCCTATAAGAGATTTCAATAAACATAAACTAGCTTATGAATTCCAGGAACTCCATAAATTTACAATCTTGCTTTACTGGATATTCTTCTAGTTTCTAGTTTGATGAATTCCTACTTTTTATTTGAATAGAATTGGGCAAGTGAAATTAGTTTCTTCATGAAGGTTCAAGGTTGGTTAGTAACTTAGTAGGTTTATGTTAAAGTTACTTGCTCTTGTTTAAACTTATAAAAGGGCAAACCTAAGCTCCCACTAACCTTACCTTGCATTTTTGTTAGTGACTAATTCCACGGCCAGAACCTGTGGCCGCAAAGACACATGGCAACAACCTTACTGTTGCGCCAAGGCTCTCCCTCTTGCAACCTTAAATTTATACTTTTTTTTTTGTCTTTATGATCAGGTAGTTTACATGGCTTTGGTGGGATCATTTCCATTTAACTCCTTCCTTTCAGGAGTACTTTCTTGCATAGGGAGTGCAGTTCTGGCTAGTAAGTGGCAAAGGTCTATACAATTTGCAGGCTAGCTAGTCACACAAACACACACATACATATTTCATTCAGTACACTACTAGGTGCATTTGCATAAGTTTAGTTCTGGCCTTTCTTATCATTGTTATCATTCTTTACTTTGTCCCAGTTTGTCTCCGGATCCAACTGAATAAAGAGAATAAGGAATTCAAGGTAAAAAATCTTTTCTTGTGTAATTTGATGTATGCGGGTCAAATTGAAACCTGCAATTACTGATGCAAGTTGCAACACATATGTTTTTAGGTTTGTTTACTTTTATATTTCGTATTGTATTTCAAAAACCTAGTGAACTTATGTAGTTTCAAACTTTGATACCTGCATCTTTAACTTGACAAAACAAAGCATGAAGAAAATGAGGTGATTTGTTGTCTGCGTACTGTTTTCTTCACTTGATGTATTCATACAGATATATGATCTTCCATCTCACTGCAGGATCTTCCACCCGAGCGTGCTTTTGCAGATTTTGTTCTCAGTAATTTGGTGCTCCATTTGGTGATCATGAACTTCCTCGGTTAAATTGGCTTCTGTGGCATTTGTAGTTTACCTGGATTTTTGCAATGATTTACTTGCTCCATTTGCATGATATCGCTAATGAAGATGAAACAATAATACAAGTCACATGTAGGTGTCCTGTGGCTGTGGCTCATGAATCAGGATTCATGATGTATTACTTCTATTGACCGAAAAGATTCAGGAACTCAAGCAGCTTATAAGTTAAGAAATGCATAAATATCCTTTATCAATTCATCTCTCCTAGTCCTCACTCTGCATTGCCACCATGGCTTCTTTCATTAACTCCACCATTGGCTTATTCACCTACTGCTGCACTCCCTAAGCCAATCCTAATTGTTATGGAGCATAGCTAGCTACGTTCACCTTTTAAGCAACAACTTTTGATTTGGAGGGAATAGATCTCAAACTTGGCACTAGAATAGAAGCCAAACAATGTCTTCCAAGAGGGTGCACATAAGCATGTACGCGTAACGCGTTGGATGTTATTCGCAACTCCCTCCCAAATGAGTGAAAATTGGTTAGAGGAGAGGAGGAGCGCGTAGCTACTTTTATAACATGACAACATGCTATATATTCATTTTATACACGAATTTCAAGAGGGTACAGACCTTGTTTGTAAAGGGAGCAAATTTGACACAATGGAGAATATTTTTTAACAACCGTTTACCACTTAATACAAGTTATTGTTGTCGGCAATGGATATCTCGGTTTAAACTGAAAAAAAGAAGAAAAAAAAAGCTAAGGTAAGGTAAGAACTTTGTTTTTAAATATTAATCTTCTAGATCAATAGTTAATAGAATAACAAAAGCTAAAGTTTAGTCATATCTTATATGAAAGTGATTTTTTTTGTTACATAAGGAAATAAAAAAGTATGAAAGCGATTTGTGTATGACATTGATTAGAGTAGGATAAAATTATTCTGATAATATCCATAAACACTCATGACAAGCATGATAATATGTCATAATTTTTTTCTTTGCTAAAAAATATATAAAAATATTAGTGCTGTAGTGAAAGGAAAATAATCATCAACACTTATAGTTGAAAGTTATAAGATTAATCTTCTCAAAATTTTGAGATTATATTAAGTGGTTATATCTCTCATAACAAATCATTTTCTAGACATATCATCCGAGAAAATATAAATATAGAGAAAAATGTGAGAAATATAATAAATTTAATAGGTTGATTGATAGCATAAAAATAGAAGAAAAACATAAAAGAAAGAATAACGTAAACTATCTTTTATTTTATTTAGTGTAATAGAGAAGTGTAATAGAGAATGGAAAGAGAGAAGAATAATTTTTGTCAAACAACATTTTTACTTAAAGTATTTAAATATTTATAAATAAGTAGTATAATAATAGATTGATAAAATAGGAAAGTGAAGATTGAAGAAAAAAGTACAACTCTCTATTCTTTCTCTTAACTCTCTCTTCCCTCTTTCTCTCCACTTTATGAAATGAGAGTGATACCCCATTTCCCTTCTAAGTTCTAACTCTCTGTTTTCTATTTCTTTGTTTCCTAACTCTACTCTACTCAAACAAACCTAGTCCTAGTGGTGCTGCAACTTATAGGTAGCTGCTGCGTTAATTTTTATCCGTTCATGCGTGTGCTCCGTTGAACACCCTCCACGTGTCCTAGCGGTGGTTGCACTTCAACGATTGGGTCACACAGTGGGCATGTGGGCCACACCGAGACGGAAGCACGTGCGCGCGCCAATCCCACCCTCCCTCACACACTCACGACGGATCCTATCTCTCTCTCTTGCGTATTTGTGACCCTGAACGAACACTGACGAAGAAGATGACCGGTTCTCACGCGTTTTGTGTGGCACACGCCAACCCTTGCCTCCGCCCCAAAAACAAGACTATGTTTATCCTCTCCACGCCGCCAACCACATTCTTCTCAGCTCCTAGGGTTCCTTCCTCCGTTTCTCTCCGATCTGTAACCGCTCCCTCACTCTCCGCTGCTTGCCCTTGCTCTTGCTCACTCGCCTTCAAGGTCAAATCCAAGGACAACGTCGTCTCCGCCAGCATGGCCGCCCCTGTCTCTTCTCGCACTTTCCTCAATGCTCAAAACGAACAAGGTTCCCTCTCTCTCCTTCTTGAAGCTATTCAGCATTTCAGTTACTTTTTTGTAATTCCAAATTTTGCACGTTCAGAATTTGCTTATTTTTGTTCCACAATTTGCTTGATTTATGAAGTTGAGATGCTTACTTCATGAGACTGTTTGTTTGTTTCTGCTGATCCTGGTTGTTAATACATGCCGTTAATTAAGTTGGTTTGAACTTTGTTACTGCGTCCAAGCCTATTTTTAGTAATTTTTAAATGATTCTCTTTGATTTTTGTTTTATTTATGATCCAAGATTCTTGAAATTTGATGTTTCCTTTTTCATGTTAATTGTTTATTTGCAGAGCTTTTTTCTGGAATAAGGAAAGAAGTTGAAGCAGGATCCCTGCCTCCTAGTGTTGCTGCGGGGATGGAAGAAGTTTTCAATAACTACAAAAGTGCGGTAAGTTTAGATTGGTATGACTTATCTTGTACGCACATGTGCATCCTCCACATGCCTTGTTGATGTAAACTTTCAATTTTGTTCATAGTTTGAAATAAGTCAAATAGATATAATTCGCACAACTACCATATAAGAAGTAATGTAGTAAACCGTTATTTAATGTTTTCTCTTAACTAAACTATTTCTGATATCTTTACTGAACTTCAAATATAGTGTGCCTTAAGTATGAAATTGTAGTTTTGTTCTGTTGTTATTTGTCCGCTTCATGCATTGAAACATGGTTTCATTATAATATTAGTCTGCGGTACTATTTCTATTGCTTTGATGTTGTTGGATTAATATTTTGATTGCGAAATGTAGATCTGATCAATTCCAGTATCAAATCATGCTTTTGTGCCCTGGTTGTTCAATTCTATCAATGATAAGATATGTAGTCCAGCAGTTTGTTGTACCAGTTCATCTTTTCATCATTCTGGCATCTAAAGATTTAAATGACTTATATACATTTTCTTGTGCATGCAATCACATTTCAGGTTTTCAAAAGTGGAGATCCCAAGGCAAATGAGACTGTATTGTCAAACATGTCTGTTTTCTTAGACCGCGTATTTTTGGATGTGACAGTAAGTTTGAATTCCTGGGAAATGCTTTGCTAAGTGTTTCCATGCACACAGAATCTTCTATTTGGAAAATTTTATAGCATCTTGGTTGCATCTATGCAGCTGTAAGTTCATTTGTTCCATTCCAAGCTATAAAATGTCATGCTCAAAATATCATTTTGATTTTTAACAGGATCCTTTTGACTTTGAATCACATCACAAAGCAAAGAGAGAGCCATTTGACTACTACATGTTTGGTCAAAATTATATCCGTCCGTTAGTTGATTTCAAGTGAGTTTACAAGCTACAGTTTCTCCTCTTTCTTCAGATTGGCTTTGATCAGTTACTTATTTGACTTTTGTTGTTGATTGTCTGTGCATATTCGTCAAATTCCATGCATGAACCTTATAGCCCCTTGCTTCCTATACCACTTCTCCATACACATTTCCATACCTTCCCCTTTCTTCACCTCTCTTCTTTCTCTGGTAAACATAGATTGGATGATAGGCTGAGTACTAGAGTTACACCTCCTATAAGGAAGGTTTATGTTAGGCGAAATAAGAATAACTAACTAATTGTTGATAGTTATTGTATGCTGTTGGTTTAAATAAGAGGTTAAGACAACTCTCTGCAGTCAGTTTTTGGGAAGTTAGAGGTTGGAGGAACTGATCATTGGGGATCAGTTGAATCTTTCTCAGAAACTTGTAATTCTTTCTTTCAAGAATAATACTTTCTCTGTTTCAGAATCACATTGATTCTGGACAGTTCTTTCTTCATTGATTCTGTGTTCTTTTTTCATCCACTGGAGTACCAGTTCTAACATTGGACGCGTAGCAAGGGGTACCCATTAGTGTTCAACTACATTTGAGATCAGTTGGAAGTTGCTCATGGTTAAGCATATGATAGAAATGACAAAATAAGACTAAAAAATCTATTACCCCGTTGGAGCTCTATGCCATTGTAGCATTTTACATACATCTTACAGGCTTCATTCATTGTGCCCTCTAATGGAGAAGTGTAATGAATTGATGATGCATGCACCATGCTGACACGGTGACACTTGTTCAGCTGTTACTCCTTACTTATTGTTTTGGATGTGGTTTTATCTAATAGTTACCATGATCCTTCTTTGTTGTGTCTAAAGAAGGAATGTCTCTTGCTTTTGAATGAATGGATTAATTTATTCACCTCTTGGTAAATGCTTAATTTAAAGATTTGAAACGATGCGGATTACTTCAGCAGTAGGCTTCTTTGTTGTACTTCCAGAAGTATAATCCTGATGTCTAGCAATCCGTATACCCTATTTATATTCATGGCCCTTCAGAGTCCATTTATAATCAGCTTGTAAAAATACTAGTTCCATCTGGCTGTACCTCATAGCTATTCTTGAATGTGATATTTTTGTTGCAGAAATTCTTACGTCGGCAACATATCCATTTTCATTGAAATAGAAGAGAAACTTAAGCAGGTGCTGATTTCTAATATGCTTACTTAGTATTTTAGGGTAATTTGTTTGCTTGCAAATTATTGTTACAATTTGTAAATAACTTTTAGGGGAAGAGGGAAAACACAGACTCTAATATTTTTATGTTGTCCTCCATAACCAATTTCTAAGGTTGGTATCTCTTTGCATGAGATATAGCATATTAGGAGCTTTTGTTTGTGACATGTAGAAGTCAATCTTTTCGAAGTTGAGGACAATACACACAGTCACCTTTTTACTGTTTTAATATGCTACCATGCTGATTGTGGGTTGTGGCACATTAACTCTTCAACAAATCATTATTATATGTATATCGTTGTAACTGACTCAAATCATGTTACTATTTTTATTGTTTTTCAATTTTCTGTTGCTCTACAGATCAGTTTCATTATTATAGTATGAACTGGTCTTATTTACAAGCCTGCGTTACTATTTTACCAGGAAAATAAAACATTGTAATTGTCTCACTGTCCCAAATGTGGCTGACCTGAAATTTGTCTACTTAGATACTGAGTTGATGTGTTGATGTTGTGTATATATCTAATTTCCCCCAGTAAGAAGTGCTACATGTGCATCAGAGTCGGAACACTGGAAAGAGTATCCACCTTCTGTCATGAAATGTCAAACTTGATTCTGATTTTTAGGTTCCTATGTGTATATTTGCCTAATGTTGATATTTTTGTAAATGTGGGAGAAAATTTTGAAAGGTTAATAAAATTACTGCAGGGACACAATATCATCTTGATGTCAAACCACCAAACTGAAGCTGATCCAGCTATTATTTCACTGCTGCTTGAATCACGACTCCCATATATTGCTGAAAACTTGGTAAAATTTGCATATGTATTGTGTGGCTATTTTGAAGCAGAGTGTGTACTACGCATTAATAGATTGGGAAGTAATTGAATACTTCTGTTTGCTCTTCAGACCTATGTAGCAGGAGATAGAGTTATCACTGATCCCCTGTGCAAGCCCTTCAGTATTGGCAGGTTCATTTTATAGTTCAGTTTATCAAATTTGAAATTTAGGCATATTTCCTTTGATAAATGAAGCTGGCTTTGAATATTATGTACTTAAATTTTTTATTGTTGTAGGAATCTCATTTGTGTCTACTCTAAAAAACACATGCTTGATGATCCAGAACTTATAGAGATGAAAAGAAAAGCAAATACACGCAGTCTGAAGGAAATGGCTTTGCTTTTAAGGTATATGTATATCTACTAGTTGATAGCTAAATGATTGCTCTTCTTTATTAATTCCAAATTCCAATTCTGACCGCCATGCATCAATTTTAGTGGCTGAAAATATGTGAATAGAGAAATTAGAATTCATATCTTAAAAGGGAAGAGCAAGCTGTAGTAGTTGATATGTTCACTTTAGATAATATCTTTGTATGTAATAGTAATGGGTAAAATGTCTACTATCTTGGCGTTTCACTTTTAAAATACTAATTTTTGGTATAGGAGTGGATCACAGTTAGTTTGGATTGCTCCAAGTGGTGGAAGGGATCGACCAGACCCCCTCAGTGGAGAATGGGCGCCTGTAAGTTCACTTTCTTGTTCAAATAAAATATAGAAGTGCAATATAGTTCCAAAGTAGTCAAACTTATCACTTCTTAGATCTATCGTTATTGGAAATATAGCTTTTTGACATTGACTGGATAGAAGAAAAAGGACTTTATTGGCACTGAGAACTAGAACCCTTTAAAATGGTACATGTTCGTTATGGTTATTTCCTTTATATGCTCGTTGAAGGTATGAGGTTGCAATTGCATGTTTAGAAGCAGACAGGACGGGAACCTTATCTAATACTCTATTTGTGCAAAGGTTGCTTTGCAAAATTCTTTGATGGTTGAGATGTTATCTGAACTCATATTTGTTACAAGACAGCCAAGCCAAGCATTATTCAATTAGGTAGAGGGACTACATGGATCAATCATCACCAATGAACTTCGTAAAAGAGAGACAAATATTGAGTTCTTCTCTTTTGCTTTGCTGCACCATTTCATTATTCAGTTGAATTAAAATTGAAAAAAACCCAAGTAGATACTCTTACTACCTTGTGATTTGCTTGTCATGAAAAAAGATTCCTGTCATGCTTTGTGGTTCATTTGTTTTCTCTCCTGGTTGAGGACTATGTTAGATTAACGATGATCTCTCTACCTAATATATAAATCCAATGTTTTAGTTTGTGAACCCGGCCTATTATGTGCATCAATGGAAATTATGGTTCAATGCTTTTATTTTATTTTATTTTGCTAGTAGTTGTATAAAATGATGAACAGAGGCTGTGTAAGAGAATGTAGTATGTTGTAAATTGACCTATGTGTATAAGTTCCCTAGCGTATTTGAACCAAATCTATGATCTTTCCATACTGATATGAGGCATTCAGGCACCCTTCGATGGTTCTTCAGTTGATAATATGCGAAGACTTGTTGAACATTCTGGTCCACCAGGTCATATATATCCTTTGACATTATTGTGTCATGATATAATGCCCCCTCCACTAAAGGTATGATGTTCTTGTCTTAGAAAGCCCTTCCTGATATGTTTTTTTTCCTTAGTTTTATTGAGACCATGTAATTTTACAGGTTGAAAAAGAAATTGGAGAGAAAAGAATTATAACCTTTCATGGGGCTGGCTTGTCGGTGGCTCCAGAGATAAGTTTTTCTGAAACCACTGCTGCTTGTGAAAATCCTGAAAAGGTAAATTGAATTTGATCACTTAAACTTCCTCTTGCTTTGATAATTAAGTTTCTTATTTTGCCATTGACTCTACTTCAATTCTCTTCTAAGAAGTCAGCTATTGTCATTTTGTTATCCGTGAACTAAGGTGTGACTGCTTAAGAATGTGACGAAACATGACACTGTTCATAAGCCACAACTAAGTACAGATACGGTGGCATTTTTGTTTTTGTTTTTGTTGATGCTGTACATACACATTGTTTCCCAGTAAATCTTTAGGCTTACAACTATAAGGAGGGGCCTCTGCACCGTTTCAGTGTGCCTTTTGAGTTTTGAATGACAAAATTTTGATGCCTCTCTAAAAGAATAGTGTGTCATGTGAACCTATGAACTACCCTCTAGTGAAACCTAGTACTTAGTATTTGCGAATGTTGAGAAGTCTCACATTGACTAGAGATATGGCCAAGATAACCCTTATATATGAGAAGACAATCCTGACCTCTCAAGCTAGCTTCTGGGGTAGAGTTAGGCCTCCAAATTCTAATATGGTATCAGAGTCTATCCTAGATACGTTAAGTGAAGACCACCCGTATATGGGGCACCCGCAAATGTTCATTCATGCAAATCTCACGCTCCATATATCCAACCTTGGGCTTGAGGGGGTGTGTTGAGAAGTTCCACATTGACTACAGATATGGCCAAGACAGCCCTTATATATGGGAAGACAATCATCACCTTTGGAGCTAGCTTTTGGGGCAGAGTTAGGCCTCTCAAATTCTAATAGTGAATATGTGCAGCTTACAAAAATCGTTTGTGGTTTCTTGTGATGTGATGAGAATCGTCTCTGAAGCTAAATGATATATGTAAACAAAGCCAGTATTGTGTATCCTTGGGTTCTCTGCTCAAGTTTACTGATGGTTTTTGCAACAATCTAAACTTTAAAAATAGACAGAATGTTTTGATACATGATTTTTCGTTATCTAAAAGATACTTTTACTTATTTAATTTGATTTTTGCAATATGGATTTTATATGGAGTAGGCTAAGGAGGCATATTCAAAAGCCTTGTTCGATTCTGTGGCTGAGCAATATAATGTGCTGAAGTCTGCCGTACATGGCAAAAAAGGATTAGAAGCATCGACTCCTGTAGTTTCTTTGTCACAGCCATGGAACTAGTTCCAATCTGAATCTTGTTCATTACACTTTGCTCTGATGATCAGGTACAATTCTAAATTAATTTAGATCTAGAAAACTGCATGCCTAGTACCATACATTTTATATGTTAGAATTGGAAATCTTTCGTATTGTTGGGGTCAGATGTTCTTCTAGATGCTGCTGTGCAGTTGGTGATTATTAGATGAGCTGCTTGTTTTTGTCTATAATTTATTATTTCTTTTAATATCATTCTTGATTTTCTGCTACGTATATGGATAGTTCTTGACTTTTGTATTGGAGTTGTCGTTGAATTTCTACCTCTTGGTTGTTATGCTTTACAACTGAATTAAACATTTCTTTTAAGTTGTATATATGAAAAATGTAAAGAACTGAAATGCACACATATCAACTGATACTGAAGATCTGAAATTTTGGATGGGTCTTGTTGTCTTAGGATGAACAATAGAGATAGGAATTATACGGACATGTTTGCTTTAGCTTAGGGGTGACCCTTAGAGTCGCATATTGGCATGCAAAAGCTACTAATGGCTTTTAAAATACGTGATTCTTATGACAGATGCGATTCTTAGGCCGGTCAAACAATTTCAACTTATTTGCTTCAGAGAGACTACCTAAGTGCTTATTATAACATCCAATCGCTTTGATTATAGTTTGCAGTATATTTGCAGTATTCTTTCTGCGCCGTTATCGAAGTTGATGTCATCAGAAATCTGTTTCAGAAGGTACAAATTCAGCTGCTTACTGTACAGGTCCTTTAGTTCCTTATGAGATCTGTTCTGTTGACTGATAAGTTATTAAATATAATTTTTTACCTACAATTTTGTGTATCAAGCTCTCTTTAGCTAGATGAATAGGTTAAAGCTAATTACCATTTGTAATTTTTTGAAGTCAAATTTGTTTCTTTATAGATTACGAGTTGTTAATGTTAGAACCTGTTCAGTATCAATTATTCAGATGTATGACTGCCAGTGCGTAAACTGTTCCAAATGCAAATGGAAGACTAATCGGTGTTGGAAATCTTTGCCTGTTTCATTCTATTCCTGTTTTATTTTGAAAACTAATCTGTAAAATAATTTTAAAGACTGGAAAGACTAAACTAATTTTGGAACGGTTAAACTTTTTTTTTGCCTGTAGTTTATGTTATTGTTCAACTTAATCTTTGATTCCACTAATCATAGCAATACGATTATTGAACAATGAGCGTCCGAAAGACAAACCAGTCTTTGCAGAGTTTCTTCACATTTTGGTACCTTACATCCTTGTGTTTGGTCGTTCATTCTTGATTCTGCTGTTTTCATAGTGTAAAAGATAGGGCAAATACTAATCATTAAAATAGATTGCCAAGTGATAGCAAAATACTAATTCTGCAGCATTTGGGATGACTGTCGAGGTATTGCAGGTAAACACTTCCGATTTTTGTGGAGATACTCAGAATTGAAACTCGTTCCTATTTTTCCACCTACAATGGTGGGAAACTGGGAATGTGTAGGGCTTGTTGGAAATAACATGCAGATAATTGCTATCCTGCGGTATAGTCACTGTCCTGAAAGTAAAATCTCTGGAGGCCTCCGATTACTCACTATCCGGTTCTGCCTCCATATTTAACAGTGTTGAACTCGTGCACAAGAAGAATAAGTGGATTGAGTGAATGTGATTGATGATGAAAAAATAGACATCAAGAAGAAAGAATAATAAAGCAGAAAAAAATTTCACTCTCCATATATTAAATGTTTACTTGTTATTCCTTTATATAATTATCGAGGCTAACGACGATTGAATACCAAATCAATAATAAAGATCTCGCAATGCATATGAATTAAATTCTTAATGAACTCTGGTACTAGTTTATTAAGAATTTCCATTAACTTTCGAGATGCATTTTGGAAGAGGAAGACTTAAGCGAGGTGCAAAGACTTAATTTGGCAAGCTTGCCATAATATTTTGCTGATGCGTTCTTCCTTGTAGAGAAAAGGATGGATGTCGATCCATCTTGCCTGGTGTGTGATTCGGAGCCAGAAATGGTGGAGCATTGTCTATTTTATTGCATGTTTGCCCAAGCTGTATGGGTTCGCTTCTCCTTTATGTGTTCGCATACCTCCATTGACGAGTCTGGTCGTGTATTCTGGAACAACACTGGCGAACTTCTTCAAGTTCGCTGATGAGGAAGCTCAATCTACCATGTTCGCCACGATGTATGTCATTTGGGAGGCCATAAAGTTTGACATTTTATCGTTGTGTGCCTCTGGTGGAGCGGATTAATCATCTTGTTGCACCTGTGATTTTAGCAGGGACATAATTAGAACATGAGGCTCTTAATGCTCGTTGGATAGCACCTGTTGCTAGTGGTTCTAAATTAAACTTCGATGCTTCCTTGCAGCCTTCTTTGCAAGCAGGCCTGGGGTTGGTTGTTTGGAGATGGACTGCTTAAAGCTCTTTGATCATTGGACGAAGAAGCTTGCCGGTGCTTCTTAATTCAGTTTAGTCTTGCATGATTGTTTTCTTGTAGCTTCTTCTTTTGATTTTGTTGACATTTTGTTTGTTGGTTGAGGTGAATCAGGTTGCAAACACTCTAGCAAGACTTGATTTTTCGTTCCTTGATTGTGTTTGGATTGAAGACGTTCCTTTGAAGCTTGATCTTTTGTTGGTTTTGGATTATTCTGATTAATGCAATTGCAAGTTTACCATAAAAAAAATCTTCATGAATTATGAAATAAAATTAATATAGGTAATTGGTAACAAATACCTTTCCTTTATAATAAAGTAGTGGAATTACCCATGCACGGGTGTCTTTAGTTATATAAATATCTAAATTTTGTCTAAGATTATATTTTTGTAACATTTTATAAATTTTAATTTCACAAATATATGAATTTTTGTTAGAAATGTGTATTTAATCTTTGCTGTTTTATGGATTTTATATATGAATATTTTTTGAAAAATATGAGATGTTAATATTAATTGAGGAAAATCTGTTTGATGAAAATATTACATAAAATATTTCAATTTAAAATTATAATAATAAAATAAATGACATCAAAGGTTGAGAATGGTAAATTTATCTGGTAATTACTTTCATAATTATCAATTTATAAAAATTATGATATTTTTTAAGAAGTACTCATATATTTGCTTTGTTCATTCGGAAAACCTCAAATAATTTAAATGAAATAAAAGAATAATAAATAAATATCAATATTGTCTCCATACCATGTCTATCTAATTTACTTTTGAAGACAATGTAAAAGATGTATTATGATACTCATATTATTGTATCTTTCATGTTTTATTAAAGTAACCATTGGCACAAAAAAAATTAGTGAAAACTCAATTTTTTAATAAATATAATCTTTCAAGTTAAGTGAAAATTAAAAAAAAAATTATGGTATTTTAATTTCGTTTTAATATAAATCATAGTTTAAATTTATACGATAACAAAACATGATGAAAAAAAAAATAAGTTAAATTTAAAAAAAAATTACAAAAAGTAATTTTTTTATCTTAATTTAAATTTTTATGATGAAATTAGTTGACTATTTTTTTTTACACGTAGTTTACTATTTTTGAACCAAGGTGGTGCTTATTGTACATGATTACTTAACGACATAGAAAATAATTATAACACTTCATATTTTCAATTTTAATAATTACATTTGTTTTTAAAAGCATTACAAATTTTTTTTCTTAATAGGTTTTTAGATTATTTTTATTTAAATATATTAAAAATTAACATTTTAAATTAATATAAAGAACTTTTTTAAATTAAAAACTTATTTAGTAAATTTAAAGTTTTTGATATATTTTCGTTAAAATGTATTTTTATTTATGTTTCTCTTGAATCAATTTAATAGTTAATATACTTGAAATCGTGGAAATTGAATTTTGTAAAGAAATAATATATTTTTGAATTCAAAAATATAGCTAAGAAGAAAAGAGGAAGAAGAACGTGAAGAATAATAATATAAAAAACTGATTTGTATAGGATATTTTTTAATTCAAAAAGGATGGAAATTTAAATTTTTAAAATAATATATTTTTTAATTCATAAAAATATATAAGAAGAAAAGAGGAAGAAGAACGTGAAGAGGAATGGTAGAAAAAACTGATTTGTACAGGATACTTTCAAATTCAAAGGGTGGCAATTGAATTTTTTAAAATTTATATATTTATAAGAAAACAATATATTTTCAAATTCAAAAAAGAGACCCTAACTGAATTATTTATTTCAGTTTTTATGGAATAAATTCAATTTCGTAGGATAGGGTAGAGTGGAATTAATTAAAACATATTGTAGGGCAGGGTGGATCTAACCTTACTTTATATAATCTATATATTATATAAAAGAAGGTTTATACCAACCTACCCACTAACATAAAGTATAAATCCTAACTACCATTATTATGACCTACCCACTAAGATCCTACCCTAAATATTAAATAAGGAACGAATTTTAGTTCCTTCACATGTTGCAATTTTATCTATTTTTTATTTGGTTATCTTATAATCTTGATTGCAATATTCACATTCTCCTCAATTTTGCAGGGTATAGGAGATGAAGGGGATGGGAAACACGCTCTTCCACAAGAGAGAGACAATGAGTTCCTCTATTTTTAAACGATCAGCGAACTCAAATCCCGTCATGAGGAAATGGATCATGTCTCCTTACCTCTTACTGCATGATATACACACCATCTATGATACGACGTTTTTTCACTTTTGTTTTAGTTCTTCTCACTCCTAAATATTATAGTAATTCTTGATTGTTCTCTTCTGATTAATTTTCTCAATTTCAATTGTTTTCATGGGAAATATTGTTTCATTTATTGTAATTAGTAAGGCGTGGTGGCACGAGATTGAGTGGTGCACGAGTTGCACACCACACTTATTATGTTTTTCAGTCTTATAATTTTTTGCATTGTTAAATTTCTTTAAAAGCATGATTCAGTATTAATTTTACAATTGTCGTACTTGACCGTGTGATATACTCCCGTGCCAAATAGCATCACTCTATTAATTATTTCTTCTACCTTCTTACTCGTGTCTTCTTCAGAATTATATAAGTTTTCCTAAAACTCTAGAGAAGTATCGTCTGAAACAAGGAAAGTACCGTTTAGAGAAGTATGGTCGGAAGACAAGAAAAATACTTTTTCTCTCTCCTTACCTCTTACTGCATGATATACACACCCTCTATGATACGATGTTTTTTCACTTTTGTTTTAGTTCTTCTCACTCCTAAATATTATAGTAATTCTTGATTGTTCTCTCCTCTCCTGATTAATTTTCTCAATTCCAACTATTTTCATGAGAAATATTGTTTCATTTATTGTAATTAGTAAGGCGTGGTGGCACGAGATTGAGTGGTGCACGAGTTGCACACCACACTTATTCTGTTTTTCTATCTTATAATTTTTTGCATTGTTAAATTTCTTTAAAAGCATGATTCAGTATTTATTTTACGACTGTCATACTTGATCGTGTGATATACTCCCGTGCCAAATAGCATCACTTTATTAATTATTTCTTCTACCATCTTACTCGTGTCTTCTTTAGAATTATATAAGTTTTTCTAAAACTCTAGAGAAGTATATATCATCTGAAAACAAGGAAAGTATCGTTTAGGGAAGTATCATCTGAAGACAGGGAAAGTACTTTTTCTCTCTCCTTACCTCTTACTGCATGATATACACGCCCTCTATGATACGATGTTTATTCATTTTTGTTTTAGTTCTTCTAACTCCTAAATATTATAGTAATTCTTGATTGTTCTCTCCTGATTAATTTTCTCAATTTCAACTATTTTCATGGGAAATATTGTTTAATTAGTAAGGCGTGGTGGCACGAGATTGAGTGGTGCACGAGTTGCACACCACACTTATTATGTTTTTTAGTCTTATAATTTTTTGCATTGTTAAATTTCTTTAAAAGCATGATTCAGTATTAATTTTAGTGCTGTCGTACTTGACTGTGTGATATACTCCCGTGCCAAATAACATCACTCTATTAATTATTTCTTCTACCATCTTACTCGTGTCTTATTAGAATTATATAAGTTTTCCTAGAACTAATATAAAAAATACGAGATTATAAATTAGTTTTGATATTCAATTATTAGTACTTTCTTAGTAAAACATTTTTTTATTATACTGTAAAATAAATAACGTGTTACAATAGAAAAAAAATTCTTTTATAATTACTTTAACATTTTCTAAAATTATTATATACCTCTGTAAAAAAAAATTATGATATGCCAATATTTTTCATCAAATGTTGTATACTAAATAAATGACTATAAATATTAAATTATCTTTCATGCCATCATTTTCTTAATCAATTTTCATATCAAATACATCTAAAATTAATCTAAATATATTACATTTTTAAAGTTTTTTTAAAAAATAAAATAAAAGAAAAAACTTATGCATTACTAGTTATAAATAAAAATATTTTTGCAAAACAATTTAGGGCAAATTTAACCATACATTCTCCACCAATTTTTTTTTTGAAACCATTCTCCACCAAAAATTGAACCTATATAAATTTAGAATGAAATTATTGGATATAAGATATGAAAAAATAAGAAATGGAATAAAGGACTTTCTTGACACAAAAAAAAGAATGGACGGCTTTATTTCATGAAACCGATCCATTAGCGAACACTGTGCTAGTCAGAGCACCTCTAGAATGAAAATCGAAAGAAGGAACCAATAGCTTTTTCTCTCAGCCGCCATAAGATTCGATTCTTCTTTGAATGATTTGATTTTCCCTTTCACTTCCTCAATCCAACTCATACTCTCCCTCTCAAACGGGTGAGTCAGTCCTTCTTCTTCTTCTTCTAATCTCGCTCTTTCCTCCGTGTTCGATCTACCTGTTCGGCGTTATTCTTTTATGCCCTGGACGGTGCCGATGATTGATTCTGAGTGTGGATCTGCATCGGGAACCTTTTTTTTCTGTTTCTTGAAATTGGGGTTTCGTGTTCTGTTGCCGATGATGCTCTGTGTGTCATTAATTGGGAATTTTACTTTTTTTTTTCTATCCTTTTCCTCAAATTGTTGCTTTACTAGTGATTGTGATGGTAAATTTGAGGAAATTGAACTTTCCAGGGTTTCAAGTTGTGTTCTTTGTCTTAACCCCTAATTTTGCCTTTGTATGGTCTGCGTTGAGTGTTGGCAATTCATGAATTATGATTATCCACCGGTGGAATTGAAATTAATTATCTAGGTTTTGCTGTGTTGGAATTTTTTATCATGTGAAAAAGAAAAAAAATTTACTGTTTCCTTTGGTTTCTCTAGGTGGTAGCTATGTCGACTCCTGCTAGGAAGAGGCTGATGAGAGATTTTAAGAGGCTGCAACAGGACCCACCTGCAGGAATCAGTGGTGCCCCTCAGGATAACAACATAATGCTGTGGAATGCTGTCATATTTGGGTAAGTTGAATTCAAATTGGATGAAGATGAATTGTTCTGTTTATATACAATCGGCCGCTTCATTTTATTTTATTTTATTTTTCACTTGGTTTAAGTATGGATAGATAAGCAATTTCCGCTTTCTTGTCTGCTTTGTGTTGCAGTCCTGATGATACACCATGGGATGGAGGTGAGTCGGTCCTTTTACCATGGCTTCTATTTGAAAGCAATTTCGATACAGTGTCAATTAGGTTACTCAGTATCTTGTGTATTACTTGTGATTTTCATGATTCTGTGATATTGCATGAATGAACTTGCTTTATGGATGGAATTAGAATTATGTTGCAAAGAATATCATACTCATTACCCTTCCATCCTCTAAAACATTCTGGGATGCTCTTCATATCTGTCTAGATTAGTTAAAAATTATAATGATTGTTGAACTGGCATATAGATACTGCTTGGTGCTTGATACTATTTTATGATTTTCTTTCTCTTCTGTTCTTGTTTTCCAATTTTAATTCTAACTATTGTCCATAGAGATTGCATGTACACTCTTTCGAATAATAAATATTCTCTCAGACTATCCTTTATCTTTTCTCTCGGACTATCCAGCTAAACTATATTGTACTTTATTTTTGCAAAAATTGAACAAAATTTGGGTGCTCATGGTTAAGTAGTTTTTGTGTACATATTTGGATGTCATATTTTCTGTTCTGTATTTAGATATTATCATGTTATTAGATGTATTTTCTTAACTGCATGTCTACATATTGAGTTATTCAGGCACGTTTAAGTTGACTCTCCAATTTACTGAGGACTATCCTAACAAGCCACCCACTGTACGATTTGTCTCTAGAATGTTTCACCCAAACAGTAAGTTTTACACAGAAAACATTGACTTTCTTGTACATTATTTAGCTATCTTGCTATTAATGTCACTTTCTACTATGGGCAGTTTATGCTGATGGAAGTATCTGTTTGGATATATTACAAAATCAGTGGAGTCCTATATATGATGTAGCTGCTATTCTCACTTCTATCCAGGTATCTTCTTGTAATCTATAACATCATAAGGTCATCAAACCGTGAATTGCTAATTTTTTATTTGTGAATCATAATCCTTATCAAGTTGTATGATTTAGAGACGCAATGAAGCGTAGATTGATATGTTATCATTATATATCATACAGATGATGCATAGTGCTTAATTTTATAATTTTAAACTACTGAATTGCTCTTTCATGTGTATTGCTCTTTTAGCTTTAGGAGTATTAAATCCTCCTGTTTTGAAGACTCCTCTCAAAGGATTCTTTTTCTTATAAAGATCACATTAAGTGAAATACACGAGAGAAGTTTGTTATATTAGTATTCCACATATTTATGAATTCATTAGGCACTGGGAATTGAAGCTGGTATGCTAATGGGCTACAAGGCCATGATGGGGTATATATATCAGCTGTTTACCCGTCTATTGCTATTTTGATTCTAGCATATTAAAAATCTATATTCTATAATATGATATATACCATGCTTCAATGTTACCCTGTGTTGGGATCATGGTGTCAGTCTGCCTTGTTGCAAGAGTATGGCCCTGTGCTGGGATCTTGGTGACAATGTTCCCTTGTTGCAATAGTATGGCATGGGCCATTTGCTTAAGGATGCGATGACATTGAGCATTGTTTTATGCCATTCTGAGAAAACCTGCAATATTCTAGCTTCTAGGGTGGTTGGGATGTAGAGAACTTTATTATGCATGGCTGAAGAAATGCTTATTTATGTGGAGTATTCTCATGGCAATTTTTTTCAAAAGATTGATCTATCCCTACTCTGCTCTGTAGTTATTGCATGTTTATAATTATTCTCTAAAAAGTAATTATTCCTTCTTGGCAGTCATTGCTTTGTGATCCCAACCCAAATTCTCCTGCAAACTCTGAAGCAGCTCGAATGTTCAGTGAGAACAAGCGTGAGTACAATCGTAGAGTGCGGGAAATTGTGGAGCAGAGTTGGACAGCTGACTAAGCTCATCTCAGTATGCTTGTGGGCGCGGGCCTTTGAAGGTGTGGATTAGGTTGCATTGCTACCTATAAGAATCACAATGCAAACTTCCAAATTCTATGTTACTTATTCCTTGTTTTGAATGTTAGGGTCATCTTGTCTTTAATTCATGGTAGCTTATGCATCATCTATGTATCATGTAATATAAAATTCCTGTCAACTTGCATCAGATTGTTGTTAACATGGTTCAATGTATAAGTTTGCTATGATCAGATTTACATAGTATGAGGTTGATAACTTGATATCAGATTTATTAACTACCTTCAATTCCCTTTACATAGTATGAGGTTGATAACTTGATATCACTCTGAATCATGGTGTCTAATAACTTCAAGGGGGTTAGAATTGGCACCCCCATCACCCAATTCTAAACCCCAGGGTATTTTCATAAATACCAATAATACCCCTTTCCGGGTTTTAAATCCCGGAATGTAGTTCGGAGAATAGAACTACCGGGATATAAAACTCGGTAGTTAACTTCACTGCACCATTTTTCCGGGATATATATCCCGGAACATGGTTGGCCTTCCAGGATTTAAAACCCGGAAGCGTAATTGCACTATATATATTCTTGGACTTCGTTTTCTCCACCATTCTTCATACACTCTTATAAGATCAATTCCGGAAAGTATAATCCGGAACCTAATTACATTCCGGGATTTCAAAACCCGGAACGCATGTGTATTCACTTTCCGAGAATATGAATCTCAGAACCCAATATTTACATTCCGGGTTTACAGATCCCGGAATGTAATTTTAATTGATTCCAAGATTTGTAAACTCGGAATAACAATAATTCTTCATACATGTTTCGGGTTTTATATCCCGGAACGTGGTTTCTGTTAAACATTACCTTCCGGGTTTTAAAATCCCGGAAGATAAATCAAAATATTATTCCGGGTTTTAAAATCCGGTACGTTCTAATACTCCTTGGTTCCGGGAATATTAATCTTGGAACGCATGCAATTTGGTTTCCGGGATTTTAAATCTCGAAAGGTATTTCGTAGGAGGGGAATATATGACAATTACTAGAGAAAAATGGGGTGCGATTTTGGGTGCTCGGGGTGTTAAATCTAACACCCTAACTTCAACCCTTCATGGTAAATTTGTCCCTTAACTAGGAGACTCTCCATCCACTCTGACCGCAGTGCTCCTGCAAGCTTTTGTTTTCTGAATTTGATTCTTTTGGCTGTGAGGGTTTGACCTTAACATGATTTAGACCTTGTAATAGATGAATGGAATGGTCTTGATTTTGGTTAGAGACCTTAGTTAATAAGTGGGAACCATGGACCATATCAGAAGATCTCTTGCTAGTTTATTAATCTCGTTAGAATTTATGATTTTGATTTTTGAATATCTTTATTAAACTCATCAAGCACAATTCCCTCAAGTGTACTCACTGTGCCAGCAACTCAGTGGATGACTTCACTATAGTATGAGGAAAATTTAGTTTAGTGGTTGGAACAATAGTTAATATCCTCATATAATTGCACATTTAGCTAAGGTTGGCTGACCTAATCTCTAGGTGTGCACCAAGAGTAGCCCCCACCGACAGTTAATGAATAATCGCTTTCAAAGTGTAAAGATTATATAAGCGAGTTATACCTTATTTGCATCTATTATGAACCCCAGCTACCTAATAAAGTTGAGGGCATAGTACAGAGTCTAATACTCACTTAGACGAACTTATAGTAGTAATAACATTCATAGAACCAACACCATCAATGGCACATATGTTTCCTAGCATTCTATGATAAAAGGGAAGGTAACATGCACCTTAAATATCTTTATGAGACGTATGCTTTTGGGGCTTTACTATTTCTTCATCAATATCGACTTAATGTAGAGATGTTGAGTGTTCTCGATTGTTGTCTGGGCCCCTAACTCATTGTGTTCTGATGGGAATTCATGACCTGACAATTACTAACCCTTTGGTTTGGTTTCATCTAAACATTACGTAAGGTTTCGTTAGTTTCGAAGCTGTTAGGTCTCTTATTTGCTTTTCCTATTGGAATATGTTAAAACATGAATGTCTATAAACATGTAAAAATTTCACGATTTGCTTGAAAGGGTCAAAATGCCATACAATCGTTACTCGTTTTCTTTATTTTCTTTTCGTTCAACCAAAATAAATGAAGAGAGATCATTAGTTTTTACTCATTATTTTTCTCCATTTTCTAATGCTCTAAACAAAACACAAAATCTACTTAGTTTCCCACACTTCGTCTTTACAGACCTTTTTTCCTTCACAGTCCACACAGTGTGTTATGCATCAAATCAAAATTATAGTATAAGTGGAATGAATATTCATTAGTATCTAATTTAACATTTGGCAACTAGTTATGTCATTCAATAAATAGTTTTTTCAAAATTAGACACATGTAACTAGTAGCACTTTTTTTTATGGGAGGAAGGGCCAAAGCCCCAGGAAAACTAACATGAAAAGAAGAAAATTATATTTTCTTATTTTTACAAATGAAGGGCTAAGCCCCGCGCAAAATCATGTACAGACATTTTGAGGCCTAAGCCAAAGTGGCATTTTTTTACAAGAATCTTGAAGATATTATATAAAATATAATTTTTTTATATTAATCTTTCAGTTTTTTGAGCTGTAAAATCACTTATAAGAGTTTTATAATCAAAGATTTTTTTTGTTGACCTTAGATATGACTTAGCAATTTTAACAGTAGCAACTGTTATGGGGATTGTCAATAAAATTCTATAGATAATACACACATTTGGGAAAGAATCTAAAGTTTTAATATAAGTCAATACTTCTATTAGTGTGCTAATTTCTTTTGTTAACACTTCTCTTAGTGCTTTCAATTCTAAAAATAAATCAAGGCTATCAATATCAGAATATCATTAAACATTAAAAACTTTTCAAGATTAATACATACTTTTTGAATTCATCCTCATCTACAGCTTTAAATTTTTTGGAATCAAATAAAAAATAAAAAATAGTCTCATGTTGTAAAAATTGTTTAAACCATGTCTCAATAGAATTAATTGATTGATCTAATATGCATAAAAAATACTCAATAGGAAAAGATCACTCATCAAAATGAGGTTTTCTATAAATTTACGTTTTTCACGAAATTGTAGCTCTACATTCATTTTGATGGCCATTTTTGTGTGGATTCTAAAGGCAATATAAACTCATTTTTCCTATAATTTTTTAAATAAGTGATAAGACTTTTTAAATGATCTATGGCAACATCTATATGCATATCTTTTGATTGTAGAATCTTACTAGCAGAATTGACAGCAAACAAAACATCATACCAAATATTCATTCCTAATAAAAATTCAAATTTTTCAAGCTCATAAGTTGCTAAACTCATGGCCTCACTTTTTAATTTAGGATCTTCACAACAATTTTTTTTTGATAATTGAGTCAAAGCATCTCTTATCTTTGGAGCTTGAAACTTAATAGTTTGACACTTTCTATTCTACTTTCCTGAGGAGTTTGAGATAATGATTTAATAGAAAATTTAGATACATTATTTTACAAAATTTTCCACCGTTTGGTGGATGAAGCAAACAAAGAATAAATACGTTGTATAACTCAAAAAAAAAAAAAAAACTTTAGAAGACGATTAGCCATATCACATAAAACTAAACTCAAGTTATGACAACCCGCATTACGTATAAAATGCTCTAGGATTTATGTCCAGTAATCTTCTTTGCACTCCTTGATGTTTAGCTTTCATGTTGGAACCATTATCATAACCTTGTCCCCTTATATTATCGATATCAAGGCCATGTTTTTTTAAAACATTAACAAGCTCATTAAAAAGACCTTTTCCTGATGTATCATCAACTTTTAAAAATTCTAAAAAATACTCCTCTATTTTAATTGGAAATTTGGAAGTATCAACATATCTCAAAATAAGAGTCATTTGTTCTTGATGACTTACATCAGGAGTACAATCAAGAATAACAGAAAAATGTTTTGCATCTTTAACTTTTTCTATGATTATCTTTTTTACTTGGAAGGCTAACATTTCTATAAATTTGTTTTGTATGGTATTACTCAAGAAATGATTATGAACTTCATTACTTTTTATGCGCCTAACATGTTCTTGCATACTTGGATCAAATTTCGCAAGCATCTCAATCAAACTCAAAAAATTACCATTACCTTTTTCATATATCTTTTCATTTGCTCCACGAAAAGCAAGATTATTTTTGGAAAGATGTTTGATTATAGCTATAATTCTAAATAGAACATTTCCCAATGTTCCTTTTCTTCATTAATTTGATCTTGTAAATGCTTATCAAATTGTTTGATTTGTTCTCAATCTCTTTTCTAGTTCAATCCACTTGGTCTTATTAATTATATGTTCACGATTTGTTTCATGACTCTTAAGCTTGGAACCAAGATTCTTCCAATCTTTAGTCCCTTCATTTGATAGTTGACTAACATATGTTGAACCAAATAACTTACAGCAAAAACAATACACAATCTTTAGAATAAACTAGCCATCTTCTATCATGTTTTTCTCCATTTGGCAGTGTTCGTTGATAACATGATGAATAGAAATATCTATTATATTCATCTTTTGGATATTGAAAATTATCATGCCTAATAGGACCCTTTTCTATCATCAAATCTTTTCCCATCAATATTTTTTCAAGTTCCGGGTCATAAATATTTGTAGGAACTTCACTAGAAGTGTTATTATGCTCAACATTCCCTCCTATTCCTATCAAACTATCTCTGTTTAAAATATTATCTTCTTCTGGTTCTTGATTGAATTATGACTATTTGTGTTGTCGGTATTATCTATAGGTAGTTGTTCAATCACGTTTTCACCGTTGTCAGTATTATCTATAGGTGGTTGTTCTATCTCGTTTTCACTGTTGTCAATATTATCTATAGGTGACTGTTCTACACCGTTGTCAGTATTATCTATAGGTGATTGTTCTATCACATTTTCACCGTTGTTAGTATTATCTATAGATGGTTGTTCTATCACATTTTCACCACAGTCGTGCCCCGTCAAATGAATCGTTCCACCAATTCACCGAAGATGGAGATAAAAGGTTACCGGATGCCCGGACGTGTGCGGTTTGTAGGCTTATGTTAGAAACTATGTCTTTACACATATTATAAAAACAACTATTAGCAACCATAATATATTCAATACTGTTGGGTTTGATTAACAACTATAAATTTGGACAAAAGCACACAACATGCTAAATGATTAAAAGACAAGAAAGCGGCAGCCTTTGACAGCAAACTGAGAAAACAACTTTCATCTGTACTCCTATTAGGAAGCAAACTTCACACACACAATAATATTGTAGACAAAGTTTGATGATGACGAAAACTCAGAACTGCAACCTCAAATGCTTTGTTTACACGACTTCTGTCGAGCCAACTTCATCACTAGTCTCAAAGGCCTACAACAGAGGAGCAATATAACATCAACCGTGTATTCTTTCACAATAACTTTGTTGGAAACTGCATATGAGTCCATAGTAAGCCACTTACCATATTTTCTTTGTTTCCCTGCACATTATCTTCAGCACTTGTAGGACTGAACGGAACTGTGAGAGCAAATAGTTAAAGTTAGACTAACAGAGCTAAAATGTATCATAAGTCATAACATAATACAAATACTGCTGCACTCTTACCTTCTTTGACATCAGAGTTCTTTCCCTTTTTCTTGACCTCACTCTTCTCCTTATTAGTTTCTTGCTTATTATTAGCCTTCTCTAGTTTTTTAACGGCCCTGCTATTCACGCTATCTGAAGCAAGTCTAGAATTGGCAGAGTTCATTCTGAGACTTTCTCTCAACCTGGAACCAGGGTTACTCTTTTGGCTAGCCTCCTTCTTGGTTGACTCTGTCGCGGCAGGAGTAAGTTGAGCAGAATCAGTGCCTAAGCACTTGGGTTTCAGTTTTTCAGTAGTCATGGTAGAAGATGAGCAGCAGTGCACTTCATCATCCGAGGATCGAGTTCCCTCTTCTGGCACCTGTGAAATGCTCTCAGAAACTTGTGACTGCTCCATATTTTCTGCAATATTGTAGCTTTCAAGCAGTTCTTTCACTGGTTCTCCAAGTTCAGCAAGCTGATGTCGGCGCACATAAGATTTGAGCTCATCTTGCAATTTGAGGAAAGGCTAGAGTTGATATTGAACAAAGAAAACATGAAAAAGAAAACAAAAAGTTAAATTCATAGGCAAAGAAATAAGGGCAAGTAAGAGCTAAGAGCACCAATCTGTAGCACGTGTTTGGAAATCCGATACGTTTCCATGTTGATAAGAGAAGGGATTCTGCGATTAGCTACTAGGAGTAGGTTTTGTAAGGAGTGAAGCAATTTGAGAAAATTAACCGTGGATCCAAACACAATATGAATAGGTCCATTTGAACCAACAATTGTTTACAAGGAGAGACAATCAATATCATGATCGGATCAACTTATTTTTCCTCAAAACCAATTATGAATTCTAACACAAGTTTAACGAAGGTTCTCCCTAGTCCCTAGAAGTGATTTTGATTATTTGCAGAAGAATTTCCAAAGAATCAAACAAAAAAGAATTGATTGTGCTCGTTTATTGATATATATGGTGTTACCTCACATCCTGCTTCCAAAGCAAGTTTGAAGAATCCAAGTGAAATGGAGTGTTTGGCAGCAGATTCAGATAGCTTGATCTGGTTTAACCAATATGAAGCTGAAGATATGAGATTGAACTTCATCCGACTTGAAGTTCTACAAATTTCAGAAACAGGTGTTTGTTTTCTGCTTTGAGATTGAGACCCTTGGCCATTGCCATTCCTCCTTGTTCTGCTCTCTGAGATGCTTCCAGGCATCTTCGGGCTCGGAGTGGCAGATCCTTTGGTAGGAATGGAGAGCCTTCTGGGTGGTTTAGCACTAGAAGACTTGTCCTTGCCAGAGAAATCAAGAACCCCAACACTTCTACTTACACTTCTCCCTCTGAAAATGAAAATGAAATTTTGTTGAACACATATATAGTCTGACTCAAATACATATAGATACAATAGTGTATAGAATATTCATAGATCCCAAGACAGTTGTTTTCCTTTTGGTTGATTATATTGCCTTAGAAGTTTCAACAATATTTTGGTCCTAGTAATTCCCAATTCACAGTGCTAAAACATCAAACTAGAAATCAGAAAAATTGCAACATATCCGCAAAAAACAAGAAAGGACAAGTTCCGAATATAAAAATCCCAAATTAGCAAGAAAGGACCTGTTAGATTGAGGAGAAATGGAGCGATTGGGTGCATCTGGATTGGATTTAGTGGAGGAACGCAGCGCATACCTGTGGAGCTTGGGTCTCGCAGCAAAAGAGAGAGAAAGAGTATCAGCAGAAGCAGAAGCAGAAGGAGGTTGTTCTTCTTCCATCGTCTCGTGAGATTGAATTGAATTGAAGAGGTGGTTTCTGTTTCTGTTTCTGTTTCTGTTACTTTGTAGTATGTAATTTAGTAACTGCTCTTTATCGGAAATCTCGTTTCTGCTTTTGACGCGTGTCCTGGGGAGCGGGAAAATTAATTAACAAACAGATGATCATCAAATTGAAATGAGCAATATAATCAACGGATACTTACCCCGGGCCCCTCCTTCTATCATTTTTATTATAGCTAACATGGTAAAAGAGTTGTGACTTGAACCTTGAAGGTGAAGGCGTTTCTGTTTGGGCCCCCTAATATGTTTTTGGACCATTTCTAACTTTATGACATCATCTTTGGATGCTTTAAAAGTATGTTCACTATAACCCAATTTTGAGTCTGAAACCCAGGTTGAACTTAAGTGAACCCAACTTTCTCTTTTCTATTGTTAAAACTCATCATTAGGAAATTTACATATCTCTCTACTAGGGTTTTACCAAAGAAATAGTTGTCAATCCCTTTCGTGGATCTCCTCCTGCCTTTGGAAGTTTCCTTTAGATATGAACTCAATAGGCAGAGAATCTTTGAACCACATTCAATTGAATTATACTCACCCCATAAGCTAAGAATCAGGTTTGGTGATTCTCTTGATATGATCAAACCTTAATAAATCTAAAGAAGTTCAATGAAGAACCAAAGAGAAGACTGTCTCTCAAATATCTGCATACGAGATATTTGCATTACTCAAATCATTGATCTTGAAAGATTTACATACGTCCTATTTGTAGACTCTAATAGAGACTTCTCCATATCCCACCAAGAATTTATTTTCCCACTAAGAATTTAATGTGTCAACTAGTCATTATTAGCTCCACTAAAAATTAAAACACCCACTAGCAAATAACAAATATGTGACCAAATTCGTCCAAATACAAGAGCTGATCCTAAAACATTGTCTTTAGCTCAAAATAGCATGATTAAGCTCAAATGCAAACAACCCATGTATAGTCTATGATCCAAACTCTTAGTTTGAATGTTTCTAGCCCAAAACTCCTTCAAAAGCTCCAACTTTAGCATACTAGAAACCTGAAATGTATCTTGCAAGAGCTTCAATTAGCATGTTCAATCCTTGTTTCACATTCATTCTTATGGTCTCATTAGTATTAGTGCATGTCGTGTTAGAATATAACATAAAACCATTCATATAAGGTAAGGATTATATGAATAATTTTATATTATATTCTAACACGGCCTCTCAAGCAAGAGTTATTTGGACTTGAAGCGTGGACAATGCACAAGTCCACCTACCACGTGTTGAAATTCACCTTTTTATTAGAAGAATTGGGTGCGATAGGGATTGAACTCAGACAACTTAGTCATAGAGGCTCTGATACCATGTGTTTTTTCCCACAAATGTTCATTCTTGCATATCTCATTCTCTAGATGTCCAAACATAGGCGTGATGGGGTGTGTTGAGAAATCACACATTGGTTAGAGATATGATCAAACAAATGTTTATAAAGAGTAGAGCAACCCTTGACTTTTGAGCTAGCTTTTGAGTTGAGTTAAACCTCCCAAATTCTAATATGGAATAAGAGCATATCCTAGATTCGTTAAAGTTGAGACCTCCCGTATATGAGACATACACATGTTCATTCATGCATGTCTCACGCTCTAGATGTCTAATCTTGGGCGTGAGGGAGTTTGTTGAGAAGTCCCACATTGGTTAGAAATATGGCAAACAAATGTTTATAAATAGTAGAACAACCCTCAACTCTCGAGCTAGTTTTGGGTTGAGTTAGACCTGCCAAATTTTAATATGTTCTGTTTTCAGTTCAAAACAATATTTAATACCCCATAAATTGAGATCATAATTTCCATTGCATATTCATCCAATGGGAAAATCTAAATAACCCTTATCCTATAATTTCCAATGGACTTTCATGCCACCCCATCAATTGCTATGCCATCCCCTTCATATAATTCATTCCAACTCATGCATAAACCCACAAACCCATAAACCCCTTTGATCGTACTTCATTCACCATCTTTCATCTTCCTACCTTTCATTATCCTCACACCACCTCCTTCATCTCCCTAATGATCCTCACCCCACCTCCTTCATCTCCCTCAATCTCGTTCATTCTTCTCCTACCACCATCCTTCATCTTGCTCAACATGGCCATGACATTTGTCCTCGGCAAACTCATCGTTCGGAGGTACGTGCTGCTCGTTTCGCACTTTGAGTGTGCGGTTTGTAGTTTTTAATTTTGTTTTTTTATATATTAGTTTACCGCAACTATATGTGCGGTTTATATTTTTTTCAATTTTAATTTTTTGTTTTATAGTTAATCGCACCTATATGTGCGGTTTGTATTTTTTAATTTTATTTTTTGTGAAATTAATTTGAACCTCTCTCACTTATAAGTGAGAGGTAGCCCGGTTCAATTCTTTTGAAACTCGCACTTATAAGTGAGAGGTGCAGTGAATTTTTTAACCTTTCACTTATAAGTGACACGTGGCCCTAGTAGTGAGTTTTTGTTTTTGTTTAGAACAATACTTGTTTCTGCTTCTGGTATATTAGCGAAACAAAAAATTAAAAAATTTACAAACACCGCACGTATAGGTGCGGTTAACATTTAAAAATTTAATAATCTAATTTCTCTCACATGTTTACATGCGGTTAGGAAAATAAAACACATGCAACACACATATACTTGTGAAAAGATGAAAAAAAACAGAAATAAGGAACGCACATATAGGTGCGGTTAAGATAATAATAATAAAAAAGCAAAAAGAAGAAATCTCACATATAGGTGCAGTTAAGATGAAAAACGAAAATAAGAAAAAGAAATAAGGAACTGCACATATATGTGCGAAATTGATAAAAAAACTTAAAAAGAAACAAATATTACAAATCGAACCTTGAATGTGTGGTAATGCAGATGAAAGTGGCGAATTGCATATTCAATGTGTGGTGAAGCCAACAACAAAATCAAAACGCGCAAATGAGAGAGATGTGAGTTAATAAAACACATACCTTCCTATGCCAATGTTGACATATCATTCACCTTGGGGAGATATGCCAATGTTGGTTAACTTATTTCCAATCAATTAAATTTGTAAATGCTTAATTTACTATGGTTATTACCTAAATACTTACCTTTTAAAAAATTATTAACGAAGAGAAACAGAGCATTATCTGCTGCCAAGTTGCCTCACTAGATATGTACACACTGTTAATTAACAGTATTGCCTCAATAGATTTCTGAACATTTTTTTAAGGTGAAATATTATCTAATTTATAAATATTAGATTCAATAGTTAAAATTAATAAGATGTTGGTCTAGTAATAGATAAACAAGATTCTCATAAAAGTGATATTGCAAGGTTAAACATTAAGAAAATCATTTTTAGAAGAAACCATTCTCCCAATTAAGTGAACATAGTTGGGAAAAAATGATAAAAGAAGAAAATGTAATTTTTTTTTGAATAAAAAGAAAATGTAATTTTAAACTTTAAGATTTCGTTGGTAAAATTTATTTGTATTGAAGTCTTAATATATAGTACTCCAATTTAATATTTTACTACAGCTTCAAAAAAAAATATTTTACTACAACATATCAATCAATGAATCAACAAATAAAAATAAATGAAGATATTATTATTCAATTAATATAGGTAGGGATAGTTAGATGTAATAGTGGGCATGGATACACTGTGTTTAGGAGTAGTAATAATAATAAGGAAGGTGGGGTCGGTTGCACGACAGTAAATCTCCTACATCCTCCGTGTTTGTCTTGTTGAACGCTAGATCGACACTATTCTGCCAGCGTGGCACCCTCCCATTCCACCACTCCACCAAACACCACGCGCTCCATCCTCAACCATCATCAATCATCAACAACTCGCCAACGCAACTCTCGCCGCGCGTGACTCTCACATCAACACGCAGGGCGTGAGGGTCATTTCGCAATGCTTCGGAATAAAGATAAAAGAAACAGAACACTTGGTTTTGAAGTAACTGCACTCTTTTAATCCCAACCCACCTCCTGTTTCCTCCTTCGTGCTCTCGAGTGTACCATAAGCTTCTCATATCCACCCTTGGATCAAACCACTTACTCAAGTCAACGATTAAAACCCCATCAAGTTTCCACATCCTACGGTCGAAAAAGAAGATTGCACTTGATGCGAAACGCACCTCGTGATTTCCCACCAAATTATCCAACCTTTTTCCGTTTCGGACATTTTTCTTTTTCAATATTCACTTCTTCCAGCACCATATCAACACTAACAAAGTTATTCTAATTTTGAGCAGAGCTATTGGGTTCAATTAGCATGGAGTTATTTTAATTTAAATAGATGTATCTGGCTCAAAATTGTGAGAGCAAATAAATAAATAAAAATTCACTCCTTCCAGCTAGCACAGTTTACGTTTACACAGAGCAACATTCAAAGCAACCACAAAATTTATGCAGCTTTAGATCACTCTCTCCCTCTCTCTCTTCCATGGTACACAATCTTCCCTTCTCTACTCTTCTCCACTCCAGTGTATATATTTTCTCTTCTTGCTCTGGAAAATTAAATAAAACCAAGTACCAATTCAACATTGCTATTTCAATTTTGTAATCTCATGCTCTGGTTCTGGTTCTGGTTCACAGGGATGGTAGATTTGAGGTGAAGAGGTTCCACATTGGTCGCCTAATTCTCAGATCTAGCCTCACATAAGCTGGTTAGCACCAATTTCATACACTGACGAAGCACTGCTCTGTGCCTCCTACTTCTTCCTTGTAGTAGATCTTGTTGGTTCTAGGGTTTCTTTGCTAACCAACATGTTTTTCATTTTCAATTACGTGTTTTAGCTTTGTGGTACTTAACATTCTCAGGTGTTACGGCATTTCTCCCAAATGAATTTTTGTTGTGGTTCTGTGTTCTTCATGATTACTGCTAAGCTATAGTCTTTTTAGATTTTTTGGGGAAAAATTCATGCAGTTTTCTCAGGTTGCTCGAGAGATCAAGTGTAATTTAACTAATTACCTTGTGATTTGTTTCATGATTTTGTTTCCGTACGCTATTATTGTCGGTGACATGACTTGCTTTTTCTCCTTTGTAGAGGTATTACAGTGGGGGGAGTGGGGGTTAGGAAAAAGTCAACAAGTGAAGGTCCATCATATTAAAAAGGATTTATGATAACGTGTTTTTGTTGCCTTATTATTTCACAGGAGAAAAGATGTTATTGATTGTACATGATGTCTGTGTCTATTTAGTACTGTTGATAGTTGATTGCTCATTATTTCAATATACTTTGGCTGATGGGGTTGGGGTAAATTTCACCCTAAGTTGTTGATAACTTGATCTTTAGTGGGAAAATAATAATTTTCTATTGCTAGTTACAAATTCATTGTGGATTTTTTCCCTGATCAGAAGTATAACATATATCCTTGTGGACAAAAGATGATGTTCTGTTCCACCCAGATAATTCTGCTGAACGGGAATAAAATGACCAATATACAAATAATATTTTTAGCAATTAAATTAAAAGAGATGCCACAGTCAGATACACTACACTTTGTCATGTGGAGTACTATTTTTATTTGAAGTTATATGTTATCTTTCATATGCATAAGGTGTTGCTTAAATATTATATATTTAGTGATATCTCCTTACTATAATTTCTTAAGTCATGGTTTCTCATCTTATAATCATAATCATAGCATTTTGTTTTTCTGAATACTTTAGCTGACCAAACGATGGAGGGGATGCTAGTTTTAATAATTTATTCACTAGCCCCTGCATACTGGATAGAGGAATTGAGGAACAGTTCTCAACATATTTAGTTGCACCTACCAAATCTAACCAAATTCGGTGATCTTGTTAAGCAGGCATCTTGCATGATTTCAGGATTAACTGCCATTCTTTTTCCTTTTGGTTGTGTGGTTTACTTCCATGCCTAACTACGAATGTGAAACAATAATAACTTAAATTTAGAGATTCGTTCCCTTTTTCTGTTACAGGACCTGGTCTCACAATGGGCAAGTCACCAGGAAAATGGATCAAAACTGTACTATTTGGGAAAAAATCATCCAGATCAAATATTTCAAAAGGAAGAGAGGTAATACTTTGATAGTTAAGGCAACATTTCAACTCTGTTCTGTGTTCATATGAAATGAATTATGAATGCATTCACAGATATCCTTTGAAATTACATCATCCGTTTATCCGTTACATGACATCAATAGTCAACCCTTGATTTATCATTTAAATTTGAACTTAAGTCCCACCATCAGAACTGTTAATCTAATATGTGGTGGTTAGAGAGAATCAAAACAGGAAAATAAAATCGCATTATGTTCTTCAACAAGTACTACATTCTGCTTTGGTGCTGTTGTATGAGCCTAAACTTTTGCTTCATACTTTGATTTCCGTGCACTGACCCTATTTGTAGCATTTGCAAACAATCTAAGATATTCTGTAATTGTTGCTGCTAGTGATTAAAATTGGCTGTTAATTTTAAGTATAAGTGTTCAACTTATTACTCTCAACATATCTGAAAGCATTTTGACATGATCTTGGCCTTATGTAGTGAGACTCCTGACTTATTTTACTATAATTTCTTGTAGAAACTTGCTATTAGAAAAGACGGAGCAGTTAACTCGAAGGTGTCAGAAACTGGTTTGGCTTTAGAGCCAACCTCCAATGATATCACCAGACATGAGGAAGACCTGGAGCTGGAGAATAAAGAAGAAGAAATTATTTTACCTGGAAATCAAGAAACTGAATCTGTTCATCAAGATACACCACTTGATCCAGAGAAAGTGAGGCAGGATGAAGCAGCTACAAAGGCACAGGCTGCCTTCAGGGGTTATTTGGTGCGTAACTTACGCTCTTATAGATACTTTACTGATTATAGTGTTAGTGTCTTAGTCTGAAAAAATTAGAAATTTGAACTCTAGACCATAAATAGACATGTAGAATGTATACTGCAGAAGCATGGTAAATATGTGGAATTATTATTTTCATTTTGATTGTAAATTTAATTGTGAATTACGATAACGTCTGACTTGACGCCTTTGTTGAATCAAGAAGCACAGAAGTTTAGAAGATTCGGTCATTAGAATTTCGAACAAAGCTTGTTTCTTAATGCGGAGTTTAGTTAGCGTTATAATCCCTAAACCTCAATAATTTGTCGTCTCCTTCTTCCCATCAACCTTTCTCCCCGATTTCTTTAATAAAAAAATTTGGGATCTTAATATATTAAATTGATTAAGACTCTTGACAGGTTTATTTATTATGAGCAGCTGTCAAGTAACTGTTCTTTACGATCAAGAAGCTAATCATTTCTTTCTTGTTGAAATTAGTTCAGAAATGTTTTCTTGATGGAGATAAACTCTGCCTGGTTCACACAGTCTGATGAATTTCAGCAATAAATTTGTCGCTGTCTTAAGTTCTTCACTGCCTCTGTCTCTGATATATTGATAATTCTTAAACTTTCGGGAACTATTTTTTTGGAGCTTTGATTGTAAAAGTTCTTGCTTATTGTAATATTTGATATTATGCCTCATCTAACAAAAGTGTCTTCTATGAAGGCTCGGAGAGCATTTAGGGCCCTTAAAGGCATAATAAGGTTGCAAGCACTTATTCGTGGGCACTTGGTCAGGAGACAAGCTGTTAGTACATTATGCTGTATGTATGGAATTGTCAAGTTGCAAGCACTTGTCCGTGGCGGAAGAGTTAGACAGTCTGATGTTGGATTTGAAATTCATGAAAAGTATAATCTTTTGAAGCCTCAGGTAACTTTTTCAAGAACTGAGTTCTCTGTAAACTATCATTAATTTACCATATGATTTTTGTTATTTATGTGTGATTACCTTCGTCAAACTATTCTCATTTACTCTGATTAACTGTGTGGACAGAGTGACAAGGGATGGGGAGGAGGGTTTAGTTTTAAATGGTCTTTCTTTGAACTTAAGTCATAACAGGGAATTATGGTCGTGTTTGATTTATGTTGCTGACCCCACATAGTTGAAGAAAGACTTGGTTGTATCTTGGGCTAATTAGAGCTAAATGGTTCTATCAAGTGGGAGAATTCTTGCTGAGCTGGCAGCACATTTAAAATAAGGACTTACTATGCAAAAAATAGGTTTATTTTGAATTTTGTACTATTGCAATAATTAGAGAGTTCTCTTGTCATCCAGTACCTTTTCATCTTAATCAGAAGAAGTTGGTGCATCATACAAGCTGTTGGGGATTGTATGTATTCTATGATTTTTTTCTAGGACACTTATTGTATATGATGAAATATTGGTATGAGTAGAAAGTCTGTATTTATCCAACAGTTTCTGAAATTTCTAATGAGTTCCTCTTGGTTGTTGGGTCGTGCACTATCAGGTATAGTTACACTAAGATAGCTTCAAGTTTATGTGAGTAATAGCATATCACAAGTTAGTGGTGAGAAAGGGAGTGGGAGACTGCGTGTATAATTCTTTTTAAATAGAGCTTTGGCTAATGATTTTTCTTCTCAAATTCTTTGCCTCAGGATGGCCAACTTGTCAATCCAATTGCTATATCCACAGAAATTATGAAGCTATCAGCAAATAATTTCATCCGTAAGGTAACTTGTTAACTTGCATTAGACCTTGTAAGTGATAGTTTATTGGTTATACGTGGCTATTTATTCCGGATTGGTTTTATTCTAGAAGTGCTATAATTTTTTAAATATAAGATGATAGAATTTGAATCCCCATAGTTGAGAAAGCAGCATGCTTTTCTCTCCCCTCAATTACTCTAGCAGTCTCTGTTTTGATAGGAAGATGGGTTAAAAAAGCCATCTATTTTATTTATGGAAGTGTATAATTAACTATTGGAGCCACAAACATGAAGTTTGGGCCTAAAAGTGGTTATTCATAGCCCACTATTCCAATTTTTCCTAATATATGCAATTCACTACAATTTTGTTTTACATGACCCTCCATTCTTTGAAATTAGAGGAACCAGAGGTTCTGCTTCTGCCTGTATCAGGCTGGGGCTCATAGTTTTGATGTTAGTGCATTTTATGAAGTTTTTGATGGCTTGTGGATATCAGGTATGCCAACACAACAAAAAATGCTACAGTATTATTTCAAAGACAGCTTATTTCACCTATCTATAGATTGGAAAAGAAGAACATCAAGTTGTGAGGTTTCCTTAAATATTCTTAGTTAAAGCAACTTATTGAGAAAGCCCATATTGAATAAATTAAATCAGTCAACACAATTGGAAAACTTAACCAGTTTTTGTTACCAAAGGGTGCAAGTTTTGAAATCTGATTGCACAGACAGATATTTATTACACCCTCTGTTCCTTCGTAAGTGTTGATTTAGGTAATATGACACCCTGATTAAACACTGCAAATAATGTCCTCATTTATATTAAAATTATTTTTAATGTGTTGTCTTCACTATTAGTACTATCTTGAACTTCTAATACATCTGACAAATAAGAACAAAAGTTTCTTCTAAAATGATGTTTATATTGCTGCATCTATTATGTGGAGCACGTACTTCTATTACAATTTGTCTTTTAAATGTCGTTAATGTATGTGAAAATGTTGGTTATTGCTTCAGCTTCTTGCTTCATCAACTACTATAATGGCCCTGCGTTTGCAATATGTTGGCGGTGATCCAAATTCAGTTCTAAGTTGGTTGGAGCGCTGGTCAGCATCTCACTTCTGGACACCAATTCCCCAACCTAAGAAAATTCGGGATGCTAAGTCTCAGAGGAAGCAGGGTGGTACTTCTGTGGGAGATGCTCAAATGAGCAAGTCAAAACGTACTCACAGAAAGCTTCCTACTACGAATTTTGACTCAGTTCCAGTGCAAGCAAATCCTGAAGTTGAGAAACCAAAGCGCAACATGAGGAAAGTTCCAAGCCAACCCTCGGATCCTGTGCAAGAAAATCCACAAAATGAGCTTGAAAAGGTTAAGAGAAGCTTGAGAAAGGTTCATAACCCAGTTGTTGAGAATGCTGTTCAGTCAGAAGTTGAATCTGAGACTCCAAAGCTGCATTTGGAAAAGGAAACAGTTATCTCAGGTGCTGGTATTTCAGAACATGGGGCTATTAGTTCAAATGAGAAGATCCTAAATGAAGCAACATTAACCATTTCTAGTGTGCCAGATGTGGGAATTACTCCTAGGCATTCAGTTAGTAAGGAGGTTTCTGACACTCCGAGCAGTTATCAAGTGATGATGGAATCAAAGCCCTTGACAGAGATTACAAGCAAAGATATAAACATTTCTGATGATGAAATAAAGAATGCGCCCATAGATTTACCAAATACTATGTCTAAAGATGAAAATTCTCACTTCACAAATGGAGATTTGAGTCATCACAAGGAAGATCCAACTTCAGGCAGTGAAAACCAGAAACCAACCCGAAAAGCCTCGCCTGTAGCAAAGCAGGAACGTGCAGAGAATGGTTTACAGAACAGTCCAACATTACCGAGTTATATGGCTGCAACTGAATCTGCAAAGGCAAAGTTGAGGGCACAAGGATCCCCAAGAGTTGGACAAGATGGAAGTGAGAGAAACAACCAGGCCCGGCGACATTCTCTGCCATCTTCAACTCACAGCAAAATCAGTTCGCATTCACCTAGGACACAGAGACCAGTTCAAGCAGGTGGCAAAGTTGGCCACAGGAATGACAAAACTGTATCAGCTTCTAAAGATGGGAATGGTATGGTATAGTTCTTCCTATATCGTGGTTTGGAAAATTCAACAAAAAAGGATAAGTTGGAAAGTATCACTTGATAATCTCACTTGGTAAAAAATACTTATTATTAACTGATTTGTCACGTAAGAGTCATGTCTCTTTTCTGTAGTGGGACAAACATTAGCTTAATCAAGCCAAACAAAAATATTGAGGTGCCACATTGTTTAGAGATATTGCCAAAGTAGTCTTTAGTAAGGTAGGGAAAATCTTACCCTAACTAGCTGTCTAACTTTACGCCCGAGATGTCCAACATTGAGTGTAGTCGTTTTATTCACAGGAAAAGAATTTGGCAGAAGTGATTTTCTGAATTCCATTTTATATGCGTTGGATTTTGGCGCATGTTACTTGTTCATTCTGATAATAATCTTAAACTAGTCTGTTCATCTTGCAGGAAAGGTAATTCAAGCAGAATGGAAGAGGTGATTTGAGGATGACCTGTTTCCTGGAGTTGGTTGCCATGAGGAGGTTGAAAATCGTGAGGTTTATATGATCTTTGATGAAATCTATTGAATTGATAGGACTATAGTAGGTGTGTGTGATCAGTTTTTTTCTTTTCTTTTCTTTTTTTCATTTGCTGTGTTGAGCGTGAGGGTGATTTGTACATTATAGGTTTAGTTTTGCATGATGTAACTATACTCAAATTTAAGTTGTGTTTGTTTTCGACATGATTTCTGGGCTGTCCATATTTTGTTTGCTTTCTTTTGTTTTTTCATTTAAGTGTGTATGGTAATTAACACGTACCTTAACACCTGTTGCAAAGAGCTTGTGTTTCGTCCTGAAGCTTGGTCTGGTACCTTGAATATGGTCATGGGAGATTTCTTCACCATTTTTCTCGGGATTTTCAAATGGCAATGCCTGCTTCAAGGATGAAGCATTTGCTATGTTAACATGTCTCCTGCATAGAACGGGAAAAGCCTTGAAAGATTCTAGTTGTGTACGGTTCCGTTAATTTTTTGATGTTAGAAACAGCGGATTGGTGTTTTAGAATTTAGAGTTGAACAAGGAATAGTTAAATTGTTGTTCGAGCACGTCTCATTTTTCGTCAAAACACCGATTTCAAAGTTAAAGGAGTACGTAGAAATATTAATAGGAACTGTATTAATTGAATCACCAAGTAGGAACTAGGAAGCATAAAGCAAATAGTAAATATGAAGGGAGGAGCAAAATGAAATGTGCTAGGGACCCAAAAAAAGGGTGGTATATACTAGGAGAAATAAAGAAAATATTAATTGGATAATGAATAAGTGTGAATCAACAAATGGGGTTTGGTCATAGGTGGCATATTTGTAATTTTTGTATTGTAGAAGGGGATGCATGTGGGGTATTTTGGATCGAACATGGAACCATGGGGCTTATGTGACCAAGGTTCAAGAAGTGTCATCTTCTGCTAGAGTGAGTATAGCCGACGAGAGTTTCAAGGGTACTGGAGCGAAGTGCAATGGTGGGTAATCGACTAATGGTATTCGTAGTGTGTCATCAGTAGGCTCAAATAACCATATAATGTCGACATTAAGAACTAGCTGAGGATCTAGACAATGGTTTTACCAAGAATTTTAAAGAGAAAAGAGGGGAGATGCTTCATCATTAATATTAATATATTAACTAAAAGAAGAACATATAATTCAATTACCAATTTTAAAAAACTATTCAATTACAATGAGTATGCACTTGTTTTTACATTTTCAACCACTCATTTTAAATATTTACCACATTACTAAAATTTACACTAATTTAATTTAATTAAATAAAAATTATTTTTCTCAATGTAGATTGAATGTAGACCACTAAATAAAAATAGGAAGAGATGAAATATAAATGATAGATGTAATGTATAATATTATGTGTGTAGAAGAGAGAAATAAAAAAAATTGTGTTGCGATGTGCCTATACTATGTAATGGTGTATCAATCATTACTCTTTTTGGAACATGTGATTGATTAATGTATAATATTAGTACTCTTTACGCTCAATTATGTAAAATAATTGGATTCTTAGCCACTTCTTTATTTGTTCGATTGGTTATTTATATCTTATAACTCCTTTTCGGTGAAAAAAACATTACGTGAGAATAATTTAATCGGCGCTTGCAGCAGAATAGTGTCTGAGTTCAGTGAGTTGGACGAAGAGACAAGACCGATAGCATTTCCCTCCCTCCGCGTGGATCAACAACGACAAAAAGATGGAAAATCCTGCTGCACCTGCAAGCTTCTGGACACAGGCAAACGCTCTTTTCAGGAAAAATCTAACCTTCCAGGTTCGTTTCACAATTCAATTATTCATCACCGCCTCATTCATTGGATCATTGCACCGTCACACAACACCAACGTGCTTTTTTCGCTTTTGAAGAAACGGAACGTCAAGACCAACATTCGCCTGATTCTGTTTCCTCTGATCCTCTGCGTCTTGCTGGTTGTTCTCCAACGCTTAATCAACTACCAATTGGATAAGCCCAGGTACAAATGCGGCTGCGTTTGCGCCAACGCCGCCGCTAACTGCCCTCACTCCGAGAAGCTCTGTGGGGTCCAGTATTCCGATGCGGAGCATTTCGCCGCGTGTGCCATTCCCAATCCACCCGAATGGCCTCCTCTCCTGCAACTCCCGGCGAACCGGCCCGGTTCGAACCGGTCATGCAGCAAAACCGACACGTGTCCTCTCACCTTTCTCTTCACCGCCGATAACCGCTCGTTTGGAGAAGGTAATAAATATCATGCTTTGATCATCACCACGTTTACTTTACTATCTCAAAACCTAAGCTTTATCTTAAGACACATGCAGATTTTTTTTTTTTTTTTTCTAACACAACTCTCGATAGCTTATTGGACTTAATGCATAAGTTAAGTTATGTGCACCCTTCTTAAATAAGTGTAAAAGTGGAGAGAAAGTGAAAGTGGAAATGGAGTGAGGGTGTGGACGAATCAAAACTGCTTAATGCAGACGTAATGCACATACTCACTTAATTAAAATAATGATTGAAATTTAGGCTACTAATGATATATCGTCAACCATATGACAAATTACCAACAATGTGTTGATCTAGTGTAGGCTAGAAAAAGAGCCCGGCCAGCCCGTGTACCTAGCCGGGCTCTGGCTGAAAACAAAAAAAAAACTAGATCCCCGTAAGGGTGAGATCACAAAATCGAATCTTGGGAAAGTCATTTGTCGGGAGAGACCGCCACCGTATTCCGAACAGGTTAACTGTTACTACGAAGACAAAAAAAACTTTCTGAACAAATTTTAAGTTGAAGATACATAGATAATTTTATATTATATTTTTAATAATTTTTCTACAGGTGTGTCTGGAAATATGTTCCCAAATGCCTTCACTGTAAATGAGTCTGATATCATGGCTACTTTGGCCACAAATGTCCTGGTGAGTTTGTTTAACCCTTCACTACTCTGTATAGATTTTAAATTTTATTTAATTTTGCCACTTCAGACATGTCTGTGTTACTTTGTGTGTTTCTTCATCTAATTTTTGAGGAAAATTCTGCTGTTGGGGCAACCGTCAAAATGATACAGGGATCAGAGGCATCACCAGGCAACACTTATTTTCTTGATACTGCTTTCCCTTCGGGCCTTCCTATTTATTATCTATTAACTCAGTGCTCTGAAGACATAGGATTCTCCTTTCCCTTCCGCATAGCTGGCATCGCTCTGGAGCAAGGTATGTGAACTTCCTTGTAATAGCAATGTATGATAACATGACATTGAATTAATAGGCATGGCTGTGCAGCTTTTATACAGTGGAAATTGACAACAATCCATGGTGCCATTGCTGAATCGTTTGCTATTTGATTCCTGTGGTTATTTGACTAAATGTTCATTGAAGTTTTGAAAATCTTGCGGAACCATCCAATTGGAGTATATAAAAAATTATTTATAAAAATTGTCATAAGACTATAAGAACAACCTTTGTGATGCATTTGAAACACTTGCACAATGATAATAATCTTGTGTGCAGTTTTGGCAAATAAGTGCTCCCGCAAATTATTTGAATTAATTGTGTTTTTATATACAATTTAGAGTTTTGTTACTGAATTGATTTCTCCTGTATCTAGAGTTCAAGTGTGGTCAAGGTTTAAGTTTATGGCGGGAGAGTTCTTCTGAGATCAACAATGAGCTGTATAAAGATAATCAAAGGGGTAACTTGGAAAGAAATACCAATGGGATAGTTTCAGGTGTTCATTCTCATTATATTTCAATTTATGTAATGCGTCGAGTAAATACTCATTTTTACATTGTTCTGGCAGCTGTTGATTTTCTAAATTCAAATGGGAATAGATTTAATGTCACCATATGGTACAACTCAACCTACAAGGGCGACACTGAATTTAGTAGTATTGAATTGACGCGGATTCCTCGTTCTGTAAATCTGGTATATATCTAAAGCTTGTTTTAATTGTTCCATCCTCCTTGCTGTTATCCTAATGTGTATAATATCACTATCATATTACTCAATCTCAAAAAGGGCATGCTACTTATTAGTCTCTGCTATGAATCTATCAATTTTTAAAATTATAATGTTAAATTTAAAGTCAAAATACGTACTCAATTCAGTAACAATGGAATAAGTCTGGATAAAGGAACTGCATTCTTTCTCGAGAAAAGACCTGCTTAGCAGTTACCATTTTTCAAATGCATAATTTGAATGGAAGAAGTGGAACTACGTCAATGATGCACCCTCAGCATTCAATTTCTGCATTGCAAATCTGAAAACTAATTGCGTCAATAAATTTTACTAAGCAAACATATTCTCCCACTTCATATACATTCTCCCACTTTTCATTTTAATAATATTTTGGTCTTTATTTATCTTCACCTGGCAGATTATGACAGGGGCTGACACCTAGTATCTCTATGCATGCAGATATCAAATGCCTACCTGCATTATCTGCTTGGACCCAGGGCCAATATATTATTTGAGTTTGTGAAGGAAATGCCGAAATCTGAGACCCCACTTAGGCTAGAGATAGCTTCTCTTCTGGGTGGTCTGTTCTTTACATGGGTCGTCCTGCAACTTTTTCCTGTAAGTGTAGAAATATCGGAACAAATGTAACAATTATGAATTTAGTTGTGTGTAACAAGAGAAGTTAACAGAAATTAGAAGACAGTACTGGAGTGGTCTGGCAGAATGGGTTGCTATTGACTGATTTTAATTTTTGAAGTAGGTTGCTTATCCCTGTATCATCATTTTATGTTTGTAACCACATAAACTTTCTTTTCAGATGTTTGTTTCACATTGAACAATACATGATTCATATTCAAAATCAACAGACTATATTTTCTACCATTTCTCCTACAACTGTCGGCCCATATGCTTTAATTCAAAAAGAAAATAAAGAAAGATTGAAAAAAGAGTTACATTGCCATAACTTTATATAAGGAGGTGAGGATTTCCTCAAAAAGTTGAATCATCTTTTTTGTTGTCGCTGTGCTATGCCTATTTTTCTTGAAGTGTTTTTTTTGTCACTGTGAGTTCACTTTGATATTTTGTTAGTCCCCTATTTTCGGCAAAATTTTGGTATCTTACTCTTCAGGCTGAGTTTTCTATTTAAAGAGTAAGTTTTTTGTTTGTTTCTTCATTTTTGGGATGTTGCTGTTTTACCCTCTGGGGATCATTCTTGTTAGTTGTTGCTCTCGGTGATTTCCACTTTTTCTTGGTAGCGAATAGGGGTTGATTGTGGTATCTTATTGATTAGAGAACATTTTTATAAAGTGGAAAATTTTCTAGACTAAGTCCTATAATTTTTATAAAATTTGGTTTCTTTTTTTCACTATTTATTTACTTTCTTCGACATCACAGGTTCTTTCAAGTGGGTAAGATTAATAAACTCTTTGGCGTGTTATTGCTTCCTTTGTGTCTACTTAATCCTTTCCTAACATATTTATCTGTTCAATTGAGCTTTATATGCTTTTTTATGTAGGTTGTTCTGACATCTCTGGTATATGAGAAGCAACAAAAACTAAGAATAATGATGAAAATGCATGGTCTTGGTGATGGGCCATATTGGATAATTTCTTATGGTTATTTTCTTGCTATATCAGTGATCTACATATTTTGTTTTGTTACATTTGGCTCAGTCGTAGGTAAGACTACAGCCATTCAACTGTTTCCTCTTTTGAGCATTTTCCCCGTTTTCTTTAATGTTGCTGACGTTATTTTCAGGGTTGAAGTTCTTCACATTGAATGACTACAGCATCCAATTTGTGTTTTATTTCATCTATATAAACTTACAAATTTCACTGGCATTTCTGGCGGCTTCTATATTTTCAAATGCTAATACTGCTACAGGTTTAATGATTGCTACTTCGTATTGTTCATAATAATTTGTGTTTTAGTGTTCTACTTTCTAAGATTCGATTACTGAATCGTGTTCTTGACAATTGCAGTGACTGCATATATAGGTGTCTTTGGAACCGGGCTTTTAGCTGGCTTTCTTTTCCAAAATTTTATTGAAAGTACATCATTTCCAAGTAAGTTAAAGGACTGAGGAATGTATTCATTCTGGGTTGTTCATATGGCTTCCGTGTAAATTTTTTGGGCTAGAATCAAAGGATCCTTAGGGTTGCACGACTGGTTAACATTGTTTGATGATGCTAATAATATTACAACAACAATATCCATTAAGTAACTGTTTCTGTTTTCAGAAAAAAACTTAGTAATGTCTTTGAGAAGCAGGGAAAATTTAAAATAAATAAAAGTGCTGAATATGATTTGAGTGTGACTGGTGAGGTAGGCTGGAATTTGGCACTCTCAATGTTGTCTAGATGCTTTTCTTATCTTCTTTCTTCTACCATTTCTATACAGACACCTACCAGAATCTGAATTTCTTTGATTCAGACCTGATACGCGAATACAATATACATTTCCTTCTCTGTTTCCTATACTTTTTTCTGGTACTTATCAAGACTTTATGACACATAAAACTGTCACCTAGTTTTCTTCCCCACACCATTTTCTCAACCAGTTCTTGTCCCACTAGTCATGAATACATTCAAGTTGCCAGAAACCTGCTTCAGCTTGGATTCATTCGAAAGGATGGCTGGAGTCTTTTTCCCTTTATAAGATAGATCTTAATCCCCACTTATGGCATATAAAAAACACCGATTAATTAATACCTTCTCCTTGGGAATAACTTGTGTCAAGGAAGCTAGTTTCTATTTGAGATATAAAACACCACCCCTAAACATCTGGTTGAAATTTTAGGATCTGTACAAGGATAAAGAAAGAACAATGACTAACAATGTATCATGAAATTGATGCAAGGTGTTATACTTATTTACGCACTATCACTTTAATAGCAGTTGATGTTTAGCTAAATTAATACACAAGGAAGAACAATACAAGTTGCCAAATTAGCGTAGTTGAAATGGAGGCACATCATCTGTATCACTACCAAATTAAAAAATCATTTGATTCTCTATGATATGTCAAGAATAGAATGATGTCATCACTGTGATTATTAGAGGATTCATCTACTTTTATTTCACCTCAGCCAGTTCTAACCTTCTAGCATGTTGACCTGGTTTCTTCAGGAGTGTGGATCATTTTTATGGAGTTGTATCCTGGATTTGCTTTATATCGTGGGTTATATGAGTTTGCACAATTTTCCACGATTGGGAGTGATGGTATGCGGTGGCGAGATCTAAGTGATAGCACCAATGGCATGAAAGAGGTCTTAATTATCATGTTGGCTGAGTGGATAGTAGTGCTTTTTGCTGCTTATTACATCGATGAAGTATTGTCATCAGGAAGTGGAAAAAGTCCTCTTTTCTTCTTGAAAGGATTTCAAAGAAAGCTGGCTTCATCATTTCAGAAGCCTAGTGTCCAAATGCAGGGGTCAAAAGTTCTGGCTCAGATTGAGAAACCTGATGTCATCCAAGAAGTAAATTTTACTCCCTCCATTCCTAATCTTTTGTTTAAGGTCATGCACACAGTTTAAGAGCTCATTAATTGATATATAGTTTGATCAAAACACCCTTATTTAAAGTTGAGTTATATTAAAGAGAGAAAATGTTAGTTATTTGTTAAGTAATCAGTTAGAATTGTGATAGGTGGAAATACGAGGAGGTAGGTGAGAGATATAATATTGAATGAGGGTATAGATGGAAGAAAATGAGATAAATAAATAGTCTTGGATTTCTAAAACAAAAAAAGTTTTGGAAAATATGTGAAAAACTAAAACGACAAAAAGTTTTGGACCAAAGGAGTGCTTATATTGAATAAATGACCTCATACTATGTGCTCACCTACTGGATTAAGAAATTAAGAAAACTAATGTCGGCCAATTGGTGCATTTCATCTACTGGTGTTAGAAGTTAATATAATGATGCTGCTGTCTCTTTGAAAGTTGGTGTGATACATAATACTCAAATATCCAAATTAGTTATGGATTCCATTAGAGAACGAAATAGATTTCCCTTCAGTCCAAATCTCTCCCTCCTCCCCCTTCTATTATTTTCTTTCAAACTTCATTTTTGCATTGAAATAAAATGTTACATCAAGGTATGAGTTTGACTTCATTAGTTTGTATGTCACATAAATATTTCCTTGCATTTTTACTGAAAGATCTCAGGTTGATTGTAGAGGTTGCAAGTCTTTTGTAAGCTTTTTGTTCTAAATATAGTGTGACTTAATTACATGCATAATATGATAAATGCTTTCTCCTTTTTCTCATCAGATGGAAAAGGTGGAGAAGCTCCTACTTGAACCAACTATTAATCATGAAATTGTATGTGACAACCTACAAAAAGTCTATCCAGGAAGGGATGGAAATCCGGACAAATTTGCGGTGAGAGGGTTGTTCCTTGCTGTGCCTCGAGGGGAATGCTTTGGTATGCTTGGTCCCAATGGTGCTGGGAAGACTTCTTTTATCAGTATGGTCAGTTAAAATTGATTTTGGTCAAGCAATATATACTTTTTTTGGAAAATTACTTGCACACACCTCCCTGTCCCCATCCAAAAATGTTTAACAAGGTTCCATTCGTGAATAAAAGAGAAGCAATAAGTTTTAAAATACCTTAATCAGTTTATGCTTTATTAAATGAATCAAAGAGATGCTTGGTGACTTGGCCCATACATGAGTGGACCTCTAAAGGGCTCTTCAGCATTTTAGTTACACAAATCTTCTTAGATTCCATGTATATGCTTCTTTCTTTGTATGGTTTCCTCCTTAATTCATGGTTCCAATCAGCTTGCATATTCTTATAGATGATTGGTCTCACGAAGCCAACTTGTGGTACGGCATTTGTTCATGGCCTTGACATAAGAACTCGGATGGGTGGAATATATACTAGCATGGGGGTATGCCCTCAGCATGAGTAAGCTAGGGTTTTGTCCAATTTTTATATTTTGTCTAATATCAAATTTGTAACGGTTGAAAAGCTTTTAACTCGTTTTCTCTTGAAATTGTAGCTTACTGTGGGAATGCTTGACAGGCAGAGAGCACCTACTTTTTTATGGCAGACTTAAAAATCTTAAAGGTTTGGTCTTGACAAAAGTAAGTTAGTTGGAGAGGAATCTTACCTTTGGAATATTAAGATGTTTGGACTTTGGAATGTTGAGATGCACTAAGGTTCCAATCCCCTAATATTAAGTATATGTAGGTGTTTTAGATTAGTTAGAGCAATTGATCTTTTGCCGGTCCTCAAACCTATTTGTTTCTGAAATATTTAAAATGAAAATCATATATAACATAAACATGACACATGATATACATGACCTAAATTTTTCATTTTAGTTTTTTAATTGATAATTACTTTAAGTCAACATATGTTTTAGTTTAATTAGTTATTACATTGAAGTTAAGATTCTTAATTGTTACAGTGAAGTTAGGGTGCTTATGCAACCCGTTTCTCAACTACTATCTACTGCTTCTTTATTAGAGTATGGATCTATAGATGACTATTGCTGTGTAAATGCTATTTGAACAACTTTCTCTTTAGCATTTATTTGGCAGGGAAGACTTAACTAATTAGCTTCCAATGCTACAGGCAGTAGAAGAATCATTGAAGAGTTTAAACCTTTTTCATGGAGGGGTTGCTGATAAACAAGCCGGGAAATACAGTGGAGGGATGAAGAGGAGGCTTAGTGTCGCAATTTCATTGATCGGGGATCCCAGAGTATGTTTTTCTTTTCAGTCCAATCTGGATATATATATATATATATATATATATATATATATATATATAGAGAGAGAGAGAGAGAGAGAGAGAGAGAGAGAGAGAGAGAAAGAGGAGATTCAAGTTTTCTTATTTGTATGTGCTAAAATTGTTTAGGTTGTTTATATGGATGAGCCAAGTACCGGGTTGGACCCTGCATCAAGGAAAAGCTTATGGAATGTTATTAAGCTTGCAAAACGGGACCGTGCAATCATTCTGACCAGTATTCTCTCACTCCTTCATGAATGTTGAAGCACATTATTGTGCTTGTTTGTATGCTTTAGATATATTAACAGTATGAAGTTGTTCTACATATAGGTTGATAAATCTTGCTTTTATGGTTTCAGCACATTCCATGGAAGAGGCAGAGGCCTTATGTGATCGATTAGGAATTTTTGTAAATGGTAGTTTGCAGTGCGTGGGAAATCCAAAGGAGGTAAGATTGCTACAAAACTTATAGATTGCAACAAAACCTTTTATTTGCCATTATATGGTTGGGAATCGCTTTTGCCCACTGCAAAATTGCTATTTACGCACCCCATTTTTTTAAAATTAAAAAATACCCATGAGTCAAAAAATAACAAAATTGGAATGAAACCTCGGAGATGTGTAAATAGCAATTTCGGGTGTGCAAAAAGTATCATGTCTTAGTGGAACCAGCTTTGGATGCACGTCTGCGTGTTTGGAATTATGCCTGTAAGTGATTTTAAAGTTAAAATCAATTTTAGAGAGAAGTTTCTGAGTGTCAGAATTGATTCTAAAAAAAATAACTGATCCAAACATGCTATAAAAATTACACTCACTTTTTTTATTTCCATTTCTGCCGAATATAAATTATTTGCACCAAATAAAAAATGTAAATGTAAACTCAAACCATGTTGATTTTTTATTGCTACTTCTGTTGTTTACTCAGCTGAAAGGCAGATACGGAGGGACTTATGTGTTCACGATGACAACATCTTCGGATCATGAGAGGGATGTGGAGAACCTGGTGATGACGCTCACCCCAAATGCCTGCAAGATATACCATCTCTCTGGTACCCAGAAGTTTGAGCTGCCAAAAGAGGAGATTAGAATAGCTGATGTGTTCCGAGCAGTGGAAGCTGCTAAGAAAAACTTCACTGTTTCTGCATGGGGTTTAGCTGACACCACAATGGAAGATGTTTTCATCAAGGTTGCACGTGAGGCTAAGGCATTCGATACCTTGTCATAATATTTATGCAAAATACACTGCTAGTCTATGCAGGACAGGAATTAAATTAGTGTTTTCATACTCATTTTTTGACACTGCACTTACATCAATGTAAATGTGAGTGTGATAGAAAAAAAAAAGATAAGAAAGTGATACAAAGAAATGTATACAGCAACTGTAAAAAAAAGTTGTATGACAAAATACACAAACTAATAAGTGTATACTATCCATAACCTTACAGTTAATGAATAATAGGTCGTAGCTAGACCCTTTACAAATACAAGAGTGATTTGCCTTTTGAGGATTTGTGTTGATGATGACTTCAAAGCCTCAAATTCGGAATTCGGATTCCCTGCAGGCAGGGGATATGAATTCAGTGAACTCAAGTCATAGCTTGATATCACTGCAAATATGACCAATAACCAATTGATATGCATGTAATATTTACCCTCATGATGCCTTTGCTGCACCTAAACCTTGTGTTGGCGTAAAAAAGGAAGAGGATTACCCTGGAATTCTGGCAAGCTTGTGCAGGGATGACCATTCATCTTGCACTTTTTTCCCGTGCACCTGCAGAGCCGCACATACATCATTCTATTTCCCATCTTTTTGTGTTTTTTTTTTTAACTTTTGTTTTATGTATTTTTTTATACAACTTTTGTTTTATCTAGCTTTAGTTGGTTTATTTTGTATCTTTCTTTTAATTTTCTTTTTCAATCAGTATTTATTTAGGGGTGTTGCGTTTGGCGCCCCCTTATTGCGCCATACGCCCCCCCCTTCAATGCGTTTTTTACCATTTTGCCCTTTAAAATTTAAAGTATTACTATTTTACCCTTTTAAATTTAAAAAATTAAAAAATTAAATAAATATCATCATCTTCATCCTTCCACCAGTCTCCCACCCCCCTTTCTCTCCATCCTTTCACCACCAACATTATCATCTTGTAACAACCACATTCATCATCTTCCATCAACCACCTCCTTCATCTACTAACCATCAACATCCTTCCTCTTGTTTCCTCCTTGCTCCCTCCCGTCGTTTCTAATTATTTTCGTAACACTGGTTAAAATTCGCACCTACAAGTGCGAAATTTACCTCAAAATCGCACTTATAGGTGTGCGAACTAGTATTTTTTATTTATTTTTTTATTTTTTTTAAAAGTGTGTATCGCACCTAAAAGTGCGAAATGGGCCTCCAAATCGCACTTATAGGTGCGAAATAGTAATTTTTTTTCAAAGTGTGTATCGCACCTAAGAGTGCGAAATGGGCCTCCAAATCGCACTTATAGGTGCGAAATAGTATTTTTTTATTTATTTTTATTTTTTCAAAGTGTGTATCGCACCTAACAGTGCGAAATGGGCCTCGAAATCTCACTTATAGGTGCGAAATAGTATTTTTTTATTTTTTTAATTTTTTCAAAGTGTGTATCGCACCTAAGAGTGCGAAATGGGCCTCCAAATCGCACTTATAGGTGCGAAATAGTATTTTAATTTTTTTTAATATTTCTGGCCCTGAAAAAGGAATTTCTAACGGTCTCAGATGGCGACGGGCTGAACTACAAAGTTGAAGAGAAAAAAAAAAGTAATTGGACGCTTATCGCTTCGCCATAACCTCGGTGTCCCGAGCCAAAATTCCATTGTTTGCTATTTTTTTTTTAATTTTTGAAAAAAAAAATATTTCACCATAAATTTCTAAATATGTCAACTAGACTAACTGTGGTGGTCCCATAATTTTTAAAAATCATTTGGGCATTTTTTGAATTTTTTTAGATTTTTTTTAATATGAAATCGCACTCCTAGATGCGATATATGTACACAAATCGCACTCCAAGATGCGAATAATAACCAGGCTTCGTGGTTCACTTCGAAAATTCGTTTTCTCTCTCGAAATGAGGATTTCAAGGCTTCTTGCTTGCCCCTTCTTTATAGGATAACGTAAAAGGAGATGACAATGAAGTGGATGGAGAAAAATGTTGATGGTGATGAGTTGAAGAGGAAGAAATTGAAATTTTGAAATTTTTATGATTTTTTTTTTGGTTCAATTTTTTTTTTGATTCAGTTTTTTTTTTTACAAAATGGTATTTTGGGGATTTTTAAAAAATAGGGGGGGCGTAAGACGCAAAAGGGGGGCGCCAAACGCGATTCCCTTTATTTAGTTTAAGCGTCAAGTGTTGTATTCTTGTGTTTATTATGTCTAGTATTAAAATTTTGCTACATATTATGGAATATTGTTATTTTTTTTGCTAGTTTAATTAATAGTTGATGTAATTTATATTTTAATTGTTACATTAGTTAGTTAATTAGTTTAATTCAAGATTTCAAATCACTACGTGCGTAGATCAACTGAAATTAGGTTGTAATAACTAAAGTAAATATCTCAGTTTCGAATCGATGTGAATGTAGTCATGTTATAGACACGTTAAAACTAGTTATATAAAATATTCTGTCATAAATTTTTTCCAATAGTCTAGATTTTTAAAGAAATTAAAAATTTTCAGGAGATGATACCAGTTTTATTTTCATTTCTTTCTCTTTTAAAAGTGATATGATGGAATGAATTTAATTTTTTTAAAAGAGGTTAGACCTTATTAAAAGAAAACATAATAAAGATATAAAGAAGACAATTTACTATTTCATTAGAATACAAAAATAAAAATTTAATAGTGATATTATTATTATTATTTTCAGGAGTTTATATAAATAATAGATAATATAAAGTTTGTTTTAGTAATAAAATAAATAAATAAATGAAGGAGTGTGACCCATGACGGGTGGTATACTATATGCCTGCGCCTATGTTTACAAATTTAAGAGCACGTTTGGTGGTCAGGATAGGATAAGAATATGATAGGATAAAAGATTGGATAAGCACAGGATATGATAAGAGTATGATAGACTCTTATCCTATCCTGCGTTTGGGGTGGACAGGATATTGATAAGATATGATACAAACAATGAAAAATTTATCAAATTTTCCTTGAAATAAAAAATACATGATATTTTTTAAAATTTAATTTTCTAAATAGATTTTTTTTAAAAAGTGATTATTCTATTAAATTTAATTTTTTTTCATTTTTATAAATAGCTTATTTTTTAATATTAACTAAAATAAAAATAATTTTTATTAATTCGGTTATTTTAATTTTTTCGAAGGGAGTCTATTTTAACTAAAATTATTACATATGTAATCAATGAGTTTTAACTTAGTAGGGGTAAGTGATTAATGATAAAAATTATTAAAAGATATTATTCTTTCAAAAATATTTTATATTTAAATTATTAATTATAATTATATAAGTAGAGAAATAATTTTAAATAATATCATATGATAATATAAAATTAGTCTATATTTACTATTAAAAAATTAATATATATATATATATATATATATATATATATGAGTAGCCTATTTTATTGTGAGTGAAGAATTATTTTGTGTATTTTTATTATAATATAAATAACGAAAAATAATGTTAACTAAGTAATAGTAAGTGATAATGGAAATTTAATTATTTTATATGAGTAAATCCAATATTTTCACTATTTATAAATAAGTTTATTTTTTTAATTAAATTTATCAGTAATTAAATAATTTAACTTAACAATAACAATTAGTAATTGATAAGTAATAAAATTAATATTTTATTAAAATCAAAAATTTATTTATTAATTAATATTATTATAAATTATATAAAATGTAAATATTGAAATTAATTTTGGGTTATGGTAATAAACAAACAAAAAACTGATATCCTATCCTGTCAGGATAATTTCTATCCTAACTCCCCCCTCAGGATAACTTTTACACATGATGGACAGGATAGGATAAGAGACGGGATAGTGTTATTCAATCCTGCTGGCGCAACAAACAACAGATAACAACAGGATATGATTACTATCCTATCCTGTCTCTGTTTATCCTGTCCACCAAACGGGCCCTAAAAGTTTTGGTGCCCTAACCGAAAAGACACGCCATACAAACAAACCGTGGGGAATATTAACTGGGGGTTTAGGATCAGCTGCTGGTACACTAAGATGAAACAACTTAGATGAAGGAATCCTGTAAATGGACAAGTTTTAAGGAAAGAGCTTGGATTTAGAATTGAAAATGCTTTTATGAACTTCTTGAAGATCCTCACGTGCAAACGTATAAACGAGTTCAATCCCTTTGATTTAGGGAAGACGCTTATTGCCAATAAACCAGCTGATGCAAGGAAGTTCGGTTCAAAGTAAACTGCCAGGTTGACTAGGGCGAAACACTAACATCACACAACTTGTAAATTCTTGGAACGTGGGTTAGTGGCAGATAATTGTTAACTCGTAGGTTAGCTAAATTTGCTCCTATAAATAAGGGAAGAGTTATTTGTACAAGGACACAAGTCAACAATCAATCAAATCTACAAATTTTCTGCATTTACTTTGTCTATAATTTTCTGCCTTTACCTCTAAGCACTTTAATTCATTTATAGTATTTCGGCCCTTTACATTTTAGCCATTTACTTCGGCCTTTTACTTTATCGTTTTTAAGTCTTTTAGCCATTTTAGTCGTTCACTTAGTTCATAGTCTTACCTTAGTCACAACTTTTCAATATCAATCAGTAGGAGCTTTTTGGAGTGTTTTAAGAACCTAAATCGAGGAACATGGTCTCTTCCTCAAGTAACTGCTTGATTAGAGTATCATTATTTTGGTTTCTCAGTCGATTCACACAGTTATAAATTATCTAGTCCAAGTCTATTTGTAAACTAACAAAGATTTACAAATTATAGGGAAATTATTAAATTTAGGAGTTATAAATTTTCGGGAAATATAATTTATTTATTTTTTAAAACAAAATAAAACATACAATAAATCATTCTCTTTAAAATTCTAATGAATAAACTGAAAATCCCGTGGTCTTATCCTTTTGACTCTTAATAGTTAATAACTTATTTTCGGTTTGATTGCGGTTGTTTTTGAAAACTGTATTTAAAAATAGTTTTTAGAAACTGTTTTTTAAAACTGTTTTTCAAAATAAAAGCAGAAACAAACGGTTAGAATGAGATTTTTTTGAACATCTAAAAAACTGAAAGTTGAAAATTAAAAACAAAAACTGAAAACATTTTTTAGCTATTATAATAATATTTTTGTTTTTAAAACTGAAAACATTCAAAAACAGGTTTTAGTAATGTTTTAAAAACATTCAAAAACATGTTTTAGTAAGTAGGTTTTTAAATTTTAGAGTTTTTTAAAATAGAGAACAATTTTTAAAAAACTGTAATAGTATAGGTTTTTTTGGTTAGTTTTAACTGAAATGCTTATAGATAAGATGGCTATGATGAGAGTAACTAAGTTTCGAAAAAAAAGAGAGTAACTTAATCAAAACTTCATTTTAGATAAGATCGAATGCAAATTTTTCGAAACTAATCAATATTTAAGACTTTGTTTGTTTGGCTCATTCCTCTCTCACTACCTACTCACTCTTGAACCATGTCTAAGATATTCTTCTTTTGTTCTCTCTTGGGGCTTCTGCTCCAATCTCAAGCCCTTGAGAATGATAACAAGATTGGGATTTATAAACTGAAGAGAGGAAATTTTGAGCTGAGATTGACAAACTATGGTGCTACAATTGTCTCTGTCATAGTTCCTGATAAACACGGTTTGTTTTTGTTTTATTTTATTTTCTCCACATTCATTCTTAACCATCTCTGACTTCAATACTCATACTATTTTTCATTTTTTGGTTGTGAATTTCACAGGGAATTTAGCTGATGTTGTTCTTGGCTACGATTCCATTGATACTTACAAGGTATGATCCATTAATTCTTTTATGATTTGATTTTGAAAATTGAAGAACAATGTGGTTGTATACTATGATTATTTTAGAATGTGAGCTAGGTTTTCTCTTTTAGAGTAGAGTTAGGCGTGCTCGAAGTTCGCTCAAATTGAAGAAAAATGTGGTTGTATATTATCATTATTTTAGAATCCGAGCTAGTTTTTGGAGTAGAATTAGACTCAGGCCCGAATTCTAATAATCTGATACACCCTTGAAATTTTTTTCTGCAGAATGATACATGGTATTTCGGTGGCCTTATTGGTCGTGTGGCAAATAGGATTGGAGGAGCTCATTTCACATTGAATGGGAAAACCTACCATTTGCCTGCTAATGATCATGGGAACACACTCCACGGTACATTACAATTTCCATGCAATATGATGTTCATTATCTTCGTTTTCTGTTTAATTATTGATGAAATGCCTATTAACTGTTTGAAAATTTGCACCTGTGAAATACCAGGTGGTACCACAGGGTTCAGTGATGTTGTGTGGACAGTAAAATCTCACCGGACAAACAGTCATATAACATTTACTTACCTAAGTTTTGATAATGAAGAAGGTATGTACTTTGATAATCCTCTGTTATTTTCTTGAATCATCTATTTAATGTGACATTTTTCTTCCTAAATCAAAATTTTGTAGGCTTTCCTGGAAAACTTGAGGTCTCAGTGACGTACATGTTTATTGGAACAAACAAATTGGCTGTGAAAATGATTGCCAAGCCAGTAGACAAAGCCACACCAGTGAACCTAGCACAGCATAGTTACTGGAACCTGGGGGGGCACAACAGTGGTGACATTCTCTCTCACACTGTTCAGATTTTTGGATCACATATCACACCAGTGAACAATGATCTCATCCCCACTGGCCAACTCCAATCTGTGAATGACACCCCTTATGATTTCCTTGAACCAAAACAAGTTGGAAGCCAGATTCATGAGCTTTCTGGTTTATATGACATCAACTATGTGCTGGTCAGAAGTGGCCAAAAGCACTTCAGGAAGGTGGCTGTGGTGAGAGACACTGTCTCTGGGAGGATAATGGAGCTGTGGTCTAACCAAGTTGGTTTGCAGTACTATACTAGTGGCATGTTGAAAGATGTTAATGGCAAGGATGGGGCCATATACCACAAATATGCTGGCATTGCCTTGGAGACACAGGGCTTCCCAAATTCTGTGAATAACCCAAACTTCCCATCTCAGATTGTGCATCCTGGGGAGATATACAAGCACTACATGGTTTATAGATTCACAGCTAGCTGAATGGATTACTGAATTTTCAAATTTTCTTTTAGCTTGTTTCCTATGATAAATTTATTTTGCTATGAATAGTTTTTATTTTACTTTTAATATCTAGTTATTTCTTATCCTTTTTGTGCTTTTTTTATAAGCCAACAAATTTTGTTGATAAAGAATGAATGAGAGTACAGAATGTGCGTGGTAGAATCAGGAACAGTTAGAGCAGGGAAAAGCCCAGAGAAACTGAGATATTCTGTTATTATTGAAGAATGAATGAAGAATACAGAAGCTTGCAATTCGAGAGGCTAGTCTCTCCTAACTGATTCCCAATTCCAGAATAGCTAGTCCTAACCGCTTAACCTCCTTTTATAGGACAGACTAACTAACTCTCATTATAGCTCCCCTGAACCACTAAGGGTTCACTTTCTCATTCCTTCTATGATAAACCTTTGTAACCAAAGGCAATTATCTCTATCAGTACCCAATACAAAATTATAAAAAGAAAAACAGCCTAAGGAACCAACTCTCAAATTACCTGTAATGATACTCAACAAAATTAATATAACAACTAATATTACCTGTGATGATACTTAAGCAACTTATTTCTTGCTCTCAATCACAACTAGGTGTCTTCATCAGCTGATAAACATCATCAATGCATAACTTTGTTGCACGTCAAATTGCCATTCGAGCATTTCTTTTATCCACATATGACATACCATGAATGAAGACATTTTGTGTTTTGTTAACAGTTTTCTTTGGAGCATCTTTTTTCTCTCCTTTTTTACCCATATTTAGCTTAACTATCATGTGTTATATATGTGTTTGTGTGGAAAGTACCCTCTTGCATTTTACTCTGGAAAGTACACTCGAAATCTAAAATATGGTTGTTGGTTTTTGTGGTATATGGAAAAGTAGCAGAGGTGTAGAGAGACAAGATAAGTACAAAGCTATCAGTTATTGGGGCTGCAAAGTGTAAATCAATCTTTACTGAACATCAGCTTGAAATTTAAATAGGAGAGGTTTTGAGAGAGTAAACCAGAATCATTAACACGCAACTAAAATGAAATTCTTTTCCTTGAACATTGATCACCAACAAGTTGTTACAAGAATGCTTCTATGATGATAGGAACTAACATGTTTTGATCAACTTCTCTTTCCTCAAAATTAATTCTAGCACCCAAAAGCTACTCAGAAGCTTCCCTATAATTGATAAACTTCAGAATAAAGTGTAGAAGGATTTCCAATGATGCACTAAGTAATTCCTCCTGATAGAGAATGGACACAAGACAATGCATTTTGATGCTGATGATATGTCGCTATGACTCTACATGTAAAGTAAAAGACCACAAAACTCTCTCATATAAGCTATCACCTAACACGACCCAGAAGAGGAAGTGGATATAAAGAAATCTCTCATAGCTGTAACTAATGTGATTGGCTGTCCACGGGTTGAATGATGACGATCGTGCTTGGATACGAACTAAAGAGCACTTACTGGAACTTATCTACTACAAAAAGCACTGGATAAGCTCCAATAAGTATTCTTTTGTCGGCATCTAAACAGACTCTATGTTTCGAAGGGAGTTTTACCATAGGACTTCAGACGTTTTCTCTTATGGGACTTGACATGGACTTTATTTCCTCTGCTCTAGATGGGCTACGTGAATGTCTGATGACAGGAAGGTGCTCCAAGGTATCCAAAACCTCAGACATCTGTGGTCTAATCTTGGCCTCACTAATACATTGTAATGCAAGATTTGCAATTACACAAGCTGCCCTCCGAGGGTACTGCCCTTCTAACTTGGTATCCATGATGCGGAACAACTTCCTCCTGTTAGCCAAATAGGGTTTTGCCCAAGCAACCAGATTATGCTCTAATCCAGATTTTGTCATTTCAACAGCACGGCGCCCCGAGAGTAGTTCTAATAGCACAACCCCAAAGCTATAGACATCACACCTTGTAGTCAGCCGACCTGAAATCGTAAGCAGAAGGTAAAATATTGACCAATTTTCCAATACAATTTCGACTGTAAGAATTTTTTTATCAGAACATGCTTTTGTTTTATGACAAAAAAAATTGTGAGCTAGTAATAGGTAAATGTCATATCAAAAGATTTTAGGGTGAATCACATTGCAAGACAAAGCACAGCATTGCTCATACATCCAAAAAGGAGGACAACAAGCCATTTCATTCAAGAGGACAACAGATTTCTTATGAACCAGAAAGCATGAAAATGAAAAGTAAAGACCAAACCTGTAGCAATATATTCAGGGGCAGCATAGCCTTGAGTGCCAAGGACTTGAGTGGAAACATGAGAACGATCACCGGTTGGTCCTGCTTTGGCCAATCCAAAGTCTGAGAGTTTTGCGTTAAATTCCTACATTTGTATTGAAACATATTAAGTTCATGTTTGGAAATCCTTCTAAAAATGATTATTAAACCAAAATAAATTAGGGGGAGCAGCTCTGTTTAGCTTTGGATGTCAGAACTCATTCGAGAAAAAATGAGTCGATTGAGACAAGCTATAAGAACTAGGATACTAAACTTAAATTGAACTTTCAATCAACAATTCAAAGTGATCCGCTTCATTAAATTGAGGAATGCATTTTATTTAAATGATCAGGAAAAGGAAGAAGGGATAAGAATAAAATAGATAGAGAAAATTAGAATATGTAGCTAAAAGAGGGTTACACTAACCCATGCATAGTTTGCAAATATTTTCCCCAAATTCCCACAAGCCACAGAAACATGGCAATGCTATTACTTAACCAACATACCGAATCCAATAAAATATTAGAAGCCTTGAAATCACGGTAGATAATTTGCTGATTAGAGTCGTGCAGGAAGGTGAGACCTCGAGCAGCACCAATAGCAACTTTGATTCTTGTTGCCCAAGGAAGTAGTTGTTTTCCCCCTGCAATTAACAGTTCCATTGTTTATTAAAGAGTGTTCAGTGGCAAGGTTTGAAAAAATTTAGGTGATAACAAACATATTTGATTGTTTGATTTGCTAAATGTTATATCATAGTATAGTAAGTGTATTCCTCTCTGGAACTTAGAGCTAGTTTGGATACGGACCAAAGAACACTTATTCGAACTTATTTACTAAAAAAAGCACTAGATAAACTCTAATAAGTGCTATTTAGTCTTCATTCAAATGGGTTCTTAAGCTACTAAAGGCAGCAACATACTGCGAAACAGATGATTTTCCAAGCATCCATTCGGCATGTACTCATAAACTAGAAGCCGGTTATCTCCATCCAGGCAGTATCCAATAAGTTTGACAAGATTTGGATGATGAAGTTGGCCAAGATAATTAAGTTCAGACTGTACAAAAAAGAAAATTATGAGTAGAATTAGATTCATTCAGGGAAAAAGAAAAATGCAGGAGAGGTAGATGACCTTGGAAGGAAGCAACCTACCAGCCACTCTTTATGCCCTTGAAAACCTTCAGGCTTAAGCTTCTTTACAGCTACAACCATTCCAGATCTAGGCCATGCAGCCCCAAGGAATTGACCATCAAGCCACCCCTTATAGACATGACCAAATCCCCCTTCTCCAATTAGACTACCAGGACTGAAACTTTTAGTGGCATTCTTAAGATCATTGAGTGTGAAGGGTGTTAAATGTGGGGATGAAAGTATGTCCCCTTCAGATCTTGGAGTGGGGAGAATCTCAGGTTTACCTCCTTTACTGTATCCGTGCGCCGAGGGACCTGTATGAGCTAACAAATGGGTGCTTCTATGAGGAACTTTTGTTACATCTGCAGAAGAATTTTCATATTAGTAAAAGGAAACAATGTTCTGTAAGAAACAGAATGAATCATCTCCAAAGATTACCAAATAAGATGCATAACAAATGAATATCAATGCCATAAAGAATTTTTTAATTATCACTTTCCAATGCTATATTAGTACCCAATGTTTTAAATTGCAGTCCGCTACCGCAGAAGCGTGAAGGGGTTTGAACTCCCCGTTGCTACCGCATTAACTCGCATTTGTCTACAATGCATAACATATACATTGCATGCATAATAAGAGGGAAACGATAACATGATGGGCATACAAAAAAAACTTACCACAAGGTTCAGAACTGGGTTGGGACCTCAGAAGGTTTTCATCAACCTTGGAACGGGCTCCAAAACAATTTCCCATCTGAGGAACCAACCCTTTTTGAAAACTCCACAAAAGAAAAAAAATGCAATTAAACTAAATTCTGGGCATGCAACGTGACATTGACATTGACATCAATCTCCTAATGCGTTGTCTTGAGGTTCTCTTGCATCATGCCCTTCTCCCGTGTTTCCAGAGAAGAACATAAAGACAGAGAACCAGATTATGGTGTCGATTTGCATTGTTTTTTACGCATATAACATTAGTTAGGAGGATATACAGACACGGAGGGTCCGATCACATTTTTATTACAACTTTTGGGTTTTGATGGTCTCAAATGCAACAAGCCGTTGCCAAGTTTAAGAACTTTTCTTTTTTACTTTTGATAAATGCTCATAAAGTTATTTCATGTTAGGGTACATATGAAAGAAAAAAATTAGGTTGGTATCACGTGAAGCAAATAGTTGGAGATTCGATTTTCAATAATGTGAATGAAAAATGGGGGTGAAAGATTACTATCACGAGTATCATTTGTGAGAGAATAAAGATTGGTGTGCCTGAAAAAAAAAAGGATAAAGAGAAAAAAAGGTGTTTAGAAGTGTATGTATTATTTAAATGTACATTAATCATTATTGTTTGTAGGGATACCTAGTTAACACAAAGAAAAACATATTATGAAAGCAAAAATGTCAAGCCACATTTTTCCAATTCTATATTAAATTAACTTAATATTACTTTTTTTAACTATCAATTAAAAATATATTTTAATTTCTGCAAATTATAGATCAACAAATATGACAAAATCATGAGAAATACTTCAACACTCACATGTTTTCTTAACAACACTTTTTCTTTTTATTATTGATTGTAATTTATGTGCTTTGCATTAAAAATATAGGTAATAATTACAATTTAGCCAAACTCACATGAATTGTAACTAATGGAAGAGAGTTTTTCAATCTTTTGTTTATATTCATGTCCTCCTAAAATATAGAAGATATAATTGGTGTCGCAACCGGGGTCGCTGCGAGGGCGACGCTAATAATGGGTGAAAGATTAGTATCACGAGTATCATTTGTTGGAGAATAAAGATTGGGATACACCAAAGGACATAGACTATTAGAGAGAGATAGGAAAAGATGATAGATAAGTGATGAGTCTTATATATGATGTGATGTGCCTGAAAAAAAGAGATAAAAAGAAAAGAGGTGTTTAGGAATGTCTGTACTATTTGAGTATTCACTAATCATTACTGTTTGTGGGAATACCTAGTTAACACAAAGTAAAACATATTATGAAAGCAAAAATGTCAAGGCACATTTTTTCAATTTTATATTAAATTAACTTAATATTAATTTTTTTTAACTAAATAGTCAATTAAAAATATTTTTAGTTTCTCCAAATTAAAGATCAACAAATATGACAAAATGTTGAGAAATACTATCAACACTCACATGTTTTCTTAACAACACTTTTTCTTTTATTGATTGTAATTCATGTGCTATACACTAAAAATATAGGTAATACTTACAATTTAGACAAACTCACATGAATTGCAACTAATAGAAGAGAGTTTTTCAATCTTTTGTTTATATTCATGTCCTCCTAAAAATTAGAAGATATAAATGGTGTTGTAACCAGGGTCGCGACGGAAATGGGGCTAACAATATTTAAATAGACAGAGTTGTCACTAATTTTAAGGGAAATTGGAACTCGTGAATCAAACAATTAAATTAAAGCTGGTCTGCGTTTAGAGTTCCGAATTCGGGAGTCGGTTATGCATGGGGAAAGTGTTAACACCCACAGCGCCCATTAGAACGGTACCTTTTAATTGATTGCGCAAAAATTATTAAAAAAACTTATTTAAAAGAAGACTTCATTATTATTTTTAAGATTTATTATTTACAAAGAAAAGGAAAGGAAATTATTTACAAAACAAAAATATCTTTTATACTTTATTTAGCCTGATAGGTGTGAACCTAGTCCTACATACTCCATTTCAATAAGAAGATCAAGGCTACGTAGTTCTAAAGTGATTTTAGTGATTTAAAAAGTGATTTTTTTAAAATGATATTAATCTTTGATTTTTTTGTGATTTTCATGAAATGATATTTTTTGTATTTTATGAGATTCTTAAAAAAATTGGATTTTAAAAAGATATTTTATTTATTAACATGATGTAATACATGACCTTCTATGCGAAGAGCCGAGCTACACACGATGTAACATCCGGTATTTTTAAAATAAAAATAATACTATATAATAAATATAATATTAAAAATAATCTTCATAAATTAGAAAGACTTGCAAATATTATTTAGACAAAATATATTGACGGTTTAGAAAATTATAATACCTTAAAAGTCCTTATAAAAATAAATTACATATGAAAATAAATTTATTACTATTAAAATTAATTTACAGAGATTGTTATAATTTTATCCCATAGATAAATAAGCTTGAACTGAATTAAGTTTCACTTAATTATACGAGTACTTAAACTTAATCAAATTAAATTTAAATGCTTAAATTAGTAAGAATTGAATAATTCAAACTCAAAAATATTATTTCAAATAATATTATAATCCCAAATTTAATTTATGAGAAATTTAAGAAAATAAAAGGTGATATTTAATGTAGTGTATGTGTACGCATGATACACACAAATCCTATGAGTGGTTGCGGGTTGGCTTTGATTCCTCTCATTTCCTTTGTCTGGTTCATGGGTTCTGTATTGCGGTTGAGTTACGGGTTAGGAATTACAGGTTCAGTGGAGGTTAATGAATTGGGGTTTGACCAAGGGAAGTTCATGTGCAATGGTGGTCTTTGGTGAAGAAGATGAATGAAGGTGGAGGTTTATGGAAAGAAAGAGTCTCTGTTTTGGGTAATGGGTAGTGAAGGAATCAGAATCAATGGTTATTGGTGGGGAATAAGGGGAGGGTGAAGAAGAAGATGGTATGGAATGGAGTGAAAGCTAGAAGAAGGTCAAGCTCCTCTCTAGCTGCTGTCCTTTCCCTTTCCAACTCTAATAAATGACATATTATATATTTATAGAGCCAAAATTAGATTAGAGTTGATTTCTTCTTGAGCCTTTTGGCTGGTGTTATTTTTTAGAGTGTTTAGGGCTTTTTTGCTTTTTGGTGAATATATAACCTCTTTTTTAATTTTAATAAAGAGAGACAATAACACTAAAGTCTACACAATTAAACTAAAAACTACTAAATTAACCTAACTAGCTTTTTTACATTTTCTAGATTTTATTATTTTTATGGTTGCTCAATATTTATTTCAAATAAAACAAAAGAAATAAAATAAAATAATAAAAAACGGATAAAATTACGTGCTCATATATAATGACATATAATATGCACATGCACCAATATATATGGCCCAAATGGTTGGTCGGATACAATTTGATTTTCAATTCCACAAGAAACTCAACTTCAGATATTTTCCTGTTAATTAGATTAAGATCATGGTGGTGGCAAGGGCAATCTGCTAGCTCTTCTATATATCTTTGGGTTGTTGGGAATCGAATGTTATTCTATGTTTATAACAATACTTGGAGATGATGTTTGGGTCAAAGAAAGAAAGTTTTGCTATTTCTATGAGAATTATCTAGATATTTTTATTTTGCCTTAATAGCTTTTAGACCCCTCATGATTGTGCGAGTTAGGTTATTGATATTTAAAATAAATAATTTTGGTATAAGATTTTTTCTGAAAGTGAAAACTAGGGACAAAACTTATATTAAATTATCTATATCTGTTTTATCAAGTTTTCCAATCGAGTTTTCCAATTATTTAATGACATGAGTATAATATTTTTGAAATTCTTCAGTAAATCCCAAATGAATGCCATTTATTTTAATAAATAAGATCTACTTGCCATTATTTAAATAAAAAACTTGATGGGATGAATATAAATCACTTGATCTAAGTTTTTTCCAATAATTAGGCTCTTTTGTTACTTAGTTTAATATTTACTGTGTGTGTAAAAGAATTTTATAGAAACAATAAATAATAATTCAAATTTTTATCATATTAAATAATTAATTTAAAATTTATTTAATTAATTGCATAATTAGATTATGATATGAATTTTTTTTGAATTGATTAGTTGTCTATGTCAAGAGATTTTACACCGATAATGCATGCATGAGAATTAAAGTTTGTTGTTATTTGCTTGGCTAACGTGGCATATATGTTACTAATATTTTATTATTAAATATTTCTTTTTGTTTAATTATTATTTTTATAGTTAAGAGACGAGATCAGCAACAACCATTCTAATCCTAATTGTTTGATATAATTGTGTATCTATTATTAAATGTATGGTCATCATAGGTACGGTTAACTATTTTAAAAGTGGTTAATCGGTCAATCATCATATCTAACAATGAAATAGAATATTAAATTTAGATATGATGATTCACTAATTGAGGACTTAAAATAGTCCACTTATGCTTAAAATAAAATAGTATGTACATTTCCTTTCAATTATGATGGCACTGGTACGAAAAGTAAAATAGTAATTCTTGTCAAAAATATATATTTTTCTTGTTTTAAATAAGCACATAATTATTACTTACAAAAATACATTTATAAATGAATTGAGATTTTCTCAAGTAAATTCATAATGTCAATTAAAACATTATCTTCTAATAAAATAATTTCTTCAACAGCTTGTTTGGATGTGTATTTTCTTTTTTATAAACCAATCAATTGTATTAAAATGAAGCACAAGAGGTGCTCCAATCTATAATACAAGAGGAAGAGAAGAAGGTTTACACGAGAAAGCACAAGACAGAACAAGCAAAGACTATAGTAGAGTTACAAGATGATAAGCTTATATGGGCACATCTCATGGTGATGGGCAATTCAGCACTCGAAAAGCCTATGAACTTCTTTTGGAAAGCGTTAAAAGGTGTTTTTATGATTCATGGCTATATATATATAAATGCTTCGGCGTTATGTTGGAGTTGGTGACAAGTCCACGTTGCATGCCATTAGGATTGTGTTCATGAATCATGTGTATACAGGATTTATCAAGTTTAACTTTTTCTGAATGAGCTTCGATGATGCAATCAAACTCGCAAGATTATGCAGCTGCATGGGACATAGGATTTTGGGTTCGTTTGGTGGTTAGCTCACAATTAGATATTCTTTAATGATGAACAATTAAATGTGCCTGGTTAAAGTTCATTATGGATGGTTTTATTTGAAATTGAAGTTCCTAAGAAGTGGCTATGTGAATGTGAATGTGGGATGTGGAGGTTTGGTCTAGGATGTTCTACTGATTTTTGGGTTTGCGCCGTCTTCTTTAGAATTTGGTTGCCACCACTATTGCAATGGTTGATCATTAATAGCATTTGGACGCAAATGTCATATTAGCATCAGCTTAGTGTAAGTGCACTTATAACTAATGTTAATTAGCTTTGAGTAAAAAAGATATTACTCCTCAAAAGCCGATGTTATTTTGAGATGTTAAACTGATGCTAAATTAACGCAAGTGTTTTATTAATAGACAACGACATAAAATTTAGCGTCATTCATGAACAATAATGACCACCTTTTTCATGTAGTTATTTTATTTAAATAAAAAATATTATTTTTAATGTGCGTAATATCAAATGTTTCCTCTTTTGTTTAATGTATTTATTTAAATAAATAATGACATATGCTTTAAAAAAATTATATCTAAAGTATTTAAATATTATTATATTTTTTTTCATAAATAGACTGCATGTTATTTTTAAAACTTTTTCTGACATTCTTAGTTGAATAGGATTTTAAATAATATCTCACGTTATTTATATCACTACAACAAAAGGGTTTTTTAGCGGTGATTGTCAGCTCAAGCGATGACCGTCACCAAATTGTACTGCCGGCGGTTGCAAAATTGTCGAAAATCCGACTGTCGCCAAGAGATTTACCGGCGGTTGGGGAAACCGCCACATAATCCGCCTCAGAATATTAACGGCGGTTCCAACCGTCGCCAAAGACACCATTGCAACACATTCAATCTTCCGTTTTCACGACGGTTGTAATCGCCGCCAAATTATAATACATATTTACGGCAGTTCAAACCGCCGTCATATCTCCAGTAAATTAAAAAAAAAATACTATGCTTTCTTATTGTGTATACATAATAAATTAATCCAAACTAAAAAATAGTTTGTACAAGAAAAATCCATTCATACTAAAACAAAACACTTGCATAAATATGGTATCAATTAGTTTTACATAATCAAAAGTGCTTAAAACAAATCCAAACGAAAATTAACATAAAAATAACATAGTCACACATGATCCACTAAGTGCATAATAAGAAAATAGAACAAACTCCCCATAAACCAGAGAATGAAAAGGGGGTTTATAATGAGTTTACCTTAGTTGGTCAAGAGACTGAAGAGTTTACTGGTGACAGTGACAAAGCTCTTCACAAGTGTTGGAAATAGGACAAGTCAACAACTTGAGCAAGGAACACCTAGGAAGAAAAAACAATCAAGCTTAAAAACATGATCAAACAAATTTATTAATATCTTCATCCTGTTGGGTATTATGTAAAATTATTAATATTTTTCAAAGTGCTTTTATACCCTCCAAATAAAATAAGCAAAGATATAGAAAGGAAATGAACTAAACTTTAACTAACTATGTTTGCACTTAGTGATATCCAAATACAATGTATATATGTAGCAAGAGCAAGTCGTTGTCAGTTTGCTTTGAAATTAATAAAGTATTCAACTACCAAGTCTAAATTAAATGAGGAAAACAATCTACACATGAGGCCAAATCACATGCAGTAGCAACCTTGATATCCAATAAAACAGGAGTCAGGTCAATTGCCGCCAGACAAGACCTCATGTCAATTATATGGAAATATGTCTGAATTTGGGGGAAAACTAGTAGTGGTTGAAAACAAATATTAAACCTAAGATATCTATAATTACAACCCTTGTTTGTTAGCTATTCAACAAAGACCAACCTTGCATAATTTGGAGTTATACAGTCTGAATTAAAATTCAAAAAGTCAAGCTTAGGCACTAACTATTATCAAACATCACATATTTGAATGCAATTGCAAGCATGGTACAGCAGCTTCACAAAAAAGAAACAAAGAAGTAATAGATAATCCTTTAATGGCTCTTAGCCTATAAATCTCACATGGTCACACAAATAATTTTCTTTAAATAAAGACAAACTCCTCGATTCTTGGGAACTTAAACCTCTGACGTTGGTGTTATTAGTTGTTTCCTTCACATAATTGTAATGATTAAGTGACAATTAGTTAGCTAGGCCAATGACAAAACAGAACCACCAAGAAAGCCTCAGCAAATGCTTAACCCTACAAATACATGAGCCTAAAACTATTTTGAACCAAAATAAAATCAAATGAAAATCAGTATGTGCTTCTGAAAACCTGAAACTAAGCAGTAAAGGGCCAAGGAACAAAAATAAGCACAGAATTAGCACCAAAAAAAAGGGATTTACCTCAGCAGTTCACATCGTGAGCGACATAACTGGCAACAGTGAAAGGGGAAAGAAGAAAATGTGTGTAGCGTGAAACCGTTGAGGTAAGGGAACAATTAGCATGCAACCCCCAAATTAAAGTTAACAAAATCACAAAATTAGTCAGAGTAAGAACCAAACAAAGCGGGGTACATAAGAAATTTGAACCCTAAAAATGAAATCCTAAATTCAAAACCTTACCTTCTTCGTTTCATGAACCAACAGAGGTGGTCGTCACTCCCTGATGTCTGGTCAAAATGGAACAATCTCGATTGAGGGCAGAAAGTGTCAAGCATGTGAACAAAGAATAGGGACACGAAGATATTATGGAATGAGAGAAGAGAAAACATTACTGTATTAAGGTGAGAATTAGGGTCCGGGAAATAGGGCACGATGGACGCTCATAGGAGCCATGGAAGGTTGCGGTGAGGAGGAAGCGAGCAGTGGCACGAGCGACGACAACGAGGCCTCTAGGTTATGAGAAGCGGCGCAAACACGAGCTTTAGCCTTTATGGTTTTCTTTCACAGAGAGGAGAACAGTAGGGTCAAGGTTGAGCATGGCCTTTTTGAAATTTACACGCAATGAAGGTTTTGGATTTTGTTATAATAACAACATAACGGCAGTTTAAACCGCCGTAAAATAAAAATAACTTTCCGGCAGTTGGCCTGAACTGCCGTAAATTATTCAAATTTCCCGGCGATTGAGGGAAACTGCCTCAAGAAGCTCGTTTTAAGTAGCAGCGACGGCGATTGGTGCAACTGCCGCTAAAGAACCGCTGCGAAATGCACTTTTTGGTGTAGTGTATGTACATAGGTTTGAATTGACTGTCATATGACATATTTTTACCCCTAATTTTTGGCTTAATAACACTTTTAGTCCCTCTCTTATTACGATTTGACAATTTTGGTCCCTCTCGAAATTTATTAGCCTAAAACGTCCCTCACGTTTACTAACATTTGCAGTTTTAGTTTTCCGTCAAGGCGTCAACTTTCATCCAATATTTAACAGTTCTTAGTTAAAAATTTAATTAAAAATTAAAAAAATTAAAACTCAGAATATTCATCTTCTTCGGGCTTTAAAAAAAAACCAGAAGCTACCACGCTCTCTCCATTTCTTAAATTTATCGTGGTACTGGGCGTTGGTTCTATTGCTTGAATCTCTTTTCAAAACCAAATCAGCATGATTACGAATCAACATATCAAAATTGTAAAAACAAAAACCAAAACGGAACACACATTCCCAGATCTACTCCAAACCATGGCATTCAGACTCAAAACACAAATCCAACAACCAAAGCCTTCAGATCGAGGCTCAAACACACAAACAAATCGACGATCCTGGACAAACACTACCGAATCCGACACAAGGCAGTGCGAAGAAGGTAATTTAAAATCCATAATCAACTAGACAAAAAAAAAGAGAAAATTCAAGCACGATCTAGTGAAAGGAAATGAAAATAGAGAGTGGCGGAGAGTGGTTACCATCGAAGCTTGGGCCTAGATAAAGAGAAAAGAGGAAAGCGAAATTGAAAATTGTGATGATGTGGTGCGATTAGGGTTAAATGAAGATGAAAAAGAGTGTAGATCAGAGAAAAGGATGAGGATGAGTAGAGCCTCTGCGACGAGTACGGCCTCGCCGACATTGATATCGTCGATGCGGAGCTCCGGTGGGTGAGGGTGCTGCAAAGGGAAAATGGAAGGGATGAACCAGGGAGAGGCAATGTTTTTCTGGGATTAAAGGGAGATAATGATAAAGATGATAAGTTGGATGAGTGTTTTGATTTTTTAATTTTTTAATTAAATCGTTAGTTTTTTAACGGAAGCTAAACGGAAAATCAAAATTGCAAATGTTACTAAATGTGAGGGACGTTTTATGCTAATAAATTTTGAGAGGGATCAAAATTGTCAAATCGTGATAAGTTGGGGACCAAAAGTGCTATTAAGCCCTAATTTTTTTTATAGGAAAATGTTAGTTGTTAGTCGTTAATTGTTAATAAATTATAAATTTCTTTTCTCCAGGGTTTGAACCCTGACCCTTCACCTTCTATCACCCTTAGCTCAACCAAGTAGGCTCCCCCACCCCCCATTTTTTACCCCTAATACTAGAGGCGTACGTGGGACGGGTTAAGCTTGACTTTCACCTTGACCTAATATCATATGCTCGACATTGGTTGCCCTGGTTTATATCCCGGAGTACTCATATGACTGATCTGTCACCCAACCTACTCAAAAATCTAAAGGCTTGACCTCGTCCCGTTTGGAGTGTCGTACTTGATTATTACTTACTAAAGAGTTAGAAATATTTCTTTTTGCAGTAGGAAGGGAATGAATGCTCATTTGATCTTGATCGTTAAGAAGTGACAAAGAAACTGCAGCGCGATGGGGGGTGACAGAGGACGTGCTCGTACAGTTCAAAGAAGGGTATGATCAACTTGTTGTTGGGACTAGGCCCTTAACAGAACTAAGACTGGACCTTTAGAGAAAAGCGAGCAAGATACCTTCACAGGAAGGGAGAACGAGGACAGCTGACTACCGCTCGTGCCCCCTAGCCAATTCACACTCAGACCCGAAGGCTGATGGGTGATTCTCTAGAAAGTTTAATATGACATCACTTTTAGTTGTTGGGTATGAAACTAGACTAGGCTATGATTCATATCTCGAAAGTTCTCATATCTGGTCTGGACCCAAGGCCTGGGACTACCTCTTCCTTATCGCCCGAGTATTGCATCGGCTTGACTTGGGCTGGGAACTAAAAAAGAAATTGACCTTCATCGAGAAATGAAAGAAGACTTTCATCTCCAAATTTGACTCAGACGTGGTTCACTTCTTTTGGGGTGTGAAGCAGTGTCAAACCAAACTACCCAAAAGCATTAGATATCCCTGAAAAGGAGGTGATCCGGCCGCACCTTCTAGTACGGCTACCTTGTTACGACTTCACTCTAGTCACTAGCCCTGGATCGAGCTAGATTTTAAACTCAAACTCATTGCTTGACTCGAAGAAACCTAATGAGGTGCACATTTAACAAAAACGGACCGGGTCATAAAAGAACAGGTTAGGGTTGGCTTGAAAGACAAAAGTAAATGTCAATTTTAAATCCCATCAAAGAATTATTAATACTTCTCATTCTGTAAAAAAACTAATTTTTTTATCCTATTAATGAATTATAAAAGAAACTACACAATTATTAAATAATTTGTATTGCTTTTTGTATGACACAAGGTTTCAATCTAACTATATATATGAGATGCATTTCTGTTATAATACTTTATCATAGATACATATTGAGTTGCTGGAGACTTTATGCTACTATGACATGAAATTGAATACTTATGTGTAATGTTAATTTAGGAAATTCTAATCTTCAACGCACAGTTTCTTTATATGGAAAGCCATGTTAGTAACACTCGTTGGACGAGTTGTGCTTGTCTTTCACTAGCCCTAAAGATTAACTGGGCCAAAATTTTAAACCCAAACTCGTCCATGAACCCGACAAAACCCGATGAAATGTGAGTTGAATGGGTATGGCCACGATAGGTAAATAGATCGAGATAGGTCTTGTACACCCCTACCGAATACTTCTTTTTGGCGTTGACACCCCTACCTAATACTAACCCATCTTAATAATATAATCATTTTAATTACTTAAAGAGATATTAAACAACCTTATGTTTTAAAAATATTAATTATTTATATTTTTCAATGCATCTACTCAAAACATTTAATAACATTCATTCAAAATATGTAGATTTATAAAAAAAAAATTACACAGACAACCAATTATAACTCTTAAATTCGCCAAATCATAATCTAATTTTATAATTAATTGAATAAGTTTTAAAATTAATTATCAAATGTGGTAGAAATCTGAATTGTTATTGGTTATCTATGTAAAGTTCTTTTATATTGACAGTACATGAGTATTAAACTCTATTTCTATCTCTAATATTGACCGATATTAATTATATAATCATATTAATTACTTAAAGAAATATTAAATAACTTTTATGTGTAATGACATTTATAACTTAAAAGAAATATTAATTACTTAAAGTTGTTTAATTACTTAACTTTTACACAAAATATTAACTTTTCCTATTTTTTAAGTGCATCTATTCTAAGGGCCCGTTTGGTGGTCAGAATAGGATAAGAAAAAGATAGGATAAATGATTGGATAAGCATAGGATATGATAAGAGCTCTTATCCTATCTTGCGTTTGAGGTGGACAAGATATTGATAGAATATGATACAAACAATGAAAAATGTATCAAATTTTTCTTGAAATAAAAAATACATAATATTTTTTAAAATTTATTTTTCTAAATAGTTTTTTTTAAAAAGTGATTATTCTATTAAATTTAATTTTTTTACATTTTTATAAATGAGCTTATTTTTTAATATTAACTAAAATAAAATTAATTTTTATTAAATCGACTATTTTAATTTTTTCGAAGGAAATCTATTTTAATTAAAATTATTATATATGTAACCAATGAGTTTTAACTTAGTAGGGGTAAGTGATTAATGATAAAAAATATTAAAAAATATTATTCTTTCAAAAATATTTTATATTTATTAATTATAATTATATAGGTAGAAAAATAATTTTAAATAATATCATATGATAATATAAAATTAATCTATATTTACTTTTAAAACATTAATGTGTGTGTGTATTAATGATAAAAATTATTAAAAGATATTATTCTTTCAAAAATATTTTATATTTAAATTATTAATTATAATTATATAAGTAGAAATATAATTTTAAATAATATCGTATGATAATATAAAATTAATCTATATTTACTATTAAAACATTAATGTGTGTGTGCGTGCGTGCGTGCGTGCGTGTGTGTGTGAGAATAATTATTTTGTGTATTTTTATTATAATATAAATAACGAAAAATAATGTTAACTAAGTAGTAGTAAGTGATAATGAAAATTTAATTATTTTATATGAGTAAATCCAATATTTTCACCATTTATATATAATTTATTTTTTAGTTAAATTTATCAGTAACTAAATAATTTAACTTAACAATAACAATTAGTAATTGATAAGTAACAAAATTTATATTTTATTAAAATAAAAAATTGATATTTATTAATTAATATTATTATGAATTATATAAAATATAAATATTGAAATTAATTTTGGTTCATGGTAATAAACAAAAAAAAAACTGATATCGTATCCCGTCAGGACCCCTCAGGATAACTTTTACTAATGATGGACAAGATAAGATAAGAGACAATTTAGTGTTATCCTATCCTGCTGACGCAACAAACAACAGATAATAACATGATATGATTACTATTATATCCTATCTCTGTTTATCCTGTCCATCAAACGACCCTCTAAATATGTAATGATATTTATTCAAAATAATTAATGACATTCTAAAAGGCAGTAGCACTAACTATTTATGATAATTAACATTAATACTTTTATGAAAATTATTTAAAAGTACTAACTATTTAGGATAATTAACATTAATACTTTTATGAAAATTATTTAAAAGTTAAGATGTGGTTCATCAGTCAAGTCAATGTGATAAATGATAATTAAATTGGTCAAATATATACTTTATAATTTAGTAATATGATTTAAATATCAATTTAAAAGTTTAAATATAATAAGATATGCCACACACAACCGGAAGTTATGACACTAATCTCTCGAGATTCTGATATCAGAGTTAAGTGAATAAGTATCTCCCAACAAAACCATGGACAATATGCTTAAGTAACTCAACTATCTACCAGTTATACTACACATTATTTGTGTATATCACACAATTTAACTCTATATTCTTTTTACGATTTCAATAATCTAAGCTTTAATTTCAATTTTGTTTTAGTTCATATAATTCATATAATGTTGTTTTATCATAATAGACAATTTAATTTTATTATCTTTTTACATAATAGACACAAATAGTGTTGTTTTATCTTATAATTCATATTTTTCTTTTTCGATAATATGATTTAAATATTAAATTAAAAATTTAAATATTATATATTTCATAAAATAATTTTGACACATAATACCATAATAAACATAAATATTCTATTATTTTTCCTAAAAAGACACAAATATTCTTTTTGAGAGGATTTGATTCACCGTTTTCTTCAAAAGTTAAAGATAAGATCAGTGTCCCGAATTATAGTTTAAGTGGTAAGAGTTGAGAATATATGAGTTTAGGAGGGGCAGATCCATGTATCAATTTCTGGAAGAAAAATTTAAATATAAAAGAAATAGATAAATCCATAAATGCATACTCAAAGTAATATTGAATTCAACATGACAGGGTAAAACCTTACCCTTATTAAAAGTAAATGCTCCCTGTGTTATTATTCAAAGGCTCCAGCTTTCAAGCTCCATAGTTACTGATATTTATGAATTGTTGAAACTAGCAGAAGAAATAATGGTATAAAACATTTAAAAAGAAATAAAAACAAAAGTAGAAGTTAAGTTAGTCAAGAAAAGGACGAAGAATCTTAATACCATGAAACCGTTGCTGATGTGTAAAGCTATGCAAGATAAAGGTAAAGAAAAGGAGGGGTAGAATTGGAAGAAAAGAAGTAATAAAAAAAAAAGAATAGCTATGCAAGTCAACAACGAAGGTTGTTAAACGTGCTTGAGACGGCCGTTAACGGTTTGGGTTCCTTAAGGTGGAAATCTTTAACGGCGTCTTTGCACAGTGATGCTAACCGTAGGTCTCGTGTGCGTCATTTTTTTTAGCTATTCTCCCTTTAACTCTCACACTTTCTGAAACTCTTTTTCATCCCTAAAATTTATGTAGGCCTTAGTCCTTAGACCAAATTAAAAGTTGACTCATATCTTTTTCCTCTTGTAACCCAAAAAAAAAAAAGTTGACTCAGAAAATCATGGTGTCAAAAAAATTTGCTATCAACACTCAGTAATTGTGTGTTTTTTATAGATTCCACACCCGATAGTCATGAGATTAATTTGTCGAGGTTCTAAGATCGCAATAAATTGGTAGGTTTTTCTCAACAAATATTTCTCCATATGCACCGCTCAGAATCGAACCTAGACTAGATAATGGACTAGATGCTTAAGGAAAGAACTACTCGCGCTTAGTGCGAACTAAAAAAACTGTTGATAGCATTTTATTTTATTATTATTATTATTTAATAAAATAATATTATTTTTGATTAATTTATTATATTCTTTGTAGTATAAATAAGTGATACTATTTGACATGGACACAATGTGCTCTCTCACACAGAGAAGAGAATATAACTCTCCCCAGAGGAAGCAGAAGTTATAGGCTCATACACTGAGAGAGAAAGAGAATCAAAAGGCTCAGACCCAGTTCAACTTCACTGCTCCTTGTACTAAATTCGTGAGCTTTTCTTCCAATGCTCTTTTTCTCTCGTTTTTCTTTCTTCGGTTGATGACTGTTGTTTTTTTTTCTTCTGAGCATTTTTCTGCATGCCATCGTTTTTTTCTCCCCAATTTCAGGGTAGAACAAAAGGGGGGAACGGGTTATTTGGGATTGATGCCAATGCAAATTAAACGTGTTTTCTTTTTCGAAAAAAAAAATCACAGTACTTATTTTTTTATGGAATGCTGCAGTGTTTGAATTTGTATATATGCATGTTGTCATTTTTATTGAACTTTGTTAATCTGATTAATTCTCGTGAATTCCCCTTTTCGTCGTGCACAGAATCTCATTCTGAGTCGCTTTATAAGATCTGATTTTGAAAAATCTCCATTGCATGTCTCGATTTTGCTTGGTGATTATCGTTCTTGGTAGTTGGTAGACTGGTATAGCCGCTTTGATGCTGAATTGCTGCTATAGCAGTGTCTGCAATCTCGGTGTGAATGTGCATGGTTCTGCATTCCTTTTAATCCTCACCTGTGTACAAAATCGTTAATCGGTGAAAATTGTTGTTTTTGCGGCTATCTAATCGATATGGTTGTTGCATGATTGTTTAGGGTGTTCTTTGGACTTAGGGGCACTTGTATATTTGATCACTATGGTATATGTTGCTAGTAAGATTTTTTGACATTGATGTAGTGGGGGTTAGAATCACTGTTATCTGCCTGACTAATCTACTTTTTTGTTTCAATTTTGGATAGGTAGGAGTCCAGGTTCACAATTTCCATTCACCATGTTGGAGAAACCATCCTTTCTCATAGTAAGGGACTTGCCGAACTCATGTGAGCTAGAGAACGAGTGGGTTTACAATGCTCACCTTTTGACCGAGCTCTCAGACGATAAGCGCCAGGTAGAAGAGGGAGAAAGGAAAGCTGAGGGAGAGGAGACAGAGATGAATGTGGTTTGTCTTTTACCTTCGCAGGACCAAGGGAAAGACCAGAATCATGCAGGTGTTATTGATGATTCAACTTTGCTCATTCACCAGCTCGGCCGGGACATGTCGATCAGTTGTCTCCTCCGATGCTCAAGGTATGATTATGGCTCAATTGCCTCGCTGAACCGGAGTTTCCGGTCTCTCATTCGGACCGGAGAGCTGTATAGGCTCAGGCGGCAGATGGGTATTGTGGAACATTGGGTTTACTTCTCTTGTAACATCCTTGATTGGGAAGCATTTGATCCAATCCGTGGCAAATGGATGCAGCTGCCTAGAGTGAATTGGACTGAGTGCTTTATGTTTTCAGATAAGGAGTCATTGGCTGTCGGTACTGACCTTCTTGTTTTTGGAAAGGAAATCATGGCTCCTGTCATTCATAGATATAGTATTTTGACTAACACCTGGTCAACTGGTATGGAAATGAATGTTCCCAGATGCTTGTTTGGTTCTGCCAGCATCGGTGGAATTGGCATAGTAGCTGGTGGCTGTGATCTGCGCGGCAACGTCTTGAGCACAACTGAGCTTTATAACTCTGATACTGGAACGTGGGAGACTCTTCCAAACATGAATACAGCACGGAAAATGTGTTCTGGTGTATTTATGGATGGAAAATTTTATGTCCTTGGCGGGACTGGAGCTGGCCACTCAAAACAGCTAACATGTGGTGAGGTGTTTGATCTAGAGACAAGAAAATGGAGTGAAATACCCAACATGTTCCCTGCACAAAATGGAGGAGCATGGGCGAGTGATACACCAGTCGGTGCTGCTGCACCTCCTTTGGTTGCCGTTGTAAATAATGTTTTGTATGCTGCAGATTATGCACAGCAGGAGCTGAAGAGGTATGTTAAACACAACAACTCCTGGGTCACCATTGGAAGACTTCCTGAGGGAGCAGCCTGTATTTATGGCTGGGGTGTAGCCTTTCGGGCATGTGGAGATCGGTTAATTGTTCTTCGTGGGCCTACTGCTTATCATGGAAAGGATCAGATTGAAGTTTATGCTTGGGTCCCAGATGAAGGGGCACCACAGTGGAACCTGCTTGGCAGAAGGTATTCAGGGAGCTTTGTTTATAATTGTACAGTGATGGGATGCTGAGGTGTTTGATTTTAATGAATTGTGTCTTCAGGATGGAATTAACAATCGTCACTTATAAAGGAGATGAATTTTAGCTCATGGGGTAATATCTGTCCTCTCGTTTAGGGGAAATTTCTGGTCTTATTTAAAATCTTAGAAACAGCTATAGAAGGTTTACAGATCATTGATGTTCTCTTCTTTTTCCTTTTTAGTTGGTATGAGTCTTTTCCTTTAAATGGCCATTAGGGCTTTTCAAATGTTGGCATCATGTAGGTACATGTGGATAATTTGAGCTTCTGGTATATCTTGGTTTGTGATGCCCATTTTTCTTAAGTTCAATGAAAGCAATACATAATTGTAATTGGTCTCACTGTCTCTCAGTTTTATCTTGTTTATTTTACTTTCCACCTTCGAACATAGCCATTTATCAAGGACTAACTCTCCTAAAAGCTTAAGATACTAGGTGAATAACTTTGTTATAATGTCTCTAACATGTCCTTCCACCTCACACAAGAGCCCTCTAAGATTGAAGTGCAAACATTGACAATGCTTAGGCCTATGCTACCATGCGCTGAAGTTCGACTTTTTATTGACTACTTGATCATAATGACTTTGAAACCAAGGATAAACTCTCCTAAATACTTAGGTTGGTCACGGTGAAGACTCATGAATGACTTTATTAATATCTCAAATAACGTATATTCATTTAGTGACCTCCCCAAACCCTGTGTACACTGCCATTATCTCACTGCTCCCCTGCCCTATCTCTCGAGAAGACATAAGGGAAGAAAGTGTGAATAGAAATTGTAATTGTCTCTCATGGGAATATCATCTGTCTCATTGTCTCTCGTTACATTATATCCTTTTTGTGTTTTAGATAACCGTGTTTAGTTGTATAACTCCAAATATATCATTCTGCTTGTCAGTAATCAAGGTTGTAATGCTTCTGTTCTATAAAACTAAGCAAATCAATGAGTGTGTTTTCAATCTATTTAACCATATACAAGACCAAGAAATCATAGGTTATACTGTTCGACTTGATTGATAAAAGCAAATAAGTAGAACCTTTATATTTCGCAAGTTTGAGCCCAATATTTTTGGTGTAGGAGCTGTAATTCCACGAACTTGATGAGGGGGGCACTTTTTTCCTATTCAATATAATAAATTTTATGAAAATTTGAAGCATAAATATGTGCTCATCTCTTTTGTCTGTATGGATTCTTGAGTGTTTTATACAAGTTATAGTTTTTCTATATCTATATATCAAGAGTATTTAAGTTTCCTTGAAAGGGAAGATGTTAGCCTAATTAAGAAACTTGGCAGATATGGTTGAAATGACCAAGTTTGAAGCTAGGAAAGCATATAAATTTATCACGTGAATGTGTCTTAGCTTATTCTTGGATTAAATTGCTGAAGCTTGTCTAATCTTAAAGTGCTTACAAAGTTCTCGCACACACCCAAAAACTCCTTTCACTGCTGGTGGGTTGATGATGAAATATGATTAGGTTGAATGATTAGCATATGGATTTTGGTTCTTGCTTGAATTACCATGTGAGGATCTTCTTAGTTTCAGTAGAATAATTGTGCCTGATTTCTTTCCAAACCATTTGTTTCTTTCTGTCTCTTAATTAGTTAGTGATAACGTGATATAGGATCCAATTTTCTAAATGTCAAAGCAGCTCTATCTGTTAGACATTTCGGACTTTAAATGGGGCTGCATTACCATATATGTTTCTTATTTTTATGTAGTATCGAATATCGATGACTAAATTTCTAAAATTATGCCCCAGATGACATTTTACTAATGTTGATCCTTCCTTGAATCCCTTGGAACCTTGCTTCCTTCTTTTATTGATAATCTTTCACTGGAATTTATTGTGTGATTCCCATTTCTATGGATGAGTTTTTGTTTCAATCTAATCATAACCTTTTCTGGTTTGAAGGAATTCGGTGATTTGAGGATCTACTTTTATTATTTCCATCAATTACAAAGACGAGGGTTGATAAGGAGAGCATCCAGGGATTACAATCTTCTAAGATTCTGCGACAGAACAAGGAAGCTGGTTTCAAATAAAATCAGAATGAAATTGGTTTATGTAAGTCAACAATTTCCATATATTGTTATGGTTTCCTTCCATGTTATCCGTTGGTCGTGTTTTTTTAGAAGTTATATCAGTAGAGCGTAGACTAATTGCTCTAAATTATGAAGGTTTGAGAGGTTGAGGTGGAAAAAGGAGCAAAGTCTTAGTAAGATTTACTTTCAGCAATAAAAGCTAGCAAATATAGGGGTTCTTTGAAATATATATTTAGCATTAAGATATAGAATAAGATCTCTATTTTGACATTTCCAAATAGGTTGATACCATCAATTTGTCATCATAAACTAGATACATGACAAATTGCATTCAATAAGCGCATGAACTTGTAATGAGCTTCAGAAATTACAAGACTTCTGCGAGGTTATGTACTTCAGTTTCACATAATACAAGGGATATATCCAGGTTTTGTGAGAGATCGATTGTTTTTTTTGTTACTGAAACGGAGTTTCACACCAATGGCATGTAGCCATGTATATTTCTTGAGTATGTATGTCTTGCTATGGAAGTTTTGTGCTGAGACTCACATATGTATGTTAGAGCATATTTGAATACGCGGTAGGAAATCACAGTAAGACCAAAATCATAGTGGACAGTCGCAAATACTAAGGAAAATTGCTTCTGTCCACCGTGATTTTGGTTTCACCGTGATTTTCCACCGTGACGTACACTTAGTCAGTCATGCTTATGCATATTAGAAAGCATTTTTTTAAGGTGCTAATTACCATTGTACCCGCATGAATAGGTGCTGCAGATTTTCTGGACAAAACTGGGTCCATGTTGGTCTTCAAACTGCAGAGTTTCCCATGCATTTCCCTCGCTCATTTGATGGTTCATAATCTGCTGAAGTGGCTAGCCTTTTGCCCTTGGACCATGAGGAATTCATGACTCAACAGAAAATTCCAACATAGTTTTACTGCCCAAAAAGAAAAAGTTAAAAAAGGAAAGAATCTTGGTTGGTTAAGGGATGCGTTTTGTGTCCTAGAACGAGATAATGATTTATCTTTGTTGGATGACAACATGGAAAGTACAGGTCGTACAGAAAGACAAGTAAAAGGAAATAGATTGTGATGTGTTGTGCTTGTGGCCCACCTTCATGTCTATCGTCCACTTCCCTCTATTGGAGCTTTGTAGTTTGTACTCTGTACTTGAACTTTGCTTTTCTAGCTGTTTCTTCTCATTCAGTTTATGTGTGAGATCGATCAGGGCGAGCAGAAAAACAAGAATCAGAAGGGGAGAAAAGAAAAACGAAAAGTAGAGAAAGGAACATGAAATTTGCACTGTTGTAATCCAGGAAAAAAGAATACATTCACAATAGTTTTTGAAAAAATAAAGGAAGAAGTGAAGGGGAAAGAAATAGCTTCTACTTTATGCTCTCATTTATTGAATAGAAAGCGAAAAGAGTGATAAATATGTTTTTGTGTCTGTTAGTTAGCCATATTTTCACTAATAATGCTAATATTGTCGTCTTACTTTTCATTAGAATGATGAGGTGAAAGGAAGGTGGATATTGTGGAGAGCCAAAACTGGTGGATATGAAATCATATATTCACTGATCTGTTAACTGAGCTAGGATATTGTGGTCTTATATTACCCTTTCCAACTCTAAAAGAAAAAAGAAAAGAAAATTAAAGAGTGAATGAATAAAATGGTTAACATATATTTGATATGGCAAAATTATTAACTAAATTTTGCTCACTATGGCCAGTACATGGAGTTCACACAAGAATATGTCTGGGTCAAAATAGAAGGATCTTAGATTACGTCATCACTAATATAGCGGATGAAACCGTTCTAGTAATAGATGTGTGCTTGTGTCATGATATTGATGTCATTTATGTTTTCCCGGTGTATACTTGTCCTACCACCATCTGATATTCAATAGAATGAGTGTGAACAATCAGTATGTGAAGTAGACTTCTTGATGCTACCTTCACAATATCTGTAGCAAGTTGTGTCACAGCTTCTTATGTGTAATTAGAGTATCAAGAAGTGAGTTATTAACACTATTTATGTGGACCCCATGTGTCATGTAAGATCTAAGCAGTTCTTAAGAATTGATGCAAATTACGCTCTAGTGGCGAGTTCTTACTCTCGTTGAATGAGAGAGAAAAAATTGTTTTTTAATGTAAGAAGTGAGTTCTTATTTAAGAAGATTTTGCTTTCACTTCTTAACAAGAAGTGACACATCACTTTGCTCCAATGGTAGTTCTTAGTCTTTGGAGATGGTCTGACTAGCAATTTGTTTCACATTTGTCTTTTTTGTAAAGGCAATAAATCCAGAGAGAAGAGGTAGAGGGCAAGATTCAGCGCAACAGTAAAATTGATATGTGACTTCGCAATCGCTACTTCAAGGTGTGGAATCAGCTTTTTCAAACAAGAGTTGTAAAGTGGGTCCATGGACCTCACGTATTAAAAAAGCACTTTGCCATTTCTCCCCGCTAAAGGTTCTATAAATATCATCAGACAACTTCTAATATAAATTTATTCAAACACTTTGGATTTGTAAAGGTAACTATTTACGTTTGGAATGTTGCCTTTCTCTTGTGTGCTGAACTTTAAAAAGAAATCTTACTCCAGATTTTGGCCATTTGAAGATGTTAATCATGAATTGAATTCAAGTTGCAGTAGTTAATTTTCCATATAATAGCTCTTACCATTTCCACTCACCTATGTTACTTTTCATATATATATATATATATATATATATATATATATATATATATATATATATATATATATATATATATATATATAGGGGGCGTATCAAGTGAGAGCGATGTTTATTATGAGAGATGAGAGCGTTAAATCATGACCGTACAACCATTCATGAGTGGTTGAGATTAAAAGTAATTTAGTGGTCACATGACTTTTTAAAAAAGTCACATGCTATTTTGTTTTAATCTTGACCCTTCATGGTAGATCCAATGGCTAAGATTGAACGCTCTCATCTCTCATAATAAACATTGCTCTCACTTGATACGCTCTCTATATATATATATATAAATATTTCAAGAGACCCATAATAAATTTACTAATTACCACGGGTGCATTGGTTAATTTGGATAAAATTATATTAAATCTTGCACCTCATAAATTTTTTTTTTTGAACTGAATCTTGCACCTCATATTGGTTGCAAAAACTTCAATTATAAAATGCTTTTCCCTTTTGTTTTTGAATGGGCGGTGGAAATTCTTTTTAAATCTTTAAATCAAGTGAAGTATAGAAGCTATTATGTACACAGCTTCTGGTGGGAGAGAATTGATTTGAATCTTAGAAACTGATCCAAACACGCTATTAGATTTCAATAATCTTTACTCGCCTTGGAATTGCGTGGGTCCTCCTTAATTAGTCTGTTTTGTCTTGATTAATTGGGCTGAACGGTATAAATGAACTTAGTTTGGGCTGGAACTAATTACTTTGTGGCCTTCTTGTGGATCATCGAACTCACCACCATTAATTACTAAGGCCTACTAATTAAGATGGCTATTCACAATCACTTTGAGATATGTTACATTTGATTTGAATAAAATTACCATTAGATAAATGCAGTTGAACAGTAGTTTAATTCCTCTCTTTTTATAAACAGTGTGTTTGGTTAAACGGAGAGAAATAGAGGAGAGAAATTTTAATGGAGGGGAGGGAAAAGGAGAAGATGGAAAAATAAATATTTTAATTTTAATCATCTTTGGTTAAGACAAAAGGAGGTGAGGAGAGGTGAAGAAATATAACCAATTTATTGTTTTGTTTATAAGGGGAGCGGGAAGATTTTAAAAACAATTTACTTTAGTTGTCCTTACTTATAAGAGTTTTAAAACATAAAAATGTATTTTTGTCCTATGAAATATTTCTCCTTCAAATCCTCCACATTTGAAGATGAAATAATATTCAATTATGAGGGGTATAGGCCACATCTATTCTCTTACATCCCTTTCTAAAAATTGAACCAAACAAGATAAGTTTAAAAAAACTTATCTCCTCCATTTAGCTCCAACCAACGACTAGACAGTTGATAACGTGTTTTATTTAAATAATTAAAAATGTGTTACTAATGGTCACTGTTGTTGATAACTTAAGGCAAGTTAAACTTTTTTGCGAAATAAATTACCGTCAATTTACCAACGATCTACGTTGTCAAAATTTTGAAGCTACTACCTAATTAGCAACAAACTTGGCCTTCAATAATTTGAAATTTTTTCATTGTTACCGAAGACCTCACCAACAACCTAGGTTGTCCATAAGGGCGTCAAATTTTGAGATAACTCGTGAATTTGAAATTTAGTCGACCACGCCATAGTAATTTGAAATTACCACCTCATTACCAATAGAGTTGCTTGTTGGTAACATGGTGAACACTCACACTGTCCAAATTGACGAAGGTTAGTGTTAGTGTTAAGACGGATGCTAATTTTTTTACTTTGAGACAAGTCTTTCTTGTAGCGGTAATTAGCTTGATTAGTATAGCCAAGGGATCAAGAATTTGACCCAGATGGACCACTTAGCTTCTGGGCGATATCTCAGTGCAGAATTGAACTGCTAGATAACATGGTAACATCATTATGTGAAAATGTAAAGGGCCGAAAGATCCATTCGTGTATAATGAAAGGTCAAAGTCATTAATAAAACAAAGGGACGTCCATTTTTTGTAACCCTCTTGTATGAGTAAGGTACTATTCATAGGGTCCAAGGAGAATCCTTATAGTTATTGTCCTTTACCAGGAGTGAAGTCAGTATGTAATGTAGGCCACTAAATTTTCTCCCTCGTGAATATATACATCATGTACATATGAGATAGGTTGCCAAATGATATGGTGGTAAGGGAACCAAGACTTTAAAGTATAAGGACCCTCCACCTAATATACCATTTTAGTTAACACTGATATAAGTGCTTGACCCCTCTGGACAAGGCCAACCTTTATTATCCACATGATTTACTTAATACAATGTCTAGTTGAATGGCGAGGGGCGTTTTAGATCCACAAGTTGTTCTGTCCTGTTATTTGGCCAATGCCAGAATCACACCGTAGTAGCAAGTAACTTAAGATAAGTTCTAATCTTGCATTAAAAACTAGGTTGTGATTTATAGGTAATTCCAAAAGATTCGCGTTTCAGTAAAATTCTATTTTAATTGGTGAAAGATATATTCAATATATTTTTACATGTTAGTATAATCTATTGAGAATTTAATTCATTTTATCTAATACCGTTAATAAAGTGTGAACTAACTTCAAAATATATATTCTATTCTTATTTATAAGTCACTTTCACTTAATATTTGTAGATTAAGTAAAATAGTTACTTGTAGTAAATTTTTAAAATGATTTATTAACTTTCTTTGATTACTCTTATTTAATTTCATATGAAATTCTTTCTCCAAGTTAATATTTTAAAATTTTATTGTCTCTTTCATATTTAATATGAGAGTGATAAAGGAAAAAAATATTAAATATTTCATTGGTAACGTAAAGTGACTTATATATAAGAATAAACTTTTTTCATAAAAAGTGACTTATAAATAGGAATATAGGGAATAAGCATGAAAGGATATCCACCCCTGAAATATTAAAAAATAAAAATTTATGACATACAACTTAAATTATAAATAGAGTAAAAAAAACTATAAATTATCAATATTAGAATAAAAAAACTTAAAATGGTCGTAACTCTCAAGATGACACAGATTACCTATGAAATTCCATTAACATGGAAAAAGGCCCATCAATTGTTATTGTTTATATTACACAAATCAAGAATATATATATATATATATATATATATATATATATATATATATATATATATATATATATTCACAATATTTAAAATCCATACTAAAAACTCTATTTGTCATTCTTTTAATAAAGACAAGTAGTGGGGTTCGGTCTTTTTTTTCAAAATCTCAAGGAAAATAATAGTCTCTTTCCAACACTCTCTTTAATATTTTCTCATTGATTAATTAAAATTTAAGTAATAAGATCCACTAAAAATATGGAACCCACATAGTTTCAACTAATTAATGAGAGAGTGTTAAAAGAGAGTGCTAGAAAGAGAATGTTCTTAGCACTCCTCAAATCTCAAATATTTACATGTTTGATGATGCTTGCCATATCAGCATCCTACGTGGCACACTACGTATGTCCGCCACGTAGGAAGGATTCCAACTGGGAAGTTAATGGCCGTAGGTGTTTGACATGGTATCAAAGCCTCTATGATTAAGTGATTGATAGTTCGATCTTTGACTCCCTCATTCTTCTAATAAAGAAGTTTAATTTTAGAACATGGTAGTTGGGTCTATGCATTGTCCACACTTCAAGCCCAAGTAGGCTCTTGCATGAGGGGCATGGTAGAATATAATATAAAACCATTCATGTGACCCTTACCCAATAGCTTAAACTTTTGGGTGAGGGTCACATGAATGATTTTACATTATATTCTAACTGCAGGGTCGTTAACATGCCACATCATACCGTTAGTTGACTAAAATTGACCAAGACTAATATGACTAACGATTTACGCATCAAGGGGCTTATTAACAGGAATTTACAATCATTTGCGCAGTACAACAGATAGTTGTATGCTACGTTCGGGAAGGATGAATCGCTCCCGAAAAGGAATCTATATTGACACTTGGACAGAAAGACCCTGTGAAGCTTCAATGTTCCCTGGGATTGACTTTGGGCTTTTCCTGCGCAGCTTAGGTGGAGGGCGAAGAAGGCCTCCTTTAGTTCCCCTAAATTGACCGATCGAAGACAGTACCTATTGGGGCTAGTAATTGAAATCCAAAAAAGTTGGTCAAGTAGAAGGAACTCCTGAGTGCTACTTATATATGTATACTTATTAGCTAACTTGTTTTCTTAATATCAGACTTAGTATCGTGAGAGAGGCTGAATGACCTCAAAGCTTGATTAGCCCGGTGATGGTTTCAGCGTCACCCCCTTACATCGTAGATGAAGCTGCCAAGCTTCTTCTATGAAAGAACGTTGCGGGGGCAAGTCTCGCGGTTGATCATACAACACATGAGTGTTCGCTAATGAGAGGGCCGATATCACCTCACTCACGGGATGTCCCGAGCTTCCCACAATGATGCTGATGGAGTGGAGGAGGAATCTTGGTGGAGGGCTACGGAAGCTGAAAAACGCACGCCCCAAGGAGGTTCTATCGTTGTCGCAGTAAACAGCTGGAGCTGTCAACCAAAAGGTTGAAGGCTCGAAGCTATCGAGGGGAAGGTCTCAGTTGTCGAATGCATGGTTGCGGCTACCATTGCCAAGGTCGAGATCCTGAAAAGTAAATACATTTTTTTTATCTCCCTCTTCTTAATTAGAACGTCAAATATTATCAAATCACCTCACATTTATAACTTCTCTTTCTTCTTTTCTTTTCTCCCTCATATTATACCACATAATATTTTCCCAACAGCAACAATTAACAACATATGCAGAAAATCAGTACCGAACCACAAAATATGACATAGTGGTTAGTTCACTTCGTTCCTTAACCATGAAGTTAAAGATTTGATCTTCACCCATAAGAGTGGAAGACATATTGCAGTCAGTCGTTTTCCGCTTAGTGCAAACACCAACAGCAAAAGGATTAATCATTGTTTTCGGCAATAAAAACCTGGACTCAACAAAAAAGAAAATCAGGACCGAAGACTTTTATTGAGTCCCAGTAATTAGCAATGCAACTAACATTCTTACTTGTAAAATTAACTTTAATATACAGTAGCTACAGAACAGATCAGATAGCTATATGCCACGAGGATATACATGGTTTTATATTTAATGCCACCATTTGCAGCAATTAATGGAAGAGAACACCCCATCATTACCAGCTAATGTACCTTTTCTTATCTAATCTACTTTTTGTACCCAGATTCTAATTCCGTTTTTAGAATATCATTGGAAGGAGGAAGTCATATAAACATTTAGTTTTCGATTCCATCGAATTCATTCCAAACATATAATTCTCATAAACTTCTGTGGATCTTCATTTTACTATAATAATTTTAGTCTTAAACAAGCTGTTGTCCGGTGAGATCGCTTGTGGACATGATTTTCGATAACGATGATGTGTGCTAGCACTGGTGGTTACTGTTAGTTTGATGATGGAAATATATTCATAACTCTAGTCTAAGAAATCTTTCATATCTAGGCTAGTTTCTTAAAGGAATAAGGAAAATATATAGTTTGGTGATGGAATTCTTAAACACGATGTTTGGATTGGAATAATAGCAGTCTTAAATGTTTGTTTCCCCGACAATTGTATATATACACTTTTACAACTACGTACTATTTACGATTTACCAATAAATTGTTTTGAATTTATTTTTATAAGCAGTTTAGAATAATTTATGAATATATAAAAGTGTATGCTTATTTATAACATATTTTTCACTTATAATTTTTTTTTTTTACATTTTTCACTTATAATTAGTAAAAATGTTTGGTAAACCACTAATATGTGTAGACACTTGAAGAGAGAAATTGGCAAAAAAAAATATAAGTAATAAATGTAATATATGGTAATAAAAAGTAAGATATAAAGAGAAAATGTGTTTAATGGGTATATTATTGTTGGTGGTTCACCAATCATAACCCTTCCACTTATAACATGGGATCTCTTGAAAGATGTGTTGACACTAAAATTTGTTGAATTCAGTTACCTCCGTCAGCTATTAATTAGCTCATGTGTATTATCTGAATATGACAACTGATATTAGTTAGTTGAGTTATAGGGTGGTAATTCAGTTAGCTGTTAGCTTATAAATTATCTGGTTATCAGTTGGTAGGTGACAGTCGATTGCCAATTAGTCGTTAGCCGATGAACCGGATGCTAATTTTTCGTTAGCTAATGAATTGGCTGTTAATCAGTTATTTGGACATTCCAAATTAGGTAGCTAATTTTGACTTGTTAGGTTAGCTCTTAGTTAGTGAACGACTGCTAATCATTTGTTAGCCGTTTGATTGGCTGTTAAGCAGCTGATTCTAGACTTTTGAAATGGTCAACTAATTTGGGCCTTGAAAGGTGGAGGGTTGTTAGCCTAAGTTCTTTAATTGAGTAAAGTCCTAGATAAACCATGTGGTAAAAGAGATATTGCAGTTTTTGTTGATAACAACAAATCTCTACTTTTGAGGAATGAATTTTCTACATAGATATTGAGACTTTTACTAGAACTAATTAGTCTTTAAATGATATTTTCTTTCAAAACTTGAAGAGAAAGTTAGAATAGATCAACTTGCCACAAATATAAGAGTTTCATGTCAAATGGAGGTAATGGAGCCAACTGACCAACTTGGCAAGGGAAACGTATTGGCCGATATGACGGCATTTGAAGGATGTGATAGGATGTCATGATCCTAAATGTTTGTATATATGCTTAGTGCCCGGAGAACATGGTAGATTTCCTTGAAGGCAAATATTTGTTGTGAACAGCTGTGATTTGCCTATAAAAATTATCGTTTGAGACTCATTTGTAGACACACAATCAAATCATCAATACAACTAGCAAATTTCTACGGTTCCTTTGTTCATTTACTCTATTTCTTTTACATTTTCAGCCATTTACTATTTTTCCGCCTTGACTTTACATCCCAAGCTTTTACTTTCAGTCGTTTAAGTTTTTATTTATCCAATTTAGCCATTACATTAGTTTCTCACAACTACCTCGTCTTCAACATTTCAATAACAATCTTCAAGAGATTTTCGGAGTGTTTTAGAACTTGCATTGAGAAGCGGGGGTTGCGTTTGGCGCCCCCCTATTGCGCCATACGCCTCCCCTATTTTTCAAAAATGCTTAAAATACCCTTCTGTGCAAAAAAAAATACTTAACCAAAAAAATAAAAAAAACTAAACCAAAAAAAAAAACTAAACCAAAAAAAAATTCATAAAAATTTCAAAACTCCAATTTCTTCCTCTTCAACTCATCACCATCAACATTTTTCTCCATCCACTTCATTGTCATCTCTTTTTATGTTATCCTGTAAAATAAGGGGCAAGCAAGAAACCTTGAAATCCTCATTCCGACAGAGAAAACGAATTTTCGAAGTGAATCACGAAGCCTGGTTATTATTCGCATCTTGGAGTGCGATTTGTGTACATATATCGCATCTAGGAGTGCGATTTCATATTAAAAAAACATCTAAAAAAATTCAAAAAATGCCCAAATGATTTTTAAAAATTATGGGACCACCACAGTTAGTCTAGTTGACATATTTAGAAATTTATGGTGAAATATTTTATTTTCAAAAATTAAAAAAAATAGCAAACGATGGAATTTGGCTCGGGACACCGAGCTTATGGCGAACGTCCAATTACTTTTTTTTTCTCTTCAACTTTGTAGTTCAGCCCGTCGCCATCCGAGACCGTTAGAAATTCCTTTTTCAGGGCCAGAAAAAAAAATAAAAAAATACTATTTCGCACCTATAAGTGCGATTTGGAGGCCCATTTCGCACTCTTAGGTGCGAATGCGATACACACTTTGAAAAAAAAAAAAAAATAAAAAAAAATAAAAAAAAAAAAATACTCAAATCGCACCTATAAGTGCGATTTGGAGGCCCATTTCGCACTCTTAGGTGCGATACACACTTTTTAAAAAAAAAATTAAAAAATACTAGTTCGCACACCTACAAGTGCGATTTTGAGGTAAATTTCGCACTTGTAGGTGCGAATTTTAACCAGTGTTACGAAAATAATTGGAAACGACGGGAGGGAGCAAGGAGGAAACAAGAGGAAGGATGTTGATGGTTAGTAGATGAAGGAGGTGGTTGATGGAAGATGATGAATGTGGTTGTTACAAGATGATAATGTTAGTGGTGAAAGGATGAAGAGAAAGGGGGGTAAAATAGTAATATTTTAAATTTTAAATGGCAAAATGGTAAAAGACGCATTAAAGGGGGGCGTATGACGCAATAGGGGGGCGCCAAACGCAACACCCTTGAGAAGCAGAGCCTCTTCCTCAATAAATGTTTGATTAGGAAATCGTTGGTTTCTCAACCGACTCACAACCCTATATCTAAATGTATTTGAACCAATTACCCCAAATCGATGGTGACACCAATATATTCATCGTTGGATCGTGTACGTCGTTTTTGATTGTTGGTTGGGGTTGATTTAGGAAGGAAGGTTTGATAGCTAGCTAGGCCTCCTCTCTCCATCAAGTAATATAATGGTGCATGCTACGGAACACGATTGTTTTAGGAGGAAGAGCCCTCTAGTACGTTGTAATTTGTAAAGGGAGAAGGAGAAGTAAGAAAAAAACACTTTGGTTTGTTTGGATTAGTGGTATTCGTGGCTAGTATGATTTGCTCAACACATCATTAATGAAATTGATCATTTTACATGTACCCGGATGGATCCTTACTAGCTACACTGTCGGGCCAAAATATTGTAATCATAATTATATTTACTCTTCTACTTAAACCAATTTTCATCATTTAAAATATAAATCAATAGTTAGGGTTTTGCTGCAAATGTATACAGATGTAGGGAATTGGATATGAATATTATATAACTGTTACTTGAAAAATAATTTTTTTTTAACTAAGGGTATCAACCGCGGGTGTATATATTTATAAAAAATTTAATTGTTGATTTTAATTAATTGTTATCTTTACACTTTACCTTGCATCCCTTATTTACATAAATTTCATTCCAAAAATAATAATAAATCAACTGACACGGGGTTGTTATAGCTTTCACAAAGATTTTGGGTTCGAACACCTGTAAATGCAGCTACATTAATTAAATACATCATAGGTAGAGTTTTATCGTCCATAGTAATCCTATTTAACTCGAAATTGCGAAAACAATACATAAGTGTTGTTTATATTGTTATCCAATGAAAAATTTAGCTATCCACTTTCTTAAAATTTTACTAAATTTTTAATGTGTTAGGAAAGTCGATGACTGAGTTTTTTATTGGGCTAGAGTATAAACAACATCTACAATATTGTATTTCCTCATGAGATATTCCAATGTAGCGCTTATAATTTGGATTAGGTTAATTTTTATGGGAAAAACTAAATTTTGGGAGAAGTTTTTCAATACTATTTTAATTTATTTTAAATTTAATTTTTTGACATTTATTTTAAATGTAATTAAACCACTGCAATCACACAATATTTTTATATATGAGTGATTCTTATTATGGCATTAGATCCTCGGCCGAAATTACCTTGGATAAATTGACATGACCTAATTTCCATCAATAGGGAATGTTTTAATTGTTCGTAACCCTAGATGAATTCTCATGGTTTAAATTTAATCAAAAAATATATTTAAAAATGTGTACGTGATTCGTACTATAGCATTAAATTGCTCCGCTGATATTACCTCAGATGAATAAGCGTTAGCCAATTTTTATGGATGTTTTATTCGTAACCCTAAATGGTTTAAATTAGAAACATTACATTAATGGCAAAAATAAACATACATTGAACACTTAAACATTGGTACATGACATAATTATGGATAGAGCTAGAGAAGTACTTGTAATGTACAATTCTAATCAAGTTACATTTGCAAGAGCTCAAGATTTCTAAAAGGCCTTTACCACTAAAAAATGCCATAACAATGGACATCCAGTGCCTCCTAAGGGTTGAGCCGCTAGATACACTTTAAATTGAAGTTACACGGCATGTTTGAAACCTTTTTACATAATTGATTTTGAAGCCAAAATTAATTATTGGAAACTTCTGCAAGTAACAGACTAACCGCTTATGAGCTTGAGAATTGATCTTGATAAAAGAGGATTCGATCCAAACAAACTAATAATACACGCTAAAACAAACCTGGGGAACTTTCTTCAAGTGACATGTTCATGAGATCTTCATGGCATTGAGCAGCTCCATCATCAAAAAGCCACTTCTCCAGAAGCGTAAGAGGGACTTGTGTCTCGAAACTCGGCTTCAACTCTTGGAAAAGACCCTCTTTCGTTGCCGCCACCAAGTGGTTGTTGTTGTTGTTGTTCTCTTCAACTGACCTAGATCGAGATCCACCAATATCACATAATTTGAAGGTCAACAAGGAGTCAAAAGCATGATCTTGCGTGCACGTGGTGGTGGATTGTGCTCCTTCACTAGAACTAGATCCTGTGGTGACCACGTTGCTGAATGAATATCCTGATGATGAGTTTGTCTCAGCTGAGTTTGGAGATGTTTTCACCCAATTTTCCATCAATCGAGCAATGTTTTCATAGCTTGATGCATAAGTGGTGGATACATGAGAATTTGAGGGTTTGGTTTCTGGTAAAACATGTGTACTTGGCTTGTTGTGAAGGGACAAAGCCTCAGATAAGGCTTGTTTGGCCATGTGGATATCTGTTTGGAGCCTTCTCCCCCACTGACCCTTTATTTGTGAAGAAGAAGAGGATGAAGAATGTCCTTCATGGTCATGACCTTCTTCACTCCCACTTTGGTCTTTGTTTAGCTTCTTCTTCAAATGGGTATTCCAAAAATTCTTTATCTCATTGTCTGTTCTCTGAGGAAGGTATGAAGCTATGGCAGCCCATCTGCACCCATTACATGTTTATACACATAACAACCTCATCATGTTTTTCTCTTTTACTAATCGAAGCGATAAAGGCTGAATAGCGACAAGACCACTTTACCCACCTTATCACGTATTTAACAAAAAAAAAAACTAGATCTAATACTTATACTTCCTTTTATTTCATGACCATATATTGTTGGGATCTGAAAATGTTATTAGGTAATAGACCAAATATGTGTGTGGTTTGTGTGTTTGTCCTAACTTTCTTTTCTTAATTACTACTTCAAGATCTTGTACTGTTATTTCATGCTTGAAAATAGCAAATTAAGCAAACATGCGAGTAATTAGGACCTGTTTCCCAAAAGGGCTTGGAAGTGGATGATCATCTTCTCCTCTTGATCCGTGAAATTGCCTCGTTTGATACCGGGTCGAAGATAGTTTGTCCATCGAAGTCTGCAGCTTTTACTGCATCTCATCAAACCTGGAAAAATAGAATAACACAAAATTAGTGAAAAGACTATAATCACAGAAATGGAAGTGGATAACTTTTATTTCGAAAGCTAGCTGAAAGTGAAAAAATTAAGAGGAAATTAGGTATAGTTACCGGTATTGTTGGGAACTGATTTCCAATTCCCTGGTCCGTGTTCTTGAATGTAAGAGACCAAGATGATGTCCTCCTCTGGGGTCCAAGGTCCTTTCTTAATGCCAGTTTTGTCACAGCAAGGTGGTCTTCCCATGTTTATGTCAAGAGGAAAATATTATATCTAGCTATGGCTATATATCCTTTTCTGTTTTTTCTTCTGTTCTTAGCTCTAAGTGTTTTGCTCTGAGATCCAAGCTTGCTTGATCTGAGATAATAGCGTTGTAGCGCTACAGGAATTGCCTTGATGTTAGTATATATAGAGAGTCAAGAAGACAACCAGCTCAATTTAATAGCTAGGAAAATTCTAAAGACCAATTATTTACTGCTACTCCGTCCCAAATTATAAGGTCCTGTTCAGACAATCACGCTTATTAAAAAAATACTCCCTCTGTTCCTATTTAAGTGTCACTATTTTTATCCTTTTTTCGTTCCTAATTATCTGTCACTTTACAAAGTTCAAGAGAGTATTAATTATGTTTTACCAATTCTACCCTTCAATTAATGGTGATAGGAAATTAAAGAGTCTAAATTAAGAAGAAAGATAAAGGGTATGTTACGAAGTTAGGTAGTAACTTTGATAAAAATAAGAACATTAATACGATTCCTTAATATGTGTGCAAAACCTTAAAGTGACAGTTATTAAGGAACGGAGAGAGTATGTAATAAGCTAATTAATATTTTGATTTTGTTATTTTTTCACAAATCTTCCATATATACCTCTATGTTAGTATTGGATATATCAAATGTTGGTTGGGAAACATGAAAGCATGAAAGAGAAGTAATTAGTAGGGGTGATAGTTAAAGTTTTGGAATTGAAAATATAATGAATGTAAGGGGTAAAAAAGGAAAAACTTATTAATTTTTTTCTGAAATCTAAAAGGGACGTTATAATTTGGAATACTAAATTTGTCTCAAATGATTTTATAATTTGGGACGAAGAGAGTATATAAAAAGGTAATTAAAATATGATTATTACATGTTCCCTTGTTTGATAAAATAAAATTATGTATTTGACTAAATAAATAAATAATATACTTTAATTAAAAAATATAAAAAATTAAAAGGTATTTTAATTTTAATTTAATATGAAAAACAACATGTTTACAATATGATAAAGAGACATATATAGTTTCGTCCAAAATATTTTTTTGACTATATGTATTAATTTCTATACTAAAAAACGAGACTCACATTTAATATAACAACATCAAATGATATGGTTGTTAGTTTAATTCATCCATTAACCATAAGATTAGGGATTTGATCGTCACCCATGAAAATAAAAAGCATTTTATGACTAAGCGTGTTTATTGATGGTGTTAGAGTGGATACCATGAGCTAAAAAAAGTTATTCCGTTCCTATTTATAAAACCCCTTAAGATAATATTGTGCTTATATTAATAAAACATATAATTTGATCAATTAATGCACGATTTTAAAAAGTTTATATATTTTTTCATGTTTATCCTTAATTAATACTATATTAGGTAGTGTGGAAGAAAATTAATCATAAGTGTTAGTCAATCTTTGAAATTATAAAAGCTAAATAAATACAAGAGGTGTATATAGAAGAAGATAATAAATATTTCTAAAATATAACAGTGAGTCACGTATTAAGGGACATCAACAATATTTCTAAAGATCTTATAAAAAGGAATTGAGGGAATAATGTGTATAGGAGTAAATAATATATTTGTCTCGCGCGTAATTAGCACATATAACTTTTGCAGACTTTATTAAATGTTAAATTTAATTTAGAGATAAGTATTTTTATAGATGTCACGTATCAATTTGATTTTCTAATGTAAGAATTTCTCTAATGGAGTACTAGTTGGAAACCGCATGAGGTATAAAAGCGCTTGCACCTTTACACTTACCTAAATTGCAAAACATTGCTATACGTATTTCTCTCTTATTGTCTACGTCTAGACCAACGTTATACAAACTACTGTATTTTCTAAGTTCTTCTTTCGTACCACTGAGATTTTAGATCACATTATTATTATTTTTATTTGATTTATAAATTGTCAGTCATCTTAAATTTTTATATTTTAATTTAATTATTTATTATTTCTTTTATTCTACCTATATTTCAGTTGTAGATTATAAATTTCTATCTATGCCTGAGAGCAGAAAAAAATCCCTCATTCAATTATTATTATTTTTTATTGTTATATCATGTGTTTATGTTTTATGGATGTAAAACTAACAATTCTGAATTTTTATATTCATTTGTTCTTAAATATATTTATTTATTTTCTACCTTTTCTTACTTTTTTTTTCTTTTTCATCATATTCTCATTTTTCGTTCTTTCTTTTTATATTTTTTTTCTGCTTTTCTTCTCCCTACATTTCTTTTTTCATTGAAAATTAAATGTGGGATTTTTTTCTTAAAACCAATGAGACACATTTTTTCAAAAACAAACATTTATTTGATGATTGCTTATGTCGAAAAAAATAACAATTTATTAAGCTAAATAATATACTCCTTCGCAATTGTAAAATTATTATTTGATAAACTTTTATTATATAAAACCAAAAACTATTAGTACAAGAAAAATGTGAATAAATAATTACTCAAGAATATAATTATAGGGTTTTAGTAACTTATTCACACTTACTATTTTTTAGAAGAAGCAAGTTAGCAAATTATAAGCATAAATTTGTGATATACACTTAAATGTGTAACTTGCTAACTTATTTCTTCAAATAAAAATAAAGTGAGTGTAAGTTAGCAATCTTTAATAGGGTTTAGGGGTTGCTAACTTACACCCACTTATTTTTTTGAAGGAGTAAATTAACAAATTATAACTTACTCCTTCTAAAAATCAAGTGAGAGTAAATTAGTTAACCCTTATATAAGCATTGAATTATATAAGTTTTGGAATGTCGTCTATGAGAAATGAGATGTTCAAAGGTGAAGAGCCATGAAAATGATGTAATCACGAAGCTATATATAGGTTATCAATAACCAAAGCCTTAGTAATTACAAGATGACGACTTGTATAAACTTTTTAAGATTTACCGACAGTTGTTGACGTAGGTGATTTAGAGGTCAGCTATGCTGAAGAAAAACAAAGTTCGCGCCAAATTATCAACGCTCAAAATCATCGGCAATTTACGCGCTCATCAGATTCCTTGCCAAGTTACTGACAGATTACAACTGTTTCATGAAATGACACTATCAACAGCTAGACTGTCAGTAAATTGTGTAATTTGCAACGACTTGTTGGCCATCAATAAAAGGTTGTTGGTAATACCATGATTTCTTGTATCACTTGTTGGCCTATTTATACATATCTTAGTTTTCGTATTACGGAACAAACTTTTAAATGGTCTAACAGGTCATACCAAACTTTCGTGAATATAAAATTTAGTTCTAAATGGGTTTAGATCAATTCTACAATGAGGGTAGCATACGATTTTAATTAAATGAGTTTTTGAATATAAATTTTAATTTATATACACTAATAATGTAAAGAGTTTTACTCATACATCCAATTATATCACTTCATTTTTCATTTTAAATATTTTTAAATTTAAACTTAATTATATATGACAAATTAATTAATTCTAATTTGAGGACTTGTAAATTCTTTTACATTATTAGTGCATAATAATTAAAGTCTTTCAATATCCATTAAACTCAACCTGATACATGTTAGATTAATATGACAAAATCTTGCTTTTTTGTTTGTGTTTAGGTTGTATGTTTTTCCAAATACAAACAAGAAAATAAAACATATATGCAGATGAATTAGAGTGGATTATATATATACGTATGAGAGCAATATATTCAAGTTGGCCCCACGTAATACCGATATTATTATCAAATGTAAAGGTAGAATTCCCAATTGAAGAGCTATTTGGTTCCTCTCCTCTCATTTGTTATCAAAACGAAAGCACAGCTTAAATCAAACTCTGCCGTAGATTCAAACTTCCCTTTTTAACTCTTTTACAAGTATCAGATATGTTTCGGAAATAATGATGTTTGTATAACTCATTGTACACGAGGTTTCTATAATATTCAAATAAATCACACACTACATAAACATGTATATTCTCCTTGGATACACTTCTTCCTTTCCATCAATTATTACTTGCGCCTCTGAAGGCAGAACCAACATACAGTAACATTGATTTTCCCAAAGTTCATAAAAGGAAGTGTCAATTTAAGCCAGAATATTCTTGCAAGAATTGATAAAGCTCTTCTGCCACCACAGCAGGATACTCCTCTTGTGGAAGAAGAGCACCTGGAACTTCTACAAACTTGCTCACCCCTTTAGCTCCTTTAAGAGCTTCCATCTCAGCCTTAGACCTCTTAGGAGATCCTTTGCCTGATACAACTAGTACTGGTATCTTCCCTTCCAAATCTGCAAAGAGTTCAAGGAACTCCTCGCGAGATGTCACAGGGTCTAGTAGCCCAGTCAGGAAAGCGGCAGGCAAGTAACGTGCTCCTTTTCGTTTTGTCAATGCATATCTGCTTTCCACAATTTCTGGAGTGACATTACCAGGCTCGGCATATACATGAGATTTGTACTGCGATTGGATCGCGTTCTCATTGCTCACAAGCATGTTATACATCATCCAGCCAACTGCTGGTGCCTTTAAGGTCCCTCTTAGAAGACCATACCTGTCAAATTTATTACATTGCGAAACAAACTAGATCAATGAGAATTCTGAGGGAAATCAAACAAAATTTGGTGGAGCAGGTGAAGATGTGAAGATCTTTTAAGGGGCACAGACACAGCATTATACTGTTACCAAGAACAAGCAGTTATAACATGGATATAACTAAGAAAACTAGTTTTCCATCCTTTTACTGCCTCAACAACTGCAAAGAAATTCACCCTGAAGCTAATTATTTTACAATTTTAGTTAAGAAATATCTATGCTCATAGGGTTAAATTTATTTCCCTTCCATTAGAGATTAGAAAGCAATACTGCAGTAATCAGTAAGGAAAAAGTACATCCACTGAAAAAGGGAGTGTCAAAGTACCGTGTTTCCATGGTGGAATCTCGACCAAATACAATAGGAAGGGGACCAGCCCAAGTTGGTGCAACAGCAGCTATAGCTTTGGGCTTCACCAGACCCTTTTTTGCAGCACGGACTACTATTGATGCAGCGTGCCCTCCTCCGAAAATTATCAAATCACTTTCTAGTTTGACACAAAAGATTGTTAGTCATAAAAACTGATCAATACAAAGCTAGGATCTGTTCAACTACTCATGCACACAAATATACATCCTGGAAAAATCACTCAAAACAGAAGACAATCAATGGGTAAACACAAAACATGCATAACCTCCACAATTCACATGAAGCATCATGATAGGGTGCAAGTCCTCGATAAGATAACAGAAGTAAGATGGTGCAATAAAAAGCATCTACTAATTTGATTTAAGAGACGGAAAACAAATGGCAATATATAGGTTATGAAATTAACAATTAGGTAACCACAAGCTCAAGTGTGTAAAGACCTTCTCAATTTCCTAGTGCCAGCAAGAATGAAACAGATACTCTCAAGAGTCTAAATTTCTCATACCCATCTATCGAGGGGGGGGGGGGGGGGCTAAGCCCTAGTAAGCTGGTTAGGAATTATATCTTTCAACAGCAACCTAAAAGATTTATCGAATTTCTCAAGCACATCAATGTGAAAGTTAATGGATTTTTGTCCCTATACTTCTTGACTAAAAAACGCAATCATAAAAAGACATGAATAATAATTGGAACCTAACTCTACAAAGATCTAAATGATGTTAAATGAAATAATGAATATAGCTCAAAACTATAAAGCTTAATCTAATATTAACTGGAGCGGAAAGTTATAACAAAATTATAATTTCCTCCACCAGTACCTGGTTGTTTTATTGGACCATTGGGTGAATTGATGAAATCAACCAGAAACTTTTCCAAGACATCAGCATTATAATCAATCTTTGGCCGATCAGAATAACCCAGACCAGGCCAATCAACAATAGTTGCCCGCCAATTGCCACTGCCATTACGTTGAGCAATGTCTCCAGCAACTACTCTCCATTCCTCAACGGTGCTAACATCAGAAATGGTTGGCATCATCAAGATATTTTGGGAAGGCTCCGGACTCTCCTTTACATGTTCCTCATAATAAATGTTTATAGAATTGTCCTTGAATTTCCATTGCCAATTACCAGTCTAATGGGAAATGGAAAAAGGCATTACACCAAAGCAAGAATTGGTAACAAATTGACACAAGTAGTATCAAAATTGTGCAGCTATCCAAATTGAAATTGTGAATGATCAAATAAGAGAAAGTAGTTTCTATAAATCAAAGAACTACAACAACAACAACAACAAAAGCCTTATGCCACTAAGTAGGTCGGCTATATGGATCACTTTACGCCTGAAAAAAAAAGTTGTTTATTACATAAACTACTTCAGAAGTTCTGATAATAAACTGTATCCTTTTTCTTCAAGTTTACCCATATTTTGGTGGGTTTAAGTAGTTGAAAGTGAAACACACGAAAACCTAACAGTTTCAAAGTTATATGTATATGTGAATTTCTTACTTTACCTTTCAAATTGATCAGAAAATAAGCTCAGCAACGAACAAAAAAAACACAATTTTCCGCTTTGCTCATGTTTTTTAACGATTAATCCTCGATACGACTATGAATTTAGTACAACACTTGAAGAAAACCAATGAATTTTTTGGGAAACACCATTACCAACAATTAAAAAAAAATTCGAAGTTTCTCACCTTCAATGGGGAGGGTTTGTCGCTGACAGAGACGTTGGAATAATCCAGAGTAGCTGAAGCCCGGATCTTAAGGGGGCTAATGAGATTGACAGAGTGAGAGAGAAAGGGTTTACGAATTTTGGTGTAAAGGTTCGAGCTTGGAGATGAAGGAAGCATAAATGTTGCAGAGAGCGCCATTAGAAGATACAGAACTTGAAGCAGGAAAACTGGGGATGATGAAAACTGAAAGAAACGAAAATTTCAATAAGGTTTAACTGCTTAAGGTTAAGACCATGGAACCTTTGCTGAAATGCTGAAGGAGATTTTTGGTCAGTAAAATGACAACTATATCATCACCTAACCCCAAAACAAAAAAACTAAAAAAACTTGTTGATCATTTTCTTTCAAAATATCTCAATTTCATTGTCATTTATCTCCCATGTTATTTTCCAAATATCACTTGGCTCTTGGAATTAGTAGTGGGAATAGGCTATTCAAGCTACCATTTGCGTAAATAGGTGAGATCTATTTAAAAACTCTTAGGTACAAGTTTAATTTGTTACTTTTCATACGAGTTTTTTAATTTTGATATATTCACTATTTATTTTATTTTTCATTTTATTTTCACTTTTTTTTCTTCTTATCTTTCTGCATTTCGGATTGCATCATTTATCATATCATTCATTTATCTATACTCTCTTCATGTATTATTAAAGTGTAAGTGTAATTGATATGTGAACATAACTCATTTATTTCTATTCTCTTCATAATATATTTAAATTAATCATATATTAATTAAAATAGGTTAGTCTTCTAGGCTTACATAGTTTTTTGAATGACCTAGTCTAACCTTTTTAATTAAATAGATTTTGAAAAAAAACTAGACCTTATTTATTTATTAATTTAGTCTGATTTGACCCTGATGTAGACTAAATCATAGGACTTTACAAACGGTCCGAGTTATTCTCACTCCCGAATCACGAATAGAAATGAATTCATGCAACAGAGTGGATTATGATACAATTATTATTATTATTATTATTTAAATTACAAAAATTAAATACAAGCTAATGAAATGTCAACAATTTATCCAACTCCTTTCAAAAATAAAAAACAATTGATCCAATTCTTAATTTGGAATATGAGATATAGTCACACTATGTAATGACAATTAAGTTGTGACTTTTTTTTTAAACTTATTAAGTTGTGACTTTTATTATTATGCCCTCTTAAACAATGGAAGAAAAATTTAATTCTGTTCAACAATAAAATGATCAAATAGTAATATAGTAATTCTAGTACATTCTGTTTCAGACATAAAAATAAGTTAGGATTGTTTGTATTTATTATTTTTTGAAGATTTAAATAAATAATTGGCCCCTATACTTTCATAAGATTTAAATCAAGCAATCAAACAACAAAGACTAGAACACAAGTTATAAAACACCACTGAAAAATATTCAAAAGATGTTCGTTGAAAACAAAACGCAAAAGACCATTGTGATCTATTGCCCTTGGCTTCCTTAAACTTCAATGTGGTTTAGGGTCATTGACTGGCTCCTGTGTCCCCTGCATACTCTCTCCTATTCCCGCTGGCGCTGCCTGTTGAAAGTGACTCCCTCTCTGCATGAAAGCTTCTATTATCCCAAATTTCGTTTCAATGTTCCACATTTCCATGGAATTATACCTATTAGGCGTAATCATGTAGATGGAACTAGAAAAAAAATAGAGAAAGGAGCAAAAATTAAAACATATATTTAGCAAAATCAACAATAGCTAATTGGAGTAAGTAGTATAAGAATTTTGAAGGGATAAATATACTATTTGAATAACATTATGTTAAGAAAAAAAATTCTCTTAGGGCTATTGCTCCATTTTTATTATAACTAGGTCCGCCCCTACATGTAGTGGTTGATGCAGTCACTTAGCCTTTGGTGGAAAGCATCTGCAAAGGCATAGATACAACTTGGGAGGTTACTTGGGCCGATGCTCACCGTTGCGGTTGATTTGTTTGCATTAAATGCATCTGCAGCTGGCTATTCGGTTTGCTGTGACTGTAATTGTTTCATTTTGAATACCGCAATAAGTTTGCTCCTCTTTAGCTTGTTTGGCCTTGGCTCATCCTTTTCACTTTTGTTTATTTTCAGGTCAGGCAATAAGTGTTTTCTACATTGGAGGAGTGGTGGTTGAAATAACAGTAGCAATTCCTCCATTAATGGGTGTTAACATTTCCCCATATTTGTCCAATAAGACCACTTCACATAACAAATAAATGCTTTTTTCTTAACCACTTCATCATACCATCACTTATCAAATATGTCAGAACAATGATATCACCAGCTTTGAGCTATCTAGCTCAGCCAGTTCAGTGAAAGACCTAACCACAACCAACTTGTCTATCTTCTTTATAAACAAGGGTAGTCAGGATAAAAGAATTGATCAATCACCTCTGTCACCAGTAATCTCTGCAAGAACACAATCCATGTTTGAACAAGTGGAAGCGGCTTCTATCTCTCACAATGATTTCTACTTGATAAACTTTAGAAATCAGCTTCATCACAGTATGGCAGTCCCCACACACCCTCAGGTTCTTCACTATTCTTAAAATTCTTCCTTTTGGAAGTTTCGCTATTCCAAAAGCTGCAGCAAGCTTCTCACTGTGCTTAGACACCGAGTCTTCCTTTTCTTCCTCTTCAATATCATGCAAGACGCCCCTTACCTGCGGGGCATAACCTGCTTCAGCCCTTAGTCTCAACATTATTTCCCTCAGTTTGTGATGAGCCTCTTCTGTAACCTCGTTAGGCTTTTCACCCGCCACAAAACCATAAATGACCTTGTCAATTTCAATTATGCTCCAACCAGGAGTTTTTACCATGCTCTGTTCAGTCATTGTTCTTCTTATGCTGGCAACATCCTTCCATTTCCCCGCAACAGCATAAACATTTGAGAGGAGTACATGGTCACCAGAATTGTTTGGATCCATTTCAGCAAGCCTTGCTTTCACAAGCTCTGCCAATTCAATATTACCATGAATGCTACAAGCCCCAAGTAGAGTCCTCCAAATGATTGGATTAGGTGAAATTGGCATTTGACATATAAATTCATAGGCTTTATGCAACCTCGCAGCTCGACCATACAGATCAACCATACAGCCATAATGCTCAATGTCAGGTTCAATACCATACAAATTCTTCATTTTAGAAAATAACTCACATCCTTGCTCAACTAAGCCACTATGGCTACAAGCGTATAGGAGAGATATGAAAGTAATACCATCCGGCCTAACTCCAGATTCTTCCATCTCATGAAAAAGTTGTATTGCCTCTTCTCCATGACCATGCATCGCAAGGCCTGCTATGATCGATGTCCAAGACACAATGCTCCTTCCCACTGACATATTTCGGAAGACCAACTGAGCCATAGCTACGTTCCCACACTTGGAGTAGGTATCAATGAGAGCATTATTCACAGAAGAAATATAAAGAAACCCAGCTTTCTCCATAAACCCATGTAAAATCTTCCCAAACTCAGAGGCTCCAGCTTGTGCGCAAGCAGACAACACTCCAGTGAGGCTCACCTCATTCGGCTTGATCCCCTCACGCAGCAACTCGCGGAAAAACCCAAAAGCCTCGTCAAAAGAACCATTGTGAGCAAATCCAACAATCATAGTGCTCCAAGAAACATCATCTTTCAAAGGCATTTCAGAAAAAACTCCCCTTGCCAACCCAAGCTCTCCCGCTTTAGCGTAACCAGCAAGCATCACATTCCACGATGTCAGATTCCTAACGGGCATCCGTCCAAACAAACCCCGCGCCCCCTCCACATCCCAACACCTAAAACACGCAGTGACAGCAGCGTTCCACGTGACAACATTCGGTTCAGACATTTCATCAAACACCCATCGGGCAGACTCAGAATCCCCACATTCAGCGTACATGCTGATCAAGGTTGTCCCAACAAAGACATGGGTATCAAAGCCATGCCGCAAGGCTTGGCAGTGCAGCTGAGTGCCAGGTTTCAAACTGCCGTCGTTGGCGACGCCTTTGAGTGCGAAGGCGAAGGAGAAGCTGTCAGGAAGGAGGGTAGGGTGGCGGCGCATTTGAATGAAGGGGTGAAGGGAGGAGAGAGGAGTTGAAGAGAGAGCGAGTGCGCGAATGATGGTATTGTACATGAAAGTGTCGGGGTTGGGGAAGTGTCGGAAGAGACGGAGAGCGTAGTGGAGAGCATCGGAGATGGTGATGGCGCAGTGGAGAAGGAGCTTCCCGAAGAAGAAGGGGTGGGTGTGAAGGCCGGTTACATAGAAGTGGGAGTGGACTTGCTTCGTGGGTTTGAGGGTGCTGCACTTGCTCAACAATGAAACCCAACCTTGTTCCCAGTTGTTGCTCATCGCTTCTTCAGTACCTGAAATCAGCGAGTGCTCTGTAATGAAATGTGAATGTGAATTCAACAAAGTGTTAACTATTTATGAAGAAGCACAAGTATAGACAGCAGAAATACCTGAACTCAGTAAAGTAAGACATTAAGGGCATGTTTGGGTAAACAGCAAAATTAAGTGCTTATTCGGTAAGCACTTATCTTATAAGAGCTTAAGCCATAAGTGCTTAAATTTAACAAGCTATTTGCGTTTGGATGGATCAACCGATGATGACCTGGCCCCTCTACGAAGAGCATTCATATTTGGGAGTTTTTTCTTAAGTATCTTTTTATCTCTGATACCATCATATAGTAGCTCATAGGCATGATAAGTTATATGGCCCTTCTTCAACAAATTTTCTACAACAATCTTAGGTGCTGCTACCACCTTTTTATCTGCCTCAAAAATTGTATTCACAATCTCTGGGACGATGCCCTTTTGTACCATAAGGTGGATGATACCAACTGCTTCATGAACCTTGTGCTTCACGCAGAGACAATTTAAAACCCGTCCGAATGTTGTTAGTGATGGAATGAACCCCTTTTCAATATTTTCCAACAGAAAGTTGTATCCATGAGTAACATTTCCCGTTTTACAAAAGCCGTCAATCATGACCCGATAAGTATAGGTGTCTGGGTCGCAGCCATTTTTCTTCATCTCAGAAAAGAGCCTTACTGCCATACTCATATTGAGATGTTCAGAAAATGCACTAATTATGATGTTATATGTTGCTGTTGTATGGCAAATATCATATTGTTTTTCCATCCTTCTAAATAACCGGTAAGCACCGTCAAGATCCCCAAGCTTACAGAACCCAGTGATTAATGTGCCAAAACTAACAACATCAAGTGTCAAGCCCTTGTTTTTCATTTCCCCCAACAAATCAACAGCTTCATTTACTTTCTTAGCTTTGCAAAGGCTTTCCAGGATAATGTTGTATGTAATTAAGTTTGGAGCACATCCCTTCTCCACCATTGCCTTGAAAATCTCCATTACTTCTTCAGACTTTGCAGCCTTGCAAAGCCCATTCAACAAAGTGTTGTATGTGATAACATCAGGATTCACACCTAGACTCCACATTCTATTAACTATCTCAGTTGCACTGTCTAACTTCAACTGTTTACAGTAGCCATCAATTAAAGTGTTATAGGTAAATATGTCAGGGAGGCACCCTTTGGCAATAGCATCATCGATAAGATGACTAGCATCAGATACACAACCCATCTTACACAAGCCATTTATAACTAAGTTATAAGTCCATATATCAGGGTGACAACCATTTTCTGCCATCTCATTCATCAATTGCAAAGCTGGCAAAATAAGACCCTGCTGAGACAGCCCTTTAATCAAGGTATTATAAACAACAATGCTTGGCCTCAAACCTTTTCCTACTCCATCCTTAAAAACAGCCATGGCTTGATCAGGGTCACCGTCCCGGCACAACCCATTAATCAAGGAACAATAAGTAAACTCATCAGGCTTAAAACCCTTAAAAACTGCATCCTTCAGAATCCTATTTGCATCCTGTACCATCCCCTTCTTGCAGTACCCATCAATAATCGTATTATACGTGAACCCATCCGGCTCAAGTCCATTGTTAACCATTTTATGCAAACATTCCTCAGCTTCTACAACCCGATATTTCCTACACAGCCCACAAATCACGGTATTATACGTCACAACATCAGGACTCAGGCCTTCCCTTGAGACACTACCCAAAAACATAACAGCCCTGTCAAGAGCACCCTCCCTGCAAAGCCCTTGTATGAAGATATTATAAGTAAACAAATTGGGAGAAACCCCTCGCTTAAAAACCTTGTTGAGAAGCTTCTCACTTTCAGGGACAAGACCCTTCTTGCAAAGCCCATGCACCAGCTTATTAAAAGTGGCAACATCAGGACACAAACACAACTCAAGCATTTCATCAAACAGCTCGCGCGCCAGGTCTCCGTCACCCGAGTCGTAAAACCCAGCAACCACAGTGCAATAGGCCACAGCATTTGAACTGCAACCCAACACAGGCATGTTACGAAGGAGCCTCAGAGCAGCATGAGGTCTCCTAGTTCTACAAAAAGACTTGATCCTTATGGTGTAAGTATACACATCAGAACCCACCCCTTTGTCCTTCATCCTCATGTAAACCTTGTGTGCTTGGTTGAAGTACCCATACTCCACCAGAATGTTCATGATTGCATTGTATGAATGAACAGAAGGCTCGCAATTGTACAAGTCCATGCGTTCGAACACGTCCACGGCTTCCTGAACCTTCCCGAACCTTCCGTAGCTTCTCATTGCTTCCACGTACGCTCCCTCTAGGAAATTGTTGTCCAGGGTGGATCGCATCTCCGAAAGAAGACTCTCCATCTCGTCGAACTCGCGGTGGTGGCCGAGCTTCTGGAGCATGCACTTGTAGGTGAAGAGCGTGTGCTTGAATCCCTCTTCGTTCTTCGCTGAGTTGAACATCTCCAAAGCTTTCAGAGGATCCTTCTGGGCTCTCACCACAGCAGCAATGTGCTTTGGAAGCAATGCACGACTCATTCCATTCAACATTCATTCACAGAACAACAATGAGTGACAACAAGGTTCGAGTTTTTGGTGGTGATCAACAAGGTTCGAGTTGAGGCAAGGAACACATTCTTCTCTTGAAAACGAAGGGGTTGGATTTTTCACCCCACCCACAACATTTTCCACACTACTTATTTTTTAAAATTTCAAAAATACCCTCGTTTCAAAAAAACCTAATAAACCTTCACTCTCCCCCTTTCTCAATATTCATTCTTCATCTTCACCTCTTCACTCTCACTCATTTTCCGATTTTACAACCTCTTCCTTCCCTCTTCATGTTCATCACTTTTGTCCTTAACGGTTCATTATGCCTCTACTAGTGTTTCCTAAGTACCGGCCACCGGATTCTTAATCCTGAAATAATAACATAACTTTTCAACCGTTCTAGTTTTTAAAACTTGAAGACAACACCACATTTATAATTTGAGAATTTAAATCCCAAAACCTTAAAATTCATACCGGTTTTCCTATTTTTAAAACCGAAACAATTTGACTTTCGGGGCTTAAAAACCCAAAATACATATACATCCTTGCCTTCCCCGATTTTAAAGCACGAACACAACTACTTATTATTCCGAGACTAAAATTCCGGAACATTAAAATACATACCAGATTTCATGTCCTTGGAACTGAAGCAATTTAACTTTTGACAATTAAATATCCGAAACATTAAATACATAAAGAGTAATGATGTATCCTCCGAATTGATCCACCGAAATAAGTTATTTTACTTCCTCAAAATGTTAGTTGATATTAATTAAAGGAACAATAATAACCATGTGTGAACTAGTGTATGGGGTCGGAGGAAGTCTCGCTATATTCTTTCGGAGGAATGTAGCAAAATTCATGCAGAAGTATGTTCTGAGATTATGAAACTGTAAGCAATGTAGGTATGTGTTCCGGATTTTAATTCTATGAAAAGTAAAGCAAACATGTTTAAAGTTGTTAGAAGCCCGTATTATAGGTATTTAATACTTTTATTTCTGTGATGCCACGTCATCGAGAAAAGGAGACCACGTGGGTGATCTGAATTGCAGTGCATATATTATTCACGTTCCGCGAAGTACAGGATCATAATTGCTGAGTTTTGTTCTTCTTTTGGGGGAGAGAGGGTAGAGAAGAAGTAGAAGAAGAAGATGGAATCTGCGGGGGAGTGGCTTGAGAAAGCGCTGGTGGAGTTATGTTCGAAGATTGAAACTGGTTTGGGATTAGGTTTGGATGAAGAGATCATAAAAGGGCTTGTTTCGTATTGCGACCTTGCTGAGCCACGAGATGCCAAAGAGTACCTTGATGTAACCCTCGATTCCTTTCATGCTCTCTTTTTCATTATTTTTCTTTCAATTGCTGTGAATTTAGGATAGCAAGTTTTTTTTTTTTGTGGAATTTATGATCCCATTGCTATGAATTAATCGTGATTTTGCTGTTCTTATTTGATTTTGAGTTTGACAAATCAAAATCACAAGCCCTTTGGCTCTTTTTGGAAATCTAAGACATTGGGGTTTAGGGTTTCTATGTATACTATAATTAATTTAATCTTTTATTTCTTGATGTTCAATGATGAACTTTTTTGAATGTCTTTACAATGTATTCATATTTCTTATTAATGAGTAATACTGTACTGAGTTTTTGTATTGGTGAATGCAATCTTAAAATCTCTCTGTTTGATGGAAGATTTAACTCTGGATTGCTTCATCTTTATTTTTCCTTTGCAGAATATAATTGGTCAGGAAGCGGGGAAAGCTGTGATTAATGAATATCTACAACGGAGAGGTTACTCGGAATCCAGCACCAATTCAAATGTTCCAACTACCAAATTACATGCCTATGTCAAACCTCCTTCGGCGGAGATATCTGCAAGTGGAAGTAAGAAGTCGTCTAGAGCGCCAAAAGCAGTGGCGGTTCGAGGTCAAGATGCAGAGTCCAACAAGAATTCAGGTAGCAGTAAACAGGGAAATCAGGTTCCAGCTTCTGGCAGTGAACCAAGAACAGCACAAAATGGAAATCAAGTGAGCTCCAAAAAGAAGAAAGCTGGGAAAGTTGTTTCGCTTGCTGAGGCAGCCAAAGGGTCGATTGTGTTCCAGCAGGGGAGGCCATGCTCTTGTCAAGCACGTCGTCACAGGCTGATCAGTAATTGCTTATCTTGTGGTAAAATAGTTTGTGAGCAAGAAGGGGAGGGACCTTGCAATTTTTGTGGTGCGCTTGTGTTGAAAGAGGGAAGCTCATATGCTGGCCTGGAAGAAAGTTTGCCTCCCTTGTCAGAAACAGAGGCTGCTGCTGAAGCTTATGCTAAGAGGCTTGTCGAATATGACCGGAACTCTGCGGCTCGTACAACTGTTATTGATGACCAGAGTGACTACCATGAGCTTGATGGAAACAGTTGGTTGTCAAAGGAGGTATTCTGTTTTGTTTGCGACTTGTAATCACATTCACATCTGATCACCTTTTTATCACATTTAGCTATTTACAAATTTGTTTTCTTTCTTTAGGAAAAAGAACTGTTGAAGAAGAAACAAGAGGAGATGGAAGAAGCTGAGCGAGCCAAACGGAATAGAGTTGTTGTGACTTTTGATCTAGTTGGCCGCAAGGTTTATATTTTAGCCATATGGTCATACCCAAAGTTGCTAGTTGCATTGGCTGCTGCATAAATTATTTAGTTGGATCCGAAACAAATGTTATTTTTTTGTGTCATTCTGTCCTGGTAGTGGTATCTACATATGTAGGTGCCTACATATGTAGCTCAAGTTATTATGCTTATTTCATTGTTATTAATGGTTTTACATATTTTGTTACTGGGTTATGATTTTTCATGTATGGTAGTCTTGAATGTGACATGCAATAGTTCATGCTATTAACTATTGTGGATCTATTTGTGGTTTTAGTAGAGCAGTAACCTAAACTAGAAGTTCTTCACCTTTTCCCATTGTCACTGCTTATATTGTTTCCTTCGTATGCTGTTTTCTGGACACCTAATATTATGCAGTGTTTTGTTTTTCTTTTCAATTTGGATTCTAATCTATATCTCGCAGGTCCTTGTGAATGAAGATGAAGTTTCAGAATTGCAGCCTGACAATAGAATATTACGTCCTCCAGATGAAAGGGAAGTGAACCGAATTAAACCAAACCCAACTCTCAAGATTCAGCCGGTTTTTGTGGACCAGGGATTCAGTAAGAAGTCTGCTAAAGATAGGCAATCAAACAAAGGCCTCAGCAAGGGCTTGTGCTTGGAGATTTCTGGGAGGGTGCAGCATGACAGTAAAGACTTGAAGTACTTTATGATGCAAAACCAATTGGCAACAACTTCAGATTAATATTTTTGCCATTTACCTCCAGGAAATGCTGAAATGGAAGATTGCATGTTGTAGATGACAGTGAACGTTTGCTTAACAATGATAATGAGTTCTGAGTTGTGTATAGCTTTCACTGATTATTCGGTGCCCTTTGTATTTGCTTACTACCCTTTTGCCTTGAAATTATTTGTCCTAATTTTTGGATTTTTGAAAGAAATGAAGAAATTATAATTTTAGGCAGCTTTTTTTTTCCTGCGATGCTTGTGTAGATATCGATATCAATACTGTGGATTTTACAGTGATTTGTTTTTGTTCAAGACTTCAAGTAATTTTGATTTCCCCTTGTCTACCTACACATATACTCACTAACTAATCCAAATAATTTGAGAGGGGTAGAGATTTTAAAATGAAACAGCAGTTGACTGTTAGTTGTTGCAAAAATACAATTAACCGTTTGATATCGGACTAGAGCCCTAAGGAAAAGGAGGATAGAAAGAAATGAGTGAGAATAGAAAATGAGTAAATTTTAAGTTGTTGGATTGAAAGATAAATGTAAGTAGTAGAAGAGAAAGAAAATTTGAATCCTTTATTTGGAGAAGTGAATAAAGAGAGATTAAAGACTCAGTATTGGAAATGAAAATATATTTTGTCCTCCTTCTCAAAATCTTACACACACATATACTCAAAGTGAGAAAAGAATATAAGAGATGTAAGTGATAGATGTAATATATGATATGATTTGACATGAGAGATAGAGAAAAATAAAATATATGTGGGGTGTCAATATTATTTGGGTGAGAAAATTGAGACTGTTTTTCTTATACAATTTTGATATATTCACACATCTCATTCTCTTCCTGCACATTTTCACCTAATTTTCCTTTTTACTTCTCTTTATTTTTTTCATCACATCACTAGTCATATGTCTCACTTATCTCTTCTATTCATATATCTCTTTAAAGATGGAGATGAAATTAGTGTGAACAAAACATTTTCTTTAATGATTTTTGTCTTTCTCTCTTTATTTTTCTTATCACATCACTAGTCATATCTCTCACTTCTCTCAATTCAAATATCTCTTTAAAGATGAAGGTGAAATTAGTATTAACAAAACATTTTCCTTTCTTTTATTTCCCAAATAACTTATTTCTGTCTTTCTCACTTTTTTCTATTGTTATTCTTTCCTTCCAACTTCATGTTGTCATTGTAGTAAAAGGTCAATGTTATGTTCATACAAATTATAACCCACACCTAGAGTGAGAAAGAGAAAGAGAAAGAAAAAGAGAGAGAAAGGTGAGATATATGATGTTATTTTTTACTCCACTTTTTTTTGTATTTACATAAATAATTTCCAAATAATTAATTTATAAAAATTAATATCTGAAATTCATATAGGTTTTTTTTTTTGGGTCAATGAAATTCATGTAGGTTGTGAGGATAGAAAATGAGTGCAAAAAGTAATGCCCTTTCTGGTCATGTTGTAGCAGCCCTTTAAAATAGCTCCCTAAGGACCAGTTTTTTTTTGTCAAACGTCCAAGGATCAATTAGACATGTGAAATGTGAACGATGATTGGGCCCAACCATGGATGGCTGAGCCTAATATTCTGGACCAAGAATAGTAAGACCTTTTACCATTTTGAACAAAAATAAATCAAAATCAAAAGACGGCTTTGACATGAGAAACCACAAAGATATCTTGTGGTGTTTGATGTTGTGCGTGCTATTTTCTTCATCACTTTCAGTGGAGTCTACCACAAGCTTCTATGCAATGGCAACCTCAGGAGATTGACATGTCAGTAACCAGTTCATTGTACTATGCCAAAATGGCCAAAGATTTTTTTGTGACCTTTTAGGTTGTGGGTGCTTTTTAGACTGCAGATATTTTTTTGGGTCAAGGCTGTGGATTCAATATGCCAAATGGAACAAGTTAGTATATCCACTCTTCATTCCTGGGTCACTTTTATGTTAGATCACATAACTAGCAGCAAGGTTGCCTCTTGTAAAATTGTTTCGCTGCTTAGATTGTAGACACCATCCTTGAGACACGTCCTAAGCCACAACGAGAGAGACATAGTGCATGTTTGAAAAAGAATGTCTGGATCCACATTTGCAAAAGCAATAAATAGTTGTTTTTGAATTGCTGAATCCACGTTTGGTCTCTCCAAACGTGAATCCAAACACACTGATAATTAAAGGAAAGAAAGATCGGAACATGGAAGACCCACGTGTTACAGACCAGGCTAATATGGACCACAACTTTGCAATATTTAAGACATCAAATCAATTCGTGGGTAGTTTTCTTGGTTTCATTTCGAATTGACCATGACAAGTTTTAAGGCATTATAAAACGTTAAAACCTTCAAGTCAACATCAGTGTTCCCAAGTTGGCCATAAGCTGCTACTGATTATTTTACTGATTTGTTTCCTAATTGAGTAATCTCTGTTGTCTGATCTACCAATCCAGCCTTTTCCATTTTTATAACTAGAGATATTTTTCTTTCTTAGATAAGGTATATAATGAGTCTAATTTGTAATATTAAAACAGGTAGAAAAATCAAATGATTAATAACTTGTAATGTTGACATTTATTAATATTCTAACATATTATTCATTATATTTCTGCAAGCTACTAAAAGAATGATGTGATGACAAATAATGTTCTCTTGCATATTAATTTTTTAAAGCTCAAAGTATTAACGGCAAGCAACAATCGCTAATTCTTTTATCGTGAATGTTTGCATTAATTGGTAAATGGTTGATCAATAAATGTGCTTCATTCTTATTAACGAGTATCAAATCTCCGACCTCATTGTTAACCAATCGATGAAAAGAGTAACCATCACGTCACATCTTATGGTAAAATAATTAAAATTTTAACAAATTCACTACTACAGAATTGTCTTTTTACCACACCCCTGTTACCACGGTTCCGTGTTGGACCGTGGTAAAAATCTGTCCGAAGCTCTGTTACCACGGTTTCGTATTCAACCGTGGTAACTGAGGTGCTCTGTTACCACGATCAAGGGGTCTTGATATTAACGATCCACTTCTCTCCGAAGACTCCGAAGACTCTATGACTCCGATGACTCTTCGGATGACTCCGATGATTCTATGGAATCGATTCCATAATCAATATGCTCCTCCCCTTTTCCCTGATTTTTGGCACAACATGTACTAATTTTTGAAAATATAATGCTAGGAATTGTTGTTGACACCACCATTTGCCATCCAACGAAGTTCGATTTTTATCTCAACAGTCATGTTGGAATTCAAGGAACCAGATATTAAAATTAGTATCAATAGTTCTAGTTGTTTTTTGCATAGAAGTAACGAGATATTAATGTTGTACATCAATGTTCTACTGCTGAAGTTGTTTGCTTGGGTGATGTTTATAATATTATAATTGCATGGTGGCAATGATTTCATTATTCTCTAATTTGTACGTAGCATTATAAATTATTGAAAATGTCCTGTTTTTTCTGCATAATTTTGTCTGATAGTCATTCAGCGACCTAATAGGATCGCCCAACACCCCTGGACAATGAAGAAATGCCTCTCTGGAGGTAAAAAAAAAAACAAATATATTACCGCGATTCGGGCAGAAACCATGGTAATCGGGGTAAAAAAAAAACAAATATATTACCACGGTTCAGGCAGGAATCGTGGTAATAGAGGTAAAAAAACCAAATATATTATCACGGTTTAGGCAGGAACCGCAGTAATAGAGGTAAAAAAATGAAATATATTATCGTGGTTCAGGCAGGAACCGTGGTAACAGAATCATGATATTACCACGGTTCCGCCTTCAAACATGGTAATTGAACTATTACTTCACCGTGCAATATCATGGTTAAACCGTGATAATATGCTGTCCGGAACCGTGGTAATATGAAAATGATTTTAATTTGAACTAAATATTTTTTGATGCTTAGGAAATAATTTATTTAAACTAAAAGATGAATATTGTAAGATATCACATCTTGTTATTTATACTATATATTTTGAAGAATGTCACATCTTAAGTTATTTGGCTAATTACTTAAAAATATATGGCATTGATTCAACGTGGATAATACAATTCACATTTACTCTTGTTAATTTCTTTTCTTTAATTTTGCACTGACAAAAATATCTATTCTGCAGCTGCAAAATTGCAGGTGTCAAACATGATTAAAATTGTCGGAGATCATAGAGCTGAAAATGTGAGTGATTCTCCGCAGATATGAATTCATGAAAATTAAACACAACTACAACTGTCATGTGTAATGTATTGAGTATTGACCATCATGAGTCCATGATATCAAACATTTAAAAATACACTACATACTTTGACAACTGTATAGAACAAAATCACAGACAATCTAAAATAAAATCTAAAGCTAAGACAAGAAAAGCCAGTTCAGCAAGGAAAACGAGTTGTGTGGCTAATAATAATTTCACCCACTCGTTTCAACCTTTTCAAGGTTTTTGATATCTACAAGACCAGGCAACAGGGCTTCTAGCACATGTTGGGGTTCAGTCCCAAAATTGAAGCGCATACATAGATCATGATCCATTTCTCAAGGATAATTGTTCTCCAAGACTGTTTCGGTAGATTTCTGGCAAACAAATGAATCAACAACCACTCTAATATTGAATTCAAATCTTTTGGGGTTCTTTAGAAAAATTTAAATGTCACTTTTGATCAAAATAAATGATAAAAACTTCACAGATTTGTACGAGCGTTTGAAGAATTTTAAGGAGTTTTAAGAGAAGTAAGAAGTAAAAGAAAGATTACAAAAGAAATTAAAGGAAAATGTTCAGTCATGAGAATCAGAGAGGATTTTCTCTCGGGAATGATGACGACATGCGGCGGTAAGTGTATTTGAGGTAACGGTAGTGTTGCTGGTTCCATGGTGGTGTGGTACCAAATGACATTCTGACGCTCAAATCTGTATAGGTGCTCGGAGAGAATCCTTGAGTCTCGGTAGAACTCAAATCTTAATGCTAGAAATGAATTAACATGTTACGTAAATGAATAATAGAACTTGTACTTATAGGCTCGGGCTCCATGGCGATTCTTTTTACAAGTATGAGGGAAGTCCTTCAAGTGGGACTTCCGAGCACGCGGACAACCTTTGGTCATCTCCTTTTAGTTTACTATAACGATTGATCGAAACTAGCCGAGTTAGAATGTTCCTTTCCTAGTCATTCAAATCATCCTTATAACAAGGGCTTAAGTGCAACCTTTTGGTCGGCTGAGATGCTTTTGGGCCTCACAGCTTTATAGCCTACCAGAAAAAAAAAGAATAAAAGAAAGCAAAGAAATTGCATTGAAATTAAATGAGAATCACATAATCTACTTTCCTTGTTCACTTGTTTGTCACACAAGTTTGACGTATAAGCTTGTAAGATTTTTTGAGCAGTAGTAACCTGCTTAAAACATGAACTAAGTCAATTATGCCTATTCATAAACATTTAACTAATAGTTTGTTTGTCTTCCACATACATTTCAAGTGTCTTGAAATAACTATCTTCTGTTGAGTTCAAATTTCTATAATAACTATTTCTGGTTTCCAATCAACCTGTTTCTTCCCAAAAGAGACTTTAGGGAGTAAAACTTAATATCCTTTGTCAAATTTCGACCTACCTTACATCCATAAGGATAGGGTTTTTCCCAACCCGTGGGATAGACATTATTCGACCAACTTTACCCGTATTTGGGATCTCTCACAAACCTGATCGAAATAAGGGTTTCTGAACTCTTAGCCAATATTAACGAGATTAAGTTCAATCTTGCCATCTTTTGGTAATTGGTCTAAAATAATCATTCATTTTCGACTAAATTTAACTTTCATAACAACCAATCTATTCTTGAGTTTTGAGTAAAAAAAATTAATCTCTTAAATTTTCCGACCAACTCTTATAATGGTTTTTTACACAACTAGTGTATTTTTTACAAAATGTTACCAGTACAACTTTTTTTAATTAAAAAATTAGTAAACCTTTTTTTTTAATGAAATCGCCATATTTTTTATTACTTTCTTTATTTGTGACAAAAAAAATCCGTCACAAAATTCTAGTATATAATATAAAAAAAATTAGTGACAGGACGTAGGGAGAGAAGTTTTCCGTCACAATAAATATTTTGTCGCTAACATTTTTGCGACGGGAATATTCCCTATCAAAATTCCGTAGCTAATTTATTTACCATTATTCATTCACTCGGATAATGGAAAGAATATTGTGTTGCTAAATGTTGTGTTGGAAAATTTCTCTCTTCACATTCCGTCACAAGTTTCTTTTATATTATATACTAGGATTTTGTGATGGATTTGATCCGTCACTAATAAAGAAAGTGATAAATATAATAGACTGTCGCCACTAGCCGTGGCGATTACATTAAAAAAAAAATAGCATTTATACTAATTTTATAATTAAAAAAAAAGCTACCCCAATTTAGTAAAATTTTGTAAAAAATACAGTATCCATGTACAAAAGTCTCTTATAAGTATAACCTATTAAAATTCATTACACCATCTTTCTTTCAATGAAATAATTTAAATTTTTATAGTTGGGAGTTAATTTTTGGGCGTTAGGATTATGGAAATTGATGCAGCTTTTTCAGAGGGCACAAACAAAATTGTAACAGAGAGGAGCAGGGCACGGATGTGTCGTTTAATTTGGGTGGCAGAATGTGGCACACGAGAGACCATGGCACGTACATGTACTGCACAGACACCTGATTGTTAAAACAGACATCATATTTTATTTTATTTTGAGCTTGAAAAAAAAAAAAAAAACACTGTGCTCTTCTGAGCTGTGAGCAGAAAATTATTCTGAAACATGAATAGGAAAAGGCCAATTCATAGTTCGTCTTTTGAAGAATAAAGTGATGATAAGCTGTGGAAACAAAATTCTATAGAAAGCATAGATTTTAGTGAATCTTGTTTCTAGGTATTATAAATCAATTCAAGTTGAGTTAGATAATTAATTTTAAATATAAAATTCTTATTATATTTTTCATGTATAAAACTTGAATTTAATATATATATATATATATATATATATATATATATACTTATTTAAACTTTTTTTATGGTTGGAAGTGAATTTATTTGGTTGGAGTGCCACCTTAATCCGAATTGTTTAAAGGCCCGATATTACAATGGAAAATGCTAATGCACACGATTAGTGCATCTCAGGAATAGAGATGATTAAACTACTATCTTTCCATGACATATTATCTTTGATTTATTTTTTCTTTTGAAATACATTAATAGTTCGGATGGTGTCGTGCGTGAGTCTTCTGAAAATTTGTCGTGTCTAATAGCAATGCTGTACTACAATTGAGTCATGAGGATACTTTTTTTCGAAAGCCAAAACATTTTTATTTAAAAGATATGAAGTCTAGAGAACAATTCTTCTCAAGTGGGACATGAAGAACACCCACCTTAAAGAAAAGAGCATCTAAGAGAAAGATCAGAGATGGACCAAGCCAAAGCAAAACCAGCAAACACAGAGCCAAGCTAAGAAAAAGGAAACATCACCGAGGTTACCTAAAATTTTAACAAGATCTCTGCGATATGATTAGGTTTAGAGCAAACCACTTGCATAAGCGCATTGAACATCATATTTTTGTGACATAAAATCTTAAGATATTAAGATATTAAGTATTTGAGTAATCTCACTTCCATTTTCATAATGTTGTTTTTCTTCCAAAAATCGAACCTTGTGCTCATCTAATTTTTGTATGGTGGTTGTAGGCTGAACGCTCATAATGTAGTGTGATGTCATTGACAGACTGTGGGGAGGAACGACAAGGGGTGTACCTTTTAATGCACTCTAACGCTTAAGTCAGCTTCTAGATCAGAGAGAAATGCGCAAAGTCTAAGAAGAACTAAAAGTTAGCAAATTAGTAATGTTTATGTTTAAGAATGACCAAACTTGTATTTATAGGAGCGGAGTGCTCAATATTTGAGGTTTATTACCGTTTTGGTTGTCTATTTGGCTTACCCAAATGTGGCAAAGATGTTATGGCCGAGAAAAAATGACTGGCCACTCTTGGCCGAGATGAAAACTTTTGGTCGAGCAGACCATTTTTTGTCGAGATGAGCAATTTCGACCCGGTATAGCATTTTTTTTGTTGAAATGCTGGCTAGAACAACAGTCATTGAAAGTGACTCTTCTATTGCGGTGGGTTCCGTGAATAGTAGAGCTAATCGGCTCGGAAAATTACTTAATACTTTAAATGCATGCAATTGATTATATTAGGGAGGAGATCAATTGCTTGGGGTGGTTCATGTTTATAGTGAGCTTAATTTTTTTGGTGATTAACTTACTACAAAGTGTTGTAATAGAGAAGATGTATTATGGACAGTGTTGGGTTATGTATATATAACATGTCATATGCATGATGTGCTTAGTTAAGGGTGTTCTGAAAAATCTTTTAATGAATTCAATTCTGCTTTCTCAACCTGTTCTGAGCTCTTATAATTAATTAAGTTGCTGACTTGGAACAATAATTAAAGCTCAGGAAGCACACATTAAGCTTAAATTGACAAAAATTTGTAAATATAATTATGATATATCCGGATATGAAGGAATATGTGTCATGTGTATTTGGTTTGACAGAAAGAGACATTGTTTTAACTAGAGCACTCATTAATTATCTAAGTAAATGGTTATAGATATTATTGAAAAGTGAAGGTTGCTCTGCAGTGCTCAGTTCCATGAACACCGAGATTCCAACTGTCTAAACTAGTGAGGCACTTTAGCCAATCCCAGCACACAGGCTTCTGATGTTCACCAAATTGCTCTCAAACGTCATTGCCAACTAAGATATATATATCATATCGTTGTGTCTGCATATCAGTAGCACTATCTTGGTACTCCACAGTGCACATCAATAATTGGAACCTAGATATAGCTATATGTATGTACCTGATTTTATTAAATAATAATAATAATTTATGTTTATAAAATTAGCCAAATATATAACGTCACCAATTATTCCATTTTCTTATTCGTGATATAACTTGTTTATTTTTTGCTTTTCTGGTCCGTTGATTATTCCTTGTTAGTAACAAGGTTATTAATGAAAGAGTGCACTACAGATTCCAGGATTTAGTACAAACATCTTAACCAATTTGCCTTCATGAAAACTATATATGATTGATAGAATTGATGTGCTTCATAACGAACTCGTGTGTATTGGTGTCTTGCATATTTTTAGAGAGTAGAACCATTTCACTGATGTTCTAGGCAATGTTATATGTGATTTTTTGTAATTAGGTTATGTTCGGTTTATGAAATGTTTCCTTACGATTTAGATCAACATAAATTTAAACTCAGTCTGATCCATCTCCTAAGTCCACAACTAGCGACAACTTAGTCGATGCTAAGTTTCGATGGTTTTTCTGTCTCGTCGGCTTTATAAGCCCTTTACCCCCTCAAACCCCATCCACATAATACTCCCTAACCTTCACACACGACTCCATCGCTGTCGCACCTCTTTCTCGTTGTCACCCCTACTATTCGCACTACCGCTTCGACGTACCTCCCCCACCCCGTACACTCACAAACCCTTACACCCACTTCGCCTTTGCCACCTCCTCTCCCTCTGTCGCCTCCTCACACTCCCTAACCCCCTCTCCTACTGCTGTCACCCCCCCCCCCCCCCCCGTCCACCACCAGATATACTGCAGCGCCCACCCGTGTAACGCAACCTCTGCCTCCCTGCCCGCCACCCGTGCGACGCCACCTCTACTCCCTCCACGACCATATCTTCCCCCCTCCGTCATTGGTTCACTTTCTCCCTAACTCTCACATCCTCCCCCCTCCGCCATCAGTTCCATTGCGATGCCACCGTACCTTTGCCATCAGTGCCGACACGCTGCCCAATGTCGTGGCAATGCGCAGCCTGGCGCCTCCGCATTACCCTCCCTTGCATCCCACATTTGCCACCCCTACATCTTACATCAGCCACGGTCTATTGTGATTCACAGTCGCTGCCCCCCGCGCCCCACCTTCCACTACAACTTAGCACAGGTACTACACAAGTAACCAAATCTAAATATGATTTTTCTTTCTTTTATCAACCTCTAGAATGCTTATTTCTCTTATACAAGTTATAACCCTAGTCCCTACCCATCATGGACCCAAGGGTTACGGTCCACATCTTTCAGATTATAGATACTCATACTCAATTAAAATTGATCACTTAATTAATAAAAAAGCCCACTTATGCTCCCCATCGAAATCATGTATTAATTCGTTTTTCACAAATAAAATAATGATTGATTGTAGCCCAGAAAAGTTAGATAAATCTAACATCCAGTTGAAGAATGGTTTGACGTAGGATACAGGAAAGGAGATATTACAGTTGTGAATTATGGTGACAAGAAAGAACTATATAGTGGGATCTGAGTCCTCTTGAAGTGTGAATGACAACAACCACCAAACACAAAAATACCGAATGATTTCTCTCCATGAACTCATATTATTTAATCTCATCATCTTTTTATATAGAAAAGTTATATGTTGAGATTGGATTAAACTTTGGTTAATTAAATAATTTTCAAATAGATATGTCAAGTAGTTCTTGTGCTCTGTAACTTGAACTAGAGTGGGACCAAACATGCATTGACCACGGGGCGGCTTTGAAATTAATATTGTTGGGTTGCTAGCTACTTCCAATTAATCAGGAAATTGCTTAGTTCACTGGCAAAATATAGACACATGGACATATATATGTGGTATATATATGGGTTATTAACTTTTCCATTTGTTTTGTTAGGATCCACAAGCTGCAAATCAATCCATCAAATTGTTAGAAAATAATAGTATCTAGGAGAAGAAACAGCAAAAGTAAACAAAGATTGAATGAGAAACTAATTAAAACTAAAGACCAATGACCCAAAACATATGATAGAGGAATAAGAAGGTGTGGGGAACTTGTGTTTAGGAATACCATTTATAACTAGGTACCAAGAGCATCCACCGTTGGTAATAGCGAAAAAAAATCAAATTACAGACAGTAATGTGATTATTGACTACCACCGCCGGTAATTTGAATTTACTAACTCCTTATCGATGATTAAGGACGTTAGTAAATAACGGTTAAATTTCCAGTCAAATCTGTTAGTAACTTTAAATTATCTTGAATGTTGGTAACTTTTTTCATGCTATTAAATATTGACAACCTGCATTTTGTAAAAAAAAAAAAAATCGTGCTACTGACATCTAGGTCATCGGTAATAACAAGATTTATGGACTCTCTTGTTGTCAATAAAAATCCTTAGATAATTGCGCTAATTCTTATAGTGTTATTTCTAATGTCTCATGAGTAGCGCCCTTCATTGTTTTATTTTAACTTAAGTATGAGGGTTTACATATTTTTAGAAAGCAAAACTTGTATTAGATCGAATAATGCCCATAGTACAAACAACACATAGCACTATGTGCATAATCCCCCATGAGGCCAGGTTTACATTGTATTTTATTTGCTGCACATTTATACTCCCTCTATTTTTTTTTATAAGTCACTTTTTGTGAAAACTCTTTGTTCTTAAATTTAAATATAAGTCACTTTCTAATATTTAAGAAGCATTCAATAGTTTTTTAAATATTAAAGTTAAGAGAGAAATTTATTGAATTTGTAAACTTCTAAATAAAGGTAATTTAGAAAAATTAATAAAATTTTACAAATTTATTAATTTTAACTATTTTTAATCCTAGAAAATTAAGCAAAACTTACTTATGTATAAGAACTGAGGAAGAATTATTATTTTTACATATGTTTTTGTTTTAATAAGACCACACAGAATGAAGAATAAACTGATAGTATGCTTAATTACGTTCATCTATTATAATATCTTAACTGATTAATGATCGAGTGAAGTTTAATTAGATTGATTTAAGTTTGATTCTGACTACCAAAATCTACTACTTACTGAGTTTAGAGTCGTTGTCAAATATTAAAGAGAGCGTTTAAAATTTTGTCAACTTGTCGGTACGTTAGTCTTTGCCTTTCTTGGCATGTAATTTCGCGACAATCGCTTTTACGTACGTGCTGTAAAAAGCTGAGGAATCTCACGTGCCCGCTTCGCATTGGATTCTAAACAAAAATATTAGGAGTTAAGTTACTTATTTATTTGAATTTTCAGTTTCTAAAATAAAAATGAGATACGTGGGAGGTCGACTTTTAATTTGAAAGAGACCAATAATAAGCATGTTTATTATATTTAGGGTTTAATATGTTTTTAGTCCCGTAAAATAAGGGTGCTTGTCTTGTATGTGATGTTTGTCCTTCCTTAGCATATTGTGGCACTTAAAAACCTTTATTAGAGCACAAAAACCACCATAAAATATTTTTTTACATTAGTGGTGAGGATTAAAATTTATGAGACTTTTTTGAAAGAATCAAATTCAATTGTCTCCTATTTTACGAGAGGTGTTGGGTTCAGGGTCATCCCCATTGGACCCGCCACCACCCCTTTTTTGTTTAATTCCAAATATACTTCTAATATTAAAAAAAAAACGGAAAACCATTCTACCTGCCTCCATCTCCTTCCCTTTCTTCTTTCTTCTTCCTTCTCCTTCTTGCCACATTAACCGTTTCATCCATTTCTTCTTCCTTCGTCATCCTGGGTTCTACTGTGTTGTTTTGTTGTTGTGGTTTAAATGCATGTCGATTTGAGTTCTGGACCGTGCCTTTCACGATTTCAGTTCCGGATCTGGTAATATATTGCACTTAAAGGTGCGATTTTCGTCCTTAGGTCGCACTTTAAGGTGCGGTCAGGGCTATATAATCGCACCTTAAAGTGCGAACTATATAAAAATAATTTATTTTATTTTGTATTATATTGGTCACTTTAAGGTGCGGCCAACACTATATCATCGCACTTTAAAGTGTACACTAATTAAACAAACTATTTTTTGTTTTGCATTATTTTCATCGCGCATTAAGGTGCGGTCAGGACTATATGGTCGCACTTTAAGGTGTAACATAATTAAAAATACTCTATTTTATTTTGTATTATTTTCATAGAACAAGGCAGACGATGGATTCAATGTAGCTCAAACAATTATAATTTGCTGCTCAGTATAAAAAAACTAATAGTAACACAGCCTGTAAAAAGTTCAAATGATTCATTACAAATTAATCAAAATTTACTTTGATTACAATTTAATCAAAATATGGCCAATAAAAAGTATAAGCTATTCATCAATCATTAGGTCAACAACTTGACGTTATTTTCATACTTTGATCTTTAACCTTAACATGGACAACTCGTTCTTTCCCGGCACCACTTGATTTTTCCAACTTTTCAAGCCCTTCAGCCACATTATGAACCTTATCAATCTTCTTTGACAACACTGAATGCATAACTGACCTGCTAGAAACAAGTAACCAGGTTAAAATTGAGAATCACTGCTGGTCACACCTATAAGTGCGAACTGACCACATATGGTCGCACTTATAGGTGCGAACATGGACTTCCCAGGACTTCATGTGGTCGCACCTTTAAGTGAGACCTTGAAATAAATATGGTTGCACTTAAATCACCATATTTAGGGGTGGTGGAGGGTCCAAAGGGGTGGCCCCAAACCCAACACCCTTTTACCAGGACTAAACATATTTTAACCCAAATATTTATGCAGAGGGAATGTTCAAGTCTCTCAAAATGTGATGAACGTCGGTCAAATTTCTCTAAAAAAATAAAATAAGTAATTTAATCTTCAATATAAAATGTCATTGGTAACAACCTAAGTTTCATGTAACCAAAGTTGACCAACATTTTACAACAATATGAACTAAATTGCTTATTTCTTTTTTTTCATGAATAAATCTGACCGATGCTCTAATTTTTAGAAATAAATTTGATCATTCAATCTATTTATTCTATTCATGTATAAAAAATTAGCTAGGTTCTCTTTATATATATAAATTAGCAAGGTTCTTTGATTGGATCAAGGTCATCCTGACACATTACTCTCACTCAAGCTATGAACACAAAGTTTTACTATTTCAAAGAAATATCATAATATAAAGTTTGACACTATTTTCCCAATCCCGCTACAATTAGCTTTTCATATAATTAATAAGATGCTTCAAATTCTTACAGTGCTTTAATATATTTTAATCACTAATCGCTCTTGAGTCAAATAAAGTGGATAGTATAGTGACAAATTACAGTGATGAAAAGTAATAATAATTAATAAACACCCCGGTTAATTGTATTTAGCGTTGAATTTGCCATCCATGTTAACTTTTACAGCTATATCACAATAAATTATTTGATGATTAATCCAAAAAACAACATTGACCTTTTCTTTTGCAAGGGAAGGTGTACTTTGTCGTTACCCACGAGGTACCACTGCATGTGATAATAACTGATGCAACTGCACAATTTTTAAGACTAACCAAAAAGTACAACCAAGAATTTAACCCTCACACATCTTCAAAATTCGAAGTAAAAAAAACTAAAAACTGTTTGATTCCATGTAGCTTCGATATATTGAAGCAATCAAGATTCAGTGTCATGTTCAATACAAAAAAAGCTAGCATTTGTGTTAGCCTCATTTGTTTCCATGACACACAATCATGTCACTTCAATTTTTTTTCCAAACTAGTTTAGTGGTCATGCAATGCCAAATTCCATAATAAGAAACTAGAGCCTCTTTCATTAATGCATAGAAAACGAAATTGGGTTATGTGTGGAGCTTGCTCATCACATGAGATTGGAAAAGGAACAGTGTCAGCCTCAACTTCAAATGTAACCAATAGGCAATGTTGAAATTGACGTCCCTTATAAACAACATAGCCACTGCTTGTTCACTCTGAAACTTTACATTGATTTAGATCCACTTCCATGTGCCACTTGTGGTCCTATAATGCTGAAAGAAGATAACTCGCAATAGCATAGGTTGTGTGACTACAAAATTCCTCCTTTGTACATGGTTGTCTTTTTCCCATGATACCCTTCAAATCTTATAAGCACCACCGTGGGATCTAATGATTCTGAATTGGAAAATGCCATTTGTTTGATTTGGATTAAAAGTGAAATTGAGAAATGAATTGATTGAGAGGATTGTTGGTGAAGTGCAACTAAACCTCCTATTTAAGGCATTTGATAATGGACAAGTAAACATCCTTAGAGGGCAAAAAGTGATAGATGAAGATGAAACAAATTTTGGATAATCCATGGGATTCTCTAAATGAGTATGTAGTAACCCACATTAAGGGACCATGATTATGTGTGAAGTTGAACATGTAATTGATGTGAAACTAAGGGGGAATGGTGTGTAATTAGGCCCATGAGAAAGGTGGGTTGAGGAATCCCAAAGTTCCCCAGCAAAGGTGCAGAACAAAAGGCAAAGGGCAAAGGCAAAATGAAATCATTACTTGAATGAGACGGGACCCGCTCCATAATCTTTCCTTTCCAGGTCTTTCAATTTTTTGACTTGGGATGAGGTCCCACATCGGCCACCATTGTCTTTATGGATTGAATGATAAAAAAGAGCACCTCACGTGGATTCTGAACCAAAGAGCCAGCCTCAGCCTCAGTGTCCAACCACAATCAAAAGTTCAACTAACTCGAGCCAGTGTGGTATAATGCGATGCTTGTTCACCTCATCTCTTAATTAATTGTGGAGTTTGAGCTTTGATAATCGCTTATTCAAATGAAATGCTTCAAGCATCTGCAGTAAAGGATTTATTCACTAATCAAAAGGGGAACTAACTCAACATTTGGTATGATGTCTTTGATGCTCATCTTATTTCTTAATCATGAGGTCCAGGATTCGTTTTGCATACACGAGAATAGAACATGTTTTTTTTACTAACTGTTCACTGTTTAGTACAAGTATTTACGGTGAAAAAATTAACATTGTTATCGGTGGTGGATATATATGTGATATAAACCAAAAAAGGGGAACTAACTCCTCCCTTCCATCACACAAAAATTTCACAAATCAAAACAAACAAATATCTCATATTTTTCCACTTCAAGCTCTCCATACAACCAAAAGGAAAATGAGAAAAATCAAGAAATATCAAGTTATATAATGAAAAAGCTCATCAACACAACAACAACAAAGCAAATTTCTTTTCTGAAAAAAACCATGCTTTTTAAAGCTCACCCATATAATTCCCACTCATTATCTTTGTTGCTTAAAGCTCTTGCCCTCCCACTCCCAGCTACCCCTTATCTTCTCTCCCTCTCTCTCCTTGTTTCTCTCTCTCTAAACCACATCAATTTCAAAGCAAAGGAAGAAACAAATAACTAGACTCACATCTCTTCCTCTAAATATATTCAGTTATGAGAAAGAGAGAAAGACCCACCACACAGATTAAACTATACACTCACTGATCACACTCTGTCTCATAAAAAAAATCACTCACTCACTCACGCAAATAAACAAACACATACACTGCAGCTTCAATTCTCCATGCGATCATGGAGGGAGGTGATGATTTCCACCACCACCACCACCGTCAGAACTTTCCATTCCAGCTCCTCGAGAAGAAAGAAGACCAAGAAGCCGCCGCGTCGTGCTCCACCTCCTCCCCATACCCTTCCCTAGCAATCTCTGCAGAACCCAGCACGTCCAATTCAACCCGATCCAATAACCAGCAGCTCGTGCCGGTGGAGGACCCGGCACAGGGGAAAAAGCCGCCGCCGAAGAGGACCTCCACCAAGGACCGCCACACCAAGGTGGAGGGCCGCGGCCGCCGCATCCGAATGCCGGCGCTCTGCGCCGCCAGGGTCTTCCAGCTCACCCGTGAGCTCGGCCACAAGTCCGACGGCGAGACCATCGAGTGGCTCCTCCAACAGGCAGAGCCCGCCGTCATCGCCGCCACTGGAACTGGAACCATCCCGGCGAACTTCACCTCGCTCAACATCTCCCTCCGGAGCTCCGGCTCCTCCATGTCTGTTCCGTCGCAGCTGAGATCCTCCTACTTCAACCCGAATTTCTCCGTCCAGCAACGGCGGACCCTGTTCCCCGGGATCGGACTTTCCTCCGACAACGCAGCCGGAACGACGCTCCTGAATTTCCAATCCGGCAACCTCGCCGCCGGGATGTTTCAGGCCAAGCAGGAGCAGCAGCTCCGAGACGGCGGCGCGCCGTCGTCGTCGACCATTGACTTATCAGAAAACAGCACAGAGGAATCCCTTGGACGGAAGAGAAGACCATCGGAACACCACCATGACCAGATGGGGAGTTACCTCCTTCAGTCTAGTGCAGGCGCGATTCCGGCGAGCCATGCCCAGATTCCGGCGAACATATGGATGGTGCAGGCGAATTCCAATAACCAAATCATGGGCGGCGGTAACGGCGGCGGCGGCGGTGGTGACCCTGTTTGGACTTTTCCGCCGGTAAACAACAGTGCCCTCTACAGAGGAACCATGTCAAGCGGGTTGCATTTCATGAATTTTCCAACACCCATGGCCTTGTTACCGAGTCAGCAACAACAACTGGGTGGTGGAAACGGTGGTGGTGGAGGTGGTGGTGTAAACAACAACATGAATCATGAAGGGCATTTGAGCATGCTTGCAGGTCTCAGTGCTTATAATCGCTCTGTTTCTGAGTCTCAGCAACAACCAAGTGGGTCGTCACATCGCGGTGGAAGCCATGATGATCGCCATGATAACAGCACCAGCCACCACTCGTAGAAGAAGAACCATAATCAATCATGCTCATTTCATCCACCACCACCAGCTTCATCTTCACCTTCACTTCTTCTTACTTGTGTAGTGGTTTGATCATTGATGATGTGTCTCATTAACACACGTGAGAGGTTTGGTTGATTGATTAATCTTCTAAAATTGAGTTTTATTTATTATTATCATTCCAAAAGATTAATTTTTTAGTGTGATTAAGATTTTGGAGGAGATGGGTATGCAAGAGAAAAGAAGAGGGTTGTTTTTTAGGGTTTGGGATGGAGATGATGACACTATAAATTTAACAATTGGGTATTTGCCTCTGCCTGGTTTTTTTTTTCTTTTTCTTGTGGGGTAAAAAAGATGTCTTATTTGAGTTATTTATTATCACTACAGGATATCTTATCATATCATTGTTTGTGCAAGCAATTATCTTTAATTGCTTTGTAATTTGATGCTTTTGATGTTGAAGAGAGAAAGAAAAGAAAACGACTCTGTTGAGTTCCCTACCTAACAGGCATTTTGGTTTGTTTTTAACACTTGTAGTATCTGTCTATATATCTTTCTGGGCCACAAACATAAAAATGCTCGTGTGGTAAATAAAAAGGGAGTGAGTATTAAATTTTACATTGTTTTTTGATCATTCAGAATGAGAAGGAAGGGTTTATTAGTTATTACTGCGCGCATGAATATGAATGATTAAGAATAAGAATAGAGGGAGAGATAGGGGTAATAGGACGTTGGGTGGGGTCAGGGGCCTTATCGGTTCCAGGTGTTGGGTCAGGTGGTGGGGTCAAGGTGCTGGTTATTGCCCAAACCAATGTACCATGTCACTGACAAACAGGTGGATCATTCCCCATCTTCTGTTCTCTTTTTAAATAATCTTTTTTTCTTTTGGTCTTTTAATGGAGCAGTTGCTGGCAATGGCATCACTCACAAAGATCCATCCATCACCATGGTGCATGAGTCTTATTAATGACCCTACTGGGATAACACGGCCCACCATCCATCAATCAGGACCCTTCATTTGATGGGTCCATCCCTCTTCATGGTCGTATTGAATGATTGGGTCTCTGCTCTCAGGCTCAGCAATATCTAGAGTTGAGTTTCATTTCATGCCTCTTCAATTCAATTACTGTCTCCCTCCAAAATGTTTTCCACACTTGCTGGTTGCTACTATTACACACTTGGCAAATGGGTCTTCCTATATATCTCTATTTTTATATTTTTTTTCTCAAGAGTTTTTATATTTAGTATGCTATAAGTGCATGTTTACGTACATGGTGAAAAAATATAATGAAATCAAAATCACATTAAACAACAATAAAAATTAAGAAAATTTGCTTTTATCCGGCCGTAATTTTGAATCCGGTTGTTTTGCACCAGACAGGCACTAAAGTTGAAATGATCTAGTTATGCTTAGTTCAATTTAATGTAGAAAAAGAAAAACAGAATCAAATAATTAATATTCTGTCCCTTACTAAAAGTAATAAGGAACATCAATATGGATGCAATTGAAAATGAGTATAGGGAAGGCGGAAAGCAGGATTAGGATATTCCGTCCACTATAAAATAAATTAAAATTTGTTGAAAGGCAACTTTATTTATGATTATGACGTCAATTACATGAGTGCAAAGTAGCCATTGAAAATGCATATGCTTCTGAAATGACAAATCATAATCAGAAGGCCACATTTGATTATATATTATTAAGATGTGTTACTTGAGGAGAATGGTCAATGGAATGAGGTACCCTGGTGTGGTTCCAATTATGGGCATGCACTAAACAATAAGCATGATAATGACACCGCTGAAGAAGATGCATGGTAATGGTTCCCACCTTATAGCTAGCTAGCTATGTAGTGATATAGCTAGAGCTGTGAAAAGCAAGCAAATCATGCATGAACCAGATATCTGAATTATGTGTTTTTCTCGTACCATATATCACGGAATTAAAAATCTGGCACTATGTGTTGTATCTTCGTAATTGAGATGATGAATGTTTTTGCAGTGAAATCAACATGTGCGTGTCCGTGTGGGGTATCTCAGAATTCAACGCAATTTGCAGTAATTTTTTTCTGAGAGCCGTACGTGCGCTGCGACTTCTTGTGGTATCAAACATTGTTGTTTCTTTCGGTAAATAAAACTGTGTACAATAAGAAATAATAATATAGAATAATTATGGATACTCTTACTTAATTACTTAAGTTTTTTCAATAAATTATTTTTGACGTAGTATTAGAGTGACTATGACCAAATGATATAGAATTTGATATTTATCATCCTCAATTCAGTTCATGATAGGTGGATATATATATTGTTCACACTTCAACTAAAGTAGCCTAAGTTTTTAAAATAATTAATCCTGGATAAAAAGTGTATTCATAGGTATGGTTTTTTATTTATCTATATCTTTTTCCCCTTGTTTATTTCTTTTTTAATATTAACATTCTTTCTTCTAATTATTTAATGAGAACTACATTTCGATATTTTATTAGAAGGTTGAATTTTATTTCAACATTTTATCATGTTACAATTGAGTCAAAGTTAAAAATTGAAAAAAAAAACAAGAAAACTGTGGTTCACATTACAGTTAATTAAATTTCTAAAAGTTTTCACAAAAAAATTATTTATTAATAAAATATAAACTTAACAAGAAAAGAGAGGACATGTGAATCCCATACACCATCCATGACTTTTATTCGTACATTTTTTTTTTTAAAACAAATATCCCGAGTCAATCTTATTTGAACCATACATTTACATCTTATACGTAAAACTGGTTCTCATAATAGAAGTTTTTTTCATTAACCAAACTCAAGTTTGAGATATTGCTTAAGAAAAATTAATCAAGCATATATATATATATCACTTCAACCAACTCATACATCTTTATTACATTAGTCTAAGTATTTAATAATGACGGAAAGTAGAGGGCAATTCATGTAACCTGTTTGGTGGGGAAGAGAAAATAATTAATTTCTTATCAAAAGAAGGAGCCAAATTAACTATAATTAGTATATTATTTTATTTGTATAAAATGTAGCCAAATTTTGCAATACATCAGCAATTTTTTTTTTGTTGTAAAAATGAAAATTCTCAACAATCTACCGTTTCCGAAATTACGGTACATTATTTGGTTCCTTTCTAGGCAATGAAAATTGTCAGGCATATGATTGCTACCTTGAATTTGGACAAAGTTAAATATTTAAAATATACTAAAAGTATACCTCAGGTGTCCACAATAAAATTATATAATAACAATTAAAATATTTTTCTATTAGGTTGGATTAGTTACAAGAATTAAATGAGGTCATCTGTTGTAAATGTAAATTATATTTGTAGATCAATTATACAATTTTAAACCTCTCTCAATTGTTTTCAAAAAAAAAAAACCCTCTCTCAACGAATTATATTTGTCATTTTTCTTAATTAATCTATCAATGTCATCATCTCACCTGTTTAAAAAATGGTTGCATGTCTGTATCTTTTCTCTCTATTTTATGACTACTAAACTTTAATGCATTTATCTTGTGTAATTTTTTACTAGTCCTATTACAAACAAAATTTATGTAGAAACAAATAATTCATCTAAAATCACAGTGTTAATAAAATCATATATGGACACAAACAAAATAATCTTACATATAATTGATGGTTTCATGCTCACCCATCTCTTAATTATGAGGTCGGAGACTTAACTATTACTAATAGAGATGAAATACAGAGTATATTTTATGGTTAGACGTTTATAGCTATGTGTGAGAACTAGTCACTTCTACCTGCGTTTAAATGTCACACAATACATATACATGAATATATCTACGGCCTGAGTGGTACGAAATGTTCACATGGATCTGAAATGTGAGTATGAATATGATAAGTGAAATGGTACATGGTCCCCATGACTATGAGCAATTTGGTAAAAGGTGAACAAGTAAGTCGGCTAGACTTTTGGCACAAAAAGTGGCTGCGAAATTACCTGCAACAACAGATTCTATACATTTGGGCCATAACATCCCTAGCTTAGTTCCTTGTTTGGGCCCATCCAAAATCTATTAATCTCTCCCACGGAAGAATACGATATTTGTTGAGGCACCACCATGTGCTTCCTTACTGCTGTTTAGCCTGCAGGTTGGTGGTTACTGGTTATGACTCATGAGACTGAGTCATTACAGATCTAGACCCACCACCACCACATCAACTCCAATGTTGCTGTCCTGGCTTTGCTATCTTTGCACTTTTTTTATCGACATATTCGGAAGCTGAGATAAATAGGCCCATTGCCATTTATTGCTTTAGGTGTATTTACAGAGAAACAAAAATTAAGATGAAGTTGGAATAGGACTCAGCTTCAATGTTCAAGCTGGTCATAGAAATTTTTAGTAGACTATAACATATTCAACTTCAATAAAAATAAAAATAAAACATTCACTACAACATTTTCGATCTACGGCAATGGCTGGAAAAGGTTGCCTAAAGCCAAATCGTCGTTGAAGGTTCTAAGAACGGTTTTCCAAGTGTGGAATTGGAGGTCGTGGCCTTTTCCTTCCGATAACGGTTTTTCAACTTACAGCCACACTCCAATAAAACCGTAGTCTGAAGTATAAACTTCGGCAACGGTTTTGTTGATCACTTACAACAGCGGTTTTCACTTTCAGTCACGCATTGCTAACTGTTCTCATAAAAAAAATTAACAGCTAGAACAGAGAAAGTTAATATGAAAATGAGAAATTTTACGGATGGAGAGGAAAAGGGATTGAAAAAATGAGACAGGTGATTTCTAATTTATCCTACATAAGTGATGCTCAAGCATACATGTGTGTGTGTCCTTTACTCTTTACGTTGATTTTGGTTACAACAAATTGAGCATTATTTGTTAAGAATGATAAGAGGATATGTGTGTGTCCTTTACTCTTTACGTTGATTTTTGGTTACAACAAATTGAGCATTATTTGTTAAGAATGATAAGAGTATATAGGCGCAAGTGCAAGGATTGATCCTACAGAGGATAAAACCCTTTTCCCATGAAAAAAAATTTTAAAAAATTGGGCGATAAAAATATATATAGTGACTATAAGATGACATTTATAAAAGACCACCCGTTACCCGTATATAAGTTATCTACGGATGTTTGTTCTTGCAAATTTCATATTTTAGATGTCGTCTAGCCGCAAGTGTGAATGAATGTGTTAGTAACTTCTATATCAGCTATAGATATATATGGTCAAAATAGTCCTAAAACATAAAGCAACCATCATCACTGTACGATACCTTGTAGGGACCTAACCAAAATTCTAAGCACATGTTACGATCGCAAAGTGCAAAGTTAAAAATTCTGATGTCTAGTTTACTAACAAAGCTTGGAAGCTCTTAATTTACTAGACTGACATGTTCAATTTCTTTTATCCTCAACATGAATCGCGTTATGCATTTTCATTTGAGGCATCTATGTACTTTTCCTACCCATTAAGGAGGAAGCTGAAAAAGTAAGCACGTAATAAACCTTGTTATATAACCTCACTGCTATTGCTTGTGCATCTCTCTCTCTTCTTTATTTATATATAGTGACAAGTGATAGTTGGAGAGGTACAATAATGCAGAAATGCAGTTTCCCAAACAAGGTGAGCCACAAAATCCCTCACATGTAATGTTGGTATCAGTAGAGTATTTGTCCTAGCTGTTGGCCTGTTGCAGCTATAGCATGTGGACTCTAAACTGGTGAAACAAGTGAGGAGTTTGGCTCTCTTCTTAATTAGATGGTGTATAATTTTAGTTTCAATTCACTTTCCTTCTAGCTCAGCTATTGTCCATAGGGGATTAAAGATGAATCAGTATTTTGGGAAGACAACTATATATAGTTGGTGGCATGTATATGATACTCCCACGAACTACTTTACATAATATGGGAATTGAATAATGATATAAACTAAGCACTAGGGTTTGATTATTTAGACAATTTTTGTTATCCTTTTTTAGTCACATATTTGAGTGGAGGACATTGTGGTATACAAATTCTCTCATTGAACAGGTTGGGAATTGGTGTTACTAGACACATGTTTTTGTTTTTAAAGGGATTAAATCCCTATTTCCAACTCGCCACGTACAGAGAACTTTTTTTTGCTTTGTGCGCCGCAGCAACAGTAGAAGGGGAATTTTAAGGTCCTAGACACAGATTTTAGAGATACATCGTTTATATATTTTGTTTGAAATTCCCGTATGCATTTGTTTATTGTAGTCGAACTCGTTATTTTAATACAATTTATTTGGGTTTTACCTTTTTTTTTTTTTACTGTTTGAGTGGTTTGTCTTTTGTTGCTGTGGGCTTTGTCTATTTTCACTTTTAAGGTGTTTGACTTTGATGTCCTTAGTTGTTCTAGGAAAACACTATTTTGTATCCATTATTTTTATATAGCGGTGATTTTTCTGACGTGTACCCGTGGTTTTTATTATCTCAAATTGATGGAAGCTTTCCACATTAAAATATTCTTATCTCTATTTTATTTTTATTGTTTCTACCATTGTCACATTTGGAAGTTTGCTTTGCTTGGAAGTTATTTTGTTCAAGTTCTCACAAGCACAAATGAGTTTTTGTACTCCTAATTTTTCTCTTGCGCCGCTCTGGTACCGAACAAGTGGTATCTAAGCTTCGGTTCTCTTTTCTAGTGACTTATCTTGTGTTAAACAATAGGCATCAATCCATGCCAAATTATGTTTTTGAATGGCACTAACTATTTCCTTTGGAAAGAAAGAATGGAAGTCCTGCTTTATGTGAAGAACTTCTATCAACCTGTTTTTCTTACATAGAAGCCTGCAGGTAAAACAGATGAAGCATGGACTCTCTTTCATAGACAAGTGTGTGTATACATATGTCAGTGGGTCGATTACAATGTGTTGAACCACATTAGTGGGGAGACAAATGTTCATACCTTATGGAACAAGCTTGAGCAATTGTATGCAAAGAAAATTGGGAACAAAAAGATGTTTCTCAGATGATGGCTTTGATATATCAAGATAGAACTCCATTGACAAATCATTTGAATAATTTCTAGGGTATTATGAATCAGTTGTCCGCCATGAGAATTAAATTTGATGACAAAGTTCAGGTTTCATTGCTCCTTGGTTCCTTGCAGATACATGAGAAACTTTTAAAACCTCATTGTTTAATCTTGATCCAAGTGGTGTCATGTCATTGGACCTTGCTAAGAGCAACTTTTTGAATGAAGAGATGAGAAGAAGATCACAGATTGCCTCTTCACAGTCAGAGGATTTGTTTGCTATGTCAAGGGGGGAAGCAATGATAGAAGTTCAAACTACAAAGATCAAAGCATGACTAATTTCAAAAGTAAGTTTAAAACTTTTCAGTGCAACTATTATGGTAAGAAAGGACATGTTGAGAAGTATTGTTGGTTTTTGAAAAAGGAAAACAATGACAGAAGCAAAAGAAAGAACACTGGAGAAAATACAAATAATGACAGAGCTAATGTGACATTTGATGATTTAATACGATGACAAGATTTATCCCCACCTAAGAAATGAGAGGGAAATTTATTGGGTTATCCGTCTTAAGTGGAGCCCAAACTAATTTTGAAGAAAAAAAAAAATAAGAGTTTTAGCGGGCCTTAGCCATGTTTTTGTTTTTAAAGCGATTAAATCCCTATTTCCAACTCTCACGCACCGAGAACTTGTTTTTGCGCAGCAATGGGGTATTTTGAGGTCCTTGACAGATTTCGGTTGGTTGTAAATTGTTTGTACTTGTTTTAGCTAAAATTTTAGTATGTGTTTACTATTATCGAACTCATTATTCTAATACATTTAGGTTTGGGTTTTATCTTTTCTACGGTTTTGGTAGTTTGCCCTTTTTTGATGAGGGCTTTTAAAGTGCATATTTTTACCTTTAAGGTGTTTGATTTTAATGTCTCTAGTTGTTCTAAGAATACATTATTTTATATCCATTATTTTTATATAATGGTGATTTTTCTGGCTTGTGTACTTTTTATTCTTTCAAATTGAAGAAAGTTTTTTACGTTAAAAATTTATCGTTTTTATTTTATTTTTATTGCCTCTACCGTTGTCACCTTGGGAAGTTTGTTTTGCTTTGAAGGATTTTCAGGTTCTCGCAACTATATATGAGTTTTTCGGCTGCGTCTCTCTGGGGTGTTGTTTAAGATGAACTACAATTTAAGTAGCACTGTCATCTTTTGGCCAACGAGAGGTTTAGGGACTAATAGTCAATATGAAGTCCACCATTTCCGTATATATTTATTTATAAGTCCACTGATTGTCGTACTCAATTTTGAGATTTTTTAATGTGAAGAAAGTTGCATGATCTGATTATCTCTGGAAAATTAATTCTCTTAATTTGATATGTTGAAAAGTTGCATAACCCAGACAGAGAACACTCGCAAGAAGTGTAGAATTGAATGGTTTGAAGCAACAGTATATTTAGCAGGGTAGATCCTATTGAATTGCTTCATTCATCCTTCTCTCTGAGTGTGATGATTAGCAATCTCGTTTCACAACCCTGGTTTGAACTATTTTAGCATGTTAATCTGGTGTGAATGTGCTTTCTATTTTGGAGAAAATTGGTTCCTAACATGCTCAAAATTATTAATCATTTTATTCCTCTGGTTTCAAATATTATAACAACCTCAATCCACATACCACATAACAGTATCGTACAACTTTTGACACTCAGTGTCACTTGGGAATTGTCACTAAGTGTGTGTTTGGATCAATGTTGGCCAGAATTGAGTTTGGTCAGAATTGAGTTTGGTCAGAATTGAGTCTGGTAAACGTGATTTAAGTGACGTGATTTATGTTTGGATACATTTACCCAGAATTGCTTTTGGTAATAGAATTTCGTTTGGGTAACTTTGATTAGAATTGATTTTGATTATATGTAATGACCAAAATGGGTATGAATATTTTAATCATTATAAAATTCTTGAATATTTTTTTAACCTTTATATTAATTAGAATCAATTTAAAATATAATTTAAAAAGTACAATAAGAAATACAAATTGTTTTGTTGTGTCACCATGAAGCATGATTCATAATTATAATCAACTAGTAAGTAACCCGTGCAATGCACGGGTTTGTTAATTTTGGAAGTTTAATAAATTGTATTTTATTAATTATTATTTATATTAAAACTATATTTAAAAATTGCACTAATTTGAGTTCTTTTTTAGATAAGCTTAACTTCATTTTAACTTGTGATAAATATATTTTCAGCAAGATAAAAATTACAATGTTAAGTGTTATTTTATTTTAATACATTATAAAATGATATTATCTTTAAAATGATTAAAAAAAATTAAATATTGTGAAGAAGCATACAAAAAAATTTATTGTAAAGGAACTAACTATAAATTTTTAAATGGCATGCTTTCTAAATATGTTTACATATTGAAAAAAAATAGTACTTATAAAGTAGAATATAAAAAATTCACAGGACCCTTCTTCCCATGGCACATATGACAATCACAATAATATTCTTAGTAGCTTGGGTTAGGATCCACATGACCTTCCTGAATATGATTCAATGGCACACATACTTGCCAACCAAAACATTCCCAACATCTGCTATTAGACACACTGCCCATCTAATCCATAACATAAATCCAATTCCCTCAGATTCAGCAGTTCTAAAGAGACCACTTGCAGCAGCATAATCACACGAAACTTAAGGCACACAGTCACAGGAAATACCAACAAAATCCAATATAGCAGCTACAATAGTACTGAATCACTCCTCATGGTATGCAACATGTAAGAATCTGCAAGACATCTTTGATTCCAAAGATAAAGGTACATATAGGATACTTCAATCACCATTGACTTACTCAAGCTCCACTATATTAAATTCACCGTAGAGATGAAACTATAAGCCTGTATATTCTTTGTAGAATGCACATCTGGTTATAGCTTTATATTGACAAAAACAGTACCAGACTTTATTAATACTGTCCATACCAGAAATTCATCTTTAGTGTCATCAAATGCAAACCATGACCAGAAGCTTCCACAGTTTAGCCAAACAACAGCATAATAGACAATGACAAAACATTAATCACCCAATTCAAAACAACTATCTCCAGCTCCAAGTGTCTAAAGTAGATGGAAATAGGATAAAGGAACACAATAATCACTTCTCTTTTGCTGAATTATTGAATCAATGCATCAAATCATAAACACATGAATCTAGAATCACAGCATCACAGCCAGCCTTATCTCCTTAATCTTCCAAATCCAAGTTAATCCAAAGTTTCTCTTGATTAGAGGCAGAATGCAATTTTTAGTTCAATGAATACTTGGAATATCCTATATATCTTTGACAAAGGGACTATAAATCTATAATACAACCATCAAAAGAGCTATTACGGGAAACAAAGACGCCATTTATCAGACAAAGGAAACGGATACTCAGTGAACACATTTTCCAAAGAAAAGGTTTTTGGGGGTGGATGCAATGAGTAGCAAATATTGTTAAGAATCATAAGCAACAATCCTCTCCCATGAGTATTCATTTTCTCTACCTAAGCACTGTAATTTAAGCAGTATACAAAATTCAACAGTTTATGACATGAAAGAAGTACAATTGAACCATAACACAGTAAAATTAAAACCATATACAAAACTCTTGCATTTGCAAGGAAGAGTTAGTGAACTAAGTCGTACATGTTAGACCTGAAAACTCATCAACTAATCTGTTTGCTCATGAATTCTTGGTCAAAATTCTTCATTTACAACAAATTAAACAGAGAAAAGGAAGAATTTTTACTCCAGGAACACAAAATAGAGATGAAAAATCAAAACTTTGCAACACCCCAGAAGAAGAAAAACTAAGAGAAGAGAGAAAAACCCAGGAAGTGATTAAAGAAAAGGACCTGAAATTGAACATAAATGATTCACGGAAAGGGAAATAAAGGACCCTCCAAGTACAGATCCAAATATATGAGTTGATGAAGCTTGCTGTGTACTTAGCTTTCACGAGTAGAATGAGGAAAATGAAGAGAAGGAGCAAGGAAGAGAAGGGTATACCTGGAAACCAGCAGCAGCAACATGCAAACTCGCGTTTGGCCTAACGGAGAAGCAGGCTCCGATCAATTCTCCCAAACGCGGGTTGAAATCGAAGACGCGATTCACGCAACGCGTTCCCAAACGTCGCCGCCGCCGGCGCAATCGCGTTTGCGGTTCCAAACGCGCGTTTGCTGTGCCTCCAACGCATTCCCAAACACGCTCTAAAGTAATGTCAAAAGTGATCGGATAATATTAGATGGGACACGAATCTTTTCTTACATTATAATTTATAAAAAAATGATGATATTATTATTGATAGAATTTTTACTTGTATGATTCATTCTGTCTTTTAGTTTTGCTCAATGCGAAATTCGGCTTTTTGTTTTGGTCAAAAAAATTGGCTTTGTTTAGAAGGAAAAAATAGTGAAGCCGCAAAGCTCTATTAGTTATGATCCAGATTGGGCCAATAACAACAGCCCATTCTTGTGCTGCATGAGATATTGGGTTGAATCTACTGGCCCAACAGACACGGACCCTATTAATGGATCCTGTGGCCCAATACGCAGGGGATTCGGACCCAATACACGCTAAAAACTTTATAAAAAGGTGTCTTATTACTCCCTCCAAAATATTGTAGTGCTTAATATTAGAAATTGGAGGCCTAACTCAACCCAAAAACTAGTTTGAAAGTTGAAGGTTACTCTTCCTTTATAAACATTTATTGAGTCATATCTTTAGCTAGTGTGGGACTTCAACGAGCCCCCTCACACCCAAGATAGAGCCTGATACCATATTAAAAATTGAGAGGTCTAACTCAACCACAAAAACTAATTTGAGAGTTGACGGTTGCTCTACCCTTATAAACACTTATTTAACCATATATCTAGTTAATGTGAGACTTCTAACACTTAGTTTTGAATCCACTTTGATAATCTGATATTGTGAACTATATAATTTCGTACCAACATTGTACTATGTTAGCGACTAAGGGGCATCATCTTGCAATTTTGAAGTTGTGTTTGCTCGTTTGTTACTTACTTGTAGCAGTAACAAGTAGTTGCTTATGAAGTGAAAGTCTACTATTTTTTCTTTTCATGATATTTCAGAGTCGGTAATTATGAGACTAATTTGTCAAAGTTCTGAAATTACATTAAATGAGGAGGTCTTTCCTGAGAAATGTTTCTCATTTTTAGTGAAAATCTACTATTAATATAATAGACATCAATTATATTTGAAAAAATTAACATAAAATATAAAAAGCTGAGTTGGAAAAAACTTTGATGACGTGGTAAAGCATGCATAAAGAGGCCTCTCGTGGTTGTGATATGTGGTTGCCACACGCATAGGAACAATAGTCAAGCTTTGATCTCATGCGTCGCTTCGAAGCCACACGCCTTTCTCTGTTCCCTATATAATACTTAATCCGGTAGTCTAGCTTTGGAAGACTACTAGTAATAGTAGGAGTAGGATAAACATATCTAGCTTATAATAAGGAAAACTTTTAAATGCCTTTTTCCATATAGAGTTGTAATGTCCCCAACCCAATATTGTAAAAATTACTGTAACAGGGTGTTATGTCATGAACTCATGATTGATTGTATAAGTTTTATAATTGTTGGGGATGTTGGAAAATTTTTAAATTTAATTTCTGAAATGATTTAGGGGATTGGAGGTTAATTTTATATTTAGTTAATTTGGAGTCTTAAAATTAAAATGTTTTTCTTAAGTGACACTTATTTTAAAAAAAATCCACATAATCATTATTTAAACAGTCAACACGCCACGTATATCTTCGCTAGAGCTTCAGTTTCCGGTAGGGACTAAATACAAACTTGGTGCAAATTGAGGGACCTATAACAATTTTTTTCCTGGTGAGGGACTAATCGCAAACATTGGTATAAACTCATGAACCTGTTGAACCATTAACCTTTCTCATAAAATCATTAATATCTTTTTTATATGGGAAAGAAAAATTCATTAATATTTAATTTAATTTTTATTTTAAAATCATTTCATTTGAATATTTAAAATTAACAAATGGTGGATTAACACATCAATTTGCACAAAAATTTATAAAAGAAATAAACAAGTGTGCATCAATTCTAAAATTAAACCCTTTAAAAAATTAAGAAACGAAATAATATCTTATAACCTCTATCAATTAATTAAACATATCATTTTCACTCATAAGATTGCGTGTCTGAATCACGCTGGTAATGTGAGAATTATGACCCATACTAATTATCGGAGCCGAAGTGACCTAACTGAACACTTTATCATTTTCCATATATAAAAAATTTACCTAAAATAAAATAAAATTTGAATAAAATGCAAAAGGAAGAAAAACACAAAGGATCACGTGGGGAACTCATTGGAGGTGGTTGATCGCAGCGAAAGATAATGACCTCTCCACGCGCCTTCGTGTGACCGGTGCCCTCCCGCCACACTCCATGGCAATCTTATTTCTCTCTCTTCTGCCCTAATTTCAATTTTCTCACTGTTTCATTTCTCGCTTCCAATTCTCAATAATCCACTACATCCTCATTCACAACTCGACATATTCCATTTCGATACCTTCAGATTCGTCTTCCAAGAGGTGGGTCACCAAAGCCACTCCACAACTCTTCCCTTTTCTTCTCTTCTTTTTTGTTTTGTTGGGTGATTTGGTTCGTTTTCCATTTGATCCGTGGAATCTCATGATACTCTGTTTGTTTTCTATGATTTTTGGGAACTAAAGTTAGGAGCTTTGCTTATTTCTATGTGATGGGGTTACAAGGGAAGGGGTTCATTGCACCTGGAACACAAACAGTAAAAATATTGAAAGAAAAAAGAAAACATTCAGATTCTCCATTTTCCTTGTATTTCAATTCTTGGGTGTTCCATTTACTTGTTCTGTTTTTTAAGGGTACGAAGTTTAGATAGTTTTGTTTTTCTGGTTCAGGAAAATTTGTTGCTGGAAGAATTGTGCTGGTTTAGCTGATATGGGATCGGAGAGTCTGGCTCCGGTGGTTGAGACGTCAGAAAACAGGTCAGAGATTTGTTACATTAAATTGGCTTTCTTACATTATTTTCTTGGGGGAAAAACTTCCTGAAATGTTTCAATAAATTTGATGGGTTGGACTGATGCAAGTGTTAATATTGATTGTTCTGTGTGTTCAAACTTTGATGCTATTGGATACTTCATCTGGCTGTACTTGTTTCTATCACAAATGTTTAATTTAGATATAACTAGTGATAAGAAGTGGTGGCCTTTGCAGCTGCGGCTGTAGCAATAGTCATAATACTACTAACACTACATGCCGGGTGTCTCTTGCATGAATAGTTTATGTGGAACAACAGGTTCATTTATCTGGATTAAGTTTTTGTAAATTTGACTTGCTTCAGGTCTTCTGGTAAAATGAACCAAGGGAAAGTTCCCAGGAGAGTTCACAAGGCTGAACGGGAGAAAATGAAGCGTGAGCATTTGAATGAACTCTTTCTTGATCTTGCCAATGCACTTGGTAATCTCTTGCACCACTATTCCCTATCTCTTGTGTGTTCAAAATTTACTTTAGCTCTTATTTGCTCCATTCAACATGCCAATTACATTTGGTTTTAAATTTGTACATCATGCCATCTTTGACATGTTGTCTGATATGATTTAATGTGACTTTTTTTCCCCCATTCTCTTGGGTTTTTCTGGTGGTGGTGTGTCAATAGATCTAAATGAGCAGAACAGTGGTAAGGCTTCTACATTGTGTGAAGCTTCTAGGCTGCTAAAGGACTTGCTCTGTCAGATTGAGTCCCTCAAGAAGGAGAATGTGTCTCTGTTGTCTGAATCTCATTATGTAAGATTGATACTCTTTCTCCCTTTCCATTCAGTTTACCCTGTTGAGAGTGCTGCATGTTAAATTTTGATTTATATCAGGAAGAGTTTTTTGAAATCCTTTCTGTTTAAGTAATCTTTCAACCAGTTACTTGAGTTGATTATCATTTAATCATACTTTGGAAATCAATACTTTGATGTCACACAACAAACACATTCATGTATCTGGCTTTATTTATGTGTTTGCTTCATTTGGCAGTTGACCATGGAAAAAAATGAGTTGAAGGAGGAGAATTGTAGCCTAGAAACTCAAATTGAGAAACTTGAAGGTGAGATTCAAGTTAAACTTGCTCAGTCTAAACCTGACCTGAATGCACCTCCTCATTTGGAAATGGAGACACCAGACCAGACAAATTTTCCAGGACAGTCTATCCAAATGCCTACCATTGAACCTACCTTGCCGCGAGGACCTGCGGTTTTGGTTGTTCCCTTTCGTCCTGATCTTCAAGCTGCTTTTCCGGCTCCTAATGTATCTGAGCTCATGCCACAACCTGCATCTGTTATCAGCAAACCGCATGCCAGGTATCCCACACCAGCTGATTCATGGCCCTCAAAGCTGCTTGGGGAGCAACCAACTTCAAACTAAACTTGTTAATTTGTAGAGTTCTAGTTTCAGTGCATGTTTGGATACACGGTGGAAAACCGCGGTGAAGCTAAAATCATGGTGGATAGCCACAAAAGCTAAGGAAAGTTGCTTTTGTCAACCGTGATTTTGGCTCATCTTGATTTTCTACCGAATACACAAACATGGACTCAGTATTGGTATAACCTGCCAACGACCCTTTACTAATAACAATGCCGCTTTGGCGTTTTGTAGCTTTGGTATATAAATCATATAGATTGAGTGATCTAAGAGTTAGATTGAAAGCCAGAAAGTGAACTAAACGGCAGTTAAATCAGTTGGGGAAAACTTCAAAATAGCAATACTATAAACAACAAAATACAAGACACATTTGCTCTCATCTATTTAGAAAGAAAACAATTCTAATTGACTTTTGACTCGATATCATTCATCATCCTTTGCTTTGTTCACGGGTTTAAGGCCTCATGTTTTTGTAAAGATTTTTCTGTGGTGCTTTTTTCTGGGGCCCATGTCTGATGTTAACAACGAGAAGTGAGTGGATTGGTCTATTATTGAATGATTTTATAACTTGCTCACCTCATAGCATAAAAAATCTCATGTGGCTTTAGATCATCTGGTCCTAATGAGATTTTATGTCATGTGATAAATTAACTATTTCACAAATTTAAGCTATGTTGGGTTACAGCATGAATAATTTTTATGTTATGTATCTAACAAATCATTCAAGGTGTTATCAGGGGTTAAGAGTAAGCTTTTTTTTCATACATTAATCAAATAATTGAATATCACATACTTAAGGGACTGAATTCCTTACGCACGTTGGTGGATGAAATCTTTATTTGGCACTTCTATTTTACAGAACTTGGGTATGGGAAATGGGATATATTTTATGAGAATGATGTTTTTTACTATATAAGAATTTAAGAATAAATCGCTGTTGATATATTTAATAATTAATGGTTAAAATTATAACATGAAGTCATGTGACTTTTTCACATGATTTTTTTAGTGGACATGACTATTAAATTATTTTAATTTTAACAATTCATAATTAAATCTAACAGTTATCATTTGTTGTTACCTTATTTATAAAATCACCATTCTGATGAAAAAACATGTTTAATTATCGGAATAAACAATTTTACTTTGTTATCTCTAATTATGAAATGAGGTCACAATTGAGGAATCTCAGTCCCCCAACCTGCTTGATTTTACTAATCACATCATAAATCATAAATATTCACAAGCTATGAGGGAAAGGAAACATTCTTCAAATTCTAATTGATCACAATTACCTAATATTAAATAAGGAAGAGATATCGTACATTTATACACATTACTACTCTTGAAGAAGGATAGATCAATTGGTTTGATGCTGATTCAATTGGTTTTGGAATGATAGCAAGGTCACATGACTCATTCATGATGGTGGCTCTTCGTTGGTGTCTTGTCGTGATGAGGGTCCCTACCTAGGGTGGATAGTGTGGTGGAGTCCGATTCTCAAATTGTAATTCAAGCATTGAAATCATGATTGCATTGCTCGGGATACATCTTTTTACAGCATTGCCTTCCCTTATCTCAGCCGGAAAACAAATACATTGCGAAGTCATTTACACCCGTAAAAGACTAAAAAATAATCCTGTATTGTATTCACCACGAAATTAACCATTTCATTCATATTGACATTATATTATTCTAGTATTATTGAAACCTCGGCATCCTAATAAGGTAGAACTCCGTCGGCAGTGGTAAATTCGTAATTAAGTTGAAAACGAAGGTTCTTCAGTTTTTATATTTTTATTAAACTGGGCGAATCTGCAAATATGTGTTTGGTGACCGAACCCACTAGAACCTAGCAAAAGAGCTTCACTGCCTGCGGACCATGGTGATCTACTGATCCAGCATGCCACACCGTCAAATTCTGATCCCACGGTGCGTATGAAATTACGAGTCTAGTCTTTATTAGCGCACACAACAATTACCCACCAAGACCAATAGAGCATATAGTCGACGTGGCAGGCAAGCCACTCTGTTGCATTCTGTATTCTTTTCTTTTCCACACCTGTCTTCTTCTTTTCTCACTGCTACCTACATTCTCACTCACTCTCTTTCCTCTTGATCCAAGCCATCACCGGCACCGAACAGCACACAAGAAACACCAAGTTCAGAGAGTTCTAGCACCATGGGATCTGGGGCCGGGGATCTCATCAAGGTTCTTCTCATTAATTTCGATGTCCTTGCTGGGTATGTATCCTTTTCAATCACATTCAGCTTTCTTAAATTGTTGCTGCTAAAACCTAACCCTATTTATTCAATGTGCTCAAGATTCCTTTTTCCATTTTCTCTCTCTCTTGCAGGCCTGTGATTAGTCTTGTTTATCCTCTGTAAGCGCACAATATTGATCTCCTTCCTCCTCTATATAATACATTTTGTTTCTAATTATTTCGTTGTCCTATTATTTGAGAATATGTGGGTTTTTCCTGCTGTCAGGTATGCTTCGGTTAGGGCGATTGAGAGCAAGTCTCCTGTTGATGATCAGCAGTGGCTAACTTACTGGGTTCTCTATTCCTTGATCACACTCTTTGAACTTACTTTTGCCAAACTTCTTGAATGGTATATTATACTACATTTTTGCTCTTACTGTCTTTTTCTGCTTGTTCTCCAAGATTAAAGGAGTGCGCTTTGCAGTTCAAATCGGGTAGATTAACTTATGAATAAGTGTTTATACATAGTTTGGCATAAGCATTTAATTAAGCTGAATACCTAAACGTCGTCTACATATTGATGATGTTGTCAGTTTTAAGGGGGGATTTCTTTTTTTTTTTTTAAAAAAAGGGAATCTCTACAGGATTGCTCCTGAAATCTTAGTGTTTTGATGCTTAATTAGTAGGTAATTTATGGTAATAGGCTAATGGCTAAACAAAGAGTGGTTTGTTTACTTGATAAGTGCCATAGTAGTCAAGCTTGGCCTGTATATGCACTTGACCACTTTTTCCTTATATCAGCTCCAAATTCCAATCGTTTTTCTAAATATTCATCAATTACTATTCTGTTCTGCATTGTGGCATCTTTTACTAGCAGTTATTTGGGGACCTGCATTGGCCCTTTGGACATGTTATGTGGTTGTGTATTTTAAAGATTGAATGTTAGGTAACCCCTTAGTTGGAACTGTTAGATAGTTAGGGAGTTAGTTAAGAGAGTGAGAGATTATAGACTATAAATAGTTGGAAGAAAATATTTGAGAGGTCCATCCTTGGTTTTGGAGAGAAATTTAGAGAGGAAGAGACACCAGCTCTCTCGATACTTCGTGTTTGTATTCTCTTATTTACTGGCTGGATACCCCATTGGTACAAGTACAGCTGTTGAGCAAGGAGAACTTCTATCAATAAAACTTCTTTTCTTTCAAGATTCGGAACAGTATCCATCAGTGAACCTGACTGGAAGTTTTGTTTAGGTTTTCTGGCTATTTGAGCTACAGAATTAGTGCCTTGTCTTTTCCATTGTGATTGGTAATTTTATAGAACAGTAATTCATGTACAATTAATCTTAAAACATTTCGAGTATAATGTTTTAATGTTGGGTATTACAGAAGGCATTATGAAAAAGCCTCATCAAAGAACGTTTACTTTGTAATGTAACTGGAGGTCAATATGTTGAATTCCTTCCTGTATTGCATTTTCTGCATTATATCAAGCTTTGTTTGAGTTCTGTTGTGACCAGTATATTTTGAAGGGCAGGAAAAAATATTGAACTTCCGTCTACATATATTTCAGGATACCTATTTGGCCATATGCGAAGCTGATCCTTACCTGCTGGTTGGTCCTTCCTTACTTCAGTGGTGCTGCTTATGTTTATGAGCATTATGTGAGACCTTTCTTGCTCAATCCTCAGACCATTAACATCTGGTATGTTCCAAGGAAAAAGGACATCTTCAGTAAGCCAGATGACATTCTAACTGCTGCGGAGAAATACATCCAGCAGAATGGAACAGAGGAGTTTGAGAATCTGATCCATAGGGTATTTTCATCCGTAACACTTGATGTTTGTGGAATTATTACTTGTTATTTATGTATCTGACCTGTTGTACTAATGGCACTATCTCTTTGCAGGCTGGTAAATCAAGAAGGGGTGATGGTTATCATACAATGTATGATGAGACCTATTGAGTGCAATCTTGTAGCTTCTGTCTTTCAGGGATAAGGGGGTGCATGTACAAGTTAGTGTGTTACTGGTATTTTCTCCTCTCCTGAGGAGATACTTAGGTTTTTTTTCCCTTTATTGAAGTTTTTTTTTTTCATGTAATAGGATTAATGATCTGTGGTTTGTTTAATGTTCGACACACATGGTATATATATATATAATGTTGTGCTATAGTAGAAGCCTGTTAACTTCTCTTTTTCTTTTATTATACCTTCAACAAAATCCCACCATTATTAGATAATTTAGTGATACAAATGTCTGATACCGCTATTGGTCCTTTGATTTTTTTTCTCAACCTTCTTTCCTCTTATTTCATTGATAGTAGTATCCTTATCCCTGCAAGTAATTGTAAATAGTCATTGGAGGGGCGATCAAATACTGCAGTAACCTTGAGTTAATATCTCTTGCCTAATTAGGTTTATAAGAATGTTTATTATTACATTTGAATTTGTGGGCTTTCTTTGTACACCTACTTTTCTATATGGGTACAATATTAAAGAGAGAAAATAAGGGTAAACTTGTATCTTATTTTCTCCAAAAGTGTAAACAGAAAACGGAGAAACCAAAGTTCATGAGGATACGGTTTTATCGAGAATAATAACAGTTCTATCATTTTTGCGCATAAAATCATTAATATGTATGATTGTTGATTAAGAAAATAACTTTTTTCTTTTGAACCAGTTCAAACTTATTTGCCCAAACATAGAACGACAATGGCTGAAGTGCAGCCCTGCTATAGATGATCCAATTCCAGCAATAACAATTTTCTTCTAAAAATCAAAGCACAGCCTCACAGATGGGAAAGGTTTCACTTAACAACTACATAAAAAGCATTGCTAAAATTTAGATAAACAAACTTTAGTTGAACCCTTACATACCTTGACAGTGTTTGAGGATAGTGGAAAATTGCGCCGCCATAGGAAAAATAAGCAGCACATCGATATTACTCGATGTTAATGTTCATTGTAGTACACGATGTGGTTCAATTCAAATACAACCATGATTGCCATCATAGATCATATATGAACACTTCTAATACTGTTATGTTAAAATTTTATGTTTATCAGTCTCATCATACTTAAATTTATCAATCTCTTCATACTTACTAAAAAAATATCTATGAAGAGAGATAGGCGCAGTTTCACATAACACAAGATATCCTAATCCATATAACCGCATGTGAATTGAAACAAAATATGCATGCAGGACAGAAAATGTAGAGATAGAGAAGGGATGTGGATGATATGCTAGCCAGAGCTACTGAATAATTCATATGAAACCGAAAAGGGACAAAGTAAGCATCTGAGTTATGTAAATGAAAATTATTTGACATCATATATTCAGCAAGCTAGGCAGTTAATGTCACACAGCGGACAATAAGATACTGAAAACAGAGAAAATGGTCATAGTGAAGTTCTTTTTATATAGAAGAAAGGATGATTAAATGAACTCTATATTTGGAAAGATTGGTCATGTATCATTTGGTTATCCATCTACACTTATAAGAAAACATGCACCATACAACACTTCAACCATATGGCACTTTATGCCCACGAGACGGAAGGGTCACCAATCTTGTAATCAAAGACAGCATTGAGTTTGTTTAAGCAAGATAATTGCAAGTATTCCACGCAAGCCAGCGAGGAGCTAGTCTTGGGAGTAATCAGCTATGGTTTCTGCTTCAGTTTCCACAGCATTCATAGTTTGGTTAAGGTAATCTTGAGCTTCATCCAATGCTGATTCCTTTGCATTATCAGCATATAAAATCTTCTTAATTGCTATAGACATCTGCACAGAGAACATGCAACAATTGGTTACATTTATTCGGTTCTTTTTTCTTTTAATGTTCAGTTTACCTTTTAACAAACACTGATATTCATATATATCATGATTGACTGCGAGTTGAAGGAATTCAAGTTAGCAATCCAGGCTTGGGAATGGTTTATTTGTAAATTAAACAGTAAGCAATTTCAACTTTAGAACACTGATACATGAGAACATTGTGATGCTTCAAAAGAGGCAGAAAAAACAAGTTGGCAAGATAACACACCCACAAAAGTGTTTGCCATAAGTTGGAGTGAACTACTTGGATCAAACGTCACTATTACGTTGATTCTTCCAAGAGACTACTTAGATCCAAGTCATTTTTACTGGTTTACAGTATTTTTAGGTCCTCCTGTCTTTAATTATTTGGCTATCCTCCTACCAATCAGAATATAAGTTACTATGCAGCTCACCTTACAAAAGATCATTTCTATTTGACTAAAAAAATAGAATTTAGAACTCAAGCTCAAGGGTGATCGTACCCCACCCCATCCATTTAACCAGAACTGTATAAACAACTTCCGAAAGTATACATGTCGATACCAAAACCATAAAAAGTTTTAGCCAAAAACTTTTGTGGCATCTGTTGCCTTGCCTCATCACCAATCAATCACAAAGGTTTGAGGAAATTCAGATAAAAGAAAATTGATTGGCAAAATGATGAGAGTAGATGATTATGTCCATGCTGAAGTGCACAAAATTAGACATGATAACAAGCATACTGAAAAGGAGAAAGGTTTAAATCCATTTGTGAATAAAAATAACTAAATTCAACACAAGCTTTTACTAGAATTCTTACAGAGACATTCTCCACTTCTGGAGTCTGACAAAGAATTTCTATATCTCGTAGTTTTGCAAAGTAAAAGTCTCTTTCCTTTTCCAGGAGATCGACAGCAGATTTCAGATCAGTAATCTGTAAAACAGGAAATAGAAGAGTAAAGTGAACAACCAACAAATGATAGGGTAAATAATCTTTTCATTAACATAATCAAGTGACAAACTTCAATGGCAATACCTATACAAGAACAAGGAATATGTCAGGCAATTGAGAATATGAAAGCACTAGCACAGGCATATTGGATTCCAGCCAGCAGGGGAGCATTAGGAAAATAAACAATATTTGCATACATGAAACAAATGTGTTGGTATAGAATTCTATTGAAATAAATGGAAACAGATTTTGCATCAATCAGTAAGTTCATAAACTGCTCAAGTACCCAGTTCCAGAAACTGTTACAGGCAAGAAGAACCTAATATTCATACCTCTTTGGACAGAGCCTGAATCTCTATTGAAGAATTATCCCCACCTGCAGCTTCACTTGACGTGAATGGTTTGGCCCCTGTACTCAAACGAAAACAACCCAAGAAGAGGGAAAGAAAAGGAAAAGATTCATTGTAAAATCATCACACAAAATGCAGAACAACTTAGAATGGATCAGCCCAAGAAGCTAACCAGAGGTTCCATTAGGACCGAGTGTGTTGCTAGAACCAGAAGTATTCTTAATATTTGTTTGCTGTGATTTTGATTTCTTCAAAGAACACTTCACATTCCGGTCCTTTCCAACCTTAACCCTCCGCTCCACAGGATTATAGTTCCTAGAAAATATTAAAAGACAACAAAAAGAAAAATATTTGACAACATATACTATACAATATGATATGGCAAATATGAATGCATGGCAGTATTGCACTTCAAATTATTTGAAAAAATGTGTATGAACATGTACAATTACAGATTCCTACAAGTAATAAAGACACATTGAGCTTTGGAGCTGTTTCAATCATGGCAAAGATACTCAGCGAAAATAACATACTCATTCATAATGCCACCATTCACAGAATCACAGTAATGTTTCAACCATTGGAGGAACTCCAAGTTGTCCAAAGGTCTGCCTTTAACAAGCCTGCTAACTTCAATATGCTGTCAAAGGGTAGTCATGTTAAGCCCGCATTAAATATATACAGCAACTACTGATTGCACCAATATACTTTCTCACTTCTACTAGTTTTTTTAGTCTCATGTAAAGTTATTATGTAAAGCATCTACCACCAAATCATGAGGAAAATTCACACTTGGCATAAAACTTATCCAGCCAATCAAAACTGGGATTGACCATTGAAACCAGATTACAGAAGTGACAAGATGAAGGAAGCATTAATAAGGAAAAGGTGATCCGGAATTCCACCGTGAAAATTATGCATCAATAGAATTTCTAGGCCCTGATAAACACCCTATTTTCCCTTATCCTAAAGCTTCATTAGTGGCAAAATCATACCATTCAAAACCCAAACATAGAATGTCAACTATCATGGTTGCCCTATAAAGTTATAATAAGCCATCCTAGCTTTGTTTCTTCCTTTTTCATTTACTACAGTCTACAGCAAAGATCTCTACTAGTATCTAGTTTTCAACTTATCATAATCATGACAAGAACTAGATACCTTCTCAATTTTCAGCTTGTTGAACACGTCCTGCAGAACTTTGTAATTCTGGATCTTATCATACTCCGTCTTTGCATCAAAATTCACCTGGGATAAAACCCCATTGCAAAAGTCACACTTGGTAGAAATAAAACATCAGAAGAGCTCAAAAGAAAGTTAAAACAAAATAATGTTGCCACCTTGTGCATTGGAACAACCCCTGGATGCGTCATGTCCATCATTTGGCATTGTACATCACCGGATGCAGCCTAGCCAAGAGCATAAACAGGATCAGAACCAAAAAGTATATTTTCATTGTAGATACTATGCCTGGTGGAATTACTTTTGCATTAACGGTTCAGCTTTCTAGTTAATGTTAAGCATGTTGTTTGGATTTCCCTTAACAAAACTTATAAGTACTTTCAACAGGAATTTATGAGTCATGGTGGATTGGAAAAAAAAAAGTGAGTCTTGGTGAATGAATGTAAGGGAAATCCAAACACACACTCAACCTTCTAGACAAAAAAACTAATCTTCACAAAAATTTAAAAAATTCTAAAAAAGTCCATGCAAAAGATAGAAGTTAGGTGCATTAAAAAAGTGATTAATAACTATCAACAATCAGTGTAAAAACAAACACTTAGTCCAAATTCTTTTGAAACACATATCAAGTGGTGTAAACTATTGAGCATTATATTATACAAGTAAGCATGAAAGAAAGAAAGGGTCGCAGGATTGGTTACCTCCTCAATGCGCGAGAGATTGAGCTGGAGCCTGTTGTTGATCCATGTCAGAATCTCATTCCTGCCGACAAAGTAGGCATTGTCCATCATGCCTATACTCGACGCCATTGACGCCAACCCAGAGAGAGGAAATTGGAAAGAAGAAGAAGAAGAAGAAGTGGGTGTTTTGAGGAAAATGATAAAGATCTTGAGGTGTGGGTTTGCACAAAATTCGGATTTTTTTTATTTTGGGAATTCGGAAACCGAAGGAAGAGAATGGAGTTGAAAAGGTTTTGATTGAATTTGAGAGAGAAAGAGAAGTGGACGACGCTGTCGCTGTGAGAATGGCATTGTGGGATTTAGGATTTTGTAGTGACTCACGCTTCAGCTTCACTCCTGCATAAAACGTAACTCAGTGGTGGTGGGAAAACCTGTTTTTTAATAACTAGTTGAATTTTATTAAAATTCATTTTTTAAGATTCTTATAATTTTTCATCAAATCCATTTTCACATATTAATTTTGAATTTTTATACTTTAATTTAATAAATTCATATCATTTTCCTATTTCTCATGAAATCGTGTCATTCATGTTGATGATAAACATTAAAGTAAAATCAAATTATGTTAATCATTTTTTTTATTCATTGAAAAAAAAATACAAGCAAAAACGAAACTAAATAACAGATACAAAATTTCTCAATAAGAGAGTTTGTAGCTCAGGGTTCGGAGCAGCAACATCTAAGGTACAAGAAATAATGAAGCTAACATCAGTTTTAACCAATTTGTCAGCAGCTTTATTGCAGTCTCTCGAAATTTATTGAATGGAGATCGACTAATCCCGCCTGATGAAGAGTTTGATGTCCCTAATGGTAGATGCGAATTGAGCAGAATTTACCTCCTCCAAAGCGTTGTTAAAACTTCTACAATCAGTTTCACACATGTCATGAAGCTTATGTTAATTGTAAAAAAAAAAACTATTTAAAAAAATGTTTTTGAATTTCTTTAATTAATATTTAAGTCATAATAAAATATTTTTAATCAATTATTGAATATTTGTAATCCTTAACTTTATATATAAGTTATTTTTAAAACTATTAGTAACATTTTTAAGTTTAAAAATTTAATTCTTAATTATATTTTACTTTTTAGAAAATCAAACGTGTAAAACTACTTATATCATATTATCTTTTGCATAAAGTCACATATATTTTTTCTACTAAAATTTTATATTAAATGAAAAATAAATCATTAGTAATTAACTTTAAAAAATTATTGGATAATATTATTAATTTCATTAATTCTTCAGTCAATAGTTAGCTTTTCATTAAATTGATATTAAATATTTATAAATCATTATATTAGATTTGTTTTTTCAAAATTAAAATTTTCAAACTTTTTCTTTTAAGAATACTCATAAAATATATGAGCTTACTAGTAATTTGCATATTTGTTGTATTAACGTTGACATTGGTAGCGTCATGCTGATATTTGATTCCAAGTGGAAGGATTGTATTCTTCTGCCGTCGAGCCTAAAAATTAAACACAACAACCGGCCCTCACTAGCAGACTTTTTTCTGTCAGTCTAAGGGGTAACCAAACTGAGTAAGTTACCTGCTAAGGGCTAACCAAACTGTAATTTTTTTTACAAGAAAAAAAGTTTAAGGAAACTGATAATTAAAAATATAATTAATGTGCAATACTATATATAAAAAAGTTTTTATAATGTTATATTAGATCTAAAATCAAATAGATTGCTCACAATTTTTTTAAGAAAATTATTGGAGTCCTCTTTTCTCCATAAGATTCGTATTTGCTCATATTATATCTTGTTTTGCTCTTCTTCATGGTATTTGCTTTCAGGTTGAATATATGATTAACAAGTTTTGGAGAAGAAGATAAATTGGCTTGGTTGGATATATTGGCCTCTTTGAAAAATAAAGGTGGATTGGGTTCATGTGTATTCATTGCATTCAATTAAGTCACGCTTTCTAAATATTGGTGGAGATTCTGGCAAGAATCAGGAAAGTCATCGATAATGGCGCGTCTTTCCTATGGTATTATGACTGGAGTGGTATGGGTCAATTATCTTCCCATGTCCCGTATGTTTATATGTCTAATACAACACTCACTATAAAGGATTTGATTCATGAAGGGCGGTGGTGTTTGAGCCCATTGTATACTACTCTTCCTCCCCAAGCGGTTAAACGTTTAAACGATATTAATCCTCTGCTCAACGATGCCATGGCAGATAGGCGGATATGGGGAAGTGGGCGAATTGGCTGCTATACAGTAAAGGAGGCCTATGAGTGGCTCAATGGTTTAAATCAGGATAGAACTAGGCTGGCTTCGTGGGGCTGGGTTTGGAAGTTGAAAGTGCCGGAGAGAGTGCGAATGTTCGTTTGGCTTGTACTCCATGATGATATTCAGACGAATGCCCACAGATTTGATTGTCACTTGGCAGCGTCGCCGGCTTGCAACCGCTGTTCAAACCCGAAGGAGGATGTTTTACACTGTTTGCTCGACTGTCTACACTCCCGGGAAATTTGGTTGAGGTTGGGTGCTTCTTCTTGGCAGAACTTCCATCATCATGAGACTTGGCAGTGGATTTGGGGATTGGCGACCAGCGAGCATGGTACCAAGTTTTTGGTGGCTTTATGGAGCAATTGGAAGTGGAGGAACAACATGATCTTTGAGGAGAACCCATGGACCATCAGTGAAGTGTGGAGGTTATGCAACCATGAACACGATAATTTTTTGCGATGCTCTAGCAGTGGTATTGGAGAACACGGCGCTGCTTTGATGTGTAGGAGTTGAGGTAGACCTATGGAAGGTTTCGTGAAATTGAACACCGACGGCAGCTACCATCATCGCCAAGGGTGTATGGGTTAGGGGCTGCTAAGGGATACCCAAGGCCGATGGGTTTGTGGCTTCACCTCTTTCACCAAGTGGGGATCTGCGTTCCTCGCGAAGACCATGGTGTTGAGGGATGGGCTTCGTCCTGCGTGGAGTCGAGGGTACAAGATGATTGTATGTGAATTTGATTGTAGGACCTATTGAAAAGCTACCCAGGACCCTGATATTGCTCGAATCATGCAGGAGGCTCAAGAAGTGCAGGAGCTAATTAGTATGGATTGGCAAATAACAATGCAATGCATTCCCTAGGAGTGTAATATAGCAACGGATTTGCTAGCTAGAACAATTACTCCATCGACGGGTTTTCGATCCTAAAATGACCATGCATGGTTTGCAGACTATCTTATTTAGAGATGGTTTGAGTTAGTGTTTTGTTTCTAGTTGTCCGATGTATAAAAAAGCACTAATCAAACATATTCTAAGAAATTATTTTTTAAGGACTAATATTTGGTATATATTGAGGACTAAAAACATATCAAAGCTTATACATAAAATGATCAATATATATCTTATAAGATGAAAATTTAAAAATAATAAAACTAATAATAATGCATATATGTGAATTTTTCTAACTTGATATTCATGGATAAATATGTTTTTGTCCTAACTTATACACTACAATTTAAAATCGTCTCTATGAACATTTTTCCTAGTTTCTAGTCATTGAAATTGTTTGATCTGATCTAAACTTCAAAAGGCAGTACAAGAAAAAGAAAAGTTCATCGAAGGAATTAGAATGACGTTTGATATTGAAAATGGTGTGGTTTGGAAGACTAACATAACTCGTTCCTCAGAAGAAGAAAAAATGGTGAAAAAGGGGTGATGGTTGGAGAAGGAAGTGGAAGATGGGAAAATGATCAGGACTAAATTTAAAGATAGAAAATTTTATATCACTAAAAATGATGTGAAAATTACACATAAACACTTATATTTGCCTAAGTTGCCACATAAGTAATTGGATAAAAAATATTTCAAAAATACTTTACAACATCATCATAAGTATTATTTTGAATGAAATAAATTTTTTTGGGAACTAATCAAAATGAAATTTTTATAAGGATTATAGTGTATTAGTCAGGACAAAGAACTTATTTAACCATTTAGTCAAAGTATAAACTATTTTCATTTAACATAGAATTTGAATTTTTAACCTCATTCGACGGGTTCATTAGAGATGCATTACTAGATAATCTCCTTCAAATAAAGGAATCACTTCACTTGAGGTGTGGCAATCAGACCAGCAGGTAAGATCTTGGTCTAATTTTATTTTTAAAATATTTAAAATTATGTTCTAAGCTATATATATGCCATTTATTTTCTACAACGAAAACTGAAAGTGGTTTTTACAGTATAATGTTTCTTCCGATTCTGAGGATATTCCGCCAACCATTAATTCAAAATACAAGACAGACAAATCCATATAACTTAAGGACGATATATATTATTGGAGAAATGCTATCACCACTCAAATTCTTGCGAGGACAAGCTATGAATTAAGTGTATAAAAGAAGTGTTGAAGTGAGAGTTGATAGCACTTATCAAGTTCTAATATAGGCGTATACTTATCTAATTACTATAAGATTGATTGAGGTTATAAACTAAACGAAATAAAAACCTAAGAATAGGGTTTTCCAAAACACGCTAATAATGAAGAAAATATAATTTGAAACACAGTATGAAACAAAGCATGGGGTTCAAAGCCTTTTCAAGGAAATAGCTCATACAAACAACAAAGAAAAGTAGCAACAAAACTATCCTCTTGATATACAGTCTAGGAATATCCTCAAGGAAATTCAGTTAAATAGCAAACTAAGCTGCAGCACCATCACCCCCTCTTGCTCGGAGCCAACTGGGTCTCAGGCTACATAAGCAAACAAAAGAATAAGCATCAAAACAATAATAGAAACTGGAAATAAAAAAAAATGCATCAAATACCTCCTTCTTGACAGGCTCTTCCTTCTCAGATAGTATCAATTCAATGTGACAAGGAGACGACATATAAGCTGCAAATTACAAAAACACTCTCCATCAATAAAACCATAAAAGTAACACTCACAACACAAGAATCTTATGACTTCAAAACATACGGTTGATTCTCCCATGCGCTCGGTATGTTCGGCGTCTTTGCTTCTGTGCCTGATTGACTTGGATATGAGAAATGAAGAGGGCATCAACATCCAAACCTTTTACCTGAAAGGAGGCATATACCAGTTAAATGAGTTTTATGAACAGTTGGCATAAAACAGTCACATGGCAGAGGAAAGATAAAGATAGAGGGGCATACTTCAGCATTACTCTCAGCATTCTTCAGCAAGTCTAGGATGAATTTAGCTGATTTGGCAGGCCAACGTCCTTGTCCATTGGAGTGTCTGTTCTTAGCCTGAGCTGTCCTCCCAACACCACGACAGAAGCGTCTGAATGGAATGGCCTGTTTGTGGGCGAGAACATCCTCCAAATACCTCTTAGCCTTTGCCAAGGGCAACTTTCGGAGGGCATGGGCAGTTTCCCTAGTGTTCTGAAAAAGTACAATTTTGAAGGCAAAATCACAATCTAGGGAATGAAATAAGCTTAACACTTGTACTGTTCCTTCATTAATAAAACTTAATTAACAGAAAGAAATTGACATATAGCCCAAAAATAATGATACACCATGTCAGCAACAGTTACAATGAAACTACGCCCAGAAACACATCAGATCCATGCTACTTTCAGGCAAAAAAGAATTCTTAAATCAAAGGTTAAATTAACAAGAGAACGAATTAGGTCTTCTTTTATCCAAAACAGTTTATTATTTCTTAATGAGACACTTGCCACTATGCCAGATGATGATGATAGTGATATGCTCACTGGAAAATATGTTCCATCATTTACTGAACCTTCAGCTACAAACAAGAAACAGAGGTTCACCCAATAACAATGGCTATTTTATCCCTGAAGGTTACGAGAGGACTGCTCACATAGGCAACAGACCCCTGCTTTTTTCATCAGGATTTTTATGACTCCATTTCTTTTAATAACTAAGTTCTCTCTATATCTTAACAGAAACACAAACCTAATAAAATATTTATATTCCCTAAGTGACAAGGTTTACCAGGCAACTATACCACTAGGAAAAGGAAGGCACATTCCATTTTTCAGGCAGGCATGAACTTTAATAATGAAGTTAAACTCAATAAGAAAACAAATTAGGCATTGCCTTCACAAAAAACAGTTTATTCTTAACTAGATCCCCTTAATTTTTACTGAAGTCTGAAGCAACATCATGAGATCAAGAACACAAGTTAAATATGAATCACAAATGTATGAACACATAAAAAATTCCATTTGTTGCACCGATACTCCATATACATACTCTATGAAACTTTCTTTCTGAATTGAATTCTAGGTTTCGACTAGGAAAAATTAACAGGATTTAATACCTTGAAATGAACCCTAAGGTCAGAGCCTCTAGCCTTGGTAGCTGCATACGAAAAATCAAAAACAAAAAAAAAGCTTAAATTGAGAAAAATAAAAGCTCCGACTGTAGTATAAACGGAACAAGTCGCATCATGTAGAAAACCAGAGAAATCATGAAATAGGAATTGAATTACATTTGGTGGGATTGTCAGGCTCTCTTGAGTACTTCACCTGAGATGTTTACAACAAACAAAACAGAAATGGGAAAACAAATCAGTACCGAGCGAGCAAATCCTGATAACAAAGCTGAAGAAAGAGAGAAAACATATGAGAAGTGTACCATTGCGACGGCTTCTGGTGGTACCTGCACTGCAAACGAGAGGAAGAGGTTTCGGACTTTGGTTTATATACCTAGTTCTATATTTATTCTGCGATGTAGTAAGGTAGGGTAACTGGGTAACGAGGCCCAAGATGTAGGCTGATCCAAAAATGAGTTTTTTTTCTTTTCATAACCCAAAATTATTATTTATATTTTACACACAATTTTTTTATTTTAAAAGGATTCTTTAAATAAATAAGTACATACCTCTTTTCACGGTTTTTTTTAAATAATGAAAAATAAAAGAAAATAACTAAACAAGCCACAAAAATAAATAATTAGCCAAGTATGGTTGTTTCTGCCATGTAGGCAGATGATGTGGCCTAGGAAGTGGGAGTCGCAGACCACCACGCGACTCCCAGCTGGAAATCGCAGCAGCCCACGTGACTTCCCACATGTGTCCTATCAGAAGCATGGGAATTCAACAAATTATGTAGTGTGAATTCATTTACTTATAAAATTTAGAATTTAATTATCATTCGTTCAACATGCTCAATGGTTAAAAAAGCCACATGTATGAAGAGAACCCCTTTATTTTTCTTGGTACATTGTCAAAAAATTGTTTGTAATCCAATAAGACTTAAGGGTGGACCAAACCCTATCATTAACCCAAACAGGACTCATTCACAGAAATTGGACTGGTTATTCAGAAGTGTTTTTATAAAATTGATAAAAAAAATTGTGAAAGTAACTGTAACAATTTAAATTCTGGAATTATTGAATAAGAAAGTAAGCAAATTAAATTATTACACAAGTAAAAAAAATAATAAAAAATATTTTTAAAATATTTCTTATATCTGAAAATAGATTATACGTTTAAACATTTTATCTCAAAATTTGTATCATTTGTATAAAAAGATATAAATTAAGAAATTTATGAACAATTGTGTTGTTTCATACAAAAAAATACTTAAAAATGTAAAATGATTATTAGTAAAGTTTTAAGTTTACTTGATGTATAATTAGAATTTATTTTAATTATTTATTTAAATTATAGTAAATTTTTATAACTTAAAAAATATTGTTAATAAACTCGTGCCACGCAGGAGTATTATACCTAGAGGGCCATGATGGACTTGAATATTTTGTTGACATTTATATTATGAGTTGCACTTGAAAAGAAAAAAAGGTTATCTTCATTGCTCTTTTATAAGTCCTTGCTTGTATATGCTATGCTAAGTTCAATTTTGAAAAGCCTAGTAATATGATAAAAACAGTAATAATTTACAAACTACTAAATAGTGCAGACACCTCATTACACATTTTTATACTTATAAGTAGAAATTCAAAATATCTCTAGACACTTCTATATTATTCTATAGAGTCTAATTATTTATATTCTTTTTTTTTGAAACTCTAACTTATTTATATTCAAACAAGCATATAATGCATGTTTACGTAACAAATATATAATGCATTTTTATAAAATAAGCCTAAAATACATGTTTATTATATTATATTTGCACATTTTTAGTTTGTTTGCAGGGTCTTCTACTGTTTTTTTTTTTGTTGGTGTTTTCATTTTTGTTTCTCTGTTCTTGAGGCTTTTGTTCTCAAGTTGTTCTTTTATAATATTTTTACGTACCCAATTTTTTTTTATCTACATACAAATATTAAATTTACTTAATATTTTATTAAATGCATATTTTTTTGTTCATATATTTATTTAAAAATTAATAATACAAAAAGTTAAATTAAATTTATCATTTCAGAAAAATTAATATTAATAAATTAAGTTTTTTTACCACAATTGATATTTATTTAGTATAAGTAATTCAGCTAATTTTATAATTTATTATTAGTTCTTTTTATTTAATATTTTAATTATTATTATCAAATACTATTAATTTAACAAAATTAAAACATTAACCTTTCAAATTGCCATCTGATCTCTTTGATTAAAAAAACACAAGTGTTAAAACTTCAACATCTTAAGTTATTTTTTATTTAATTGAATTTAATATTTTAAAATAAATATCATTTAATTAAAAAATATATTATATTAATGTAAGTCCGCGCAACGAGCGGACCATATCATAAACATACCTCCCCGTGAATCGCACGGGTATAATACTAGTTTAGAAATTAATTATCATTCGTTCAACATGCTCAATGGTTAAAAAAGCCACACGTATGAAGAGAACCCCTTTATTTTTCTTGGTACATTGCCAAAAAATTGTTTGTAATCCAATAAGATTTAAGGGTGGACCAAACCCTATCATTAACCCAAACAGGACTCATTCACAGAAATTGGGCTGGTTATTCAGAAGTGTTATCCTAACAGGCCTTTGAGCAGGTTTTGAAGTGAATAACCCGGCCCATACAGAATTAGGGTTTTGAGAGGCTTAAAATGAGAAACTTGATCATTCTCATAGCTACCGCTGCAAAAACCTAGGACTAGAGCAGAGAGAGCAGCCATGGTTCACGTCTCTTTCTATCGAAACTGTGAGTCTCTAACTCTCGTTCCTTTCTCTTCTCAATGCTTGATCTATCTCTTTATCAATCTATGCATCTACCGATTTTATATGAAATTTTTTCAATTATCAATTGAATTGGTGAAGATAATGCATTTGTCTGAACAGATGGGAAAACCTTCAAGAAGCCTCGTCGTCCGTACGAGAAGGAGCGATTGGATGCGGAGCTGAAGCTCGTTGGAGAGTACGGGCTCCGGTGCAAGAGGGAGCTGTGGAGGGTTCAGTACGCCCTCAGCCGCATCCGCAACAATGCGAGGAATCTGCTGACGCTCGACGAGAAGAACCCTCGTCGGATCTTCGAGGGTGAGGCCCTTCTCAGGAGGATGTTCCGTTACGGGCTGCTCGATGAGACCCAGAACAAGCTCGATTATGTCCTCGCTCTCACCGTCGAGAACTTCCTCGAGCGCCGCCTTCAAACCCTAGTCTTCAAATCCGGCATGGCTAAGTCCATTCACCATGCTAGGGTCCTCATCAGGCAGAGGCACATCAGGTTCTCCCAATTGCATTTCCGATCCCTTTCATATTGTGTATTATTTTTAATATTTGTGTTGTTTGTAGAACTTGTTGCTTCTGCCATGCAGGGTTCGCACTGCGATATTTGCCATTAGACTTGTGTGTTGATTTGCTATGTGAGTTATATGCTAGTTTTATTGCTGTTATTACCTTGTCATGTGGTTTCTATGTTATGACTACTGAGTCAGATATTGGAAATTCTATTGAAATTAAGTATGTATGCATTGCGACATTTGACATTAGACTTGTTTAATGATGTGCTGTAGGAGTTTTATGCTAGTTTTATTTCTATTGTTTTGTGACTACTAAGTCAGATATTGGAAATTCTATTCAGACGAAAGTATATATGCTTAGCAAGCTTGTTTTGATCTCTTTAATTCAATGTTATATGATATGCTGTCTACATAGGCTTGTTTTCTGGCTACTACCTTGTACTTGCTTGCAACTTGAACCCTTGATGATCCTTTATATTTCTGCTGTCTTGTTCCCCGTAGCTATTCTTCAAATAATTCATCCTCCAGTTTTGAATTACGGACCTAATGGTACTGCTTTCAGAACTTTTTTTTTGTATCTGTTGAAGGTAGCATCAATTTTTTGCTGAATAGCATTTTAAAGATGCTTTTAGTTTTTGGTGTTATTTCATTTTTATGATTGAAAATGCATTTTAATGGAATTTTGGGCTTGGCAGGGTTGGGAGGCAGGTGGTGAACATCCCATCATTCATGGTAAGGATGGATTCGCAGAAACACATTGACTTTTCACTCACCAGTCCTCTTGGTGGTGGTCGTCCCGGACGTGTGAAGAGAAAGAACTTGAAGGCTGCTGCCAAGAAGGCTGCTGGTGGAGATGGTGATGAGGAGGATGAAGATTAAATTATAAGTTGCTAGTGCGCTTAGAAAGTGCGCAAGCTTTCTATTTCAGTTGCTAGACTTTAGATTTTTGTCATGCTTGACTCTTATAAATTTTCCATCCTTTTTCTTGTTCGAGGAAAATCTTTGTGCCTGAGATATGTTGCTTATGAACTGTTCTTTTCAAAGTATTGACTTTTGTTCCAATGCCTGTGGTCTTTGGTATTAAATTAAATTGGTGGTTTCAGGCTTCACGACATTTGTTAGAATATCACTCCATAGGAGTTTGAATGCATCATGATATTGTTTTGGATCTTTTAATTACATAATCATGTAGTGCCTAAGGCCTGGAATCTTTAATGGCTTCATAGAGTGCAAGCTCATTCGGTCCTTGTTGATATCAATTCTAAGTGCATAGGATTCAAGAGTGTTTTCTTCATACTAGTTTATAGTTTGAAGTGAGTTGTGTTCAGCTTAACTCCTTGTTCTTTGTGGTCTCAAGAATTCTTTAGTAGGTTAGAGCATCTCCCAGTTGCTTAGTGTGAGTTCTTAAAATACGAGCGGTTGCTAAAAGAAAATTCCATTGGAGGAATATGAACAATGTTGCTTGTTGAAGCAACTGATTCTTCATTCATCATTAGAAATGAGGCAAACGAACTGATCTCACAAAAACAAGCAAATATAGAAAATCCATTTACAATAAAACAAGAGGGAAAATAACTTGCCATTTACAAATTGAGATAGACCAAGATGAACGCAACTCCTATTTTCCCAAGGGAAGAGCTCTAATGCGAACCAAAAAGGCATCAACTTGATTGTTTTGGCTGAGCGTCTTTTGTTGGAGCAGAGAAAGAAGAGTGTTTTGTGGTTGAAGATATATAAAAAAACTAATTGACTTATTGCTTATGTTTTAGGATTTTGAACCGTTGAAGTAAAGTAGTGGACGTATAGTTAGAGCAAAAATGGACCTCCGAAAATCAATGAGGTGCCAAACAGATGTTACCCTCAGCATCACAAAGCATTTATTCTCAAAGGAAAAATATGAGGAGAGAACCCTCATCACAAAGCATTTATTCTCAAAGGAAAAATATGAGGAGAGAACCCTCATCTTTTCGCCCTTCTCTCTCCATGCTGTTCTTAGCGTCATGGCTGCGGGTTCAGAAGGACCCACACTCGACGAGCTTCTTTCCTTCCTCCGATCTGACTCCGTCGACCATCTTAACACTCTCTTCTCTCAGCTCGTCTCCACTGTGCTTTCCGACGCTGTTGCTCCTCTTTCACATCGCCTGTCTTTTGCCAATGGAATGTGGGCTGATAAATCAGTTTCCCTTTCTCATTCTTTTAAACAACTTGTGGCCACTCATTACAAGGTGTCTCTGGCTTCAGTTAATTTTCTGACCAAGGTATTAAAATGTAATGATAAAAATATTAATTTTGATTTTGATGTGGTTTTAAAGTATGACTAAGTGAGCCATGAAGTGAACTCATGGGTTAAAAGAGAGAAGAATGGTCTTATCACAAAGCTTATTCCTCCTAAGGCAGTAGGCAAGTTAACCGGGCTTTTCTTTGCAAATGCTTTGTACTTCAAAGGTGCGTGGAAACACAAGTTTGATGCTGCAGCCTATTATAATTTTGACCTCCTTAATGGCACCTCAGTCGAGGTTCCTTCATGGATTTTTTATTACAATCTGGCTCATTTATTGTAATTACATGCTAATTGCAAAAGTGTTTGAGTCGATGTGAGTTTATCAGGTGATTGGGCCAGTGGCTACTCAGCTTGCCAAAGAAGCTCCAAGTGGCCCTTCAGAATTCCATTTTTCCTTATTAGGTCAGCCACTTTACTTTCATAATAATGATAGATATTTGAGGTAGAAGCCAGCAGCGATCCTGGTTTATTCTTCTTAGGAAGACAGCTGTGATCCTGGTTAAATTGCTTGAAGAAAGCTTGGTGGCTGGACCATCTAAGGCTATGTTTGGTTTTCCTTGGGGATTGTAAGTTTTTTGGGAATAAATTAAGCAACTTTTAACTTTTGGCATGGTCTAGGGATAGTATCTCTCTGGCACGGCACAGATTGTTTGAGACTCTCCTAGTCCTAGCCAAGCCAAGTTGATTCTAATATCTTTTGCCATGTTGATGTTGCAATTAGAGATCCAAAAGGTAGCATTTTGAGGTGTATATCTTGTCATTTTGAATACTCCCAGCCCCAGGGAGGGGCCACTCACCGACCCACTGGTACCAGTACAGGGAATCTAATTAAACACGAGAAACTAATATTCAAAAGCCACAACAACTCCCAAGCAGCTTCACACCAACTCGAGGAGAACTCAGAGCCACACAGGGAGGAAGGTCAATAGCTGCAATTCAAGGCCAGAGCCAAGCCATTGATCACATGCAGAAACTCTAGAGTAGGAGGAGGACCATCATAATAAAAGAATATCAAAATTACATTTGAAATTTCACTATTCGGGGATGAAAATTAAACAATATACTCACGTTTTAGTTTCACTAATTCCAACTATTTTTTTTCAAAAAATTTCTATATGAATTTAGATAACTTTCCTGTGGTGATGTAACATTTACTTTTACTTGTTAATATGTCAATCAAGCAAAACATTCAATATTTCAGTTGCTAAGCTATTAGTTACTAGTTAATTCAATTGAAGAATAATCACTTTTTAACAGGTCAACACTATCGATTTCTACCCTTATACTAAGTGGTAGAAAAAACCAATCAATTGAAACCTTACCAAACTATCAGTGAAGGTTAACTGAGTCAGTGACCATACTTCATGCCTAGATGCTAATAACATACAAACCATATTTTTGGGACCTATTACATGAACTTTGTGAAAACCAATTTAAGTAATAGAAGTATAATAGCCTATATCAAAAATTCAAAATGCATCTGCTATCTTTTCATATATTTTTCACAGAATAATAGCTAATAGCAAAATGGAACCTAAAATACAAAGTGGAAACCTTTTCTTATGTTTACCATTTCTACTTTTACTAGTAATAGAGGCACTAAACTGTCAAATACAGAACACAACATGGTGATTAAACCCCCCATTTTATAAACTAAAAAACATTATTAATTACATGATGTACTTTATTTTTGTTGTTGTAAAGTATGGCGTTTGAAACCTGCGCTTTGTGCAAAGAAAATCGCCGTAAAATTTTATATTATGGCGGCTTAAAACACCACCGTATTCTATGTAAAAAAATTATGGTGTAAAAAAAAAAGAGAGAAAAATACATTCAACCATCCTAAACTTTCTACCTTTTTACAAATGAACACCATGAATTTTCATTTTGTCCTAATTAATCCTTAAACTTCTATTGTTATAATAGATCATTTTGTTTATTATTAGTACGAGTTCAATGATTAATTACAATCAAATCTAAGGTTTCAAGATGTTTATTTGAAAAAATACAAAGTTCAATGTGATTTTGTACTATATTCCTAGAAGAAATAAAAGATCTATATTTTACTGATCATAATTAAATTAACCCAAAGTTAATAGAAGGATCTATTAAAATAATAGTAAGAGTTTACAGATTTTTTGAAAAAGAAGATGAAGAAGAAGAAATGAAGATCTTTTGTAAAACTTTTGTGTTGGAACCCAGATGATGACGATGACGACGACGATAAGGAGATGAAGATTTATATTAGATTAAGTTAATGTTAATTTTAATTTTAATTAGTAATTTTTATTTTTTAGTAATTAATAACCTTATCTTAAAATTAAAGAAAAAAGAAATAAAAATTCACCTCACATCATTAATTGACGTGACAGTGCCACGTAGGATCATATGTGACACACAAGCACGACGACAAAAGTTTTTTGACGAGAGAGGAACATCAAAACTTGCTCAAAGTTCAAGAACCATAAACTTATTTAACCCTTAAATTAAAGGATTTGTTGGTCTAAGGGGATAGATTATTATTCCTCCATTATATTAAATTAAAGGATCTCTCCATTGTAATTTATTTTGAGTTGGGTTTAGTTTTTATATATGGATGAGGTCAACGAGTCATGGACACATTAATATTTTGACATGCCCTAATTTCCATTGATATTGAGATAGGGAACTAGTGTCCAGACTTTCTTGCTAAATTGGGAGATAGATATGAAGATAGTTTGGTGAAAACTAAACATCAACACCCCACCAACACCCCACTATATGGAGTTTTATGCGCTTTTGCTTGTGGATTTTACATAGAAGACTTTCCTTAGGGTGTGTTTATGGGTTGAATTTTGAGGAGAGAGAAGGAAAATGGGAGAAGCCCTCCCCCTATTTGAGTGTTTTTCAAGAAAAGGGGAAAGCTTTGAGAAATTTTGGAGAACTCCTCAAAACTCCTTCAAGACTTTTCTCTAGCTATATTGTAGAGTTGCCCTGAATTGGGGGGGGGGGGGGGGGGTTTGTGAAATTTCGAGCCTCGAAACAAGAGGAGGGATTCCTCTCTCTTCCTCTCCTTCCCGTTCCCTCCCCTCAAAGTCTTCTTCTTTCCTCCCTCAAAAACTCCCAAAACACACCTTTAGAGATTAGTATTTCATTTGTTGCATTGTTTTTTGTTTCTCATTTACATCTATAAAGTTAAAACAAAATTAACACTGCACTTGAAAAATACAAATTAAATTATGTTTGTGGTATAAAAAAACACAAGATTGTTCACTTTTATTTATAAGGAGCTAATATTAAAACTTCCCTCACCCCAATTCTCACTTCCTATTTTCTAAAACAAAAAAATATACTCACTTTTTAAAAAACTCTCTCTCCCCTCCTCACTCTCACTCATCAAATCACCCTCACTCTCACTCACCCCTCTTCACAACACCCACTTCCTCTTCATCTTCTCACTTTCCCATTACCTTCATTTTCTTCTTCCTCTCTTCACCTCATTATATTCCAACCAAGGATCTCAAGTTCTTCACCATTTCATATCTTACCATCTTCTAGTAAGCTACCCTTACTTCGTCTCCTTGCATTTTAAATCTTCCCTTTTCCTCTGCGACGAAGCTCCGACCATTGTTTCAGAGCTTCTTGCAATGGGTTTTAAAATTCGGTAAGTGTTGTAGTGTACCGGGTTTTAAAATTCGGTATTTATTACGAAGAAATGTTTTGTAGGTTTTAAAATACAGTAGTAGAATACTGGGTTTGTTTAGTTTCAGGTTTTAGAACTTGGTAGCTGTTAAGATTTGGATTAATGTTTCGGGTTTTAAAACTCAATAGTACCAAAACCTTGAATTTGTGTTCCGGGTTCCAAAACCCGGTATGACATAAACTTTATTCATTGTTCCAGATTTTAGAACCCGGTATTAATTAGGATTGTTCCAGGTTCTAAAATATGGTAGTGATTAAAACTAAATATATATACTTGTTTTGTTTGCATTGTTGTTTGGTTTATCATTGTTTTAACTACCTCATATCGTTTATTATGTTGTAGTACTAAAATGGCTCGAACAAGAGGACCCTCATCCTGAGGGGTGGTCCTATACCAACTCGAGGTTCTGGTGATTGCGGTAGGGATGGCCGCAGAGAAGGATATCACGTACCACCTACAACACTTGTGCGTAGCAGGCTGTCCAGCAAGAGGAGCAGTAGACCACACATGTTGAGCCAACAACCCACCACCATAGCAAGATGTTGCGGATGCTGCGTCAGCTAGCAGCCCCACGACCACAACATAAGGCATTGTTTCCTGATGGGTTTGAGGACTTGTCCGTTCTAAGTGGCTTTGCGGACCATGTTGCCTCGTCTGTGTGGAAGGCGCTTTTAGGTGAGGAGGGATACATAGTTTGTTTTGTCAATTTTCCTTGATTATGTAGTTTTGTTTACGTTTAACTTATTATTGTTTTAAAAACTTTGCAAGGTTTTGTGTACCGTGGTGACTTGACAATGGCGAGCAATGGAAAAAATCTTGATCGATTAAGCTGTGAGAACATCCCGGACGTGCTTGAGGTGGTCCACATATCCAGTCTTTATCCGCTGCTGCTGTGCTCCCACCACATGGTGGATAAGGGTTTACTGATGACATTTGCTGAGAGGTGGTATCAAGAGACGTCTTCTTTCCATCAGGCCTTCGGGGAGGTGACCATCACATTAGATGGTGTGTCATTCTGCTTCACCTCCTTATCACTTGGACATTTTTCACGCTTCTAGGGATAGACCGAGCCGAGGAAGCCCTGAACTTGGTTACGTTTCTTTGTGTCTCTAGAGAGGAAGCATTGGCAGAGATGATCACCACTAGGTGTGTTATGATAGGTAATGTGATAGTAAATGCAGAGAGATAAATTGGCGATATGATAGATGATGTGATAGAAATGTAGAGAAAGACAAGAAGAAAAATGAGTGGAAATATGATGGAAAAGAAAGTGAAGTATAGATATATCAAAACTCAATTTACATATGAAACATGATACCCGATAGCCCGACATTTAGGATGATGAACAACCATCAAGCCATATCACTCATAAATCCCAATAAGCACTAACTCTTATCGGTCTGGAGGGTTGTGTACCTACCAGGCTCGCCCATGATAGTCTGACATTGAAAATAAGGAACAAGCACGAGCCATATCACTCCTAGAGCCCGATAAGCAATAATGCTTATGGGCTTGAAATGTTGCGTACCTACTAAGCTATCACCCACAATAGCCTGACATTGAAGACGATGAACGATGATGAAGACTTACATAAGCTAAGCCACATAGAAAGAAGATTATAAGCCGAGAGAGCCATAACCGCCAAAATTAAATAACCCCAAATCAATTAATCAATCATTATGTGACTCAATAAATAATAAAACACACAATAATTACGAGCATATCGGTAAAACCAAGAGACAACTCCAAGTCTAGGACCTCTTTAACATTGCTAGCAGAAGGTCCACAATCATTTCAAGGATTCCATTGTCGATGATAACTTTATTTTTAGCTTCCACAGGACAAGATATGGGGTAGTGGTTCATGGGGTGGGTGAAGAAAAATATGGGAGTCGTGATGACCCCTACACCCCTGTTCTTCATTACAACAAGTTCAAGCAGCCAGCCACACACTTCCATCAGTACTTGACCTTAGCCAAAAGGACAGATTGGTATACAACGATGCATCAATATATATATATATATATATATATATATATATTAAGTACCCCATTACCGAGTTATGAGACTAATTGTTTGAGACGCTGTGATCACATTAAGTGAATATGTTTCTACTCTATCTGTTACAAAATAAGACAAAAACTTTGTTTCATAATAACTATTCACTTAAAATTCAATAGAGTATTAATTGATATTTTTTCATATATTACTTCTATGATAACAATAAATGAGAAGGGATATAAATATAATTTAAATTAAAGATTAAAGTAATAAAACAAATACTATATTTAAAAAAATTAATACTATTAATACCATTTTTTATATGCCTATTTCTTCATTTTTACACAGTTATTTTGAATATGACACCATATTGTTTCAACGCGTTGATAAACTCTGCTGCTAGAAAGCGCAACACGATTCACCTCTCAGCGCTGGCAAACTTAGGCCATTGTCTTGCAAAACTCCTTTCCCTTTATGTATTGCAAGTCTAGTCATTTATACATGAAAATTCTTCATTTTTAAAGAATATCATCTCTATTTATGAAAATGAAAATGAAAATGAAATGCTTCCTATTCTGACTGACAACCACGTGTGCTTGTCCTTTGTCCTTTCTCAAATAATGTGCACATGTTGTAGCCCCATTGTGCCCTTTAATTTTGATTTGGTCATGGTGGAGGCTCCTCTTATCATGTCTGCTTGGGCATGCATTACTCATGGCTTAATTGAACAACCCACTCACACCTTTCAAAATCAAATTAAATTTGTCCATGGTGTATTCTTATTCTGCTGCCCAATAACAATATTAATTTCAAGATCCCAATTATGCACATCTAAATAGTGTATGAATGCGCAAAATAGAGTGGACTTGAATGCATTAATGATATACCTCAGGCTCATGCCAGTTACTCCCTCATTATATCAACAAATAAAGCACATATAAGTTAGTATTAGCTAACTTTGAGCAACAGTGGAAGAGTCATACATATGATCGATGTTGAGATTTAGAAAAGCTATGATTGGCCTTGATTTGATCCAAAGGAGAGTGGGGGGAATGGTGTTATAATTATTAGAATCTTACAAGAGTTGTTGTCACAGTTGCTAGGACCACTGCAATCTGCCTTTTGAGTATCACATTGGACCCACTGCATACACAAAATGTAGCTGCTGACTCTGCTAAAATAGCTTAATCTGTGAGTTTGGCCAAAAAGCATTCAAGCTCATCATACTTTATTCGTGTATATATTCATCTATATACTATATGTACATCATCTGAAACAAGGCATTTTGAGAGAGCAATGTTTGCCTAAGAATAGTGATCAAAACACTTTCTGGAATTATTTTGATTTTTAATATAGTTTTTCTTATAAATATGGTGCTGATGTAACAACTACTCATCTTGAGATAGGTGAGCTATCAATTCTGAGAGGCAATTCGATTGGCTAGTGTGAGGACAAGCATTCCCTCCCATGAGTTCCCATTTTAAGTTTTGTCCGTTTCTGACATAGCTGTCCTTAGACTACTTCCACAAAAGAAATACTATAACCTACCACACCCTTTAATTTTTCTGGTATTCAAAAGAATCACCACTTCCTCTTGATCATGTGTTATGCCTTCATTGGCTGACACCACACTTTGGTGATCAACCATCCAAAAGTATCCATTCCCATGTGAGGGTGCTCTCGGAAACAATAGAGATTAGAGAAATTAAAATGTACAAAGATCACTATGTGAAAATTGTTGAGACAATACATCCAATGCATCCATACTCTTAAAAGTAAGTATTTGAATTACATTATACCACATTCTAAAGAAATTCTAAAAAAAAGTATAAGATAAAATAAAAAAAACATAAATATAAGGGTTTAACATATTTATGAAGCTATATCAATATCTGTGTTTGATCCCTCCCCGCAAAAAAGGTTGCTATAGGTTTTTCCGTTTACACCAAGTTTTTATTTAGTCCCTGCCGGAGATCGGAGGGATTAAATAAAAACTTGGTGCAAACAAAGGGACCTATCGCAAACTTTTTTTCGGGGAGGGATCAAACACATATATTGGTACAATTTCAGGGATCTGTTAAACCATTAACCCTAGATATAAGCTTAAAGTGTTTCCGACCGATACATTTTCAAACAAGGAACTTGGGTCAATATATGGCCTTGGTCTCCCTCCATCTTCCTTCCCTATGCTAGGTAATGTGAGACTTCTTCAAGAGCTTCTTGACCTCCTTTTTCATTTACTTTACTTTACTGGGCAATGTGAATCTTCTTCTACCATTACAATCAACATCAACTATCTCTACCATAATTGTAATGGATCCATCATCTTCAATCTTCATTGTCTACATTGGCATTGGCAATCATAGTTCTCATTGCCTACACTAACAAAAAATACTATCATCCTCCAAATAGTATACTTCACTTGGAATTAAATCATCCAAGAATTTCACTTCACTTAGAACTAAATCATCTCAAGAATTTCTACATTTCGAAACCATGTTAAAATTTTATGGTGCAACTTTTATATTGACTTTCTCCACAAGTTCTTCCGCCATCGACATAACCTTACCATAACTTTGCATCGATGTCAACCAATGATCTTGCACTATCATGACACACCTAAAGAAGAATCACCGGTATAAAATTAAAGTATTTCCAACTTGAATATACTGGGTGACGTGAAACTTGTTCTACTATTACTATTAACCCCAACCCAACACGCTTGTCTTTACTGCCTGTTGAAATCTATAAAGTCTGGTCAATTCCTCATGAATTGTGCTTTGTAACTATTTTCCAACTCTCAATCCTATCACCCCAAGTGGGCGTGACCTTTTATAAATCTACATGTTAGGGCTAGGGTTATTCACCAAACTCTGACAAACTCTATTTTAAAGCTACCACTATCTCTTTCTCTACAATCGATCTACCACCACCTGTCCCGTTTTCTGGGTTTGTTTGGGATGAAATGAAGAGCTGAATACAAAGCCAAGTTTGTTACCATACACCGATTCAACTATAGAAGAGTTTTGCAATTGAAGATGAAAAAGAAGCAGGTGGTGGTGGTGGTGAAAAGAGATAACGGCAATTCATCATCTTCAAGGGGTAGAAATGTAAATATTCGATATGGGGAGTGCCAGAAGAATCATGCAGCTTACAGTGGAGGGTATGCTGTGGATGGATGCAGGGAGTTCATGGCTGTCACCGCAGGGGAAGGTACAGAGGGAGCTCTTACATGTGCTGCTTGCGGCTGCCACCGGAACTTCCATAAGAGGGAAGTGCAAAGTGCAGACTAAAGAATAGAGTCTGTGATTCCTGCTAAAGGCAAAAGAAAACAATCAAGGTAAATTTGTGTATTAAATTAACTGATTCTGAACTTTTCTCCTCATATTTGCAAGCTTTGATTGCACATAGAGAGATACTGATTCTTGTAAAAATATATTAAAAGAAATATATATTGAATTCTGGATTTATGCTCTTGGAATGTCATCCATTTGTTGACTTCTCCTTTTCTCTAATTTCTTCTTTCTTAGTTGTCATTTCTCCTTTTAATTGGATTTATATTAGAATAATGTTTTGCTCACCAATGAAACACACATTCACTTTTATGATATAAGGAGAAAAGAAAGAAAAATATGAGATATGATAGATGATGCCATAAGAATAGAAGAGAAAAATAGGAAAAGAAATTGAATGAAAATGAGATAAAAGAGAAAATGAAGTGTGAATAAATCATTACTCTTTTAATTTATCCTATGATATTGTGTTTATGACTTGGTCATAGGGTCCGTATCCGTAATATGCACAAGTTTAAAAAGTTTAAAATAGTTGAGAAAAATGAATATTTATAACGAGGAGAAAATGTTCAATATAATGTCTGTGTAAATGTTTTTTTATATAAACATTTAATTGATTTTCACTGCATTTCAAATTTATTTTTATTTTAACTGAAAATGAAAAAAGTAAAATTATTTCATCCTATATGACAAAACGTGAGTATATAAAGAAATATATGAATGTAGAATTTTATATGGAAGTATTATGTGGCGAGATTATTCAACTATGTGAAGTATAAAGGCTTGATGTGGCACACCAAAATAAGTTAGATATTGAGAGAAGAGTTTTGATAGATTAACACCGCACTTCCTTTTTTATTTTATTTCTACTCACTTTCTCTTTTTATCTCTTTTTTTTATTTATATCACATCATATATTATATTATTTATTTTTCTTTTTTTTTTATATTACTCCAAGTGTAAGCGGATTTGAGTGTGAAAAAACTTTTTTCCTATACAAAATTGCTGCTAAGCGACCCTGATGACTCTTAAAATTTGAGCTAGCGTTTAATATAATTCTACCGTAAAAACTAAGATGGTATTAGAGATGATGATGAGTAAGATGTGATAACTTACATTTGAATGAGAGAATACTGATAATCCAAGTAAGACTTGGTATGTCACATTCAATAAGTTTTGGTTCACACCACATCTCCACCTTATGAGAGAAATGAGGAAAAAAGAGAGAATGAGTGATTGATAGGTAATATGATATAAATTGTAGAGAAAGATAGGAAGAAAAATGAGTGAAAATTAATTGTAAGATATAGTAGAGTATGAACATATCACAACTCTTTCGCATTTGAGTGAGAGAATGTTGAGAAGATAAATGGTAGCAACACTAACTTTAGCACATTCTTTATAAACACTCTTTTATTGATCGGTTGAAGTTCATATAGTACACTATAAATATGGGTCCCACTTCCAATTTATAGGACCCACATCAATTTCAACCAAACAACGAGAGATTGTTGAAAAGAGAGTGTTAAAGCGGAGTAAACCTCCATTATGGTCCCTGAAAGTGCAGACGTCGGTCCTTATACTTTTTTGACCCACCATATCAGTCCTTGAAAGTGCAGACGTCGATCAAATCCGTCCTTTTTCACGTTTTCCGTTGGTCCCTGAGACGGAAAAGTTCATATGTCACGTTTTTTGCAACGCTGACCATCCCACATAGATAAAGAATTAAATAATGAAACTTTCACGGTTAATTTAGTCCCTCATTAATTCTTTGTTTAAAGGACTCTAATTAATTCTAACATAAGTTAATTTCATTTAACAAATAATAAAATAATCAAAACCCACAAAATTCATCATCTTCATCTCCTTCTTCCATTATCTTCATCATCTTTAAACCTAAAAAACCAGAATTTTTTTTCCAAAAAGGCCCAAAAATCCCATAAATTCATCACAAAATATTCTTCCTCTTATTCTTCTTCTTCTTCTTCATCATCATCTTCTTAACCCCAAACCAATATAATATATATGAGTAAACCTCCAAAATCTTAAAATCTCTCATGAATTGAACAAACAACTTGCAATGGCCTAGCAAGCTCCATCGACTTCTCAAAAAAACAAAAAACCCAAAAATACAAAAGTCTAGAATCTCAACCCCAATCCCACCACCCCAACCCCAACCATACCGCGCATACACTATTCTTCGGAAAGTACCTTCATATTTCAAAACAGAGTTCGTCGGAACTTAGCCGGGAATCACCATCCACGACAGCTCGCAGCGGAGCTCGGCAGCGACGGGAAAAGCTATTGGATCCTCTTCTACTCATGGCAAGGATCATCGTGGTGGTGTTTGTTTCCTCAAATGGCGAATGAGTCGGTCAGAAAACCCATTTTAAGGCGACAGTGGTGGCGATTGACGGCGGCAGAACGACGAATTGACTTGGGGGTTTTGTTGCGGACCTCACAGGGAGTCCAGTGGTGGTGCCGATTTGTCTATTGGCCTAGTAGTTTGGCTGGAATCGAGGAGAGAAGGTGGTGGTAGTGATTTTCTCCAAAAACAGAATGAAGAACAGTGTTGGTGGTTCGACCATGGCGAGGGGAACGGTGGTGACAGTGTTGTCTCGGTTTCCCAGGGCCGGGGCTTGGTCATTGAGGTGGTGGTTTGGCTCTGATTTGACGGAGGGAGGAAAGGAAGAAGAAGATATGGTTCGAAGTTGAAGGTTTGGATGGTGGTGGGTGAGGAAATGCAGAGGATGGTGAAATGACAGAAAGGGAAGAGCAACAGAGAGATGGTGAGGGTAACGATTTAGGTTTATTTACGATATTATCTGAATTTATTAAAATAGGAAGATTAGTAAATTGAGTTTATTAGACTAGTAATTTAGGTTTAATTTAGTGTTAAATTAATGTTAATGATGTGGAATTAAAAAAATAAAGGAGAAATCAGATAAAATCCAAGTCACTTCACTTCAGGACTAAATTGAAAATCCACGTGTCAAAGAACGTGACACATGGACTTTTCCGTCTCAGGGACCAACGGAAAACATGAAAAAGGACAGCTTTGACCGACGTCTGCACTTTCAAGGACTGATATGGTGGGTTAAAAAAGTATAAGGACCAACCAGTCATAAGTGAACACTTTTAGGGACCAGAATGGAGGTTTACTCGTTAAAGTGAGTGTTGCTAGCACTCCTCGAGTTGAGAATTCAAGTGTCAGTTGAAGCCTAATATTTAGACACGACAGTCAAACCCGCACCTTTTTATAATACTCTTTTATTAATTGGTTGAAGTTCATAGAGTACACTAAAAATATGTGTCTCACTTCCAATTTATAGAATCCACATCAATTCCAACCAACCAATGAGAGATTGTTGAAAAGTGGGTGTCGCTAGCACTCCTGGAGTTGAGAATTCAAGTGTCAGTTGAAGCCTAATATTTAAACATGACAATCAAACCCGAATATGTGGATTTGGGTGCTAATGTCCACCCCGATGTAATAATTACAAATTTAAATAATAATATTTAACTCATATTTTACTAAAAATCTGATTTAATTCTTAACTTTTTTATATTTTTAAGATTCTCAACGTGTATTTTTATAAATTATTGAACCAAATTTGTGATGTATGATATATATATATATATATATATATATATATATATATATATATATATATATATATATATATGAATGACAAAAATTAAATAAAAAATTTAGAAATAAAGAGGATATGAGCCTCCCGCTGGTTTTCCCAAGCAGACATGGCAGATTTGAGTTTTATATTTTCATGCTCACATTTCTCAAATTCGCATCCGAACTCATCCCACTCTTAGGGATGATGAGAGCTAAACTCAACCGCAGCGCCCCTATTGTCATGCCTACATATTGTAAGAAAATGAAAGTGTTAAGCATATAGTAAAATTTGTCCTTATGCCATAAATAAATTTATGAGAATATCTCTATTATACGAAATATTACTTCTAACTTTAATATAAAATATTTTTAAAATAAAATAATTAATATTATATTTACTATTTTGTTAATTAATATATTTAAATAAGAAATAACAATTAGTACCAATTTAATAAATAATCATAACTTATTTTCATATAAGATATTTATCCCGTGATCCGACAATTTTCACTCCACAACATATTTTTATGTACTTTTTTATTCTGAAGTAATGTATTTTTTAGTTTTTTCTCAAGGAAATGTTTTAGTTTAATAATAACAATAGAATGAGCGTAATATATTTAAAGAAATGTTAACATATAAATTCAAAATTGTATGAGTACATTATCACTTAAGATATATGTTCCTCCTCAATCTAGACTGGTGGAGCCCCTTTGACTATGTTGGTGGTGCACGGCCTTGGAAAGTTGTTCCGACACAGTGAAATTGCATTGGCACGACAGGGAGGTACCTGCAAAGTCACTCATATGCTCAAGTCAGTGAAAGAAAATTTCAAATTACGTCATAAAAAACAATGAATTAGCAAAGTGAGTAGTGTTTACGTAAATGAACAATCAAACATGTGTTTATAGACATGACATGGTGATGGTTTTATTCATGACTCCAAGTCTTTAGGAAATCTTAGTGAATGACTTTTGAGATGCTGGTCACCTATGAATAACCTTCAGATGTTTCATTAATCATGTCGGTTGTGTCCGTTCGGCCGGTGTCTTGATGAAATGTCCCTTGTTTCACCCATTTCGGTCATCCAACATATTATTCACTTAGTTGTGAGAACTTTAGACCAATTAAGATGCTATTGACCCTTTTAACCATTTGGGCATGTCCTAATATAAGTCTCATGGCTTCACATGCAATGCAATGTAATAGTTAATCAATTCTTAACCAAAATGAAGTGCATATCTAGAATGATGGCGGTGATCTGAAATGGTTTTAAGACGACCATTCCTTTTTGGGCGGTTTTGGGGAAATTCAGAACACTCAAATTAGGAAAGGGCTTAGACCACTCTCCCTCTCTTTCTCTTTCCTTCCCCTCAGAGGCTTCCCATTTTCCCTTAAAAACTCACAAACAAAGCCTAAACTTCTGGCACAATGGTGTAAGCATTAGAAACGTAATGCAAAGTTTTAATAAGTGCGCATGCTCACAGTCACAGGATGGTGAAAATATATGATCCATGATAAGCAATTGTTGAGAGCTCTATGAAATCTTAATCACGAAAAAAAATCAAGAATCAAGAGATAACAAAGGCAACTTTTCTTCGCGGCTGCTTTTGCGAGTTTCGGGGGCACGATCAAAGAAGATGAGAAGCTCTCGCCTGACGCACAATTTCAATAGGTGGGGGAAATAAGGAGGAGAGAGGAAGGGTGGAGGTTGAAGAAGCTGCCAAAAGGTGGTGTTAGGGCGTTGAGGAAGAGGAAAAAAAGGAAAGAGAAGAGAGTAAGACAACTGATAAGGGTCAAATTTGCATAGATTTAGATTCTTTTATTGACACTTATTTTGATCGTTTAATGAATATTCTGTGTTAAACTCCTCTAATTTTGTATATATTTGGAATTCTACCAAGAATGAGTATGTATTAGATTTTATTATATTTTATGTCCATTTTTTATGTAGGAATGAAGTTTTGGATGAGATTTTCATAAAGACAGAAAGAACTGGGTAAAGAGTACAAGTTTTTGGTTGCTCAACGACCCAGGACAGCCGCTCAGTGACCAGAGAACCCTCTCCTCTCTGGCCGCTTGGCGCCTCAGGACAACCGCTCAGCGAGCAAAACACCTTCTATGGCCGCTTAGAGATACAAGACAGCCGCTGAGCGAGTAAGGCAGCTAAGGAAACCCAGGATTGAAGAAACAGGTCGCTCAGCGACCTGAATAAGTCGCTCAACGACCTGTGCAGAACAGAATGCCTATAAAAGCACGTTCGTCCAGAACAGAAAGGAGTGTAGTTTTCTAGTTAATTTTGGATTCTAAGACCAGAGCTCGAGTTAGGAGAGGATCCTAGAGAGAGGAAGCAAACAAGGAGAGAGAAAGGAAGGTTTCTGAGCACCGGTATGTCACTGTCAAGTGGGAACACGTCGTCGAGCTTCCAGTCTTCCATATTTCTTCTTGTAAGCTTGTAGTATCCATGAATATGGATAACTAAACCTCTCTAGTTGGGATTAGTTGTAGTCTTTTGACCTCTCTGATGTATTTTTACTGATACTTCATATATAGATCAATGTTTCTATGAAATGTTTCAATGATTTACCGTTTGTCTAATGCTTGTTTTGGATTGATCACCTAGAACATGATTATGGATTTGATAGGATGGTGAGAACTAGCTATTTAAATCTAAACTAGGTAACGTCATCTAATGATTCTAATGCCTAGGGATGAGGTTAGATCATTAGTCCATTCAAACATCTATGTCTAACGCTTCTTGCTTTATTAATCGATCAAGGGATTGAAGGTTAATTTAGTTGAGTTGATAATCTTCTACGCCGGAGGACTGGGTAGTAAGATAAGAACTGATGTGATGAAACCAACAAATGACAAGATTTATAAATGAACTTAGGGAATACATTAAGGTCAATCGGTGAAAACTAGTCCCAACTGTTTCTTTAACTGTTCAAACTTCGTTTCTTTGTTTATAGTTTTGTTAAAACAATTTCAAACAATCTTTCATTTTATCCATTGTTTAATTAATTACATTGAAGAACGACATTTGTACCGCAATTCTCTGTGGAGTCGACAATACCCGTTGCTATACTACAATTGAGTCTTGAACGAGATTTGATAGTAGATAAATGACAATTTATAACTTTGTTCGGTACGTAAGTAAGTAAAATCTCTCTTCACCAACAACCTAGGATTACTACGTATATGGGTGATTGGGCAAAAATTAAGAAAAGTAAGCACTGTGACGTCATAATGACTTATTTCAACTAAAAAAATTGAGGGACCAAAATCTATGGAAAAAAATTCGAGGGGCCAACAAAGACTAAAAACATATTTAACCCAACAAAATTTTACAATTCAATCGTCTTAATGCATTTTCATGTGTTTTGAGGGGGTTAAAAAAACTTGTTTGCATTTAATGAGTTAAACTTCGATGTACTCTCTTTCTTCTTTATTATAAGAATCAAATAACTATTTTACGCTTCTTAAAAAATTTAGTTAATGTAGTTAGTAGCATTAAATTTATTTACAGTTATATAAATTTTTCAAAATTTCTCATAACCCATTTTTCTTCATTTCTATGCACCACTCATGCTCTCAAGAGTGGAAAGAGAGAAAGTTCATTTAAATAGATGTATTCTTGTCAAATTGGTTCTTATAAAAAAATAAAGATATACCTCCAATTCAGTTCTTATAATAAGGAGCAAAGAGAGTAACTCACTACCAAGATCATTTACAAATCCAACATAAGGCATAATGTTTTGATTGAATGCGCGCATATGTCATAATGGATAATCAAATATTAATTTTATTTCTAAAAATTCAAATAAAAAAATACATTATTCCCCTCACACTTATCTTTTTTTATTGGTTTTTACGTATATCACAGCCCCTTCAGTATAAGGTTCTTAGTCCCTCCCAACAAATTCATCACACTCATCTTATTTATACTAATTAGTTTACTTAAAATGAAATTATTTAACACTTAAACAACCCCAAATAGAAAGGCAAACATTCACGAGCATCAAAGAAGATAAAATCCAGTATATATTTTTCTGACATGGGGGAAAAATTAAAATATCATGAACTTTGTATTCTGTATTTGATAACTAACAATATCGTAATCTATCCAATTGGCGTCTTCCTACAGTTAGAAACAATGCTGGCTCAATTTTCCAGCTGACAGACACATAGACTCAAATGGGAACTAAAGGCAAATTAAACTCAAAAAACCAACCAACCTCCTTTAGAAAGCAAAGAACAATGTCTTTGTCTTTGCAAATTCTCTTGAAATTTCTCAATTTGTAATAAAAGACATGGCCAAGGCATGTCAACATCTATTGTGAATTGGGTCTGACCCTTTTCGAACTGTTCTTTTGTTTGATCGATTAGGATCAAATGCCATTGAAGGTGCAGGCGCCAACTCCAGCTTTGAACTCAAGTCCTCCATTGCAACAACCTTCAGGACACGAAAGCTTCTAACAAATGGCAATTGTCCCTCTTCCCATCTCAGAGCAAGGTCTTTGCTTCTCAGGCCAACAACATTATATGGTTGAGAAGCTAAAATCCCAACACAAACTAAAACAAAGAAGCCTCGAAAATTCAAGAGACTCATGCTCTTTTTTCTGTTGTGGGAAATGTGGAATAGCAACAGAAAATTCAGTATTTTGAAGCAAATTAGAAAGAGGGCATAGGTAATATTGTGCTTGTACTGCAACTCCCCTGTTTCTTATGACTTGTGCTTGAAAGTTATCTTCTATATGGGTGTTGATTAAGAAAGCAAAAAGCATGAGAAGCCTAGAAAATATAGGCAAGGATATTTAAGATTCACCTCAATCATAAGCATGCTCTATAGAAGCTTATTAATAAGGCTGTTTTAGAAGACAATGACAGGTTTTGAATAAAAGTTAATTGGAACAAAACAATTCCCTTGGGAAGCCAAGTATCTTTTCATTCAGTTTCCCTACATTCCTATCATTTGCCTTGCTCTTTTTTACCAAACAAAGACCAAACTCAGTGCCTTGAATTGAACACTTTATTAACATGCCAAGTCAGCAGAACTTGCTGACATGTCCTTGTATAAATTGTATCTTCTACCATGTTTGGTTTCACGTTTAGATCTTCCAAAATCAATTCTATCACAAAAGCCAAATATATACGGTGTATCAACTATCAAGCTACTATGATTCTATACACACATTGCTTAATTGAACCATTCAGAATGGTAGTGCAACAGAGATAAGATAGCCATTAAAAGCAGAGAAATTTTGGAGAAGGTAGGGAATGGCTACCACACCGGAAAAACAAACCAACCAATAAGTATCTTTTATGTTCCGAGTACTTTATTTATAAGAACTACCTTTAGAATTCCAAGCTCTTCTCTCCATGCAACAAAAATGGCAGTCTCTCGGTTTCTTGTGCTTAATGGAATTCCTTTATGCTTTTTTGTTACCTCTCTTTGGATTACTTAGCCCCCGAAACTTCATTCAAAGTTTTAAAGAAAACGTTTGTTAGCTTCCAAGTATGACCATCTTCTTCCTTTATTTTTCTCTCTTATCCATGATGACCACACTTAATACTCTTCCAACCAGAATCCTAATATCCTTACCCTCTTTATCTTTTTTATATTTCATAAATTTATGCTCCAATTGACAAGATAATTTATATGATTCATCACGATAAGATGGAAGAGAATCTAAGAGCGAGAGAGGGGTGGGGGATTGAAGTGGATGGGACAAATTCTAAAAACATAATCAGCTACTAAGATACTCTTTCAGACCCACCACTTTAGAGATAGTATGTATTAAAGTAAAAGAATATCTCTTATACTCTACTCTTTCACCAGAATGGGCGACTTGGATAAGGATCACAGAATTCGAGTCACAGTGCATGTACGGATCAAAAGACTTGGGCTTGTTCTCCTAAAGGGGCGATGTAGTTGCTAAAGAGTCGTTGCAGTTTTAGATAATTTGTGTTGAATAAATATGCAAAACGCATGACCCCCATACTCGGTACTTGTAGCCATGTGGTCATGGGCGATTACGCAATATGCTAGGGTTTTTTATGCATATTTAGACAACTCACTATAGAAAACCTCATGTTCACTCGAATACTGGAAAAGATTGAGCTTGGAATTCACCCTTATTCTTATCTTAGTCTTCCGGAGCTCACATCATGAACAATTTTCTTTCATTGTTTGATGTTTCTTTCCATGCTTGATGCTACCATTGGTCATATGATGATTCCTAAGGTTTACTAGTTCATAGATTGGAAAATTGCTATGAATTGGTGTTGTTTAGTTGTTATAAGGGGAAAGACACTCATGTCTTGAGTTTGCTGATTCTCTAAGCTTCATGTATCTGTTGGTCATGTCATGATGCTTTGCATATCAATTGGGCAATTTATGTAGGTTTCGTAAAAAGGGAAACCACCCAAGGCATCATTGATCATCCTAGGAAACAATTCTATTAGGGTATGAACTACTAGGGTATGGATATCTTCATTTGAGAGATAAATTCTTTCGAATGAGAGTCAACAATACTCACCACTAGGATATGATTGTCTTAGGTTAGGAGTCAAAGGGATCTTCCAAGTCACAGCCGGAGGTGCTAACCCCAGCTTAAGATATGATTTTTAGGTTATGAGCAGAGCATTGTGTATGTTTCATTGAATGGGTGTGTGCATTAATGCATTGGTACAATTATCTAGAGCATGAGGGATCTGCTCTAGTAATTTTGATCAATAGGTTTGTTGAGAAATCCAAAATTGACTTAAGATATGACCAAGATAGTTCTTATATGTGAGAAGACAATCCTCAACTCTTGAGCTAGCTTTTAGGTTGAATTAATCCTCTCAAATTCTAATAATGTATCAACATCTATCCTAGACTCGTTAAAGTGGAGATCACCTGTATATATGGCACCCACAAATATTCATTCTCGCATATCGTACGCTCCAGATGTTCATTCCTGATGTGAGGGGGTGAGAAGTCCCACATTGATTAGTGATATGACCAAGATATCCCTTATATGTGAGAAAACAAGTCTCAACTCTTAGCTAGCTTTTGAGTTGAGTTAGACCTCTCAAATTCGAAGAAGGTTCACTTAACCTAAGAAATTTGTAAGTTGTTAGCTCTTATTGACATTTTTAAAGGGATTGCCCTTATATAGAAGTGTTTGAGTTGAGAACAAGTGATAGGCTAAGTGAAATCAACTTCTAAATATATTTTTCTTCTTTATTTTCCTCCGTTTAACACATTTTAACATTTTCTTTATTTTAAAAAATAAAATAATTACACTTTTGGTCCGGAGAGAGTAATCACTAAACATCAACACCCCGCTTTTATAATTAGGAACAAAAGGAGTAATCACTAAACATCATCTTCCCGTTTTCTTAAGAGCTTTAGACGCTTTTGCTTGTAGATTCTACATGCACTAATTTCCTTAGAGACTAGTATTTCTTTTGTTTCACTGTTTTCTCTTCTCATTTTTATTTAAAAAGATAAAACAAAAATCATCTCTGCACTCAAAAAATAAAAATTAAACTATTATTTTTTTGGTGTAAAAGAACACAAGACTCTTCTTTACTTTTCTTTATATGATGGACCTGGATGTATTTTTGTCAATAACCTATGATGTTTTTGTTTGGATGGGCCTCCCCTTAATGGGGACAAGAAGCCCAATTAGTTGGTTTGCGAAGAAATGATAGGGCAATCGCGCTCCCGTTATATACGGTTCGTGGTTTTCAAAAAGGGTTTTCAGTTAAAACTTATCATGGCGGAAGCAACTGCACCGGTTACCGAAACTGTCGAGCCAACCACCGCGGACGCTGCCGCCGTAGACATGGTTGTCGATTCAGCAACGAACGGCGAGTCCAACTTGAAGCGGGGCAGAGAGGATGACGAAGAAGAAGAGGGTGCTTCTAAGATTCCGAAGGTGGATGAGGAAGAGTTGAATGGAGAGGAGAAAGAAGGAGAAGAACAAGAAGAAGAAGAGAAGAAGAAACCATCAGGTCCCGTGAAATTGGGTCCCAAAAGCTTCGACTCTTCCAAGGAGATGTTCGATTACTTCTACAATTTCCTTCATGCCTGGCCTCCTTATGTCAATCTCAACAAGGTAGTTCCACACTTTTAATAGTTGCCATTTCTAATGTGTCTCATACCTCATGTCTTGATTTTATCGTTATTAATATGTTCACTAAGTTTATGTTTCTGTTGTCTGCTAAATTTTCAAGTTTTTTTTTCTTTTATATCCATATTGATTTTGATTGATTTGTCTCTATATATTGTGCCCTGTTTTTTTCTGTGACTTTAAAATTGAGTCTTAAAGTTTATAAAACTATAAATTTCAGTCACTGGTTTCTGTAAACTGCACAACAGCTTTGATTTAAAAGGGTAGCTAATATATTGATTGGATGAATTTTGGATTGAATCATAATCAGGCGCTAAACTAGAAAAAATGGGTAAGGAGTGTGAAAATTTAACACATTAAGCATATTAACAGTTGCTAACTGGAGAAGGTAGTATAAAAGTTTTGACTTGGGACAAATACAGCATTTTAATATTCTTCTATATGGAGTAAAAATAAACCATTAATCTATTCATGATGCATTAAGCCATCCTAACCATCATCGTAACCATCCATGACCTATTTAAATGGATGAATGTCTAATCCATCTAAGACTATTTTAAAGGACAGGGTGAATGGACATTCAACTCATTATGAAATCATATTTAAAAAGCACTCTCACACACACTCACTCCCTCTGTGAGACCTTCAGCCCGTTTGGATGAGAACCAAAGAACACTTATTGGAGCTTATCTACTATCCGTTTGGATGCAAACCAAAGAGAACTTGTTAGAGCTTATTTAGTGCATTTTCTAGTAGATAAGCTCCAATAAGCCTGTATCCAAACGGTCTCCTAGTACTTTTTCCAGTGGATAAGCTTTGTATCCTAACAGTCTCCTTATCACTAATATGCGAATAAGATGTTCCATGGACAGTGGGTTTAAAAAAGAGTTAAGGAGTTATTGAATGGAAAGGAAGGGATATCCATTAATCATTCAATAGCTGCTTCCGTTGATCCTTCAACCAACCTGTTAACTAATATAGACCAAACCCATGTAATCTATTATTATAATTGGATAGATGGACCTGATTGATGAGGATTAGTGAGTCTGATTGCCTCCCCTTGTATAGGTAAAAGAAGAATCTGCTATCTTAAGTTTTTGACATTTTTGCATATCATATGACTATACTTGTGTTATTGTTGGCTTGTTACAACTTTGGCATGTGTTTCCTTCATTGCGGAATCTATTTATTTTGTTTCGCAGTTTCCTTTTCATGTGCAGTCCCTCTTTTTCTTGTGGGTTGGGGGGTTGTGAGATGGTTTTCGATGTCACCAAAATGTCACATGACAATTCAATTTCACGACTACCTTATGGGTAGCATGAGTTTTAAATCAGTTCAAGTCTGAGGAATGTATCTTGGTGATGCAGTAGCCAAGCCTGAATTTACTTTGTAGTTCGTACTGAATTTACTCTGGGTTATTTTGTGTGGCAGTATGAACACATGGTGTTACTGGAATTGCTTAAGAACGGCCACTCGGAGCCTGATACAAAGATTGGCGGAGGAGTTCTTGCTTTCCAAGTCCGCAAGCATCCTATGTGGAAAAGTAGGTGCTTCTTCCTCATCAGGGAGGATGAATCTATTGATGATTTTAGCTTCCGTAAATGTGTGGATCATATCCTTCCATTGCCAGAAGAGATGCAATTGAAACCTGGTGTTAACAGGGCATTAGGTGGTCCTGGTGGAGCTAAGCGTCACGGTGGAAAGGGAGGTGGTGGTGGTGGAAGAGGAGGTGGAGGTGGACGTGGACGTGGTCGTGGCTATGGGAGAAGGGGAAAATCACATTGAGTGCAATGGTTACTGCATGTCTTAGTATTGTCTTAAGATTATAATGTTTTTTGTACACTGAACCAGATTATTTCATGTTTTATATTTCTGATAGTAATGTATTATTCAGTTATTGGCTTTTTATTATATGCGCTTATATTTCAGCCCTGATCCTTTCTTGATGCCCTCAATACAATTTTAGTTGAGAATAAGCCAATAGGGAATTTGGCTTATTCAGTCATTTGTATTATACAATGGTAGAATAATTGAGAGTTTTTCCATGAAAGGATTCAAAGGTGTGGTTTTACAGTTATTTCTTCAAATTGTGCCTCAAACAGTTTTCTACTGGTTCCACGTTCTATCGTCCATTACTATGCGGTTTAGCTTCTTGTTTGTGTAGTTGAAGAAAATCTTTGTCCTATTCTCATGAAAAAAAAACTAATTATGAATAAAGTTGATTATTATTAATTATTTTTAACTAACTTAATGTCTATCTTCAAATAACTCAAAGTTCACTTGAGATGGTTAATTTTAAGATAATAATTATTATAATTTTATTTAAATATACTAATAAGTAAAGGATGAGAAAAGTGCAGGTGTTGGTGTCTTTCTCTTATCTTTAGTTACTTATCATCTAACTCATCTTTTAAACAATTTTGCATATTATTTCTTTATAGATTGAAATTCACGTATGTCCCTATAAAAAACATAGGGTTAATGGTATGGTAGGTCCCTGTGTTTGTACCCAAGTTTGCGATAGGTCCCTCGCCGGATTTTTTTTTATATAAGTCCCTTAGTTTGCACCAAGTTTGGATTTAGTCCTCGCCGGAGACCGGAGCTCCGGCAAGTGCTTACGTGGACTGCGGACTGTATTATTAACGATGACGTGGAATTTTTAAATTATTTTTGAAATTCCAAATAACAAAATTCATTATAAACTTAAAACCCCTAAACAATTCTAAATCCTAAATTAACTCCCAAACACATAAACCCCCAATTTCATCAAACCTAAATTAGAAACCCAATCTAAAATTTCAATTGCTTCTCCCTGCTGCTGTAAAATCGTGAGCTTAATATAAATGTTTTTGTGAGAGAGAGGGGGGGAGGAAGAAGGATCTAGAAACAGGGAGAAACAAGGAATGGTGAGAGAGGGAGAAAACAGAGAGAAGCGGCAGCGAGAGGGAGAGGGAAGAGCGACGACGCCGAAGCTTTGGTGGCGAGGCGCGGCGACGGTGGTGACCGATGACGGTGGCCGGTGCGATGGCGGCATACGAGGAGGGAGGCGGTGGCGAGAGGGAGAGACAGAGGGGAAGAAAGAGATCAAGGGAAAGAGGAGATCGAGACAGAGAAGGAGAGAGGAAGTGATGGCAGAACAAGGCGAGGTCGAGAGCGGCGCGGGGAGGCGAGGCCGGCGGCACGGCGCTGCGACGAAGGAACGGCGTGCGAGGGGATGCTGCTGTTCGAAGCTTTGGGTGTCTGGGTTTGAGGTTCAAATCTGTGTTTTTTCTGGGTTTGGGGTCTAGAATCTGTACTTTTTTGCTAGCTTTAGTGTTGAAATTTGGGTTCTTTCTGGGTTTGGGGTTCAAAATTGACGCAGTGTGTTTTTTTTTTCTAGGTTTGGGTTGAAATCTAAGCTTCTTGTTTGTAATCTAAACTTCTGGATTTAAGCTTCATTGAATCTATTCACCTTTGCTAGGTTTGGTGTTGAAATCTTCTTGTTTAATTTTTGAAGATTGAGAGAATGATGTTGAAGATGAAGATGGAGGAGACGAAGATGTTGATGTCCTTGGTGATGAGTTATTGTTTTTATTTCCTGGGCTTTTGATGGAGAAAATGAAGATAATGATGTTGAAGAAGACGAACATGCTAGGCTTTTCTGAAATTGAAAGATGAACATCATAGATTTTTCTGGGTTTTTAGATTGGGTTTTTAATTTAGGTTTGAGGGGATTGGGGGTTTATGTGTTTGGGGGTTAATTTAAGATTTAGAATAGTTTAGGGGTTTTAAATTTAAAATGAATTTAATTATTTGGAATTTCAAAAATAATTAAAAAATTCCACGTCATTGTTAATAATACAGTCAGCAGTCCACGTAAGCACTTGCCGGAGCTTCGGTCTCCGGTGAGGACTAAACCCAAACTTGGTGCAAACTAAGGGACTTATATCAAAAAAAATTCCGGCGAGGGACCTATCGCGAACTTGGGTACAAACACAGGGATCTACCGTACCATTAACCCAAAAACATAAATGGAGAGAAATAAAAATATAATTTAAAGGTTAAAATAAGAAAATAATTAGTAAAATGTTTTAAAACTTAACTATTTTAATTGTATTTCTTAGTATGTGTGTTCCTTTTCTTTCTTGATGAGTATTTTGAAACGAAGGGAACTCCATTTCAAAATAACTGTCCACCTAGAGAGAATTTTTTTGTTCAAAATATCTGTTTGCTTAGATTTTCAAGAAAACATTATTTAATATTTTTCCAAATAATAACCTATCAGAAGAATAAATGTGAGGATATAAAAATCAAATGGCAAAATAGTAGGCGTGGCAATGTGGGCTAGGCCAGTTGGGCCCGCCATTTTTAGTGGGTTGGGTTGGAAAATTCAGTCCACATAACCACTTCGAACCCACTTTTTTGGCCCGCTTTTTTGGCGGGTTTGACGGGTCGGGCGTGGGACAGCCTGTCGAGCCTGCACCATTTTTTTTACTTTTTTTTAATGGAACATATTTTTTTACTTAATTTTTTTTTGTTATTCATATAGATTTAAAGACTAAAGAGGGACAGGACGAGGGATGAAGGATCAACTTTTTTGAAACTTTGTTGCAAAAGTATGAATTTAATTATTTCAATTGTTATATGTAGATGATGATGGTGATGATGAAGGTTTGAAAGATGGTGATGGTTGTAGTAATGGGAAAGAGGCCACTTCCAATATCTAATGTTTTGATTGGAATTTAGACTATGTTAAAACTTAGAATTTTAAACTAAAACTTTGTTATTGTGAAAATGTATAACTTTGTTGGTTTGTGCTTGCTTTTATTGTTTTAAAAGACAATTATGAGTTGTGACTTATGACTTGTGTTATTTGTGTATTTTTGCAACTTGTGAAAATGTAGAACTTTGTTGGTTTGTACTCGCTTCTCATAATTATTCTTAGGTGAAGAGTTATGGTAAACACAACATTCGCAACACAGCAAGCAGTAATTGGAGATTTTTCATCAAAACAATCTTCAATCAGAGTGCTTCCTCATTTTTATTTTGTTCACTACATTTTTATCAAATCAATATATCTTAGCTATGACAGTAATTCCAAAAACGTTAAAATCATAATTAAACTGAGATGAAAATGAATTAGCAAGTAGAAATTACTTTTTTTCCCCACTACATTGCATTTTAGTGGGCTAGCTCGTCAAAATGTGGGTTGGATTGAGACTTTCAACCCATATACCAAAAGTGGACCAACCTAACCCAACTCGCATTTTGGCTGGCTTTTGGCGGGTCGGGTCTGGCCCGCCCTGCGAACCCATATTGTCACCCCTAGAAAAGGGAAACAAATAATACTTTCCCAAAAATTAAGAAAATTAATTATATTTATTAATATACGTGTTTTTTTCATAATTAATTATATTGTTTTTAGCCAAGGGGTTGGCTAAATGACCCCATGATTAATTGGGGTTATTCAACCTCATGTCCACATAGACCAATAAGATTGTGTTATTTATTTTATTTATTTTCACATTACTTTTTAATTTTAATTATGAGACAATCTTATTGGTTTATATGAGCGTGGGGTTAAATGACCCCAATTAATCATGAGGTCATTTATCCAACCCTAGCCAATATTTTTCTTACATAAAGAATTACTACAATTTTGGATAGTTAAAGACATAGGTTGAGCGAATCTAATCCAGAAGATCCATGGACAAGCCAATTAATCATCGTAATTCGTAAGTACGAAACAATCAATTAGTAACTCACCACCATCACCAAGTACTCTCATAGCAGTAACAGAAACGAGTAAATAATTGGTATTTTTTCCGTTACATCTAAATGGATAATAATTGGTATAATATATTTTTTGTGAGTCCATTTCATTGGCCTTCCTTTAAAACAATAAACGCATAAATTAATCAATTTAGTGCAACAAATGGGGAAGAATAAATAGCTTTCCACTTCGTTTCAATAGTAGTAATGAACAACAACTAATTAGTGGAGAGATTAAAATGATTTATCGCATTGGTAATTAGTCCCAAACGTGTTAAAAGTTCAGGTCTTTTGCTTACAAGAAAACAATGTGGCAGGCACCCATGCATTACATGCAAGCCCAGGAAGCCCTAGACTCTGGAAACTTAATTACCATATCTATTGAATCATGATGCATGCTACCATCTAGTACTACTAATTAGTAACTAGCAACTAATCAATTTTTATGGTCTAAAGCTATTGGCTAGCACAGTTCTATACTACATTCTAGCCTTGAACAAAAAAACAAATTAGTAGGCCTAATCATTTTTTCTGTATAATGTGACAAAAAGATCCTCCTACAAAAACAACAGATGGTGATTGGTGAGAGATTGAATTATCCAAGGGGTGAGATGGATTGAACAAAACTGTTGTATTGGATATATCCGATCATAATTAAATGATCTTGTAACTCTCACAAGCACACATTAAGCATTAAAACGCAGGCGGCGCGCACATTCTCCAATTAGTTACAATCATGATCATTCATTCATTCACTGCCATATATCATATATCATCATGTATGTATTCATTCGTATTCCGTATATATATAGCCAATTTTCCTATCCCTTCATCACCATGTTGTTGCAGCAAGCAATCACTAAGAACTAACAACTCCTAGCTACTTCACTCTCTCTCTATATCTTCCTTGTTAAGCATGATCATGGATGTTCACCCACTTACAAGTTTGAGTTCATACTATGCCTTGAGTGATGAAAACCCATTTCCTGACACATGCCAATTTTCTTACAGGTTAAAGCTTATGTTCTTCTTTGCATTGCTATGTGAAATGTATTGATGCTAATTAATTATGATCAGGATTTTTAAGCACTAATAATCTAAATGTGCCTTTTTCACAGCGGAAACAGTAGTGGTTACTCTGCACTGGATTTGCCTGAAGAATTCCCCATATATGATAGCCATTTTGATGCTCCCCCTTATAATAATGTGGAGTGTTACCCTCCGTTATATGAAACTCTCTCTATAGAACCAACATTAACTGTCCAAGGTTATCACTATCACTAACATCATATGAGTTTAATTTCCAAGTCTCTATATTCATCTATACTACTACACTGTCCTTGTCCTTTTCCTTGTTTATATACTGATCATCTTATCCATTGCAGACTATTATTTTTATGAAGTTAAGAAAGGGTTTTCTTTCTGGGATGAAATCGATGCTGGATTTGATTCTGAGAAGTCTTTTGTGTATTGCACCAATGAGAAGAGTGAGAAGGAACTGATAGAAGGTGGGAAATTAAAGAGAGGCAGAGAAGTGAGAAGTAGCAGTACTAGAATGTTGTCAAAGAAAATCTTAACAGATTACTTCTACATGCCTATTCAAGAAGCAGCTCAGGAGTTAAATGTAGGCCTGACACTTCTGAAGAAAAGGTGCAGAGAATTGGGAATAAAAAGGTGGCCCCACAGGAAGCTCATGAGCCTGCAAACATTGATAAAAAATGTTCAGGTACATTAATTTTCATTGTATATGCAATGTTCACACAAAATCCAGTGTTTGGTAATTTAAATAATATATGTTGTTCCAATTGGGTGGGGCTTACATTGCAGGAGCTAGGGAAAGATCAGGGGGATGAGGGAGAAGAGAAGTTGAGGAATGCAATTGAGATATTGGAAAAGGAAAAGAAGCTTGTGGAGGAAATGCCGGATAAGGCACTTGAAAGTAATACAAAGAGGCTAAGGCAAGCTTGTTTCAAGGCAAATTACAAGAAGAGGAAGCTCATGGAGCAGATGGAACAACCACAGTACTCTTACACACCAAGTGAATGTAGTTATGATGAAAAAGAACATGACATCAATGGTGGTCTACGTAGCAAGCTTTAATTCTAGGACTGGGTGTTTGATTTGGTGTTGTTTAGATTTTCTTTTTAGGAACCGGATGTAAGCTCATTGCAGATCAAAAAGTTTACTGAAACTGTTCAAGCAAGACAGAGAAATCTGAGCATGGATAAAATTACGGTAAAAAAAAAACATCACACATTCCACTCAAGAGTTTCATCATGATCATGAATTGCAATTATTCTACACTACCCAAAATTCTTGCGATGAAAATTGGTATTTGATAGTGGTTGCAAGTTGCAAGAAAATGTTTGCTAAACATCTATAGTGAGATAGGAACTCATCAAGAGACATAAGTAATGCATGTAATATTGGTGAGAATTATTCAAGGGTGAATAAGAAATAAAATAAAGAAAGAAGTCACACATTGAATAAAAAGAAGAATGTTAAATGACATATAAATGATAGGATTCATACACTTATTATAAAAGTTTTGAGTGAAAGATGTGGTTTGGAATCTCTGTGCTAAAGAAGACATGACAATGTGCCGTTGCATTGTCATTATGATTTTAAAAAATGGAGATATGGTGGTTGATGTAACAACTACCTAAGAACACGAGCACAAATTAGACTTATCCACGTGAAGCCTAAAACACATAACAGATGAGGCTCATGCCTTCAATTTTTCAAGTAGGTTTGGTCTTTTTAAGCAAAATCTAGCTTAACCCAGTCTATTTCAACCCTTATTGACTTGAAACAGTCACAATCTGATCACAGACATCATCCACAAAGTTAAATTGAGATAATAAAATGTTGGGTCTGTGACATAAATTAGACCGGACAATGTGTCAGTGGGTTGTCATTTCAATTTTGATAAAAGGAGACTTAAAGGTGATGTGTGAAAGGAATGTGTCTAGACTATTGTGGTTGATGTGACAACTACCAAAGAACTCGTGCCCAAACTCACTTGATGTCTAGTGTAGCACATGACATAAAGTGATAATATCTCGTCTCGTCCAATGCGTGACATAGTGTTACTCATTCAACGCGTGACATAAAGTTGAATGATTGAAGTGATATAAAGTAGACTTGACAATGAGTTTGTGGATTGTCATTTCAGTTTCGAAAATAGGAGATATAAAGGTGATGTGTAAAAGAAAGGTGTCTTGATTATGGTGGTTGATGTGATAACTACCTGAGAACTCGTGCACAAACTCACATGATGTCTCGTGGAATGTGTGACATGAAGTGATGATATCTCGTCTCATCCGATGCGTGGCATAAAATTACAATATCTCATTCAACGAGTGTCATAAGGTTGAATGGTTGAAGTGACATAAAGTAGACTTGACAGTGTGTTAATGAATTGTCATTTCAATTTAGAAAAAAGAGACATAAAGGTGGTGCATGAGAGAAATGTATTTTAACTATGGTGGTTGATGTGACAACTACCTTAAAACTCGTGTACAAAACCCATTTGATGTCTCGTGCAACGTGCAACATAAAGTGAAGTTATCTCGTCTCGTCCAATGTGTGACATAACGTTATGTTATCTCATTCAACGGTTGACATAAAGTTGAATGGTTGAATTGACATAACGTAGACTTGACAATGTGTCAGTGGATTGACATTTCAATTTTAAAAAATGAGACATAAATGTGATGTTCGAAAGAAATATGTCTTGATTATGGTGGTTGATGTGACTGCTACATAATAACTCATGCACAAACTCACTTGATGTCTCGTGTAGCGTGTGACATAAAATGATGATATCTTGTCTCGTTCGATGCGTGGCATAAAGTTTCGATATCTCATTCAACGCATGGCATAAGGTTGAATGGTTGAAGTGACATAAAGTAGACTTGACAGTGTGTCAGTGAATTGTCATTTCAATTCTGAAAAATGTGACATAAATGTGATGTACGAAAGAAAAGTGTATTGACTATGGTGGTTGATGTGACAACTAGAAATGCTAAGGTAAAGGAACGAACTAACTCATCATTACATTTCACCGACGTCTATGGAGGCGATGATTGTTGCGCGCGGTGGTAGGGGTTGGGGAAGGTAGGAGACCTGTAGCTGCAAAGGCGCTTTGGGGGAGAGGTGAAGTTAGGTTGAAAAATGGATATTTTGATCATTTCATTAATTCAATCTCAACCATCAAATTTTTCAATGTTATATCTACGACTGAAATCACTTAAAATCTAGAGAGTATCGGTATCCTTTTAAAAACAACGGTACTCACCGTAGCCTTCACCATCATTTATATGCAAGTTAGGAAAACTTTATGTTCACTTCCCGTTCCCACCTCCACCTAGGAGATATATGAAGGGAAGAAAGGTAAAATAGTGATGTGATAGGTAATAAGATAAGAAACGCTGAGAAAGAAAGAAAGAATGATGAAAATAATATAGAAGAGAAAGTGAGGTGTGAAATATAAGTCATATTTTGCATTTTTGCTTATTTGTTCTAGCACTTCTTTAGGCCAGAAAACGGTGTAAGGTGTTGGACTCGGGACACTCCATATTTTGTATGCAGAAACATGCGCCATGTGAGGCATTGAGCTGCAAGTATGACAGAAGGAGACGAAGGTATAAATTCACGAACCATTTTCGAAGAAATTTGTAGCAGCTCGGTGTTTGGTTGCAAAACGGTGACTCCAAATGGCACCAGTTTGGTTCTCACACAACGTTTACTCATCCTCAAACCGCTTCGTTCTTGCTGCAACCAAACTCCAATCTCCATCGCTATCACACTCTCGTTTCACTGCTATTCATCTCCTTAACTATAACAACACCGCTACCCAGCCACATCCACATCCACAGCACCCAGTGGAACCTTCTCCAACCAAGTTAGCGACTTTTTCACACCACAAACAAAACCAACCAACACCCATCTCGTCTTTTCCTCCATCTCACAAAGAGCAGGTGATTTCTGCCATAAAATCCGTTTCCCACAAGACCCATTTGCTCCAAATCCATGCTCGCATTGTTTGCACAACCCTCGTTCAAGACCCTGCAGTTTCTCTTTACTTCTTGTCCCGTGTAGCTCTCTCTGGCCCCTTGCCAGACCCCAGCTATTCCCGCCGTTTCTTCGAGCAAATTACCCGCCCCTTTGTGTCCCATTTCAACACTATGATCAGGGCTTATTCCATGAGCGATTCGCCTCAAAAAGGTCTCTTTTTGTATCGGGATATGAGAAGACGAGGCATTGCTGCCAACCCTTTATCGTCTTCATTTGCTGTTAAGTCCTGTATCAGGTTTCTGTATCTTATTGGTGGTGTTCAGGTTCATTGCAATGTCTTCAAAGATGGGCACCAATCAGATTCCCTTTTGCTCACTGCTTTCATGGACTTGTACGCACAGTGCCGGAAATGTGACGATGCATGTAAGGTGTTTGATGAGATGCCTCATAGAGATACTGTTGCGTGGAATGTTATGATCTCTTGCTGTATTCGAAATAATCGGACTCGTGGTGCTTTGAGTTTGTTTGATGTTATGCAGAGTCCGAGTAATAATTGTGAGCCTGATGATGTTACTTGTTTGCTGCTTCTTCAGGCTTGTGCTCAATTGAATAGCTTGGAATTTGGTGAACGAATTCACAGTTATATTATGGAACGTGGTTATGGGGGTGCTATCAATTTGTCTAATTCTCTCATAGCTATGTATTCACGGTGTGGTTCTTTGGATAAGGCTTATGAGGTGTTTATGGGAACGCCTAACAAAAGTGTGGTTTCGTGGAGTGCAATGATATCTGGTTTGGCTGTGAATGGATATGGGAGAGAAGCCATTGAAGCATTTGATGAGATGCAGAGAATTGGGATTCGGCCTGATGATCAGACATTCACGGGTGTCCTTTCTGCTTGCAGTCATTCTGGATTGGTCGATGAGGGAATGTCATTTTTCGATAGAATGATTGGAGAGTTTGGGATAACTCCAAACATCCATCATTATGGGTGCATGGTTGATCTCTTGGGCCGTGCTGGCTTACTTGATAAAGCCTATGATGTTATTACATCAATGGCGGTAAAGCCAGATCCCACAATATGGAGGACCTTACTCGGGGCTTGCAGAATTCATGGTCATGTTACACTTGGTGAACGAGTAATTGAACATCTGATTGAATTGAAAGCTCAAGAAGCTGGGGACTATGTTCTGCTCCTAAATATTTATTCTTCAGCTGGACACTGGGAAAAGGTAGCCGAAGTAAGAACATTAATGAAAGAAAAAGCAATCCAAACCACACCTGGTTGTTGCACAATTGAATTGAAGGGAATTGTCCATGAGTTTGTTGTGGATGACGTTTCACATAAGAGAAAAGGTGAGATTTACGAGACACTGGATGATATTAATAAGCAGCTGAAGATTGCTGGTTATGTCGTTGAACTTTCATCTGAGTTACATAAGGTGGATGATAAAGAAAAAGGGTATGTGCTCTCCTATCACAGTGAAAAACTGGCTATTGCTTTTGGGGTTCTTGCTACTCCACCCGGCACGACACTTAGAGTGGCTACTAATGTCCGAGTATGTGTTGATTGCCACAATTTTCTGAAACTTTTTTCGGGGGTTTACAACCGTGATGTAATTCTTAGGGACCATAATCGGTTTCACCACTTCCGGGGAGGGCAATGCTCCTGTAACGACTACTGGTAGGGATATCTTGTGCTTGGGGTTAGATGTGTCGAATCGAGCACAGATGGATTAGGGAGATGACTCTGACGAGAACTTCCAATTGAAGCTCTTGTTTTATTGCAGAACAAAATTTATCCTTGATGAATTGTTGCTTCATTGAAATGCAGCCAGATATATAACTACCACTAAGGAGGTTTGAAACTGCATTTCAAGCAGGTGGGTGAAGGCTAGCTCACCATTGCCTTTATTCAAGGCTATTATTTCCAAGCTGACTGACTCAAGCTAGAAGATAGATCAAATAAGGACTGTAAGGTTGTTCCTCTGCATACAATATTGGGCATCTATTAAACACGAAGGCTGGATGCCAAACATGAAAAGGGGTCTCTAATATCCTTATATCTGCCATTTCAGAAATCTGGTGGTGGCATTTTTTTGAGAAATTTTGTTTGTAGTGAAGGATGTCTTTTTTTTTTGGATTACTTCAAAAATACTGATTTGACATAAGACAAGGAAAGTTTGTCCATATGCTTACTCGGCTATTATGTTTTGGAGATCTCTGAATCAACTTCTGTGAGCGTGATCAATTTTTTCTGGTGTCCATATGTCATTATATCATGAAGTGAACTACTTCAAAGAATGGTTACAATCTGATTTAAAATCATGAGTTGTTTTTATAACTGTAGCCTGCAGATTCTTCTACCTGCAGTGCGGACTCACCTATTAAAGGGTCAATTGATCTGGAATGTTATGACTGAATGTAAGTTCATTCATGCCAAGAGTTGATTAACATGTGTACGTGTGTAAGAGAGTAAGGCTATATTCTAAAAGAATTAACAAACTGGTCTGATGGCCATATTATTCAAAGAGCAACGTTTACATTATTTCCAATTCTACATGATAATAGTGACATCTTTTGAGATTTTTGACTCAAACAAAAGCTCAATATAGAGAACAGAAATGGAACCGACCTCCGGTTCTACTAACAAAACTGGAAGTACAATTGATAAACTATGGAAAATTCGAATCCTAAGTTCTGGAAGCAGTAATGATGCTACAATAAATCCTGAACCTAAGTTTCCTAAGTAGTATTCATGCTCAAATAAATTCATAACCCAAGAAAACATCCTGACATTCTCTTATAAGGACATTTGAGAAGAAATGCTTTAACAAAAGAAAATTAAGCAGCAACTGTTTGCTTGTGAGCAAAAGCAACCCCCTTCTCTATGCTGGACTTAAGTTCAGGCTTAAGTGCTTCCAGAGCCTTCTGTTCATACTCAGTCAACCCTTGGAGGTCAGATGGAATCAAAGCCTCAACTCCTTTCCTGCCAAGCTTCACCCTTGAAGCGAAAAACGGGAGTTCAGTAAGATCTGATTGCACAAATGCGCACTCATACACATCTCCATCTCCATCAAGTGCGCGAAGCGATGATTCGACAAATCTAGCTGCTGCATACGCCATGGACAAAGTAGCGGACCCTGCACCGGCCTTTGCTTCCACAACTTCAGTTCCAGCGTTCTGAATCCTGACAGTTAACTCCTCAATTTCTTCATCAGTGAAACTCGCTGAGGGTCTTGTCTTTGATAACAGAGGAAGAATGGTGATCCCGGCATGGCCTCCAACAACAGGGACATCAACATCAATCAGCTTCAGGTTCTTCCTCTGAGCAACAAATGTGTTAGCCCTCACAACATCCAGTGTAGTGACACCAAAGAGCTTCTTAGGATCATAGACACCCTTCTGTTTCAGAATTTCAGCCGCAATAGGCACGGTAGAGTTCACAGGGTTACTGATAATGTGAATAAAAGCACCGGGGCAATTATCCGCAACAGCTGAGACCAAGTCTCTAACTATGCCGGCATTGATGTTGAAAAGGTCATCACGGGTCATGCCTGGCTTCCTTGGAACTCCAGCAGGGATAACAACCACATTAACCCCTTTCAAACAATTTGCTAACTCAGAAGCCCCAGTGAAATCCCTGACCTGTGAGGGAGTGTTGCAATGGCTGATATCAGCAGCAACTCCCTTGACATTTGCAATATCATACAGATGCAGGTCGGAAACTAAAGGTGACATCTTGATGAGAAGTGATAAAGGCTGACCTATCCCTCCAGCAGCACCAAGAACCGCCACTCTATAAGACGCCTGAGGCTGCAAGTGGTGCTGAGGGTTTTGGCTTTCCTTATGAGCTTTGGGTGCAAAAGATGCCCGCAGAGCAGAGCCAGTTTCCTTGCCGGAGAAGGATGATTCCAACTCACACCTCACAGATGACATGGCCCTGAGGCCAGAGAAGCTCTTCAAATGATTCTGGGAGGTAAACCTCACCCCAAAGGACTTTGATTGAGGAAGGGAGCTTCCCCTTTGGTGAAGGGAAGTGGGTGTTCCAATTGTGAAGGTAGCTGCTGATGTTGCTGCCATCTCAAACCTCTGTAGTCCACAAAAGACATCAAAGTCCATTCCATCAACACATACATAGCAAAGAGAGAGAAAAAAAAAACTAAACTTTAAGGTTTACTTTACTTCTTAATTAAACATGAAAGACAGAGCAGGGATTAAACCAACAGAAAAATAATATGCAACTAACCAGAAGATGCATCTAATAAACCCACAACTAGTTTAATCATGCCATACAAGTTTTTCAGAGTAGTTTATCTAAAAGATGTATAATTTCAATGAAAAATGCGATTTTTATGATGGAATCTAGATAGAAAATTGAAGGGTGAGGAGAAATAAGTGAACTAAACAGAAAAACAGGGTTCCGAAAGAAGAATAACAGATCTGGAATGACAACCTTTGGAATTACAGAACAATAGAATTGTGCAGGTGAGGGATGAGATCTGGGGACAAAGGCGGCGAAAAATAGAGAGAAAATTGAAACAAACGTACCTGGAAATGAGAACGAGAGAGAGCGATTTAAGAAGGAAGGGTTGTATTTGAAATCTCCGTCGAGGAATGCGAACGCTACATAAATATACGAAAGAGAATCAATCAAGTATCTACTCTGCAAATGCTTCTTCACTGTCCACCCAAAATCCTCACCGTTCGTTCCCTTAATCAACGCTTCTCATTTTTCCATTTTTCTTAATTTCAATATAGTATTCACCAATTTTGCTTTCCTTTTCCTACTTTTTCACTTTCAACTTTAATACATTGCGGGTAAATTAGTAGATGGAAATGTTAAAATACCTACCACCTTTACGCTGAGATTACGTTTTCTCATGTCTATTTCCTTTTCAGGTTTTAAATTATTATTTTTTTGGCTTAAAAATGATTTTAGTTCGTCATTTCGTTTTATCCCTACGTTTTAAAACTTGGCAATTCAACCCCTAATTTTCTAAAACAATGTTATTTAAATCACTACCTTTAAAACTCCGACAAAAAAAGGTGACGTGTCAGGGTAAATTACACGTAAGAGTTTGTAACCTAGTATGTAAACGCGTAATAGACTTCCACATGCAAGTAAATATAATTAGTAAACTATATTTTATTATTAACGTTATTTTTAACTTCGACATATATAATATCTTAAAATTATATATTCATTGATTTGTCTAAATAGACTGATTACATATTTTAATATTTTATTATGAAGTAAAATTTTAGATAGATATATCTAGCAATCTACACTTTTAAAAATGATAGCTTGCTGCTATGTTTATAGATATATTTGTTTTCGTATATTTTAGTAGTTAGCCTATGAATTTGCTAGCATATTTATTGACTTATGTAAAAGTTTTATTGTAAAATGAGCCTTTAAAATACAGATAAGCGGTGGTTAAATTGACAAACTTAAGAATTGATGGATTATTATTAAAGTATATAAGTTGTATGCACATTTTCTTCTGGACAAGCTTCGTATGCTTATATAAAAACTTGTACATTCAGCTGTAACTTGCTATAGGCCCATTACTTCCAACAATCCCTTGGTCAGAACAAAAATAATAATAAAAGTGGCAAAACTATCATGAAGAATAAAGACTCATAACATTAACATCTAGCTAATCAGTTAATCGGATCATGCAGATAATTACCAGCAAGTTTAGTCCATCTTCTTCCCTCCTGCATGTGAGGTTTTACTTGTTATTATTGCACTGCAAAGTGCCCCCCAAATCACAACCAATTACAGTCAATGGGAACACAAAATTGCAAAAAGATCATCAGCCAAAAAAGTGACAATCCTACAACCATGATTATTACGTACTATTCTACCAAGTTTGGTCCTTAATGAAACCGAGAAATTTATGAACTAGTATTACGTACTAGTCTACCAAGTTTGGCCCTTGAATGCACCAAGAGGTAAGGTAGCCAATTCAGGCGATTCTTGACTATATATCTCTCATAAGCAAACTTTACTCGCAGTTGTAACTGTCATTACATCATTTACATGGATGTCATTAGACTTAACCTCAATAGAATTCATTTTCCTTCCTTTAGTTTCTTTCAATCCCTTATCTAATTGGTATTATAAAATATTTGTGGGTGAATCAAATTCCCATCACATGATAGTCACATCCCTGATAAATTATTGCAAACAAAATCAATTCCGATTGAAATTTCTGTAAGTAGCTTATGGCATTGAAAGAAAAGCTAATCCAAATATATTAGAGCTGATTCAGCCCTAGTCACTAGTTCTTCCAATCCCCTTTTTTTATTTTCCATGATTAGAGGGTTATCCATAGCCAAGGCTTTTCACAGGGCATCAAACTAGATCTACCTTCCGTGACAAAAATCCCTTTTGGATTGGACTCACGGGTTCTTTGTAACTTGTTGAAGCTAATTTACTAAAAAAAATCACTGAATAAGCCCCACTAAGTGTTTATTTATCCGCATCCAAACATGTTCAAGTATATGGAACAGAAGTTAGCTAACAGATATATAGCACCATATGGAATATCCATACATTCAATGGGAGATAGTGAAGCCACTAAATTTATGAATCATGATTTAAAGCTCAACTTGAGAGGCTAAATCTTTGATTCCAGCTGATATTACCACAGGCAAAGGTGTCTGAGATCTATACTTAAGCAAGTACTTTCTCATTTCAATCAACCCCAGCTGCTATATAGGAGGATTGCATGAAATTTTAATCCGTTTGCTACTTTGCTTACACAGATATAGTTATCACTTATAAGTTTATCACATTTACTACGAAATACACAAAAAAGAAGAATGAGAGTATCAGAGCAAGGCAAATTATGACTATTGTCATACATTAAGTTTCTCCATCTCCCTCCTCAGAGCATTGGCCCTCACCAAGCTCCCAATGGTGTTAATAGCCAACTTGAGATCCTGCAATGGATTTCCAGGTGCTACTGTCTTGTACAAATAGCTATCAAAGGTCATCTTCTGCACATACTCATCAGCACACATCTCCACAAACGCTTCCCTCGCAGGGTCAGACCTGTAAAACACCTTCTGAAGCACATCCAAGACCTTGTAAGTTGGCCAGTAAGTCTTATCCCACTTCTCCAAGTACTTCCTCAAGTCCGCTTCTTCCACCAACCTCTTCCCATTCTCCGAACCTTCAACAATTGCCTCTGCGCACATCCTCCCACTCTTGGCCGCGAAATAGATTCCTTCCCCAGAGCACTTGGTCACATAGCCAGCAGCATCACCCACCAGGGCTACTCTTCCCGACAATCTTCGCGGCCTTGGATGTTCCGGTATGGGGTGCGCCTCCACTCGGATAATCTTCCCCCCCAAAATCTTGTCCTCAGCTCTTTTCCTCGTTGCTACTTGGAACTTCTTGATGTCTCCCTTGTGTGTCACGGTACCAGTGCCAACTGCCACATGGTCACATTTTGGAAACACCCACCCATAAAAATCAGGAGAAACATCATCACCCACATACATCTCTGCAAGGTCCTCGTAGTAAGCCATTTTATCATCTGGAATTTTTATCCTCTCCTGCAAAACCATGGCCATTAATACGAAATATGTTAAGAGTCACTTTTCAAAAATAACAACATCTTAGAATTTGAGCTATGCCTAGTCACCTTTCAAAAGTAAAAACAACTTAGTACATGTTTGGATATACTAAGAAAAACCACGATGAGCTAAAATCACAGTCGACATATGCAACTTCCCTAAGTTTTTGTGGCTATTCACCATGATTTCAGCTTTGCCGTAGTTTCCTACCATGTATCCAAACGTGCACTTAGAATTTGAGCTAAACCTAACTCTACCCAGAAAATTCTGATACATATTAAAATTCAGGCTTAGCCTAACTCTGCCCAAAAGCTAGCTCAAGGGTGAAGATTATTCTACCTATCTAAAGACTTATTTAGTCATAACTCTATTAATAGTGGGACTTCTCAACACAACACCACTTTGAAGCTTGCATTGTAACCTTAGCCAAAACATGGTTTTGAGAATCACAAGGCAAAACCAAACATGGATTTAGTGTTTACAGACACAACTATCAAAAGCATATATTCAAATTATAATAAGAAGACATTGGCAATTGTGCAAAAACTATTTTAATACCTTGTTAGACATCCCAAACAGTAGACAAATCACCAGATCCAATTAAACTGTCCCATTACATATTCTAAGACTCTCTTCGCATTATACACTACATTCTCTGACATTACTCATCAAAACCCCTCTTTCTAAAAATATCAAAATTAAAGCTACTAACTTTGAAGAAATTTCCACCACCCCAGAAAACAAAAGCGAGTAAATTGATCATAAGAATTTGAAGGGGATACCTGAAATGCAATGGCATATTCGTAATCACCAGCATCAATGGACTTCGCAACCCTCGAATTAGCCCCATCAGCACCAATGACAGCATCAACTTCCAAGGTGCGCTTCTCACCGAGCCCACCGGTTTTCCCGTCGTATGCGGTGTAATGAAGCACATACGGCGTCTCCTTATCCTTCGGAACATCCATCTTCAAGAACAACCCGTTTATGATATCCGCCCCGTTCTGCTTAGCCCGGTCCCTGAGGTAAGCATCGAGCACCTCACGCCTCACCATGCCGATGTACTCGTGAGGCTTCAAGGTCCGGCCAATGTCGACGGCTACATTCGACGGCGAAATCATCTTCATCTTGGTCACGCGGCGGTCGATGATGTCCAGCGGGATGTCGAACTCCCCGACCATGCACAACGGAATGGCTCCGCCGCAGGGCTTGCAGTTGTCCATCTTCCGTTCAATGAGGAACGTCTCTATGCCAGCCTTGGAAAGAGTCTCCGCCGCAGCTCCACCGGCAGGTCCGCCTCCGACAACCGCCACGCGGAGGTTCCGGCCCTGTAGCTTGGGGCTGTATTTTCCGGCGAGGACCTTGAAATTACGGCGGGGAGCGGCGGGTTTGGGCTGGGCGGAGAAATGGGAAGCTTCCGGCGAGGATTGCCGGAGTCCGACGAAGGATTTGAAGGCGATGGAGTTCATGGTGGTGGTGAGAGTGGAAGGACTAGAAGTGAGGGAAAGTGTTTGATATTATGTTCTTTTTTTCTTGGTTTATTGGTGGTGAAGGATATGGGTTGTGATTTGGGGGAGTTTGTGACCGTTGGATGGGTGGTTCTGACGGTGGAGATTTTATGTGGATAGATTTTGGGATCACGGTGGTGGTGAAGCGTTTGGTGGTGAAATTGATTTGTGAGTGGTTCGTGTGTTGCCACGTTTGGTTTAAAGTACTGGGTTCTTAAACTCTTTGTCTGCATGCATTCAATTCAATCAAACGTTTTAGACGTAATTACCAGTTTTGTTAACTTAGTTACTAATGAAATGAGATTTTGCCTGCAAATTGCATTCAATTTTAAAACAAGTAGATGCACTTTCCTTTTGAGTGAAATGAAGTGGTTGGGTGCTTCCTCATTTTTGTTTCGTGTTAAAAGTGTGTGCTGTAAATGTAATAAAGATTCATTAGACACCTTTAAACACTTTAATTTTTTTTCTATTTCTTACTTCTTATCACATCACATATCATATTTATTACTTCTCTTTTACCTTTTTTTTCTCTCTATGGCTCAACCACTAATGGTGGTCTATGAATCATAGCACGTTGTGAATGTCTATTTCGCTCATCATCGTAAGTGTTAAACCCAACCTACCATTTCTTGCAAAATTTAACGAGCAGAGTACCTTTTTTCTATTTGGCTATTTGTTCGTGTAACAACACGTTTATATAATATTTTTTTTATCTTTTTCTTCTTATCACATTATATCATATATTACATTTATTATTTTTTTCTCCTCTTCACATATTTTGCTTTTGTACACACAAAAAAGTGGTGTATGTGAATCTTTATTGATTTGGCTAACGATATCAATTGTTCATCCAAGAATTTGTAATGTAGCATTTGCTAGATAGGTGGTAAGGAGACATCACAAAAGGTTTCTTGGACATAACACTTCAGTTAAGTGAGAAAAAGTTGGAACATAAAGAACATTATCTTAAACTATTTAATCAAAGAAAAATAATAAAAATAAATTATACTCATATATATTATTATAAATAAATATTAGTTACAAAATTATTATGTGTAGTAAGTATATTAACAATTAGAGAAATATGCATGTTTTTAAAAGTTAGCAGATTTTGTTTTTTAAATTTAGTCTTATGGGATTTTTGCACAATGATTCGGTGCAAATTAACTAAGTTCCAACTTTCGTTACCACCTCTTCCTCACCCAATAAAATTCTGAATGACACCATCTAATGAATTGTAGATGGATTCAGTTTGAGGCAACCACATTAACTGCATAGAATATAGCGGTAGTGAAGAAATGACAGATTTTTCTAAACAGAGAGTGTTTAACAAATTTGCCTTCCAAGAGCCAAATCTCTTATTGATGTTGAGACGCAAAGGTCTTGCCTCAGTCATGTTCGTTAAGAATTCAATGTAACGTGTCACCTCGTGTTCTCCATGTCTCAATTCGCATTCCTTGTATATCAGATTTCTAGTTGCAGCATGCACAAATGCTGGTCTTCCACATGCATTTTTTATTTTACCAAGTTGTGTCAAAATGTATGGGTAGTTGCACTAGTTTTGAATAATCATTGAAAGTTGGTGTATCAAACCAATTTTTCTCACTAAGTTGTGACATTTTCTCTGCACGTTGTTGAATCATTCTATGATTTGGAAATTGCTAGCAGCTAGCTACTATAAAATCTAACCCAAATGCTTAATGGCCACAGGATAATTAACATTGAGGTCTAATTTGCTAGACAAACATGAAGTTCAATCCGGCACTAGTAATCATAGTAGCCACCATTTTGGGAATTGGGGTTGAAGGATGCCATTGCAAGACGGTGCAGTTCATTTTTGGAGACTCTCTCTCAGATGTTGGAAATAACAGGCATCTCTCTAGAAGCCTTGCTCAGGCAAGCCTTCCATGGTATGGTATAGACTTGGGTAATGGGTTACCTAATGGAAGGTTCTCCAATGGTCGCACCGTCGCTGATATAATAGGTAATCTTTTCACCTTTTAGCATACACATACTTTGCAATCACCGCTTATGCAAGAAACCAATATGTTGGGAGAGTTAGCCCCACCACGATTTGAATGTTTCTGACTCGATCAAGATTGTCTCCCAAAGATCATACATGTGTTAGACCATGAAAACATATCATATACTTCTCTAGCATAGAAGTGACATTGTGTGTTTTAATCTTAAATTTGTTGAAGAGGATGAGAAAGCATCAGACATGGTTGCAAATTTAAGTGTTATAAATTACAAGTTGTATTAAAAGTAGTTACAAACCAAACCAAGCTACATTACATAGTGTGTACCGGTATGCCTCCTATTCAGCGGTTTATGCTGGAATTCTCCAAATTTTGCCTTGATTGTAAAAGATTATTCATGTCTTGTGTTAAGCAATGAATAACCACATTTGAATTTGTCATGTTGTTTTAGAAACAAAAGTGCTTTTCTAAGCATACTGATTTTGTACATTTTCAGGTGACAAGTTAGGCCTCCCAAGGCCTCCTGCAGTCCTGGACCCATCCTTAACTGAAGAAGTTATTCTGGAAAATGGAGTGAACTATGCTTCTGGCGGCGGCGGCATCTTGAATGAAACTGGCTCCTATTTTGTGAGTTGTTAACTTTCATTAGCATGTTTAGATCAACTTATTTTTCTTCGTAATCAATTCTGGCATTCAAGAAGCTACTGAGAGCTTCTCCCCAAAATTAGTTATGGTTTTAGAATCAATTGTAGAAGAATTCTCAAACATGTGTCTTAGGCAAGGATAGCAAGACGCTAATATATTAAAAATTACGCCTCTTGCAGATCGAAAAGTTATCTCTGGACAAACAAATTGAGTTGTTTCAGGGGACACAAGAACTAATTAGAGGTAAAATTGGTAAAAAGGCAGCAGACAAGTTTTTTAAGGAAGCTCGTTATGTTGTTGCTCTAGGAAGCAATGATTTCATCAACAACTACTTGATGCCTGTTTATCCTGATTCATGGACATACAATGATGAAACCTTCATGGACTACTTGATAGGAACACTACAAAGACAACTCATGGTTTATTCTGTTTACTTAAAACCAATCTTTCTTCTTTTTCTGTTGTCCTTTTTTTCCTCCTTGCATCTAATGATAAAGTCTTTACTTTAATGCTGTGTTTGTGTGCAGCTACTTCATGGCTTAGGAGCAAGGCAACTCATGGTTTTTGGGCTGGCTCCAATGGGCTGCATTCCCCTTCAAAGGGTGCTTAGCACAACTGGGAATTGTCGCGAAAAAACAAATAAGCTGGCTCTTAGCTTTAACAAAGCTGCAAGCAAGTTAGTAAATGGCTTGGTGGAGCAGCTTCCTAATGCAAGATATAGATTTGGAGATACATATGATTTTGTTTATGATCTGATTAGTAATCCAATTAAGTATGGTAAGTAAATATGTAAAATCAATTTCATGATTTCCTCACTAATCAGATGCACACACCACCATTGGCAATTATCTATATGAACTTGATACATATGGTAAGTAAATATGTTACTTTCATGTTTGCTTTGTAGGATTTGTGAACTCAGACACTCCTTGTTGTTCCTTTGGGAGAATCAGACCTTCCCTTACATGTGTACCTGCATCAACACTGTGCAAAGATAGAAGCAAATATGTGTTTTGGGATGAGTACCACCCCTCAGATAGTGCTAATGAGCTAATTGCAAATGAGCTCATCAAGAAATTTGGATTTTCACATGTTGATCAAGGGGGTGCTCCTTCACCAGCACCTGCTGTTGCTCCATCTCCAGAAGAGTAATGATTCAAGATTTCCTTTTCTTATGCCGGAACCGCTCGTGATTTGTGGAAGTAATTTGAGCATGTTTAGTAATCAGTATAAATAGTTTCCTGCTATCATAAGCAAGAGACTTATGATATTTTCTTCTATTGTGCATCACACATATGTAACCCATCATCAGTTTAGAGGGTAGTTTTCTTCAAATTGAGCCACAGAGATATCTTGATCCGGTTCAATAAATTGTTTTTTATCAACTCCATCATTCTCAAATGTCTGCAAAGAGATGATGTATCAACTATAGAATATGATTTCTGGAACACATGTTGCTGTAGGAAACGCTATGTCCAAGACTTTTTCTGCAAACATTACTTAATGCATCTCAAGTTTATTAAAATCAATCTCCATACTTACGTGCAAAGTTGCCAATTTTATTAACTACAATATGTGCTCCTTAGAATTCCACTAACTTCTTACACTATAATGAATGTTTTTATATTTGCCTCAATCTTTCAAAGAGATGTTTGTAGATAAAAATATGTTCTGACCAATATTGTAGGTCGCATTCTCCACTAAAAACAGAACTAGTTAATGTTGAATATGGTCTTTGGGATATTTTTTATAGTACTAAGTGGCCAGCTAAACACAATTACATAAATTACAGAAACATTTTAGATTATTTCCTAATTCACTTTCCAGGAAGTAGGAACATGGTTATGCAATCCTTATCAAGATTCTTCACTTTTAAATCTCCACATCTTTTTCTGGACAAACAAGGGCCAAAAAGGAAAGTTGTTTGTCGGTTTAATGCCAAATGCATCCCCATCTAGTAAGGTTGTGACTTTGATTCTCACTACCGATATGAGGGTTGTGTTGGTAGAAGATCTGTAAGTACATGTATAAACAACTTATAGCCATGCTCTAACCCTTGGTGATGACCGGAGCGAACCCACCTAAACTTTCTAGTAGCTAAAAAAATTTAAATATTCAGGTAGATGACTTTTGGCTGACACCACTACCCATTTCTCAGCTTCAGAGATGCACTTTAGGTACATGCATGTACATAGTGTGGTTTTACCAAAAATCCATTATGTATTTATTAAATTTGAGTCTCCATTTTATAATTTTATGAAGTTATATTATTATCTTTTCTCCTTATAAAACCACATATTTTCCTTATATTATGACTCATGTCATGCTGATGTTCCACATTTAAATTTGATTAATATTAGTTAAATTTTTCTTGAGCAGATCCAATACAAATCTTTACTTGAGGGATAGTGAGATGCTTGTCTGAGGGTGCCAATTTGTCCAAAATATCTTAACACCACAATATAGACTAAGCACATCTTGCTTATATTTTACTTATATTCATCTTCTCCCATCTATAGGGGAATTTTTAGTTGTTCCAACAGATTCTTTGAAGGACAATCCTTAAGAAAGAAAAAAGAGAACACCAAAAGTAGCTCTCTTACTGACTCTAGTGTAGGACTGATAAAATATAATGTCTGTTAGCTGAGCAGAAAACAGTAATGCTATTCAGGTAAATAAAGTATAACTGAAATTCCAGTGAGCAGAACTTAAGGTACATGAGTGCTTGAATTCTCATGTAATCATACCAAGCAATGGGAATTCAACTCTAATTATAGCATGTTTAGATCAACTTCTCTTTACTCAGAAGTCAGAATCAATTCTGACACTAATAAGTTACTTATGAAAATTTGGCCCCAAAAATTATTTTGATTTCACTTTAAAATCAATTACAAGAGGATTTTCAAACATGCATATTCCTTTCTCTCATGATACATAATTGCCACTAGACTTCCCAGATTATGCCTCCTAGTCCTAGCTACCTAACATTTAAATCAACACACCATTTCATACATTATGGCCCTCTTGGAGTGTGACGACCATTGGACCCTGGTGGTGCATAGTCATTGAGTTCCAAATCCATCCTCTTAGTAATGACTGGCTCCTCCCAGTGCCAGTTTTTCTCAGTGACAACCTGTATTTGAATACATGGAACACAATCTCTCTGAATTTGATGTGTATGGTTTGAAAAAATGCAATACATGTCTTAACAACTTAATTAAGAACAGTCTAAGGACATGAAATTGTACCTTATGGGAATTCTTGAGAGTAGGATGAACTTGGAGATCTTGCATGAGGTTTTCAGTTCCTGCTTATAACAAGCCATTTGTAAGAAGATGAAGGAGAACAATAACTCTACAAGAATGAAATTATAAATATTCTAGTAGAATTTACTTGTAACTGGGACTGCTTTCAAGCATATAAGATGAGAAAGCATTAGAAGAATGAAGAACAAACGAAAGGGAGTGCCTTCCATATCCTTGTAATGTAACTCTAAGCAAGAAGCTCTAGCTTGGTTATGCTGCCTCACTTGTGCTAGTTCTCAATTTATACATCTAAATAAGATTTTTTTAATGTTTTTTCAACTGAGAAAGCCTTTGATGGGGCAGCAATGTTATTGCCAAAGTCATAAAGGTGAAAGCAACACATCATTTCTTCGGAGAAACAACGTGTTTCCACTCTTTGCCAAAACTTTCATCACCTTTGTTTTCTTTCCGTGTGTGAAAACCCACAGAATGGAGGTGCAGAGAATGGTTTAATTTGGTCGACATCAAACTAAGTTATATTTTAAGTCAATATAATAAGCAACTAGTTGATTCAGGTAGTATATGCTTGATTCTTAATTCCCTTGATACGGTTTTAGATTCGAGAATTGTGAGTGGAAAAAAAAAACTTGTTGAAAGAGTTACCCACATGCTCAGATGTGAATGTTTCTGACTCGAACATGATTAACTTTTTGTAGAAGATAAAAACATAAATGTTTTAAGAGTCAACATGGAGCACACTATGGAAGTGGAAGAATGACACTGAAAATATTGGAGAAGCAAGACCAAAACTGCTGGTATACTAACCAAAGTCAAAGTCTAGTGGGAAATGCCATTAAATGCATAAGGACATTCCGCTGACATGTGAATTGAATATAAAAATAGGTACATATCTAAGAAACTCACATGGCAATAGCGTTTCATATTTGAGCTTCAACTAATTAAGGTATGAGGAAAACAGTGGTAGGGACCAAATGTGGTAGAAATTATCCATGTTCAGTGTGTGTAATTTTCAAAATGATTGGTATTTTCTTGGTACTTGGATTATGCTTAGTGTCTATGTTTTTTAATATATTCTTTTTGTATGGCACAACCGCACAAGTAAAAGTAAAAATTCTTGTTAGTTTTTCTGCCTCTGCCTAAGTGCATGCACATCAGTTGCAGGTGGTGGGAGTCATCATAATCAACTACGAAAACAGCTCATGTTCTCAGAAGCCATGCATGTCATTGGTAGTGGGAGCAACAATTTTCTCCACTAAATCAAACTAGTGGCAATTCTGCTATCTGCACAGATCGGAAAATAATTTATTTACCCTCATTCCACCCACACCTCAATGACGAATATAGAATTGGAAGAGAGATAAATGATGAATGATGTAATAGGAACAAAAGAAAAAATATGAAGAAAGAGTGAATAATTTAAGATGGAAGAAGTATTAAAATTGGCACAACATACCGCACAAAAGTCCAAGGTGCTCCCTAGACATGGAAGGGAAGTTATTGAAGTAGGTTTTTTTTTTTCAACACTCCGATTCCAAGAAAGAAAAATAAAATATATGATCTTAGATTATATGATAGGAAAGAAAAAGATATAATAAAAGAAAATGAGTAGAAATTGGATTGAAGAGAAGATATGTGTAAATATATCATGATGTAAAGTCTATAAGCAAATAATCATTCACATAGATTTGTAACTTTGTCTCCCCTCCCTTTCTCTAAGCTAGTGTGTGAATACGAGTAAATCCTACTTGTTCTCATTTTGAAGAAGAACGTTTAAGAGATGGAGGTTATCTCATTTTAAAGCTAAAAGGTGGTACTTATAATATAGAATTAAGAAATAGTGGTTCATCAAATTCAAAAGTTTCAGCACTATACAGCCTATATCAGTTGGGACATTTTACCCAGAGTTGATTATTTGATTGCATGGTCTGAGTTCCCATTTTTTAAATAATTACATATAAATGATATATTCCTCTAAAGTGAGTTCACTCATTAGAGTAAAATAAGTATTATAACTATTGATTGTGATTACCTACTTTGAAAACATCAATAAAATAATTCAAACATTACAACTATTGAGTAGACTCACTTTAGAGAAGTCAAACCCACATATGAAACTAACAGGAAAGCGATGGTTTGACACCCCAATTGCACGTACATCAGAGAAGAAAAAAAAATGAAAGATATAATAAAAAAAGAGAAGAGGTATATAAAAAGAATATGAGTGGAATTGAGATGAAAGTGAAAATAAAGTGTGAATAAGTCAAATCTCAAATTAATGGCTCATATCTCTAATGAAGAGAAGTTGGCTTGACAAAAGCCAAATCCATATTTCTTCCCAAAGGTCAGCATACATAAACCACTATTGGAAGTATTCTGGATTTTATTCTTGCTTGTTCTATTAATTTCATTTTACTGAAATTAGGGGTAGAAATGAGTTAGAATACGTTAAGTTTTTTAAAAATATTAACTTAAGGTTTAAAATTAATGCAACAATTAGGGACCAAGTTTGGACTAAAAACCTATTTTAATATCTATTTTGAACTTCCTCGATTTTAAAACATTTGTTATCTAGGATTATATATACACACAGATTATGAAATCCTTAATGGGTTGGTGTGCGACACTCACTTTAGTAATATTTTAACTTTTAAACCGTAGTGAAACGTTATTAAAAATCCATAAAACACATTAATTAAGTACACCATTCATCATCCAAATCCAAATTAATTAGTAAAGAAGCTTATTAAAAAAATTAGTACAGAACAAACTTTAATTTCAAAAATCAAAAACTAAAAGTTTATAGTAGATACTGACGGGCCTTTTTAAAAAGTTCATGAATAAATTGGCAGCAGTATAGCCCAATCAAGTATTTAACGGACTTACTGATTTTGGGCTATTTCATACCTTTATTCAAAACGGGGCAAGAACTAGTTGTTCTTGGGCCAGTACTTGATGCACCACTATCCAACTACCAATACATTGATGCCAGGTTGCATTTGATAATGTTTTGAAAAGAAAAAAAAAATCTTGACCCAAAAAATATCATGGTTAGACTAGAAATTATCATTTTCTACTAAATAAAATAAAATTAACGATGAGAATTAGAACAAGACCAATGAGTACTCTACTCATAAAAATTGATTTGTCTACTTTTAAAGTGATGGTGTCACTTTAAGGGTATATAAGTATCATAATCATTGATTGGAAACAACAAAATTTATTATACATATGTAAATATATGATGATAGAACTATAATACTTAGTAGGAAAAGCTTTGTCGCCCATAAGAATCTGTCTGTCTTAAAAACACGATAACAATTAAAAAAATATAATACAAATCAGCTAATTACATTAATTTATGGATTTGAACTTTGAGAGCCTCAAACTATCCTCTCTTTTTGTTTTAGTGATAAAATTCAGCATAAATAATAAAGATGTATCTAAATGACATATTAAATGGTTTTGGATTGATGTAAGATTTTATAGATATAATCTATATGATAGTAACTTTCAATAAAACAATGGAATTCAAGATTAAATTTTACGAAAAAAAGTTATTGAATGGTGTATGATTAATAGTGTAAGATTAATAGACCCAAAAGAAATATCAATAAATCAAAATATCTAAATGATTACATCTGATTAATTTCAATTAATTTAGATATAATACTATTTGGTTTATTTGGCTAATTGATTTAGTTTTTATTTCCTATTCAGTTTTTATCTAGTTTCCCTTATTTCTATATTTTTTTGTTATCTTTTATTATCTCCTAGAACTTGTGGCTTAGTTTGTTGCGTTCTATTATTTTTAGTTATCTTTTAGAATTTGTTTATTGCTTTCTTATTTTCTATAAATTTGTATTTCCTTTCCATTGAATAATATGAGAAAAATGAAAAAATTGAGCATTGCTCACCAAATTGACTGAGTCTCTAACTTTTTCTGACTTTCTCTCGTTGATATCACTTTCTTATGTCTATCAAAGATATGAATATAAGTTTATCTCTTTTATTTATATATATATAAGTGGCCTTTTTCAATTCGGCCTTACTTATAAGAGATGGAAAGGGAAGAATGAATGAATTTCTGATATATGAAGTTAATTATTTGGTCCTATATTTTGAATGTTGTCTTTGCTTATCATGTTGACCTTGTTTTGTACATCTACTTATAAATTAAGGGCATTGTGCATAGTAATAACTAAGTTCGATTCGTAAGTCCTAATGAATGTTTTGGCATATTCGAAAGGGGTTTTAGATTATCCTTAATCCTGAACCGACCACGCGGCCACCCCTTGCATTATGAAAAGCAATAGCGTCAATTAATTTTTGTTTATTTCACTTTCATCTTTATTACTATTTTATTCCTTAATTACGCGTACTACCAATAACTACACTGTTTTTAATTTTAATATTAAAAGATCACCACTTACCCGGACACGTATTTTGTTCGTGAAGTCCATGAAAGGTCAACACGTGTCACATGTCAAAAGTTCAGACACTGTCATCCATGTGGAAATTGATTGAATAGTTTAAAGCTCTATATAAATTCCAATTAGGAGGATATCCGGGTGTATAATGCATGGACCTCATGTGTCCATGGAGACACATCAATCTTTTTCTTGTGGTCCTTTTCTCTTTCTCATTCATTAGCATTAGCATTAGCATTAGTATTAGCTTTGAGTTTAGCCACAATCTTCGCTTTCCTTAATTCATTGTTTAATCTCGCATCAAAGTCATATCTATTTGCTTTTGATCCTCACCAAATCACTCAAAAGAGTTTTCACTCTTGAGTGAGAGAAAAACAGTAAGGTGCACTGGTTCCTCTCAATGGTAAGGTGTGTTGGCTCTTCTCACCATGAAGATGCTTCTCTAGGTTGAGAAAATGCTTTTATATCGTCAAATCATGTCAGTGGGGGACTTGCAATGAGACTTCGACAACCAACTTAGAACGTAGAGGTGAAGCATGAGGTAAGAGATGAAGTGGTGTGTACCTTGCGCAATGTGGAACTCGCCTTTATAGGGTTGAGTTTTGAAGGTTCCGAGGTTGGGATGTTTGAATTTGGACATCATAATGAGTATGGGGTATAATGATGGAGGGGGATTGTTGTATCTTCTGATACACTGTTTAATCAGACGAGCAAGGGTAAGCTTGTGTACTATTGCGGGATCTTTGAGCGTTGCGCTCGTACGTTGAGCAGAGAGACGCTAACTGTGAATGAGACGTAGTGGATGAAGGCATGCTAAGTTTCACCCTCGGCTGAGACGAGTGACTACGGAATGGCAATCGACCATTTATACGCACACAGTTACGATCAAAGCAATCGATTGTGGGGATACCATGTAATTGGTCATGGTGACGCAGTCAGCCGCTGAGAGAAAACTGATTACTGACCTTGTACTAGTTGGTGTTTGTAATCGAGATATTAGGTAGTGACTTCTTGAGGGTTTGCAACGTCGAGTGATGAGTGTTTGTCGATTATACGAGTCTCCCATTCTAGGGTTAGCCTTATTAGCCATCTCAGACCCGTCTCGACTTAGGCTGAGCTGTTGTTCTTGTGGCATACGATGTCGTCGCAAGACTTCAAATACCAAATTTGGGGATTGCGCAGAGCTTAGAGACGAATCTCGAAATAAAGGGCGCTAATTTCACTGAGTTACGATGGTCAGGTGCCCGATCGAGGCTCATTTCCGGCACCTGAATAACAGTTACCTTAGCCATGACAATTTCGTAGTGTGTACCGGTATTCAGTTATACTGAGTGTGGTCATTTATCGGGTACCAAAAAGGTTGTCTCCTAGCTTTGGGTACGTGTGGATGCGATGTCGAGAGGTATAGATACTCCAGAGTGCTTGGGATCTGGGTGTTCAGAGTGTTTGCCATTTACTGGGTACAAGAACAGTAATCCCCTAACTTTGTGTGTGCATAGAGGAGGATGTCGAGAGATATAGATACTCCCTAGTGATATAGATCTGGATGTTCGGAGTGTTGGTCGTGTATCGGGCAGTGAAACAATAGTCCTCTTGCTCTAGTTATCCGTACAGGTGAATTCCAAGAGGTATAGAAACTATCACGGGCTTTGGATTCAAGTTGTGAAGTGTTTGTCATTTACTGGCTACCGGAATAGTAGTCCCCAGCTCTGGGTATGTTTAGATACAAATTTTGAGAGGTATAACATCGACTTCATGCAGTTGATTCTTTCCGGGTCTGTGTAGTCGGGCTTTCGGGCTGCGCACTCAGTCTCACAGAGCACTTAGACTATAAATATGAAAAGATTAGTTTTGGTGGGAGTAGTTGTGTGTGTTAAGTGTCCACTCTTCACGAGGAGGCATGCCTTTTCGTGGTTGGTTGAGACTGTAACGCCCCGATTTTCACGAGGTTACCATCGTAAATATCAACAAATAAAAGAACATTGCAAAAAGCAGTGAAAATTAAAACTGAAACAAAAATGATATATTAACTGTCTCAAGGCAAAGATGATTCAATAAAAGAGTACATGATTGGAAAAGAAACTAAAGTCAACACAATCGAGAACCACACGTAGGTAGATCCTTCAAAAGTGAGACAAAAGACTAAGACATAGAACCCTGGGAAACCCTACGTCGAGCCACCAGACACTCCAGCCTCTCGCGTCGACGCAGTAGGTCTCTCCTACGCCACTGAGCCAAACAAGCAGTAGTCGCCTCTGGCAGTAGGTCATCCTCCGAAGAAAACGTCACGCGCCTGTCGGTAGGCGGATCCTCTGGTCGTCGCCCACACACTATATCGTCGAAAGAACTAATAGCGTCTAAGATACGTCGCGGAGGAATGGTAAAGCAGATATTCCCTCTGTGATAACGTACATCCACGGTCAAACCGTCATGATCTCGTCGCGTAGTTCTAATCCATCCGGTATACGTAGAAGTACGACAGATATGACTATAACTCCACATGTCTCCAACATCTAGGTCGAGCACCTGGATCTCATCGTGTCTCGGATACAGTACTTGATGAAATAGGTACTCCTCCATCTGGCGGTAAGTGCCCACACAACACACATTCAAACAAGTAAGGGTCAACTCTAAGCAAACAAGACCCCAAATATAAACATGTGTACATATATCAAGGTAATTAAATCATCCAATATTTAATTAATCAATTATGAAAACGCGTCCTTAGGGTTAGTCTAGGATGAAACTACAACGTAACTAAATGATCGCGATAAGATTTTACATCAACATTGGGAAGACGAGACGACCACGGCCTCCTCCGAGCATGAGGGAAACAACAACAACAAAACTAGCTATTTGCACGGTACACCACTTAACAGGAACCAAGGCTGACAACTACCGAGCGAACCAAAATACAGAAACATATAATGGACTAACCCATAAAATAGCCCAAACCTACTCAATTTCATGAGTAGGCCGCGACCAACCCATATATATATATATGTATATATATATATATGTATATATTTTATTTGTTTTTCTTTTATATAATCACACAAGGTCATATAATAAAATAAGAAATATTTCTCTTAGGAAAATATAGCATAAAAAAATCGCACAACATAAAATAAAAAAGAAAATAATTTCCTTTTACCTTAATTAAATAATTAAGAGCCAATATCATGAATATTATTCATAAAAACATCCAATAATATTATTATTGTCTAATAATATTTAATATATTGAAAAAGACTAAGATATTCTCAGAGTATTTTCTAGGGTTTTACAGAGACGTTTTGGATATCGTGCGAATTAAATGCGGATTGATGGTACTTTGGCGCTCTTTCTCCTTTGCCTATAAATACGGTGATCATTTATCTCTTGAGCACTTTTTCTCTTCTCTTGTTTCTCTATTTGCTGTTGCAACGGTGTTTTTTTTGTGTGTATAGATTCCTCACCAGTATGGTGACTTCTCGAGCTCAGGAGGTAGCCGCCGACTACTTTCCTTCTTTCTCCAGGCATTTTTATTCCCTTGTGTTGCTTTGACGCTTATTTTGGGTTTTTTGACAATGGTTTTGGGCTTGGTTCCCATCAGATCTCGGGTTGATTCCGTTGGTTGGTTTTGGGTCAATGTTCTAGCTGCTGCAGCCAAAATTGCCTTCTTAGAGAGTTGCACTGCACACAACCTAGAGTCGTAGGAATTGGGTGCGCATACTTCGGGTCTAGTCCCTTTCCTTCACAGCCTGGTCGTAGGAGACATCAAGCAACTCACACAAACATTGGGTTGCATCCTCCACAATCCTGAAAAGTAGTTCAAAACACTAATTCATGATAATTTTGAATACCAATAAAAACAAAGTATTTGAAATGACTTTTCAATATCGTTATGTCCCATATGCTTACGGCAACATGATTGGGATATCCACTCAAGACAAATAAGTCCTCAACCCCTCTGGGAATGCAGTCAATGGTTGCTGCGATAGTGGTTGCTCGGGTAGGGCTTGCTCCGTTGGTGGTTACTCACCAATAACGCCTACAAGCGCTCTACGAGCGAATGCATTTGATGGAGGGTGTTGTGAGGGACCACCAGCAAAAGCCCCAACTTTGGTTTTGACTATGTCTACAATAAAAAAAAAACTAATGGAAATAAGTTTAAAGATTAAAACAAGAATTTAGACAACAAATTGATCACATTAAAGTATCCATTCTAGTTTACGGAATATACTATATTACAAAATATCACAAACTAGAAAGTGAAAATATAAAATATCTTAATTAAACTATTGCACTCTAGTTTGCGACATTCTGTTCATTAACTTTCGCAAACTAGATTGCGACACGTTTATGTGAAATAAAAACACTAAATTATCGCATTTTAATTTGCGAAAGTTAGATTAATCTACAACAAACTAGAAGAACGTGGCAGGTTACACTTTGCTAGAACCGAGCTTCAAATCTAAAGAGGAATGAATGAGAAAATGGGTTGATTAGAAAAAAATTGATGTAAATGCCCTCATCTTACACCAATTGCCAATTCCCATGAATCTCAGATTCCTATTCCGGTGGTGGCTCTCACCTATTTCCATGAACATTGTCGGCGTAAATGAGATGAATGGATATTGTTGTCCTATATTGCGGCTTCAGAGAATGATGTGACTGTAAAAACCGGTAGCGCTTCTCCCTACAATCATGTTTGTTCAATCGGGTCAAGGAAAGCCGTCCATTTGGCATTACTTCCATCCAATCACTTGACGCCACATCACCATGGTGGCCAATGTTTTTCCAAACAAAAAGTGCTGCGACAAGGCAAAAGGTGTGTGAGTGAGTGAGTGTTCATCGGTGACGTGAGGGTGCTGAGCATTCTTTTCTTTCATTTTTACTCACATTCTTTACCTATTTATCTCGTATTTCTATTATATCATTTATCATAGCTTTGATTATTTATTTTATTTTTTATTGTTCTATTAGGTGTAAGTGCGTTTAGAGTGTCAACCAAACATTATTTAAATGAAAAAGTAAAGAAAATGTATTTGTAATTGAGGCCACAAAAACTTGTGGCCAAGAATACAAACCCCCATCTGACGTGGGTTGAAACCAGATCAAAATCCTATTCGTCGTGCTTTCTTTCATTCCCAATTCCTTCTTAAGCCCAAACACACAAGACCAAAATAGCACCAACTCACTCTCTCTCACAACCCGCAGCAAAGTTACAGAGAATTTATGCAGCAGCAAACAAGAGACCCTCTTAGGCTCTTCGGCCAGCAGATTCCCCGGCCCGGAGATGCCGACTTTCCTACTTTTTCCGGCGCCGGTTCTGTCGAAGAAGAAGAATACAGAGACGGTGGTGGTGGTGGTGGTGGAATAGAACAAGACCCAGAAGAGGAGAAAGACCAAATACACAACGAGGTATGCTTGGTTTGAAACAAAGTTTAATTTTTTCCCGTTGCAATTCCAAAAGCTGGCTTTTTTTCTGGTCAAAATTTTAGGTATTGCTAAGAAGTTGGAGTGAAGTTTATTTTCTTAGTTCACAGATTCTGATTTTGCTGATAATCATTTATTTTGTTCTGTTGTTATTGTTGAATATTTTGATGACTGATTACAATAATCTACAAACAATTTCAGTCTAATATGCCCAAGGAACATGAATATTTGTTTCTTCTCACATCAACTAGCTTTTTCCTCATAAATTGTCTGGTGCTGCTTTTCTGCGGTATAGTCCTACTCCTACCCAAATCCCTCTTAATAATATACTATATATGGTAATATGGCTTCAAGGATCTTATTTTCCATTTTGTGCCTTCATCAGGAATTAAAAAATCAAAATGATTTTCGCTTGGAACTTTCAGCCCACAGCTAAATTATCTTAGAAGTTCCTTGAATGCCTGAATCTAGTCTTTCCGACTAATAGCATATTTGGATAGGTTTATTTTTCCTCAAAATCAATTATATCATTTAGAAGCTACTCTCGAGAGGTAGCTTCTCCCTGTAGCTAAATTTTGGCTTCACAATCAATTGTAGAAACATGCTACAAGATAATTGTGAATTATCATATGTATTTTCATTTTGTTTTTGCAATTCTGTGGTATTGATTTCAGTATTCACTAACCAAAACATTGTGTTAAAATACTAGGATCCAGGATCTGAAAATGTTACTGAGAAAGAGCAAGAAGCTGATCCTCCTCCTCCAAATGCAGAAGAGACCAAGAAGAATTCAAGCACTTCGCCAGAGGCTATGGTGAACCCAAAAACACCTTCCATAGAAGAAGAAGAAACTGCAAAATCAAAAAGTGAACAAAGCGATGCAGCCAAGTCACAAGAGAAAACAACACTGAAGAAGCCAGATAAAGTGATACCATGCCCCCGCTGCAACAGCATGGACACCAAGTTCTGCTACTACAACAATTACAACGTCAACCAGCCACGTTATTTCTGCAAAGCCTGCCAAAGATACTGGACTTCAGGCGGCACCATGAGAAACGTGCCGGTGGGGGCAGGGCGAAGAAAGAACAAGAACTCTGCCTCACATTTTGGCCACATCACTATCTCTGAGGCTCTTCAAGCAGCTAGAATTGATGCCCCAGATGGAACAGCTCACCTTCCCACTTTGAAAACCAATGGTAGAGTCCTCAATTTTGGATTTGAAGGACCTATTTGTGATTCCATGGCTTCTGTCCTGAACCTTGGAGACAACAAGGTCCTGAATGGCACAACCAGAAAAGGATTCCTTGGCGCAGAGGATCAAACTCAAACACTTCATGTTCCTTGCAGAAGTGGTGAAAATGGTGATGACTGCTCTAGTGCAACATCTTCCATTACTGTTTCTAGTTCCATGGGAGAAAGTAACAAAAGTACCCTCCAAAATAATGGTTTCATGCCTCAACTTCCATGCATTCCTAGTGTTCCTTGGCCTTATTATGCCTGGAACACTTCAGTTCCCTCACCTGCTTTGTGTCCTTCAGGATTTCTCTATCCTGCTGCATTTTGGAACTGTAGCATGCCAGGGAATTGGAATGTTCCATGGTTTCCCTCGAATACCTCTGCTTCAAACCCAAACTCTCCAAGCTCTGGTCCAAATTCTCCAACTTTGGGGAAGCACTCAAGGGATGACGATAATGTGAGTGAAAATGACTCTTTGCAAAAAGAAGAACCATCAAAGCAGAGAAACGGGTGCGTTTTGACTCCCAAAACGTTACGAATCGATGACCCGAATGAAGCTGCAAAGAGTTCTATATGGGCAACTCTAGGAATCAAGAATGAGTCACTCAGTGGTGGAGGCATGTTTAAGGCCTTCCAATCAACGAAGGGTGATGAAAAGAACCACGTAGAAGCCTCTTCAGTGTTGCGGGCTAACCCTGCTGCTTTGTCTAGATCCCTTAACTTTCATGAGAACTCCTGAATAGGGGAGTTCTAGTGAGTTGAGGACAATTTTGGTCTTACCCTTCATTAGAATAGAGATGTGCTTAGTTTGATGAGTTTGAATTCATGTACATATGTTAATATATGTGAAGGTGTCCTTTGACTAGAGATGGAAAAGCTCTTTACTATGAATAAAACTCCAGCGAGGTTGTACATGTTTTGGTACACCATACAAAAAATGAATGTTTTCTTTGAGCAGTAGTACCCTATCTAGCTCTGTCCCTCTGTCTGAACAACTTACAGTGTGTTTGTACATGTTCTTTCACGTTTGGAATTTTTTAAACGTCAAACAGGCTAAGAGGGGTATCTCTTTTCTATAAAGAGTCCATTAGAAAACTACATACACAATGTAAAACCACGGTGAAGATAAAATCACGATAAATAGTCACAAAAGTTAAGAAAAATTGCTTCTATTCACAGTGATTTTGGCTCGGGTAGTTTTCTGCCGTGTATCCAAACTTGCAATAAGAAGATAAGCACAGGAAATGTGACTCTTGTCATCCTCATACATGTCTTGTTTTGTTATACTGCCAAATAATAAGCTTTTGAATGATGATAAAAGTTACTAAAACTGATAATATTGTTTGTCCTTATCTCCTTGAAAGTTATTCCCCCTTAAATGGGAGGTAGGCAAGGCTATGGAAGGGTGGCATCCTGAAAGCAAACATTCAGGTCCTGTAATGTGGGGACTTTCATGAGTTGAGAGGATAAACTTGAATATAAGAAATCCTAATAGCTTACAACCACATCTTATTAGAAGCAACAAGTTTTAACTTCTACTTAAATATGTCTTAAGTTCTGTATAAATTGTGAATCAAAACATGCCCTTGGTAGCTTTCCTTCTCTACACCAAGGAATCAAGTTCCATTAAATTTTCTACTATTTTTAATCTTTTCACTTTTCTTTTTCTTTCCACATCACAGTAGGATTGGCATGTGTCCTTTATCTATCACGCACAAGAAAATATCCAGATATTTTCTCAGCTTCAAGTTAACCCAAGCCACACTTACAGTATAAGATGAGTTGTGAAGCACCTTATATCATAAAACATGGCATGTGGATATCCTGTTACGTTCCTCTTGGCAGCCAACTTTTGACTTTTCCTCCATTTTCCCTTTTGCCCTTTACCACAGCTACAAGCAGAAAGCAACCCGTCATCTCTTTTCCACCATATGCCAATGTCTATGCCAAAATTCAATTATTAAGGGAACCAAAACAATCAAGACAGTTTGTTGGAAGTAAGCATCTTCATTCCTCACAAATTTATAGCAACAGACAAGTTTTAAAAAGAGTGTGTTTAGCTCTCACCTTACTTTTCTGTTCCCCCCCCTCCTAATAAGTACTATTTCTAACTTTTAAAAATATACTAATATAATTATTTGGATTAGATTTGTTTTTATTACATGTAAAAATATAGAGTAAATCGATTTTGACCCCCCTCCAATATAAAAAATATCAGCATTTAGTCTCTGTCGTTTTTACATCATTGTTAAGCGATAATGTGACTGACGAAAATCCAAGTCTATAATATCATATGTGCTTCAAAGTTGACCTAAAGAGACTTGTATGACACTTTAGGTGGCAATTGACATTGCATTAAGCGTCCTATTAATTTCAAAATATTTTAAAAAATAGTTGGGTTTGTGACGGTTAAAGAAAAAACTACTAATAGTTTAAACTATCGTTAATGCACAAAGAAAAAAGAGAATGACGGTTTAAACCACCAATAGTGCACAACTTCCAAACCTAATTAATTTCTTACAAAACTTAAATAAAAATAATAAAAGCATAATTAATTAATTATATAAACACTTATTTGAATCTAAATATAATTATTTTGTTAAATAAAAAATTAACAAGTGGATTAAATTAATTTTAAATACAATAATTTCTTTAAGTTAAGTGTTAGTGACAGTTCAAACCGTTAGTAAATTCTTCTTTATTCATTTGTGGCGGTTGAAAACCCCTCTATTTGCATTTTTTTCCACATTAGTAGGGGCTAAAGTGTGCATAACCTTATTTTGAAATGAAGTGCATATAACTAAACACACCCAAAGAGGTGGGATTGATATGATACTATGGTGTGACCCCCGAAGATACAAAAAATACACACGAAAGAAATTACCTAAACTTCCCTTTCAAAATTTCTTTATACGCACCGTCCAAAGATTGAACTCTAAACTAGATGCTTAAGAAGTCCATCTATCTACCAATTGTATAGTTTTAGGGAAAGACTGAAATAGAGAGTAAGCATAGTCAACCAATGTCATCGCTTTCTTTACAGTTTCAACTTGTCTGTGTACAAATGGAGCCCTTAGGAGATTTGTGAGGATGAATAACTACAAGGTCCATCATTCATCCTCCATATGGGAATTAACCACCAATAAAATGACAAGGACTTAAATGTTCACTGAATTCTACATCCCCCAGAGTTTGGTCCATGCCGGACATTGCCATAGGCTGACAATTCCAGAAGATCCATATCACGACCTGTAATGCATCGAATATTCCCATCAGCAAATTCCCAATTACTACTAATAGCTAATATAATCATTATATTCGTACCTGAAACCCTGCAATAAGAACTCTTTTGAATAAGATCAGATTTCGAGATCTCTGTTCGGTTACCCTTTGCTCGATTAACTCTTGCCTGAAAAACATCATGGATAGAATTTCCATCAGTGCAAGAGAAATAATATAAAAACAGACTAAAAGAGGGCCATTATTTCAACACATGACATCAATGCCAACTATTGTGAGACTCATCCCTAGAGAGTAGAGAGTATAGAGTCTTAAATCCATACAGAAATAGTGTAATACATGAAACGGAAAAAAACTCTTGACAGTTTTGAGAAATTTAAAACTCCAAAGGATTGTATCCGACAGAGTAAAGGTGTCACTTTTTTGGGAACCAGCTGAATAAATGTTGTCACTATTAATCCAACTTCATCATAACTGCATTTTGATAGCCACATCAACAAGCCTGTCTCACCCTGCTGCTAGCTCTGGTAAGGGTATAAATCCAAGTATCTTACTAGAAAAGCCTATGACACAATGCTAAAAAGTGGTTCTTTCATAGTAAAAAACTTTACTTTGGAACCTTACATCAACAACAACAATAAACAAGCCTTTTCTCACTATGAGAAAAGATGCTTGAGAATGAATCCGCCAGCGTGGTTATGATTATCTACTTACTAGTACAGACAACAATGCATATACATCAAATTATATCATTATAGACATATAGTATATCAGGATAAGTCTCAGTTGAAATATGTTTGGATTTAATGAATCAAATCACATGTACATAATTATCAAGACACCTAGTAAAGCAAAATATACAATAAAATGTATTACTAAAGCCCCTTGCTGCCCACATCCCAGTTCTTTCTACTAATGGAAACAGAGAAATGGAGGGAAACTGAGAAACCTTACCTGTAATACTTGACAGTTTTCCAGTGTGCTTTGCCCTCCCTGAAGAATAAGCAAACAGAAAATCAAAATCAACCTGAGTTGGTAAATCAATGACGTCATGATCTATTGGAAACATTCATATGCTTGAATGCTATGAAGGGAAAGGAAGTAATCAAAGAAAAATGAAACAAACAAAAAATCTTCTAGAGGAAGGGTATCTAAGAAATAAATTATTTGGACATTGATAATTCCCCAAACCTTGTGAAATTTGTAAGTTTTCCTAAAAATGACTAAGACCTGGGGTTCAGTTACACCGAATTCAGACTGAGAAAACAAATTGAACTAGAGAGTGGTAACACAAAGGAACAGTTAGAACTGAATTCTAAATTAGGTCTTGATAGGGGGAGAAAATTCAAACCTTAGAGTACGGAAGAATGTGATCATAGTCATGACAGAGACAACCAGGGCAACCTACGAGCTTACGAAACACAGTGTTGCCGAGAGCGTCCCTGCGCCATCGATCGGGGTCTCGACCTTTGATCTTCTCGGCCTTCTCCCAGCATTGCTGTTTAACACTGTGTGGGAAGCTTCGAGGGTTAGGGTTAGGGTGAGTGTAGTCGTCGAAGAGAGCGATTGGGTCATCGAGGAGAGTGGCAGAAGAGGGTGAGGTGCTTCGTTTGGGTGAAGAAGATAACTTGGATGAAGTCGGTGACGAACGGTCCTTCAGCGGCGAGTTCGGCCTTCTTGTTCTTCTTCTACTCTTTTCTGCGGCGGTGCTACTCCGACCAGCGGCGTTTCCAGCACCACTCATTTGCACTTGTTTCGTTTCGTGCTGAAAAGCATTTTTGTTTTGGATAAGGAGTATTCACACCAACCTCTGATTAGTATTCCTAATCCTTTTGGTTAATTAAGAAAAAAAAACTTAATCCAAAATTGGCCATATAAGTGGCCACATCCTCAGTCCACTAAACTTCATCGGTATATGTTTGGGCTTGTAGTGGTAGAAGAGGTTGGCCCATCGATAGTGCTAGCAAAAGTTTTTTCACTTTAAAAAGTGGATTTTTATTGTTTGGATATAAACCCATAAAAGTGATTTTTTTCAAATAAATTTACATGAATTGACATAAAAAAGCATTTTTCATAAACATGTTTTTTGCAAAAAAATACTTTTTGTAAGGATAACATTGTAAACTTGAATTCAATTAGTGCTACCAAAAAATATTAGTTAACTTTTCTCTCTTCAAGCATAATTAGTTTTTAAAATAACTTAAGGAAATGATTCAATTTTTTTTTCAGTTTACATTTTTTCAAAATTATATGAAAGTGATTAATTTTTTAAAATAAGTAATTTTTTTTGTCAAAGATGAATCATTCAATCATTAGCCGTGGCCAAGGTCAAAATTTAGGGCGCAACGAAAACTCGACATAACACTAGTTTTTTTGAAAATAAGTAATTATTTCTCAAAATAAATAGAGACAAAAAAAACCTTATAGAATGGAGGGAAAGAAGTATTAATTTATATATCATAATAACTATGGAATAATTTAAAATATGTCATAATAATCATCTTAATTTTTAATTACATTTGATTATCTATAATGAAAGTTGAGAAATGTGAAGGTGAATTGCAATGGACATTAAATCTAAAAAATAAAGAAAAGAAAGTAGAAATGTTTGTTTAGGACGTGGCAAAGCGAAGGTGAAATGGTGCATGAAGACAGAGAGAAAGAAGGGCGTGTTTGTTTGTTTATCTAACCGTCCATTCTGAAAATTTCACCTTGGCTGGTTACCCCAACTCTTTCCACCGAAATCACAGCTACACCCATCGTCCTGCAACAATTTCTCAACTCTTTGATCTCATCACCATCACCATCTCTCTCTCTATCAAACATATCTATCTTCACTTACCTCGCTTACACCCTCCTCCTCTGTTTTCAATCAATTGCTTCATTTCTTTATCGTCTTCAATATCTCAACAAGGTTTTCTCTTTCTTCTGCAATTTCTAATTTTTAACTGCCTTCAAATCCTCCTAACTTAATCCTAGCAGGATGGGAAGAGTTAAACTGAAGATTAAGAAATTAGAGAGCACCAGCAACCGCCACGTGACTTATTCCAAGCGGAAAAGTGGAATCTTGAAGAAAGCTAAGGAATTGTCAATACTATGTGATGTAGATATTGTCCTTCTCATGTTTTCTCCAACAGGAAAACCTACATTGCTGCATGGAGAGCGCAGGTAATTACAATTATGTGTCCTTTCTTTAATATGCATCACGCATTTCTGTAAGATAATAATCATTGCTGCACTTGACTTACATTGCTTTGTTGTTTTGAAATTATGTTCTAGAGTAGGCCTTTATGCATATACACTCTTTGACGTGGGTGCAAATCACCTTTTAGAAGGATGATGAGATGAATGAGATATATTGGCTAGTAATAATTGAATAAAAATGGCAAACCTACTAGCTTAGGTCCAGGGAGGGGTCGGACCCGCTTTGTGGATCTAATGTAGGCAGTTTTGCTTTGCATTTATGCAAGAAGTTGATTCCATGACTCTAACCTGTGACTGCAAAGTATCATGGCAACAACCTTACCGTTGCACCGAGGCTCGCCCTCTATGGCTAGTAATTGAATAGTGGAAAAGAAATACAAGTCAGAAACTCCAATATTATATGTCAAAATAAAAGAAACCGAACCATACTCCTGTTTAACTGGTTTTCCTTGTTTGGTTTTAGCATCCTAATTCAAGATTTAATCTTCATTTCCCTAGTATTGTTTTTCTTATCTTGTATGTTTGTAGGATATTAGTATTAGTAAAATGCACATGTAAAGTGTTCAAAAGTCAAAAGAAGATATTAAATCCATGTGAGGCTTTCAATAATTTTGTAGTGGTCATATTTCCAGCAACATTGAGGAGGTCATTGCAAAATTTGCTCAACTTAGCCCACAAGAAAGGGCCAAGAGGTATGCCAAGCTTTCTGCTGAAGTTACATGTTTTTTCCATTTGTTGATGATAAACAAGCTAATCTTTTTTCTCATTTTATTTGAGCAGGAAAATGGAAAGCCTTGAAGTAAGATCACTTTGCTATCTTGTCTATGGTTTTTGCATATACTGCTTTTGTTGCATCAAGTGCATATTTGATGTTGTCTCCTCAACTTCAGGTGATGCTTAAAAATTTTGTTCTGTTTAAATTATAGGCATTGAAGAAAACCTTCAAGAAGTTGGACCATGATGTAAAAATACAAGATTTCTTGGGTTCAAGGTAACTGATTGTGATTTTCAAATTGTTAAATGACTTTTTTGTAAGTACTTCTAAGTTTTAAAGGTTCTAAGTTATCCTTTTTTCTGCCTTGCAGCAGCCAAACAGTGGAGGTACAATTTCATCACAGACATTATTATGGTTAACATTAACTTCAGAATCTTAAGCTCATTGTTAAACAACTAAATGTTCTGAGCTGAATTGTCATGTGCAGGATTTAAGTCATCATGTGAGGGTTTTACAATCTCAGATCACAGAAATACAGCAGAGACTGAGGTGCAACTTTGGAGCCTTTGGTTGTTAAAGTATTTCTTTTTCTTTTTGGTGTTATTTTTTTGCTCTGTTGTTGAACTATTATCCAAATTTGGCCTCTGCCTTTCAGGTTTTGTGCTTTGCAATCGTTGAATTAAGTTTTATACCCCTTTATAACATGCTTATGTATCTTTTCTTAGTGCATTTGAATTTTGACATGGTTCTGCTTCGCCTCTTGTGTACACCTCATATGTGTGTGTCTTTGGTATTACGTAGGTTTAAGGCAAAAACACTTTTGTATCACGTATTCTACCATTTGTGAATGTGTATCACGTCCTTTTTTGTCGAAAAAGACTTTGACTAGGTCTTCAAAGCATGTGAAACCATTATACTAGTCAACTTTTTTTAAATGTCCAGATTTTCTCTTTTGTACATACAGTTCCCAAAGCAATTGGACAGAGACTTGCTTTATAAATTTAAACACTTCCTGTGAATTGAATTTCATCAACCTTCTACCCTGATTCTCCCTTTGCCAGCATTTATATGATCACAACGAACACACTCATAATGTTATATAGAACTGATGTTGACATACCGTACTGTTGGTCATAAAAGTATGAATAGCCATCATAGAGTAATCTTGTTTTACATTTGTAACTTCTTCAGCTATTGGAACAATCTGGAGAAGATCAATCACTTGGAACATCTTAGGCAAATGGAAGAGTCGCTCAGGGAATCGATCAATCGAGTGTGTCTACAAAAGGTAAGATGGTGTTTCATGCAGATTAGCCATATTATTCTGTCATCTTTAAGTGATTCCATTAAAAATCTACTTAAATATTTGGTGTGTGATCCAACATGTTTATATTCCTTTCTATTAAAAGAGTTGTGAAGTGGTGTGTATCTTGACAAATTGTTTTGATTGGCAGGAAAATTTGGGAAAGCAGCAACTAATTTCACTTGAATGTGCTAACCACCAGGTAGAAATGCAGCTCTCCCTCTCTATTTCTATATTTCTTGTTCTTCTCTTCAGCATAAATCTTATTTGGGATAATATTGCTTGATAGTTGCCGGAAGGGATGACTTTACCCTTGATGATGGCTGGGCTGCAAGAATCACAACCCCTCTCTTGGCTTTTGAATAGCGATAATCATCAGTTGATGTTACCCAGCGAACCGAAATATCTGCCGTATAGGTGGGTTAACTATTGTTTGAGTCTTGAGTCCTCAACCAGATGAGCTTTTTTATCACTTCTGTGCTTACAGAAATTGAACTGCATTCTTTCTATGGAAGCTATACATTTGAATTAGCTATTAAAACTGCTTTCTAATTACTATGTTCCATTAGATTAATATTTTTTTTAATCTTCTTTCTATAATTTATATATGTTCCTTGTGTTTCATTTGGCAATCTATTTGCTGACTCATTTGTATAACATACAGCAATAATGGCAATAGAGAAGCTGAGTGCTCCACTGATATTTCACTCCCAGGCTACTCTGGTTATGTTGGGAATACCAAACTTGAGGTTGGTGGCTCTCCCCATGTCACCAACTTGGGTCAGGGAGGTGGTGCCTTCAATCAGTTAAATGGAACTGACTACTTAAATGTACAACGTTGCGAGCAGTTTTCATACCCTCCGCAAGATATTGAGGACACGAAACATCATCAAACGATGAACAATAAACCAAACACTCTGGATTATGAAGTCAATAACAGCCTTGATCTGCCCAGGTCACTGTTTGAAAATGGACATCAGTTTTGGAATCCTGCTTCTGGATCTTGTGGGATTGCCATGTATAATGAGAATGGCTTCCACAGGTTAAGCAATCATTTTATGTTTCATTAGTGACTTTATTTTGGTATCTTGTTTTCTAGTAATCAATTTGGCTTTGGTTGGTTTATAGTTTTCCTATATTTTGCAGTAACTGATATGCTCAACCAGACTTGCTAGCATTTTTCACTTGAGAAGGATGTTAACCGATGAAAGACGTGACCATTTATCCCCACAAAAACCAGATTAGGTTGCCCCTCCACTAATGAGGTCAAAGGCACTCATAAGAGAGGGTTGTGATAGTTGTATATATTGTATTACTAAATACTAATTACTAATAGGATTCAGTTTGTCCATATACAAATATTTTTGTTATCTTGACTAACTTGTTTAATAGTAGATTTTTGGAGTTGAGCCAGTGATCCAAACTGTAAATTTGAAATTTGTAGAATATGAAGCTCACATACTATGAGACTCGTGCAGTTATCTTAGGCAACTGCTTTTGAAGTAAAATGAGTTAGAACCCGTTTGGATGCAAATCACATAGCACTTATTGGAGCTAATTATTAGTATATTAGCTTTAATAAGTCCTTATCCAAACGGGTTATTAACTGCTCAGCGATGGGCTTGAATCTAAAAGAAAAGACAATAACCACCTTAATTTACAGATTGATCAATAATGAGATTGACTTTCATTCTCAGTAAATTTTCTGTTTTTCCAATTGATTTCATCTTCATCATAGCTTTAACAAGTAACAAAATTAAAATCTGGCCAAACTTACAATAAAGTAAACTGGCGGGTGATGTATAAACTACCACCACTGCCATAAGAACTGCCTGAGTTTTTCAATAGAGAACAGAACAGAATTCTTCACAAAACATAATTCAAATGACCAGAGCCATCCTAAAATTAGCTCCTCTCATTTGCTTCTAATGACACACTCCTATATTATGTAACTCCTCCATTATTTATACTACTATACTATTATAGCACTAACCATACACCTCCAATGACTTATGAAATGTAGAGGGTCTATGACTCTATGTTGTTCCCTGTCTCTTCAAGGAAATTGTTGTCCTGTGAAAGTCTGGCCAAAAGACCAGTTATCAGGGACAACGTCGTTAGAAACCAAGGTTCGGCCGTCGCTGGTGGTGACCTTAAAGGAGAGGCTTTGTCCGTTGAGGTTAGTGTTGCTTTGCCAGTTCTGACCCCAGTTCCTGGACATTGGTTGCCAATCAGTTCTTGAACCTTTGATGGAAACTGCTTGAACATCACCAGAACCACCAACGTTGGTGATCAGGACTAGGTTGAAGTAAGAATGTCCATTAATGGTGAAACTGATGCCTCCTCTCTTTTGGCATGGGACCCTGCGTTATAAAAAATAAACCAAAGAGAATCAAAAATTCTTGGACAGCACAACAAATAGCACAGATTCCTGTAAATCACCACAAAACCAGCTCATCAATTCTATTATAGATAAAAATTATGACACATCCTGAAAAGATCCGTTTGGTTTGAAAAATTTAACAGTTTGTTTCTGTTTTCATAATTTTTTATACAAATCTTTGTAAAATCATATATGTTTTCAAGCCATAATTTTAACACTCATAACCCTGAGGAGAAGCTACTAAAAAAAGTTTATCCTCATAATTGATTTTGCTTTTAAAATTAATTGTAGGACATGTTTGGATACACAATGGACACCCACGGTGAACCAAAATCACATCACAAAAGTAATTTCTCTTAGCTTTTGTGGCTATCTACTGTGATTTTGGCTTCACCGTGATTTTCCACTGTGTATCCAAACAGAAGGGAAGCTGATCCAATTATAATTGAAACAAAATGAGGTACCTTCTGTGAGCTACAGGTACTATGCCAGCCCTGTATTGAGCAATTTGTTGGAAAGCAGGTTGAGAGAGATCAAAGTGTTGAAGGGGAGGGTTGCACCAGCCACCTGCATCATTTGGAAGGGCATTGTTTGGTGGGCAGAAATTGGTCGCAGTGACCAGAATTGAGCCCGGAAGACACCACCTCTTGTCATTGACACACTTGATTTCGTAGCAAGCCCCACAGCTCAATCCATTGTTAAACAAGGCAGTGCTCAAAGCAGCAGTCTCAGTCCCATAGCCCTCACTATACAGGTTTCCATATCCACATGCTCCACCTGCCATATGAAAGTTGCCTTGTTAGACCCCTTTTTCCCCCTTGGCTTATGTCCGAGAAGAGATCTTATAAAATATCTTATATATATATATATATATGTGTGTGTATGACCTATATGACCTACTCATAAGTTATTTTAAGATTATTTTCATAAGCTCCTTAGATTATTAGCTTATGAATAAGCGCAATACTTATCAATAAGTTATTTTAAGCTTATTTCAATAAGTTTCTCAAATTAACTTATAAATAAATGCTTGTTGAAATAAATGCTTAATTAAATTGTTTATCCAATCGCACCATTAGAATTTACAACATTTCTACATGGGACATTGGGACTAATCATGTTGGGGCAATAAGCAGGGGATAGGGATTTTTAGGAAAAAAAATGTTGAGCTGACCAATTTAATGTTGAATATATTAATGACTTACATTCACCAGCAGTTGACTACTCTATGAGAAGCGGTGTTTATATATGAAAGAATCATTTGTTTAGTAAGATGGTCCATCTTAAGAGCAATTCTTGTATGTTTAATCAATTAAAAACTCAAGATTTTATAGATGATAATAAAAAAACTTCAAAACTTGTAGAAAAGTTATGTCAATGTTATCTTTTAATTAATTTTGTCTTAGACACTTTCTCATACAACAATAATTCCCCTCTTAAACATGCTCATGCCATAACATAAAACAGTAAATTGTCACATACATACCCATTGTGCCAGAGGCATCACCCCCTCCATAGAAGGTTGCATGGGCATCCATCCAACCATCACTGTCTGCATAAGCACCTGATCCCACACAGAGAATTCCCACCAAGAGAAGCCCCAAAAACCCCATTTTTCCTGCAGAATATCACAAGAGTGAACCTTCAGCAATATAAACAGCTAAATAAACACTAGCTAGCTAGCTCACAGGTTTCATTAACAGAGTAGCACCTCAATGTAGGAAAAGAAAGTGAACAAGTGAAGTTGTGAGGAAAAGTATAGGGCAGAGGAAGGGAATAAATACTAAATAGATAGATGGTGCAGTGACAAAAGTGCTTTTGCCTTAAACCTACGTAATATCAAGGAAGTGACACCATTGTGAAGAGTGGGGACCCTAAAAGAGCCAAGTTTGGCTGTTTCGTTTTTCATGCAGGGACAGGTCAATTTGTCCTGAAACCACGTGGTTTTGTGCCTTTTCTGCGTTTGTTTGTATCCAAAAACTCGAGAAATGCTAGAGTTTGCTGATGTACAAGTTAAAACTGTCATTGCTTCAAGAGGGCCACGAGCCACCAAGGTCACATTTCCCTTACACGTTAGTTATACTTATAACCATTGCAAACCAAGTGAGTCGGCATAGTGGATCAATAGTTCGTTTCTTAAGCAAGTGGTTGAGAGTTTGATTTTCAATTCTTACTAATAGAAAAAAATTCTTTAGTCAGTTTTCTACCGTTGAATGCGCTAACAGTGGAATGAAATATTAGTCTCACGGCTATTAGCTGTGGAGATAAAAAAATTTATAACCATTGCAAGCCTGCCGTTAAGTTTGATCAAATTTTAACCCAAGTGATGAGTGAACTTGTCTTTTTTCTGAAACATGTTCACACTATATGCCAGAGTATCTTGCAAATATAGGAAGTATAGATTACATGGTATCCTAAGATATTAAGATAAATAATGAAACAAAAAATTAGTTATAGTTAACTGTATAATGTAAAAGTACTAAAATCGAGAAAAGACCATAACTTTTTTAACTAACCAAGCTAACTGAAAGAGCTCTTAAATTACTTTCTTAATCAGCATGTGAGTTCTGAATCATTTTTTATATCTTTATCTCTGTTAACAGAATTAAATACAGAAATCTCTAGTGTTAATAGAAGCTAGGGAAGAGGGTGAAGTGAGAAAATAAAATATGACGGTGGCATAAAGGAACAATTAATGCCTCTCACCAAACAGTGATCGGTACAAAAGCATGTTCAAATTTAATTCAAACCAAAGCCTAGTTGAAGTGGTATAGATGCTTTATGCACTTTAAGGATTGTCTTGTGTTTTAAGTCTTCAACGAGTGTGTGGTGGTTAAAAATCGTCACAAACTGCAGAGTTTATACAGACCACATATATATAAATTTTATTGTTTATGACAGTTTTTTACTACCATAAAGTGCAGGTGTTAAGATATCGTCACTGTTATGATGTTTACCAACATCTCATAGTTTTGAGTCTTACATGTGAAAAAATAATTATGATTAGCCCACTAGCATAATTAGAATGTGAATGTTTTGATTTGAACATAATGTGTTATTTTAAAAAAAAAGGTTAATCCAAACCAGCAAATTAACTTATGTTGTTTTGTTTTTCCCTTCACTTACATTACATTGTGGTAAGTTTGTATTTCGAATGATAGTAATTTATGACGATAGAGGTGGATAGAGAGAAAAGTAGAAGCAAAGCACCTCCACACAATGAATGTTATGTGACATGGTAGGTTGCAAGGTTAAGAGCATGGAGAAGAGGCGGTGGGGTGATATGCTTCTTCGTTCGGTCGCATCTTGAAGTTACGGACTAAAACATTTCACACTCTCATTTATTAGTAAGTAGGAACTTACTTCAAAAGGCTGAAATGAATCAAAGTTGCAGCGGTAGACAAACATGATCTGCATGGAAATAATGCAAAAGTGGAGATGCGGGGTATCGATCCCCGTACCTCTCGCATGCTAAGCGAGCGCTCTACCATCTGAGCTACATCCCCATATTGATATTTTTCATGGTTTTTCTATTATGAAGATTTATTAGTCTAGACGTGGCCATAATAGAAACAATATAAATCTCTCATGCACCAAATAAGTGTAACTAACTACCTTGGGGGGAAAAGTGTAACTACATGCTCACTTTTTTTATTTTTTTTCTCTATAGTAATATATTTGAAATATTGTAGCTGTCATTTAACAAATTATTTTCCAGAATTCGAATATAGGTTATCATTTTTATAGGATTTAGCTTTTCTATGACTCACTTTAATATAAAAGTGATGGGGCTCACAGTTTTGGTGGGCATTTTTTTTCTTATCAATTTCATAGATGGGCTTTCTGTTGTGAGTGAAATCAATAATCCATTTCACAAATTCTGGCCTGACAGACCGGCCCAATTTGGAACCCGGATTTTGCACTCCCCTTGGGGCTCTGGGTCTTACCTTTCCAATTCAGAATTATTATCTAAATTTTGACCCAAAAAAGAATTACTATTATCTAAATATTCCATGGGTTGGGTTTTAAAACCCATACATCAACTCAACAAAAAAGACCATATATCAACGGTCACTATTTGACGCGTCTGTGCAAAAGCAACAGCCGCCAGCGGCACATAAACCCTAATTTCTCTCAGATCCCCCTTTATCTCTGTATAAATATCCGATATTCTGAAACCCTAATTCCACAGCAGCATCAATAGCTTCAAAATTTTCCCCCAATTCAATCGCAATTCGTCTTTTCTAATCCCCTTTCACCTTTCTCTTCAGGTCCTTCTATTCTTCACCGGCGAATTTTAACGTTTGCTTCTGTGCATGTTTTTAATTTTTTCAACTAAATTACGTTTGGATCGTGATGTGCCTGTGATGGTTATAAATATACTTTGAGATTTATTTCTATGACGTAAATTTTCATCTGAGGCACTATCTTTTTCTCCTCTGATCCTCTTCTAAAGTGTATCGATTTGCCGAAACAATTTCTGATTCTGCTATTTTGGTAGATCTGCTGCATTTGCGAAATTGTAGATCCGATTTTGTGATTGTGTAACTCATGTTGTATCTTTTTCTTTTCTGGTTTTCTGTGTTCATCTGTCAAATTGACATTTGTTTCTGAAAATAACGATTGTTTGCGCAAATGATGACACAAAAGACAGGGACATCAGCACTCCGCAGGAGAATGTTGACTTCGTCTAATGGGAATCTCTCTGATGCGTTCATTCAAGTTCTGTATTTTTTCTGTTGGAATTATGATATACTTTTTTCTCATGATAATTAATGCACTTTTTCTTTCTGTATGAATGATAATATGGTTGTTTCACTCAGAAAGTCATGATTTTTACCATATTTACTTTGATTGTATCATTTGCAAATGATGATAGCATAGACAGGGACATCAGCACTCCTAAGTTGAGAATGGTGATTTGTCATTGGGAATCTCTCTGATGCATAATGAATTTTAGAAATTATACATCCATGGAAAAATGTAATTCATGCTTCTCTTGCACTCACTATATGACTGGTAGATCATCTTTGAACTTTGATTTGTGATCCCCATCTTGAGGCTCATGTGAGTTTTATGGTTATGTATCATTCCTGAATTAATTTCTCTGGATTTTGCTTATTTGCTTTTTCTGAAACCATCTTTGTCGTTATTAACATGTTTTTTTATGCCATATTAGTTGGTGTCTAGATTATTTTTGTTTAGTCAAGTCCTTTAGTTTCCAACCTTGGTTTGATTCTTTGACTGGATTGGGAACATAGTTTCTAATGCATTATATTCAAACTTTGGTTTGCAAACAACCTAAACACAGAACTTGAACTGCATAGAAAATTTTCCATTTGCCTTTATGTGGCCAATGATGCACTCAATTGCACGTATTAACAGATTACTCTTTGATGATATTGCTTTGTCACTACCTCTGAGGCCATTTTATTTTACTCTGAAAGTAACTTCTCTTGTTCTTTTCAATCTTTCACTATTGCTATTTTCTTGTGTCAAAATATGCATTATTCATGTTTTTGTTTCCTTGTTGGTTTTCATTTTATGCATTGGTTGGTTTGAAATGGGAAATCATACTTGTTTTGTGATTAATTTTATCAAATTGCTTACTATTTGTTTGGTCTAGCGTGTACGATAATACCATTTTAGGTTCCACCTGAATTGGTCTAGACTAAATCTCTTGCCATTGTTAACATCTTCCGGACTCAATAATGGTTGAGCTATTGTAACCGTGTTACAAGCCTGATGATTGTCACAGAAGAACGGAGATTTGATTGTTGCTTTTGTTGAAGCCTGATCGCATCTGGGCTCCAAAAGCTACTTATGAAATTAATCATTCTTATTAAATTTTAATGAAGGCTTGTAACTTGTTATCACCCGGGTGAAATGTATGAGATGAAAATGGAACAATTAAAGCCTAGCTTTTCTATCTTTGTTGTCTTCTTCGTTGTACCTTAATTTAACATATGATTCCATTTTATGTAGTGATACTTTTAATTAGTAAAGAACTACTTAACCTCTTATATTTATATGGTGTCTGTTTGGATAATAGGCTTAATTAATCATTTATGATAAAAGTGATTTTGACATTAATGTTCAATTATAAGATAATCTGATAAATTTATGAAATTAGCTGGAAATAACTTATGGATAAGCATAAGTTCTTATTCTTTAGTTAATTTTAATAATTTATAGGTGTATGAGTTGTTTCAAACATTTTCATAAGCCCAAAATGAAATAATCCCTTCAGAATGTTTTTTCAAATTTAACATTTTCATTCTCAAGAGTAAATACAGAGAGGAGAAGATAGCAACACTAGATAGAGAAACAAGTATACATGTGCTTGAGCGATAGATAATTTATCTAACCCTAACTCTTATATGTGATGAGCATCCAAATATGCATAACACTTTCTACTATTTCTTAAGAACTTAAGAATGTGTTTTAGTAAAACCTTACTACAAAAAATCCAGTGAGATAAAAATTTAGTAAAGGAAAAGGAGTACTAGAGAAAGAACCCAATGGAAAAAAAATGGTATGAGTGAAGAAGAGCTTTGATGATGTGTTTTAATCTATCTCCCATAATGTATCATTCCTTTATTTGATCAATACAGGCACTATTATCCTTCATATATAGTTGTTGAGAATATTTTTCCAAGTGACAAACCACAAGTATAAATTAAGCGTTGAATCACATATAACACTTTCTCAACTTGCCTTGTGCTAATATTTTTGCATGGTTAGCTGATGTTGTTTTTGTAGTTTATTTCTTAGATCTCCAATAAATAGTTGTACCTCCGCATGTCAATAATTACCTTGTTGAGATATCCTATTATGTGGGTCTGACAACCATCTAACTTTTGCATAATCAATTAGGTCGAGCTTGGATTTATTGAGAAAGATAAACTCATATTCATTGTGCCTTTAAGATAATGAAAGACTATGCCAAATATAACTAACAATATATATTAATGCTCTGATTGGTACTTCATGTATAAGTAATTCTTAATCCTCTTTTCGAGGTATAAAGCGATTTTGATTTTCATCTAATAACCTTGCAATCAATAGAGTAGACAGTGGACATTATTTGTCCATATATAATTCTTTAGTACCTTTACTGCGTAAGTCTCTTGGAACATAAGTACCTCCATCATTTATATACTCAATTGGAAAGCCTAGACAAAAAAATTTCAATTCCCAAGTTTTTTATCTCAAATTTTATCTTTGGGAGCTCTTCCTGAGTCCCGATAATCATTGTCACAAATATTAATTATGGCTTATTTAATCACATATCCCATCATAAATATGTATTAGTTTACTGGGTCATTTTGTAACTGTTCTTAAGAAAATAATCATCTAGGTTGCTTCAATCCAGTAATTTTTTCACTGTTGAGAACATAAATTGTGTGTTTTAGGCATCTAATAACTTTCAATGAGTTTCATATAGATGTCATTCTCAAGTGAGCCATACAAATAAGTTGTAACTCAAAGTATCCACCACGATAATCATGTGTCATAAATATGACAACATTATTTCACTTAAATACAAAGACTCATTTATGCCTTATTGGTTTTACACCTTCTCGGTATAAACATCAGGTCCAAAGAACCTTATATTTAGTAAATAAATTGCTTCTTTCTATTTTCAGCCAATTACACCCATTAATTTTTAGGTTCAAGATTCTCGCACATATTTATAATATTGAGTGCTACTTCATTTTGTCGACAATTCTTTATGTTATTGATTCCTTGTTTTAACTTGTAGAGACCTAATCAGTCGATATCTCTTTAAGCAATAATTACAGGTACCTGAACCTCTTTTGGAGGTTTAAACATTTTTATAGTCTCTACACTTTTCAAGATACTTTGCCTCCTCAACTAGACCATTTGCCTTTTTGAATAATTTATCTTTTGAAACCAAGATTTAGACTTGCCTTAGTCTAAAAATATTAACAAATTTTTCAACTGTGATATTAATTTAGAGAAGGGTATTTGCAACATATAAGGAATTTAATAATTCCTTTTGAGTAAGTGAATGCATCATTTGAACTTTTGGTTCATATTGCTACGTGCGAGTGTGTGTATATATATGTATATATATATATATATATATATGTATATATATTTATAAATTTCAGAGCTGCTTAATTTCCTCTTCCCATAATGCTGAGAAACAATTATAAGATATGAAATATCTTCTGGTAATGCCTCAAATTACCTTTTTCTTAGCTTCCCTTGTGATGCCACCTTAGTGCATTGTGGTGGAGCAATTGAAAACATATAACGCACAATGAAGATCTTAGATGGGAGTTATTAGGTTCCTAACCATGAACCAATTGTAATGGAGAGAATTCTGATGAATTATCAGTATGGTGCATGGTGCGTGTAAACGTTGTTACTTGCAAAATCACATGCCCAAAAATAAGGACATTTGTTCTCATATGTAACTGCCTAGCTATAAATAGGAGGTGTTTGATTAACCAACTTAGCTAGATCATTCTAAATACGAACATGTGCAACTAGATATTCAAAATCATATCATTTACCGGCTTGATCAAGGTTGAAATTTGAACCTTATTAATATTGAGATTTGATGACATATATTTGGCCATTTAGTCGATGCATCAATAAATTTATGAAATACTTAAATGACCCATAAAAAGAGCATATACGTGCACATGTATCACATCAAATATATTTAGGAATAATGAGGGATTCAAACCCATCTTTTTACTGAGAACAACATCTAAGAATTCATTGCATTAAAGAATCTTCATGCTCTTTCATGGGTGCTCATATGAATTTATCAATTTTCGCATCATAAGACACAAGATGGTCTAACCGGTCATGCCAATCATATTCACTTTGTTCCACATATAGAACTTCCTCATTCAAAATAATACTTCAATATTTCAAGAAAAAAATTGTAGCATTTTAAATCCTTCAAGGATTATGATATTTTTGATCCATAAGTTATCATTACATCAAATAGATGTAAATAAAGTCCTTCAAAGACTTTCAAATTAATAAGGAATATATATACATACAATTGTGTCATAAGATGAGTATTGCATCTCATAATTTCCTTTAACTCGTATTCATCACATGGAAAAACTCATTTAATAGGTTTGACATTTTCACATGTCTGGATTACTACTGATCCAAGAAATATCTAACAGAAATAGTTATATATGCTACTTATATTTGTATACTTTGGTAGTACTTTCTAGCGAGATAGGGGGACCCAAAGTAGGGGATCCTCGCAAATGTGAGACTCTAACTTACAGTTGAATTCTCAACATTCTCCCACTCAAGCATGAGTCACCACAAAATTACCATGCTCCCCCTTTAGCGGAAGCTATCAACAACCAAACCGGAATTCACTTCATCACCATGTCAATAGGACACGCTGCCTGACCACCACATTGTGTCAGGAAAACTTTCGATACAAGGAGTCGTTACCTTAGTCACACCAACCATTGACTCTGATACCACTTCTAGGATTGCAATTGCATCTGGTTTGTTTCTTGGAAAATATAAGAATATTGATCTATAAACCTCTTCAATAGTGTCAATGATTCCTTTCAAGATATTGCTTTGAAATTTCATAGGCTTCTTCTAGAAATCTATCACAAAGTTTCATTTCATGATACAATATCATATATACCATTAGATGTCGTCACGGACAATTAAGCACGCGTTAATAATTTTTCTGGATAAGGGATCACAAATTTTGTCATATTAGTTGAAATATTCACTTCGCGGAATATCTCAATCAAAATAGTACATAAAGTTGAAATATTCACTTTCTTTCTTTTTGTTGCATGTAGCCTATTAGCCTAGTTGGTTAGAGCATCATGCGGCCTATTAGCTCAGTTAGTTAGATCATCGAGCTAATAACGCGAAGGCCATATGTTTGAGACCCACATGTGGGAATTTTTGTACGTTTTAGTATAAAATTATGAATTTCCTTTTTTTTATTGCATATGGCCCATTAACTCAGTTGGTTAGAGCGTCGTGCCAATAACGCGAAGGTCGCAGGTTCGAGACCTGCATGGGCCATTTACTATTTTTAAAACTAATGTTATTAATTTTATATAATGTTTATAGCTAAGGGAACTTTTACAATAGTAACTATGACATGAAAATTACTCTATAAGTAAATTCAATAAAAGATGAAAAGATAAAAAGTATTTAATGTATACTATAAAAGGTTAAAAGTGTGAGATAAAAACTAAGAAATATTAAATGCATATTATCAAATAATATAATAAATAATTAATAAATATAAGATACAATATAAAAAACTATTTATATGTTTATAATTTTCCACACGCACTCTTGGCAGGTGTGTCTTCGAGTTTTGGATAAGGAGATGCCTTCTCGGCTGAGCTTCTGGCAGTTGAACTTGGTCTCCAGCTTGCTTGGGATCTTGAGCATAGAGAGATTATTTGTACTAAAGACTGTTCGAACGTGGTCCAAGTGTTGTGATGTAATGGCGACGCCTCTTCCTTTTAGGCAAGGGAAGTGATTTTGTGAGTTAGAGGCATGTTATCTTGGAATTGACTTGTTTAATTGAAAGTGATTCCAAGAGAGATGAACAACACTGCTGATCATTTGGCCAAATAGGCGTCTCATAAGTGTGCATCGCGTCACGTTTGGACTAGTCCTCCTTATGATGTTATTGCGTCTCTTTATTTGAACGCTCTAAGCTAGTGTGTTTCCTTTTATTTAGTGTTTCTCTTGTAAAAAAAATGCACACTTTTTATTTAATATTGATATGAAACATGTCAGGAGTAGCTACGAAATACTAATGGTTTTATGTAATGCTTATATAAATTGTTTTGTTCATGATTATAATATGAAACTTTGTTTTCACATTAATATCATTTTGATTTGTGCATAAAATTTTCATTGTTCACACAATTTTAACTATACATAATAAATTGTTCAAAATATTTTAATCACGTACAATAAAAATGTTGTTCAATGCATGAGCCACTATACTAAGTAATGTTTATATATATAACTAATAATAAAAATAAAGTTAACTTTACTTGAAACATAAAAAATCACCACATACTAATGTATTTGACCAACAAAAGTCCAAGTTCCTTTATGACATGATTCGTATTAAGCCTTTAGTTAAATTATAAAAAAAAATCCTTTAAGACTAGATTCAAGCCATTAAAAGAGCTCCATAAGCCAAGCATACTAGCTTCTAAAAATAAATATATATACGTAACCAAAAAAATACATGTTTGCGTAGACAAAAAAAAGTGGCCACAAAAATACTTTTGTTTTATGTGTTCAAGTTAAAAATAACTCAAGTTACCCGGTGATCACTTAAAGGAACCATGCTCCGATGAATACTGATCAAAGCGTAAAAATTCAAAGAAAAGCAAGTTGTCAAAGGATAACATGAAATTTCAATACCCTGCAGAGTATCGATTCTTACAAAAAGAACAAAAAATCTGTAAGAAGAAATTTCAACAACTTGAAATAAATCGTAAGAACAATAGATTTAGTTTACTTGTAAGTTGTAAACTAAATTAAATTACAATAGCTGAAAGGATAAAAGTTAAGAGAATTCTGTTCACTTGTAAGCTGTAACTTGGTCGTCATTGTCATAACTCTTTGAACTCGTTAACTACTCTAGAAAGTGGGCAGATGCTCCTGGACGTGGATAGGTGGTTTTGGTTGCGGTAAGTGCTTTTAGTTGTGGGTACGTGACTTCAATCATGAATACTTCTAATTTAGTTTATATGACTTCGAGCAACCCTAAAATCTTGACTTGATCTGAAGAACTTGAACTTTGTCATATTAACATAATCTTCGAACTTGAACCACTTTGAGTCTTTGATTGTGAGGCTTTGAACTATGATATTTTTTTAACAGAAGGAGGATCTCTATTATTGAATTCATGCATAGTTTATTTTGTTACAAGTATCCTTTAAGGTAGGTGCACCGTCTTATTTTAGCGGAGAATATCCACATTATGATGAAACTAGTTCTCCCACAAGACTGCTTTGAAATTCATATATATACCACATGAATATTCTTTCAAAATCCTACCTATATTAACCGATAACTAAGCTGTTAGTTAATTAGTTACTCTCTATAATAGAGATTTAGTAAGTTACTAGAACTATATCTGTTACTAGTTACTGTTAGCTAACAACTATATAAGTCATGTACTTGCTTATTCCAAATTAATGAATACTCTCATCATTTTCATTCTTCCAAAATCATGAGAACATATTAGTTTTTTTTAATAAGCTGAGAACTTATTGAATTGAAGTACAAGGGTTACTTCAACTGAATACGATTCAAAGATAAAACAAGATTAGGTAGCAGCAAACATAAGATGCAGCTATTGACCAGGGAAACCATATATGTAGATTAACATGAGAACATGTTAGCTTAATTCGCCAGAAAGCAAAACAACCTAACCAGGCTTATTCTCCAACAAATCTAATCTCATTGGCAATCAAACACAAATGAACATTGAATCAGAAAGAAAGAAAGAAAGAGAAAAAACAATAGTACCTTGATTTAGAGTTCAAAAAGCTGCAAATGATGAATGAAATTGGTAAAGGGTATTTCACTAGAATTTGAAAAATGATGAATGAAATTTAGTGACAAGCTCTTACCTTGTAGTATCCAAAGTCATATATCTTTTGAGTGTTTTCCAGCTGAAGATCTGTATTGCAAATTTCCTGCAAGAAAATCTAATTTTCAATTCAGCTAAAATAATAGGATGCAGAACTGAAAAAATTGCTTAATATGAAACAATTTAGATTCAGATTGGACCAGAATACCTATGTGAGAAAACATCACATCCAAGTAAGGAAATTGAAGAGGAATCGAAGAATGCTAAGTGTAAAGCTCGTACAATCCTAATCGCTCTTCTTTCTTTATATGATCTCTTGCAATGGCAGAGACTCCTTTTTCTTAGAATTCGCAAAATCCTTCTGCTGCAACCATGGCAGAGAATTCACAAAATCTTGCTTCTACTTATTACTTGCATCATGGAGAAAATCCAGGAACTGTTATTGTTGCACCTCCACTCAACTATTATTCATGGATTGTCTCGTATATATGTCAAATACATTCTATAAGTTAGGAAAATATTAATAAGAAAAACAAGTGGTTGAAAGGTTGAATCTCAACTCTTGTGAATGAAAAAAGATGGTCAATACTTGTGTGTTGACTGTGTGGGGCAAGCCGACTCCTCCCAATAAATAACTTTTCTGATGTTCGATCTCGTGACATCACCCTTACTAGAATCTATCTAGCTTGTCTACTATTAGACCAATACCTTGTTTGTGAAGTATATGAGATTAAGGTTTAAAGACGTGGGAATTGAGGTATTTTAATTTTTTATTAAAATTTAATATTTTGATTATTGAGTTTTTATGGATATAACGTCTACTATGATTAAATTTACAAATCATCATCCCCTCCCATAGCTTCACTTTCTTCTTCTTCTCATTTTCATCATTTCTACCCTTCCCTTTCTCTCTTCAATTCTTCCCTCTTAAACCTCTCACTCACAGCAACAAAGGTTGTCTCAGTACAAAACCCATCAGTCCTGAGACAAGAGAAGTTTCTGAGAGGCTTTGATATTGAAAATTGAGATTGACCCATCTTAGTTCCTTGACCAAAGTTCAATTTTTTGAATTCAGATCAGAAAAAAAGAGGAGGGTTATTGAATTGTAGCGGGAGGTAATGGAAAACATTTCAGTCATGTCTAAGGAAGAGGATAAGATGGATTTGCCTCCTGGATTTCGATTTCACCCCACCAATGAAGAGCTCATAAGCCATTACCTCTACGAGAAAGTCGTTGACACCAATTTCTCTGCCAGGGCCATTGGAGAAGTGGACCTCAACAAGTGTGAGCCTTGGGATTTGCCATGTAAGTGAAACCAATCACCTTTTGTTTTTCTGGCTTTTCAATTTTCACCTTTGATTTGATGTGTATCTGCTTTGCCTTATGCTGTTTAGAATTTTTTTTGTGCAATTTGTGATACAGGGAAAGCGAAAATGGGAGAAAAGGAGTGGTACTTTTTCTGCGTGAGGGACAGAAAATACCCAACAGGGTTGAGGACAAACAGAGCCACAGAAGCAGGGTACTGGAAGGCCACAGGGAAAGACAAGGAGATTTTCAGAGGAAAATCGCTGGTTGGAATGAAGAAAACTCTGGTTTTCTACAAAGGAAGAGCGCCTAAAGGAGAGAAAAGCAATTGGGCCATGCATGAGTACAGACTTGAAGGGAAATTCTCTGTTCACAATCTCCCTAAAACTGCCAAGATAATTTGTCCTGTTTTTTCTACTTCCTCTGTTTCCAAAGTTAGATTTTTTTCCTTGTTATTAATGCTGGAATGGTAAGCCTCGGGCAAATTAGTCCTAGAAGAATGAAATATGATTGTGTCAAATATTCTTCATCTTAGTCTTTATGTCCCGGTAGGTACTAATTTAACTAACATTTGATATAATCAGAAAGGAGAGATACTTCTTTCTTCTAGGGACTAATTGTTTGCACTTTGAGAGAAGAAACCGAGCATTCGCTCTTACTGATGGTTGATTTTGATCCTTTATTGCAGAACGAGTGGGTTATTTGCAAGGTGTTTCAGAAGAGTTCAGCTGGGAAGAAAACCCATATTTCTGGGATAATGAGGTTGGATTCTTTGGGTTTGGGGCATCATGAATTGGGTTCTTCTGTTCTGCCACCCCTCACAGATTCCTTGTCTTCCATTAGCAAGACAAAAGCACTTCTTGATTCGGCCTACGTGCCCTGCTTCTCCAATCCAATTGATGTTCAAAGAAACCAAGGAGGGATCTATGATTCCTTCACCAACTCCATCTATGGGGTTTCTTCAATTCCACCTTCCGGATCCTTATACTCCACTCACAGCGTTCATGTTCCATCTAATTTTCCATTTCCAGGTTCTGTTGCAGGACCAGGCTATTCTGAGAGCATTGTACGAGAACAATGCATCAAACTTGGTTAATGGATTCAAGGCAGAGAGGGAAATGGTTAGTGTCTCACAGGAAACTGATTTGACTACTGATATAAACGCTGAAATCTCTTATGTGGTATCAAATTTTAATAACGCGAAGGTCGCGGGTTCGAGTTGCAAGGCCAAAATTATTTTTTAAACTAATTTTATGTTCAAATAAAACATATATCATATTCAAAATATAGAATATATACTATTTTTATAATTAAAAATATTTCATAATTGCCTTTTATGAGTTTTCATAATTTAAGTTTTAAGTGGATTTATCATTGTTAATATTATTAAAAATAATTTATACACGTAACTATACAACTATTTTATATTTTTGTTACAAAGAAATACAACTATTCAATATTCCATTTCTAAGTATGTATTAATTTTATATAATGTTTATAGCTAAGGGAACTTTTACAATAGTAACTATGACATGAAAATAACTCTATAAGTAAATTCAATAAAAGATGAAAAGATAAAAAGTATTTAATGTATACTATAAAAGTTTAAAAGTGTGAGATAAAACTAAGAAATATTAAATGCGATATTATCAAAACATATAATAAATAATTAATAAATATAAGATATAATATAAAAAAGTATTTATATGTTTTTAAGTTTCACACGCACTCTTGGCAGGTGTGTCTTCGAGTTTTGGATAAGGAGATGCCTTCTCGGTTGAGTTTCTGGCAGTTGAACTTGGTCTCCAGCTTGCTTGAGATCTTGGGCATAGAGAGATTATTGTGCTACAGACTGTTCGAACGTGGTCCAAGTGTTGTGATGTAATGGCAACGCCTCTTCCTTTTGGGAAAGGGAAGTGATTTTGTGAGTTAGAGGCGTGTTATCTTGGAATTAACTTGTTTTATAGAAAGTGATTCCAAGAGAGAATAACAACACCGCTGATTGTTTGGCCAAACAGGCGTCTCATGAGGGCGCATCTCGTCGCGTTTGGACTAGTCCTCCTTCTGATGATGTTATTGCGTCTCTTTATTTGAACGCTCTAGGCTAGTGTGTTTCCCTTTATTCAGAGTTCCTCCTGTTAAAAAAAATACACACTTTTTATTCAATATTGATATAAAACATGTCAGGAGTAGCTACGAAATATTAACGGTTTTTTGTAATGCTTATATAAATTGTTTTGTTCATGATTATAATATGAACTTTTTTTTTTCACATTAATATCATTTTGATTTGTGCATAAAATTTTCATTGTTCACACAATTTTAACTATACATAATAAATTGTTCACAAAATTTTAATCACGTATAATAAAAATGTTGTTCAAAGCACGGGCCCCTACACTAAGTAATGTTTATATGTATAATTAATAATAAAAATAAAGTTAATTTTACTTGAAACATAAAAAATCACCACATACTAATGTAATTGACCAACAAAAGTCCAAGTTCCTTTATGACATGATTCGTATTAAGCCTTTAGTTAAATTATAAAAATATCCTTTAAGACTAGATTCAAGCCATTAAAAGAGCTCCATATGCCTAGCATACTAGCTTATAAAATAAATATATATACTTAACCAAAAAAATACATGTTTGTGTAGCCAAAAAAAAGGTGGCCACAAAAATACTTTCGTCTTGTGTGTTCAAGTTAAAAATAACTCAAGTTACCCGGTGATCACTTAAAGGAACCATACTACGATCAGGGACGGATCCAGGAGTTTTAAGCTGTGGGGGAAAAATGCCTTAAAGCTTCTGGATCCATAAGTTTACCGAGTTTTTATAACTTGAAAGCATCAAATGATTTTAATTTTTTTATATTATTATGTGGATTGGGCTATTAGTTCTGGTTAATGAGACTTAACCAATGTTATCGACATTGACCCTAGTATGTAATGCTAAATACTTTGAGGTAGAGCTTCGTAGCCTATAGTGGCTCTACTTGACTCAAGGAAAATGTCTCCGGTGGAGGATATGTGATCTTAAAAAAAAAATCACTATACAAAATTTCTTTTAATGTGCATATAGATCAAATTATTTTAATAGATGAATTTTCTTTTGTTACAAAGAAACAATTGAATGCATTTGACACGGATAGTTTCAAAGCTAACTTTCCAAATGCCTATCAAAAAGAAAAAAAAGACTAACTTTCAAAATAAAAAAATATTAATGCATACAATGGATATATATATATATATATATATATATATATATATATATATATATATATATAAATATGAGATACAAAATCGATTGATATGCATTAAAAATTTAAAAGTTTTGCACAAACATTTAATTATAACTCCCAGTCCTATCCTTTTGATTTTTTATAATTCTAATTTAATGATGATGTGATAAATGGTAAAAATTAATTGAATATATGTGCAAAACTTATTTATGTAATGATTAAATTCTATCATTATATATATATATATATATATATATATATATATATATATATATATATATTAATGGGGAACATAAGAGATATCTCAACCCATTACAACAAAATTAACATAATAAAATACAGACTAAAAAGAAGAGGAAATACACCTAGCATAAATGAAGCACCTAGAGGCCCTGCTAAACCTGATTGAATTATTGTGACAAACAATCTTCACCCAATAAACTAATTAGACACTATTGAATTTGATACCCACCAGCCCTTCATTTACCTCCACCCTTTTAAGTTGCTAGAATTTCCTACTCGCAGCGCCTATGCACCAATATATTATTTGTGTAATCATTAAATCATATTATCAAACATATATATATTAACAAAGAAAAAATTAAAATCTATGTGGGGGCATGTGCCCCCACACTCCCTCAAGTAGATCCGTCATTGACTACGATGAACACGGGTCAAAGCGTAAAAATTCAAAGAAAAGCAAGTTGTCAAAGGATAACATGAAATTTCAATACCCTGCAGAGTATCGATTCTTACAAAAAGAACAAAAAATCTGTAAGAAGAAATTTCAAGAACTTGAAATAAATAGTAAGAACAATAGACGTAGTTTACTTTTAAGTTGTAAACTAAATTAAATTACAATAGCTGAATTAAATTATAAGAAAGGATAAAAGTGAAGAGAAATCTGTTTACTTATAAGTTGTAACTTAGTCGTCATTGTCATAATTCTTTGAACTCGTTAACTACTCTAGAAAGTGGGCAGATGCTCCTGGACGTGGATAGGTGGTTTTAGTTGCAGTAAGTGCTTTTGGTTGTGAGTACATAACTTTAATCATGAATACTTCTAATTTGGTTTATATGACTTCGGGCAACCCTAAAATCTTGACTTGATATGAAGAACTTGGACTTTGTCATATTGAGATAATCTTTGAACCTGAACTAGTGTTCCCCGAACCTGAGTACTTTGAGTCTTTGACTGTGAGACTTGAACTACGATATTTTCAGAGCTCCCTTCGAGCTCATCTTTATAAAAGCATGTTTGTGTTTAACCTTTGAGTCTTACCTTTAACATAATTCTTCAAGTAAGTCTCATTGAATGAGCATCTAACTTAACCACATCACCCATACATCTCAAATTCACCTCGTGGCCCAATTCGAGGTAGTCCTTCAAGCCTTCTCTTGTAATGACAAAGAGGTTTTTCCTTTATTTCAACAAACTTAGTATTAACATTTAATTAGTCCTCGGTGTTGTGAGTTTCGAACTTGGATTTTTTAAAAATTGATCCACATTTAGAATGGGTTTATTGCATTCCTAAAGGAAATAAGTTTTAAAAAAATATATGCCGAGTTAAAAAATGAACTCTCACGTGTTTTGCTTGTGAAAAGAAAGAGGGAAAGGTTTTGTGTTTGATAAATATTTCCAAGCAACCAATAGTATGACGAAATAAAGTTGAAAATAATACATATGCATGAGTCAAAAGTGAATCTCAGAACCATACAATCACTTCCATAGAAAGAAAAAAAGAAGATAATTACAGTTCATTGAACAGCCAAACAGATAATGATGATATGAAAATATATTTTGCGACAAAGCAAGGATCTGCCCTGTAAATTGATTGGTTTACTGAGTTGGGTTAGGCACAACGATTAGCAGCTAATTTAATTTATGATTAGTGATGACACACTTCTAACATTATATATATATATGCAGAAGATGCATTATGCCACAACTCAGTTCAGTGTTCATAATCCATTATTAATGTGATGGAATTGTTGGATGGCTCGTGTCACGTACGGATTAAACAAAGCATAAATTATTTATTTAACAAAATGTTTATCCACATTTGTGCTAGCTTTATGAGTTCCTGGTTCCTTTTTACAAAGAAAAGGATATATTATATATTAAGCTGAACACGTAGTATGAGTAATGTACGATCATATTTGAGATACAATTATTTGAGTGCTGCGAATCTGATACACAAATGATGTTAGAGGAATCTACAAGTGCAATAGGGTCAAGGACGACACAGCACACAAACCAATCGGATCAAATAGGAATATCCTTATCCTTCTGCATTACCAATTTTTAATTACTAATGCCTATTTTCTTAACAACAAGGAGGATCTCTATTATTGAATTCATGCATAGTTTATTTTGTTACAAGTATCCTTAAGGTAGGGGTACCATCTTGTTTTAGCGGAGAATACCCACATTACGATGAAACTAACTCTCCCTCAAGACTTGTAATATAAGATTTTATTTTTAAAATCATATATATACCACATGAATATTCTTTCAAAATCCTACATATATTAACTGATAACTAAGCTGTTAGTTAGTTACTCTCTATAATAGAGATTTAGTAAGTTACTAGAACTATATCATGTACTTGCTTATTCCAAATTAATGAATTCTCTCATCATTTTCATTCTTCCAAAATCATGAGAACATATTAGTTTTTTTTAATAAGCCGAGAACTTATTGGACTGAAGTATAAGGGGTACTTCAACCGAATACAATTTAAAGATAAAACAAGATTAGGTAGCAGCAAACATAAGACGCAGCTACTGACCAGGGAAACCATATATATAAATTAACATGAGAACATGTTAGCTTAATTAGCCAGAAAGCAAAACAACCTAACCAGGCTTATTCTCCAACAAATCTAATCTCATTGGCAATCAAACACAAATGAACATTGAATCAGAAAGAAAGAAAAAAACAATAGTACCTTGATTTAGAGTTCAAAAAGCTGCAAATGATGAATGAAATTTAGTGACAAGCTCTTACCTTGTAGTATCCAAAGTCATATATCTTTTGAGTGGTGGCCATCTAAAAGAGTGTTTTCCAGCTGAAGATCTGTATTGCAAATTTCCTGCAAGAAAATCAAATTTTCAATTCAGCTAAAATAGAGGATGCAGAACTGAAAAAATTGCTTAATATGAAACAATTTAGATTCAGATTGGACCAGAATACCTAGGTGAGAAAACATCACATCCAAGCAAGGAAATTGAAGAGGAATCGAAGAATGCTAAGTGTAAAGCTCGTACAATCCTAATCGCTCTTCTTTCTTTATATGATCTCTTGCAATGGCAGAAACTCCTTCTTCTTAGAATTCGCAAAATCCTTCTACTGCAACCATGGCAGAGAATTCACAAAATCTAGCTTCTACTTATTACTTGCATCATGGAGAAAATCCAGGAACTGTTCTTGTTGCACCTCCACTCAACTATTATTCATGGATTGTCTCGTATATACTATTTGTCAAATATATTCTATTAAGTTAGGAAAATGTTAATAAGAAAAACAAGTGGTTGAAAGGTTGAATCTCAACTTTTGTGAATGAAAAAAGACGGTCACCGCTTGTGTGTTTGTTGACCGTGTGGGGTAAGAGATTAGTCTCACGCTACCGACTGTGGGATACCTCCATCGACTAAAAAGAGTTAACAAGAAATATTGCGTGTGTTAACATATTGGCATACAGCAACGGCTCCTCCCAATAAATAACTTTTCTGATGTTCGATCTCGTGACATCACCCTTACTAGAATCTATCTAGCTTGTCTACCATTAGACCAACCCTTTGTTGGTGAAGTATATGAGATTAAGGTTTAAAAATGTGGGAATTGAGGTATTTTAATTTTTTATTAAAATTTAATATTTTGATTATTGAGTTTTTATAAATATAACGTCTACTATGATTAAATTTATTCAATTTCTGAAAAAAAAATCTTAAACAGTGAGAATTTAAGAGTTTAAGTAGAATAATAATGATAGAAATACTTGATTTGTAACAATTAAAAAGTCGAAGGAATGACTAAATCTGCTCAAAAAAAAATTTAAAGGACTAAGATCACCCATAAACAAAATTATAAGGATGAAAAGTGCAATTAAGTTAAATAAATATCTAACAATTCATTTTGAATGCAGTATGAGTGTATCATGTTAAGCACTTCAGCTGATACAGATCACTTTCAAACGGATTGACCGCTTTTATGTAAAATTCCGTTTTAGAATACCAATAATCTGTCAATACAAAATTTTCTATCTTCTAAGATTAAAATTTTGAGTTCAAGATTATATGTATAAAATTCAACTTTAAAAAAATTGAATTTACATGACTTTCTAATCATGCTTTTTATTTTATTTTTTTCATCTTGAAAAAGCAATGCAATGTCAGCTTCGGAATTTTTTTTCTGAAAGGGCAGTTATTTTTGTTGTTTTAATTTGGGTCCCTAATCTTGAAGGGTGTATTGGTAATTTCATATACAATAAAGTGATATAACTGATTTTTGAAAGGGAGATGCAGAAACGACTGGGTATGATCAATAATTGATATTGCACCCATACAGCTGGGATAGCTTAATGGGAAAAGGAATATAATTAGCTTCCCCAATACTCTCTTTTTTTCCTAAAAATAAAAAATATGAATTGGTAAAAAAATGATACAGATTCTTTAATTTTGTGAAAGTCTTAGTTTCTTGGCGAAAAATAGAAAATAGACATTGTCAATACCATTTAATGCTAATACTTTTCCTCTCTTTTATTTAAGAAAAGAATAACTTATTATAATATTGCATGTTGAGTTGCAACGCACCAATTAATAATTTGCATAACAAATAGTCTTGTCCTTACTCCCTTTCATGTCAATTATTTAAATACTTCCAACATGTTTAAACTGGATTATTTATTAAATATATTTTTATTTATTTAAAAACAAGATCAACATTGGTGAGAGTTGTCTGTTCAAAATTATTTTTGTCCATCAGAAAATAGAGTCGTCTGTTTAATTACTGTTTTGTAAAATATTTTTCTACTATTAAAAATAGAATAAAAAAAATTTTATTTCGTATAAATAGTTTTTAAAACGAAAAATCTCAAAACAGTTCAAGTTACATATCTTTCAACGTTGAAAAATATGTCGCTTAAACCATTTTTTTCTTTTATTTTTTGAAAACAGTTACTAGAAATTGTTTAGTTGGCAACTACGTTCACATATTTTCACTATTGGAGCCCATACTAGTGTAATTTAGGGTTTATTTGATTCCTTCATTCGTTTTTTGAATTTAAAACTATTTTATAGATATGATTTTTAATTAAAAAGATAACTAATTGTCAAAACATAAGCATAAGATGTCTTGAAACTTCAGTTTTAAAAACAGAAAATAAATTAAAATAAAATTTCAAAACAATTCTTATCAAATGACTTATTTTCTTTTTAATTTTCAAAACTAAAATCATTTTACAAAACAGTAACCAAACAAATCTTTACTATTCCCGGAATATCCATCCAATGCATACATGATGAGGAACTAGGTAGATACATATATACTAAGTTAACAAAGTAACAACATCAGGATTATCATAATTACATGCATGGAACTTGGGCATGGTATGATGAGTGAGAACAAATAATAAGGTGGGAAGTATAATAGTATAGATAATGTTTGGTACACGCCTCATTTTCCACCTCCATACGTGAAAATGAGATAAGAGAGAAAATGAGGTGTGAATGTATGATTACTCTAAAATTATTATGTGAGGAAAAAAGTTGAAGAAGTGGGCTTTTAGGCTATAAACAACCAACCCAGGTTACCTTACATTCCACGTTTCTTCCTCCCAGTATTTATGGCCTTCTTTTCCTCTCTCATTTTTCTTCTCATATTCACAAATCATCATCCCCTCCCATAGCTTCACTTTCTTCTTCTTCTTCTCATTTTTCATCATTTCTACCCTTCCCTTTCTCTCTTCAATTCTTCCCTCTTAAACCTCTCACTCACAGCAACAAAGGTTGTCTCAGTACAAAACCCATCAGTCCTGAGACAAGAGAAGTTTCTGAGAGGCTTTGATATTGAAAATTGAGATTGACCCATCTTAGTTCCTTGACCAAAGTTCAATTTTTTGAATTCAGATCAGAAAAAAAGAGGAGGGTTATTGAATTGTAGCTGGAGGTAATGGAAAACATTTCAGTCATGTCTAAGGAAGAGGATAAGATGGATTTGCCTCCTGGATTTCGATTTCACCCCACCGATGAAGAACTCATAAGCCATTACCTCTACGAGAAAGTCGTTGACACCAACTTCTCTGCCAGGGCCATTGGAGAAGTGGACCTCAACAAGTGTGAGCCTTGGGATTTGCCATGTAAGTGAAACCAATCACCTTTTGTTTTTCTGGCTTTTCAATTTTCACCTTTGATTTGATGTGTATCTGCTTTGCCTTATGCTGTTTAGAATTTTTTTGTGCAATTTGTGATACAGGGAAAGCGAAAATGGGAGAAAAGGAGTGGTACTTTTTCTGCGTGAGGGACAGAAAATACCCAACAGGGTTGAGGACAAACAGAGCCACAGAAGCAGGGTACTGGAAGGCCACAGGGAAAGACAAGGAGATTTTCAGAGGAAAATCGCTGGTTGGAATGAAGAAAACTCTGGTTTTCTATAAAGGAAGAGCGCCTAAAGGAGAGAAAAGCAATTGGGTCATGCATGAGTACAGACTTGAAGGGAAATTCTCTGTTCACAATCTCCCTAAAACTGCCAAGGTAACTTGTCCTGTTTTTTTCTACTTCCTCTGTTTCCAAAGTTAGATTTTTCCCTTGTTATTAATGCTGGAATCGTAAGGCTCGGGAAAATTAGTCCCTAGAAGAATGAAATATGATTGTGTCAAATATTCTTCATCTTAGTCTTTATGTCCCGGTAGGTACTAACCTAACTAACATTTGATACAATCAGAAATCAGAGATACTTCTTTCTTATAGGGACTAATTGTTTGCACTTTGAGAGACGAAACTGAGCATTCGCTCTCTTACTAATGGTTGATTTTGATCCTTTATTGCAGAACGAGTGGGTTATTTGCAGGGTGTTTCAGAAGAGTTCAGCTGGGAAGAAAACCCATATTTCTGGGATAATGAGATTGGATTCTTTGGGTTTGGGGCATCATGAATTGGGTTCTTCTGTTCTGCCACCCCTCACAGATTCCTTGTCTTCCATTAGCAAGACAAAAGCACTTCTTGATTCGGCTTACGTGCCCTGCTTCTCCAATCCAATTGATGTTCAAAGAAACCAAGGAGGGATCTATGATTCCTTCACCAACTCCATCTATGGGGTTTCTTCAATTCCACCTTCTGGATCCTTATACTCCACTCACAGTGTTCATGTTCCATCTAATTTTCCATTTCCAGGTTCTGTTTACAGCATGCAGGACCAGGCTATTCTGAGAGCCTTGTACGAGAACAATGCATCAAACTTGGTTAATGGATTCAAGGCAGAGAGGGAAATGGTTAGTGTCTCACAGGAAACTGATTTGACTACTGATATGAACGCTGAAACCTCTTCTGTGGTATCAAATTTTGAAATGGGTAGGAGGCAATTTGAGAATCAGAATCCTCCTCCACCTGGTTCTGCTGCAGGAGTGGACCCTGATCATGGTTTGTGGAGTTACTGAACTCAAATTAAGAGAAGAAAACCAACTTTTGAGCTAAGAAGAAAGAGCCTCAGTTACAAGGGATTGAATGATTGATGGTGTTAATTGTCTCTATGTATAGATTTTTATCTGATAGAATTTACTGAAGCATATGATATGTTTATGTTGTCAGTGTAAGAAAGATATCTTGTGAAATTAAGGTGGGTTTTGTCCTTTGTTATTATAGGCTTGTGCCTGGCATGAGCACCATTATTATTTTGTTTAAAAATTTATGCTGGAATTGAATGAGACTCATTAGGTATATTATTCATCTTGCTTGTTCATCTTGCTTTTCTAGATTGTATATTATTATAGTCCAGCTAATACACTCAGAGATGATGACCTTGATTCCTGTAATATCTGAATTGCATATATTTAAGATTAAGATTCTTGTGTTTAAACCACATACATCGTCCACTAAATTAATTATGTTCGAGTCGAATAATATTTCATGAACGGCAAAACTCTTCCTACCAACATATAACACAGCTGCATTTATAGGACTCAAACTTCCTACCAGCATTTAACACAGTTCTATTTCCAGGACTCGAACAAATACCTCTATTTATTTAAGTTGAATGTAGAGATTGTACAGTTGCCATTGAAAGTCCTTGAATTCTCTGTGATCTCCTTGCACACTCACACGTGCACGCGCATGCTTTGACATGGACAAATGTTGACAAACTTATCTTAATTTACCTACCTACTATGAATCTCACTGTACAAATCGTGACTTTGAAGTTCTTCTCTCCCTCCTTTCACTATCTGTTTACGTGCGCGTTTATAAATGATAAGACCATTATCAAACATTTAAATTCAAACGTTTTTACCTAAAACATCAGAGAACATTGCTCTAGTAGTAGTGTTCTGATTTAGATAGATCATTCAGTGTTTTGCGTTACATATTGATATAAGGAAGGAAACTAGTGACAAACTAACAACTGATATTCATCCTAATCCATTCTCATATAATAAATACACACACTTAGGAGAAAGAGTAGTGAATATGGCTGAGTTTATTGCATAGTCAAAGATTCAAGTCAAGTGAGAACAAAGAATTTATGCTATTGCAACCCCCAGCATATTGGTATTGATCATGACTTATAATAAAATCCATGTAGGACCGGCTGCAAGAACACTCCAATAGAAAAATGAAAATCAGAGTATATAAAAATAAAAAAGAGAATTGAATGAAGAATATGATTTCATTTATTACCCGGTACTCTTTTTTAGTATTATGAAGGTATCTCCACGGCTTGCAATTCAATGAAAGTATTAGGTTAATTCGCTTGAGATTACATTAAGTGGGGTGGTCTCCCCAATAAATTCTTATGGATAGATATTGCTCTGAAATCAAACCATCGACTAAATGCTTAATAAGTTCAATGATCTACCACCAGTTGTTCTTAGACTTTTGTGACACAATGAGTAAGATGACAATTATTGATAATATAAGTTTACTACAATACTTTTATTTAGTTTTACTAGTACCATGTGCAACAATCACATTCTATCTTGGAGAGAGAAGAATCTGATTCATAGAGATGAATTGTGGTTGGTTAATATCATACGTGATAAGTAAGACAAAATTTATTAAATGATAGTATAGATAGAAAAAATTACAAAAAAATGTTTTGATTTTATAAAACAACAATCATTTTGGGAAAAGTTAAGGGAAGCTAAAACAACAATTTTTGTGGAACGGAAGGAGTATTACCTTATGCTCATATGTATTTTATATCATTGATGTGTTTATGATTTTTAATCAAATTCCATCTCATTTGCCAACAAGTCTCAACACAGTTGATAGATAGCTTGACTCATTAAGTATTTAGTCGACAGTTCAATCCCTGGACGATGAGTATGACCGAGATTTTTTGGAAGAGACTAGCTCACTAAATGTAATCTCCAAGTCTTAAGAGGAATGGTCTCATGAATGTCGCTGTAGAAATACCTTGCTAATTCCAATAACAAAAGTCCATCTATTTTAACCTTATTCAACTATTATGGGAGATCACAATTATGTCAAAGATAGGAACATCTAAATCGTGATGAAACTATTTCTCCTAACTGTTTTTATGCACAAAACTCAATCAAGATATTTTTTAAGAGTGTTGATCGATAGTCGTGAGAATAATCCATCGTCTCACCGTCAACGCATTAAATAATATGATTTTCACTACGAACATTTTTCATTCACAAGAATAGAAAATCGAATACTCAACCGCTTACTTAAGAGAGAGGTGTCGAACCACTACGTAAACCTACTTGCGTGATTGAGTCGTCATTAGAGATATACATGAGAGTAAATAACAAAAGTATCCCGTTTTTTCTGCGGGATTTCTGTTACTGAATGAGTAAAGGCACGGTTGTTTTGTCTGCATCTGTGAATGATATATCATCATTTATTGTTCCAATATTCATTCATTCATTAATCCATCCATTTGAACTTGTCAACTACTCATCCATTTCCCATTTCATGATGCATGCATTCCGTTTTGAAGCTGCAATGGCATGACATGAGAACACTGATCTTCTTTTTCTTATTTTGCCCACAAATACAATATACGTATCTCTTCTTTGTATCATGTGGTGTTTATATTTATGGCACATGATAAAACCCTCCCAAAAAGTCCACAAATTTGAGTCCTGCACGTCTTGAACCTTAACTATATGCAAACACTAGCACTTTGTCTTTTTACGTTTTTTGTTCTATGCTCTTAGTGTGATAGAAAATATACACATTAAAAAATAAAAACATCGCTTTTTATATTTCATTTTCTTCATGATATAATGACACCAATCCAATGCCTTTATCTTTTCTCAAAAATTTTAGGTCCCCTTCTAGATGGGTCTGTGTGTGTTCAATTTTATTTAGGATATTTTACTGTGAGAATGAGATTGAAATAGAAATTTAACTTTGATGGATCGTATTATTATGATTCAAGTTTAGAAACGCCCAACTACCTTATCCTCCATAAGTGCATGCATATTTCTGAGTTTTAAAACTGGAGAATTAATTAGAAGATGATTAGGTTTGTTAAAAGTAAAAGTTTCACTTTCAAGCAGGGTAATTTTGAGTAACATGAAAACTATACAAGAGGAAAGCCATTGAACCCGTAGTGCTCTTGTGCACATGCGTGGCTCTTTGAGAGTGACACAATGTCACACACATTCTTGTCAAAGAGGTTAAGATTTATCATGTAACTATGAATGAACGGTCAATAATTATTTTACTAATTAAGTTCAATTTTGATTATTTGGGTATAATTGCTTAATTAAGATTAATTTTCTCACTCTTTGCTACTTTCGCTAAATATACTCTTTTTATTCTCTCTAGCTCTACCTCCCAAACGCAGAAAAAGTTCTTCATATTACAAACTCTGATTATTTTCATGTTAGAGGGAGATAGCCATGTAATTAATTAAGGAAGGAGGCACATAAATGCATTATATCAGTCTCATAGAGATCATGGCTCATCGCTTAAATAGGAAACCAACTAAAATTCTGAAAAGGTCTTAACGCGTTTCGATTTTTATTTAAAAAAAAAATCAGTCAAAATATAACTAAAAGAATTTATGGTTGAAAAACTCTTTTGTAAAATTAAACAATAAAATCAGATGAGTAAGTTAATATATAATAATTTAAAATTTACTAATACAATCGGAAAGTGTGGGTTATCTAACCATAAAATTTAAGTGTGAGTAATATATTAGCAAATCCTATAATAAATTGTTAACATATTTCCCCTTATTCCCTTTGAGATGATAGCGATTGCTAGCTGCCACTATTTTTCTTTTCTTGTTTTAATTGATTGACTTTTTACTTAGAGATCATGCCCTTTAAATGATATGCTAGTAAATTATTTAAAGGAACAAAATAACACTTATTAAAAGTGATCTTTCTTATGTAACAGGAAAATAGCACAATAAAAAATCAAAAGTTTTATTATATTTTTTTCAAGACATCCCCACAGCCGACAGTCATGAGGCTAATCTCTTCAAGACTCAAAGATCACATTAAGTAAATACGTAGGTCTCACCCAACAAATTATTCTTCATATACATCGCCCAGAGATCGAACTCTTAGCCAAATACTTAAAAAATTCAGTCATCTATCAACTATGCCAAATTTAGTTATATTAATATTGTTATTCATTGATAAATTTGGTTAAAACATATATATCAGCATAGAAAAACCCAAAGGGAAAAATGAGCTTCATACATGAAAAGTGTAAAGATCCAAAAGCCCCAAAAACTCTATGGATCAGTGCCAACCCATGAGCCCTATGATTTATAAAAACTTTCATCTCTCTTTATCCCCATCTCTTCTTACTCTCTCTCACTCTCACTTCCTTTCGCTCTTTCTTCTCTCTCTCCCCCTCTCTCTCTCTCTCTCTCTCTTTTCTCTTTCCCTCTTCATCCCCTCTCTCTTCTTCTCCATCCTTTCATCGCACGTAGGTCAAACGAGCAGGCCCTGGCCCATCGAGATCGGCTTGCAGCAGGACATCACATGTTCAGGTCAAGTTAGGCCTAAACTGAGTAAGGCTCCCAATTTACTTGCATAACCATCTATGGGGTGCAGGAAAAACGAGTCGACTCAACCTGCCCCATTTTTGCCAACCAGCAACTAGCCATCAAATTTTCGGGTCAGGTTGGACTAACCCTAAATTGAATCGGCTACTAATTCGCCTGTTCCTCTCGGTCTGACCAAAGGGCTGACCCAACTCGACCCGAGACGGGCCCATCATGACCTCGTACGACGCACCTAGGTTTGGCCCAACATCATCCTAGCTCGGGCCCTTCGTCACGACTTAACTGGACCTGTCACGACCAGCTGAACTTGGGCTCGACCCTCTCAGCCCAACGTTGAGTCCCTAGACTCGAGCCTAACACCTACTCGCCCAGACCCGAGCCCAACCTTGCACGGCTAGTCCGGACTCGCTTGGCCTAAAGTCGACCCCTCAAACTTGGACCCGACCTTATTCCAACCCGCCCTGCCTGGTCTTGGTCCGACCCTCTCGGTCCAGCGCATACCCGCTCGGACCTAGGTCAAACCCTCCTTGCCTAGTGTCATCTCAGACTAAATTGGGATCGAGCATGACCGAGTACGACCCAAGCCTAGCCCGCTTGGTACGATGCTCACTCCTTTGTCTCGGGCCCAACGTCGACCTAACCCAGACCTGGGGTCGATCCGAAACGACTAGCCTTAACCATGGTCAAACCCACATTACTTGACACCGACCTTCTCAAACTCGGGCTTTACCTGGCACCGACCTACTCGGATCAACATCACCCTGCCTATTTTTCACAGCCTAGCGCCGATCGTCCTTTTCATCCTGTCTCGACCATTTTTTTCGTGTCTTCTCGTTCTTTCCTTTTGCCCAACCCAACCAATTCTTCCTGGTTTAACCCGTTCAACCGAGCTCATTCATGTTGGGGCTGCCGCCACTTGTTTTCCTAGCCTGGCCTAACCTGTTGCTGACTGGGCCCGTTCATCATGTCCATGATTGTTTGATTGAATAGTGAAAAGTGAGAATTGAGAAATGAGAACAAAGCAGATTCCTGGCAAGATGTAGACTGTCTTCAATGGCAAGTAACATGCGAAAAATGGTGGCTCTAGTGATAGATGAACTTTGAACAATGTAAAAAGAAGGGGTCACAATGAATCTGTAAATTAAAAATGTCATTGAATTTAGGGTTTCAGTTTTGGATAGTAGGGTTTAATTTTGGAAATGATGTTTTTTTAGGTTGAGAATTGTTTTTATTTTTTGTTTTTAACTAATTTCCTTTTTTGGTCGATTTTTCTTTTTTCAAGAGTCAAAATTGAAAATTAGAAGATGTGTGAGCTGATTTTGTCCTAACCCACAGGGCAATCTTCCTCCCACTTGCCAGTTTCTGTTGGCACCTGACCATAACGAAACGCATGGAGTGATGACAGTGTACGTGTGAGTCCCACACCGTCTGATGTCAGTTTCAGGTGGAAAGTTAAGACCCCACTCCCTCATTCCACTGGCGGTTATATATATATATATATGCTTCCATCCTAAATTCTATCTTTTATATCCTTCATATGTCATTAATTATTATATAAATTCCATAATGTTGTGTGCACACGTTCACGAGAGACCATTTCATTTTCTCGGATTGTTAATTACACTTAATTTATGGAAAAAAGAAATGCTACTAGTCTTTTTTTTGTCAAAAGGAAAATTTAGTCTTACAAAAACAACAAACTACGTAATGGCATGATGATAATATAAACTTATATAGTGCATTATAGGTTTATTTATTATTTATACTAGTATTGTATTGTATAGGTTTATCCATCAATCAACTTTTATATATTTAAATGATGGATTATTTAATACAATCTACAGAGATAAGATAAAATTTGATAAGATTGTAACATTCAAATTACATGAAAGTATTTAATTCCCCTCCACCACTGTCATCACCACCATCATTGTTATCACTCTACCATCATTGCCGTCAACACCTCTGCAACTGCTGCCACCGCCACCACCACTACTATCTACACGACCACCACCATTAACATCACCACTCTTTGCCATCACCACCACCTCCATTGTTGTCACTACCATTGTCATCACCACTACAACCACCACCACTGCCACCACCGTCACCCTCCACCATCGTTGTACAACACTGCATCCACCGCCATCACCACCACAACCCTCCTCACCACCGCCCTACAACACTACCAGCACCACCATGGCCACCGCCGTCCTCCACGACCACCGTACAACATTGTATCCACCACCATTGCCACTATTACGCTGCCATCACCACTACAACCCTCCTCGACCATCGCCTCCACCACTGCTACTGTCGTCACCACCACCCTACAATACTGCCACCACGACCACCCCACACTTTATCAATCTTATTTTAGACAAACCAAATAAACTCATATTTAAACCAAAAATATATTATCACCATTTCCCAAGTGACAATACATTGGGGTGCATAAAAGTTCCGTCTGTATGGCGATGTCCCTCACAAAGTCCAAAAGGCAAAAATGCATTTCCATCATTAGCTTCCTGGCCTACGTGGCCCACTCTCCCCCAATCATTGTTCTCTTCATAGGAACTTCTCTATTATTCTTCTTTTGATCCCTAATTCAGCCACAAATATTTACAAGCCACTATTTTCTTTTAAATAAAATTAAGATGGACAGTAAACATTTTTAGACTATCAGGTAATTGCGCTTCTTATATGTAAGAGAAACGTTAGAGAAATCAGCATAGATCCACTCCAAAGTATGAGAGCTATGAAATCTCTCTAAAGCATAGAAAGTTCAAAACCTCAATTTACGAAAAAGTAAGAGTTAAACTTAAAAATTATAACTATTTATTTTAATCCAACCTAAGTTGGAAAAAAAATATTTAAAGATTCGCGCACCTAATAATAGGATTGTCACATGATAGTATGATACTTTTACACAAAATCTTATTTCTAAAAAAATATCTGTTTTTATAACTATAAAACAATAAAATAATTAACTCTATTTTTTTTCAATCATTAGATTCATTTATAGATGGATGAGTATGGAAAACGACTGATTGAAAAAAATGAAAAAAGTACAAGAATAAAGGGCCATCACAAACGACGCCTATGCTTTTCCACGTGTCAATGTCATGTTTGGCTCACCACAAAACTGATTCCTTCTATGATTAGGTAATGTTAATGTCAATTATTTCACAACCTTGAGACTTGGGCTATTACGCATATACTTCCAAAGAAGATTTTCTTGTAAAGTAAGTGGAAATTATTTCACATGAGAAAGATACAAACTGTGAACAGGAACTGAGATACCCAATGAGATCATATTTTTGTGATCCAACCCAAGAGATGGAAACAAATGTCTATTTTCCTGAATTATGTACTTAGTTCATACATTCTTATTATGCATAAATAAACTAATAGTAAAATGTCTCAAATCCAATTAATTCAAAATGAATGATTTTATATTCAGCGCTAATACGTGAACTATTCTACTGTCATAACACATGTTTTTGTGTGGTTTTAAATCATTCATTACAATATGAAAATCGTAAACTATATAATTATAGAGACTTGATACTATATCGTAATTAAATCAAAAATTTATGTTGTTGTGTGAAAAGACATGAATATATTTCTGACAAATGTACGTGATTAAACAAAGTGATGCACTTCATCATGTCCATGGTTATATGGAGGTATATGATTGGCTTTGAGGGAAAGTGAGGTCACCTTATGTGCAACGAGTGAAGAGAAATATCTTGCAGAGTGTTTTGATTTAGAAAAGATTATAAAAGTTACAACTACACCTTGGTGAATGGTGAAATCCGATTGGGGGTTGAACCACTTTCATTGGACTTTTGTTGAAAGTAGGAATGGTGCCTGATACCTGGACTCTTTTGTACTGATTATATTCATCACAAAAACTTCTAAAAGCATATGTGACAAATCTTTGATGGTAACAACTTCATGTGGTTACATGTGTCCATAGCCTGCTATATTAATGCAAAATACTTTCAACTTTCTTACACCAAAAAACTAAAGTAAGATGGTCAACTTTTACAAGAATATACATGTGGCATTATATGGTCTAGAAGTAGCAGTACTTTCTAAGTTCATTTTTTTAGGATTATCTGTATTTATAGTTCTTTTAATATGGTTAATATATATAATTGCGATTTTCAGATTCTTTTTTGTTTGAATTTAACTTAATTTCTTTACTCTTTTTCTTGTTAAAATTTCATTTTTCTGTCAGATTATTTACATAGAAAACCTCAGTTTCACATTTCTAGTACTCATTACATATGTATTGGTTGTGCCTGATGTACTCACGATCCACTCAGCCTTCACGAGAGTTGTCATCAACTATTGTTGCATTAGCGTTACCATTTGTTTCCTTCTTCTCTCCACCTCTATTTTGACGTGTGGACAATCCCTCCTTACATGCTCATCCTTAATACTTTAAAGAAGAACATTGTGTGCCTTTGCTAATAAGTCCTCCTTCACATCAACCTTCAAATCTGTTGGCAAGGCTTCTTCCCCATGTGATCAAGAATTCTGATACCACTTGGCGGGGAGATAGGGAAGTGCAAAGCAAGAAAACTGCGTCAATGGGCTTACTCCGAAGACCAAGAGATTTCGATCCTACATTTACACCCAAGACCTCACTTATTCTTAATTAATGTGAGACTCTAACCCACACTTGAGGTCTCAACAAATCAAAATTAAAACTACAACACGAAAGTATTTAATTACCATTTAAGGGCTAGTTGATTAGGTAATCTTAAGTTAAACAAGTTTTCTAGCCAACGGATGAGATTTTAACTTTTACTTCCACATGCTTTGATAAATTCAACCAATAATAGTTGAGATAGAATCGAATATCTTTATCACATAATTCAACACGCACTGTCGAATAAAATATTTAAAATAACATCAAAACTTTGTTAAAAGGACACTTACCAAGACATTTATACTTTAGATGGAAATGTGCATTATATAAATGTTAGTTGATGAAATCTATATTCAGTGTATCTGTTAAAACAAAGCATAATTTAACAGAAATGAAGAATGAAGAGTTAAAACAACTTTTACCAAATATCTAAATATAACCAAAGAGTAGATAACCACACATGTTATTTTCATCGATCATTGATACTACAAACAATAGTTAGTTGGAGATTAATTAACGAGTAATTAGAGTTGTGAAAAAAAGAGTATATATACGAGTATGATATTTGGCTTCCAAATGCGTTGCTCAATTGGAAAGCAATACGAAGACACGCGTGAAAATAGATTCAGTTGCTTATTTTCTTGGCAATTTTGCAAAAAGCTCCCTTCTAATCTCTTTGACTTGGATTGGAAATGATTCGAACTTGATGCAATGGAGATGTGCCTCCCACCTTTGTGTTTTCTCAACTTTGTGCAAACACATGAGATCAAAGATATATTCTTTAGTGATAATGACATTTTATTATGATTTTGATTCCCCATTACTCTCCCATTGTGGTACGTATATTTCCCACTAACTTGTGTCAAGAATATGGTCATCCTGTGTCAAATGATACAAAAAGCTTGTTGTGTCCTTGTGTCACGATAACAAAAGAAAACAGGGAAAAAAATATATGCCAAGTGACTATGATCATTGTGTGTTCTTAGAATGTTAAATGTTGTAACAAAAATATATGTTAAATGATATGAATGTCCCGTGAAATCCTGTTTTTATTGGTAGTTCATTTCGATGGATGAGGTCGACCCTTGGGCTTAAACTGAAGCCCACGAAAAACATACCCCTTTAACCGTGTGGGCCTAGTAGCATGTACAATCCGACAATGGCAATTAACCCTTGCTCACGTGCGACTTAATCTCTAATTTAAAGAAATGTGTGTTTTTTTTTTTCTTGAACTTTTTAAAGTGGGTAAAATAATTCTTCCGTTGATATTCCTATTAACTTTTAACATAATTTGTTAATTACCTTTCAATGGTGCCTTTTTCTAAGCCATTTTCAGATGATATTAGTGTCATTTTGTAAGTTGCCAGTGTTCTTATTTATCTTTTAATTTCTCATTTGGTTTACTATACACTTTAATCATAGCACTGCAGGACTGAGAATTTCAATTCGAGTTAAGGTATTGTTCAAAATATAAATGTCATTTTTAGTTTTTTTTCCTCCCTGTTATCAGAAATGCGAGCTTAGAGCATGCTTGGGTACACAGGTAGATTTTCACGTTGGAATCAGAATTGATTTTGGGAAAAGCAACTCCTAGTAGCTCTTACAAGAGTAAAATTGATTCTAGAATATCTGAGTGTGTGTTTGGCTGTGTGTTGGATCTGCCCAGAATCACGTTTTGAGGGCCAAACGTGGATCCACTCTAATTTAAATATGTTTGATTTCATTTCATAATTGAGTTTCAATCTCCAAAACGTGGATCTGGCTGATGCTACATTTTGTAGCTTCTGCATCCACACGAAGCGATTCTCACTTGCTTTATGGAGCTCAGCCACAACTTCTCTCAATAAAATCGCTTTTTGATATCTGTATCCAAACATAAATCACATCATTTTAATTCACGTTTACCAGACTTAATTCTATCAGACTCAATTCTATAAACGCTGATTCAAACACACCCTGAATGTGAATCTAACTGTTAAAATAGCATATTTCTCTTTTCCCCGGGAAGAAAAGTAAGATTGATTTATTTTTGTTCTGCAATATTTATGATCAATAATATTTCACTTTCTTCACAGTTGGCCCAAAGAAAAAAACTGTTCCCCACGTACGAAGCTAGAAGCTGACTTTCACAGCATTCATTAGAGAATTTGACTTCTCTGATTAAATGATCGGATGTTTCTTCCTTTCCCAAATATCATTGAGATTGACATGCTTAGCAGTTATCATTAGGAAGAATTGTAAAATAGCTAAGGTGATTGTGCCAGCAAGATGGATTGACAAGATCAAATTTTAGTCCACAGTGTGACATTATTAAGCATGGTTGTAAGGGAACATTTTGCTACTGCTGAAGTCAACTCCTGGAGCATATAACAATGATAGAAAATTTGATGCTTTTATGCTGTGTAAAGAAAGAAAAGGAAACTTGCAATGAGAATACATTGAAAAGGAATTACTCATTCTATTTTACAACAAAATTTGCAACACTTTTTTATCCTTAAATAGCATACATGGCATGGGACATAACAAGCTGACTATAATTAGTTGTCTACAAGCTTAAGGCCCCAGCTCATATCCTCACAGTGCCTTACATGAGGAACAAGCACACCTGTGTCAATTCCTCTCTTAGCCTTGCAGTCATAGAAGGGAGGAGCATGGAAACATGGCTCCATTGACATTGCACGTCGACAAGGAGGATCTGGGGCGGTTCGATTCTCAGGTTTGTAGAGTATCCATGGTTGTAAACCTCCAAGTCCCTGGGCCACGTAGCCGAAAGTAGACCATGAGCTAGTAACCAAGACATCTGTTAAGCTTAAGAGATACATTTCTGCCCAAGCTTTGAGGTTGTGCATCTGCTTCTGTGTTTGTTGATATTCTTCATGGCTTGGCTGGTAAACACCAACGACTTCTCCCGTCACTGTAGGATACTCCCAATACATATCCCTTACCTTTTCAAAGTAACCAGAGCTTAAGGATGTCATGAGCACAGCTTTTGACTTTCGGATTCCAGATGAACTAATCATATTCTGCTCGCGGTCAACATCGGGCAAAAGATTCTCCTTCAAAGTACAAGCTAAGATCTGATCCAGAACATGTTGAAATGGGCCTGGTTCTGGGACAAACACTCTTATTTGTATGCCTACTCTTTCATCAACTTTAGCTAAATAAGCTTGATAGTATCTGACAACAAGTCCCCACACATTGTTTGTTGGATGGAGCAGGTACCTTCCCAAGAAATGGAAAACTGTTGCTTTCTTTGGGAAGAGATCATTCAGCTCCTGCTCATAAGATGGCATCAAGAATAGAGATGGAACGAAGTAGTTATCTGTTTTCATCACTAACCAAGGCACTTTATCCAGAAAAATTTGTTCTTCATCACAGAAGAAAAGCTTATCATGATCATCATAATCATGGACTAGATGAAGGTAGACAGAAGATGGCACGGTGGAATTTGTAACTGATTTGTCTTTCAGCATTTTCCCATAACATTGATGAGAATCCTTACTGAAATTGTTTAGTTGACTGTTGAGAGGAAAATCAGGAGGGAGAAACCAGGAAGAATCTGGAAACGGTTCACAAAAGAGATCAGTCATATCCACTCCAGGGTCTACCAGTAGCACTCGGTTTGTGAGGAGAGCATAAAGAAATGCAGAAGCTAGGGTCAATATCCTATTCCCTAACCCACTAAATGAAACCCACACTACATATTTACAAGCCGGGGATTCAGTAAATTGACCAGACCTGAGTTGTTTTACAGTTTTGTTATAGGATTCAGTATAAGGTCCACATTCTTTGTGTTGAGCTTCATATTTTCTTAACCTAGAAACAAGGTAAGAAGAAGGCTTTCCTGATAGTCCTTTGTGATACATGACTGACTGATACCTGCTGAGACATGATTTTTCATCAAACCCATCAGCTAGAAGGCCACCAAGCAATTTATCTTTTAGCAGCTCAGCAGAATCAAAGGCGTCATTGTCCAAACCTACAAGCCAGAGAAGATGGAATTCCATCACTCAACAATGAGATGCAGCTGCAGGAAAAGAAAATATCTCAAGAAGGACCATTTCTTATAGAAAGTTCCCAAATTGGAGAATAGAAATTCGGAACAAGACTGTTGTCACATTCTAAAAATAGCCACATTTTCTCTGGTTCAACTTTTTTAGGTTGTGATCCCAACAGCCATATTTATCTGAAATGTCAAGAATTTCAACCTAATAGTGATCCCAACCACACTTCAAAACTAGGAAAATGCCAATAAACAAGGAAAAAAACATAGCACCTACACAAATTTGGCAATGTGTAGTTACATAGAGACAAAAACCTAAATTCTGTTCAATCTTGTAGGCAGATTTACAAGGTAAGTTCCAAAATCAACCAAATTGAGCAACCCTAATTCTTCTACATTCCAAATTTTACACTCACCTTACCCTTCTCTTTTCCTTGGCATCACATCACTCACATTCTCTCTCTTTCCACCACTTGGTGTATACTGATATGAATGAGGAAAGAAGTACCTTGTTGTGTTTGTTTGATTTGGAAGACGGTGGGTGATGGTTGGCGAGTGGCGGCATCGGAGGGTGGGTCACGAAGAACGACGGAGAGAGAGAAGAGTACGGAGAAGAGGATGAAAGAGAGGAGGAAGAAGCCCATCAAGCGCATGAAATTGAGAGGGAAGGCAGTGCATTTTCTGTTAACGGTTTCCGAATCTGAGGTTGCAGCGAGTGAGCTTTGGTTGGGGTGCTTATTTCCGGCGTCACCACCGCCGGCATCACCTTCAGGGTTCCTAATTGCAATGACCCTCTTCATTCTCATCCGCCACCGACACACGTGAGTGGTTGGTCAGAGTGTTGGAGTGAGAACAGAGTAGAGAGTTTGAGGGGTTCAAACTTCAACCAGAGACAGACACTAGTGCCGTGGCCACAGCAAGACGCGCTTTGCTTCTCCTCGGATCTCGTAAATAATTTAATGCTGATGACACTTCTATCACAGCTACGTCAATTTAATCTATGTATCTTCAATCTCAAATCTCAGTAACTCTTAAAAAAAAGACTCTCTTATATGTCGACACGTGTCACTTTATCAAATTTCCGAATTTAACTCATGATTTGCGATAATTAAGGAATTCAAATAATTATTTATTACAAATTTAAATATTAAAAACACCCGTGCATTGCACGGGTTACTTACTAGTGAGATATAATGAGTAATACTCCCTTTTTAAGAAGAATCAAACAACCCCCATTCAAGAAAAATAGCTAGAGTGATGGTAAGCATTTAATTTATTTTTAATTTACATCAATTTTTTTAAATTTTCTCAACTTACATTTAAAAATTTCTATTAATCATTAATGCATTACACAGTGAAAAGAGAGAGAAAATCAAATTAAGTGAGAGTAAGTTTGTCAAAAAAATATTTAATGTACTTCAAATTTCAAGTCGGTTCTTATAAAAAGGACTATACTCTCAATTTGTCTCTTATAAAAAGGAACGGAAAGAGTAACTGTCACTAGATTTTGCACATATATTAAAAGTTATATTAATGTTCATATTTTTATTAAAGTTATTATCTAACTTCTTAACATACCATTCATTCTCCTCTACGCACTAAATAGAGAAAAAATTAAATGTTTTTTACACTTCCAATATACTAAATGCAATAACTTTTCACTTAATAGTTTCTTCGTTTACTGAGAGAATTTATAAGAGAATAAATCATTTTCCAATGACATAAGGAAGAGAAGAGACAAAATTGGTGCTTCTTCAATTCTTTAATAATTGCTACTATTTTGAACACTTTTTTATTCTCATTTATCTCTCACTTTTATGATTTCAAGATAGTATTATTTACGGTTTATCGATTATACCCTTGTCTTAATAAATTTCTATTAGTGGAAGAAAGATTTAAGAGTTAAAATTAACAAAAATCAAAAACATTAATACTACTTTCTAAACTATGTGTGAAAATCTTAAAGTGACTAAGAGATATATAGGAACAAAGAGTATAGATATAGTGGATTATTATGAATAAAAGAGACAGATAGAAAAAAATGTGAGTGAATAAGAGATGAAAGAGTAAATAAAGTGTGAATGAACCAATACTCTTTCATAATGCTAATTTAATATTTGAATTATTTAAACAATTAGTAATTTACTGTATATATTAGTGATTCATAAGTTTTCTATAGTTTAAATGCTTAATTGCATTTTTGGTCCCCACGAATGTCCTTTGTGTGAAAATAGTCTCTAAAGTTCTGAAATAGCATTTTGCATCCCCATATTAACTTTCATTAGCACTTTTTGTCCCTGAGCATTATTCCGTCAAAAAACTATCTTTTTTTCGTACGTGGCATTTTTAATTAAATTTTAATTAAAAATATTCATTTTTTAATAAAAAAGCCAAAAAAAAAAAAACCAATCTTCATCTGCTTCCCAAATCTCTACATCTTCTTCTTCCCTTCCAATCCCACCAGATCTACGAATCACAATCCCATACTCCCTGACCTTCTTCTCTTCAACCAAACCCTCAAAGAGAAGGGAGAGGAACACCGCCGCATCCAACCTCCATCGAACTTCCATCACCACTAAGCCAACCACCAGTCCCAATCGCAAAACCAACTACCAACATCATCGATCTCTTTGTGTTGTCTAAGTTAACAAGCTAAATATTAAGTAAAGTCACATTAATCTTAGATGATTGAAACAACTCCGGTATAACAAGGAAACTCAAACAGGAATAATACCTTTTAGGACTAGAAGATCGGCGAACAACAAAATGGTATGAAATAATCAAATTATATGTTCACACTAAATACACTCACACACCTAATAAAAAGAGATAAAAATATAAAAGAGAGAAATAAGTGATATAACATATAATATAGTATGAAAAGAAGAGAGAAACGAGAATAGATAGTAAGTGGTAGTGTGATAAAGGAGAAAGTGTGGTATGCATAGATTAGAACCCTATGAAAATAAAACATGGAAAAAGCTATTAATCGAAGTAATACATGCATGGTCGAAAAATATATCTTCCACCATGTGCAATGGTGGGTATATCTTCCACCACGGGCAATGTTGGAAGAATTGATATCGACGGCGAAAAAAGAAACTAGCACTGCTGCAGCTGGTGACGTTGAAAGGAGGCGTTGATTGATGGCTAATATGCAAGTGTACAAATTTGCTCGCGTAGTAAAAAGATCGTTTCCACAAGGATTGCGATTGATTATCAACTTCGTTCTAATTCTTTAATTCAGAAAGTAATAAAACAGAAATTAAAAAGGATTGGGCAATCTGGATTGGTCACAAATCATGCAATAATAAAAACAAAGCGTTGAAAGTGATGAGCGACTTATGAGAGAAAGGTAGCACTAGGGTTTTGTTTCACCTAATTGACCTATGCCTTAAATTAACCTTGTTTATATGAACTCAAGCAATTTCTCTATGGTGGTTTAGCTTAAATTCTAACTTGATAATTCCTTACACAAGATAGACTCCTAATTCAATTATTAAGTCCATTTTACGAGCACTCGAACCCTTGAATTAGAGATTCAAATTTCAATTACTAGCTACCACTATTAGGGTCTACTCTTATTCCTAAACAGTTGGTAAATCCTAATAATTACGTTCCCGCGATTCCCTTGTTTCGATCAAACTCACGTTTCTCCCAAGTACAAGTAATAAACTTGCGTCGACTCAAGCACACATAATTAATTGAAACGTAATCATAGATAAATAATTTGAAGGTTCATACAAAGAAATCAAATCAAAACATAGAATCAAAGAGGTACGACAACCTAGTGCAAGAGAGAAGTTTAGCCAAGCATGGCCGTAAGTTTCACCAAGAGGAGGAGGAGGAGGAGGAGGAAGAAAAGAAGAAGAAGAAGAAGAAGAAGAAGAAGAAGAAGAAGAAGAAGAAGAAACATTGAAAATAAGATCCTATTGTCTCATGAAATAATCTCTCAATCTTATCCTGTGAACGTCTTCAGAGTTCTCAAAAATCTCTCCCTAGAATTCGGTGTTTTTCTGCCTCAGCCTTAACATTATATTTATAATCTTCTTCGTATCGCAGCTGCGATACCAATCCCATCATAGTCGTGATACCAATCCCATCACAACCGCGATACACCAAAAACACCGTCTCGACAAAATCCAGCCCATCGCAGCAGCGGTAATAACCCTCGTCACAGCGATATTACGTTGTTAACTCTGCAGTGATATTATATATCGCAGTAGCGATATTAAGGTATTAAGGTGTTAACCTTGATATTAAGTTGTTTTCTTCTGAGAATTTGAAAACTCGGGAGGTGTTTTTTATATTCCGGGATTTAAAACTCGTAGTGTGAAAACATAGATTTTTGGGTACAAGTGTTTCTCACATTCCGAGATTTAAAATCCGGAATGCATTTTCGTCTTGTACATTCCGAGTTTTGCAGTCAGTGGAATGTAAAGTTATTTTCTTCCGGGAATTTGAAACTCAAGGAAGTGATTTCTAAAACCCGGAATGTAAATTGTTATCGTCCTGTCCTTTTTTTTGCGTTGAACTTTTAGAAACCAATGTTCTTTCCACTTAAAAACTCTGTTAATGTACATTCCAATCTCCAATCCATAATTTGTGTTTTCCAATCCACAATTTCACTTTTCATTCATTCACAATTGGATCTGAAACTCTCCCGAATCGGAATGTCAAAATTGGGGAATGCGATAGCATGGTAGAGATGCGGTGGTGGCTGTTCTTGTTTAAGAACCCAAAGTCCTGCGCTCAGCCAATTTTTTTTGGGAGGGAACGAAAAGGGGAAAGGGAAAAGAAGGTTGAGGTGGGTCATGAAGATGAAGGAGGAGGGTGGGGAATGATGTTGGGGTTATTTTGGGAAGGAGGTGTAGTTTTGAGATTTTTAAATGTTGGACAGGGTGAGATTTTGAGTGCTTGGGGTGTGAAATTTAACACCCAAATTGGAATTGATGTTAATTGAGTTTTTTTTGGATATTGAGTTGTTATTTTAACACTTATATTTTTTTAATTAAATTGTTCTCGCAATTTTGACCCCGTTGTAATGAATGCTAAAGATTTTCCGAAGAATGTAACTCCTAAGGTTCGAACACTCGAATTAGGGGTTCAAACAACTACTTCTTATAGCTATCACTGGCATCCACGGGGTAGCTTTGTCAATTACTAGTAGTCATACACCGCCGAAACATAGAGTAATAACCGTCATAAATATTTCCACACAAATTTTATTTTGTCTATCCTCCGTCTAATTCTTTCTCTTATATCATAACAAACAAGCTACAAGATTTATTCTATTTCCTACTTACTTCTCAACTCTTTATCTTTACTCATTTTCTCTTTTCCACCTCAACCAAATAAAGTGTAAAGGTGCTAGATTTTTTTTGTTGTTAATGGTGCGATATTTATTCATAAACGGGCAAATGCCCAAGACCCATAAGAGGGTGGTACAAATAGATGTGCATGTATATTTTTGGAAATCAAAATTGGATGATGCAAACATAACAAGGAAGCCCAAATAGGTTTTAGAAAAAAGGAAGGCCAAATAGGATCAATATCTTTTAGCACTATAATAATAATTACTGCAGCTAGTGACATTGAAAGAAGATGCCCTGAAAATCAAAGGAACTCTCAAAGACGACATCTTATAATGGCAGTGGAACTTTCGCTATAGATGATTCCATACTTAACCCTAATATCAAGATTCAAATCCACAGTTGTTGACGACATCTTATAATGGCAGTGGAACTTTCGCTATAGATGATTCCATACTTAACCCTAATATCAAGATTCAAATCCACAGTTGTTCCTGAATCGACTTTGAGAGTCAAGTCGAACATAAAAAAAACATAGTATTATATTGAGTAGAAAAGTGGGTCTGAATTATACATCATGGATCCACAGTTCTTCATTTTTAATTGCTTTATCATATCTATAATAAAATTATATTCTATTTTAATTATTGGTTTCGAATTTATACATAAATAGCAATTGATATCATCATTATATGCATTTTTTTTAATTCTCAGCAAGTGTCTTATTATAAATCTTGACTGTCTACAGTATTATCATCTTTATAAATGTTTCATCATATCTGTAAATAAACTTTTATTTAAATTTAAAAAATAACCATATTAAAATTTATTTCTATTTTTTCGTTGGTTGCAATTTTATACATAAATAATAATTATGGTCATGCCTAATGAGTATTTCTTCTATTTTATTTATAATTTGTTTTTTCTTCAGTATTTTCATAGGTGATAACATTGAAGTCAATACATCATCATATTTTCAACATACTAAACATACTAAGTGTTTAATTTATAAGAGTTGAGATTCGAATTTTCAATCGGGTGATGCTAAGCAAATAATTAATGGGGTAATGGTAATGGTATTATCATTGAATTCAACTCCATTATTAATTAGGCAAGAAACCCAAAATACCCTTGATTGTGTTTGTGTCTCTTCTGGTATGTGTTGTGTTGTGTTGTGTCGTGTTCATTCAGTCAGCAACTGGTGCGGAGAGAGACGCAGAGCGCCAACCATTGCAGATAAGCATATCCACGTGTCAACCACCTGATTTTCCATCCTCTCTGGATTTTCTTCCACATTTTTCATATCATTCATTCATTGCATTCAGTCACACACACGCTACAGTTCCAGAGGGAGAAGAAAAGAGTCCAAACTTGAAGAAGAAGAAGAAGAAGAAGCAGCAGCAGCAGAAAAAGCACGAGATGTCTGCCACTTCCTTGTGTTCCTCAACCCTCCAATCCCAGATCAATGGACCCTCCTCCCTCCACACCAAAACCTCTCTTTTCCATCATCCCCGTTCCCTCACTTTTTCCAGGTATATACCCCCCCCCCCCCTTTTTTTTCTAATTGAATTCTGTGTTCGTTGTTTCTTGAGTTATGTGTGCTTGGGAAGCATGTATGTTGTTCGGAAACGAGACCCAATAGCGAAAAGTTTCCATTTTTGTGTTTGGATTGAAATTCAGATTCACCCAATTCGGCAAGACTTTAACCCCTTTTATGTGACCAAAGGTATTAACTTGTTCTGGGGTAACATTTAAAACAACTATGAAACTCCACCATTTATAATTCTACTAGTATTGTTCAGCTCAAGGCTATTAGCTAACATATCGAATTATGAAACTAGTCCCCTCATAAGATCATTACATATTTATGCAGAATGCAGTGCATGCATGTACATTCTATAAAGGGATTAAAGGCCCTATGCTGTATGCACACTGGATATCTTTCATTATTACATGTTTATTTACTATGTTTGTGATATCTTGCTTGTGGTATTTGAAAGGGTAATGTAGTCTGCTTCAATATCTTTTTTGTGACTTGCTTTTTTTGTGTGGATGCAGGAGGAAAATTTCAACCATGGTGAAGGCTTCATCTCGCGTTGACAAGTTTTCAAAAAGCGATATCATTGTTTCTCCGTCTATTCTTTCTGCTAACTTTGCAAAATTAGGAGAACAGGTTCTGCAATTTGCTTTACCTTCTGTAATCAGTAATTTAGTATTCAATGTTCTGTTTTGCTACTACACAACAAGGGGATAAGTCGAAGTTGTCTATAATGTATAATGTATTTGGAATCATTTTATGAATCCGTCCTTTATTTTCAAGTATTTGTTATCATGTTTTCTGATTGTCAGCAATATGATTGTTGGAGTTCTTGTGTAATCTTGTCTAGGTTAAAGCAGTGGAGTTGGCAGGTTGTGATTGGATTCATGTTGATGTCATGGATGGCCGCTTTGTTCCAAATATTACAATTGGACCTCTTATAGTTGATGCATTGCGCCCTGTGACAGATCTTCCCTTGGATGTACACCTGGTATTCATCTTTATACATATATTAAATTAGGCTGATATTGAATCATAAGTACTTTTTCTGACTCTTGTTAAAGCACTGTAGATGATTGTAGAACCTGAACAGCGGGTGCCGGATTTTATCAAGGCAGGGGCTGACATTGTCAGCATTCATTGTGAACAATCTTCCACCATCCATTTGCATCGTACTGTCAATCAAGTAAGGTTTTCTTCTGAACAATCTGAATCGAACAGTGTTGCTGCAACTAAAGGTTGATGCCAAGGGAACAAACTTGATTTATTTTATTTATTTATTCAAATTAAAGGGGACAGACATATATTTAAGTTAAGCCATGGTATATTTATAAAGACTTTAGAAGTACCAGTAAGGAGGGTAGTGTAGACAGAGGATAGTTCAATAGTTAGAGGTAGAGCGGGACCAACAAAGCTATTGGCAAAATCTTTGAAAGAGATTTAGATTTAAATGATCTATCATTGATCAGACTTGATTCATGATAGGACATTACGCTGTTGTTTGATCTATGTAGCCCAGTCCACCTAGTGAGAAAATGTTTTGATTGCTGTTGGTGTTGTAAGCAAGTTATAATTATCACATGCAATTTTAGAATCTTGTCAAGGACAGAGTAATCATCACATATATGTAAGTCTAAGGTTAAACAGTGAAGGAAAGTCTTGGCCTCTAACATTAGAATGGGTATCTAAACTTTATAATGCAGATGGAAAGCGTTTAACAAAACCAGTCTGAGGACTGGTTAGTGAAATGGCCATTTCAATTTCTTGTGGCATTTAAGATATCAATTTGCCTGATTACATTTTTGTATTAAAGTTGGCAATCTTTAAGTCCACTTTTTGATGAAGCATTTGAGTTATGAAAATGCTTATAATCCTTTGAAGAAACATAAAGCCAAATGTCATATCAAGAAAATCCTTAAACCTGGATTGACCTTGGAACAAACATAGTGTTTTCTAACGCCTTTTTCAGATTTTTTTTTTGCCGTGTGATGGTAAAATTATCTGCATCTCTCTTTTTTCCTTTTCTTGGTTGGATTGGGTTAGTAATCACAAATTGTTTAGGTTATGGTAAAATGCAGTAGAAGACATTAGTCTCTTTATGTAGTTGGGCAGAGATATATTAAGTTGTCTACTTATTCCTAATGATGTATGGTTCCCCTCTTCATACCAATTAAGTGTCCAAGTAAATAATTGAAGTTCAGCATCCTCTTACCATCTTAAAAGTTTTCGGTTGTCTGCTATGTTTGCACCATGGTGTGAAATTTGAGGCTTTACTATCGATTGTATCTGTTTCAGAGTTGGTTTCTTTCTTTCAGAACTATGGCTGTTATATTCTGTGGGTAAAAATGTTTATTAGCAAGTAGCAACATCTAGGAATTGAACTCTAGAAGTTATTCCTCAAAAACATGTTTTCCGCTCCAGTTTGAGTTTCATATATCTGACTATGTTCTCTTGATTTAGGTGAAAAGTCTGGGAGCTAAAGCTGGAGTTGTCCTAAACCCTGGTACTCCACTGGGTGCAATAGAATATATTCTTGATGGTGAGCCTTTGCATTTTGTTACTCCCTTTTTTCAGTTTCTATTTCTTTTCATTATACAATAAGAACATTAATGATGCTATGATGACTTTGGTTCCCTATATTTGCCAAAGCTGTTTGCAAACTACGAGTTCGATTATTTCATCGTGTTAAATATGTAGGCTTTTTTCATAGAATATACTCTGAGTGGTCATAAGGACATAATAGGAACATGTGGGACAAAACAGTTCAATGATTGTTACAGTTTACTTTCAAATTTTGAATTCACGAAAAGCATTTTTGTTTTTGGGTGAATTACGCTTGCTTTTTGTGGTTGTTTAAACCATGACACTTTGTTTCCTATATTCTCATATGACTTCACTTAATATTCCATGAAACTTCACAAAATTTGAAAGATCAAGCATCTGATTTTTAGTTTAACCTTTTTTAAGCAATATAAACTTACATTCCACTATTAATATATATTTCTGCATTATTTTCTAATTAGATTACTGTCAATTTTGAGATGCTTGTGATTTAAGGAATTTTTTTTTACCAGAGAAGAGTTGATGGCTTGATGCAAATCAAGGGGCTTCTTTCTTGTGTTAAACTCTGGTACTAAAACAAATTTACAAAGTAGAAGAGTGTAAAAGATTTCTTAATTTTGGTTTATTTTAACTACTCAAGAAATGCATGGACACTTTTTCCTTATTAAGAAAGTAAAAGAAAGTTAAACTACTTCTTTCATAGTATATTGAAGTGTATTAAGTTTTCACATTTTTAAGCTGTATTGGTAGTTCACATATAGAAGCTCATAATCTCATTATGGTGTTGGCAGTGGTTGATTTGGTCTTAATTATGTCTGTGAACCCTGGCTTTGGTGGCCAGAGTTTTATTGAGAGTCAAGTAAAGAAAATTTCTGACTTAAGAAGATTGTGCGCGGAGAAGGTATGATGCAACCATTTGTGTACATGTTATTGTGTTTTGTGCCCCCCCCCCCCTCCGCCACCACGCTTTTATTTCTTACATAATCTCTGTAATGCTCTCTCTCTCTCTCTCTCTCCAGGGTGTGAATCCATGGATTGAAGTGGATGGTGGAGTTGGTCCGGCAAATGCTTATAAGGTGCTGCATACATTCTCATATTGTCTTCCTCGCATTTATAATTTAGAATGATCTGTAACAAGTCTTCTGCATGCTGAGCATAATCTGATAATGCTCAATGATTGCCTCTTTCGAGAGGATGACTGCAACATAAAACTTTGGAAAACACCTGATGTGGCATGTGTATCTGGACTTGCTCTGAATATTTATATTTAAGAATTATAATATGCTGCTGTATTTTGGCTAAATGCTCAATTTTTAAGTTATAACCAGGACTTCAAAAATAATAATGAGGGGGAAACCCATGCTTGTATTAGAATGCTTTCTACAAGGTATAGAGAGCCATAGAATCCCTTTGAATTATATGATCCAATATTAGTATAATCTTGTGTGCCAGGTGATTGAGGCTGGAGCTAATGCACTGGTTGCTGGTTCCGCTGTCTTTGGAGCTAAAGATTATGCTGAAGGTGCCTGAAAAAATATTTCGATTGTGTGATTTGGCATTCATTGCAATAGCTAGATTTTCAATGTGATTTTGATAATTGTCATGGCTTCTACTCCCTTGTAGCTATAAGAGGAATCAAAACTAGCAAAAGACCTGAACCAGTTGCTGTGTAAAATGCCTCCATGGGGTGCTGTCTACTTTATACTCCAATGTAAGCTGCAATTTTGCTACATCAAGGTTTGACATAATTTTCCTGATTGAGGTTGAACACTTGGACATCAATGCCACCATAAGAAATAATCAAGTAAAATAAAATAATGACAGACATTGCTTATGATCCAGTTTCAATATGGAAATAATTGTTTCATAATGTGAAACTTGTGACTCAATAATCGCTTGTATCTGTCTGATAATTACTCAATACTGTTAGAAACTTCACTTTTGGTCGTGTGAAAAGTGCTCAGTTGGTGACACTATGTAAAAGATATTATCCTGAGCATGATCTTAATCTAATTCTCACTGCTTGTTTTAATCTATTTGAACCTGGCAGACAATATTCATAATAAGCAGGCCTATTGGGCATCATGCTGCCTGGCTTGCTGGCACCGCCAACAGTCGCTCCTCTCCGGACTTAACTAGAAATCAGTGTAAGGCTTTCGCTGTGATGTGTATTTGTGTATAATCTCTTGGAGTATCATAACAAGTTTAGTTCAAGATAAAGCACTCTATTCTGTATCAACTTGTAACTGGTCAGTTGTGTTCCCCCATATTGTAAAGCAATTGTGCTTCTTAATACAAGGTTTGAAGTTACGCTGTTTCCTTTCAAAGTTAATGTAAAGCAGTTACTCTGTTTCCTTTCAAAGTTAATGTCATTTTGTTTAATCCCTAGCTCTAATAGTTTCAAAAAGACATTGTCCTAGCTCTGCTTAGTCCTCTGCATCCAGGAAAGGACTTGTTGCAAAATGAATGTGATCAGTTTAATTTAAATTCTTATTAGAGAGTGCGTGTATGTGAATATCCACACTTCTGAGATAAATGGCAAATTACTAATCTAGAGGAATGATGAAAAGAAATCTCATTGCTCTACTGACTGCTAGAGGAATTTTCAATGACGTGAAAATAGTGAAACTGAAAAGTAAGCAGGATATTTTCAGTAAACGATCTTTGCTTATGGATTTCTTGGATTCATAATTACAGTATTCAAATATGGATTTCTTGGATTCATAATTTATTTAAGATCAAAGTGGGTCATACGTGTACTGCAAAAGAAGACTAGCTATGCTACATGAAATCAAAAACATTTTCTTGATATCAACTTCGAGTCTTTGCAAAAATCATGGAGAATGGAGATAGATAGAAAAAACATGATCATTCTTCAAGGTTTTTGTTTATAATAATTTCAACCCTGTAATGGAATATATGATAGGCAATTATCTTTATGTGACTAATGTTCTTACACAATTTCAAAGTGCTTATTAAACTTCCTCATGGCAAACAGAAAATTTGTTTTACAGTAGAAATTTCGGACGATTGTGTAATAAGTAATAACCTTCGGCAACATTGTAATGGCCGATACTTAACAATGCATCTTAGGATAAGAAAAATACCACATTAATAATGGAATGTAATTGAAACTAATTCATAACGATGATGATAAGGATATTTAAATAACAGTTTTACGCTGAATAAGAGAGAACTCTTGAAAGATTACAGCTAAAGGTGGGAGTGGTTGATTTAGTCGACAATGTTAAATCATAAGGTGCTAATTATCTCAATATTTTGTTTTTGTTTAAAAGTAACAATATTGACTAATAACTTTAGATGTAAAAAGTACCACGGTATAGTTACGAACTTTCTGTAATACAAATGTTAACATAGTGCTGAAGAATGCTAACAAAAAGAGATGGGTTGTTTAGCATTTAACTTCAGATACAATGAGTTGTTTAGCCCAGGAGCTTTTTTTCCTGAAGAATGAAATGTGAAGTTCATGAATATGACAACTGTTTGTTTAAATGCCTAAATGATTACCATCTCAACTGATATTCCTCTGTTTTGTAAACCTTGTTGACAGTGCTGTGGGAACCATATCTCAAAGTTGTGCTATTGCTGTCATTGTTATTATTTATACCTGCTCAATAGACTCTCCTCAACGACGTCGTCCAAGCAAATCATTTCCATCCCGATTTGCTAACCCTAGAACAATATAAGGCCTTCCTTCTCGCCCTTCTCAACAAGCTCCTCCTCACATTTCTAGCGGTTTCATCGATGGAGCTCGGGCCAATGGAAGCTTGCGCGTTGTGGTGCCTTTGGTTTTGGAGTTGGTGGATTGATTTGAAGGTGGGAGATCTGGGATGCTGCGATTTGATGATGGCTCAGGGAGGTTGTGTAACAGGTTTGGGGTTGGGTGGTTTTGACATGAAGGTTGGGGTCAGAGATGATGAAGCAACTACAGAGCTCCCATGATTGCGTGGTAGTTGCAGCCGTAGAGGAGTAGTGAGAGGTGGTAGGCAGGGGAGAGGGGGAGTGAGAGTGGTGAGGGTGAGGCTTAGAGGTTGATTACAATTTTTCCCTTTTATCATCCTTTCAATCCTAATCATCCATTTAAAGAATATTCCTGAAATCTTTGATCAAACAGTGCTTAATTATGGTCTAGCGGTGGACCAATTTTAGAAAGGTCCACCCTAATCTTCACCGATGTAAAAATGTACTGTAAAATGTTAGTAGAATCAATTGTAGGACTTATCAACATGTACTGAAAAAGTTAGTACTGTATTTTCAAGAAATAATTCAAGAGAGGATAAAAGTAATAAAAACATATACTGCAGCTTGTGAGTAGTCCATTTACTTTCATTTTATCTCTCAAAGCATTATTATGAGACATTCACTTTTCTACCAAAGTAATAAATACACCATATACACCTGCCCATACATATATACTCAAAATGAACAAACTACACATTCTGTCTGCAGACAGGACATGAATCATTCTTGACAAGCCACTTGTCGACGCATATCAAGTGAAATGTATGGTGACAGTGAGGTAGGCTTCTTGCAATTTCGCCTACTTCAATATCCTGCAAATTGCACTTCTTGATGTTACAACCGTTACAATAACAGTATCATCAGATATTCAAATGGGGGATGGTGAAGAACTATGGGAAGTAACATGTAATGGTTTGATCTTAGTATTTGCTGACCCTCTTCTTCAATATTCTTCTTTGTTTATACTTCCATGCAGCCATTAAAAAAGAAAAAGATTAGGACATTTACAAATTCTCAGGAAGAATAATCACCTGCAAGCATATTGCACAGTAAGAATTCTCTGCTTTCATGTCCTTTAAGATCATATGGTGCGGCAGCTTCTTCAATGAATCCCCTGACAGTCCTCTGGATGTTACTAAGTTATGAACATCATGAATATCATCATAGCCTGTATTTGCAACCCCAACCTGCTCAAACTGAAACATCCACCTTCAGACACAGAAGTATAGAACAATCACCCAAGTAAAGATTTACAAAAGTTCATTTTAGTTACATGTAAATAAATCTTACAAACCATGGCTTGTTAAACTAAAATTCAAAATGGTTTACATTGGGGGTTATAAAAATCAACAAGAGTGAACCAGAATAATCAGGAGAGAAATACAAAAAAGACCAAAAAGAGGCACATCTAACCATTAACATACAGAACAGTTAGTGCACATCAAAATATATTGTAAAAAATACATAAAAAGATTAAAGATCATCCTGAGCATGTGCAGCATCAGTGAACTGGTATAACCATAATTCTGTAGCTTTTAGGAAAACAAGCTCTGGGCTGTCAAATCTTTGTGGTTCTTGCCTTACAATATTTGTTTGGATAAATAATCAAATATGTCTTCAGTTCCCCAAACATTGATTAGCATTTTAATATTTTTTAAGTTCTTTTATTCAAATTTAATAGTTCAAAACTTATTATGATATAGGTTTAACATACACGAGCTTGCTTTTGAACCACCAGAAGCTGATCAAACCTAGAAAAACCATTTTCAGGTGAATTGATAGAAAAAGAGGCTGATTTCAGATTCAAAATAGTTAATATACTCTGAAAACTAGCCAAGAGGAGGAGAAATAGAAAATTGGCATTTTGAAGGCTTACATAATGCAAAGGAAATATATATGAAACAAGTGGCATTATTCACGGGTCTTATTAGCACAGTTGGTAACCAGTTATACACACTGAGATGCCCGTCTCAAATTGGCCACACTCAACAGCTCGATATTGCCAAAACAGAGATTACACTGCTGTAGCTAGACTATTATATGCATCAACAGACATAAAAAGCAATTACTTTTAAAAGGAAAATGTGGGGGGAGAGAGAAAGAGAGAGGAATAATACTTGCAAGTTGTAAGCAGTTAAAATAGCAGGTGTAAGTGATTCCTCTACAAGCCTTCCACGAACAAGTTCTTCTATGAAATCTGCCTGGACTTAAATGATAGAAATTGGTTCAAAACTATGAATTAAGATTGCCACTCAATAATCACACTCTCAAGATGCTACTTAATGAACAGGCAAGCACAAACTAGTATCAGACATAAAAGTCTTCCATATAGAGCCATTTCAAACCAAAATGCAATTCTGTAACCATGTTGTGCCTCATAATTTTGCAAGTTACAAATGACTTCAAACATAAAGAAACCAATGAAAACCAAGAGCAAAATGATCACCAACCATAGATGATGCGCCCCGTGAACCTGTTTGCTCCATACACCAGTAGGCCCGGGAAGCTTCCAACACCTCCACCGAGAGTATAGCTCCAGCAATGGCACCCAATGAAACTCCCCGGAAAAAACCACTCTTGGTAGCCTTAGCTGCTAAAGCACCTGCTATAGCTCCGGTAAGAGCCCCAGCTGCAATTGAAAAACACAAGGCATGAGTGAGATGAGACCAATTAAAGCAAACCTCAAAACCTGAGCAACTGAGCAAGCAACACTTGGAAAATTCTCCAACTTTTTATAAACAAAAGCATCTACTAACACGACCAACAAAATTTGTTACTACCATCAATCCAAGTCATTAAGAAAAACCAACAACAACAACAAATTAGATTTGATTCTGTTTATATGCTTCAAAAGGAAGGGGGGAAAAGCAGATTCTTTTCTGATTCTATTTCTACCAAACAGAACAGCAAGCTTGGTGAATTAGCTCCGACATCAAAAGTAAATCTCATAAAAGTTCCTAACTTTATTGTAACTAAATCAGTAAAGAGGGTATTATCCACACACCCCACTAATAAAAAAAAAGGAATTAACGATGGGTTCAAAACAGTTCAAGTGTTCAAAACTGAAAGCAATCAAAAGGCACGTGGATTGAATACCAATTGCAAAACAGCCGGTGAGAGCTCCAGAGAGGGCGCATAATACCAATCTGGAAACAGATCGAAATCGACAGGGTCTTTCGATTCCGTCTCCAGTTTCCATGATGCTCGAATATTGGTTTCTGGGTGTGTCAGAGTCGCGCAAACAGGAAGCGTTGATGGGCCATGGTGCGTGGTGATGATTGAAAGGATAAGAAGGCTGCGCCGTCAACGATGGAAAAGGAAAGGTAAGGTGCAGGTGGGTTGTTTGGGATAATCATAAAAGTTTAGGACTTTGAAGAGAATCAAAGCAAATTGAGACGCTGTGATAGGTAGTAGCATTTGAACTTTGACGTACCAACGATCAACATAAATGGCATTTTCTTGTTTTTGAAAAATCATGTTTTTAAATTAAGAATTAATTTTTTAACTTAATATTTTATTTTAGGTGTTTACTTACATTTTTTTACAAAACTATTTAAAAAAAAACTAACCTGAGATTATTTCTAAAATTGCTTTGCTAACCACCAAAGTGTTTCGTCTCGCGATTAAGATAAGGTCTAATATAATCCTAGTGCATGGGTGGAAAAAAAAATGTTTTTATATGAGAAAGTAAGAATATTAGACAGAAGAAAATGAGTGTGAATGTTTGAAAACTCAGATATAAAATACAGAAGTTGAGCATTCACCCAGGAAAACAGAAAACAGAAGCACTAGCATGCATTGTTGATCATCGGGGGGTTGGATGTTGATTGAACGTTGTGTTCCCGCAAGCGGCAGAAGAAGCATTCAGCAGCACGTGTTCTCGCTATTGCAGAGCTGCAACAGCATAAGAAATCTCATTCAAATTCACACCCAAGTAGTTCTCAACGGCCTCTCTCAGAAGACTAACATCATCGCCAAGCTTCTATCTTTCTACATTGCCTCTGGTCAACTCCAAAATGCTTACAAGCTTTTCTCCACAATCGATAACCCAAGCACCACCGTTTGGAACCACATCATCAGAGGCTATGCCCGCAGCCACATGCCTTGGAAATCGGTTGAATGTTACAAACGAATGGTGTCAACTGAGGCTGAGCCTAATGGGTTCACATACTCGTTCCTCTTGAGTGCCTGTGCGCGAGGTGGGTTGGTGAGAGAAGGGGAACAGGTGCATTGTACTGTTCTGGTAAAAGGGTGTTGCTCCAATGTGTTTGTGGAGACGAATTTGATCAATTTTTATGCGGGGCGCGGCGGGGTTGAGCAAGCACGCCATGTGTTTGATGGTATGGGTCAGAGAAGTGTTGTTAGCTGGAATTCTATACTTGCTGGGTATGTTAGGTGCGGTGATTTTGATGGGGCGAGAAGGGTTTTTGACGAGATGCCGTTAAGGAATGTCGTGTCTTGGACGACCATGATTGCTGGGTGTGCTCAGAAAGGGAGGTGCAAACAGGCATTGTCGTTGTTTGGTGAGATGAGAAGAGCTCGTGTGGAATTGGATCAGGTGGCATTGGTGGCTGCTTTATCAGCTTGTGCTGAATTAGGTGATCTGAAATTGGGAAGATGGATTCATTCGTATGTTCAGCAGAGGTTTGTTGGAAGGAACCAGCAGCAACCCTCTGTGCGCTTGAACAATGCACTCATACACATGTATGCTAGTTGTGGACTCATCGGTGACGCTGTTCAAGTGTTTACCATGATGCCTCAGAAAAGCACGGTGTCCTGGACCAGCATCATCATGGCTTTTGCGAAACAAGGGCTTGGGAAAGAAGCCCTTGATCTGTTTAAGACTATGCTTAGTGAGGGTGTTGGAGTAGATGAAGTGAGACCTGATGAAATAACCATGATTGGGGTCCTCTGTGCTTGCTGCCATGCAGGATTTGTAGATGAAGGACGCCAAATTTTTGCTTCCATGAACCATAATTGGGGAATCAGCCCGAGGATTGAACATTATGGATGCATGGTTGATCTCTTGAGCCGTGCTGGTTTCTTAGATGAAGCACATGGGCTTATTGAAAGCATGCCTTTAAAGCCTAATGATGCACTATGGGGTGCCCTTCTTGGTGGTTGTCGAATACACAAGAATCCAGAGCTAGCATCGCAAGTGGCAACCAAGTTAGTAGCTGAGCTCGACACTGATCGAGCTGCAGGCTATCTTGTGCTCTTGTCAAACATTTATGCTTTTGCCAAAAGGTGGCAGGATGTTATTGCAGTGAGACAGAAAATGATTGAGATGGGCGTGAAAAAGCCTCCGGGAAGAAGCTGGATTCAAATTAATGGAGTTGTCCATGATTTCGTGGCGGGGGACATGACTCATAAGCATTCATATTTTATCTATGAAATCCTTTGTGAAATCATCAAGCATTCCCATCTGGATGGCCATGAACCAGACATAACAGTGAGTTTTCTTGGATGTTAAGGGATAGAAACTTAGAAAGTGTAGGAAGGACATAATTTTTGCCTTGTGCAATCTGGTTCTGCAATTATCTTTGCCTTGAGGGATAGCAAGTGCATGTTCTGGTTTAGTGGTGAATGGTGATGGCTAGTACCAGTTCCAGTTTCTTACGGTGACTCTATCATAGCTCTGATTAGACAATCATTCTGAGGAGAAATATTTGTATCATTTTGTCACAAGTGTTCCTTCTCATGCCATGTCTATGAAAATGTAGAACTATTGGATGCACCCGAAGAAACAATGACATTTAATTAAGATAGTAGAAAAATGCACACATCACATTTCTCCACTGAATACTTCAAAATGCTAAGGAATAATGCCGTGCAGGCATATCATCCAATTTTCTTTTGCACTTATTTCATCAAAGGGGATATACCAAGCTTGAATCTTTATTCAACCTCATAGGTGGGTTTGTAATAACTTGAGTGACGGGCCTGAATGAGCCCAAACCAAACCCACACGACACGCCGCCTTAGAATATCCCGTAAAGGATGGAATAATAACTTGAGTGACGGGCCTGTAAAAGCCCAAATGACAAAGCAAACCCACACGACACGATTCCTTCGAACATTCCATTCCTATAAAGTATGTCGTTGGCGCGTTTAAGGTTTAAGTCGATAGACCCCAACAAACTTTGCATTTCTCCATTCTCCTGTTGGCTATTGCTGTTTTGTTGCTTCCACAGCACACCACCTGGGTTTCAATTTCGGAACTAATGGGTTCTCTCGCCAGTGAAGATCGTTCGGAGATTGTGTTCTTCGACTTGGAAACCACCGTTCCATCCCGACCCGGCCAGGGTTTTGCAATTCTCGAATTCGGAGCCATTCTCGTTTGCCCCAGGAAGCTCACGGAGCTCCGAAACTACTCCACTCTGGTCCGGCCCGCCGACCTCTCTCTCATCTCACCCTTGTCGGAGCGCTGCAACGGCATCACCCAAGACGCCGTCGCCTCCGCCCCCGCCTTCGCTGACATCGCCGACACCGTCTATGACCTTCTTCACGGTTCGTTAATCTTCTTCCCGATAAAAGTGTTGGGCGTTTTATTCTGTTTTTGTAAATTCAGCATTTTGAAAGATACCCTTTACTATAACCATGGTGAATGCTATGAAAATGCTCCCAAGATTGGCTTTTGATGTTGGTTAGTGCTGAATTTTGTGCAGGGAGGATTTGGGCTGGTCACAATATCTTGAGGTTTGACTGTGTTCGCCTCAGAGATGCTTTTGCTGCAATTAATCAGCCGCCACCTGAACCCAAGGGTACTATTGACTCTCTGGTTTTGTTGACTCAAAAGTTTGGAAGAAGAGCTGGTAACATGAAGGTAACATTCTCATAATCACATGTCACAACTCGACATTATAACATATCATATTTAGACACCGTTTAGAAGAGCTTATTTGAGTTTATCTTAGAGCATAAACACTTTATTCAAGTGTTTGAGAGAGCTTACAACTTACCAATAAGTTGTTTTTATGTTATTTTCTTAAGCTGCTCGTATTAGCTTATATTAAGAACTTAAACTTACCTATAACATGTTTTCAGCTTATTTCACATAGATTCTAAGCTAACCTGTTTACCAAATGCACCTTAATTCCTTATATCATGTACTTCTTCCCTTTTCATCTTATACTACTTAAATGCATGAGTGCTAAGTTATGATGCTTCCGAATGTAATATTTACTGCAGATGGCTACTCTTGCAACCTATTTTGGGCTTGGACAGCAGACACATAGGTAATGTGCTTATATCTCATGCCTTCTTTTCATATGTCTGTATTGAATATCTTTTTGCTAATTATTTTCTGCAACGGATCCTCAGGAGCTTGGATGATGTTCGAATGAATCTTGAAGTCCTCAAATACTGTGCTACAGTCCTATTCTTGGTAATCTGTAATTCAAATGTCTTCGTTATATTTTTGTTCTGCAATAAAAACAACTCAGCCATTGAAAACTTGTATAAGTTACTGAAGTTTTTGTTTTCTCAAATCATAAGTGAGAACTGAATTATTTATTAACTTGATGTCATTTTGTCAACTTTCTGATTAACTGTACCTAGGGAAACCTTCTGGTTAGTTTAAATCTCTTCACCTGATGCATGTTATTAGAGTTCAGTTGAGTTTTTCTCATTTTGGTATCGGACATCTTTCTGCAGCTAGTAATAGATGTAAATGATACTTGGCCAGCATCGCACTCATTGATCAATCTAAATGATGATTTTATTCCTTGGTCTATTCTCATTAATTAAATACTTGGAACTTGGAAGCATATTCTGTTTTCTGTTTTTAACAACATAATTTGGTCTTATAACTTTAAGTACTTTTTGACACCAATAGAACATCTCCCATGGCCATTTGTGCATTTTATGGTTGAATCTTCATATATATATATATATATATATATATATATATATATATATATATATATATATATATATATATATATATATATATATATATATATATACCACTCATTCTTTATAATTCCTGTGCCGTGTCTCTTTGGGAGGTGGGGAGCTAAGAATCTGTCTACAGTATGCAATTTACAGTGGCAAGATCCATATGTGACTGAAAATAAGGTCTTACTGTATACCTTCAGTGGATTACTTAGAAGTTGTTTGATTGAGGAACCTCAATACTTGCACTACCTTCTGAATAATCAAAAAGCAGTATTGAGAAACAATATTTTATTTTTTTGTGTTTTTAAATTTTCTTTACTCTATATAATCCTTAACACACATAACTTCAAAGTTTACATCCCTGATATTATTATATATTTTACACCATTAGTTGAGAACCTGTCATAAAAATAATGATAACCTCTCTTCCTTACAGGAGTCAAGTCTCCCAGATATATTCACTGAAAATAGTTGGGTTTCACCAAATGCTACTACAAGAAGTCGTAGTAATGGGAAATCTCCATCAGAAGGGAGCTTATTAAGTATAAATAAGGATACTGTCTTTAACATGCTTGAACTCAAGGACCAAATAAACAGAGAATCCGTTCAGACAGATGTTGCAATGGATGAAAAACCCTCGCAAGATTTACCTGATGTGACTTCCTCATCTTCCGTGAATCAGGCTAGCAGCAGCTCTGTTGCTGTTCTAGAACTAGACGAAATAAGTATCTCTTCTATTGATGCTTCTCTTGTTCCATCTTTTCTTGGCAGTCAGAGGATAGAGTTACATCACAATGGCTTCCCATTCCAGCTTCATTGTACTGATTTGAAAGTGCGGTTTGGAATAAGCACAAAGTTTGTGGATAGTGCTGGCCGACCACGGTTGAGTTTCGTAGTTGACGCATCACCAAGTTTATGTGATGTTCTTGATGCATGTGACAGTGTTGCGCAGAAGTTATCCTCAGATTCTGGCAGCACCTCTGATTGGAGGCCAGTTGTTATTAGAAAAGAAGGCTTCTTCAACTATCCTACTATCAGATTGCAGTAAGTTCCTGCGACATGTATGCATTCGTATTTTTTTAGTTGATCAATGAAAATGACTTCCTCACTTTATCATGTATAATGGTGGTTCAAAAATTATTCTAACTGGCCATTCATTTTTACATCATCAATATGCTACAAAGCTTTCTCTAAAGTTTTGTCCATTTTCCTGGTTTTGTTAAATCATAAGAAATGCCTGCATCAATTTATGCTTTTGCTGTTTTTTTTCTTTTTCTTTAATCAATAGAGGAGATAATGTTTTCAGAATTTTACTGCTTTAAGTCATCAAGTTGGGTTAACATCTAAAGTACTATTGAACAGAGAAACTAATTGGGATACAATTGAGCTAAATACATGACATCCAGCCCTTTCATATTTCTCTCAGTGAAACTTTCTCTGATTTTTGTAACATTTATGTTGCAGTATACCTACAGCAGTATTTCGAGACGTTGCCCTTTATGCCACAGAAATATATCAAAGAGAAACTTCTGGCACTGTACAAAGGCTTCTCTTCAGCAAGTTTGATGCTGCAGAACTTGGTTCCATGTTCATGCCTGGGACATTTGTTGATGCATTCTTCTCCTTAGATCTCTACGACTATCAGCAGAATGCAGGGATTAAATTAGTTGCCAAGAAATTGGTCATTCATTGCAAGTAGAAGAAGGAAGATGGGATTCAAAGTGTAGGTTATATGATACATGCCAAATAGGCAAAGTAATTATCATCAATATGATTCTATAGGATTGATAGATTAACCATTGGTTGTAATTTAAAATTTGTTTCATTTCATGCTTGTAGTACAACTGCTGTTCATACCTTTAAATTTTCTGGTTACTCATGATATGTCCTCAATATAGACTTTCTCTCTTGTGGCAAAATAAGTAAATATGAAAAGAACTTTGGGTTATTAAGCTCAAAATAAACAAGAGGTATGGGACAAAATTGCACTCTCTTTGTAAGTGCGTGCTTTTTCTTCAATTCTTTTACTTTAATATGGATGTAACATATATCCTGGTTAATGATCATAAAATGATGCAAAGCTTAGAAGGAAAAATGATTCCATTACTTTCATATTTAGAAAACCATGTGTCTTTGGTCCATCCTGTTATCATTGAGCTGGCTTCCTCTTTGCATTTTCCGACCAAAGCAGATGAAATGTGAAGGACGACAATCGTCTACACTACATAATTGACACGTTTGTCATACCAGAATACTGGACTTTACATTAAAAGCCCCAACATTTTACGAAATAGTGGATTTCAGTTTCTGTTCAGTTTTATCAAATTGGATCTTGGAGAAATTTATATTCTTTTCTGTAATTTTCGGAGGGAAACATGTGAATATATAATAGAGATTTATTGATATATAACACATTATTCGGTAATAGTAGATATGTGACAATGTAATATTGGGTCAGACAATGTAGCACCTAACATTACCAACTTTTAATTTTTGTTCAGAGCATTTGTTTATGAAAACCTTCTTTATCCTTCACTCTTGTTTGATCTTGTCAGCCAAGGTGAATTATTGGCATCAGCTAAGCATATTTTCGATCTTCAGGATGTATAGTTTCTTGCTGATATGAATATCAAGTCTTTTCTAATGTTTTTGTAATTTATCAATAACTTGAAATGTTTTTGTAATGAAACAAACAAGTTTGGGGTGAGTGGTTACTTTGGTCACTAAAGTTGTCACTGGCCCTTGAACTTTGGGAATGACTGTCGTAGTACCTAATGTTGGCCAACGTCAATGAAGTCACGTTAGTCTTTCGCCAGTTTTGGTCAACTAACGGGTGTGACATGGAATGTTAAGTGCTAATGTGGTTGTTAACTGCCACGTCGGCATCCTACGTGGCATGGCTTGACATAATTAAAATTCAGAAATTGACAAAAAGGGGTGGGGTGATTCGAACCCACAATTTTGTAGTGGCAAAACAGAAATTTTGCTAATTGAGCTACATATTCTAACATGAATCATATGAAGACAATTATATTTACATCTTCATTGGTCTTCATCTTCACCATTCTTCATCTGCTTCTTCATCATCTTCATTCTTTTGTAAAGAAAGAATGGGTTACTCCTTATGTATGACTCATTGGTTTGCCTTGGTCTTGTGGACAAGGTTTCCCTTGGCTATGTGAGCAAGGTAGTAGGAATATGAATAACATCATTGGTTTGCCTTGGTCCGGTGGACAAGGTTTTCTTTGGCTCTGTGAGCAAGGTAGTCGATAAGTAAGTGAATCTCAATTTGGACCGTCTGGCTAGGCCTGTTTCTTTGAGTTACTCTAACATGGAAGACATGAAAGATTGATGATCAATTTGGAGAGAAAGAGGAGGGGAGGAGGGAGAATGGCGCATAGCTACACAAGGTGAGACAGAGGTTGAGGCTTGAGGGAGGCCTCAGTCTCTCATGTGTCTCTTATGTGCGTTGTGGCTAGCTAATGGTCTCTAGCATCTTAAGGCCCTAAATACACAAATACTACTATTGGCTCGATTGGGGCTCGGTTCTGATGGATTTTAATTTTCTCACTCGAGTTTGGCCGTGACTAACCATTCCAGGTACATTCCGCCCAACCCGAAAATTTAATCGATCCACCCATACCATCTTACTTTCATGTAGGATGTTCGGTTGTCGGTCGGTATGGTTATGCTCATCAGCCTTAATATTACCAAGCACATGGTTACATAATTCCTCTAGAAAGTATCGTGGGACATGGATAGAATGTGTTAAAACTTTTGTTGAAAAATGCTAGGAACATTTTCTTTCTAATACTTTATTTAACACTCTCTTATTGATTGATTAAAATTTAATTTGATCCACTAAAAATATAAAACTCACATGATCTTAACCAATTAATGAGACAATATTGAAAAAAAAGGTTAAAAAGAGAATATTGCTAGTAATCATCACTTTTATTTTGTAAGAGTTTGAACTTTGAAGACATGGGTATATTTTGGTGAGAGTAAATGGCTCTTGAATGAGGAAGATTTGAGGGTGACGTGGCCTTCTCTCTATCTCCAACAAAATATCTAGACACCAACCCACAGCCACACCCCACTAATATCTATTTCTCATTCTAATTTCACTTTTCTCCCTTTCTCTTACCACGTCATCACCCTCTTGCTATCCTACGCCCCCGTATCCCCCATCCATTACCCACTTCTCAGCGCACGTTAGCACTCCCTACCAACATCATTTGCGATTTTTCTGCAATCACGAGCACCAACAAGCTTCACGACTCGTCTTTCAGCAACCCCTTTTCTTCTCCTTCTCACTCTGAGGTCCAAACCAACATAAAAATCGTGTTTTTTTGTTTACTCTAATTTTTCTCACATGCTGCAAAACGTGCTCAGTTTTCCCTCACTCCCAGTCCAGCAGCTGGATTTTGATAATCCCTTTTTGTTTTGATCGTTTTTTGTTAGAAGGGTGTGTGAAAACTGGATTTTGAATTGGATCCATCTTAATTGGGTTGTGGGGTGCAGTACTTGATTTTGGATGGAGATTAGGTTGTTGGTTCAGTGTTGAGTTGTGTTTTTTTCCGATAGCATAGGCCAAAGGGGTTGCTTGAGATGGATACTGAAGCTGAGGAGCTTATTAATTTGAATAGCAAAGAGAACAATTGTGGGGGAAATACTAGTAAGAGTGGTGATGGCTTTATTGACAGAAGCAAAGTCAGGATTTTGTTATGTGATGATGATCCCAAGAGTTCGGAGGAGGTTTTTACCCTTCTTGTGAAATGTTCTTATCAGGGTATGCATCCCTTCCTTCCTTCTTATTTGGCTGGTCTTTGGTGTGTATTTGTTTTTCTTTGTTTCTTTTTTCAAGGTAATAACACTTGTGAAGATGAGTCTTGGTTTGCTCATGTCTTTGTCTAGAAGTGTTAAATTTGAATCTGCTTTGCTAGAAGTCTGATTTTGATTGTAGTTAACTGGATTCATTAGAGGATAACACTGATTTGGAAGTGGGCAACAATATGAAAGGGTAATTTAGGGTTGTTTTTTTGGTGTCAAATTTTAAATTTCATGGGACCAAATTGCTGCCTCCTTGCTATTGAGTAACTTACTTCCACTCATTTTACGAACTCATTTTGTGTTGTTTGACAAAACATTTGTGCTTTTTTGACTGATTGATCCAAATTATCTTCTTTTTCCTTGGGTGTTCTTGGTTTCTATGTTGAATTTTATCTTTAAGAATCAGATATCACAAGTATGATCACTTGCAGGATTCTCCACTGTTGGAGTTCCCTTTCCTTGCCTCCTTCATTTTTGACTTCTATGAATGAAAGCACCTTTGAATGTGATGATTTCATTGAATGCTTTCTATTTTTGACATGGGGTGCAATTTAACTTGTATGATTTAACGCATTTGGTAATTCCTTGCATGTTTGCTCTCTGAGATATGTAAGCTACGAATTTTTAATGCTCACAGTTACTCCAGTAAGGTCAGCAAGGCAAGTAATTGATGCTCTCAATGCTGAGGGGCAATATATAGATATCATACTAGCTGAAGTTGACCTTCCAATAAAGAAGGGCATGAAATTGTTAAAGTACTTATCACGGGATAATGAATTGCGCCGAATCCCTGTTATAAGTAAGCTTTGATTCTTTATTTTCATAAGGAACCTGTATGACTCTTTATTTTAGGAAAATTATATTCTGTTTCTCATCAATGTTGTTTATTTTCTGGTCAAGTGATGTCTGCAAAAGATGAGGTACCAATTGTTGTTAAGTGCTTGAGACTTGGAGCAGCTGACTATCTAGTAAAGCCCTTACGCACTAATGAACTATTAAATTTGTGGACACACATGTGGAGAAGGAGACGCATGGTATGTCTTACCCTACTTCATATTGATGGATGTTCCCCTTCACCTTTCCTTATACTTTAGGGCGTAGGCTATATGAATTATGAAATGAAGGCCGTGGAGTAACTTAATTTGTGGATTGAAGCACACCTACTTCATGCTGTCAAATTTTTGTTATGAAACCACCATGTCCATTAAATTAATAGATTAGTCTGGCGAGATTTAAGTTATATGTGAATAACCTCTGATTAATTTAAAATAAAGTTATTATGCCTAAAATTAGTATATACTTAAACAAATGTAATATGTCCTAGTCCCAGTATTTGCAAGTTTCTTTGAAAGATCTATGATTTATATGATCAATCCACCAGCCAGTTTCTGGGTTTTCTGGTTGTGCTATTTTTTAGTGTTTTGTTCTAATTCTTTGTTATTAGTATTTTTTTATTGTATTCTGCAGTTTTGTTACATTTTTTGTATTATATAATATATACTATGTTTTTATTATAGCCACCATGTTTCCGCAATAGGCTGCAGTGCCATCCACCTGATTGTTATGGTGGAATTTTGGCTTACCGCCATCCATCATTAATAACATTGAAGCATGTGTTAAACTTAACTTATAAACTAAGTAATACTAAACATCACATGCTGACAATATTAGTAAATTTAGTCGTTGACTCACTGTTGGTAAGTTAAAATTGAATCAAGATATTCATTGAAGTACACACTTAATGATTTTTGCTTTTGACAGACATTGATTAGTAGTTTCATTTCCTATGAACAAATGTTACATGACTTCATTATATATGAAGAATGTGGTAAATTGTAGGAACCCAGCTTGATTTAAGAGAAGACTTCTGTTAGGACCCAATTGCAAGGTATGGGACTTGAGTCCCACATTGGAAGTATGGGATTCTAATGTGGGGTTTATAAGGCCTTGGGCTCTCCAACTACAATAGCTAGCTTTTGTGGTGTGGTTCTCCCAAGGTTCTTATCAACTTCTCACACTCAACTTTACAAGGAATAACCATAATGGAAATATAGAATGTTTGCGTAGCCGAGTCTCCTCCATTCCGGCTTGATTCTTTATGTGCATATGCATTTGCATATCTCCATTTCATATTACATTTTTCTCTAGATTTTCATTCACAGCTTAGATCTCTCAAATTGAAATGAAATTTTTGTTTTATATCTATCGTGACAGCTTGGACTTGCAGAGAAAAACATCTTAAGTTATGACTTTGATATGGTAGCATCAGACCCAAGTGATGCCAATACAAACAGTACCACCTTGTTCTCTGATGACACAGATGACAAGTCCAAAAGAAGCACTAATCCTGAGGCAGCCCAACAAGAACCAGAGGTGAATGTTAAAACTTAAAAGAACATTACTAAGTAATAAAAGAATGGAAATAATTGGTTCAGCATGATCAGAAATTGATGAGCTTGTGGGCCATGTGGAATCTCAAAATCAAATTGATTATATGAAGAAGTGGTTTATTTTTTTATTTTTTTAATCAACTCTAAGCTTCCTTTGCCCATCATTTCTACCTCTTGAAGTGTTAACTTTGATATTGGCATGCTTCTTACTTTTATGTTGCCTTCCATATGAAAAGGATATATCAGTTCTATTGGTACCACAGAGATTGCATTATGAATCCATAAAAATCATAGGTACAGTTAAAATTTGAATAATTGTAAATGAAATCTTAAACTGCATTTCTGACGCAAGTCATGAATAGATCCGTATCCTAAGTAAGTTTTGAACTGCATTGCATGGAAACCAAAAGCAATATTACGAGGAAGTTAATAAATAATAATAAATTGTTATTTTAACAAAAAATTGAAGATAAGAAAAGTTGCAACTATGTTGTGATAAACCAAATGTCTCCTAGGAAGTATAGAAATGTTTTTTATATATAGCTCACCCTAAAATGCAAAAGCCCTTTGGGCTTGTTGAAGTGTAGACACTAGACATTACATAGGCTCACCTACCTTAATCATTCTTTATAAGAGTTGTGGCAGTAAGTAAAGAAGAATTGAAGCAAGACCATTGGATCATAAAGACTCTGATACCAAGTCAAAAATTAACTATCCTAAAGTATAAGTTGTTTGGTAAAAAAGTTCATGAATAGTTTTTATATCTATGATATGTATAGAGCCATAGGATTATGTATGAATATGCACAGAAAAATGTTGATGACCCTTGCACAGATCCAGTGTGCATAAAGGGTGAGAGCTTTTGCATTTGTAAATGGGCTTAGATCTTGCATCACTTCAATGTTTTTTGGGCCAGCTACTGGTAGTTAAGAATTGAGATATTGTGTCTGACTGATTTGCTGCTAAGAACTGCAGTTCAGAGATGACATGTTACATTATAATTTATGTTGTCATATACCTTTTCAGGTTAGTATTGCTAAAGCTGCTGCGGACATCGATGAGCTTCCAGGTGCTCAGATGTCAGAATGTCTGCCTAATGTACCCGGAATAAGTGATCGCAGAACAGGTGTGCGCCTCCTTTTCTTTAAACTGCTAGTTTCCAAGATATGAAATTGTGCTGTATGTTTGCACGTCATCAATGTTGAAGTAATTAATGTAATGCTGAGCTAGCCATTTTCTGCGATTGTGATTTGCGTGTTGTTTGAATGCCATAAAATGACACTAATTAACAGTTAGCTTTTGTTTTTCCCATCTTTCCTTACCATTTTGCCAATTTTATTCTGTATATCTTCTCTCCAATTTCAAGAAAATTAAATAAGTACATCCTTTCATGCTGTGGTGTTATTTATTGTTATGGGATATTTGAATTCCTGAAGTTGAATAAAATTTTACTGATGTAATTACCCCTTGTCAATTTTATCATTTTATCTCTAATTTTTCATAATTTTTGCAGGACATTTTTCATCTGGTCCAAAGAAGAGTGAACTAAGGATTGGAGAGTCATCAGCTTTTTTCACTTATGTCAAAGCATCAACGCAGAAGAGCAATGTTGAAGATATTGCTCATGTTGACAACCATGCTACTACTCAAGTGAGGGTGGAAGATATGAATCAAGCATGTGCTCAACAGGGGGTTGATAACCTTAAAACTCATGAAAATGGAGAAATATTTGAAAGTCGTTCTCACGAGGACCTACCCAGCAGCAATAGTTTCTATGATTCTTTCTCTATGGAGAGATCTTCTACTCCACCTGCATCAGTTGAAGTTTCACAGCAAAAGAATTACAAGGAAGAACATCCTCAGGGATTGGTGTATCCAAGAAATGGAAGTCGTGGTTCTGAGCATGAACCATCCGGCATGCCTGCTCAACATGCTTATCCATATTATATTAATTCAGGAGTTGTTAATCATGTTATGATGCCATCATCTGCACAACTATATCAAAAAAATATCCAGGACATGCATAACCATGCTAATTCATCTATGATTGCCCAGTACAATCATCTTGCCCAGTGTTCTCCTCATGCGAATGGGATGACATCCTTTCCATATTATCCAATGAGCATTTGCTTACAACCTGGTCAGGTTTCTACAACTCATCCATGGCCATCTTTAGGAAGTTCAGGTTCATGTGAAGTAAATTTAAGTAAGGCTGATAGGAGAGAAGCAGCGTTGATGAAGTTTAAACAGAAAAGGAAAGACCGTTGCTTTGATAAGAAAATTAGGTATGTCAACAGGAAGCGGCTTGCTGAAAGGCGGCCTCGTGTGAGGGGACAATTTGTCCGAAAGTTGAGTGGTGTTGATGTGGATCTTAATGGACAACCTGCTTCCACCGACTATGATGAGGAGGAGGAAGAGGAGGAAGATAACCGAGTAGCTAGAGATTCCTCTCTCGAGGATGCTTGAGAATGTCAAATTGCTTCTTTGACCAAAGGGTGCATAGCCAATTAATTCCTCCCTGGACTAAAGTTATCATGCTGAGGACTTGGCACTATGCTTTGCTTTGATGGAAAATCGTTGCGTGATGAGCACCGTGCCCTTCATATGTCAGGGATGTTGATCCAATTCCAGTGTACACCGTCATCCTTTGGAGTTCAAGCAAACTCTTGCTTGGTCTTTTTTGAATTTCACTTCCTCAAATGATCCATCTTATTGAGCTCTTGCAGAAGGTATTCCTCCTACTGGTTATGTTCAATGCGGTTGAAAGTATTACACTTTTGTCTAATTAAAACTGTTTGAAGCAGGTTGTGGTCGCTTTTAGTTATGGAGAAAATGTTAGGCACCTTTATATTGTCCCATGAAATGAGTTCTACTGTCTGAGTTTTATTGTCAAACAAGTTCCACAACCTGCTAAAGCATTTTACCCTCCCTAATTTTCTTTGTTGAAAGTGGTGTGTTATTGAACTGGTCTAGTTTAACTAGCTGGGTGATTATTTTTCTGATGTTGGTTACTAAATACATCTATAAGATGTAGCTGTTTTCCAACAATGATTCAGCTAATCCGCTAGGATAATATTACTATCAGAGAGGATGCAAAATAAACAATTGAATAAGGTATAATATACTGTGTAACGCGCAAGCACAAAATGCAATTCATTGAACAGCGAGACAAAAACATAGCATGTTCTCATTTTGCTTGAATGAATGAATTTTAGGTGTAATTCATTAGAGAAACATGTCGGAACAACTGCACCAACCTAACTCTTAAAGCTATCTTACAATGCTGGAAAGCATGCACACCAATCCGTGACAAATGAAAAAAGGCTGAAAAACTTGCTGCATCTCTATCCATGTATACATGACCAGCATAGCATTGAGAGATGCAAGACAAAGTTACTAACAACGACCTGATCTGATCAGGCTTGGTTTTGAATACAATACAAATTCAAGACTTTCAGCAAGAACTGGCTTTACAACAACTGAAATTACCGGCCAGTCCTAAATCTCGGTTCTTCCAAGTTGCGACCAGCATCTTCTTAACTCTTAGTCTCTTATGCTTTGTTTGGTTAAGGAGAGAAAGATAGATATGAGAGAAGACGAATAGAGAGAGAGAGAGGTGAGAAATAGAGTAGATAAATATCTTCTTAACTCTTAACTCTTACTCTCTCTCATTTCGTTTGATAGAATAGAGAGTGAAAATAGAGAAGATTGATTTGTGTAAAATGACATATTAACCAACAATATAAAATATTTAAAATTGATTGAAGGGGGCAAAGTTGTAAAAATATAAAGTTTGGTCATCTCTAAGCAATATCTTCCCAATCTTGCAAATAAACTAAAAAGGTGAGGGACCCACCAAATCTTTTCTCTCTTCATTGAGCTGTTGTCAAACCAAATGAAGGAGGATGGTTTACCTCTTCTCTCTCTCTCATACTTCTCTCGCTTCAATTTGTTCCAACCAAACATAGTGTTAGTGTGTGTTTAGATACTAGTTTAGTTCATGTGAAAGTACATTCATCCCAATAAATCAGCAGAATTTCGTTCACTTTTTACCTTAAAATGAGGGCTAATGCCTGTTATTCATACATGCTTTTAACAAGAAGAATAACATTGACACATCTTAAGTATTGATATCAATTAAAGTTTCATTAATACGCACCATTTCCACCCCATCAAGGGGATAAACAATTAGAATGAAATGAGTAAGAAATATGATATGTGATAGGATGATAAAAGAAGAGAGATGTAAGAATAACAAAAAGTGGAAATAAGGTAAAATAGATAATGACTGTGAATATATCAATTGCATGAACATTAAAAATATTGATTGTAAATATATCAAAGTCAGAAGAATATTACGTGTGCCTTTTAAAGGAAATAAACTTTAATTATAAGATTTTTATTGATGCTCATAACCTTGAATTGAATCCCTTATTCATTTAACGGGTTATGTGCATACTTATTACTAAGGGTATGCAAGACCTGACCCTACCTGCCAACCCGTCCCGGCCCAAGTCTTTAGGGTCGAGTTCGACCCGGCCTGATCTTTAAAAGAGGACAAAGATTGAACCCTGGTTCGGCTAGGTTCGGGTTCATCCTCGGGTCACCTGACCCATCCCTTATATACATTTTCTAAAATTTCAGTTCTTATTGTAACTACTTAACATACAAGTTTTGGATACCATTAGTTCTTTTTCCATTGTGGTTGTTGGGCAGTGTATAGTCATTTATCATTTGCATAGATTGGTTGATATATTATTTTAACTTCCAACAAAGCTCATCTCTTATAAAACAATCTTGTTAACAAATCAAGATAAAATTGACCAGAATTTAAAGTTTAAACAAAACTTGAGATGTCCAACAATAAGAAAAACATGAGCTCTTAAACCCACTTCCCACTAATACGATAATATTGGCCAGCTGCACTTGTAGTTTGGGGTGGCAATACGGGCTAGACCCGTTGGGCCAGCCTGTTTGGCCCTCCATTTTTGGTAGGTTAGGTTAGAAAACTCAACCCATTTAACCACTTCTAACCCACTTTGCTAACCCATTTTTTTGACGGGTTTTGGCAGGCTGGGGCGGGCTAGCTCGCCTAATTTATTTTTTAGATCTAACTATACAGAACAGTGAGTAAGGCTGTAAGGAGAAAAAATATAAACAATTTCTTCAGACTGTGAGGGTTTCTTCAGTTTCAGTGTTTCTGCCGTCTTCACTCTCACTTTAGCTGGCCGCTGCGTTCTCCTCTCTGAGTCTCTCCTCCACCGCGTTGTCCTCCAGTCCACCGCGCTCTCCTCTCCTCCGCCGCGGTCTCCACTTCTCCACCGGACCACCACTCTCTCCTCCACCGCGCTGGAGGAGCATGCATTTTCGTTGAATCACTCCTCTTTGGATCTGTAATGCGATATTGTCCTTGCTTCCTAGTTTGAGATGCTTATGGTTAAGCGATTTCATATTTCAGTTTGATTGTGATATATGTAGCAATTGAAGCACTTCCATGCATAATTGAAAACCTTGCGCCAGGAAGCTACAATTTTATCATTTATGGCATTTATTCTATGTAACAAACAGAAAGTGCATGAGACAAGTAGCTTCAACCATCAAGTTTATTCTAGCTTCTCTGAAATTGTTTTCAATTTCAACTTATCATTTTCATATGATTTCTATTCGTTTTAAATTATTGCTCTTCCCAAATTCCGATATCTTATCAGCCCCATGAAAAAGGAGATGATGCATCTTTTTTACCATGAAAAAGAGATAATATTCCTTTAGGGAAGGAGGGAAGATTCAAGTATGAAAAAACTATTACTCAGCAAGGCTGAATGTTCTTGATAGGAACACCACCAGCTTTACTGCATAATTAGATTTTATATGAAAATTGGTTCAAATGTACTACATTTTATATGAAAATTGGTTCATCATTTAAGTGGTTCTTGTTTGCACTTAAAGCTTGATTTACCATCTTTTGTTGTTTTTTAAAAAAATGTTTGTGCTTGCTTCTCATAATTACTTTTTTTCCACTACATTACATTTTGGCAGACTAACCCGTCAACCCGCCGAAATGTGGGTTGAGTTAAGACTTTTAACCAATATACCAAAAGTGGACCAACTCAACCTAACCCACATTTTAACGGGTTTTTAACGGGTCGGGTTTGGCCCGCCCTGCGAGCCCATATTGTCACTCCTACTTGCCGTCTTTAGCTATAGATCAACACACTCCACTCCTTACTAGTTCGACCTGGAACGTCATTGGCATTTGATATAACAAAATTTGGTCTTTTAATTTTTTTCAAGTTTCGAACTTTCAAGATAAAACTATATTTCTCGGGTTAACTTCTGGTCTCTCTCTTCACATCATCATTTTGCTTTCTTCGGGTCTTCTTAGGGATTTTCGGAACTCAGTTGATTTATAACTACCCTGTTTTATAGTTTGTGGTGTTTTGTCTCAAATTATAAACTTGAGTCTGTCTTTATAGCTATTTGTTTGTAGTATAATAATTGTTACATGCTTCATGTCCCGTGTTTTGGTGTAGTTCCCTGTTGGACGTATTTAACTACAGAGGTGTTGGAGTTGCTGGCAATAAAAGCAAGGATCTGAAGGTGAAGCGTATTACCCATAGGTACCGCAGATTTGGAGTCACAAGTATGCACACAACATGTTTGATGAAATTCTGAAATGAATTTCAAGATGCTCAACTATGCTTGGAAACGCTGCTGGCTGCAAAAAATGAGCACCCCGAATTTCCAACTACTTTCAGCTTCCCTGTACTCCACATTGCAGCCAATATCTGCACCTCCCCAGTTGCAAGAGCTCTGCAGCATTGTCATGAGCACTGTAGGTGGGCTAGATGATCTGGAGATAAGTCTAAATAAGTTTAAGGATTGTTTAACTTCATCTCTTGTAGCTCAGGCTATTGAATCCAGCAAACACGAAGCGCAGACTAGAAGACTACTCAGGTTCTTCTTATGGTCTAGTAAGAATTTGAGTCATGATTTGGAAGACAAGGATTATAATTATGCTCTGAGAGTTTTTGCTGAAAAGAAAGACTACACATCAATGGATATCTTGATTGGAGATCTCAAGAAGGAGGGTCGAGTCATGGATGCCCAGACTTTTGGTCTTGTAGCTGAGAATTTGGTTAAACTGGGAAAAGAAGATGAGGCATTGGGTATTTTCAAGAACCTAGACAAGTATAAGTGCCCTATTGATGAATTCACAGTTACTGCTATTATTAATGCCCTTTGCTCCAAAGGGCATGCTAAGAGAGCTGAAGGGGTAGTTTTGCATCACAAAGACAAGATTACAGGCACACTACCTTGTATCTATAGAAGTCTTCTTTATGGGTGGTCAGTGCAGAGGAATGTGAAGGAAGCTAGGAGAATTATTAAAGAAATGAAATCAAATGGGGTTATCCCAGACTTAGTTTGCTACAGCACATTCCTCAGGTGCCTTTGTGAACGGAATCTTCGACATAATCCTTCAGGACTTGTGCCTGAAGCTTTAAATGTGATGATGGAGATGAGGTCCCATAAGGTTTTACCGACCTCAATCAGTTATAACATATTGCTTTCTTGTCTAGGGAAGACCAGAAGAGTTAAAGAATCTTGTCAAATACTTCAAGCGATGGAAAAATCTGGTTGCGCTCCAGATTGGGTCAGCTATTATCTTGTGGCAAGGGTGTTGTTTCTGAGTGGCAGATTTGGTAAAGGAAAAGAGATTGTAGATCAAATGATTGGAAAAGGTTTGGTACCAAACCATAAGTTTTACTTCAGTTTGATTGGTATTCTCTGTGGGGTTGAAAGGGTTAATCATGCTCTTGAATTGTTTGAGAAAATGAAGAGTAGCTCATTGGGAGGTTATGGACCGGTTTATGATGTGCTCATTCCAAAGCTTTGTAGAGGGGGAGATTTTGAAAAGGGAAAAGAACTCTGGGACGAAGCCACAAGTATGGGCATCACTCTTCAGTGCTCAAAGGATGTTTTGGATCCTTCAATAACAGAAGTTTTCAAACCTGTAAGGCCAGAAAAAATCATCCTTGCGGACAGCTCAAAAGTTAAGTCTCCAAAGAAAGTTAAAAAGTCAGTAGGGAAAGTGAAGATGAGAAAAAAATCTATTGCGGTGAAGAAGAAAAAGACAACAAAAAGAAAATCTGGAGCAACTTAATTCGTATTTTATGCAGTCCTTGTGAAAAATTTACTATTGCTGCTTGCTAGTGATGTACAAATATGGTTAGGTTCAGCATCATGCATGAATAATCCTAATGATCTCTCAATTAAGCTGCATATTATTCTGTGTCAGTTGAAGTTAATATATTACTGTGCTTTTGCTTTGTGTTTGCCATACCATTTTGTGCCATCAGTTTTTACTTGGTTTATTGGATTCTTTACTATCAACTTGATCAGCTAGGTAGGGGAAATGTGCTTCTTTTCTGGCATATTGTTTAGATAACATGGCAAGGTTGAAAGCCTAAAAAGCTTTTTATTACATTTCCCATGCTGTTATTCTTAGAATTGTATCTTGTAACTAGGCAAAATCTGAAGTAAATATTTGCAGTTTGGTTACTATCTGAAACTCGTACCTCCAGTTCTATCCAATGTCCTGTGTAGTCTTTTCTTTAACAATTAATACCTTGGTCTTTCACACCAGATTTTGGAAATAAATTGGTTCACTTTCTGGTTGCTGAATTACTGCCGTAGAGGATCCAAATCCTATTTTTTATGTTTGTTTTCAATGACATAGGGATTAAACCTCGGATTAAATGATTAAGCAACTCAACTATTTACTAATATTGTTAGTGTTACATACCCTATTCTACAAACTATCTCTATGCAGTAGGACAGTCACAGACAGCTTCTCGTGACAGTAATCAGTACAAAATGGAGTTTCTGAGAGCAAGATTTAAAACCCTGCACATGGGCCATTCCAGATGCAAGTTAAGGATAGGAAACAGAAAAGGGTAAGATGTGAGTATAGGGATATTGTGGGGTCCCCTTTGGTTGTTGGACATTTCTGACCCACGTTGCCAGTTGTCTCTCTCCGATGCATGAGTGGATTACTGTGGAAGTGGAGTGTACACGTTTCCTGTTGGCCTGCTTGTTGATGTTGAATTGTTCATGGTTCTTCCTAGAAGATGCTATGATTAGAAGAACTGAAGAACGCGTTGATATTATAAAGTAAATCAACTAATACGTGGGTAACATTGCCTGAACGGCAAAACCTGTATTATGCGTTGATAAGATGATCTATTCTCTTGCATGTCAAGACTGAAAATAACAAAACCATATGTGTCTTGGGCTAACTTTTTTTCTCAACTTCCATGCCTAACCCCGCATTTTATTAGTGTCTGGTTGAAACTTGTTTCTAACTTGTGCCTTTTGTCGGATAGAGACAGTGATCTCAAATTTCAAAATAAGACAATTATGTTTTCTTTGAGCATATAGAATTAAACAAAAGACGAAAAATAAGGAGAAATAAACCCCTTAAAAATGGGTAAGAAAGAAGAAAATAACATATTTAATTTGTCACTTGATGCGCGTATAAGTATGAATTTAGAAACACAATGTTTACTTTGCAAATATTAACATAACAAATAATAGGCTTACATTAGTTCCCGCAGTCTTTTTATTTTTCCGTCCTTTTAAAATCATATGTTTTATTTTTCCATCATTACTGTTTGTTTTTTCATCCAATCCGAATCTAAAAACACTCTTACACACGCTTAAATATGTTCTACAAGCGGTGAAATCGGGTTCAACCATCTCAGATTTTCCCAAATTGTAAAAACTCACATATGAATGAATGGAAAAACAAATTGGCAAAAAGTGAAAAAACTTTCAGAAATTGAAAAAAGTTTTTTTCTAGGGATAAAAATTAAAAACAATGTTTTACCAGAACTAAAAATGTAATTAAGCTAAAATAGTATTTAACATGTGTCAAAGTTCCCTCTAAAATAAAGAAAGTTATTTTTAATGCCATTTCCACTGGTTTTCCCACTATCCTCATTAATGGTTCAATTACCAAATTACTCTTAAAAACAAATTTTATTATTACCTATCCTTTTAAAAAAAATGAAAAAACATTATCGCACATATAAGTGCGATTTTATAAGGGTGGTCGCACTTATAGGTGCATGGCCCCTATTTTATTAAAAATATTAAAATAAACAAAATTCGTACTTGTAAGTGCGAATTTATAAGGGTTGTTGCACTTATAAAATGTGCGACAACTCTTATTTTATTAAAAAAATTAAAATAAGCAAAATTCGCACTTGTAAGTGTGAAATAGAAGGAAAAATTGCACTTACAAATGTAATTTTTTTTCAGATTGAGAAAAACATAAAACTTAACATGCAGAACACCCACAACAACCACAATTAAATGCAGAACTTGGTTTGACGAAAAAGAAAAATATTGGGTGACAATGATGGATATTTGGCCTAATGAAATTATAAAATATTAATATATAAATATATACAGTTACATTTATATATATTTAAATTACACAATAAAATATGTTTTAAAGAAATTAAGCGATTAGGAATATTTTACATGAATCATGTAAAAACTTAAATAAAAATAAATTGTAATATAATTTTGTTACTCTCATTCATATATTTTTTAAATATTTCTATATATTTATAAATAGCACGGGTATAAAACTAGTTAAAAATAAAACCCTAAAATAAAAAAAACACATTCTTGTCCCTATTCTTGTCCCTTTTTGTTTCACCTTTTAAACCCATGTACAAGTACAAACCCATCTCCTCTCTTCTTCTTTCCCTCCAACCCAACAAACCAACCATAAAACTATTTGCAAATCACCAATGTTCCTCCATCCATTGATTACAGTTGGTTCATCAATCTAATTCCAAAGTAAGAGTGTGTGTGTAAGGGAAAAAGGAAGAAAAATGGGGAAAGAGAACGGGTCAGTTCACAGGAGAACAGGTTTACCAACCACCAGAGGTGGCCGCCGCGGCCGTCAGATCACCAAGACCTTCAACAACGTCAAGATCACTCTCCTCTGCGGCTTCGTCACCATCCTCGTCCTACGTGGCACCATCGGCGTCAACCTCAGCTCCTCCGACGCCGACGCCGTCAACCAGAACATCATCGAAGAAACCAACCGCATCCTCGCCGAGATCCGATCCGACTCCGATCCCGACGACGCCGCCGAACCCCTCTTCAACCCCAACACCACCTTCACGCTCGGCCCCACAATCGCCGATTGGGACCTTCAGCGCAAGGCGTGGCTCGATCAGAACCCTGAATACCCGAACTTCGTAAGAGGTAAAGCTCGAATCTTGCTCCTCACTGGGTCACCCCCAAAGCCCTGTGACAACCCAATTGGGGACCATTACTTGTTGAAGTCCATTAAGAACAAAATTGATTACTGTAGATTACATGGGATTGAAATCGTGTACAATTTGGCTCATCTTGATGTGGAGCTTGCTGGGTATTGGGCTAAGTTGCCTATGATTAGGAGGTTGATGCTGTCACACCCTGAGGTTGAGTGGATTTGGTGGATGGATAGTGATGCTTTTTTCACTGACATGGTGTTTGAGCTTCCTTTGTCTAAGTATGATGGGTATAATTTGGTGCTTCATGGGTACCCTGATTTGTTGTTTGAGCAGAAGTCTTGGATTGCTGTGAACACTGGGAGCTTCCTCTTCAGGAATTGCCAGTGGTCTTTGGATTTGCTTGATGCTTGGGCTCCCATGGGTCCTAAGGGTCCTGTTCGCGAAGAGGCCGGGAGGATCCTGACCGCGAATCTCAAGGGGAGGCCGGCTTTCGAGGCTGATGATCAGTCTGCATTGATATACTTGCTGCTGTCCAAGAAGGAGAAGTGGATGGATAAGACGTTTCTTGAGAATTCATATTATTTGCACGGTTACTGGGCTGGGTTGGTCGATCGGTACGAGGAGATGATGGAGAAGTACCATCCGGGACTAGGGGACGAGAGGTGGCCGTTCGTGACGCATTTTGTGGGATGCAAGCCCTGTGGAAGCTATGGAGATTATCCTGTTGAGAAGTGTCTCAGTAGCATGGAGAGGGCTTTCAATTTTGCTGATAATCAGGTGCTCAAGCTCTACGGGTTCAGGCATCGCGGTCTGTTAAGCCCTAAGATCAAGAGAATCAGAAATGAGACAGTTACTCCTTTGGAGTTTGTAGATCAGTTTGATATTCGAAGGCATTCTACAGAAAGTAGTGGATCAAAAAGCTACTAAGAAAAGAAACTAGTTTAATAGGTGATGTTATAGGGAGTAATTAATTAGAAGTGGAATTTGATTTGGTGACAGTTCACATTGTAGCTTTTGCTTGTTCTGTTGTCTTGGCACTTCCTTGATAATGTTCGGATAGAATCTTTCTGCCATGTTTGAGCAATCAGCAAACAATTTTTTACTGATCTGCTGTACACTGAGCTTCTTTTGTATTTTCTCTTTTAGGACATGAAATCATCAACTTGAAAAAAAAATTATTTTGTCTTGAATTTGTTCTGATTTGCAACATGAGGTAAGCACTAGTTTCTGTTATATTTGAGCCCCAACTCTCAAATGAGGTAAACAAAGGAATGAATGATATGATTGTCGACAAAGAAAATGTGTAATAATTAGCTCAAATTAAGATTTGAAGTAAACTTTTGATATTTGGCATACTTCTACTCCTGGACAATATTTTAAATTCACGTTTGCCCTCAGGATAAGAGTGAATCCAGAATGTTAAGAGTGTGCTTTTACATGTAAAGAGAGGATAAATATGGATGTACCAAGCATCGAAAACTTTGAACTGCAGCACTATTTGTCACAACTAGGGAAAAATTCAGTCTCACGAGGCTCGTTGTGTTGCAGATACTGAATTTTAGTATTGTTCTTTTTCGGATGATACAGCTTTCATTCTGAGTATGCATTTGTAAAGGATAATTTTTTTGATTTACTTGAAAAGTTGTTTCCATTCAATTTTTGTTTTTTTCTTACAATTTAGGAGTACTTCAGAGCATTAAGAGAAGATAAATCTTCCAATAATAGAGATTGAATCCAAGATCATTTTGTGAAATTCACATCTCAATTCATCCAATGACAGAAAATGTGTTGAAAAATGTATCAAGAGTGTTAAAGTTACAATGATAGCATTGAAGTTATTCTTAATTTAGTTCTGAGAAGCTTTAAGAGTTTCCTAACGTATAGCATGACTTGTTATTATTTGTCTGTATCCCTGTTGTTATCATGTCTCTTGTAATTGCATGTGTCAACTTCATTGTACTGATACATAATGGTATGGTTTTGTTTAAAACTTGAGTGGCCATGGCACTTTTCCTGATTGCATCAAACATATGGTATCCATATGGTAATGAATTTACTCATCATTGTTGACTTTTGAGTAGAATTAACAGAGTAGAATTCTTTAATGCATCCATATTTTCAGATAGGGAAGTGATTCTGCTAAAAATAATTCTATGAGAACATCAAACTAATTTTCAATAATAGCTTACAAAGACTGATAGTGAGCCGATTCACTCCTCAGCGCTGGAGAAGGGCAGGTATTTGGTTATTTTATGATATGCATCTCAAATTGCTGAGTAAATACTCAGAAAATGCTGCTGATAACGCATTTTTATAAGTATATTTTTAAATTAACTCTTTGTTATTGAGGAATTTAAAATGAGGTTCACCAGATAAATGGTTATAGATTATCTAGTTTGGTCATAAAACTCAGTGCTAGAATTTCTTAATACTTATTGGATCTTTAAAAGAATTGAACTTCAAATTTATCTTTTATCATATAAAATAAGCATCAATATCGAAACAAAGTTAATGTTTAAAAATACCTTAAGAAAATCTACCAAAAAAAATACCTTAAGAAACAAAATTGATGTTCATCTTACATATTAAAGAACTGAATGTCATAAGTATTTGAAAGACCAACATAATATCTGGAGCATCTTCAGAAGATCTATGTGAGCATTTAATATTAATTTTAGTCTGTTGTTTAGGTTAAAATTTGGTTCAATACATATGAGATGCCCAAAATTTTTCTTTAATAATTTGCCAAAGCACTTCATCTTGCAAATAAGTAGCTATAATCATGATACAGCACTAAAGACAAAAACCTCTATTAACAAAATATTTTTCATATACATAACTTCAAGATTGAACATAAAATCACACGTTAAAGAAACCAAAGCCTCTCACCTAACAAAAACCTGATGCTACTAAGAATGGACTTTTGCCTGAACCATAATTTTAAGGTTACAAAAGCTGCAAGCTTTTGCAGAAACAAAACAAGTTTGGGATTTTCCTAATGCTAAACCAAATACGTTGGAAACATTAAGGGCTTGAACAAATGCAACATGTGCTATATATATTTGAGCACAAAAAACTTGATAACTAACCAACAGTATAATTAGATAGCACTCCACTCGCTTCCCTACATAAATTCTGTGGTTCCCTGCAGAACGAGTCATTCATGAATCGTGAGGACTTGGGGACAATAAGTATTATCAGATTAATGATAAAACCCCAAAGTTGGCACTTCATTCATCAGCCATCATTTAGTCGGTTTGAGATGGCCCTTCTGATTACATGTTTGATCACTCTGCTGTGGCAGGAATATGTGCAAAGAATCACAATTAGTTCTTTTGTCAGTTTACAACCTAACTAGCACCTGCAGCAGCCATGCAAATTGCAAAATCCATATGTGAGTAGCTAGCTATATTTCAAAAATGAAAAGAAGAGTAAGATAGCAACAGTCTATACAAAAGCTCTTGATCAATGCTCCTCATGAATTGAACATGACTTACAATAGCTATCGTATTCAAAACCCTTAGCCATTCATTCCGCCACTTTTGCAGCCAAAGCTTTGTGACGAGCTATTAGTATTTCATTCATTTGTGCAATCTGGTTCAAGAGTTGGGCAATTCTCTGCTCACAAAAATAAAAAGAAAATAAAAACAAAAGGAGGACAGTCAGGAAATGGGGAAAGCGCTAAAAAAAGCATGCCTTCAAGACAATGGATAAGTAAATGTCTGTAAAGTGAATGAATTTATATAAAGAGAGGGCCATTCATTCATTCACACATGCATAATCCTCCATCCAATCTTATAACAATGTAGCCAAGCAGAATAAAATGCCTTCACAAAACCAAAAATTATCCTACCCACCTAGTGAAGATCCAGAATTCGTATATTATCCGGGCAATGTACATAAACTGATACACACACATATATGAATAAGCAGAATTTCAAATATAACATTCAGTAGGGGCAAGTAATACAAATAGTATATATATTATAATATTAAGGAAACGTGAATTTTTTTGGAGGAGCAGTTGCCCCCAAAAGCTATAAAGTGAACCCGCCCCCTCGTCCCCTTGGCTTAACAAGGCCATCTTATTCTTTTCTATCACTTCCATCCTATCCAGTCCACTTGCAATCGGCTATGAATACTGAACATATTGAATGGGATTAGCAATGCTCATAAGGCTTTCCAGTTTCCTGTTAAGATTGTTAGAAGTATAATATAAAACTATTTATGTGTCTTCACCAACGACTTATATTGGGATAGTTTATTCATGACATGGTGGAACAGTTTCAATTTTGGAATAATTGGTTCTGACAACAGTGACACCATTACTGAATGAGAATAGCAGAGTACCTATATACTCAATGTGCATGTTTGATTTTCAGTAAAAACAACATCTGGTATCTTGTAAATGGGGATGACAATTTCCAATGCCCATTCACTCAATGGTACGGGATGTACTTGTTGGATTGGATGGTCGTGCTTTTACATTCATCCAACGGAAATCCAAACAGAGCAATATATGTCACTAACACAACAGAGAGATGTACCTTTGAATCATGGCAATGGCATAGACTAAAAGTCTAAAACCATGTTATCCCAAATCTAATTTCTTTGACAAGCAACTAAAAATTGGAAATTGCTATGAAGCATTCGAAGTTAAAAACTTAAAATGAAGAAATGCAGGAATCAAACGAACCCCATCTTTCTCCTTGATGATGTTGATGAGACGAGTTTCGTTAGGCGTGAGGCTGCTCCTCCTCCTCCTTTTCTTCTTGGCCATCATCATGAGGATCCAGCAAGAGAACACAACCGCTGCAGCGGGCAGCCACCCAAATGACCGAAATGCCCCTCGACTCCGGAAGGAGGAAACCTTGGAGCGCAAGAACTGGACCCCGAAGCTCACCCACCCTGCAAAGTCACCACCTTTCCTGACATGGGGATCGACCCACTTGTCAGAATCAGACGTCAAGCACGAGGACGAGGAGGAAGATGAAGGAGGAGGAGAAGGGGATAGTGGGGTGTCTTGATTTGAGAGATTTTCGTGGTTGATTGGGGGGAACACCGCGCAGTTCTTGCTATCGTGAATAACCACCATTGAATAATCAATAGGATAGGGATTGTTATCATGATGATGATCCACCATTTTTAGTCCTTCAACTTCAATGTCTGTGAGATTGATTGGATTCATTGCAGAAAGGGAAGGAATTGGGAATATGAACTTTCAATTGAATTACATACAGACATAACCCTACATTGTAAGGGTTGGGTTGGATTGGGTTGTGCAGTATTGGCTCCATAAAGTGTTCTAGTTGCTTATGAAAATTTTGATTGGAGATCTCCACTCTCAGCACAAAATAAATATTCAACACCCCTAATTTTATTTTATATAATTTTTATTGGTAGATATATGATAATACTATATACAGAATAATTTATACATGGTCTAATTATATTTATCATTTTAAACAATTCTTTTTATTAAATTGTTTTGGCAAGTCCCACATGAATCTTCTTAAGAGTGTGGCAGTTGGAAATTGAATTTTTGACGTAAAAGTTCAAACAACAACTTTTTATCACTATGATCGGCACCTTCCGGTGCTAAGCATGTATCCTACAATCGATAGTTACGATACTAATTTCTCCCCACACTGTAAATGCATTAAGCATTAGGAGGCTGATCGATAAGTTTTTCTATTCGCAAGAGTTATGACTCAAACCGTTAACTACTTGTTTAATGGATGAAGTGTAGAACCATGTGCGAACTCACTAATTTTTTTTTTTTTTTGACAACAAGTATCTTCTATGTTGAAAACCTTTAAATATTTGTAATGATGATTAATTCGTAAATATATTATTTGGTTTGATATTGATTGGTTGAAGAATTTTAAGAGTTGATGATCAAATCTAGTGGTAATCCTAATATTTTTCAACCAAGCTTTTCGCCTATATTTAAAAGAACAAACTATACCAGATTTAGAAAACTAGAACACGACCCGAACAATGTTCTGTTGCATTGCATTGCATCACCTTCATCATGCTATTGCATAATCTAGTTTCTCAACCGATTTCCGGTTAGTCGTTACGCGTTTTGCACTTTGTTCTCTTCACATCCTCACTGAACAACAATGTAGGGTTCAACGCACACCTCGCTCTGAATTCATTTTACCAATTCTCTTCAACAAACAAACAAAACACCCTCTCAACATGTTTCTCAAATTTCCCCACTCAACAAAACACGTTTCTTCTGAATTTTTTTTGCACCATTCTTGTTCCATAACCATCACACTGTTAAACTTGTTCACCAAAAATCCTCCTTCTTATAATCAATGCATGTTCATCATCTTCATGAGTCATTCCATTTCCATGTTATTGAATTTGAACCTCAAAATCAATAATAAAAAATGAGAGATGGTAGAACCTTCTTTCCCATTATTCTTCTCCTAATTAACAACCTCTTTAGCCTCACAAACTGTGCTTCTTCCACCACTGAGGACCCTTCTTCTTTCTCCCCTTCTGTGAATTACCTCATTGATTGTGGCTCCACCGACCCCACTCGCCTCAGAGATGGTAGAATCTTCAAATCAGATCGTGAAACCACTTCTTTCCTTTCCACAACTGAAGACATTCAAATCTCAGTTGCTTCCATCAACATAACTCTCCCTCCTTCTTTACCTCCTTCATCATTACCTTTGTACCAAACTGCTAGAGTTTTGAGAGAGGAATCAGCATACACCTTCTTCATCTCCCAACCCGGTAGACTTTTCATTCGCCTCCACTTCTTCCCTCTCCCTGACCCTTCTTTCAATCTAACAAGTGCTGTCTTCAATGTCCAAACTGATCATTTTGTGCTTTTACATGAATTCTCTGTGAGGAACAATGACTCACTTGTTTTCAAGGAGTATCTTGTTAATGTTCCTGAGAGTAGATTCTCCCTCAAGTTCAAGCCAAAGAAAGAATGTTTTGCATTCATCAATGCCATTGAGGTTGTCTCAGCCCCTAGCACTCTTATTTTAGATTCAGCAACTGCAGTTTCACTTTCCCCAGTGGGAGAATTCAAAGGGTTGTTGAATTCTGCTCTACAAGTATCTTATAGAATCAATGTTGGTGGCCCCTCCATTGACACTGACACCTTGTCAAGAAGATGGGAGCCTGATGTCCCATATAACGTTTTCCCACAAGGGTCAAATAGTGTTGCTGTATCCAACAAAACCATCATATATCGAAAAACTGGAGCTACACCTTATACTGCTCCAAGATTGGTTTATGCAACAGCTGCAGAAATGAAGGATCCTGGAGTTATCCAACCCAATTTCAACCTCAGCTGGATGATGAATGTGGAGAACAACTACTCTTATTTGATAAGAATGCATTTCTGTGACATTGTGAGTAGAAATCTACACCAATTGTACTTCAATGTATACATCAATGGGATTAAGGGTGTGAATGCTTTAGACCTTTCATCAGAAACCAAATCACTAGCCACTGCATTTTACAAGGACTTTGTGCTGAGTGATTCTGCCATCACAAATGGTACAATATGGGTTCAGGTAGGACCAGCTAATCTCCAAAAAGGTAAGGCAAATGCAATTCTGAATGGAATTGAGGTGATGAAGATGAGTAACTCTGCTAATAGTTTGGATGGTTTCTTCGATGTTGATGGGGATTACGAAGGACCAAGTTCAGCTTCCAAAGCAATGAGAATTGCTGCTAGTGTTGGTTTAGGATTGGCTTTGATAGCAATGGTGCTACTAGTAGTGATTTGTATCAGGTGGCAAAGGAAGCCTCAAGAGTGGGAAAAGCATGGAACTTTCTCATCATGGATCCTCCCTCTCCGTTGTTCACCCTGCAGAACTAGACGCAAAAGCAGAACTCAAAGCTCAACAACCAGACTCAGTTCCGACAAAAGCAAAAAAGCTCATTCTGTTCACCACCATTCCCCAAGAGGACCTGGAGTATTCTTCCCTTTCAATGAACTTCAACAAGCCACACAAAACTTTGATGAAAAGAGAGTGATTGGTGTTGGAGGCTTTGGAAATGTGTACCTCGGAACGTTAGAAGATGGGACTAAAGTTGCTGTGAAAAGAGGAAATGGTAGAACTGAACAAGGTATCAATGAGTTCAGAACAGAACTAAATATGCTTTCGAAACTCCGCCATCGCCACCTAGTCTCATTGATGGGTTACTGTGATGAGAACCATGAGATGGTTCTTGTGTATGAGTACGTGGCAAACGGCTCCTTCCGTTCGCACCTTTACGGCTCCTCCAATTTCCCTCTTTTGCCATTGCCATGGCAAAAGAGGCTTGAGATATGCATTGGTGCAGCTCGCGGGCTGCACTATCTCCACACTGGTGTAGCTCAGAGCATCGTTCACCGTGATGTGAAGACAACAAACATCCTCTTAGATGAGAACTATGATGCTAAAGTTTCAGACTTTGGCTTGTCAAAAGCTGTTTCAGATCAAGCCCAAGTGAGCACAGCTGTGAAGGGTAGTTTTGGATACCTTGATCCTGAGTATTATAGAAGCCAACAACTAACTCAAAAATCTGACATATATTCTTTTGGGGTTGTTCTTGTTGAGGTTCTTTGTGCTAGGCCTGTTGTTTCTCGCACACTGCCAAGGGAACAGGCTAATTTGGCTGATTGGGCAATGCACCAGCATAGAAGAGGCATGTTTCATAAGATGATTGATCCTCATATTGTTGACACTATTAGTCCTCAATCCTTGAAGACTTACATGCTTATTGCAGAGAAATGTTTAGCAGATCATGGTGTTGATAGGCCTAGCATGGGGGATGTATTGTGGCATTTGGAACATGCTTTGAAACTACAAATTGATGAGCCTGTAAATAGGAGCACTTATTCAATTGCTTTTCACCACCCAAACACATGTGACAATATAGCAGATCACTCAGCTTCTCACACAAGTGATGTTTCTGATAGCAGCACAAGTGATAATCCTTCTTCTGTGTTCTCTCAGATGGGTAACTTTAATGGAAGGTGAAGTTAAAACAGAATTTACAGACAGGTTCAAAGGAAAAGAAGCAAACTTGTTGCCCCAAAAGGACTTGGATTTGTTGTACACGAATGTTCAGTTCTGAAGTTTATGCAAGTGGTGTGGAGCAACCATTGGTCTAAAATTCTCAAAAAATTAGCTTTTTATGATTACATCGGCAATAATCTGGCAAAAGGAGGATCGGCGGAGGGAGAACTTTGGGTTGGGTGGTACCAACATGGACCAGCATAGCTTTGCTATAGAAAAATATAAAGTGAGTGAACCCAACAAGTAATTTTACATTACCATTTTAAAAGAAATTGTAAATAATGGGGGTGACCATGGCATAGCCAGGTCTCCCCCTCTCTCTGCCACTAGGAGCAACCTCTAGGTTCTAGCTATCTGATAGTCTTGGTTATGGAACATGGGTGCCCAAATTAGAGAAATATTAGTTTATGTATAAAAAATTTCTAATCTTCTCTCCCTAATATGTTTTTATCATAATTGATCATAGTGAGGAATGCATATTTTGAGCTAGTTACATATTACAGCAAAAAGGCAACAGGACTATGGAGTATTTTACCTTATTGTGTCATTAACTATGTTTAGGGTTCTACTAAATTCTCTAACAGAGGTTTTGCATCCATCCCATTAATATTGATAAATGACAACTCACTTGTAGTCGAAATGCTCTAGTTTCAGAATTATTGCAGATAGTGGTTAAGGAAGTTGAGAGTTATGAGAAATATTTGGGGCTCCTTACCATTATTAGTAAGTCCCAAACCTTCAATTTTGTCAAGGATTGAGTGTGAAGAACTTGAAGGGTTGGAAGGAGGGATTTGTTTCAAGAACATAAAGAGAGGTTCTTATTAAAGTTGTGGTGCAGCCAGGTGATTCCGTCCTATATTATGTCATGCTCTGCAATTTATCAGAATATTTGCACACAAATTAAAATAATGATAAGTAAGTTTTTATGGAGTGATAATGCCAATAAAAGCCTTTTAAAAGCAACAGTGGAAGAGTATGTGGAATATTGTAAGCCTTCCTCCTTACATGAGAAAATGAGAGATCATTCCAACAATACTACCAAAATGTATTTACACCAATGTATACCAAAATGCAAACATGTGGAAATTTCTTGCTATCAAAGAGGTAACATTTTAACTACAAGATGTGACGTGATAGTTAGTTCACTTCATCCCTTAATTATGGGTTTGGGGTTCGATCATCACTCATGAGAATGAAGAACATTTCATGGCCAACCATTTACTTCTTAGTGTCTCGTGACAAAGAAACTAGTTATTGCTATTCGCAATAGATAACCTATACTAAAAAATGGGACATCTATGTTAAAACAAGTAACATTTAAAGAGACAATGTTGCTTGTTACAGCATTCCACCACATAAAAACCGAAAAGTTTTAAACTTTGGGAGTTGGTTTTCGGATTATTCCCTTCCATCCCCTTCAAGTGTAAAATTACTATTTTACTCTTTAAAATTAAATTATATTCTTTACATATCTTTTTCCTTCTTCTTCCTCCACCCACCAAAATGTATTTACACCAATGTAATGTATACCAAAATGCATAAAACATGTGGAAATTTCTTGTTATCAAAGATGTAACATTTTAATTATAAGATGTGGCATTGTGGTTAGCTCACTCCGTTATTTAATTATAGGTTTGGAGGTTCGATTCCCACTCTTGAGAATGAAGAGCATTTCATCTTCAATCATTTACTACTTAATGTAAACACCCGTAACAAGGAGACTAATTATTGTCCGCCATGAATAAACTTTATAAAAAAAATGTGACATCAATGTTAAAAAAAGTAACATTTAAAGAGACAGTGTTGCTTTGTTACGGCATTTCACTGCATAAAAACTGAAAAGTTTTAAACTTTTTCTTGTTTTTCAACAATAGGAACATATTTGCTAGAGCATAAGTCTTAGGTATGATATATTTATACTGAGTGTAGTTACGCAGGACTACAAATAAAAGGATGGAAACTATAAATATTTAAGATAGGAAATTAGGAACTACCGACACACAAGAATATAAATATGATTTTGTTAAAATTATATAAATATATATATGTATATAGGTTACTAAAATGTTAGAAAGGAATTCTTTTGAAAAATGGCACATAGTAAGCTATTTTTTAATTTAAAAACAAGCATTCATTTGTTCTTCGAAATGCATTTTTTTTCTAAAAGGTATCTTTTTGAGAAAAAAAAAATCATTTGTAAAAAAGTTAAAAGTCGACTGCTAGCTTTTGTAATGATCAATTCAGATGTGTATATTTGAACTAATTGTGTGTATTAGAATCAATTCAGATGAAACCAAAAAAAAAAAAATCAAAATTTAGATTAGTTTTTAGAAAAATGACATTTGACAATAAATAAAAGGAACCGACACTTTTGATTGGTATATTGAGTTAGAGGTTCATAATGGTTGCACTTATTACATAATGCTCGTTTTTAGTTATTGCTTTTCGTAGTGCTCCTAACTTCCAAATCATATTTTTGTCTTCTTACTTCTTAGGCTCTTTTTTTTTACAGAAGAAGAAAAAGAACCATGTCTATTAGTATACCATGTCACCTAATTACAATTATATTTCAGTTGGAATGTCATCAAATATGTTGACATCTCACCAAGGGAAGAAATGTTGATATTCCATCAGTATGAGAAAATTATCAAATCAAATCAAATAATGTCTCATTGAAAAATATAAAACCCTCAAACTAATTATCAGGTCACCAACTAAATCATATTTATATGAGAATCACCCTGTTTTCCCCTTCATTCATTGGTCACCAATGACATCAACTCAGATAAGATAAGAGATCAACCCTTACCCCACACCCATAAATATCCCAAGCGTGGCATTTTAATTTACATTAACAATTAGTTACGCGTGATGTGCATGTTTTTTCTAGATAAGAAAAAGTTGTATTGATAGGAAGTATAAGCGGTGTCTCAGCCCAAGACAAAAGAATAGAAATGTTTCCCGCAAAGCAAGAAGATAGAAGAAGAGGAAGAAAAAAGGGGAAAAAAACTACAGAAAAATTACTGTAATCTCAACGCGTGATGTGCATGTGATTTGATGTTTAATTGATGGCTAGGTATGTGAATACGACTACTCCCTCTATTTTAAAGTATTTGTTGGTTTTGTGTTTCACATATTTTTTAAAATAGAAAATTGCTAGCTAGACATTTATTTTAAAGATACATTTCAACATATTCGTTGTGATTGATTTATTTTTTAAGAAATTAATATATTTCTCTCTGTCATTAAAGATAATGTTAGACTTTGCATAAATAAATCAATTATGCGTTGGAGTGTCTAACTAGCACTTCTCATTCAAAATGTTTGTTATTTTATAAATTCAAAACTATATATTCATCTCATTTTCTTTCATAGCATCATTCAATATTTTATATTTCTTACATATTGCGTCATATATTTACTTATTAAAATTCTCACCAATTATTTAACCAGTGACTATCTTTCTCTATTTAATATATTAATCAACATTAAATAAAACCACTATTAAACATCAATTAATGAGTTTTAAATCTGTGTGTATAGTTTTAAACAACAAAATGGATGGAGTATCATGCTACCAAGGGTGTCTTGTTTCTAAGAATTTGTGGTAGGAGTAGAAGGTAAACCACTAGTGTATGTATATTCATTAAGCACGTAATTAATGGTTAGGTAAATAAGTCATCAATAGCCTTAATCAAAAAATTAATGGTTGAGACTTGAGATATAAAATTACTAATATCTATTACACATGTGCAATAATATTTTTTTACAAGAGGAAGACGCATGTATATGATCATATTAAAAAAGTATACTTAATAAAATATGTGATTATAATTTCAATTATTAATTTCTTAATCAAATTTATTTGACTTTTATTTTTATATTGCCAAAAATTTAGGGTGAGAGAATGGCGCCCTAATTTAAGACAGGAAAAATTATTAGGTTCAAAAAGTACTTACAAGAAACTTACATTTATCTCGTTCTAAGATGACTAGCTAGGGTTTATCTTAATTATTTGACTTTCTAAAGTGACTTTTGTGATCTCTTTAATTTAGAAAAGCTAAATCAATCCGTATTTTTGGGATTAATTTAATAGTACTTGTCATCTTTAGGGGATTAAATTGGTTAACTTTTGCTTTATTTCTAATTAATCCAAAAAAAAAGTCAAGTCAAATACTTGAAGGCGAAGCTGAAGCTTGAAGTCAAATACATGTATTTTTCTCTTTATCTAATAATAATAATAATAATAATAATAATAATAATAATAATAATATTTTTTCAAGGAAATTCTAAGCACAAGCACTTGAACGTAAGACATGTGGGACTAAATCCCAACAAATACCATATGGCCACTAACGCTGGTATAAAAATGAAGTTTCATCCCACTAAATGAAGTTGGTTATATAAATCATGTTACATCATTATACTTGATCAAAAATTAAATTTTGTAGGATACTATTGATCATGGGGTCACTTTAAAATTTTAACAATATATTCAAATATCGTATTTGGCCTCACTCTATCACTCTTCATATGACTAAAAATCATATTATTAATTATTCTCACATGTGACTCTAAAAGTATTCTTTGTTCATGTTGACGGAACAAATTTTGAAAGTTGACGGAAAATCAAAATGCAATAGTTAGTAAACGTGAGGGACCTTGTATGCTAATAAATTCCAAAATTGACCAGAAATGTCAAATCGTAAAAGGTGAGGAACCAAAAATGCTATTAAATCTAACTTTTACTCACAAGCCTTCTTATATAATATAATTATAGTACAATTAAGATTTACTACCATGCTCTCACAAAAAAGAAGAAAAAAACTCCTCACTAAATACATGAATTATATAAATTAAGTATATATGGAGACATACATTCAATAAATTTGAATCTTTATCATCTATCTATAATTGTGTGATCAAGGGTTGCTTCTCTCACATTCATGACACACTCACATTACCATAGCTTACAAGCTACGTATTACTCACTTGTACCATATGAAAAGTGTCAAAGCTAGATTCGTGGTCCTACCTTAAGCAGCATGTATCGCAAGTTACCATTATATAATAAAAAATAACAATCTTCATTATATATTGCGGCAATTTGAATTGAATCCCACTTGATATGCCTCCTTTTAATTTTGCACTCATATCATCAAATGCTCTTAACAAATTTTAAGATGACACTTCAGTTTCAAGAATAATGGGACCAACCAAAATGATTTATAGTTCGTTGAGGTGCTTATACAATTAATTTCATATTTGGAGTCGGCCAAAATTAATAGAAGAAAATTTGTACCACAAAATTATGGTTGAGAGAAGGAATAACTTTTAATTTTTATTTCTCTTCATTATGATTTTGATTTTTTTATTTTCTACTGTGTATTTTAACATGCATTTATTCTAAAACTATAATCTATACTGGATAGAAACTATTGTATACACCTTTTAGATTTCAGATTTTATTTTAAGAAAAAAGAAGCTGATTAAAATATATTATTTCGTCATGATTTACTATTTATCTTTACAGTTTCGATACATAAACATAAAAATAGTGCAAACTACTATGGAATGCACCACTTTTGTGGTGGATTTTGACTGTCAATGTACTTTATGGCTGTTTAAAACCGCTACAAACATGAGTGTCCAGTAATGTGCGGCACTGTTTCGATGTTCACCAATATTTTTGGTTATCTTGTACTTGGAAAAGGGTTATAGGGAGCAATAATAAGCTCCTGCACAATGTGCAATTTAAGCAACCTAAAAGTTGAATAGGATATTTCATCATCAAGACAAAACCAGAAGACCAGCCACACCAAATTTCTTAATGGTTCATTACTAATTCCTAATATACTATCAAATCGTGACACCAAGGAAAAGGTGTTAACATGCTTGTTCCCTCTTAATTAAACCAGCTAATTAATCTGGTTGTAGGGTCGTCGTAGAACACAAAGAGAAACAGGACAATGTGTCCAAAAACTCAGGTAAAAACAAAGTCCTAAAATTCCACCTGATAGTAGTGGTTAGTTACTTAGTTTCTTCTTGTTGGCCTATCTTATCATCCAAAGCAACAACCTCCAAAACTCTCTAACCTACCTTTTCCAAAAATTGTGCAAACCCATTTCACAAAAACTAGGACAAAATTAGAAAACACAAACACCTTGCTTGAAAACTTGAGTTCATAAGAGTCTCCAATCTCCATATTGGTGGTGAGAACTCAGAACTGAGAAGCCATCCAATTCAACATCTTCATCTCCAATGGAAGTTTCATGCAAGATTCTGAGAAGATCAATCTACAGTTTTCTTCAAAACTATCACTATTTCACCTCATCTGCAGCTTTTCTTGCTTTTCCTTTCTCAGTTTCAGTGCTTCTCTCACAGGCTTTATCTCCTTCTCCTGCATCCCTCTTACCTCAAATCTACACTCGCCTCAGGACTTTGTTTGATGCTGCAGGGTTTCCTTCTTCTTCACAATTGTTCACCATTCTCAACCTCAAGGTTTCTCAAACAATCACCTCTTCAATCCTCACCCTTCCTTTCACCCTCACCTTTCTTCTTGCTGCAAAAGCATTCACTTTCCATGCTCTCAATCATCACCCTAAACAAATTTTGACACCGTCCTTGAAATCAATAATATCCCTCTACAAGCCACTCCTCCAAACTTATTTCTGCAGCTGTTTCTTGATTCTCACTGCAAATGCAAGTGCTTTCTGTCTCATGTTTTTGGCCTTCAGCTTCATTGATGGACTTGGCTTCTCTTCTTCCCCGGGTTGCATTTTCTTCATGTCAGCAACAGGGGCTGTTCTGTTTTCTGTGATTCTTGCCAATGCACTTGTGATATGCAACATGGCAATGGCTATCTCTGGTGTTGAAGGACATGGTGGATACCTTGCAATTCTGAAAGGTTGTGTCTTGATAAGGGGAAGAACATCTATGGCTTTGTTCTTGGCATTGCCTGTGAATGTGGCCTTGGCTGCCATTGAAGCCTTGTTCCAATTCAGGGTTGTGAGGGCATATCATGTTCCTGGAAAAGCAGGGCCTTTTGTGGGTTTGGAAGGGTTTTTCATTGCTTATCTTTACTCAATCTTCATCATCCTTGACACAATTGTGAGCAGCATGTTTTACAAAAGCTTAAAAACAGGATCATGGGTTGGTGAGGAGGACAAGCATTTTTTCAGGATTGAATTGCCAGAGGAGGATAATTATGGTTACATGGGCACCAAGAATTTGGAAGAAGAAGAACTACCTTAAGTAACATAGTAGCAAATTATTAACTTGGTCATGGCTTATCTTCATGTTTCATGAAGGAGATGGGGTTATAAGTTGTTTTAAACGGGTATAGAAGGTATATACAAATTTTTATTCATGTTGCATGAAGGAAATTGAGCAACTTTGAAGGCATAAAGAAGCTAGAGATTAGTGTACTGTTTATCTTTCTGTTGTATTCTTCAACTGTCTTGATATTTTATTACTTACACCTTGTAGATTGAAATGGCAATCTTTTACAGTGTGAATAATACAAATGCTTCATATTAATTGCTTTTTTTAGGGTAACAGAGTCACCATGTTTTTTTAGAGCAGAAAGTTACCATCGTACTTACTAGTGTGTTTTAGACAAATAGAAACCAAAAATGATTTCGCATACACCTATGAAGAATATAGTTATTGTTGCATTAGTTGAAGCCTCTTAGTTGACTTTCAAACAGTAGAGACATATGGCAAAACCAACAGATGGTAAGATATTTGTATTGCTATGATCCAAATCCGTAGGATCATTGAAACTCATTACTAAGGAATTCATAATTAATTGCAAAAGAAAAAAAAAAACTGGTTTATAAGTCAGTTACTTCAATGCTTCGACTTCGGATGGCAAAAACAGTGAAATGTCATCCACAAATGGTTTGATTTAGGGATTTGGGTGGATTTTAGGGTTTATGGCCGATTTTTGGGTTTGTGACTGATTCAGGGTTTGAGGCTGATTTTAGGGTTTTTGGCCGACTTTAGTGTTTAGGGTCGATTTAATGGTTTCAGGCATATTTTAGGGTTTAAGGCTAATTTTAGAGTTTGGGACTGATTATTGTGTTTAAGGTCAATGTTAGAGTTTGAGACCGATTTTAGGTTTATCGTAGATTTCAGGGTTGGTCTAAACCCAATTTTAGAGTTTGGGGCCGATTTTCGTGTTTAAGGTCAATGTTAGAGTTTGAGACTAATTTTAGGATTAGAGTAGATTTCAGGGTTTGAGACTAACTTTAGAATTTAGGGCCGATTTTAGATATATTTTATAAACTTTTTTTTATCAAAGTACAATTATTATAAGAAAAAAATTGTAAAAAAAGAAACCAAGTTAACAGATGGATTGGATATCCATCCATTAAAAATTCATTAATAGATGAATTGAATGGATTTTCCCTTAGATGGTTCATGGATGGATTAAATGAATTTTAAACAATTTTAGTGAATCCTTAATAGATAATAGATTGTTATTAGATAATAGATTGTTATTGATCCATCAATTAAAATCCATATATCCATCTAATTCATTCATTTACCACCCATATATAACAATTCAACTGTGCAATGGAAGCATGCTAACTAAATAACAAAGGAAGTTCCTCCCCCCACAGCAACGCCCTTCAAACAATTCTGCAATTGGACTGAGTCTTTGACAAACTAGTCTCCAGTGATGCTGGCAGAGCCTGTTCTATTATTCACTCTAAAAAATTATGAATGACCACCACAAATGAAATCTCAGCAGGTATAATCAATGGTATTAAAGTAGTGAGGTCCATTTCCAGACAGCACCATTAAATAGCTGCACTGCATTATTTCTGAATTTTCAGTTTTTATACAACCAAAACGTGTTCACATACAATCCAGCGTGGTAAATTTCCATGAGCTCCTGGCACAACAGAATGTGACAAGAGCGTTTTACACTTCACTAATAAGTACTGTTTTTCACATGAAAAATGAAACTAGCATTTCTAACCTGGCCTGCTCCTCACTTATATTATAAATTACAATACAGTGACCTGACTTCTATTTTCTCTTTAACCTGACAGCTATACAACATTTTCTTGATGGTATCTACCAAAATCTCTATCAAAAAGGAATCTAACTTCTATGTTACATGAGAAAGAATCGGATCCTAAAGGAAAAGGTCAGTGCTCTGTACAAGAATCATGGTACTACGGTTGGACTTGGCGCTTCGCAAATCCAAAAGCATCTATCTGTGCTCTGATGCCAGATAAAATATGCCATATGAATGGTGCAAGCCAGTGCTAGTTCAACTGCAACAGAAGACATGCTCTACTACAAAATTTCTTCTGGAATCGACATGGCAGGGACTGGATCTATCATTTTCATAGAATGCACTGGATGCAGATGGCATCTCAAGCAATCACAGTAAGCATCCATTCTGCGTCAAGATTTGGACTTCCAGAGTATTTTAACAAAAACGATCAATTCGCCGTATAAATCTGGTTCAACAGCATGCCATCAAAGAATCAACTCTTAAGCATGCTGCGAGTTCGAAGGTGCACAGGCGGCAGGAATTTGCTTTTCCACCTCAACAGATCAGCTTGAAAGGCTAACTGCCACATCATCATCATCATCATCATCATCATCATCATCATCATCATCATCATCATCATCGAAAAGGAGGCTTCATAACTGGTCTCAGAAGCATTCCCTGCACAAGGGTAGACTCCTGCTCTTTGGCAAGAACATAATGTCGGTGCAAAGGAGCAGAAAACTCAACCATTAACCATCTTTTGCACTCTTCTTTGTCAAGTTGATGCCCTTAGCCTTCTCCGCCTTCTCCATTTCTGCCTCTTTCTCGGCTTTCTTCTTCTCCAACTCTGCTTGTTTGCAATTCTCTTCATGTGCTTTCCGGAACAACCTTATAAAATTAAAAAGAGTTGCAGTAACTGCAATTCATTAAAGCAGCAACAATATTAAGTTAGCTCGAGCATTATAGAAAAGACAAGAGAACATATCACTACTTTTTCGAAGGATTTGACTCCTCTAAAATGAACACTATAGAGGATAAAGTGTGAAAATATAACCATTTATACAAAAAAAAGAACAGTTCAGATTTTAACAACTTGATATTTTGTTATGTGTATACGCATTTTATCACAATTTCAATCATTGATTTTCAAATCAATGTTTACCTTTGACTTTATCCTCTAAAGTGCATCTTCCTAATCTTAGAGGAGCCGAACCCTTTTTTTTCCAAACACAATGGAAACACACATGGATTATGAAACTTATTTCAGTTCAATTGTCCAATTTAGGTTCCCCCTCTATCTAGTTTGTAATTCCTTGATTGTCCTATCTCTCGCCTCCTACTTTTGTCGCCTATCGTTTTTGCTGCAGTGCTTTAATAGAGATCCAATGAGGATAGGCATTTATATCAATTCAACTACTCATTATCACAACTACCACTCTAAGAAGCTTGGAAGTATCTTGGTGCAGATTTCGTAAGTAAAAAAAAAAAAAAGAACATGGTTCTTTAACCCTCGATAAGAAAACCACATGATAAAATTCTAAATTGACTAGAGCGATTACCAAAACAGTTCTTAAAAAGGCTCATAAGCTATCATTTGAGACAGAGTTAGGTCCAATGCAAATTCTAAGATGGAATCTGAGCTTATCCCAAATCCGATATTGAGGGACCAACTAATGTCCAAGAAACAAATCAACCTAGCCCAACGACTTTTGTATCCAAGAATCAAATCAGTTCTACAATCTTCAAGCTCGAGTGTCTAGTCCAAGCATGTGGGGGGTTGTTAAGATCCCACATCAATTAGAGATGTTGCCAAAATAGTCCTTATAAAGGCTCCAACAATCCTCATAAGCTGGCTTTTAGAGTTGAGATAGGCTCAGTTCAAATTCTAAGACCACACTACCACACTTCTAACCCAGCCTAATTTCTAGACAATACACTCTTGTGGTAACCATCAATGCAACAGGCCATGAAAATGTACTTTCCCCACAAATATTGCTTAAACAAAGTTAATGAAACTATAATATGATAAAACAAATCACCATTGAAAAAGACCAGCGCCCATGCGTCATACCAACAACATGAATAAGTATTAATGATAAAGTTACCTTGCTCAAGTGGGCATCGAGCAGGATCCTCACCAAAATATAGCGCAAGTGCATCAGCATTTCTCCCCTGTCCATACAAATTACACAATCTTTTTATCTCTCAGTAATAATTCACCAACACACATTCCACCTCAAGAGTATAGGAACAAAAGAAAGAGAAATGTGAGATATGAATATGATAGGTGATGTGGTAGGAAAAGAAGAGAGATAAGAAGAGAAAATGGGTGAAAATGAGATGGAAGAGAAAGTGGGGTGTGAATAAATCAAAACCCTTTTTCTCTTTATATTGGTGAATCAAGGACCCAGAAGATGGTTAAGCATTTTACCACCACAGCATACAGGTTTGTTACAGATGCCACCTCTGACTCGGCTACTGTTATGAATTCTTTCAATGTCTGAAAAGAACATAAAAAAAGGGTCAAATGCATTGAAAGTGTAAATCGGATAATAGACCATGTAAAGTAGATTTAGATGTGTCTATGTAATATGACCGAAGACTTGTTCACTGATTAAAATAAAACTAAAGATCACAATTCCATTTGACATAATCAATGTTTATATGAAAAATATCACATAACATTTGGGATGTATCTTAAAGTAATACAGAATATATGAGATTATCACTTAGGATTCATTTCTTTGTATTTCATTATTAGTTTCCTTATTTAGGTTAGGATTAGGAGCCTATTATTGTTCAAAATAGGAGTTAATGCTTAGCATTTTATATCATAAAACCATAATCAAAATTCAAATTTTTTATTCTTTCTTAGGAACCCAGAGAAAGAAGACAAAAAATGACCATGTAATCTTGAAATACTGAACAAGAAATGGAGAATAGAAAAATTCTCCCCAAGGGTTTCCCTTTAACAAAGGATGTCTCCTTTAACTCTCCAACTATCAAATGTACTGAATGCCCCTTCTCTAATACAATTTGCCCCTATTTATCTAACCAATCCCTTCTAACAAACTACTAACCTAACTACTAGCTTATTAACAGAATACTAGTCCTTATTTTGTCCTTTTGATACATCCTAACTATGACCCCTCCCCCGTCAAAATCCACCTTGCTATTAAGGTGGGAATTTTTGTTGATCAAATCTGCATCATGAGCTGACCCTTTGGACTTATCTTATGGCTTCCCGATCGTACCCACCTGTGCCTAATCCGGCTTCTCCTGGCCACCTCATCCAGGATTGTCACTCTCAAACTCTTCTCAGGGAAGCAATGAGTTAGTCCGAATGCCAAGTCACGGTGGACACAATGCCCCTTCTCTTCAGATATCCTTGGTATAGTAATTGAGGCGCACCCCTGTTCCGTGATGCAGCAGCCTCCACTGACCCATTTGAATTCAGCCTGCAGTTGAGATCGTTGGATTCAATCGTGAGTTATCACGCGCGGCCTCAGAGTTCGACTTGCTACCAACTGTCTGTTTTCCCTAGCACCAGCGTTGGATTGTAGTGTATTTGAAAGTCGTACAAAATTCCACAACATAGTGCCACAATGAAGCTACGATGATCAAAGCCCTCATTCATGATGGATTTGGGTGGAGGGAGGGGGACAAACAGGATTTTGAAGCTCATCCATGATAGTGTGATTTGGGTGGAGGGACGACGACAAACAGGGTTTTGAAGCTCATTCATGATAGTGGTACACTATTCTAGGACAATATTTCTTCTCTCTCCATTTTTTCTTCTGGAAATATAACCGTGATACAGTAGAATTATTAGGACAGATTTTTATTCCTTTTTCCTTCATTCATTAAATAAGATTCATGTAGGTTTGCCGATAAATATTAGAATTTTTATAGCTTACAGACTTATTGAATAAAATTAGCTTCCAATCTTGCAAGGGTCTACTTCTGCATCTAAACCCTACCCACCTTCATTGTGGCCCAACTTAGGTTGCCTTCATTACAACCCTTGGATTCCTCCGTGCCTTCATTGCACAAATATTGTCCTTTTTTCGGTCGACCTTGACACCTTTCCACATGAGTCGTCTAAATTGGAAGTAAATACTCGTACTCTTTAACTTTTATACAGATCCTTAAATATTAGCCTAGCCTTGATGATTAGTTGATTTCCTTGAGTAAGCGAAAATGGCCGTGTATCCCATATCCCACTTTGTGTCCACTAAACATCTTTTTGGGCAGCACTGGAGCTTTATTTCAACTATTGATTCTATAAGAGTCACTACATCAGTACAAGAACTCTTAAAGGATGAGAACCGGGTTCGAGCCATGAATGATGAGATGAGCACATTAGAAAGAAATGAGTTAGGCCCCGTTTGAGAAAACAGCTTAATTAAGTGCTTATGACCATAAGAGCTTATGACATAAGCGCTTATTAATAAGCTTTTTTAAGATATTTATTATAATGAATTGAAAACAAGCTATATATAAGCATAAGCTCTTTTTCATAAGCTACTCTGAATAGCTTATGAAAATAAACTCAAAACAGCTTATAGGTAAGTCATAAGCTATTTGCATAAGCTCTCCCAAACGCTTGCATAAGCACTTATACTATAAGTTAAGCTCATATAAGCTCTTCCAAACGGGGCCTTAGTAGATTGTCAAAAAATCAAGGTTAAGGTTGCAGATGGTACATCGGACTGGTATAAGATGAATATCGTAAGAATCATCTTCTCCTTGGCAGCACATTTGGCTGGGAGATGCACACGTTCAATGTTAGAAATGCTTTCCTGCATGGATATTTGGAGGAAGAAGTGTTTTGATATTCTGATTGGATACGTCATACGACTCCAGTAAGGGAGGGAATAAGGTTTGTGAATTAAAGAAGGTCCTCTATGGTCTTAAACTGTATCCTCGTGCTTGGCTTGAAGGCTTACTCATGCTATAGTATCCGCGGTAAATAGGCAAAGCCAAGGAAACATACTTTCAAACATTCTCATGATGGTAAACTTACATCCCTTCTAGTCTATGTAGATCATATGATCATTGCAGGTGATGATGAACTTGAAAAACAGACTCCAAAGGAGATGTTGGCAACCCAGTTTGAGATGGACCTCGGAAAGTTTACCTACTTCCTTAGGATAAAGGTAGCCAACTTTAAGCAAGGTATCTTTATTTCTCAAAGAAAGTATGTTCTTGATCTTCTTAAAGAGAATAGAAGGTTGGAGTGTAAGACCACTGCAGCGCGTATAGAGCAAAATCACTAAATTGGGAGTGGTGAGGAGAGTCCAAAGGTGGAGAATACCCAGTATTAGAGGGGGAAACTTATTAGCTATCCCACAACAAGCCAGCTATATCTTAATGTGATTAGTCAGTTCATGTACAGTTCATGAGAAAGATTATATGCGGTCAATATAATCCTAAAGTATTTAAAGGCGAGTATACAGATGTGTCTGGACTATGTAGGAGATGTGTCTGGACTCTGTAGGGTCAGTGGTTGATAGGAGATCCACCAAGTGATACTGTATGTGATTATTTTCCTGATATAATGAAAAATCAAGAGCCAAAGTTAAAATGCTACACACCTTACGGAAACCTTCAGACACAGGTCCATCATTTTCAGATGCAGCAAGCTCTTGTTTAACCTTTTCTAATCCTTTGATGATTGCCTGCATCTCTTCTGCTAACGCCTTCAATTGTATCTGAAACAAGTCACATTTTCAATCAATACACATTGTAACATCATTACCAAATACCACAAGTAATTTAGCCTCATCCCAACAGCAGTTTCTTTTAGATAAAAATGCAAATAGCCATTTTAACTTTGACCCTTAAAGTAAATCAAGGGTGTAGAAACCTATTTTTCAATATCAAGGAAATATCTTGTTGCCCCGATTAACTAAAAGGAAACTAGAAATGTGGTTCACATAAACAGGCAGTTGTTGGAATTGATTAAATGCCTTCTTGGAGGTGAAATTTCTCCTGATTTTGTGATTATTGACAATTGCATTTTCAATTGTTTCTAAATTAGCACGATTTACGATAGAGAGGGAATATTTTGCAGTAAATTTTAAGTGGATTAATTCAAAACTTCAAACCCAAGGGGATAGCCATAGTTGAAGAAAGTTATTTGCATATTTTTACATTTCTTTGCTTGGGCAAATGCAACTTGCCACCCTACTTTAAATAAGCCCATTTAACTTTCCCCCATATTTCTTTGCAAAATTCCATGTTACTTTTCAGTAGGTAAAGAACTAAAAAAAGACTGTATAACTATGTCAAAGGGATGAACTTTTGTCTCTAAGAGTGAGCTTTGATGATGATTGAAATGGGTAAATTGAATTTTTTTTTTTTTGAAACTTCCCGTCTCATCAGCTTCAGAAACAAATTTGTTGAAATGCATCTGTTTCTTTTAAAGCAAAAGAAAAGTGAAAAAAAAACTACACAATAAATAAATAGGTTCTGTTAAGGAGAGAGTTATCTGTTAAAAATGGTGTTACCAGTGCACAAAGAAGAACTATCAATGAAATAGATTCACTCTCGATAAGATAATGTGATATATGTGATGTGACTCGAGGAAAGGGATATTAGATGGAGCTTTCCCTTGGGAAAGGCCACCCTTAGGAAGCAGGACTATCATTGAAATGGAGTTATCTTAATTTTCGGTTCTCTAATGCGTGACCTCTACAGTATTAGAGTTGTTGATTTTCTTTGTTTTGCAAATTGTTATATTTCATTTTTACTTTTACTTACTTTATGTCACGTTCAAGAAATAAATACCATTACATTTGAAATTGTTAACACATTAAATTTTCTAACTTCCATGCACACGTTTTATTTATTATTTCAATTTATTATTGGCAAGTTTACGATTTAGTTTTGAAAGGAATGAACTAGTCATTAATTATGTGTTTCACTTTTAGTTTCTTCGTGGTTTTTTTTTCAGAAAACATTTTTTAGTGGTTGTCATACTTATACCCTCACTAAGTCTGTGTGACTCGCCCCTATTATTTTCCCCATCCAAATCTCAAGGTAGCTAAGTAGTAGATTGCTAGCAGCAGCAATTCGTTCTAGTAGCATTATTTCTTTTGGTAGGCCTCTGTTGTTTGAGGTCTTTTTTTAAAACCTTCGGCATTTTGCAGCTACAAAGGACAGGTGTTGAATTTACCTTGCATCCATTATATCAAATATTTTTCACTGGATTGTTAATTTTATAAGTTGGCTGGTTAGCACACTCGTGCACTGGTTTACTTTGGGAATGCTGAAATTACATAGGAAATGTGGCCCAAATTTTGATACATTTGAAAGCATTGTTTGTTTTGGAAAACTATTAAAAGAAGTATATTCTTCTAATTACAATGCTTGTCAGGCTAAATGGTATTTTGGTTAACTTACTTAATATACCAGTCACAGTTTAGGTTAGGTTTATGAGAAGAGTAGTTATCGTAGTCAATAAAACAGGAGGGAAGGTGCTCTTTGTTCCAAACAAGGGGGAAAAGTGAAACTGGCATAACAAACTAGAAAGAACCAAAAGAAGTCATCACCTTAGTGGCACCTTCCAGGCTAACAAGGTCTAGATGAAAATCAAGGAGTCTAGGTGACCTTTCAGCTAGGACCTAAGGGAGAAAAATGAAAAGGGTTAGCAACCAAAAATTATCTTCAATTATCACAATTGATACTTATTGTTTATACCTTGCAAAGGTAATGCATCAGCGTCATCTTACTGTTAGAAGCACGAGTCTCCGTGAGCTTTAAAAGACTATCCAACTTGAACCCAACAGCAGATCCTGCAAATATGAAAACATATGATACTACTATCTACCCCTGAATTCTACATTAAGATAACATCTAACAGCATAACATAAAAGTTTGACTGTTGACAAATAGGAACAGCCAGTGATTATCAAAATGTTAAAAACAGAGATAGAACTATAAATGTCTACTATGTCCAGAAATGAATTGCCACAGCTGAGAAAGACTTACCCCTTGCTGTTCCCTGATTCAATGTATTACCCAAAAAAAGAATTTTCTTCATAATCTCCTTCAGTTTGACAGATTTCCGGACCTATTACAGAGAAAAAAATGCACAAGGTCAAAGAAATACAAGCAATACAAAACAGTGTTTAAATTTTTCTTGAATTCAGCAATACTAAGTACCTCTTCGCAGGCAGAGTTCACAGTGTTTAAACTTTTCTTGAATTCAGTAACCTGTATAAAGAGGAATGTATGACTGAAGGAAAAGACCAAATCCACAAAGCACATATTATAGACACCATCATACCTGAGACCCAAACTGGATTTTGAAAGCGAATACTCTTAATTTTGACTCCACCCTTGGCACCTTCATCAGCTCCAAAAAAAACTAAAACATAACCACATATATATATATATATAAGAAACAAGAATATAATTACATATACATATATATATATGATCGGAAGTTAAATTAACAAAGCCCAAAATAATCGGTTTATAACCAATGTCTATAGGCAAAGGTGCAAATATGTAAATACCAACCAGACACCGTCAACCAAACTAACATTTTATTAGTGTGAGACTTGAATTCATATACATTGCCCTTTTCATGAATTAGATTCCTTACCAATAATTTTACGTACAATATAATCAAATGTAGGACTCACTGAAATTGAAGCCCCACTTGTTTGCAGGTTGTGTAGTTAATCTCTGAGCTAACTATACTTATTAGTTATAACCAGAGTTTTGCAATGACTAAATCTCAATTGAAATTACACCGATTGTTTTCATAAAAAGAATTTTCAGATTTTCACCTATCTTTCTGGTAGCTAGCTATACATCATTTTGTCATCATTCTTCCCACCTCACTTCCAAATTTTGTTGCAAGCAAAAGCAGAGATGACCAAACAAATCAATTGGAGTTTTATCATTATTGTACATTTAGATTTCCTATCTAACGAAAGCATGAGAAATCTATCCCATCACTAATGCACTATAGGAAAAAAAATTCAGAAAGATCAATCATCCTTCATGTAAATTTAATAACACTAAGGCATGAATATGTAAGAGTAACCCACAAAAGGCACCCCATATAAATGTATGAGTTATCGCTTCGTGTCAACAACTACCCTATATAATGTCATGAGTCATGACTAGAATAAATCATTGCACACCTGTTCGCACTTCCCCAAATTCTCCTTGTCACCAGTGTATCCCTGAGCAATCATAAACAGGAGGAATCAAAATTGGAAAGCAAACAAATCAGAGTAAAAGGATACATTTAGAGTAAAAGCAGATGCTAGAAACTAGAACCCTTAATTGTCAAAATACAATATAAGTACGGATAAATTTGACAAATGTCACCTTCAAAAGTTCCATCTCCTCTTTGGTAGGACAAAACTTAATGAGATTTTCCACCTGATCAACATCTAGTACTGACTCATCCAAAGCCAGTACTGCAGCCTGAGAATATCCATTTCAACAAGTTATACAAATGATAGTTATAGGTTGAGATTTCAGAAGCTAGAAAAAGTTTGCAGCAGATATGATGGGGCAAGAAACTGTTACTGGCAATATCTATGATCGGTGGCCCTTAGTATTAAACTAACCATATCCATATATGAAGAGTAGAGTAAACCATCCTTTTGGTCCGTGAAAGATATGGGATCAGTCACTTTAGGGCCTGTTTGATTGCAGTTTTTTTTAAACTGTTTTTCAAAAGGAAAGAAAAAAAAGAAAAAAACAGTTTGAATGAGATGTTTTCTAACATTAAAAAAACTGTAATTTGAAAACTAAAAACAGAAACAGGATAAAAGTGGTGAAAATGCAATTTCACCATTTTTGTCAATGCAATCAATCTAATCCTTTTTCACCATCAAATTGATCTTTTTCTCACCTTTCAAGGATAAAAGTGGTGACTTTCATCTTTCAAGGACTAAAGTGACCGACCCCATATCTTTCAGAAATCAAAATGATGGTTTACTCTACTCATAAGGAGTATGTTAAGAACCATCCTCCATGCAAACAAATGTAATAATTTCCGCTGCAACTATTCTTGCAAAAGAATTACCCATCTTGCATAACTATAAAATAGTTCATATGGAAGTATCAGCTTACCATCATATCAGGAAGTGGCATCTTAACCTTAGTGAGCATTATTTCAGTATTATTAGCCCTTCTTAGGTCAACCTACAATCAATAATACAAAAAGAAAAGTAATTGATCAGTTATTAAGGAAACACCAAACAAACATCAAGTCAATAAGTTTCCAGCAAATATTAGTTTTGAGCACAAACAGGCAAAATGCAACATTAGTATACACCTAACAATTCATTAAATTAGAAACATCAGAATTCTCATTTATGAAGCATAAAAAGATAGTGACCAGAAGGGACAATCACAAAACAATAATTTGTGCTGATCTAGATCAGTACAGTCAACATTACTTAATGCTTTATGTATCAAGGTGTGCAGGATATTTGTATAGACTATACATTTGTTTCCTCAACAAGTTGACAACAGTTATCTGATTAGGTCACAATGAACTTACGAAAACGGCTCATTTTAACACATAAATCACCAAGTATACAAATCAATAGCATCAAGCTCCACTTTCAATATAAATGCATTGTTGAACTTTAGCAGCCTTTGTGAAGTAAAACTACAAACCATGGTGAATTGCATTTCAAGAAGGAAAGGCCAAGGAAAAAATAAAATTAAATCGCCTCACACATGAAACATGGCTTTTTCAAAAAAACAAATTTCAATAATATTCATATAGAAGAATACCAAGTGAACTTTGTCAGTTTTAGATCCAACAGACTTGCGTCGTCCTCCAGATTTGCCACCTGAATCAGCAGGTTTGGGAACATTCACAGAGAAAAACTTCTCTAGCTCTGAAACATCAATCTCTGATTCACTAAGATAAAACATAAGACCAGTCATTATAAAACATGGGGATATAGGTAATAAGGACGGAGTGCATTTATACAAAATTAATATGATTCAGACAAACACATGCAATAATAGACAGGAAAGATTACATTTGAGGCTCTCCATTTCTTTGTAATTCTTCCCACAAACTTCCTTGCAGCGCCCTTGCAACTTTATTCCAATGCAGAGGCTTTAGGGAGGACCGTCGGGGTGCCACTGAACTAGCTCCTGCAGGGCGTGCAAATCCACGCCCTCTTCCTCCAACATTCCCAGGAGGTGGAGGAGGTGCACCACCAGGAGGTCTAAGAGGAGAAGCACCGGGGGGAGGTGGAGGAGGTGGACCTCGACCACCAGGAGGAGGTGGAGGAGGCGGGCCTCGACCACCAGGAGGAGGCGGAGGAGGCGGGCCTCGACCACCAGGAAGAGGTGGAGGAGGCGGGCCTCGCCCACCAGGAGGTGGAGGAGGAGGCGGTGCTCCATGCGGTGGAGGAGGTGGTGGAGGGGGACCTCGACCACCAGGAGGTGGAGGAGGAGGAGGTGGTGCTCCATACATTGGAGGAGGTGGAGGAGGGGGGCCTCGACCACCAGGAGGAGGTGGAGGAGGTGGTGGTGCTCCATGCATTGGAGGAGGAGGTGGAGGTGGGGCTCTAGACATTGGAGGAGGTGGAGGTGGAGGTGGGGCTCTAGACATTGGAGGAGGAGGTGGAGGAGGAGCTCTACCAAAGGGAGGTGGAGGTGGCGGAGGAGGAGCACTACTAAAAGGAGGTGGAGGTGGCGGTGGGGGAGTTGCAGGTGCAGATCCTTGCGGTGGAGGAGGTGGGGGAGGTGGAGCTCTACCAAAGGGAGGTGGAGGTGGTGGAGGAGGAGCACTGCTAAAAGGAGGTGGAGGTGGAGGTGGAGGTGGTGAAGCTCTACTAGTAGGAGGTGGAGGTGGTGGTGGTGGAGCACTATTAAAAGGCAGTGGAGGTGGAGGTGGAGGTGGAGGTGGAGGTGTAGTTAAGGATACTGTAGGTATATGTGCATTAGCTAAGGGAGGTGGAGGTGGGGGTGGGGGTGGGGGTGGGGGTGCAGCTGTATGTGATGAAAATAGGGGTCGTGGGGTTGGAGTTGGAGCATTACGTATTGAAGATGTAGGAAATGGAGGAGGAGGAGGAGGAGGAGGAGGAGGTGGAGGAGGCATTGACGGAACTCCATGCTCTGAAGGAGGTGCGGTTGATGGTGTTTGAAGGGGAGGTGGAGGTGGAGGAGGGATGGATGAAACTTCATACCTTGGAGGAGGCATTGGTGGTGGTGGGGGTGGTGGTGGAGGAGATCTAGTAGGGACCACTGTAGTAAGCACTTCAGAAATGGAGGTAGATGTAGAATGTAATGAGTCCCTTTCATTCAGCCCATAAAATGGAGGCGGGGGTGGAGGTGGAGGTGGTGGTGGAGAGAAAGGGGGAGAAGTTGCAGGTTGTAAATCCACCCATACTTTTTGTGTAGTAAAGGATGTTAAAGTTGGTGGCGGTGGTGGTGGAGGCGGCGGCAGTGCATTGGACCCCTTTCCACCTGAAGCAGATGTTGTTACTAGTGATGATGGAGAGGCTTGAGGTGATACATCATCTTCTAATGTTAAGGGTTTAAAAACATGTGAAGAAGAGTTAGTAGTACCTCCATGAGGTGGAGATGGAGGGGGAGACGGCAAGGGAGACTGTAGCACTTGATCTGAACTCTGTTGTTGTACTTGAGTATCTGACTGAAGAGATGTCTCTTCAATTAACGGTAATGGTGATGGTGGACGTTTTGCATCTATTTCTGCTAGTATGTGGCCTGTAGATTTTGAAATGGCCAACTTGCGAGTTTTCATGTCACTTTTAGTATTAACAACGGATGCAGAGATAACAGGAGCAGATGAAGATCTTGCTTTGGCATCTTCCATTTTCTCCTTTGAAGAGGTAAAATTTGACAATGCAGCTGGTGCACTATTATTCCTATTTGGTGGATAGTAGACATGCATTGAATTTATGTAAGAACCCTTGTTAGAAGGAATCCACTTAGTTGCTGCAGTTGGCTTAGCTTGTTTTGCCTGAAAACCCTGGGTTTCTTGCTGTTTAGTCTTTTGCTTTGTTACTACTAAGGTATCTCCGACTGGCTTTGAATTAGGTGGAAGTTGTTTCTTGGCAGTAGATGGAAGTGGTTTGCCAGATTTTTGTTTGGAAATATCAGACATATACTCCCCGGCCTTGGAATCTAATTCCTTTTCTGTTGCTTCGTTATCTTCACATTTGTTCTGCATAACCGCAGATTCCTGGTGCACATCTACAGTGACTTCCTTCGTTTCCAGAGGCTTCACCATATCTGAATCTGAAGTGACTGCAGTGGAAGTTGACTTAATTTCTCCATCATCCACGGCAATGTCTTTCACTACATGAGGATCTGAATCCCTGTTCTCATTGAACTTGTAGTTCACATCATCAATAGAGATGTCTTTCACTGCACTAATATCAGAATTTGTCTTGTCAACCTGTTTGTGAATCCCATCATTCGGGGTGCAATCTTGAAAAGACTGAGGCTCCAACTCTTCCTTCCAGACCTCTTTATGATTTTCATCACCCATTGCGTTGTCAGGAAAAGCATGAGAATCATCCTCCGCCTTACCTTCCTGTGCATCAATTACATTGCTGAAAATCTCATCTACTTCATAGAATTCCTCAGGTGAAGCACTTTCTGTCTCAGCACTTTCCGTCTCATTCGCATCTTCACTCACCATGACTGTGTTTAGATCAGGTATAACAGCATCAGCATCCAAAAAAAGCACCTGATACAGATATGAGTATGTGTTCAACTCCTACTGCTTCAGAAAATGGCTTTTTCAGAAGAATAACAATAACTTACCTCTGCTTTGAAGTCCTTGGGAAATTGATCCTTAAAATCCCACAGAATATCAATTTCTTCACGGCTCAGCATCAATGTATTTGAACGAACAAATGCAGTATGGAACATAACTCTAAACATCATCTCCTCACGAGTAGAATCTTCACTTAAATGTATGCACTCGAGAACCACGTCCCCTTGAACACGACAGCCGATATCAACTTTCACGAGCATACACTCTGCCTGTCATTAAAATTTATTAAGAGTACACTCTAATTAATTTACAATTCAGTATCAGCAGTATAAATTTATACAGCACCTGTAGGTAGTGGGAAACATGTTTTTTAGATTCTGAAGTTGAAAAAAGAAGCTTTGAACTTCTGTTGGCAGGTTTTGAAGGGTCTGGACCATAAATACGTACAACAGGCCTGCAACCTTTTCCATCATCAAATAAGGGAAGGACTCTAAGAATCAGACAATCCAGATATAAGGGTGTTTCTGGAGGTGGCCACTCAGAACCCAAATGTCTCCTGGAAATATACTGAAGATATCTGAACTGAGAAGGTTGTGGGTTCAAAGGAGTTAAAAGGTGGAGTAGTTCTCTTGGAGCTTGCTTGTAGACCATTTCAAGAGTCTTCAGCTCCCCACTGTACTGTTTCCGATATAATAGAAGACCTGCTAGCATAAATGCCAGCACGGGCCAACCTCCCCTTTCACAGTGCATCAAAAGCACATTCTGCTGTCCCTCCAAAGATAACCAGCTTTCACTTGATCGAAGAAAGTGATGGATCATCTCTAAAGGAAGAAGAGGACAACCCTCATATTGCCGAGGATACTCCATAACTGTCATGTCATACTGAGAAAATATGTCTGAGATTTGGCTGCGCCTCACCCCTTCTCTGAAGTTGAACACCATGAAAGAAGCATCTGGAAAGTGATCCTGCAGCTGAGTCACAATTCCCCCCATATAAACTCTGTATTCATCTTCTTCCAAGACATCCGCGGAGAAGCAACAGTCAAAAACTGCAAAAACAGGTGAGGAATAGTCAAGACTTGCAGATATGGTAAAGAGGGATCATAGAACTATAAAACTTGTTCACAACTTCAAAATCCATGTTTTCATTTTTCCAGCCTAGCTTGTTCAACAGAAGTTTAAAAAGATCAAGCCTAGACAATCAAGAATTAACCAAGAAGGCTATTTCATTCTGCCAATTAACTTCTTTCCTACAGTGTAAAAATCGCAACTGTTGCATCCCATAAAATATAAAATCTTCAAGGACAATGTTCAAAGTCTAAAAAAATCTTCCAAAGCTCATCAACAAGCAATCCTAATTGATGAATGGCCAGCGTGACTCGGATACTGCTTTGTTATCTTCTGCTATGATTCCCAGTAGTTACTAACTTCATACTAGAAGAAGTGAAAGAGAAAATAAAAAGTTCAAGCTGCAAAAAAAGTCCACATTGTTCTAGCACACTACCATAGGCATTGTTCCAAAATGATATCAGTTGAAGCTTAATAATATAGCTACTGAACATCAAAACAAATCCTAAGTAAACTACAAATTCATCAGTCCCTTAACTTATATAGAGCTGAAAAAGGCAATGCATTCATATGCATAGGAAATGATTAAGTAGATAAATAAAATATTATTGGTAGAAGAAGTAAAAGAGACAAAAATGGAAAGGAAGCAGCATACCATAAACTCTCTCTGAGATCTCCAGAAGCCGATCCGGCGGCTTCCGGTAGAAGAACCTTCTGAACAGCGCCATATGCTGGCGCTGTTTCTACCCCGATCGGATCCAAACCGGTGTTCCAGTTGGTCCCACCGCCAAGATCAAAACTTTTTGCCCTGAACAAACGGTACCGCAGATCTTGCGAATACCCAATTCGATCAAAGTCCAGCAGAACCCGGAAATGCTCAATCTCGAGGGAATTAAGCAGTAAAAGCAAAAGGGGTTAGGGTGATCCAATGGGGAAGATGAATTGAATTCAGGTAATAGAAACAACAGTGAAATGATTGAATTTCAGAAAAGCGGAAGGGGAAAATAGATGAATTTGGGAGAAAAAATTGAGAAAGAGGGTAGAAGGAAAAATTTTGAAGTGAAGTAGAAGTACGGGTATGAAATGAAATGAAACGCGAACGAAAAAGGGGTCAGCTTTTTATTTATTTGTTGAATTTGATTTGGTAATAAAAATGAAAGAGAAGGGTGAATGAATTGTAGGAGAAAATGTGGAAGAAAAGGGTGATTATTACTACAATTTTACTAAAAGGGAAGCGTGGACTGAAAAGAAAAAGAGAAGTTAGATTTGAAATTGAACCTCTCTCTCTGTTTTGTGTTTCTCTTTCTCTTTCTCTGCGTGTTTTTTTCTCTCTCTACAACTTCTACAGACAACATATGTCTATGTGGTTCGCGACGTGGCTGGCAGATACCCTGCACGTGTATTTTATTTTCCAATTTTCACAAGGTATTCTTTAACTATATAATATATTTTATATTTCCATAATTCTTTTTCATAATCCTCTCTTATTAGTTAATTTATCTACCAACTTGGGTTGGCATAACTAACAATAAATTTTGGGTTTAACTTTCACATTCCTATAGATTGAGGGTTCGAATCCTCTGACTCGAGTAAAATCTCAGTTGGTGAGCTACCTTCCTCGAGAAGATCCCCAACGCTCCTATCTAAGACTAGGTCTTTGTTGACATCCCCAACATGTCACTGCCACCCTACCCGGTAATCTGGAGATATTTTCTCTTCATTCTATATTTCTTTTAAAAAAATAGTTAATTTATCTTAAAATTAATAAATAAGAATATAAATTTCATTCTAAATAGGTGCATGGAAAATAAAATTGTGATGTATTGTAATGGATACATTTCACACTTAAGAAAAACTTTAAGAAACATATAATAGACATGGTCATTTTCTACCGTGCATAAGGGTATTTTGGACCAAAATAATCTTCTCTATTCCTCTCAGTCTCCTCTCCCACCCAGCTTTATGCCTCTTCTCTCTCTCCATCCCACCCGCCCTTCATATAGCTCTCACACAGCATTGACTGTGAGTTGCGCGTCGGTCGCTCTCATATTCTCAATCGTTATCTTCTCTCCAACCGCCCTCTTCTCCTCCTCCACGACCTCCAACACACAAAGGAAATCGTAGATCATCCTCATCTGCCTTGCTGCCCAGCAGAACTTCATCTGATCCTTCTCGCTAAGATCTATTACCCTCACCAACTCCTTCGCCCGGGCTACGTTTCGTTCAGCCTCACCAACACTGTCAAAGACAATGACGAGGTCATTAGAGTTGGAATAATATCTCGCGAACCATGGTAAGAAATAACAACATTGTTGTTCCCAGATTGCGAATCGAGGTCATCAAAACTAGAATAATATCTCGCAAACTCTGGTTAGAAATAACAATAATGTCGTTCCTAGATTGTGAATCCTAGTCCACCACAACAACAAGGTCAGAATTTGAGAAATGAGCACTTTTCGAGCGTGTAACCAGATCCAATCAATAATATTGAGATTCTTGAAGATAAAAATAAGGTCGTATGGGGAGTTTGTGTGTTCTCTACTCCAAATTGGGGTAGGGTTTTGTCAATGGCGGCGTAAGAGAGCTGAGAGAGTTGGTAGAACTTAACGTATATATCAAGTTCGTCATCCTCTGATGGATAGTGTGGCTGTTGTTGGGTCTGGGTGGTGAAGAATATGTCCAAAGGCTCAAACTTAGGGGTTAATAAGTTTGGGATTTAGGTTTCGACGACAACCCCTTTAACACAAATTTCATTTAACAAATATGAAACCAACCTTGCGTTAGTGGCATGATGAATTTGTATTATATTAAAATTTAAATTTAATTTGTATTTTTTTTGCAGGAATTGATTTGTAAATTTAAATTACTGAAAGGTTTATTTCCAATTAATTGTTTCTTTTTTAAAGAAGTAATTTGGAAAAGCAAATTTTAAATGTTTGAGTAGTAGCTAGAGGCCTTGGATGGTACTCTGCCAAGTGCCAAGTGCCAGCAGAGTTATGAAAACAGAACAGGGGATTTGTTGTGTTTGTCGTGTAGGTCTGGCCACCCCAAAAGTCTAGAATATAAGCAATTGTGTCCAAAGATGCACATCTTTTTCCTAGCATTTTAGTAGCACAAACCTCACTTCAATGGATGAGACATGAGAGTTGAGACACTCCCATTCCTTTCCTACAAATAAATACCAATCAACTTCAACTTTTTTTTATCTGCTCCCTTATCCCAATATTTCTTCGATTACAAACAATCATGTTATCTCGAAGTTTTTTGATATACAAGTCACGACAAATAATTTTCAGATTGAGAGAGGAAGAAATGAGTTAAAATATATAAATTAAAAAGCATAGCAGTATTTGATTAAATCGATTATTCAAGTCTCAGAGCTCATTTTGATTTGGAGTTTTTTCATGTACAATAAAAATAAAACTTTTCGCTTCTGAAAAATAATTAATCTTAATTAGACTATAATTTACAGTCATAGATAGTCTTTTTTTTTTTTAAGGAATAGTCATAGATATTGAATTTGAACTTTGTGCAGTAAAATAACATGCACTACCTTATTAATCAAATAATTATATCCACATTTAATTGATTATTATATTTAATGTTGATTGAAACAAGTTTTTTTTAAGGAAGATTGAAATAAGTTAATACTTCATACTAGTAGGAGTTATTGATTATTAAATCTTTTTTCTTCATATAACTAGATTTTAGATGACATAGGTGTAATTTTTGCCTGGTTTGGATGTTAGCCGTCATTTTAAGTTTTTTATTCTAAACTTAATTATTTATTATTTATTTTACTTTTACAAATCATAATTTTTTATCTTTTAGTGCCTTAAAAATGGCATGGAAGAAGTCTCTTTAATTATTAAAAAGCTACATAATGAATTTAATATAAACATGATGTTAATTAGTTTTGATGCAGGGACAGTTGTAAAGAAGATTTACACGTGTATCTAATTAGAATTTATCAATTTTTTATGTCATAATTAGATTTGAATTTAAAGTTATTTTATTTAGATAATAGAAAGACGTAATTAAATACATATATATAAAACTCTTCACACTGTGACGGTAGGGTGCATTAAAATTAACTTTTTTACAAATAATCTAAAGGACATTTAATGATCGAATATAATAGTTTTATAAATACATAATATGACCATTCGATCTTCGCATGGATGAATACGTGACGACATGAAGGCAAATGCGTCACTTTTCCATATCCTAAGCCATAAATTGATCTTTGAAAAGAGCAAAGTGTAAAATCAACATTTTAAGTAATCAATATAGCGTAAAAAAAACAAAAGTAATCAATGCAGATTCACGCAAGGGAGAAGCTCCAAATTTTAACTAATGTGAAGTTTAATTTTAGATTAGGAGAAACTTAGAATATTGTAATCTTTTAGTTAAAAATAATTCATAAACTACTAATCTTAACGTTTTTCTTAATTTATGTGATTTGACTAAAAATAATTGTAATTAGTAGAGAAGGAGTGATGCCACCAAATCATAGATTAATAAATAAAAAAGAAAGGTCCTTGACTTTATTAGAAGGAAGCAGCTAAATGAATGGCGTTGAGTGGTGGGGCAGCACTGCTTGCTTGATTGCATCCCTCACACACCAATCGCTGCGTGATCCTCTATGGCTATGCTATCTTCAATCTTCCAGATACTTTAATTATAATTATGCAGGGATAATAGGTACACAAAAAATAAATAAAAAGCAAATAAATTTTTCTACGTTATATTATTATTTGTAAATTTTAAAAAACAAATGATGAATCATGTGATTATGGAAAATTTTAAGAGTATAATACTCATGCATGCACTGTTAGTGTAAAAGAACTTTACACATGTAACTAATAATAATTCAGATTTTTGTTACATTATATAATTAACTTTAAAACTTGTTCAATTGATTACGAAATTAGATTGTGATTGATTGTTTGTGTAAATGAATTTTGCACTAAATGAGTATTGAACTCAAATTTTAATATGAGTCCTGATATGTGAATTGATGTGCGACGTGACATACGATCGGGCTGATTGTGATCGTTTTATACCGTTACAACTTGTAGAGTAAAAAGAAACCGTGTTTCTGATGATTTGAGACTGCTAAAAACCCGCCACTTTATTTTTCAAGTAAGAACTTTATAGTGGTTCCTATGAAGGTCAAAAACTCGCACAATTTGCATATGTTGAACTATGTCATCTGTTGCGTACATATGATAATCATTATTGTTTTAAGGGTTAAATATGTTTCATATTCCTGAAATATTAGGTCGAATCTAAATTAGTCATCGAAAATAAATTCATAACTTCTGTTCCTAAAATTTCTTTTAATCAAAATAAGGATGAGCTAGTTACAGCTTAGTGCTTACATGGTTTTTTTTATAGAGTCTATATTGACTTTTTACATCTAGTCTCTCCATAATTTTTCAATCCTTCCTTCCTCCCTTAAAGCAATGGAGAAACATGTGATATAATTATTGAATTTAAGGCTGAAAATGTAGCTGAATGTGATCCATAAGTGCTCCCAGTGATTCTTTTGATTCCCTTTTTGGCAGGAGTTTGTATGGCATGTCCAGTACTGGTCCCCTCTCTAATTAGATTCATTATGAGGGTGATATATATGTACATACCCATCCCATGACAACCAAGAGAAAAACACAATCATCATTCCACATCCATTACCTTTCTTAAACAAAGAAAATAAATATCATATCGAATATATATCTGGATATTTTGTCCAATTCTGGTGTTCTCTTTCACTAATTAAGGTTTCGCTCATTATTTTGATTCAACATGCATGAATTAGGAGAGGCTCACTACATGAATGTATGCATTTCTAGATTTTGATTTTCTTTTACTCTAATTTATTCATTCCAATTACTAATTATATGTTAAACCACTAGAGAAAAGAACCAGTAGGAGAGTCTGGCGGGTTATTTGCAAGGCAAAATAAAAAAGCTTATATAGCAAAGACGCGGGTATGATATATCAACCTAATTAAGGTGAAAATAGAGAGGATGTAGGATAGCACAAAAAGAAACTCAGATATAGAAACATGATAATGTTGGAGATGGAGGCAATGGCCCATGATTCAAAAAAAAAGCAAGCTCAAAAAAATGGGCTCAGACCAAAAAAAAGAAAAGAAAAAAATATCAACTAAAAACCAAAGTTATGGGTCCGGAGACACAAGCTCACAAAGACACGTTCCCGCTTGAGTACAATCACAGATAAAACAAGTCCAACTTGAACTTGAGAGAGAGTGATGGAAATATGAAAACAAAGTCTCACATTGCTAAGTTGGACAATTTCAATCCCAATTACCTTTAAGATTTTTAGATAAAACTTTTACTTCAACATCAAGTTCATTCTCATTGATCCAGTCTAGTCATATGGGCCCACGCTTCCATCTCAAACAGATAAAAGGGCAAAGAGAAGTTACTTGGTTCGGGATCCGTGTTCTCTTACTCTCATTGTTCTGTTTATTTTGTCTTGTTTTGTTCTTCTGCTTCCCTTTGTTATTGCTCTCAAACTCTCACATTTATGGTTAAGGATGAAACTCTCAACCAGTGTTTTAAGACTCGAACCGGCTCGGCCGGTTCGACCGGTCAAACCGGGACTCGGTCCTCTAACCGAGCCGAGTCGGTCTTCATAACATACATGCTTCAAAACCGGCCAGAACCGGTCGACTCGGCCGGGTTAATTGCTAAACCGGTGACTCGGTCGGTTTCGGTTGAACCGGCGAGTCACCAAGTTTTTTTTTTTTCTTTTTTTCTGCTGTAAGAAACGGTGTCGTTTCGTAGGAGTTTAAAAAAAAAAACAAAAAAGCGACGTCGTTGAAGCTTGGCCAATCACCTTACTCTCGTTGAAGCTTCTGGAACCCTACATCCATAGCGCCATCGTGTTTGCGCCGCTCTTCAATGGGGTTGGTTCGATGGGTTTCAACGGCGGAGGAGAGAGGCTCGGTGGTCTTTGATTCTGTGGGTCATGGCGGAATGGTGGTGGTTCAGCGGTGGTTGCTGTATTCTGGGCAAGGTTTGTTAGGAGGCTGCTGTTGAGAGGAGTGGATTCGGATTTGGTGGTGAGGAGTGGGAGAGAGATTCGGGCAGAGGGGGAAAAGAGGAGGTGGGTCGATGGTGGTGATGATGACGAAGGGGGCTTGAAGTTTCTGGTTCTTCTTCCTCTTCCCCTGTTCGGTAAATTTATTCTCTATTGGGATCTAGGGCGATTGATTTTGATGGCAGAGGAAAGAAGGGTTGTGTCTGATTTTGTTGTAGGTCTTGTGTTGCTTCTATACTGGTTCCAATGGCATCAAGATTGGTGGTTGATGAAGGATGGATGTAGTGCTGGTTGCAGGATTGGGTTTATCATGGGTTCATAAACCTCTGCGCAAGCATGATGGGGCTGTGTATGCAAGGAGAACAAATGGGCTAACGTATTTGCCACTGATTTTGATCATACTCTGCATAATTGGGGTGTTGTTTTGGTGTATAGTCCTTAGAATTCCTAGTTATTCAGATTCTATGTTTTGTCGTGTAATTTCACTTGCACTTTACTTTTTACCTTTTGTTTTAAGGGTTGGACTACCCATTCTACTCCATTTTAATATAATTTGACTTATAAAAAAAATATGTAGTGCTGGTGTAGTTGTTAGTTGGGAACATGTTGTTGTGTTTGTGAATATGAGGTTTGGTCATTTGCTTGAAGTCCGAATTTCCTAATAATTTATGTGTTGTTTATGTTCTACACTTATTTTATGCGTTTTTGTTGTGATCAGAGTGTAAAATCTATAATTTTTTACGACATTTACAACTTATTGATGATATTTTGTTGTAGTAAATTTTTTATGTTAATTTTTTAATTTGTATTTTGATGCATGAAATTATTAATTAATGTTAGGTGATATTATTATTATCATTAATAATACTTTTTAATATATACCGAGTCAACCACCGAGTTAAGCAATCCGCTCAATGACTCTGTGGTCCGACCAGTGACTCATTGACTCAGTGCCTCGACCGAGTCGAGGACCGAGTCAAGTCTTAAAACACTGCTCTCAACTATGCATCACCCTCCTGCTCCCTGCGATCAAAACCTCTGATCAAACGTCCCTTCTTCTACCCACCTCTTCCCCTTTTTATAATCATTCTCCTCTCCTTTAATTGGGTTGATTGTTCACTCATTTTATTTTTTGATTTGATTTAGTTTTCGATGCAATTCCCTTGTACTTGGAGATCAGATTTTGCCAAATCAAAGGAAACCTTCCATTTTTGTTTTGATTTTTTTTTTGAACTGTTTTTGATTTTTCTTATTCAAACTGATTATTATTTAGAATTTTCGGACCTTTTACTTTATATTTTATTTTTGACATTTTTTAATTAAAAAATTAATTGTATTTTTTATAAAATAAAGATTAAAAAGCAAATAAGTTAGATAAAATTGGGTGTTGATACCTTGGATCAGATCCTCTTAATACCTTTTTTTACGGTGTTTGATATCATATTAGAATCAACCAATCAATATATATATATATATATATATATATATATATGTGTGTGTGTGTGTGTGTGTGGGTGTGCAGGCACGGATGCACATATAGGGAGAGGGGGGCAGATGCCCCCACATGATTTTCATTTACTAATAATAATATACCACATTAGTGTAGTATCCATAACTTTGCATTTTTTCTTTTAGTGTCTCTAAAATGAGAGAAGATAGGTGATATGATGAAGAAAGAAGAGAGAAATAGAAAAATATGATAATGAAAATGAGATAGAAAAGAAACAGAGGTGTGAACAGATCGAAAGACCTTTAAATTTTGTTGAATTTTGAATCTGAATCACTTTTTTTGTTTTTTTCTCCATGTAGCAATATTCATTAGACATAACAACCTCATTCTTCCTTTTGAAAAAAAAAAACTCTTTCTTCCGGATGTTTCATCTGCTTTACTTATTCTATTTTCTATAATTACTATTCATTCTTCTTCCACAACTAGGAGGCTTTTGTTTTTGCTTTGCCATACAAACAACTGCACCGCAACTTCACTAAACTCCACCATCAGGCTGCCACTCTTGCTGTTAGAAAAAATTTCTTCTATTTCTTAGCTTTTATTCCTTAATAGTTTTTCTTTAAGTTACTGCTACATGGCTATTTTTTTTTAAAGTAACATTATGTTTTAATACTACAAATTTATGTGTTTATGTTGCCCCCACAACACATAATTCCTGGATCCGTCACTGTGTGTGTGTATGTATATATATAGAGGGCGTATCAAATGAGATGAATATTTATTATGAGAAATGAGAGCGTTAAATCATGGTCGTACAACCATTCATGCGCGATTGAGATTAAAAGTAGCTTAGTGGTCACATGACTTTTTAAAAAAGCCACATGCCGTTTTGTTTTAATATTGACCCTTCATGGTAGATCTAATGAGAACATAAGAAAAAATCACGATGGTTAGATCTAATCATGATTGTCAAATCTTGACAATTTATGATCAGATCAGACGGTTGCAATTTTATTCATATGCTCTATATAAAAATATTTTTCTTATAAAATACATCCCTCACCCACGCGCACGCGCTCTCACGCACACACACATATACATACCTATATATATATATATATATATATATATATATATAAAGAGAGGTTTTTCAAAATCTCTCTCTCTTAAGTGTCGCTCAAAGAGTCAAAATAGGAGATCTTGCTCCACGTGGTGCTCTTATTCGCCTGTCATTTGTCCTCGGTCCTAGATGTTAGCATCTCAAGCTCTCCCTCATTTGTTCTTCATTTTCTCAAACCTCCTCCTTAACAACGTTGTTTTCTCATACTATTCTTCTCATATTCTTTCACTTTTCTTCTTCTCATCTTATCATCTTCTCCTAGGTTGTCATGCTCATTTCATGCTCACTAGCAGTGAGTTTTTCACATCCCATGTGAGTTCTTCCTTCTCTAAATCACTTTTTTTCTTCTCATCTTCGTCTCATCTTCACATCTTTCATTTTTCTTCATCTCATTTTCTCCTATGTCGTCATACGCATTTCATGTTCACTGGCGGCAAGTTCATCACATCCAATGCGAGTTCTTCATTCTCAAATGCATACTATCCACCATCCTCTCCTTCCGTTTTGTCGTCGTTGGATTTCTACATTCTTCACCCTTCCGCGTGTTGACATCTTCTGTTCTCTTGGTGATTTCCTTTATTTTCCGTGTAGCGAATTTATTGTATTGCTTCATAGCGAGCTCCATAGAAACAGAAGAAATACAACCATTCTTTTAACCCTTTGAAATAACACATCAAAACTTTTCCAAATGTTAATTGAAGACAACCATTCCCAACTTCTATTATGGTTAAATTAGCTACGTGCATTTTGCTTATTTGCTAAGCATATCATTTTTATCAATTCATAATTTGCACTAAGATAAAGCCGTTTATGTTCACCTTTACCGTATGCAACAATGTGTTTTTTGTGTGGTTGTTCAAGCAAATCCATCGTAGCCGCCTTTCCATCTGTTGGTGTAGTTGCCGCTGAGTTGTGCATCTCAGCCACCAACATGAGAAGTGGTTGTCCAAGTACAATGAACCCTAATTTTTTACACCCTATTTTTAATTAATACCGCAATTCTTTAATAATTTAATTAATACCGTTAATGTCTCATTTTTTGTAATATTACCTTTTCTACCAAAATAAATAATTACTAATTGATCCCTTTTGAAATATTAATGTTTTTGACAAAAGCTAATAATAACTATTTAATAAAATAAATGTTAGTGATAAAATTATTTTATTTGATTAATACCGAGATTTCATTTAAGTAACTACTTAATACATTAAATATTTCAAATTTTGACTTGTGTGCTTCAATTTATATCATTTTTACCCGTAATTAGTTAGTTAAGTAATTATTTTGATTTAAGTTAAGTTTTATAATAATTTCAATTCTAATCTCATTTTTTTATGCAAGAATTTTAAAGCTATCCAAGAAAAATTATAACACTACATTCGTTAACTGTTGAATTATGCTAAAATTTGGATATATAGTTCACAAGACATGAAAATTTAATTTGAATTATTGGACGGGAAAAGATTCAACTTTTGAGGTGAAAATTGAGGATTTTAAGAGGCTAGACACTCGACCTTTTTTGGGGGAGCTAAAACCCTTTTTGGGAGCAAGGAAACCTACCATTTGAGGAAAGCACGACACTGAGCGCCCTGCTTTGCTACCTTTCATAAAAATGATGTTTTATAGTATTTCTTGGATGGGAACTTGGAACCAAGAAAGAAAACTCGAAGGAGAAGAGTTGAGAAGTGAGGTCTAGGTTTCTAAGATTATTTGTCGAGGTGGAGACTTCATCTTCTTCATAGTTCTTTTTTGTAAGTTCGAATAGCATCCATGTCTATGGATTGCTAAACTTCTTTGTTGGAATTGGATGTCACCTTTGATTATGTAGTATTCTTCTTAATTTCTATACGAAAATATCGTTTCTATCATATGATTCAATGGTTTTCTCTTGATCTTATGTTATATTTTAGTTTGCGCACCTAAAACATATTGCTTGATTCAACGTAACAACAAGAGCTACAACGTTTGAGTGCGACCTAGGGTTAACCACCTAATAAACCTAATGTCTAGGGATGAAATTAGACTTGTTAGTCACTTAAACACCTAAGCTTCAAGATAACTTAGCTTTACTATTCATTTGAGAGATCAATGTTTAGTTAAGTTAGTTATAGATATCCACTCATGTGAGATCAATGAATTAGGGTAGAAATGGTGTAATCAGGGATATGAATGAATTTGCATATAGAATCATAGGATGCTAAATAAGTAAATAATGGACTCCAATTCCAACAATTTTCTCATATTGATATCGAATCTCTTTTGTGCTTGCTTTTTTCACTTGAAATGTGCATTTGATCACCAAAAAATCAATCAATCAATTGAAGCCCTCATTGCTTGAGTAATTGAACTAGAGAATGATATTGTGTTAGCGATTTTCTATGTCGTGCGTGAAGCCTTGAAGCGCGTTGCACCTATGAACTCAGACATGTTGACACTATCTTAGATTCTCCAACCTTTGTCTATATATATGAATGACCACCAATAAACCATAAGATACACCTGATTCTAACCTTAAACTCATCACTAAAACTCTCAATAATTTGAGCGTCAGAGTATTTTTACAAAAACCACGGCCAAAAGAGAGGATCACAACATGTATAGTCTATATTTCCACCACCTTCACCACCGCACTAAGAGATTAACACTCAATAATCTTGAGTGATTGGGTTCTGTCCAATCAAAACATAATTGCAACACATTCCAATACTTACATGCACACGACACTAGAACGCCATTTGAAACCATGAGTAAAATATGAATTCAATCTAAACATAGTATACCTTTGTATATATTTCAATAATTTATATATTCAATATAAATACTGACCAATCAAGTACAAAAGTGCATTAAAAAAACCATTTAAAATACCATTGCTTAATAATGTCATAAAAATCACATAATACCCTTCCTGTTTTAACTAAATAAGTGCTTGAGGATGCTTGTTTTCCATTTTCCATTTTCCAAAGCCTATTTGTGTAGGTTCTCCCAACTCTATGTTGTTTCTGAGGATGAGTCAATATTTGCACCAACTTAAAACTATAGTTATAAAGCAAATCCTGACATCAATCCCCACTTGTGACCAGCATTTGACCTACCATAACCACCTCTTTTTGTTCTTATTTGATTACTCTTTATTCCTTTTGATTACTACTGCTGGTTTTCAGCTTCTTCACATTTCTAATTCCTGTGGAGAAGAGTGAGATGCTTGCTTTCTCCTCCAAAATATCAAATTAATTGAAAAATTAATCACAAGAGTTCAATTCACTAGTTTCTTTTGGTGTACGCTTTACTCACTTGTTTGAGTTGTTTACACAAGCTTTTCTTCGTTTCTTGTCATTTTTCTCAAGCTGCAATTTAAAACACACTGTGTTAATACATGAGTCCGACTATGGCAACGGCTTTTGTCATCATTATCATGCCAACTTTGTCAAAATGTATGAAATATTTAATAAATGGATGAAAGAAAAGAGAATTTTTGCTTTGGTCAACTAGAAAGCCTTTTTCTGCCTCTGTTTTTACTTTACCCCTGCAGTAAATACTAGGCAGCTCATCATGTTTTTTCTAATCTTTTTCAGGGAAGTAATTAAAGGTGAACTTGTGAAAGATTAAGGTTATGCTGGGATTCCGGTCGACAAAAGTAAAAAAAAAAAGATGTTACCACTTATTTTGAGATAAATAGTTAAAATCTTTTCTCATTAATTGAACTGAAAGTCCGTTTACGTTGCACTCAACTATATCCAAAGACACACTAAACTTTTGCCTGTTTTAGCTTTGTAATTTACCATTTCTCATTGTTTAATTAAGCCCAAGTTTACCAAAGGCTTTGTCTACATTGTTTGAACAAGGATTTCTTTCATAGTTTCATCTATAAAATTTCTTTTTGTGAGTTATTACCACTTTGTTTTGTTTATATGCATGATTGCTTCGTGTGCTCCCCATGGTTTGAGGGAGATATTGAATTCATGAATAGATCACGGGAGGCATGGGACAGCAATTATGGCACACTATCTGAGTCTGAGTCATCTTTTTTACTTGAGGGAAGAATGTGGAGAAGGGATTGTTATAAAGACTTACTATTTTCAGTGTCGTCACTGATGACACAAACACACCACATGCAGAACTGAATCTGATATAAGAAAGGCTATAACTTCATAACAAAGGAAAAGTTCTTTACTGTGTTATCATTTCATCATAAATTTACAGCATTCTTGTCTACCAGAAAATTAAGTTAGTAGTATTCTTTTGTTTAGATATTTACTTAATTTTGTTCACGGATTGATCTGAATTATCTTTAGTTGGAACTTAAAATCAAAGTTGTACTGTTTGAAATTTTTTCTATATTTGATTTTTAAGTAAAAATCAATTCTCGAAAAAATAGCTTCGGGTTGTCATATTTTTTGTTTTGTTTAAATCACATGTGTTTTCCATTGAGACGATCATGTTTGAGTCGTAAAAGACCACTTTGGATGGTGCCAAGTGTTTAACACAATTAGGTGTTTTCACCGGGATTCAATCATGAAATCTGTACTTAAACCGGAACAACTTCAGAATTAATTTACGTGGCGGTTAGTAGTTTCTCATATCGTAATTGATTATGAGAGTATGAGAAAAGAGAAACTAATTTAGTATTCTATGTAATTAATGTGTTATTATATCTCAGTTACTCAAGGGATGACATTAGTTCCCTATCCATTACCAACCCAAAATCTTTCACCTCTGAGCTTCATTCCTTCATATTTTGATTTCTTACTATTTGTCTGCCCATGTGGCTTGATAAAAGATCCATCCACAAAATTGTGAATGACAAATCGTGTAAGAACAGAAAAAATTATTCACTTGTTCTATTCCTAGCTTTTATTCTAGGATTCCATAGTGCCTATAAACTATACATATATGTAATGATAATGGTGAAAATAATTGTTGGAGGCTTGGAGCCCCATTTCCCTTTCTCACTCATAAAAAGAAAAAGATAGTGGGGCAGCACTGCAAACTTTTCCCTTTATCTTAGGTTACTGGAAAAACAGCATACTGAAAATAAGGTGTGCATATGAATAAGGAAGGCATGGGCTTAGGCATCAAATCATCATGCTATCTTGCTTTCACAAGTCAGCTATATATGAAATGAATACACCATGCCTAATCATTCTACTAAATTCCCTAATGCATTAGCAAAAGTAATCATTAATTAAAGGCTCTTGCTAATAAGTATCCTAGAGACGTTTATTAAGAAATGAATACGTAGAATGTTCTTATTGAAATCCACAATATTTAATATGTTAGTAGTAATTTCTAAATCTAGACTTTTAGTAACAACTTCCTATTTTAAATTTCTTAACCGTGCCTAAGTGCAATATAGCTGCCATTCCCTATAACTAAGGGCCTGTTTGATTGTGTTTTCGATTTTTTTGTTTTCAAAATTGTTTTCTAAAATAGTTTTTAAGAACTACTTTTTAGAACAATAAAAGAAAAAAACTTGTTTGGTAATATGATTTTAAAAACATTTTTGAAAATAAAAAAATAAAAAACCCTTACTTTCTAATTTCTTTTAATTACAGTAATGTCATTAATGAAACAAAGCTGAAAATAAAAAACAAAAACAACTTTTTTCTGTTTTGGTTTTTCTGTTTTAAAAACAAAAAAACAGGAAACTGTTTTTAAATTAATTTTAAGAAAACATCTTAACCAAACAAGTTTTTTTGTTTTTTAATTTTATAAAACAGAAAACTGTTTTTAAAAACAAAAATCAAACAGGCCCTAAAACTCATGTTTTCTAATTGTATTAATTGAACTTAATGTTGATCTTCTTTTGGTTAATTTTATTTAATTTACCAAATTACCCTCCACCCAATATTAAGAGACTAATCTCTTAAAGTACTACTAGTGAGTAGCGCGTGCAACACACGAATATTTTTAATATTTAATTTGTAATATTTTTTAGTTGATATTATAAAGCTAATAAATATATGACATATGTCAACATTTTTAAACATGTGTAAGATCACATGATATATTAAAGTAAATAAATTCTTCAACCGATAAAACCAAAGTAGACACAATGGTTAATATTAAAATTGTTCATCTAAAGTTTATGTCATACCAAAACCAAACAATATAACTAAGTTTTGAGATTGATGACTCACAATTAGTAGATATAGTAGTAGATAATAAGGATCATAATTTAAAATTCTTACAGTTAAATTAGACATTGACGTGCAACTTTCATGATCTAATTATCATAATAAAAAATTGGCGATCTTATTTCAGGGGGATGTTTGCACATTTAACAGATAAATCAACATGTTGACAAAATCTTATTTTAAAATTGACTAGTTAGTAGCAATAGGAAATTAATGATAAAATTGTCAAATAAATAAATAAATGTGAATTGAATATAATTGGTAACATCATCAAACATAATTATTATTATATAAAAAGCACAATCATAAATTATATGATTTAAATTTGTAACAGATAATTATTTAAATTATTTAATCATCGCAAATCATGATTTAAATTCGGAAAAATGATTTGATAGAGGGAGAAATTGTTGAGTTGATAAAGTGACACATGTTTAGTCTTTTTTTTTAAGAGTGACTGAGGTAGGGGTGTTCATAACCAATCCAATCCAATTAAAACCGAAAAACCGATCCAAAAAAACCGAAATCCAATTAAACCGAAAACCGAATGGATCCAAAATCGAGAAAACCGAATATTTTTTTCGGATTGGATCGGATTTCGGATTTGTTTTTCAAAACCGAACCAATCCAATCCAAACCGAATGTTTACAAATATATATAATTTTATTTGTAAATATATCATGTAATTCATACTTACATTTTTTCGTCCTTCTAAGTTTATATAATTATTACATGACACGCAATTATTTATGAAGATATATTTGGGTAAATAGAGTTTCAAGTAATAATTTGAAAAATATGCATCAAAGTAAACATATATTTAAAAAATATGTCATCTATGCAGGATTAACTCTTCTTCTTATTTTAGAGGTACTGAGCTAAGAATGACGAATGTGGAAATTTGTTTGAGACTTTCGGTTCGTTTTTATTTTTTATTCCAAACTCTCATGGTTTAGACTTGTAATGTGACGTTATATGATTCAAATTAATTTTTATTTCTTCATTGATTTTGATATTTACAATGTCTTTAAAAAACCGAAATCCAATCCAATCCAAACCGATAAAAATTGGATCGGATTGGTTCGAATCTAAAAAAATAAAAAAACCGATTGGATGATAAAGTAACAAAACCGAAGTGATTGGATCGGATGACTTTTCACCTCAAAACCGAACCAATCCAGACCGCGAACACCCCTAGACTGAGATTTGGGATTGAGAACTCACAATTCATAGATACAGTAGTAGATTAGACACTAAAGTACCCTTCTTAATAGTGATTTTCATGCACATAGATATAAGGATTGAATCTAATATCACGTACTTAAGAAACTTGACTCGCTTTAACTCCCTTTAACTCGGACGAATACTTTGTGTTGTTATACTTTTTGTTATCTTGTGCACATAAAACGAAATTAATGTTGAGATTTAGGAAATTAATGTAGCAGGTAACCTGAAGATTGTGGTAAAACATATCAGGGCCTATGACAAATTTTCTGAGTAATATATAAAAATGGTCCCAGGTTCTCAATTCAGCTCCAAAGTCTGCCCTACCCTAGGACCCTAATCAGCATAGTTTATACCCACACATAAATATCCAACATTTCAATGCATTATCTCTAAGAAAGTGAGAACAGTGGTCAAATCAACATCTAGTATAGGAATAAGATAATAAACTGTTATATTTTTCATATAAAAAGTGTCAAACCATGAAGAAAATTTTCTAGCATAGAGGTGGTGCCTGCCCCATTATTATCATTTCAACCTTTCAAAATCAGACTCAACATGCGTGACATTCAAGTCTATAACCAACAAAAGCAAACATGCCAGTAATGGAAAAACTGTAAACTCACCGGTAACATTAAGCAAAGTTTTTACAAGTACTATCATTATTAGTGCATACCTTCAAAACTTTTTTTTTAGCACAAGCTATACACCCTAATTTCTTCCCTCCACATGCTTGCACTAAATGCAGCTGATCTCATGAGTAATGATTGAACTTTTCACCTTATAATTAAGGGATGAAGTGAGCTGACCACTACGCCACATTTTGTGATTAATATCTTAAAATCTTGATTTCAAAGAAATTGGACATTGAAAGCAAACAGAGACCTGTTAATCAACGCATTAACAATGACTCTGTACCATTGACCAGTGTGTAAGCAATACTAATTGATAATAATAATTAATGATTACAGCATGTATGACCCAAATGAAAATTCCCATTGTCACACGCGCTTTTCCAATCCAAATCCATGCAAAAATTCCTTACACTGACAACACACACAAATAAAAACAAAGCTACTACTACAACTACATTGCAAACAAAACCAGTATTTTGCATTTTCGTTCATTGTCTGGTCACAAATACAAGGCAACACAAGAACAAAGTTTTCGCCTTTCCGCTGATTCCGGCGCTCTGTTTTTTTTTTCGCGAGCCTCATTAATATCACAGCGTCCACCCTCTCTCCGCAATTGCCGGGAAAACAAAACGAAAAAGTGAGAAAAGTGAAAGAAACAGAGTCCTCTGTTTCTGTTTCTGTCTCTGTCTCTGTTCGTGTCGTGCGGTGCAGCCATGGTTTAAAAACCCAAACCCACTTTCTCTTTTGTTCTTAAACAGTTTCCGGTGCTTACCCAGTTCTCAGCGGTTCCTAAAGGTGCTAACTTTACCCGAGGAACCGGACGGAGTTGATGTAATGGGGTGCGTGTTTGTGAAGGAGGGGGTGCCGGTGACGCCTGCTGCCGTCGACCACTCGGTTGAGTCGGAGAGGAACAGGAAGAAGAAGACGGCGGCGACGGCGAGTGAGTCAGTGGGGGCGAGTCGGAGTGAGTCAGGGAGGGCGAGTTCGAATTGTGGGAGTGAGTCTCTGAGCTTCAGATTGGGGAACCTGAGCAAGTATGTGGAGGGGGAGCAAGTCGCCGCCGGTTGGCCCGCGTGGCTTAGCGCCGTCGCGTCGGAAGCCATTCACGGTCTGATTCCCCTCCGAGCTGATGCATTTGAGAAGCTTGAAAAGGTTCATATAACCATATCACATTATCAGTATTTTGCCCCAAGTCTTGTTTTTTCTTTAAATAATGATTTAATTAACTGGGTTGCATTTGAAACTAAGATTTGAATTTGAAGATTCAGTCTTCTAGTTGATTCCATTGAGAAAATCTCATGCTTGGAGATTGTATAGATAAGACTCAAGAATTGGATTTCTAAGTGCATGTTGTCATACACGGTGAAGCCCAAATCACCGTGGACACCCCAAAAGCTAAGGAAAATTGCTTCTGTTCACCGTGGTTTTCGCTGTGTATATTAATTGGTTTTCTGCCTTGTCTATAAAAAAATGTTGCTTTTTCTACTAATGCTGGTTATTCTAACAATTGGTACATTTTTTTGTTGTGAATTTGGAAACTTCATGAATAGATTGGGCAGGGTACTTATAGTAGTGTTTTCCGAGCGAAGGAGAATGAGACTGGGAAGATAGTGGCTCTGAAGAAGGTGAGGTTTGACAATTTTGAGCCAGAAAGTGTGAGGTTCATGGCACGAGAAATACTGATTCTCAGAAGGCTTGATCATCCAAACATCATTAAACTGGAAGGCTTGATTACTTCCAGATTGTCTTGTAGCATCTACCTTGTATTTGAGTACATGGAGCATGACATCACAGGGCTCTTGTCTAGACCAGAAATCAAGTTTAGTGAATCACAGGTATTTTAGCTTTCCCATTATTATGAGATTAGTGTGAAAAAGTCGTTTAGTAAAACTATTTGAAAGAATTTATTGGAGTTTATCTTATAACATCAGTACTTTAGGATGTGTCTGGTTAAACTTATAAAAGTAGTTTATGACCGATCTATAAGCTCTTTTGAGCTTATTTTGATAAGCTTCTCAAATTAACTTATAAGTAAGCCCTTATATACCTATATATTAGTTCTTTTAAACTTATTTCACTAAGCTTCTCAAACAAGCTTACAAATAAGCACTTATGTGATAAGTGTTTATCGGCATACCTGCTTAATTAAGTTATTTACGCAAAAAATACAGAAGGTTTAAACTGATTGAGATTAGATTATGAGTGAAAACTTGTTGTGATGAAAGCTTGTTCATTGCTCAGCTAAAAGGACAAGATTTGTTGTGCAGATAAAATGCTACATGAAACAGTTGTTATCTGGTCTAGAGCATTGTCACTCGCGGGGTGCAATGCACCGAGACATCAAAGGATCAAATCTTCTGGTGAATAATGAGGGGATATTGAAGGTAGCAGATTTTGGATTGGCAAACTTCACCAATGCCGGGAACAGGCAGCCCCTCACCAGTCGCGTTGTCACCTTATGGTACCGTCCGCCGGAACTTCTGCTCGGTTCAACAGATTACGGTCCATCTGTGGATCTCTGGAGTGTTGGTTGTGTATTTGCAGAGCTCCTAGTTGGGAAGCCTATACTTAAAGGGAGAACAGAGGTAGTAACCTTTTCAAAAAGTATGGACCTTTTTCCTTTCCCCATTTGATATTTTGTGTTAAGATTCTCCGTAGCGTAAACTTGAAATTTCCATTATACTACTATATCCAGTTCATATTGTAAATTTCTATATAAATCCTGTTTAGATGCAGCCAACAATTCAATAGAGTTGAAATTTTGGTCTCAAACCTATTGCATAAGGTTTTGTTGCAATCTATGTGTTGGTCTATTTGACATTCATACTTAGTGATGTCAGTTGTTTATGATATTTGATATAATGGAGAGTGGAATCAAAGTGTTAGTTAATCAGATAATTGATCATAAATGAATCAGCTAGAAATGGCAATTCCAATTTTTTGTTTTAATTGTTCCTTTGAATCTCTTCAAAATTCATCTTATGCTATATTCACAGGTTGAACAATTGCACAAAATCTTCAAGCTTTGTGGCACCCCGCCCGATGAATACTGGAAAAAGACCAGACTTCCTCATGCAACTTTATTCAAGCCACAGCAACAATATGATAGTTGCCTCCGAGCGACATTCAAAGATTTTCCTGAAACCAGTGTAAATCTACTACAAACTCTTCTTTCTATCGAGCCAAACAAACGTGGCACTGCCTCGTCTGCTCTCACACTGGAGGTAGGTGAACTTAGCAGTAATATTCTTTTAGTCTCTGTTGAAGAACATAGTCTGTTTTGATTGCCTGTGTCCATTTTAAATTTGTTAAAACTTTTTGGAGCTTTGTTTTTTAGTCCATATAAATATTTTCTTTTTCTGATATGTTAGTCCCAGGCAAAAATTTGTTCATCTTGCATCTGTGAACTTTATGAATGTGTGAAGCATCGATATATATGGTTTTAAACTCTTCTAGTCTTCAATGTGTGAAGCATCGATATATATGGTTTTAAACTCTTCTAGTCTTCTGATACAACAATATTACCACTTTCAGTATTTCAAAACAAAACCTTACGCATGTGACCCGTCAAGCATACCGATATACCCACCAAGCAAGGAGATTGATTCAAAACATGAGGACGAGTCAAGAAGGTGAAAATCATCTTCACTTCCTATTTTTATGCAGTTTTATTGGCTAAGAAAGGTTTATTACTTGTTTCTTTTAATGAAGTTGTGAGCCTTTCAATAGCATTGAGTAAACAAAACTTATACTTTAAATTTCCATTTTCGCAATTGTTACTTCTTGTCTTTTAATGAAATCATGTGGTTCTGAACTAACAGGAAAAAGATTAGTGGTAGAGTTTCGGGACTTGAAACAAGAAAACCATCAAGAAAGCCACTAGCACTGAGTAAATTAGCCCCAGCAGAGGTCTGTCTTGCTTCTTTTCTTCTTGCATCATTGTATTTCTTCTAATTTATTTGCTGCAGTGGTTTGATTACCAAAATTTTCTTCTCACCTAAAATCTCATTCTTCACATACAGGATTTGGCAAGTCAAATGCAAACTTCACTAAAGATGAATGATAGATCTGTCCATGTCCTTAATGAAGAGAACACTAACATAGGCGAGGAGGCACTAAAGACATCAAGTGATAAACCAGAAGATGCTTCCCAGATGAAGAATGCATCTCAAGTAGATATTCCCTATCCTGGACCATTACAAGTTTCAAGATCAAGTGGGTTTGCGTGGGCAAAAAGGCGTAAAGATGACACTTCAATTAGATCTCACACACGATCTATTTCTAAAGGACACATATTCAATTCATTAGAAAACTCTGCATTAAATTCCAGGAATAACTCTGAGTCAAGAAACTTTGAAAATAAGGAATTTTTCGGGGGACGTACAAACTCAAGGGGCAATGACCTACTTGAAATTTCAAAGCTTGTTGTAGTGCAAAATCAATGGAGTAAGTTTGATCGTCCAGATTCATTTGATACTTCAGATGAGTACCATTCACAAGAACTGTCAAAAGTGCTTTATCATAGAGAAGACTCCCTGTCCAAGAGAAGTAACCTGGTAAGTTTATAATTTTGCCAGATTGATTGATGTTTGTGCTTATGTTATGTGCCTCTTACTACATCTGGTTCTGCTTGTTTCCATATATGGAGATTGATGAGTTAGTTTTTGAAATATGAAATTTTGAACTTGTCATTTATAGGTAATTTAATCTTTGAAATGGAAATAAGATAAATTTTGTTGGAATATTGGTATTGTCTGAGACAAGTGAATTCTAAGAAACTCCAATTTCTTTCTTAGGTGATAATTCAATTACTGATATCCTTCTTAGATAAGTTGATTTCTTAATACTCTTTATGTTAAAAAAAGTAGAGGCCAATAGCAGAGACAATGACTCATTTGTAAAGATATATCGTAGAAAAGTTTTGGCATATCTACCATTGTTAACATATCATAAATGGTTCTTACATTGAAGGTTTAGCACAAGAAAGGAGAAGCCAAAAATTTCAGTCTTACAATAATTACTTCAGAAACTGACAAAGTTTACTCTTTTTAAGTTTTTGGTAGTAATTACTTTACCTGATTTGCAATGGTTAATCATTTTCTTGAATCTGAAGCCAAACTAGGCAACATATGCTTCCTTGTCTAGACATGATTCTTATCTATTTCCCTCTTTACAGAGTTATCAGGATCAAGGAGATAAGGTTGAATTTTCAGGGCCCCTTCTATCTCAAATGCATACAGTTGATGAGCTCTTAGAAAGACATGAGCGTCAAATGCGGCGGACTGTCAGAAGATCATGGTTTCAGAAAGGTATATGAGAGTCATATCAACAAGATTGATGCGATAAGAAGAAGCAGTTGGTTTTGTTACTGACTGTTTTATATTTTCTCCCTCATTTTTGTCCCTAGACTTACTTGAAATCATTAAAGGACTATTAAAGAACTATGTCAATTGAGAATGTGAGCATGTCATTTCCTTTTAACGTTTGATCCCTGGATTGCAGGTAATAAGCACCGGAAGTAACTGCAAATGTAGCATAATTGGAAAACCTTCTACAATTGATTTTGAAGTTAGAATCAAAATGAACATCAGAATGTGCAGTGCATCCAGCAACATGAGCTGTCACCTAGAAGATTGGAAACAACAATTTGAGGAGTGTAGGCCTTTCAGCTTTCCATTTATAGAAGTCAGAAGGCCGTGGAGAGGAATTTTTTCCTTACCATGTATTATGTATTTTTTTGTCAATTCTAATAGATGAAAATGTATTTCTGTGCAATCTAAACTTCCTTATCCCTCCCTCTTGCCTTTGCTAATCTTATATGTTCACAAGTCTCATCCAGTATCTGGCACAAACGCAAACGCGGTTTCTCTAAAGGTACTAACGGAGAAGTTAGAATGTGCCACGTTGAGTTTAACGGGGTTGGTGAAGCATGATTTTACCACGTTAACTTTAACGTGCATTCACATTGAAATTAACGAAAGTCCAAACACTCACGTATACGTTTGACTATCTTGGTAGAATAGTCTACATCACCATTTTCCTTTGCTTTTTTTAAGGCTTCAAGTTTAAAGGACTCAAAGTTATGCATGTTTGGTTCAAAAGGAGAAAGGGGGTGGAAAATAAATAACATCTTATTTGGTTTATAAGGCGAAGGAATGATTTTAAAACTATTTTATTTAACTTTAAAAAAAAACTAAATAGCCCAAAAGACTATCCCATAAATCGCTCACGAGATAACGTTATTGGTAGATTGGTTCTTCCACCAAAAAGGGGTTGACTTGTTTGTCCTCACTCACACTCAACATGCTTTTGGCCTCTACAAAGAATTTCATAATCAAATGAATTTGAAAAGGGTTAAATATGATTTTGTCCAGTAAGATTTGGTTTTCGTCCCTCATCAGTGTAAATGTGGATTTTAGATCCTAAATTTTGATTATTTTTTTGTTTTCGTTCTTGCTGGAGTGGTGGTGCTAACCCCGTGTCTATGTGTCACTGGTGATCCTATGTGCAGTGCCACCTTATTTAATGAAATGACGGGACATTTTTTTTTTTATATTTTTTTCTGTTCAAACTACTAATTATTACAAATTTTAAAATTATTAATTAAAATAAAAAACAACTAAATGACGGTAGAATCTAAATGAATCCATTTTCATTCACGCTTCATTGTGTTTGGATTCACGTTTGACACGTAGATTCGGCTCATATGTCTCCTTCCGGTGTGTTTGGATTCAGTTTGGAGAGGTCAAACGTGAATTCGTCCAACCCCTTTTCCAAACATGGAACCAACACCTACCGAACCATCGTAAGATTGAAGCCCAAATCTCCCAAATTTGCGACCTCCATCACCCAAAACCCAATAGAGAAGGAACAACCCCAGATCAGAGCCATGCAGAGGAAATGGTGGTTCAAAATCGAAGCCCAAATCTCCCGGATCAGCGAACTCGTCTGGTGGCTTGAGATGGTGTTGGAGAACAAAATGGGTCATTTGCCTCTTCTTTGTGTTGATTTGGTCTCCGGAGTGGAAAACCCTTTCTTTCTCTCAACGGGTTTGGGTTTTTTGGTTGGGTTTCTGGAGTTTGTCTTGCCGGTGTCGACCTGCGGCGGCGGCGTTGATGGCAGCTGACAGTAGTGGGTTGCTGGCTCCAGGGTGCGTCGATGGGGTTCGTACCAGAGAAAAGTTTCATGCTTGGTAATGTTTTTGGGATGGAGATGGCTGGGCGATGGTGAAGCCAGAAGAGGGTGACGATGGCGGCACAAGGACTCTGGCGGTGCCAAGGGTTCTATTTATCTAGAAAAACAACAATAGCAACCCCAACCCACCATAATTGCTTGAACATTTGGTCTCATTGAACAAACCCAGAGAAAGTTTGAACCCTTTCCCAATGTGAGAGGAAGAACATAGAACACACAGCATCGCCCAGTGGCACAAGGACTCTGTTTAGTAGCTTCGCACTGGTTGCGATTTAGCTGAATTAGCTTTGAATTGGCTGTGAAAAGCTGCGAATTAGGCTGCGTGTTAGCTGTGAATTAGCTGTGAACTTGGCTGCGAGTTAGCTATGAAATTAGCTGGAAACTAGCTAGGAATTAGCTATGAATATTAGCTACGAATTTAGTCGAGGAATTGCTGCGGAAAATTAGCTACGAGTTAGCTAGAAGTTTAGCTGGGGAATTGCTGCGCAAAATTAGCTACGAAAAATTAGCTACGAAAATGTGCTTCGTACTAAGTGAATTAGCTATTGATTTAGCTGCAAATTTTGCTTCCCGTTAGCTATGAAATCAGCTGCTAATTTGCTGCGAAATAGCTGACATTTAACTGAGGAACTAGAAAATTGGCCGTGAAATTGTTTGGACTGTATAAAATTAAGGGATCCTTTTTCCTGGCTTCGTGGACATGTTAGGACCGTCCTCAACAAGAGATTTAAAGGGCAATCCGAACCTCATAGTAAGCTGAGTGGTGCTCTTTACCGAAACCGTGAAGAGCTTGTTGCCGCTCCGCCGCCGTGGCTCTCTTTCTGACTCGCTGAGCTCGATCTCTTGGGCTTATTAATCTCGGTAGATTCTAGTTCACTCTCCAATCTCATTTCACAAGCGCATCTGTGTTCTTATCCTCCTCATCGATTTCGTGCATTTTTTTTCTTACTTCCGTTTACTCTTCCAATTTCAAACATGAAATGCGAGGCTATCAATTTCCTTATGTGCCTCTTATGTTTCAATTTCAATGGGATCTTCTACGATGCACTGAGCCACGTCTGAAAATTAGAAAATTCTGCATTAAATTCAAGGAATAATTCCGACTCAAGGGGACATGACCTGCTTGAGATTTCAAAGCTTGTAATACAAAATCAATGGAGTAAGTTAGATCGTCTAGGCGACCAGCTTGTACCATTCACAAGAACTGTCAAAAGTGCTTTATCATAGAGAAAATTCCCTGTCCAAGAGAAGTAACCTGGTAAGTTTATAATTTTGACAGATTGATTGATCATTGATGTTGTGTTTATGTTATGTGCCTCTTACTACATCTGGTTCTGCTTGTCTCCATATATGGAGATTGATATGAGTTGCTTTTTGAAATATGAAACTTTGAACTTGTCATATATAAGGTTATTTAAACTTTGAAATGGAAATAAGATAAATTTTGTTGGAATATTGATATTGGTATTGCTTGAGACAAGTGAATTCTAAAAAACTTCAATTTCTTCCTTAGGTGATAATTCAATTAACTGATCTCCTCTCAGATAAATTAATTGATTTCTTAACGTTTGTTATGTTAAAGGTTGAAGCCAATGGCAGAGACAAGTGACTCATTTGTAAATATATATCGTTAAAAAGTTTTGCCATATCTACCATTGTTAACTTCTCATAAATGGACCATACATTGAAGGTTTAGCACAAGAGAGGAGAAGCCAAAATATTCAGTCTTACAATAACTACTTAAAAAATTGGCAAACTTCACCTTTTTTTGAAGTTTTTGGTAGTAATAACTTCACCTGATTTGCCAAACTAGGCGATATATGCTTCCTTTCCTAGACATGATTCTTATATATTTCCCTCTTTACAGAGTTATCAGGATCAAGGAGATAAGGTTGAATTTTCAGGGCCCCTTCTATCTCAAATGCATACAGTTGATGAGCTCTTAGAAAGACATGAGCGTCAAATGCGGCGGACTGTCAGAAAAGATCATGGTTTCAGAGAGGTATATGACAGTAATATCAACAAGTTGATGCCATAGCAGTTGGTTTTGTTACTGACTGTTTTATATTTTCTCCCTCATTTTTGTCCCTAGACTTCTTGAAATCATTAAAGGACTATTAAGGAACTATGTCATTTGAGAATGTGAGCATGTCATTTCCTTTTAACGTTTGGTCCCTGGATTACAAGTAATAAGTACAGGAAGTAACTGCTAATGTATCACATAATTGGAAAACCTTCTACAATTGATTCTGAATTTAGAATCAATTTTGGGGAGAAGCTTATGTGTTGGGTTTCAGAATTGATTCTGATGCAAGAGAAGTTGATCCAGATATGCCACTAGTATTTATTCATGTAAGGATAGAGGTTTTCAAATATCGGAGCAAAATGTCCTTGTGAGGGCCATCTCCATTCTCCAAGCTCACTGCTGAGACTGAATAACAAATGAACATCAGAATGTGCAGTGCATCCAGCAACATGAGCTGTCACCTAGAAGCTTGGAAACACAACAATTTGAGGAGTGTAGGCCTTGCAGATTTTCATTTATAGAAGTCAGAAGGCCGTGGAGAGGAATTTTTTCCGTAACATGTATTATGTATTTTTTGTCAATTCTAATAGATGAAAATGTATTTCTGTGTAATCTAAACTTCCTTATCCCTCCCTCTTGCCTTAGCTAATCTTATCTCCTCATGAGTCTCATGCAGCAATGTACACGTTTGATCTATCTTGGTAGAATAGTCTACTACATCACTATTTCTCTTTGCTTTTTAAGGATTAAGAGGACTCAAAATTATGCAGTGTTTGGTTCAAAAGGAGAACAGGGTGGAAAGTAACATCTCATTATTTGGTCCATAAGGGGGGAGTGAATTTAAAACTATTTTACTTTATAAAAAATGCTAAATAGACCAAAAGACTATCCCACAAAACGCTTGTGTATGTTTTGGTTTGGCGTTGGTTCGAACACAAATGAGATTTCGCGCATCTCAAGGTATTGTTGAAGAAATTAGAATTTGTCACGTTGAGTTTAACGTGAATCAGAGAAGTAAGATTTTGCCACATCAAGTTCAAAGTGGATCCACGTTGAGTTTAATAGAAATTCAAACACCCAACGTTATTGGTTGTTTATTGTTTCTCTTGAAACTCTTATTGTGAATAATAGATTAATAGTTAACTAGTTATTTCTTCCACCATAAGGTGGCTGACTTGTTTGTCCTCACCCTCACTCACACATGCTTTTGGCCTCTACAAAGAGTTTGAACATGCTTGGTTTTTATTTTTAATTTTAACTATTGGCCTGACCTTTCACCACCCATTTAATAAATGGCTGGTACTTCTTCAACGTCAACCCTCTCAGTCTCAGCATCTTGTCACCAAACACTGTAAACAAAAGGAAGAAAGAGGATGAGCAATGAGGAAAGAAAGCTGGTCTGTGTGACTGGTGCTTCTGGTTATATTGCTTAATGGATTGTCAAGTTTCTCCTCCAACGTGGTTACACTGTCAGAGCCCCAGTTCATGACCCCAGTCAATGCCTCTAGATTCCTTCTCCATAGATTCATTCACTCATGTTTGTCTTTTTTTGCTTCACTTTTCCTTTGTATGAATGACTCTCTCATGATGTTGTAAATTGTAATGTTGGTGGAAACATGTGGATATATATATATATATATATATATATATATATATATATATATATATATATATATATATATATATATATATATATATGCAGTTAATCTCAAGAAGGTAAAGCACTTGGTTTAACTTGATGGAACAAAGGAGAGGTTGCATCTGCTTAAGGCAGATCTATTAGAAGAAGGTTCCTTTGACTCTGATGTTGAGGGCTGTCATGGTGTTTTCCATACTGCTTCACCTGTTAGTTTTATTGTCAAGAACCTGCAGGTGATTGCGCGAAAAATGTATTTAGTATTTGTTGAGATGATTGAACAAGAGAAGGATCACGATCCATTTTACAAATATTTATGAAGAAAGAGATAGACATAGTTTATTATGACCATGTCACGTGATATGAGAGGATCCCTTATGTACTATACAAATAGCTGTTCCATGCCTTGGGTGCCTGTTATTGATGAAATATGTGGTTAACATATCATGTCATTAAGGATAAGCAAGTGTTCTTTTTTAGATGGTTTGGCTTTTTTGAAAAATGAGTCAGTCCAAAGCACCCGTTTATCCACGGTTAAATCTAATATTTCTTTCTTTCAGGTTGAGTTGATTGATCCAGCAGTGAAAGGAACTCTTAATGTTCTCAGATCATGCGCAAAAACACCATCTGTGAAACGAGTTGTCTTAACTTTTTCTACTTCTGCAGCTCTATTTACTGGAAGGCCTAGAAGTCCAGAAGTAGTGGTTGATGAGACATGGTTTTCAGATCCAGATATCTGTAGGGAATCAAAGGCCATGCAGCTGGAATATGTAATCTTGATGTAGTTTGTTCAAGTTGAGATTCTTGGGAATTGAATGACATGTTTTTCTTATCTCTCTAAACAACAACTATGTATCTTACCATTGCATTGGCAAATCTGAACAACAAACTTGTGCATTTGCTAAGTAATCATGAATGTCAGACATGTGGATTCCAAGGGCTGGGGATACTTAAGCACAGTGTTAGATGATGGGAAGTATTATAAGCTACAAAGAAAGACATCACTTGCCCTGAAGAAACAGAGTTGAAAAGAGTTGCTTTACAATAAAATTGAAGTATACATCATATACCTAAATAGTCAAGACATTAAGAAGGATTTAGAGTGAAATGGTTTGTTATTTACTTTTAGACATGATTTATGATAAAATATTATGACATAGTTTGATCCATATAACTAAGCTTCTATTGAGAAACAGGGCTTTTTGTTGCTGTATGATATTCATTAGTCACAAGATCAAGTGGAGTTCACTAAACCTTTTAAAAAGCTTTTTGTTGCTGTATTTGGGCATGTTTGTATGATGTTGTTGTGTTACTCTACATAAGCTCATGATGTTACTACATATTCAATCTTGTATCCACTGGACAATTGCTATTGAGTTATGACTTATAAATTATAATGTCTAGTTATTTGTTCTAATATGTACAGATACAAAATTTTTTTTCCTCTAGCTGCTTTCTAACTTCCTTGCCATTTTCTGTTTGTGTTTTCAGATGTGGTATATACTTTCAAAGACTTTGACAAAGGATGCTGCCTGAAAATTTATAAATGAAAACAAAATTGACATGGTTGTTATCAACCAGGGTATGGTGGTGTGACCTCTCTTACAACCGGAGGTTAATTATAGCGTTGAACCAATTTTAAACCTAATTAATGGTAATTTTTATTTACTCGCTCATTAACTTATGCTGCATGAGACTTCTATAATCTGCTATGCCTGCAACTTTGAATGGTAATTTCAAGAATTGTCGTGGTGCTTAAGAGAATAATTATTTGAATTGCTTGATTCAGGTCTTCCATTTCCAAATATGTCTCTTGGATGGGTTGATGTGAAAAATGTTGCCAAAGCACATATTGAAGCATATGAGATTGCTTCAGCTAATGGAAAATATTGTTTAGTTGAGAGAGTGGTACACTACTCTGAACTAGCTCGGATTTTACGTGATTTGTTCCCAACATTACAAATTTCAAATAAGTAAGTTTGATTTCTATAGCTCCAAGAATTATTGGCAAATCTCGACTCAAACTGAAAATGAAAAGACTAAGTATTGAAATTGATTTAGTGATATTTGTTAAATAAATGCCAAAACTGATAGTAAGGAAAAGAACGAAAGAAGTGATAAATATTGCACCCATGATATGTTAAAGGTATAGGGGGCTATGAAAAAATTATAGGCAAACCATTAAGATTGAATTAGATTGAAATAGTCAATAATGACATGTCCAAATGACTTGAATCCCAACTTTTTTTTATATCTTAGTATCCCAATTCAGTAAATACATAGTTTTCCTAATAAGATGTTCACTTCCTCTACAATGTTAACAGGTGTGAAGTCGATGAGCCGTATACGTCAACATATCAATATTCCCAAGAAAAGTCCAAAAACTTAGGAATAGAGTTTACTCTTTTAGAAATAAGCATCAAAGAGACCGTAGAAAGTTTTAGAGAAAAAAAGATTGTCAAATTTTAATCTTTGATATCTTCTTGATGAATAAATTCATGATAAGATATCACGACAACTTTAATTCATGCAGCTAAATTCGTATCAACTTGCAAACAACATTATATTTTTATTGTATTATTATTAAGGTTTAATTTTTTTTTTTCAACATCATTTTCACTTCCTTAACAATTTTTCAGATGTATGGTGACATATAGCATTATATTAACGGCCTAGAAAAATTTCTATATATTTCCTAGTCAGTTATAAAATATAATCTAAAGAATAAAGTCATATATAAAATCTAGTCCTAACATATTATATCATAACAAAATCATTTCAACAAATTATAACCTAACATATATATCAGGAATAACATTTGGGTTTTGGTTATCATCCCAATTTTGATTAAATAAGCTTATAACTTAAGCCAGCTGAAATAAATTACCAAACACTACACTTATAGAAGAATTTGGATTACACCTTGTACATGTTTGGTTGCACGTTTGCAACTCAGGTTTAGACCCAGAATCACATTCATTTATAAGCCATAATAACATGTAGGACATGTTTGGATACACGGTAAATTTTCACAATCAAAGGATAAATGATTTTCAGAGAAGCTACTCTTAGTAGCTTTTGTGGTAGCAGAATTGATTCTGGAAAATTTGAACATAAATCTAAACTTACTAGTAGCATTTTAACAAATGTGTCTTTGAGTGTGTGTCCAACACACGTCCAAACATGCTCAATTAATGTTGTAAATATAAACCTTTGCTGATGCACCCTTCCCCTAGAAGCCTGTCTCAACTAGAAACCAATACCGCTGATTTGATATCTGAAGATACAATCTCAAGTGCACTTTTTATCTGAAATCTACAAATGTTAGAAAGTGAAGCAATTCTTATCTTTTGCCTATATAAGAAGAAAAGGGAGTGGGGTAAACAGCATCTTTCTTTAATACATGTATGTATCTTGAAAGAATGTTTGTTGTAGCAGAAAAGATTCATCCTCCTATGGCAACTTGCACGCATCTGTCTTGTCTTTGGACTTGTATTTGCCAAGCATTTCAGCAACAGTTCTGCAACGACACTGGTTTCCCGGTCGAATTACATCGCCATAAACAGCCATCTCAATAACATCAAGCTCCTTGTCTGCTAATTGATCAAAACTAATAGATTATGAGATTAGATCTAAACATGATAGAGCTCATGAACTGGTAGAAATTTGCTCACTACACGTTTTCCTTGGACAACAATATACCTAAAGGTAATTGTGCAGAAGATATATGACTCAAACAAGTCAATAATGAGTAACCTCTCAGCATCTAACAGAACAAGATCCCACGAGTTTTACATAGAATTTCTTTAAACATGACACAGTGAACAAACTTGCCATCCTTATAGAGTGGCTGCTAATCAATCCCCTTAAGATCCATCTTAGAAGATATTGCTAACTAATTCTGGAGGTCTTCACGATCAGGGTCAGCAACTAACAATAACTAGAACATGTTTTTAATGGATTCAAATAGAGCATTCCTGGCTAAAAGTTAACATCCATCCATGACCAAATTCACATGCAGCATATAAAATCAAGAAAAGCATATAAATAAATAGAGAATTTCAGATAAACATTTTATTTCTCACATAGGTGGAGCAATCTATATTTCACAATCCTTGTAATTTGTGAGAAACCCAAAAAGAGAAAAGGAGCAACTAGCTAGGGTATTTTTAGAATGCAAGTGAAAGTATCTGAAGTTGCAATTCAAGAATATGAATGTGTAAACTCTAAAGCATTTAGTAAATCCATCCTATCTGAGAAACAAAGACATACATAAATTCTATTTTTATTTTCTGCAGCTGCTCTTCAATACAACCTAAAGAGCAAAATCTGGGAATTTAAATAAATTATGATAGTTATCTATAACATTTTGGATTTAGGGTTCTTGGACTAAGGGCTTGAGATTCTAATCTTATTAAGAGAAGTTCTACTTCTTGTTCCACAACTAACGTTTTGTTCCCCTATAATGAACAGTGTTGAATAAAGGACCCCCCAAAACCGAGGATGGGAATGCATAATAAGAGGTATTAGTAAAACTGAAAGGACAAGTTAAATGTAAAGAAAGACAAATAAGGAAGCATACATACCAGTGAAATTAACATCACAAGAGTATCCCTTCAATTCCTCCGAATCAATCTGATATTTGTCCGATTTGAATCTATTCACTCTTGATTGAAGTATTTGGCAATTATCCGCCGTGGACTCACCACCTACAACACAACTTCACATGTCAAATAGGCTAATTATGAAAATACCAAATATCATTCAGCATTGAGTAAAGGCGAAAAACACAAGATCATAATCTAATCAAGTATCTTCTTTTTCATCTGGAATGCTCTATTAGACTATTACATACTGACCACTTAAAATACTGGTTTTCTGTTTATCCAAATCAATTCAAATAGCTGATATCATATTTCATCTTCACTAGTACTAAACTCTATCTTCAGTTACATTTATCCAGAATCTGATGTCAAATAAAACTATAGACACTGATGGACCTGAAGAAGCTCCCATTTTTTCCCCAGGAAAACAGTGATAAAGTTAAGGAATCATCCATAAAAATAGAAAATCAGAAGGACCCAGAAGAGGTGAAGGGTTTAATAGTAAGCTGAAGGGAAAAGGGTAGGAGAAAAATGGAACCTTTGGAAAAGGGGATGATGTGATCGTACTCGTAGCAGAGGCAGCCGAGGCAGTTGAAGAAACGCTTGCAGACAATGTTGCCGGCGGCGTCTTTGCGCCACCTGTCAGGGTGACGGCCGGGGACAACATCAGCCTTCGTCCAACATATGCTCTTCGTCTTTGAGTCGAAGGATCTCGGCCTGTTCTCGCCGTTGCCCTCGCCGCGAGAACGGTGGGGCGAGGAACTCATCCACGCTAGCTGATCAGAGAAAAAAGAATTTGGGTTGGAGAGGGGGTAGAGATTGATTCCGTTTTTTTCCTAAGAAATTACTTTTTTAATTAAGTAATTATTTTTAAAATTTTAGGAGGTTTGTTTCAGTTTTTGAAAAATCATTATTTTTAAAAAAGTTGAAATCAAATTATTTAAAAAAAACTACTTTAATTAGCTTATTAAAAAAATCTATTATTGATAGATAAGATAAAAAAGTGGATTTAATTATGTTTAGTCATAAATCATTTCATTTTCTCTTTATTATTATCTCTTTCTTTTACCTTTTTTCCTTTTATATTCTTTCGCTTCATTTTACATTTACATCCAAACAGAGCATTAGGCTATATATTGTTGCGTTTTGACTAATCGAGTGAGACTCTACCCTTATTGATGTTTATGTGATTGTGTTTGGATCGGAGACACATATGTTGTTTTGTTCGCCGGAGCAAAGAACTCATCCCACTTGCTCTCTTATCCTAAAGCAACTTATAGCTTAGTGGAACTCTTAATGCAGGTAAGAAATTAAGACTACAATTTAGAAAAGTATAATAGTAAAACTACTCAGGACTCATTTACATCTTTGTTCGCTATAATTTTTTATGCTTGATTTTCTTTCTTAATTCTTGTTAAGGGTTTGTTGGTCCCATTGTGAAAATGTTAATTTTTTGCTGTGACTATTCAGTTTCCTGTAAGTGTACAGCATAGTGGAAATCTAGGTTAAATGTCCAGTTTGATTTCTCTTTCAAAAATTTGTATCTCTTTTTAACATGGTGCACAATCATTGTGCCTTTTGTGACTCATCACTGTGATGATTCATTTTCCATGATATTAAGACTCTTGGAAGGTATAGTTTTTCTTCCATGCTTCTTGGAATCTTATAAGTAAGTTGCCAAATTTGAGTTTTTGAAACTTCTGAGTGCACGGGACTAGCTCTGGAAATTGCGGAATTAGCTGCAAATACGCTCAATGTTTGGCTGTGAACTCGTTGTGAATTAGCTCGGAATTTCGCTGTTAAGTAGCTTCGAACTGGCTGCGATTTAGCTGAGAATTAGCTATTGTTTGGCTGCGAGTTAGCTGTGAATTAGCTGCGAATTTGGCTGCTCGTTAGCTATGAAATTAGCTGGAAACTAGCTGGGAATTAGCTATGAAAAGTAGCTACGATTTAGCTGAGCATTTGCTGCGGAGAAATTAGCTGCGACTTAGCTGCGAGTTTAGCTGGGAATTGCTGCGGATAGTTAGCTACGAAAATTTAGCTACGAAACTGTGCTTCGGACTAAGTGAATTAGCTATTGATTTAGCTACCAACTTTGCTTCCAGTTAGCTATGCATTAGCTGGTAATTTGCTGCGAAATAGCTGCGAATTAACTGAGGAACTAGAAAATTAGCCGTGAAATTGTTTGGACTGTATAAAATTAAGGGATCCTTTTTCCTGGCTTGTTGGACATGTTAGGACCGTCCTCAACAAGAGATTTAAAGGGCAATCCGAACCTCATAGTAAGCTGAGTGGTGCTCTTTACCGAAACCGTGAAGAGCTTGTTGCCGCTCCGCCGCCGTGGCTCTCTTTCTCAGTCGCTGAGCTCGATCTCTTGGGCTTATTAATCTCGGTAGATTCTAGTTCACTCTCCAATCTCATTTCACAAACGCATCTGTGTTCTTATCCTCCTCATCGATTTCGTGCATTTTTTTTTCTTACTTCCGTTTACTCTTCCAATTTCAAACATGAAATGCGAGGCTATCAATTTCCTTATGTGCCTCTTAGGTTTCAATTTCAATGGGATCTTCTACCATGCACTGACCCGCATTTGTTTATTTCTTGCATTTGTTGCCTCTGACTCTCAGACTTGAAATCAAGGTACTGCTACTAATTCTTGGTATGGTTATTGTGATGATCTCTTTGTTATTAGCTTATTGATCAAATCCAGGTTTCAGTGGTGGTGCTTTAATTGTCATGATTTAGTCACATGTTCTGCGTATTCATTTAATCAACTTCTGTAGATTTTGACCTCTTTGAAAACACAAAAAATTGTAGCTACTACTTAGCCCTTTTTCTTTTCCTTGTTTCCAAATGAAGCATCTCCTTTTTAAAGTACTCATTTTAAGCTAATTTAATCATATCTCTCATGATTGACATGAAATCAGATAAGAACATGTTGAATGAACTGAGTTGCAGATTACCTTCTCCTGAATTTACTCTTCACATAGATGTTTAAACAGAAGTACTGAAAAAATGTGTTCTTCTTCTAACTAACTAACTGTTTTGTTTCATTTGAATATCAGGCTGCAAGCACAGAGTACATTTGCTGGTTCTGGAACAGCTGCAGTGGCAGTGAAATATCGGGGGCCAATGGATGTGGTCAGGCATGTTCTGAGGTTAGAAGGGGGCACTAAAGGTCTTTTCAAGGGCTTGGTTCCCACTATGGCACATGAAGTGCCTGGAAATGCTGCAATGTTTGGTGTGCAGACGAAAAGTTTCAGAAACGAGATAACAGACCTTTATGTGCACATTGTGGTATTTCTGACCACACCATTGATAAGTGCTTTCATCCACATGTTTTTCCACCCAGCTACAAGAAGAACAAGCCTGCATCTAGTTATCAGCACAATTCTGCTCTTTCATATGCTGGGCATCAAGTTTCTGATCAGCCCAGATGTGATCAAGTGGCTTCTAATTTGACAACTGCTCAGTGTCAACAATTTGATTTCAGTCTTATCTACACAATTGGCTTCATCATCCACCGCTGAATATCACAATTATGCAACTCAAGCTTCAGACCCTAACATGGCAGGTATCCTCATGGCTACATCTTCTTTTCACTCTTTTGCACCTTATTCTTGGGTTGTAGACTCAGGTGCCGTGCCACATCCCACATTTGCTATCTCAAAAATGTCTTTAGTACATTTCATCCTTTGGAAAATTCCTTTGTTATTCGACCTACTCAACTCGAGTTTCAATTCTTGGTACAGGAAGTGTACAGGTACTTCCATCATTGCTGCTTCATAATGTCCTATACATCCCTTCTTATGCTTCTTTCCATGAAAGAAAGAAGCATTTGGAAATTGATTTGCATTTCATCAGAGAAAAGGTAGATGCTGTTGAAGTAAAGCTGGTTCATGTGAGATCTCATCACCAACTAGCTAACATTTTGACAAAAGCACTACCTAAGACAAGCCTACTGCACTTACTCTCCAAGATGTGAATCTCCAATATTTTGCTCCCACAAGTTAGTTAGAGTAGAATTAATAAAGTCGTTAGTTGTTCATATATGTGATGACTGTGTGTCCATTGAAGCTAGTTGCTTTGATGTTGATATGAGGAACATGACATGCGGACCAGGTCATGGGATTAGGCAACTTTTTATTTAATTTCAAGAGAATTTTCATCAATTGGGTACAGGAGGTGAAGGAATATTGGTATGTGTCGAGTGAGTAGGTGAGGGAAAAGCGAAACAATAATGTGCAATGTGCAGGTCGGAATTAAAAATGTAGACAAAACGTGATAAGAAATGCTATTTCAATGAGGATGAAGTGAAGCTCTGTGCAGGAAATGGAAGAAGAGCATTTAACGTGTATCTGTTTAAGATTATATTAGACAATCAATGTCCAATTAGACCATTGAGTGAAAGGAGTGGGATACTCATTTGTCAAAAGTATAAGGAAAATTCCAAGAAACACAATCTTTGATTTAGGATTGGGTTAAATATGTTTTTGTTCCTTGAAATATTAGTGAGATTTGGTTTTTCGTCCCTCGTTGGCGTAAATGTGGATTTCATGTGTAAGAAATTGTTGGTTTTAGTCCCTGTCGCCGCCGTAGTCACGTTGGAGCTCTATTTCGCCCATGTAACACTGCCACGTCAATTAATTAACACACGTGGAATTTCTTTTTATATTTCATTTAAATAAAAGCGGACAACAAACCTTTGTACACCATCTTGTACGAGTAGTCCAAGTGAGGCGAGACCTTATCTCACAACCACCTCCTGATGAATGCGTGACCGCATAAATTTTAACGAATAAATGAAAAAGAGTTGAAAAATAGACCGTTCACGTATTACTAACACTCATCTTTCAAATAATATGATAATTCTCATTTTTTTAATAGTGGTCTAAAAGTGAAATCTATTATTAAAGAATTGCAAATAATTGAAGAAGTCTAGTGTATGTTTGGATTTTTATTTACTGATGTGTCAAAATCGTGCCTACATTGATGTGCGTACACTAATATGTTTCAAAATGCCATTTATTGAAATCCCCACTTTTCAAGTATGACATATGTTAAAAACTTTGCAATTTACATATTTAATGAATGAAATAATTTGGTTGCATGAATGATTAGATTTATTAGTGTTCGGTGGTCTGTGCAATTAAACAGGTATAATTAACATGTAAAATTAACTCAATTGCAAAAGTTAACTGTTAGAAACTGGCAGCTAGGATTAATCATTACAAATGCCTGAATAAGCGAATACATCGTGTAAAACCACATTTAGCATATGTTTTACTGTGTATCTGAACACGCACTAAAATAACATAATCTGAATGAAGTCATCTAAATCTAAAATCTTAATCCATGTTCTGCTAGTTTCTTTTCAGTAATAGTGTTGATTTGTTCCACCATCTCATCTGTGAGATGTTTTTTCCAATCTCCCACTTCACCACGTCGAAAGAAAGCTTTGTGTTCTTCACCAGATGGCAACTTTTCCTTCTTATTCACTTCCAAGTTGCTCAACTCATCAAAACTGCACTGCTTGATAATATCATCCACCACCCCTGCACCCTCTTCTTCTTCAGAAAATGGGCAACCCACAAACCTTGCAAGTTCTCTCAAAACACAAGCAGGCTTCATCTTCAAGTCTTCAAACCTCATAAACATGATCTTCTCTGGCTCTTCCAAGCTCTTCTTCCAGTACCCCAATACATGGTCCCAAAAGGGTCCATATAGAGCCACTCCTCTGCAGAATTTCTCAAAAGCCTCTTCAAGTGAATTGGTTCCTCTGTTTTCAAGTCTCAACCTGTTTGTGAAATGCCAGAGTGAAATGAAAGTGTCTTTGGGGTCTCTACAGAGATAAACCATCTTGCAAGATGAGTCTATGATGGATTTTGGCAATGAGACATAAGGGAGATGAGTGGAGAAGAGCCTTGGAGAGGGGAATGAGTTGAGGTCAGGAAGAAAGTCTTTGTCTTTGGGTAGATAGAGGTCTAGCTCTAAGAAGGGTACAAGAAAATGGGGATTGTGAGTGAGCAGAGGATGGTGTTGTTGGATATTTGGATATTTGTGGCGGTTAAGCAAGGCAAATGTGAGTGCCTTGAGCCAGGTGGTGCCTGATTTGGGAGTGGTTACAATGAAGATATCTGTGTTGTGGGTATGAAAGTGCTTTTGACATGATAAAACTCCTTGAAGCTGCCTAGTTGTGTGCCAAAAGCCTTGGTACTGGTGGAGGTGGTTTGCAACCCAACCTTTTTCCCTTGGTAAGGTGGAGATCAGCTCCAAACATTCTTGGGTTATTTCATTTTCTTGCAAGTATTGGGGTAGAAGATCAGTGGATTGAGCTTCTGACATAGTGTTCACAAAGGGAGCTTGATGATTGCAGTGCAGGTTGAGATGCACTCCGTGGTATATAAAGGAATATGATTGGTAGATGTGATCTCTCTTCTTTTTCTATTGCAATACTCATATATTCTCACATTTCTCTCTTTTATTCCCATCACTCTCACCATAGAGTTGAACTTGGGGTGTCAATAAATTGATTGAAGAGAGGAGAGAGATAAAAATAGGAAGAGTTAGAAATATGAGAGAAGTGACCGATATAATACGAAAAAAAAAAAGAAATATGATTAAAAAGTAAAGGGTAAAAGTTTAAAATCATAATATGATATAAAATGCTTCTGCTAATTCTTTTACTTCTAAACATATTTCTAAATTACTGCTAGCCTCAAAAAATTTAAACTTGTCGTGGTAAAATTTAGCTTCTTCGATTTATGTTAAATTCAACGTGATAAATTCTAACCTTACTTACATTTTTTTAAGTAAAATAATATTATTAAGGGGAGCACGATGAGTAAAAGCTAGGAGTAAAAGCTTGGTACATATTATATAAAATAAAATCCCACCCAGCAAATGATTAGGACACAACAATGGAAGAGTCTGACTCACTGAAGACAAAACCCCCACTCAGTACTCACCTAGCCACAAGAAAGGAACATCTGTAGATTAAAGATGCAGCAATAAACCAAACACAAATGACAAATCTGCAATTGAACCCTCCTTATAAACCACACCCAGTTTTCTGCAGAATCGCCCAACATCCAACCTCAATTACACTTGTTTGGTTGGTCGACATACTTTTACTCATTTCTTAGCTCTTTTTCTCTACTCATGATGGCTCTTCTCTCTTTGTCTCTTATACCAAATAAAACACCCAACACCAAATAAAAGATATACTAATTGATATATCATTGTTGCGACATCACGTGAATGGAAGCGAATTTGGTATCTACGTACAACGTCTGCATGCATGTCGTACGTTTCTGTCACGGAACTTGCATTGTCAGTTATTGAAAGAGAAATGACATTATAATGAACCTATCCTTTAAATTGTGCTTTCCTCCGCATCCCTTGATCTTTAGCCAAAATGCTGGAAAATCAACAGCGTCCTACGACAGTGACTAAACATCGATCCAATTCCCCATCCCAGCTGGTTCATGCTGTTCTACAAAGTAATGATGGAAAATGAATATATAATTGTATCTTTGGATCACTAGTATTAGTGTTAGCTGAAATGATTCAAAAGAGTATTGATTCTAGCTACTAAAGTAATGTAATTTTTGTTTGATGCACTTAAGGAGAAAAAGTAAATTTTGTAGAGTAAAGTTATGAAATTAAGTTGTCAAATTTTAAAATTGATTATTTAACCCAGATACAATTATTTGTTGTGGCAAATAGAGTTGATTCAAAAAGTTTGATTCTGCTTTATTTACGAACTCAAACATGTGTCATCTTAACCGGCTAGAAGTTAGAAATGATTTGACAAAGTAGAATTGATTAGGTATGTGCATGTTTGTTTTGGTGTTAGACCTAAATCAATCGTGATTTCACATATCTCAAGCACTAATAGAGAAACTAAAATTTGCTAGGTTGAGTTTAACATAAGTCGAAGAAACAAAATTTGTACACAGTAGTTTCAATATGAATCCACGTTGAGTTAAATCGAGATCTAAACACACATACTTATATAATATTTACATCCTTACATATTCATATATTTATTATATGACACATACTTATTTATACAAATATATTTGAATAAAAAATTTAAAATAATTATTTAAAGAAGTATGCATAAGTGAACGAAAATAATCATAATTTTTAAAAATATTGGTTATGTTATAATTTGTGAATGTCAAAATAATGCTGTGAATTATTTACCGTTGTATTGCTTTTATCATATGTGTTTAAGATTTATACACTCCAATTTCAAAAGAAAATAAAAAAGATTAGAATCGAAAAATCCAATTCAATCTAAATTGTTATAAATTAGATTGAATCAAATTTGAATTTAGAGATAAAATTATTTGAAGAAGCATGCCAATGCCACACTTAAATCATGGAGGTCACAAATGTATCTAACAAAAATACCACCCATAAAGGTAACTAGTGAGTAGCTCATGCAATGCACGAGATTTTAATAAAGAAATAATATTTAAACTATTTTTAATATTATTAATTTTAAATATTATATTTGAAAATAATTTTTAAAAATTTAATAACTGTGTTAACATTTAAAATTCAACCAATAATAATTTAAACACTTATAAATATAACCTTGCAAGTGATTGTTGCTGGTTATATTCGATATTGTTATAGAAGTTACATTTTTTTATGTAATTAATTATATATATTTTTATTCAATTTCATATAAATTATATCTGACTCAAATATAATATGATAAATCATCACTAAGATAGAAAATAATCTTTGAATGTGAAAGTAAAATAAATATATTTTAGAACTCTAATTACTTTAGCACAATAATAATAATAATAATAATAATAATAATAATAATAAAATATATCATAATATTAATTATGATAAAAATTCTTAAAATATTAAATAATTATTGAATCATATTATTTTAAATATAATGACATTCGGAAATGTATATGTTGTAAATTATAGTAAAAAAAATTCAATAATTCTATTAACTTCATGTCAAAATAAAAACATATGAAAATGAAAATAGTTTAAAATAAAAACAGATCAAAGATAACTTCCTAACATATATATTGTTATTTTATTTTATTAGTTTTTGAATATTGCTTAATATAATTTAAAGTTAAAAGCACCGTGAACTTACCAAAGAATAGAGAGGGAAAAACAAATAAAAAAGTTCAGATTTGAGTTTTGAAATAAATTCCCAATTAAAGAGAAAACTTACCATTCCTAGAATATTTGGAATTGATTTTCGAATGAGATTATGTGAATCCATTATGGTCTGAACCGAAATTTATGTGCGCAGATCGTGGTTGAGGGAAAATTAGAACTGGTGAGGAAGTTGTGTGCGTAGATCGTGAGACTGGTGAATAAGAGAATGTCGATGAATACGTTTGAAGGAGGAGAAAAACAAAGAATTAATTTTCGTGATTTATATGATTAAATAATTCTAAATTATGTTATTTTTAGATAAGTCAAATATATTAAAAGAGAAAAAAATTTAGTAACCGTGTGAAATAAATATAAGTAACGTGTGAGAGGAAAAAATTTAGTTTTAATGGAGAGAGGAAAAAATTTATTTTTAAAATTTTTGTTTTTTAATGAATATAAAAAAAGTTTGTTTTGGAAAGTTGACGTATCAATTTTTGAAGGAGAGTACTTTATGAGAGTGATTGAGATTTTATGAGAGTGATTGAGATTCAAGAAAGCTGACTCGTATCTATAAAATAAATACAATGTGGATTTGTTACGCTGCAAAATGGATGTTCCCTTTGATTCCATAGCCAAAATTTCAGAAAATGCATCGCGATCTCGCATTTTCTTTGCCTCGCGATTTCAGATTTCTACATGGCAATTTTGTATCTCTGATTTTAGATGAATCTTTGATCTTCATGCTACTGTTTGGAGTTTTGCTTCACCAATTTGGTGTTTCTTGCAGTTGACGATCCTCCTATGTTCGTCACTACAGCAGTCGTCAATCCTCCTATGTTCGTCACTGCCGTTGCTTTCTGGTGTTTCTTGCAGTTGGTGATCCTCCTATGTTCATCACTGCAATTGTTTTTTGGTTTATCCTCTCCGTGCCACCCGCGACAGAGCTCCTTTGTCATAGACGATCCTCCTATGTTCGTCACTGCAATTGTTTTCTTCCACACCGCTGCCTATGTAAGTGTGATTTCATTCTTTCTTCCGGCTTCATCGATCCTCCTATGTTCGTTATTGAAGCTGTGATTTTGATGCCACTGCCTATGTATGTGGTAATTTCATTGGATTCTTCTGTTCCGATTTTGATTTCGTCTTCGCTTGTTCCGCTGTCGAAGACAATTGTTCATCTTTCTCATCAATTCGTGGCTAAGTTGTAGGTGTTTTCCGCCATGTGCTTGCGGAACTTCACCTGAGATTTCTCTTTTGTTTTAGTTTTGGGAGTTGCACACAAAGTGTTTGTGCAATTGACTCAGAGAAAGTTACTGATGCTACTCTCGTCTTAGTAGCTGGTCTCATCTAGTTGCTGATGCTACTCTCGTCTTAGTAGCTGGTCTCATCTAGTTGCTGATGCTACTCTCGTCTTAGTAGCTGGTCTCATCTAGTTGCTGATGCTACTCTCGTCTTAGTAGCTGGTCTCATCTAGTTGCTGATGCTACTCTCATCTTAGTAGTTGGTCTCGTCTAGTTACTGATGCTACTCTCGTCTTAGTAGCTGGTCTCGTCTTAGTTGCTGATGCTACTGCGTCTTAGTAGCTGGTCTCGTCTTAGCTGCAATTTTCCAGCCTCGTCTTCTACACTCGTCTTAGCTGCTATTTTTCAGCCTCGTTTGCTACACCCGTCTTAGCCGCTACTTTTCAGCCTCGTCAGCTCGTCTGATACACCAGAGTTCAGTCTCATCTGCTACTCACGTCTTAGTTTTCAGACATTGGTTTCTTCCCTCTGCATTTGACCAGTTTCTGTTTTTCAGCAGTGTTCCACATGCTTCAGTTCTAGTGTTGTTCAAGCTACTTGGTTATGGATTAGCTACTTGGTTCTGGATTCTTTCATCTTTTATTGTCCGAGCTTGGAGTGTGTGGCTTATGTTCCAGCTTGAAGGGGGTGTAAACGATACCTTCAGATAAGTTAGATTCTAGTCTTCGAGACTGGGTTTAACTTCACTGTTTGTGGGAAAGATTTAACTTGTGCAAGGAAGAAAGGTGGTGTTGCAGAGTCTTGGAGAATTTCTTGATATTTTCTATTCTCAAGCTGTTTGTGTTATTCCTAACACTTCCAGCTTGCGGGGGCGTAACAAATTTCCGAAACTATAGTTAATTGTTAGTTTTAGCTAGTTTACTTTTTGTTAGAACTATAGTTAGTTAACTCAACTAGAGTTCGACCAGAATAGCACATTATAAATACAATGTATCCTGCACATATTCAATTAATGAAAATCATAATGTAGCTTTTACAATTTTGTCAGCTACCAAATGAGGAATATAAAAGGGACCAAGATTTAATGTGGTTTGACCAAAGTATCTACATCCACGGAAGAGAAACTCTGTTTATTCATTTTCAACAGATTATAATACATACTATCTATCATGTCTCACTTTAAATCAGGTCTCACTTACTCTTAAAGCATGCTCACTGGTACAATATCACACCGCCTCACATAGAGACATATCCATGTTAGAGTCATGGGGGCAATTGCCCCCATAAAGTTTAAATTGTTCTCTAATGTTTTCTTAATACTATATGTATTGTTTGTTTTATGTGCCCCACTAAGCTTTTTATATTCTATTACTTCTTGTTTGTAAGTATGGTTATATATGTTGCCCCCACCATGATTTGGTTTAATAGTCACGCAATTTGTTAAGTGGTTAGAGTTCAATTCTCAATTTTATTGTCGACTATAGGTTACAGGTTGGTTAAGAAAAAAATTTATTGCCCCCACAGCTGAAAAGTTTTGGATCTGTCACTCATCTCACACACTCAACACAGAGGCATGATTTCCTCTCAGCTGGCACACTTTCCTTCTTCCTCAACCCCTTCATTTATAGGCTTCGGTGAGGGGACAAGATCAATGGGGATCGGCCTTGACTGCAAAGGCTGAAATGGTGGCCTCCTTCTTGACTTTGGTGCCATGGGCATTGTGGTTCCAAGCGCGGGTACTTGAAAGAGAATGAAATTCGTGGAAGGTAAATGCTATTTTAGATTGTCATGAAACTTCACAAGATAAGTAAACAAGACATTTTAACATAAAACCTACTTGAGCCTTTCGAAAGAAATATTTGTTATCAACATTCAACCTACCCACAATTCCAGATTTATTTACTTCCAATGCCTTCATCTTTTCAAAGCTGCATAGTTTGATTATGTTTCCAACCACTCCACTACTTACCTCTTGAGTGAAAGGAAAACCCAAGAACTCAGCCACCCTTCTCATGTGAAAATCGACATCTTCTTTAAGGTCCTCGTACTTCAAGAACAACACCTTATCCGGTCTAGCTCTGCTCTCCTTCCAGTAGCCCAACATATGGATCCAAAGTGGACCGAACCCGATCACACCGTTACAGTACCTTTCAAAAGCTTCCTCTAGCGTTATTGTATGGAAAGACTCAGGCTTAGTTTTGTTGAGGAACATCCAATGAGACACGAGGTTGTCAAATGGGTTCCTGCAAATGTAAATTATCTTACATTTGGAGATGGACTTGGCCAATGAAGGAAATGGAATATGAGTACCAAAAAGTCTTGGCTCAGTCATGTTAGATAATAGGTGATGAGGAGGTTTGCCATAAATGGAAGCTTCAAAGGAAGGCACAAGGTTATGGGGATTGTATGTAAGTAATGGGTGGTTGTTGTCTAAGGAAGCTGGGAAATGGTGGCGATTGACAACCGCGAAGGTAAGAGAACCAGGTGGTGCCTGATTTTGGAAAGGTGGCAACAACAACATCAGTGTCTTTGGCTTGGAACTGCTTCTGAAAAGTCTTTATGGGTTGGATTACATGTGACGGCACCAAAAACCTTGGAATAGATAAAGATAGGGACTCATCCAACCCTTCTCTCTAGGAATAGACAGAATTAGCTCCTTACCTTCGCTAATTTGCTCATCTTTTTCACTTGAGAGATCTGTTGAAGCCATTGGAGCAAAGCACTAATGGCTTGTTCTAGTAAAAGAAATTAATGTGACTATTTGTGAGCATATATGGAACATATATAGTAGTATATATATAAAAGGATAACATTGACACCGGACATACTGGCCACAATAATGTTTCAAGTTTCAACTATCTCTCAAATTATGAGATGTGATGTGGTAGTTACTCACCTAAATAATGAGGTGTGATGTGGTAGTTACTCACCTAAATAAAACATGTTTCGTGGCAGCATTTTACAACTTGGTGCAAGGATCAATCATTGTCGCAAGGACCCGCAATAAGAGATCAATCATTGTCGTGAGCTATGAATACCTTGTCTCAAAAAACAAAGAAAGCCTACATGTCAATTTCAGAGGTGCACCCAATAATCCAACCTAAAAATTTATGTTAAGATAAATATTTCAATCCAAGTAAATAATTTCTATTTATCGAAAAATAAAATAAAAAATAGATTGTTACAAAATTTGACATATTGCTCGTTTTTTTTTCATAAATATTATGTTGCACTTTTAATTTAAAAATAAAAATTTACCCTGCTTTTCATTCTCTTTAAAACGTTGCATCCAAATTAGATTTTATCATAATACCTTGTTTCTAAACATGTTTTTTTCAGCAGTCTAGGCATTTGCGCAGATTTTAGTTCAGGAAAGCTTATTGCCAGTCAGTCAGATGTTGAAGATAATGAGATGAAACGCAGAAAAAGAAGCTGCAACAATCAGAGAAGGATTGCCTGATTGTATTTACAGGAAGAGAAAGCAGAAGAGAGTGCACCTCATGTTACTCAACCTATTTTGCCAATCATGTTCAAGGTGGGATGGAAGGAGATCCAAATGCAATAAAAAATACACAAGTGGTCACTTATTTTAAAATAAATGATTATTTCAGAAATAAGGAGAGACAAATAGGCCCTAAAGTCGCAGTTCCTAGCTTATTTCCAAACCCCACGGGTGTGGAACAAAAACCTAGTTACATATATTTCTAAAAGAATTTACCAAACAAGTTAGGTAAAGTGAAACTGCACAAATCAAACCATGATCTTTAGGGTGCAAACATAAAAAAAATCGAAGAACTATTCATAGCAAATCACAACAAATACCAAAAAACTTGAAATTAATACACTTCAACGTGGTCATGTAATTGATTTATTAGCATTAACTAAGGCTCAGATTCATAAATGCTACCGTTTTAGTATATAGGTTTTAATCAGTAAAGATATTAAAGATAATAACCGCATCATACCCCAAAAAAAGTCAACTTCCTAAAAAATAGAGACTCCCTCATATAAGAAAGTCACAGGACGACAAATAAAAATAGAAAATTGTGATATAGTTTCTCCAACACATCATCCACAAACACCATCGGCAAGACTAATAAATATCGTAAAAAGCTTACAAAAATATCTTTAACTTAAATAGAAACAACAAATGACCAGTAATTGAAGCTAGTTCTTCGGCCCAATATCCTTGAGGGCATTAATCTGTTCCTCACCCATAGCAGACATGACAGAAACAACAAGGTCCTTTCCCTCGGCAAACCCATCCTTTATCTGCACACACAGCAATCAAATGATACAGTCCAAATCAGAGGAAATAGAGAGGGGGGAAACATTAGATTTGTGAAAAATTACACATCGAGACACTTTATCTTCACAAAAAGTGGCCTTAAAACACACCTAATGAAAAATGAAACTGGCTACCAGACACACTTCATGAAAAATGAAACAGGTAACCAGACAGGGTTAATCAAGATCAGCACAAACCTGAGTGAGAAGACTGTCATCAGTAGGAAGCTTGAGATCATCCTTGGTACCCCCACTTTCAGTAAGAAGGCTCACCTACAATATAATCATCATTTAATAATGAGTCCTGATTCACAAACCATTTAAACTAAACGACACATTTCATACACCCAAACTTTCATCTATCATATCATATATTAAACTATCACTTATCCCTCATTCTACCTCTCCCTAAGTGTCTACACTACTTGGGTGTTCCCTGTTCACCAAACATTTTCCAATAATAATAGCAGAGTTTTGATTCATTCACACCCCATTTTCTCTATCATCTCACTTTCACTCATTTATCTTCCTATATCTCTCACTTTTATTCATTTATCTTCCTATCTCTCTTCATTTCGCTCATTTATCTTCCTATCTCTCACTTCAATTCGTATAACATCATCTATCCTAAATCTCATACCTTCATCTTCTCTTCCTATTTTTCACAAGTGGAAATCATGTGTGAAGAAACTTTTTCCTAATAGCATTTATACATCTAGATTCGAAATACAGAAGAAGAATCAACAACAGTAATAATAACAATAGCGAGTGAATTAAAGGAAGGTGTTAAACTCACAAATCCATCCTCAGAAATATCAATGAGCTGGTAGTCAGTACGATTCACATGGGGAACCTAACCAAAGAAAAAAAAATCAATCACAATAGCAATAAAATATTTTTGCAGGCGCGAAGAAGAAAATTAAAAACACAATAATATGAATGGATATGCAGCATACATCACAATTGTGAGAAGAAGGAACGATATCTTCAAGCTTTTTGCCAGTGAAGATATCAATCCCAACAAAGTGGCACTTAGCATGACCGTGCTTCCCAGTCTTGGAAGTCGAAACTTCAACAACCTGTTCGGTTCATCAACAAAAAACGGAACAAATCAAACTCAAAATCAAAACTTTCGGAAGATGAAGAACAATAACAATCAACACGAATGAGAAATTAGGTCAGAAGAAACAATTGAACTAGGTAGGTAGATACACGCGGGGAGATCTAAAAGCTGGAATCGGATGAATTATCAGTTATGAGAGGGAGTAGTAGTACCTTGCAGGGGCGGTTCTTGATGACTATGTAGCCGTTTTTGCGGATGGTGCCGGCTTGTTGAGGGTAGGTTTTGGAGGCTCCGGCGTCTCCCTTGGACTCGAAGTGATGCTCCTCATCAGACATGGCTGTTGTTGTCTCTGTTACGGCGATTGATTTGAAGGGTGAAGAAGACGAAGACGAAGACGAAGAAGCAGAATGAAGCCACCAAAACGTATGAGAGGGTGAGGGTTAGGCTATTTAGGGTTTTGTTGTTTTAGATTTATCTGTCAGTTGCTGCGTCAGATGGACGCTGATACTACTGGGCTTTGGCCCAACAAAAGATTCACCTCTTCCTTTTTTTACCAAAAATGTAAAAACAAGAAATACACAATCACTTTTCACTTGTTGGTAAAAATGGAAATAAAAATATAAGAGCATCTCTAGTGGTGAGATCTTATTTTGGTGTCTTAAACACTTTTGGTGGGTCCATACTGCCACATAGGATTTAAGACACTTATAAGATCTCACACATTTCGCTCCAATGGTTGAAATCTTATTTTACTTTTAGTTGGACCCATAATACACAATATATTTATATTATTTATTTCCACCTAATATTAAATTAAATTAAACTAATAATTCTATACAAACATAATTAGTAATTAAAAAATACATAATATTATTAAATATTAATTTAATAGGAAATACATAATTAAAGTTAAATATGATATTATTTAATTGAAAATGAAAGGAAATACATATTACTGAGAATTACTGAAAAATAAATGACAATACATTTTAAATAAAATACATAATATTATTTGGTTCATTGTTGGTTGTATGAGAGAGAAACAATATTATTTTACGAACCAGCCAAGACACCAAAATAAGATCTCAAGCCATGTCACCCCTCTCCAATGGGTGAGATTTTATAAAATCCAGATCTTATTTTAAAATCCAACTTTTAAATCCCCATTGGAGATGCTCTAAGTAGATGGTTGACAAAAAAAAGTTCAAAAAAGAAAATCAGATATTATTAGTCAATTATATGATTTAATTTACTTTATTTTAGTTGAATAGTAATTTTTCAAAATGTTTATAGTTTACCGACTGTTTTGACAATCAATAACCCACGACAAAAACATCAAAAGGCTGCCAAGTTATCGACTGTTGCGACAGTTAGTAATTTCAAAAATATTAAAATTACCGACGGTTTTGACCGTAAGTTACTGATGCCCAAAAGTCCACCACACTGAAAGTCTAAGTCATCAATAATTAGGTAGTCATTTCAAAATAAAAGTTGTTAGCAAGTTGATGGTAACTAATTTACACACAAAAATTATTTGTTGCTAAATTACCGATGATGATCAAGGGTGTACGTAGCAAAATTTTTTAAATCATGCTACCAAAGGTTAGACCGTCGGTAAAAGCGATATTTTTTTACGACCCGTCAAAATCTGCGTGTTTTCTTGTATGGATTCTTTCTTTTATTTTTCCATAATTTTTATTACTATATCATACATACAAAAATCTCATATTTCACAAAAGTGTTTATTTAAATAATTTAAAAATTAACTGTCAAGTATAATATTACTTTTAATGGTAAAAAAAAATATAAATTAAAATAAGTTAGATTTTGTTGCTTGATCAGAAAAATTCTCAACACATCCTGACTGTTTAGAAAAAAAAATCCCAACATTGTGTTATTATTCTGATATATAGCTAATCTTCTTGAAATTGCAATTATTCTCATATATAGGCTAATCTTCTTAAAATTGCAAGCCCAGAGGCAGCACTTATAGACACATCATAGTTAAAATGCAACATGTAACATGTATACTCTCATATAAATGGATAAGGCTATGCATACCATAAGTGATTTGAAGTTATACGACAGCACAATATAAAGCACCTCAAAATTGTTCCACCTGAATAGCTTCACGAAGCATTTCATAAGCATCTTTGGGCCTTGATTTCTTGACACCTGAGGCATTGAACCATACTTTATCTGACTTGTAACTCTCAACAACAACACTAGTGACCTTAACCCAAACCAGAACCTTGGTCTTCATTCCATCTGAAACAGTGAGCTTCCCCTTTGACAATGTCCCTTTCACACGATTTGCATATCTCACGATAGACGAGTCCTTGAAGCACACCTCACAAGGGGAAGACAAGTGCACGACCAACTTTCCTTTTGATTCATCAAATTCGTAGCATGTTATGTTGCGGGGGAACAGACCGGGTGGAAGGTTGTGCTCCCGAAGGAGATCTGGTAAGGGTTTTAGGGATTTGTTGCCTATTTAGAAAACACAACAAAAGAAACAAATTTAATTAGCTAGGATTATAGGCTATTCTGATGTAACTTGTTCATGAAAAAAAAACCCCACAACATAAGTAGGTAAGTCAAACAGAAATGCACTATGATTTTTTAGTAAAAGCGAAAATGATTCATTAAGTGTGGGGAGAGCCTCTTATATAGTCTTTCTTAATTACATTTATGGTAATGGAGTAAATTTTGTTATTACAATGATGTTGAAATTAGGCTCGGATGAGAGTGTAACTCGGCCCTTAACAACTCTTATGATAAAGTACTTGAGAGACCTACTAATGAAGTGAAGGGGATGAACCTTATCGTCCTTCTCCGTAGTCAGCTTGTCAACCGTCTAATGGGTACTTAGTCAACTTGTGGGTATTCGTGAAGTTAGTGAATTGGTTAGCCAAACACCTTAAGTCCATAACTTTTATTTGACTATATGTATCATCAACAGAGACTTCTTTATTGAATCAATCAAGTTCGACTCGGGTGCAGTGAAGGTAAAAAATCTCTCTATGCAATGATAAAGATCTAACTTTCGACCTTAGAGTTTCAAATTGTCTTATTTATTTAAACTGCTAACACGCATTGGGTAGGATATTTTTATCATTTTAAATGTAGATAGTTTCTATTATTCAAATAAATAAAGGAACACGAAATTTCAAACTTTTTTCTTTCCTTTTCCCCCTCTATCAAACAAATAAAAAAGTACTTTTTGTTCTCTTCATTTTCTTTTTACCCAATTTCTTTCAATATCCAAGGTGTCCACGTGGGAACTAGCCATGACACATGATTATGAAAATAGCAAGTACCTTTTAGCTTGTTGATGAAAAGTTTTGCCTTCACTTCAACACTATTTGAGAGAGACTGAAATCACAAGCACGGTATAAGCATTTTTGACATAAAACATATTAAAAAGTTTACACTGCGATAAATCACCTATGGAATGATATCAAATAGTTCAATCATTTAATTTCAGTACAGACTCATTGATTGCCCAAAAATTTCCCAAACAAACTAATTGAAGAAATTGAAGATCATGTTCTCTGTTTTTATCCTCTTCTCCTCATTGAAGATTCTTAGATCTAACCTGTGAGATAAGACATGCCATAAAGGAAAATATCCAACAATTGTCAAACGTGATGAAGAGGCGGAGAGGCCAACGATTGTTCCTTGAAGTTTGCAAACCATGTTGCTCAAGCGGTGGAGTTGCTATAAATATTGGCACCCTCAACCAGTTTTATCATCCATCAAACTTCAATTGTTAGAGAGAGCATAATATAGTGTCTCTTTGTGAGATTCTTCTCATGATTAGTGTTCTCCTTAAATTAAATTAGAGAGGTGTTGTAACAACTTTCATTTAGTGAAATTCTTTTCTACCGATGCCTGTGGTTTTTTTCTTATTTATTGAGAGTTTTTCACGCAAATATTATGAGTCAATTTCCTAATCTCCTTCATTTTATATTTTAGTTGTGTAATATTTATCCAGCTACTTTGATACCTATCAACAATAAGGTAAACATAACAATAACGGGCAGAGTGAATGCACACAGAGGCATGTAATAGCCTAATTTCTACATCATAATAGGTAAATCATGGTTTTCATATTCAAGTTTTCAAAAGGTATGAACATGAAAGTGCAAAAAAAAAGTTGCAACATGCAAGTATGTTGTAAGTGGTTACAAATCTTGTGCTCTAGCAATTTTTTATGAAGTAATTTACCCAAACTAAGTCAGTAGAAATCACAAATTCAAGATTTGAAGGTGGTCCTAGTCCTAGACAAATGAAAATGGAGTGATTATACGTGAATATCCGCTTTTTAGCGGAAAACCCACCCCCGCAATCGCGGGCTAAAAACCGCTATTAAAACTGTCCTCTTAAAAGCGGATGTCCTAATAACATTTTCCAAGAAAATTTTCAGACAGAGAAAATTAAAAAGGCTGAGAGAAATGCAGAGACATACTGATATGTCATCGGTTATGTTGGAAATCTCTTCCTTGGCTTTCTTGGAGATCCAAGAGCTTCCCAGTTTAGTGAGTGCTTTATCCATTTTCCTTCTGCTTTAGCTTTTCTCAGTTTCTCTTGCAGATAGAGAGGAAGATCGTGTTTAAACACTTAGAACAGTGTTCAGGATGAAGAACTTCAAATAAAAACTCAGATAAAAGTAGACGAACAAATGGAAAGCTGAAAATCACTGAAATTGAAAACAGCACTGTATTATACTCCAAAAATTTCTTCTTTATTTTGGATTACAAAGCCTAGAAGATAAAACTACATTACTTTTGGCTATGCTTTGATGGTTTTGGCTATGATACCTAATAAATTGATATGATGCATTATAGTTATCTTCTTAGCTTGACGTATAATCTAAACTAACAGCCATTTCTATGCATTTATGATTACAAGTGTTGTAGGTCGGTGATGTTTCACGTTCAATAGCTCCTTAGCATGAGATGTGATGTGAGGTTCACTATGACATGAAACATGACAAATAAACAATACACCGGCTTATATGTGTTTTTCCCTTTCCGGTTGAAAAGTCTGAGTGGAAATATGGCGAAGATAATATTTATATATATGAGAAAACAACTTTTTGGTTGAGTTAAGTCATCTAAATTATAATACTGTGTCGAAGTTTATCATAAATATGTTAAGTGGAGATGAACTGTGTATGGGTCATCAGTAGATATTCATTTATGCATATCTCATGCTCTAGCTGTCGACATGCTCTAGCTGTCGAGTTCGGGCGTGTAAAAGTGTGTTGAGAAGTTCCACATTGACTAAGGCCCCGTTTGGGAAAATAGCTTAATTAAGCGCTTATGACCATAAGCGCTTATGGCATAAGCACTTATTAATAAGCTCTTTTAATATATTTATTATAATGAATTGAAAATAAGTTATATATAAGCATAAGCTCTTTTTCATAAGCTACTCTGAATAGCTTATGAAAATAACCTCAAAACAGCTTATAGGTAGGTCATAAGCTATTTATATAAGCTCTCTCAATCGTTTGCATAGTTGCTTATGCTATAATATAAGCTCAAATAAGCTCTTTCAAACGGGGCCTAAAGGTATCAACAAGATATTCCTTATATATGGGATGGCAATAATCAACTCTTGAACTAATTTTTGAGTTGAATATTCCTCTAAAATTCTAATAACTACTTCTACCAAAATAGATTACCAACTAATTGTTGAAATTTCAAAATTGGTTAAATTAGAAGAAAGCCTTTGTACTAATACAAGGGAAATATTAAGGGTTAATTTGAAGATCAGACAAGATGATGGGGTCAAAATGTATAAGCAATAGCCAAATTGAAGTCCATTTGGTTTGTTAGGGGCATTTGGTAGAAGGTATCCAAAAACATTTTTAAAAACTTAATGTGGGAATGTTGTATTCCCGTGTTTGATAGAAGTTTTGTAAAAATATTCTTGGGTATAATTTATTTCTAGGAAAGTTTTTTACACACTTTGTCATTTTTCTATTCATAAGGTAAAAGATGGATATCTTATATTCACATGAAAATGAAAGTTCAATTTGAAAATAACTTCCTATTTCTACAATTCTATCACATGTTTTTCTATTTTGTTATTTTTGTAATATTTGAATTAAATAAAATTTAAATATTCTCAAGAATATAAAATAGCTATCAAACACATTTATACAATTTACCCAGGAATAAATTATACTTAGGAATATATATAGCCCTCCCGGGAATGCAATTTCATACCTTCTACCAAACATCCATCTAGACTAGAATGAGGTGACACGGGCTAATTGCTTATAAGTGGACTGGATTCGCTCTAGGTGATTTGGTCTTTTTGAGGCCCTTCGGCCGATCTCATCAAGAGAATATTAGGGTGACTTTTGAGCCTCAGTAATTTCAACTCACATTAATTGTATTTGAACCGTGTGAATTAGGGTTGAAGATATTTTCTTTTTAGCTTGTTACGCCCCTTAAATAACAATACTTGTTAGCCACGTAAAATGAGGAGATAGTTAGATTAGAGTTACAAAGTTCGCCTATTTGTTAGGGCCTTTGTAATTTCAATGTTCACTTTAATATACGAGATTGAGTTTGGAATTTCTCTCTCTAAGGTTCTTGACTTGGTCGTTGTATTCACAACGTGAATAGCATCATAGCTCAAGCTTCAAGTTAGTCCAAAGCCAAAGTGCTCAGGCCTATTTGAAATCTTACTCATGAGATTCATGGTCAAAGGTTCAAAGCACTCAAGCTCGAGAAACACCGGGAAGTTTGAAGGTGATCTCAAGGCAACAACATCAAGTTCTTTAGGTCAAGCCAAGTTTACCGCCTTCAAGTTCGCTCGAAGTCATGTCAACTAAGTTTGAAGCACACACGATCAAGAGCACTTGCCCACTTCTGTAATAGTTGGTGAATTCAAGACGCGATGGTGGGTTCGAGCTTCAATATTAGATTAAGTGTATGACATAGATTACAAAGTTATGTTTTGTTTAAATTTCATCAGTAGAACCTAGTTAGCAGCTACTTTTGTAAGTACTATGAATAGCACTTTGTAATTCGAGAATAGAATTAGACATCTAATTACTCGCAAGCTTTAAATGCCTCGGTCTACAAGTTTCATGACATGCCACGAGTGTCAAGTAAACAGATTTAGTGGCGGTAACCACCGCCGCCACAAAGTGGTGTGTCAAAACGTGGTCGCTCATTTCCAAATGTTGGTGCATCATTTCCGTTATTATTGTGTTCCGTCAGGGTTGAGGATACACGCAGAGATACCATGCCGTATACTCCAACAAGAATACAACATCTAACTAACAGATGATAAAAAGAAATAAAAAAAAAAAACTAGACGAGTATCTCCATGGGAATGAAGAATTTCAGAGGGCGATGGTGTTCCCTCATACTTAAGCTAGCATACACCAACTGTTTTTACCTTTACACTTGAAAATTCCGAGGTAGAAGAACCAAACAAGAATAATTCATCAAGGGCCATACTCCATGACAAGTTCACAGCATAGTGGCATCCGCAATGCAAAATCCAATGATACAACTTCCTAAACAAACCCTCCTTCATACGAAGTTTCATGTTTTTGTCTTCTTTCATCCTAATCTCCCTGCTTTTTTCTCTCCACTTCCCTCACAATCTTACATGCTCTCCCCAAAGATACAGGTACCAATTTATCTTCTCTGATATTAGTTCTTTCATTTTTTTAGATGTTTCCTCATGGCATATCTTTTATTTGATGTATTTTTTTATGACTTTTAAACAAATAACTGACTTTTACTTACCCATGATCTGTATATGAAAAATATATGGTTAAGTTCTATATTTGATATTCTCTTTACCATAATTTGATGGCATACATATGTGTCTAATTTAATTTCACTATTTTTTTGTCAATTTTCAGATTATAAAGTGGAGATTTTGGGGTACTTTGACTTTCTTGGGACACTGGTGGTGGTGCATACATTTTTTGTTTTGCAAAATCATGGGCAGTGAGATTGATACTAAGTCAATTGAACCGGTCCGGACTGCAGTCTCTCTTTTTGGAGATAAAGGTGATCACAAGAGGTATCAATCTACAAGAACTAAGGTAAGATAAGTAAGGAATGGAGTCCCTGAGTCAGAATCTTTAATTTCAACTGATAATAACTAATGTTAGAGTACCTTGAGTCAGTTTCAAATACAATCAATATATGCGGTATACAACCAACCAGGTGTTGATCTAGAGGTAAGCAAGTTAGTCTTTCATGAGGATGAAAACACATGTTCGAACCCCGAGAAAATCATTTGGTGGAAGGGACAACTGCAGTTTCCTGAACAGATGAGAACACTTGTCAAAGACCAGAAATATATATGCACTTACACTTTGTTAAGAGTTAAGGTTATGACTTAGAAGTATATTATTGAGAATATATAGGTCTATCTCATATTCTCATATGTACTTTGTACCAGAGACTACATCTTGCATATCATCTCATTACAATTTACCCCTTAATGCATGATCGTTTACCACGAGAAGAAGTAATTTTGGATAGAATTGATTCTCACAAAATTGATTATGGTAGAAATGAGTTAAAATTGATCTCATTTATGTTTGGATACATCTATTGTAAATTAAAGTGATTTTATAAAAACAAATGCCCTTGTGAGAACAGCTAAAATAACTTTCATGTGAACTCAAAAGCTTAGATTTTTCTTTATGCTTTGGCCTCAACATGATTTTGTTAGCTTTTCTAAGAATTTCACCCAAATATGTTCTTATGATGAAAAACCACATCAGAGAAGATTTGAAGTGTTTATATGAATGAGCAAGGTGAAACCAAACATATACTTAATCATTCTTTCTCATCATTGTTGATATACTTGTTTGCCAGAGTGATTGTGAAAAAGAGGTTGAGGAGTTGACAAAGGAATTGGCCAACTGCAAGGTACAATTAGAAGCAAAACAAGCTGCACACATGCAAGCACTTCTTAAGCAGGAGCACAACCAAAAGATGATTCAAGAGTTATCTACTTTGTTGAAGAAATCTGATATGGAAAGGAACAAATACATGAAAGAGTGCTCAGAGGGAAGAGCTTACAAAGATGAACTTGAATCCAAGATTAAAGAAGTGGCAAATCTGAACATGGAAACTGCAATGTTCCAGGACCAGCTTTCACATGTTTCAAGTGAATTGAAGTCCACACAAAGGGAACTGCTAAAGAAAGATACAGAGATTGCTGCTGCTAGAGATTCAGAACTGAAGGCTTTGATAAATGCAGAACATTTAGAAGCAGCATTAAAGATTGAAATGGCACAGAAAGAAGAATTAGTGAAGCAAGTAAAGGAGTCAAAACTTGCTGCTATTATAGCTGAGGAAGAGAAGCTTGTTATGTTGTCTGAGAGAGACCAAAAAATTGAGTCAGCAACAAAAGCTACTTCTCAATTACAACAACAGGTAGAAGATATGAAAGAGCATATAAAAATGCTTAAGCAAGATAATGAAGCACTCATTTTATCTGAGGATTCTGGTCCCAATGCCAGAAACAACTCAAACATTGACATCGAACTAAATGAAAGAAAAATCATGGATCAATCTGTCTACATTGAGACATTAGAAACAGAACTAAATCAATTGAAAAAAGAGCTTATGAGTGCAAAGGAAGAAATGAATGGATTGAATATTTCTGATGAATCACTGACAAATGAGTTGAAAGCAATCAAGAAGAGAGACATTGAAGCACAGGTGGAGATTTCACTGCTGAAATCTCAGCTTCAGGAGCATAGGTTTGCTTACAATAATGGATGCGATAATGACATTCAAACTGAGAAGGCAAATCAAGTTGAAAACCAGTTTGAACTATCATTCATGAAGAAGGAGCTTGAAAATGCTTCAGCTAAAATTGCTGAGTTGAGGGCGCGTGCCGAACAAGCTATCAGCAGAGCTGAGTTAGCAGAGAATGGTAAAGCAGCATTGGAGGAGAGAATAAGGAGACACAAGGAACAAAGGCTGAGAAGGAAAGCTGCTCTAAGTGCACTTAAGGAAGAATCTATTCCTACATCATTTAGTCCTTCCACTTCACATGGAACACCTGGATCATACCAGCCATTAGGTAAGGTTCTCAATATGAAGCTGTAAAAAGTTTAACTGATGACATGTTTACTTTATTAATCTACTATGTGAGTTTTGCCCCTTGTTAGTTACAAATAGTTTTGCTATTCCTGCAAATGTAGCAGGATCAGTGGTTTGGTCTATTTTGTATTGCATATATTAGTAAGTTATCTGAAAGAGACAGTGTATGTGAAAGAGCCATTTTATTTTCACTTCATTCAATGTTACACCCTCACTTACATAGTCAAAAGTAGAAAGCCTTAAGCAAGCGCTTAGCCCCATTTAGATAAAGCTTATCTTATAGTAGAAGCCTTTATATAAGTGTTTAGGAGAGGTTATATAGTTATTTTAAACTTGTTTTCATAAGTTATTTAAAATAAGTTATAAATAAAAGCTTATGTTTATGTATAACCTATTTTCAACTTATTTCAATAAATTACTCAAATTAGCTAATGAATAAGCACTTATATGATAAACATTTATGATCATAAGCGTTAAATAAGTTGTTTTCCCAATTTCACCCTTAAGGTTATGAAAATAGCTTATAACTTACATATTATCTAGACAAGATTCAAGAAATTAATAGAGAAAAACAAGGAAAATCTACGGTATCAAATCTATATGAAAATGGAAATTTCATAGTGCTCGGCCCGCACCAACAAGGCTCAACACAGTTGGTATATGGTTGAACTTCTTAACTATTTAGTCTAGGGTCCGATCCCAAGGCGGTGTGTATAAAAATTGATTTGTTTGTAGAGATTTACTCACTTAATGTGATCTACGTGACTCGAGGAGATTATTATAATAGTTGTCGGTAGTGAAAATACTTTAGGAAAAAAAGAAGTAAAAAAAAGTGCTCAGCTCTCCCAATATCTAATACCGTTTTTTCACTCACGCATTCCGCATTCCCCACATCACTATTTTAAATTTATAATTAATTAACCAATAAATTAATTGAATTAACGTAAAAAAATTATGCTCTGACTACTTATAAGCTGGGAAAATATGCTGAAATTTTAATATTTATGCATGATTTTGGTTAGTCTATGGTAACATTTTACATAGGCACAAATCTATTCATCTTTGTTTTTTTTTGTCAAAAATCTTTGTCTCAAAATACATATCCCAAAGGGCTTCCTTAGGCTATGAAGCCCATTTCATTCTGGTGGTTTAGAAACATAAGTATTAGTAATTTTTTTTATACATCGAAAAATTAAAGAAAACAACAAAAGCAAAGAAACTAAGGGCCCCGAGCGAGTCCCGCGATAGGATGGTTTTCAACTTCAAATCAGGGACGTAAATCGCTTGGTGACCGCCGGGTATAATTATTATTATTAGTACTGAAACATGGTTTAGTTGGCCCAATAACAAAAAATAAATAAATGAGAATTGTTATTTCACACGACACATTGTTAGATGACACGACATTTACGAAAGAGCTATTTTACTCATAACATTTGAGCTAATGTAGATTTTCAGTTTCCAAGTTTAAGCGCTGACAGAGCTAATTTCCATGTTGTCTCGTTTTTATTTTATTTTTGGAGATAATATAGATTAATGTAGAGCTTCACCAACGTGACTAAAAAAACATAGTACGAGTTTAGGAAGAACATGTAAGATATAAAAATAATCAGTAAATATATAAATAATGACATTTATAGTTTATGATGATAAAATACCGTCACAAATTATATAATTTATTGAAAATGCCACAAATCATATGTGTTCCATGTTTATCACTATTTATTTATTGAGTGGTTAACGTTGTAGAAGATATTTTCTGCAATTTCTATATTATTTATATTAGCAAGTCAGAGAGACAAGTCTTAAGTCCCCATTTAAAAGTAAGAAAGGCAAAACATACCTTCCTGCCTTAGCAAGTAAATGGACGGCATGGATTTTGGGTTTTAAATTCCCACTTTTCCAGAAGCGTGTGCTGGCTGGTCAATTGCTACAAATAATACACCAATTTATGCGTTCATTATTTTATCTCGTTATATGGTTAGAAATTATAAAAATAATGTTTTGTTCACAATTGTAAATTGTACTTAGTACACTAGAAAGAGATAAAAAGAAAAATTTATGATATAAAACAATGAAAGATAGAAAAAAAAAATGAAAATGAGATAAAAAAATAGAATGTAAATGATTAAAAAATCAAATTAGAATTGTCCAAAAATATTTTTCTATTTACTTATTATAGGCGCCACTAATTTTAATTTTATGTTTCCATTTTCTAGAAGGGAAGAATTACTTTTTTTTTTTTGCAAAAGTTACTTTTTGTAATCTCTTTCATAAGCACGTATTCTCACAATAGTATAAGAAGTTTCCGAGTTTTCAAACAAATGATTTGTTCTGAACAAAATTAATAATTATTCATTCCAACAAGGAGAAAAAAGTTTAATATAGATGATATATTATTTTAGTTTTAAGGTACACCGCAATCTACTATTATCATGAGATTAATTCCCTCAATAATTAAAAATCACATTAAATAATGTTTTCAAGTAAAGATAACATTAAATAGTTAAATGATGGTATCACAAAAAGGAAAATATAAATTCCAACTTGAGTCCTTGGTTGCCTTGGTATCTATCAATCCAAATGATGTCTATCACACGCTAAAGATGGGACATGGTTTCAAAAAAAATCAAATGGACGTGTAAGCAGGTTTTGTTTGATTTGCAAGGTCAACAATTTAATGCATTAAATATCATCTACACGTGTGCGGATAAGAGACTTACTCCAATCAAATGCATCTGTCTTATTTTGCATCAGATTGGACCCCAAGCCCAAGGTAAAGACGTAAAGTACATATTTTTTCTCATTTTCTTTTTTTTTTTGTTACATTTTTCTCATTTTCTCAACTATTATTATATATTTAGTTACCAATATTTTTTCTTTCTTCCAATTTTCTTCAACCTTCTCCTTCTTTCAGAAATAAAACTTCAAGCCTTCTGATCTTTATATGGTAAATATAGGCCGAATGCTCTTGTGGTTATAGCGATTTCTATAATAGAGTTTTTGCAGAGTACAATATGAGATATACTTATAAAATATAGGCTAAATAGTCATTTTGGTCCCTCACGTTTCACAATTTTTCATTTGTGGTCCCTCTTGCAATTTATTAGCATCCAGAGTCCCTTAACCTTTGAAGATTTTGCATTTTTAGTTTTCCATCCAATTCCATTAAAAATTTAACGGTTTTTGAAAAAAAAAATTAATAAAAAAAAATCTAGAAAATTCATCCAATTCTTCATCATATTCATCAATCTTCATCTTCTTCACCAACATCTTCATCATCTTACCTAGAAAAAAAATCAAAAAACATACATATTCATCTTCTTAACATTATACCTTCCATCTTCATCTCTAACATCATTCCATAAACATTTAACATTCTGAAAAATCCATAATTTTTCATCTTCGTGGCGGATTATTATTTGGTCATTATGGATTATGTACGGTCTACACACCATTGAGTGTCTCCCAACATTTTATTTTCCAGCATCAACATACATACAAAAAAAAACTCCAGATTCTTTTAACTGCTACTGGACCAAGCAAACGGGTAGCAAGGAAATTAGATAAGAAGTTCTGCTGCATAACTTAACTGTGGTTGATGAAGGATGCAACTTGGTTAAACAAGGAGATAGCGTTGTCGCAGTTTGGGTTGAAGAGATGAAACACATGTTCTTCTCCTTTTGCTTCCACCACCTCCACAGTCCCTTGCCACCCACTCTTCTCCAACAACTCCTTATAATACCAACCACTGTCCTTCAACACATCATTCTCAACAACACAAAGCAGCACTCTCTTACAACCAAGCCTCCTAGAATTCGGATCCTTATCCGGATTCAACAACGGGTCATCAGATCCAGTGGTAGCTGGGCACGTAAAACGCCACCAATTCTCCAAAAACACTACCTATTCCGATTTCTCTGCCTCAGATCCAATTCGCTCCACGCCCCAAAAGAATGAATGCACCAACACAATCCCTTCAAGGTTGATACCCGGAAGAAGCCCCTCTGTTCCGACCCGAAGACCCATGTGGTGTGCCATTGTACCCCCTGCACTGTCCCCTGAGAAGAACACCTTCCCAAAATCGGCGTGGCGGTTGAGCCACTCATCAGGGCCGTTTCTGCCGAAATGGGAAGCGACCCATTTGAGCGCAGTCCATGAATCTTCGAAAGCGATGGGAACAGGGTGCTCTGGTGCTCTTCGGTAGTGCACAGACACAGCAATTACATGAGCCTGAGAAACAACAGTGTTGAGGAATTTGTACAGGGAGGAAGGGGCAGGGGCGGGGGCGGCTTCGCGAATCGGAGCAATGGAGGCCGAGTGTTGGTGGTGGTGATCGCTTGGGTGGTGGTGCTGAGTGTTTGGGAGAGGGTTTGGGTTTTGGTTGTGGCTGCTAGGGTTTGTGATTGTGGGAGAAGGGAAGGTTTGATGAAGGAGATGTGAATTTTAGGGTTTGTGATTTCTGGAAAACATGAATTTTATTTTTTTTAATTAATTTTAAAGGAATATTCCGTTAAATCTTTAACGAAATTGGATGGAAAACTAGAAATGCAAAATCTTCAAAGGTTAAGGGACTCTGGGTGCTAATAAATTGAAAGAGGGACCACAAATGTAAAATCGTGAAACGTGAGGGACCAAAATGGCTATTTAGCCTAAAATATATTATGAGACTCAAATCAGATTTTAGATTGGAGAGCGAATCTCAAAGTCTTAGAAGATTAATATTGAGGTAGAAAATAATCAAACATATATTTAAAGGCATTGCAAGACTTGCAATTGAGTCGATGAGCCTTAATAAAGTATTTGTGGAAGACTTCTGAAATAATGGTTACAATTGGGTAACCTTCCAATTTGTGTTGGTTTTGTTCGACTTCACTAAATGTGGAATGAGAGAAATCTTCAGTTTGGTCATCCCGATCGGCCCGCGTGGTATTCATCACTTAATTGTGAAATTTTTGGGTCGTCCGAGATAATAATGGACCTTTGTGACAATTTAGCCAAGCCAGAACATTTATCTTTTTATTTCTCTCTTGCTTTCTCATCATATTTCTCACTTACCTCTATTTTATTTTATCTCTCACAAGGTGGAGGTAGCAGAGTCCATCAGTCAATTTCGAGCCTTAAGTCGAGCTCATCATTTCTTTCGGAATTGATTGCGTCTTCAATTTGGTTTGATTTCAGGTTATATGCCTTGCGGGTGAAACATATAGGTTGGAATGAAACTAGATGAAATGAGGAGAAAAGAAGGTTAATAGAAATAAATTCAAAAAATGGTTGCAAAAAACTACATATTCACAAGAAGATTCTTCAAGAAAATACAAAAATAACAAAACAAGATAAAAACATAAACACAATTACCACCAAGAACCCACAAGGCATCGCATGCCTCCCTTAACAACCATCCTCACTAGATGGAGGGTAGATTTTAAGTGTGAATTAATTATTTTCCATATTTTGAGCTAGGGATGGGATGGGATGGGGTGATGGACAACCCTTGGTCTAAATTTTTGTTCACGTGAGCCAACCAAGTGTGAAAGAAGGAAATAACGGGGATGTTGATGTTCTTGTACCAACCTAGTGTGGATTTGACCAAAACAAATGTAGAGTGCGTTATTCTAATATAATAACTTCGACTCTTTCTAAACTCTTATATTATATATTACTATATTTAAATTCTCGTTATTAAATATCAGAGCTTCTATTAATTTAATGTTATCTATTATTAATCTCTTAGTTTATTTTTTTCACCCCTTTTAATTAAGTACTATTGTTTAGTTAAATTTAGTCAACGATAAGTAATATTTGAATTAATTTTCAATATATCATAATGATACATTAGAGTTCAGAAATTAATTAAAATACACCTCATAGTCATATCAATTTACTAGAGACAAGCGATAGTGTATCTTAATCTATGTAATTTATATCATTATTTCTTCACAATTTAAAAAGTCTCGTCTTCATAATTTATGCATATTTCTTTTGTAATTTTAAATATTATATATATATATATATATATATATATATATTTCAAAATTAACCAATTATCGCGTAAACCAGTTGGTACAAGATTGATTAGGATTACATGTACAGGGGTGGAAGATATATCATTCAAGTTATATATGTTAACATTCATTTAAGAGAAAGTAATATAGTTAACTATGCTGGGGAGACATGTGAGAGCTAATGGGTCCAGAAAACAATACACTTAAAGAACTTGAAAATATGCCTTTAGCCAAGACCATAAGGTATTAGGTTTATGAGTCGTTACCATGGTTATATCAACCATAAATTTTAATACCACTTGTTGGGGAGATAAGAGAGCTCATGGGCTGCGGAAACAACACGTGTGGGACTTCAGTTTCAAGAGAATTTGACGCCACATCATTACCCAAAGTTTTAAGGTATTAGGTTTAAGAATCACATTTCTTATAAAGTCTTCACCTCACCCCTATTTAACTATGACTTCAACTCCACACTTAAATTCTCAACATATTATGAACACGTTTTGCTTTGTCCCACAAAACCAAGTAAGAAATGACTTTGTGGGAATGATGGTACCGCTATTTGAACCCTCGTGCTCTATATTACCAATCGATAGATGCATTTAGTGGTAGTTTTTAACTGTCACAAACCGTATTTTTAAAAAATGCATTCTAGAAATTAAAACTCAGAATAATTTTTTATCAGTTTAATTACACATTAGTGTCAGTTTAAGCAAAACATACGTATGTCGAATATATTTCTACACTGTGTAGGTTCAAAAATCATTTTTTTGGGGAATAACTAGCATGTCCATATCATTAACTTTTTAGTCTCATCTAATGCAAAATTTAAAATATTACACTGTGACAATAAACAAATTTCTAATCATTTCACAAATAGTGATAACATATATATATAGTAGTTTGACTTGATTTAGTTTTTTGTCAAAGAAAACTATGGCAAGACGATCTCAACAGAAACAATATAATAAAAATAAAAATCCAACATATATATCACCAACAATCTAACATCCATAACATCAGATTTCATATAATTCCCCACAATTTTTAGGCATTATTCTCACTCTATTGCTGCAAATATATATAAATAAACTTTGCCGTGAAGCCGAATTCAAGATTGTGATGGAGGCCGGCACGGTTGTCTTATTACTCTCTACCCACCAACCATTAAATGTTAGTTGGTCTTTGTTCAACGATAGACACATGCATTGTCAAATTTGAATTTCTCTAACTTCTTAAAAGGGACTCTCTGAAAATGATCATATTAATAATGTGTTTAATTAACGTAATGATTTGTTGGACCACACCACACCACACCCACGGGGAAGGACAGATTCTCTTCTTAGCTTAATTAGGCACTAAACAAATGAAACAAATTAGCAAACAGCTCTGAAGGAGACATCAATTTCTTTCAACTTCAAATTGAATTGATAAAAATAAACACAGTAAACATAAAAGAAAAGAAAAAAACTTAAGCACACGTACGGCTTACTGAATCCATTCCACTTTCTGTGAAAAAAAAGTCAAGATAAATATGTGGATTACTAAAATGTAATTGTGTTTTGTTAATTAATGCCACCTTAACTTGTTGTGAAAGGCAATTAAGAAATCCTCATTTATAATATAACTTTGGGAAGCTTAAAAATGCTGTTTGTAATTTAAACAGCAAGAATACCCCCTCTCTCTTAGTCAATAGGATACTGCTAATCGTACTGTTATTGCTATGTCATTGATATGTCATGTGTTTGACTAGTCAAATTTAAGTCTTGTCAATTACTAATTGTAGTCCTTTGAACTTTTGTAATTTTTATTTTATACTCAACATTATTTATATTGTTTATTTATTTTATAATTTAGAAAACATAAATATATTTTAACGATGAAGCACGATGCAGGGAGGAGGGAGGAGGAAAAGACGAATTAGGTTATTTTGTCCAAATCAAAATGTTAATACTTAATTTCAATTAAATTAAAAATCAATTTGAAAATTAGAAAATAAACATTTTGTGAAAAAAAAGATTATATTGTTTATTTATTTTATAATTTATAAAACATAAATATATTTTAATGATGGAGCACGATGCATGGAAGAGGGAGGAGGAAAAGAGGAATTAGGTTATTTTGCCCAAATCAAAATGTTAATAGTTAATTTCAATTAAATTAAAAATCAATTTGAAAGGAGGAAATAAATCGGAAAAGAAAAAGATTTTTATTATAGGATAAAATTAATAATAAAAATAGTGAAGGACTAAATTATGAATCTTATAAATAGTTGAATGACTAAATCATGTATCTTATAAGTTTAGATGACATGACACTATCTTACTATGACATGACACTTTCTTATGATATTATTGGTAGTTGCTCAGGGGGGCATCTTAACCCCCTCTCATAAAACAACATTTTAAAGTTTTCCTATAACTTTTAGGATTGAATTAGGGTTCAAACATCATTACTCGAAAATACTACTTGATTACCAACGGAAAATTAGCGATAGCCTAGCGGTCGCAAAATCTCGTTGTTGCCGACAACCTAACATATTATTTTTAAATAAAAATTAATAAAAAGCATTATCGATTGGTGGCAAGTTATATTCTTTTTTGCCGATAAATTGTGGTCAAATTACTAACTACTAGTTTGTCGGTAATTCAGAGATACCGCCTAGTTATCGATGGTCATGACCGTCGATAATATGATGACCTTTTCAAATTCTAGCTGTTAATTATTAATGCCCAAATCCGAGGGAAATGAAGCGGTATTTTCAAATTACTAATGATTTAACGATCACACATTAATGAGACTGTTGGTAGTGGCAGAGGTAGGAATTTGAGATTGAGAGCCAAAATCAAAGAGGAGGCCAAGATAAAATAATATAACATGCATACAAAGATGGTAGGCTATTTTTTCAACTCACATACATATGTACCACATGTAAAAAAACAAAAATTAAGAAGCTTGGGGGTGGGGGTGGGGGTGTGGAGCATGGCTCCCTCCGCCACTGACCATTGGGGTATCGATGGTAGTATGGCTGTTAGTAATCTGAATTTCTTCACTACTACCAATGACTAAGCCTAGTGGTAAGTTATATATAGGCGTTCAAATAATGTCATTTTCACGCTTCTTCTTCTTATTTCTTTCTTCTTAGCATATATTTTACTCTTCTTGTTACATTGAGTCATTCATTTTGAAATTTTGTCAGTTTCTAATTCATTCTTCCATTAATTTTGTTATTTCAGTTTTATAATATCTGTTTTCTTACTTTTTACCTGATTGTTTGCAGTTTCAGTGCATGTGGTTCCTCGATGTTGCATATCTATTATTCTACCGTCACTCAGGTTGGTAGTCGATATTTATTTTTTAATTATGTATTTTTTATGGTATGTTTATGAATATTGAGCATGCTTCTTAGTTGTATGCAATTAGGAATAATAAGCATGTATGAAATTAGGATTATTGAACCTGCTCTATAACTAGAAATATATGAAATTAGGAAGGCTTCAGTGTGTTTTTAGTCATAGGAAACATAGCAAATGTTGTTTTTGGTCCATGAAAATATACATTTTTTTTTTAATTCATACCATTAACTTTTGACTATGTTGCACACATAATGGACACACTCATCTATTATGGATTTTTTTAATCTGATATGGTATTAACATATCACAAAACTTGACGTGTTGCACAATCTGATTAGAGTTTCATGCAGTTCTTACTTGCACATCCACCGTGACACTAAAATATGTTGTTGAGTGGGACCCACAATGTCAAATTTAATAAAATATATTAAGTATGAAGAATACGTCCCGTTACGTGAGAAACAAAATTTAATAGTATAGAAAAAAAAAACAATGTATATTTCCAAAAATTAAAAATTAGGAAATATTTTTTCAAAAACTAAAATCAACTATATTTGCAATTACTTAAGACATATTTAAGGCAATTAGGAATATTGACAGGCACAACATTTTGGTTTCATGGTGTGGTATGGTTCGAGGTTTCTTTCACTCGTTCGCTTCTAGTATTTGCCTTCAAGAACAGGATATTTTGATCACAATCCAAAATAACATTCACGATTACACCATCGTTAACCACGTCTTCTTTGAATTTGATCCAAGTACAAGAGTCTAAAACCGCGGCGTTCTTAGTTCCTCGCTAACCTCAATCCTCCTCAGACCCATTATATTGTCTACTTTTCCACGCAACTCACCACAAAGCCATTCACTGCTGCTCAACTGAGAAAACGGCGCCGTCACTTTCATCTACCTACCTTTAACCATCATCCCTTTAACTCTCCTTAAGCATGGGTTATTGTGACTAATCTTCTCACCCCAGCGGCTTGTGATGTTCGCACTAAGAAGTAAATAGTAAATGACTAACCATAAAATGCATTTTATTCGCATGGATGGGGATCAAATCCGACCACATAATTAAGGAACGAAGTGAGCTAACCATTACGCTACACCCAGAAAAAAGAGTTGCATAAACCATGTTCTCCGCATTATTATTCTGTTAAAAGTCTCAGGTCAAACTCAATCCCACCGTGGTGGCCAATCTTCCCAACCGGTCAGCAAGGACGGCTCGACCACTCACCATTGGTTCCAAATGTGAGAGCTTCTTTATGCCTTTCCCTCTGAATTAATCAATAAACTAATGCTCCAACATTAGAAGAAGCATAAAAAAATTCAGACAAAATAACATCAAACCAACAAGCCCTTCTTAAATTAATCATACCAAGTTATTCCTCAACACATACCAACAACAAAACATAACATGGCAAGGAACTACACATCCCAATAGATTCTTCAACTTCAACCTCCTCATGTTTCTGAGTTACTCTTATTCTATTCTGGGAATCATCATTAGCATTAAAATTTTGCTCAGTAAAGAAAAACAAGTCAAGGAGCATAAGGAGTCCTAACAGAAACTTAAATGTCAGAGCAGGAAACACAATCCTGTGGTGGTGGCTTCCTATTACTCATTTCCTTGATCCTTCTTTCAGGTACTTACTCAAAATCCTCACTTTTTTAATCAAGAGTGAAGAACCTCTTAGTTTCTGTGTATAATTGTTTTCCTCAATGATCATTGTGAATGTTTGGTAATTCTGTTATATATAAACAACTTGTGTTTGTTGTGTGTTGACAATTTGATTCTTCCAGGTACAGTTGTTGCTGGGTACTCTTTGGACACAGACAAACAGGTTCTGTTGAAGCTGAAAAAGTACCTAGATAACAGAACTCTTGCAGATCAAGGAGGTTACATATATTGGAACACCACCACCTCCAACCCTTGTGAATGGCAAGGAATCAGGTGCAGCAGGGCGAGGAGGGTGGTTGGTGTAGACCTCTCCGGCGGCGACATCACCGGAGAGATATTCGGGAACTTCTCGGAGCTAACAGAACTCACACACCTTGATCTCTCTCATAACACGCTCTTTGGAGGGATTCCTGAGGATTTGAGGCGCTGCAACAAGCTGGTTCATCTCAACCTTTCTCATAATATTCTTGATGGGGTGCTGAATTTGACCGGGTTCACAGGATTGGGAACACTGGACTTGTCCATGAATAGGTTTCAAGGGGAATTTGAGTTGAATTTCAATTTCTCTGCCATTTGTGACTATTTAGTCACTTTGAATGTCTCAGGTAATAACTTAACTGGTGGGGTTGGTGAAGGATTTGATCAGTGTCACAAGCTGCAGTACTTGGATTTGAGCACCAATAATCTTAGCGGAGTTATGTGGATGGGATTCGCGAGGCTCAGAGAGTTCTCTGTTGCGGAGAATCATCTCACCGGGACCGTTCCTTCAGAAGCTTTTCCGTCGAATTGTAGCCTTGAACAACTAGACCTTTCTCAGAATGGGTTTGTTGGTGAGGCTCCAAAAGGGCTTGCTAATTGCAAGAATTTAACCATTCTGAATCTTTCTAGCAACAATTTTACTGGTGGCATTCCCCTTGAAATGGGATCTATTTCAGGCCTCCAAGGATTGTACTTGGGGGGGAACAACTTCTCAAGAGATATTCCAAAGACCCTTCTGAACTTGAGCAATTTGGTTTTCTTGGATTTGAGCAGAAACAGATTTGGTGGGGACATACAAGAGATATTTGGGCAATTCAAGCAGGTTAGCTTTCTTCTACTGCACTCCAATTCCTACACTGGAGGATTGAGATCATCAGGAATTCTTACCTTGCCCAAACTTGAGAGGTTAGAGCTAAGCTTCAATAACTTTTCAGGTCCATTACCTGATGAAATATCTCAGATGAAAAATCTGAAATTTTTAATGTTATCACAGAACCAATTCAATGGCTCTATTCCACCTGAATTTGGAAACATGACTCACCTGCAAGCACTTGACCTTTCCTTCAACAATCTGAGTGGGGTAATACCACCAAGCCTTGGAAAGTTAAACTCCCTTTTATGGTTGATGCTTGCAGGCAACTCATTAACTGGAGGAATCCCTCCAGAGTTGGGAAACTGCACAAGCCTGTTGTGGTTAAACCTTGCTAACAATAGGCTCTCTGGGAAATTTCCTCCTGAATTGTCCAACATTGGAAGGAACGCAATGATCACATTTGAATCAAATCGACGAAATGATCGAATGGTTGCTGGCTCTGGTGAGTGTTTGGCAATGAAGAGATGGATACCTGCAGATTACCCTCCATTCAGCTTTGTGTATGACATCTTGACAAGGAAGAATTGTAGAGGTCTTTGGGACAAGTTGCTCAAAGGATATGGCATTTTCCCCTTTTGCACTCCAGGGTCCTCCTTTCAGACAGCTCAGATATCAGGTTATGTTCAGTTAATGGGTAACCAGCTCAGTGGTGAAATCCCTTCAGAGATTGGCGCAATGGTGAACTTCAGCATGCTGCACTTGGGATTCAACAATTTTTCTGGGGAACTCCCTCCAGAGTTGGGAGGTATTCCACTTGTGGTCTTGAACATGACCAGAAACAAGTTTTCAGGTGAAATCCCTTCAGAAATTGGCAACATGAGATGCATGCAGATGCTGGATTTGTCTTTCAACAATTTCTCTAGGACTTTTCCCACAAGTTTGATCAAATTGGCTCAGCTTAACAAGTTCAACATCTCCTACAACCCCTTCATATCTGGTCCGGTCCCGTCAACCGGACAATTTGTTACTTTTGATAAATATTCATACATAGGAGACCCCCTCTTGATCCTTCCCCGTTTCATTGAAAACACCACAAATAACAGAAACACAACCATTCAAAAAGACCAAAAAAAGCAAACAAAGTTGTCTGTGTTTCTGGTGTTTGTAGCCATAACACTTATTTTCATGGTGTTTGGCCTTCTTACTATTATAGTTTGTGTAATGGTCAAAAGTCCATCAAATGAACCAGGATACCTGTTGAAGGAAACAAGAGATTGGCATGATTCTACTCATTCCATCAGCTCAGGATCCTCACCATGGTTGTCTGATACAGTTAAGGTGATACGGTTGAACAAGACAGTTTTCACCTATGATGACATTTTGAAAGCAACAGGAAGCTTCTCAGAGAGAAGAATCGTAGGAAAAGGAGGGTTTGGGACAGTGTACAGAGGAGTGTTTCCAGATGGGAAAGAAGTTGCAGTGAAGAAACTTCAAAGGGAAGGACTTGAAGGTGAAAAGGAGTTCAAAGCTGAAATGGAGGTCTTAAGTGGACATGGTTTTGGTTGGCCTCATCCAAACCTGGTCACACTTTATGGTTGGTGCCTAAATGGTTCAGAGAAGATACTTGTGTATGAGTACATCAAAGGTGGAAGCTTGGAGGATCTAGTAACTGAAAGAACACATTTTTCATGGAAAAGGAGGCTGGAAGTAGCAACTGATGTGGCTAGAGCACTAGTCTATTTACACCATGAATGCTACCCTTCAATTGTGCATAGAGATGTTAAAGCTAGCAATGTGCTGCTAGAGAAAGATGGGAAGGCCAAAGTTACAGACTTTGGGCTTGCAAGAGTGGTTGATGCAGGGGACAGCCATGTGAGCACCATGGTGGCTGGGACAGTGGGTTATGTTGCGCCAGAATATGGACAGACGTGGCAAGCCACCACCAAAGGAGATGTTTACAGTTTTGGGGTACTAGTCATGGAGCTTGCGACTGCGAGGCGCGCGGTGGATGGAGGGGAGGAGTGTTTGGTGGAGTGGGCTAGGCGGGTGACGCGTTATGGGTCGAGCCGCCGCTCTGTGCCGGTTTTGCTCATGGGTTCTGGGCTAGTTGGTGGGGTGGAGGAGATGGGTGAGTTGCTGAGAATTGGTGTGAAGTGCACTAATGAGGTCCCTCATGCTAGGCCTAACATGAAGGAGGTTCTGGCTATGTTGATCAAGATATCTAACCTCAAGGGAGACTCAAATTATGGACATCTTCTTTAGTCATTAATTTCACTCATTTGTGTTTAGGAAATTGAAGGGTCTGAGAAAAAATGTGCATAGTTTACACAGAAAAATAATAATAATTTCATGAATAGATGATTCTTCTATTGTATACAGGAAATTCATCCATTTATATGTGGAGATAGTTGCTCAATTTTGTTTTGCAACATTTATTCTTCCTGATTCTATTTTTGTCTTAAATAATCACTTCAAGAGCAAACAAGTTAGAATGATATTCAGTAGAATACCTCAAGAGCCCTGCTTCTCCAACTAAACATGTGCACAAAAATTCACTAAGATTTACAAAACTACTTCTGTAAAGCATAAAAAGGCTATTCTGGTTTGATTTGATGACATGTATCATACTATCATAAAAAATTGTTTGGTCTCAAAGTACTTCTAATGTTGAATATCTACCAAAATTCTGCTCTTGTGCTTAAATTAGGTCCAATCTTCAGCTTCAAATTTAAGCCTAGTTTGCCAGGAATAAAGCATGAAATAGCTTATAAGATGTCTTATGCTGCATAAGACACACAGAAACAGCTTATTTTGCTTAAACTTGTAAGTTTCAGGCTCAGTCATTAAACCATTTACTATTTATCAAAATTGATGAAAAAATTAGTGTAAGATATATTTTTATGGAGCATTATATATCATTTGACATGAGAAATAATGCGAGAATTGATGTCTATTATCAGCTGGGCCTAGCCATCATCACTGGTCTTCATTCAGATGACTTTGTCTGTTATTTTCTTCATCAAATATATCTGACATCATATATATATCTTTATAAGAACCGACACCAATACATGCATTGTTGTGGTTGTGGACTTGTGGTGTATACTTTTAAAAAAAATTCAAAGGCAATTCCAATGCGCATTTCCATTCAAAGACAAGCATAGCAGGCATTGGCTATGCTGTAATGCCCTGCCCCCCACTTTTTTTAATGGCTGAATGGTGTTATTTGCAACTCTAATCCAATAAATCAAAATATATACAAAGAATGCTAATTGTCACGAAAATTTTGCCCCAAACAAGTATGTTTAAAAGAAGGATGTGAAACACCAGTTCCAAACATCACAGTTAATTGTCTTTTAATTTTTTGGTCAAAATCCTTGTCGTGTCTGAGTTTGTAGCCAATTGAATTGTTAATGATATGAGTGGCTGAGAAGATGTATACATGTCAGCACAGGCAGTCACGCACAAACATTTATAGATGCATGATCTAGAAATTTTAACTTGTGGGGCAGCATATACATATAAATTCATAACATTAAAAGTATATATATATTGTTATTAAAATATTTAATTTATATCATTATTATTTTTTATCGAAAATATTATACAACTTTTATTCTCAATACTATTAAGAAGCTAGGTAAGACTATGAGAACTTTCATCTACTCTCATATCTGTCATGTGCGAGTGAGTGGAATGAATGTAAACTCATATTTTTCCAAAATACAAAACCATGGGAGCAATTATTATTTTGTGGACGCAATTACTTACTCAAAATTCTAAAAATACAGTGTATATGTGGTATATTGTTGTGAAAAATTAAAAACATTGTAGGGACACTTGCCCCCTCACCCCAATGTACATCCGTCCCTCGGTGCATGCCACCTTCAAAGCATATATATACACGCATGAGCACCTTCCCTCATTATTTTCAAGCAATTTTTTTTTTCTATTATGGGATGCTTTGTTAACTTGTTGTAAAAAGGGTTGGCTAAATGACTCCATGATTAATTGGGGTCATTTAACTCCAGGTTCATATGGACAATAATATTGTACGATAATTAAAGTTAAAAAATAATATGAAAATAAATAAAATAAATGGCACAATCTTATTGGTCCATGTAGACATGGGGTTGAATGACCCCAATTAATCATGGGGTCATTTAGCCAACCCCGTTGAAAATATAATTTACTTATATGTTATTATGACAATATTGTTAAATCATTTTGCATTCATTACCATAGGGTTTGTTTTCAACTTTTGTTTTTCAATAGTAAATTTGAAAACAAAATGTGTTCGACAAAAATGACGTTTAAATGAGTTTTTACTCAATTTTAAAATAGCTTAATTTTTAAAACCGCACAATATAATTTTGTGATTATGGTTTTTAGTTTCAATAATATATAACATGAGCACCACCACCTTCCATACACTTCATTTTCTCTATAAATTTTTATGTTAATATGATATCATATCATATATTACATTTATTACTTTGTCTCTTATGTTTTTAGTTCTCTAGTTTTCTACATAAATCTTTCATGTCCTACATATATGCTATGGCCTATTTAGCTATATTCGCAGAATGGACACAAAGCATTAAAAAACACAAATGCATTATCCTCATGTACAACATGACAACCCATCATGATGAATTTTATCTTGATAATTCCAGGGTAGGTTAGATGTTGCATGTTACCCCTATTAGAATCGTAATCTTTAGGATCATAAGCCATGGCAGTAGCTGAAGATATTTGTTTGTCCATATTGAATCCATGCGCGATAAAACAAATTAAAGGATATATGTAGGATAGGATCTTCAGATATAAAAAATTTAAGAACCATATCAAACTTGACAGGAAAAAAAAAGGATTCTTTTAAGAAAATTAACACAAGTGCTAGAGTCTATATAGAAAAGAAGCATGTGCATATATAGGAGAGTGTGATAGTCATGGAAATCCAATTTGGACTAAAAGTTCAGGTGTGTAAGTAAGTGATTTCAAGTCAGGATATAAAGATGGAGACATGATAAATGTTATCCAGCAAAACCACTCAAGTGCTCCTCCACTACACAACTAGTGCATGGATATATTAGTTAGAAGAACAAAAGAATGAGAATCCTATCAAATTTTTCACACTCTATCTTTGAACCCCACTCCACACTCAATTTGTCTATAAATTGAACATGCACAAAGCCTTTGGATGAAGTAAGAGATGGAGTCCTCTAATGGATTTGGTAGTGCAAGAGATGTCTCTCTTCATGAACTCAGCAAAAGGCTTGCTGAGTTTGCTGAAGTTAGAGGATGGGATCAATATCACAGTCCAAGAAATCTTCTTTTAGCTCTTGTAATTAATCAAATCAAACCCCATCTATATGCCTAAATAGACATTAATTGAAATTTATTAAATGCTTTATAGTTCATTTTTTTCCCTTTATTATATATAGTTAATGAATTGAACATATTTATCTGCTCTATTACACTATATATGCAGGTTGGGGAAGTGGGAGAGTTATCTGAGATCTTCCAGTGGAAAGGAGAAGTTGCAAAGGGATTACCAAATTGGAGTTGTGATGAAAAGGAGCACTTAGAGGAAGAGCTTTCAGATGTTTTGCTGTATCTAGTTCAACTTGCTGATGTTTGTGGATTAGATCTTGGACAAGCAGCTCTTGCAAAAATAGTGAAAAATGCTCAGAAATACCCTGTTACTAATCATCATCACACAGCCACTTCCAACTTCAACTAGCTAGATGTTAATTAATTTCCCCTGCTTTTTTCTTCACCCACCTTCAGTACTGTGCTACTTATAATTATTGCAATAGAAATTTGCATCTGCATATGTAACTTTTCTTCTTGTGTTTTAGTATTGAAACTTAGTCCACTTCCACTTTAATTCATCTCAGAAGTGAAAGAGCTAGCAAACCCTTTAAAGAATTTGATAATTTTTGTTATATGATGTAGTAATGGTTTGTGTAATCAATTGCTTGTAATCACTCATATTTCACTCTGTAGTCTATGGAACACAACATGGGATCTCACTTCCTATGTACGAGTGAAACATAAGTACCCAAAAGATGATAATTACATTTAATTTATACAGAAATCTTCTTAAAATATATTTAAATTATAGATTTCATATACTTTTACAAAATTTACTCTTAAGAAATATAACACTTACAACAAATATATCACGGCATAGTTCCTGGTATATGCAGAAGTAACAGAATTCTTGGGGATTTTAAACCATTTAAATTGATGTGAATGGAGTACACGTTTTCATGCATGTTTTTTTTTTTTCCATAAAGAAATAACAAACAATAAGAAACACATTAAACTACCTCATCTTTACACAAAAGCGGAATCACAGAAGAAGGAGGCTCCTTCCAAATACGCATCAGACACACCGATTGGCACGCTTGTCTAGCCAACGCATCTGCCACAACATTTCTATCTCGCAAAACATAAGAGAACTGAATCTTCTAATCCGCAGCCAATAGCGACCGAATAAAAGCAATAGTATCTCGTTGCCAAAATGTTCTGGTGTCCCTATTCTGACTCAGGAGCTCCACAATCTCCTTGCAATCCGTAAAGCAGAAAATATCGCGGAAACCCAAGTCCCAGACAAGGTTCAAACCACGAGAAAAGCACTACCAACCTCATAAGAACAAGCAAAGCCCGATAGTCATCTGCCAGTGAGTCCCTCACTACACCACCACCACCCATCTAATTAGACACCACAACCCACTTTTCATGTATGTTTGGATACAAACTAAAATTAACCGTAATTCTGACTCAGCAATTTTTGATCGTGTATCCAAATATACTCTTCTTTTCCTCTTGTAATAAAAAAAAATATATACTCTTCATCTTCATCTTGTAATAATTTAAGATGATAATTTTAGCTTTTCACAATTTTAAAACAAATTAGTGTAACTGAAAAGTGATAAATGAGCATAAATGCATATTAAAAATGTAGTTAAATAGAGTTAGAAAAAGTGTGTTTGTATTAGAGATCTAGTTTAATTTTGATGTAGTATTGGACCTGCACGTACTTTGAGTTTAATTTTCCACCAATTAGATTTCAAAGATATCTCACATCAATTTATTAAATTAAATTAATTAAATAAAAATTTATTTTTTCCATATCTTTAAATTTTGATTGGTTGAATTAAAAAATAATTTTCCCACATCTTTACTTTCACGTATAAAAATTGTGAACTTTTCGTTGGTTTTGTCTTAAAATCTAGAAACTGAATGAAAGACGGTTATCCAAACAACTTTTGTCTAAAGTCCTAATATTCTCTGTTGAAGAAAAAGTAAACACACATCATCGAAAAATAAAACAGAATCACTTACAAATTACTACTATAATACAGGGACTTTACTCTTAAGTACCTCATAATTCCAACACACTCATACAAAATAAATATTTGAAATATATATTAGCATACTCTACAAGATAGAGTATATGAGTATGAAGAAATAAAAAGAGATTATGATATACTAAAAAAAGAACAATTGAAGAAATAAAAAGTGAAACTCAATAAAGAAAAGAATGTAGAAATAAATATAATATATATAATATAGCTCCAACCAGTTTACCACCGTGTTGCCTCAATAAACAGTCCTTCAAGAAATTATTTGCACTATGAGTTTTTCCGCCTCCTTGACCACACGCTTTTAAAGCATCTGGTTAAAGATGTGGAGAAACACATTATACGAATAAGAGTACTCTAAGCTTTGACATCTTGCTGAATAAAAAATAAAAACAATATATTTTAGTACTTCATTTAATTTTTTTCATAATAATTTGGCAGCATGACAAATATAATAAGGCCCATTTGTGTATGTTTAAAATAAAAGTGATTATAGACCTAAAAAAGTGATATGAAAAGTGATTTTATTGCATGAGATATTATAGACACAATTTTGCTTTTTGAAGACAAATATGCATGTCTCATGCGTGGAAATCATGTTGTAGAGAAAAGGATGGTGAGGAAGGAATGTGATCATGTACAGGGCAAAGTGGTCCTAAAGAAATGCATAAGATAAACATAACTTTACCTTTCTGAGAAGAAAATCACGTAGCAACGAGATATTTGGGATATGAGCATCACAAGTAGGATGTATATATAGTGTTAATATTTGAGATGTCATATTAATTAAAATTAAATACAATAACATAAGAAAATATACTATAATATATACACAAATATAACTTATTTGTTAGTACATTATTTTTTTTATCTTTCTTTACTAAACCAATTCTTCAAAGATTCTTCGGCATTAATTAGGTCCTACAAATTTTTGTCATATCAAGTAAGTCCTTTAAATATTTTAAAACCTAGAAATAATCATTATCTCAAACTTAATTATTTGACCTTGACCAAATAAAAAAAATTATTTATTTAACAGAAATACTTTTTTAATGTTGCTTTTGAATTTTGAATGACATTCGATTTTACAATCTTTTGAAGACCTAATAAATAACAAGTGAATCCTTATAGAAGCCAGGTCGTCTAAAATGTTTAAGGCAAAAATATCAAAGTGACTTTCTTTTAACAATAATTTTAAAGAGATTTAATACATCATATAAATGTTCAATTTTTTATATTAATATTATAGCTTTTTAAGCTAATAAATGATTTATTAGAGTTTTATAATTAAGCAATTCTAACATTTCTCTTTCTAATTGACATTTTCTCTTGCAAAGAATGAGTATAAAAAGTACAAATAAAATAAAAAAGAAATATAAAAAAAAATTAGAACAAAAGAAATATAAATAAAATAATAACTGCAAATAAATAAAAATGATAAACAATAGAACCTACAAGGAATGAAATAATGAAAGATTTTACAACACTTTGATACCAACCTAGAACTCAAACTAGAAACAATGAAAGTTTTCTTTCTTTTTTTATTGAGAAATATAAATAATGAGTGAAGAGCAAACTTATACACTACTATTGATACATGAGTCATAAAAAAACTAACAATTATAAGTAAACCTAGATTGATTTTTCAATTTTTAGAATGTAAAAATAACATATAGTTTATTTATTAGTTATTTGGAAAATGTAAATTTTCTAATACTAACCATTTCTACTAATAACTTCCAAAGTTGTACTTTCCACGTTGCATTTCTCAGTTTCCACGTTACAATCAATATGACATGGTTTTTTATAGTTCCATTACCCCTCTAAGTTTCAATAATATATATTATATATGTTCTATTTATTTGGGCCTAAGGCAATTGCCTCAATTTCCTTATGGTGTACACGACCCCTGATGGAACACTAAATCAATAATTTTGAGTGGCGAGTTTTGATGAGAATAGATTCCACAATAATTAAAGGGGTTTTGTGTTTAATGTCAGCCTCATTGAATCATATGTCATCCCTGTTATAGCAAAATGACCAATTTACCCTTAGAAAAAATCTAATCCACTTCCTATCCTCTTCTTCTTTCTATTACCTTCAATCACCATTTTCTTCATTACCACCATCATTTTCCTCTTCTCTCCACCATCCCCTTCATCTTCTCACCACCGTCACCATTTTCTTCATTACCCATCATCTCTCACATTCCCTCATTATCAATTCACTCTTGCTCTTGTGCATTCGCATTTGTTGCATCCCCAGGGTTCCACATGTTGCTTCCTGTGTCAGTGAGACAAGAACAAAAGAGGGAAGAAAAAATGTGTTCAAAAATGGGTTCCCTAGGGTTCCAATGGTTCGCATTTGTTGCATACATTTTTTAAAATCTGCTAAAAAATTGCATTTGTAAGTGCGAATTTCGAATCAAAATCGCACTTACAAGTGCGAAATTTATTCTTTATTTTTTTTAATTATATTAAAGTGTATCGCACTACAAGTGCAAAATTTGCCTCCAAATCGCATTTATAGGTGCGAAATAATATTTTATTTTATTATTTTTGTAATATCCATGTCTGTCGAACCTATAACTGCGAAATTTGCCTCCAAATCGCATTTAAAGGTGCGAATATAATAAATACATTAAAAAATAATAAAAAACATAAATCCACACTTGTGAGTGCGAATATGAAGCAAATTTCGCATTTACAAGTGCAATTAATAATCAGGACGCGCAAAAAAGCTGGGAACTTAATTTTTTCTTGCAATCGGGTGAACCCACTTTTGGTTCTGACTTGACCATTTCCTCCATTTCAATATTTAGGCAGATCGAGAAGAGAGGAGGGAAAGATAAATGGTGAGGATGATCAGTTGAACGGGACGAGGGGTGGTTTTTTTTTTGGAGAAAATAGATTTTTGGAGAAAAGATGTTTTTTATTTTTTTAGGGGTATTTTGAAGAATAGTAATTAAAGTGATTCATTTTGTGAGTTTTTTTTAGAAAATGAGAATTTTAGAGTTGTAATAGAATAATAATGATAGCGAGACTTGACTTTTTGAACAATTAAAAAATTGAAGGAGTAAAGATCGACTCAAAAATTATTGAGGACTAAAATTATCCATAGTTGAAAATAGGGGACCAAAGTGCAATTAAGCCAAAGTAATGCCTAATGAAATGTGTTTAAGACTGTGTCATGGTCAAGAACTATTTAATTTGTCTAGCAAAGGTTGCTTAAATCTTTAAGCATATTGGTCTTGAGATGAACTCCTTTGTAGATTGTTTAGCTGTTTTGGACTTGCCTAGTCCCTCAGGAAGATCTGTTGCATGTCATTGCTCGCATCAGATAGATAGATTTTTCCTTCACCGGTCCCTCTCTCCTAAGGATTTGTTTGTTGTGTTTCATTTTTATTTCAGAACTACACCAAAAAAGATTTTGAAGCAACTCTAACGAACCCGTTTGTTGGTTAAAATATGACAAAATTAAGATATGATAGACAGCTAGATAATGATAGAATATGATAAGAACATGATACAGTTTTATCCTATTTTGTGTTTGAAATGGACATAATAATGACAGAATATATATGATATAAAAATGAGATATTTACAAAAAAAAATATTAATGGAATGAAATTAAATTTGAAGTTTCACAATAAAAACTTTACAAAAATTAATTAATCTATTAAATTTATTTTTTCATTTTTATATATGAGTTTATGTTTTTAAAATTAACTAAAATTACCAACGGGTGGTTGGTTCAAGTAGTACATTACTTGATTCATCTAAAGCAAGGTCTCGGGTTCGAAATGATAAAAAATAACTAAAATTAATTATGTTTTATTAATAAATTTATTTGAATTAAAATTATGTAAGTCATCAATTGATTTTTTTCATGACTTAATAGAAGCAAGTGATAAATTATAAAAATTAATTAAATTTAAAAAATATTATTATTTTTTAAATCGTCTATATATATTTGAATTATAAAAAATTATATTAGCAGGGAAACGTTTTTAGTAGTAGCAAATAGTAAGGGAAAATTAGTTTATCTTTTGTTTTTTTTAAATCTGGACTGAAATATATTGATCAAACAAATCCAGGGAACATTGAGGCTAGTAGTTCAGGTAGCAAGGGGATGGATTCAGCTCAGGAACCTCCAGATCCAGGGCAACTTTCGGCCATGGTGGTTGACACGCACTCCTCACGGCGTGCCTAACCACACCCTCGACCTTCCATTGGTGCTTATGGATAGTACAACCTTCAATTTGATAGCTTGGAATATTCGTGGTGGTGCGAATGTACGTGGCCAACGGCGAGCGAGGGACCTTGTAAGATCCTTCCGTCCGGCTATTTTCTCCGTTGTCGAGACACATTGTCAGTTTGATCGTGTGAGAGCCTTTTGGCAGAGGTTGGGGTATGAGCCGGTTGGTGAAGCTGCTGCTCATGGACATAGCGGGGGAATTTGGATTCTCTCACCTTGTAACCGTGAGTTTACAATTCAGGTTATTGACACTCATGAGCAAATGGTGTCGGTGGATATCCGTTGTCAGGGTAAACATTGGATTTGTTCTATAGTTTATGCTAGTCCTAATCCTCTGAAACGTCGTGAGCTCTGGGAGTATCTGCGGTCTTTTCGGTTGCGTTGCAGGGATCCGTGGTTGGCAATTGGAGACTTTAACGAGATTTGCTCGCTGTCAGAGGTTGTCGGTGGGGAATTTTGTGATGCACGGGCAATGATAATGCTTGAGATGTTGGATGCATGTAATTTTATAGATCTGGGAGCAACAGGACCACGCTTTACATGGGAGAGGAGGGAAAACGGAAGAAGACTGATTGCAAAGAGGCTGGACCGGGCCTTGGGGGATGTGGAGTGGCGGCTACAGCACCCTGAGGCATATGTCGAAGTTCTGGCACGAGTATACTCGGATCATAAACCCCTTTTGTTGCGTTGTGAGGTGTCCTCCGGTGATCGTGAAACTCGTCCTTATCGCTTTCAAGCGGCTTGGGCCACTCACCCGTCGTTTGAAGGGGTTGTACGTGATACGTGGAATAAGTTCTCTCCCACCCTGACAGGGAAGCTATTGAATGTTCAAGAGGCTTCGCTTACATTCAATAAGGAAACATTTGGAAGCATTCAAGCGAGGAAACGGCGCGTCGAACGAAGGCTACATGGGGTTCAGAAGGAGCTTGAGTGGCGTGACAGTGAAGCCTTGTGTCGTTTCGAGCGCTCCCTTCAGAAGGAGTATGGTGATATTCTCATGCAGGAGGAGATTATGTGGTATCAGAAATCCTGAGAGAATTGGGTGAGACTTGGGGATAGGAACACGAAGTTCTTTCACACTCAGACCGTAGTGCGACGAAAGCGGAATAAGATACATGGCTTGTTCATACAGAATGGCAATTGGTGTACGGATCCAGTGACGCTCCAAGAGGAGGCTCGACATTTCTTTATTAACCTCTTTTCTGTGGACAGGCAGGTGTGTCGGAACGTGATTATGGAGAATAGGACCCCGGTCATTTCTGAGGTGGACAGGGTGGCTTTGGCCCAACCTGTTTCGTTTGATGAGGTTCGACGAGCGGTCATGGAGATGCATTCCTTTAAGGAACCTGGAGTTGACGGCTTTCAGGCTTTCTTCTATAAGCAGTACTGGCATGTCTTGGGTAAGGACCTTCACCACATGGTTTCCATGGCATTTCAGAATGGGAGAGCTGACTCTTCGTTATTAGACACCTTACTTTTGCTGATCCCCAAGGTGGATGACCCAGTTCGTCTGAAGGATTTGCGGCCGATTAGCCTGTGTAATGTGGCATACAAAGTTATTACAAAGGTGCTGGTTAATAGATTCAGACCGCTCCTTGCTGAGTTAGTGGGACCACTTCAGGGTAGTTTCATACCGGGGAGAGGAACTAGAGATAACATTATTCTAGCTCAAGAGGTGATGCACACGATCCACACGCATAAGAAGAGAGGTGGGTTAGTTGCCTTGAAGATTGACTTGGAGAAAGCTTATGATAGGGTGAATTGGGATTTCCTACGTGCAACTCTTTATGACTTTGGTTTCCCTCCGTCTATTGTGGAGTTGATCATGTGGGGTGTCCAAGGATCAAACATCTCAGTCCTTTGGAATGGCTCTAAATTACCTCCCTTTACTCCGCAGCGTGGGTTAAGGCAAGGTGATCCCTTGTCTCCTTACTTGTTTGTGCTTTGTATGGAACGTCTTGCCATTCATATTCAGCGACTTGTCCGAGAAGGAGTATGGCAACCCATTCAAGTATCAAAGGAAGGAATTGGTATTTCACATTTGTTCTTTGCGGATGATGTTCTCCTCTTTTGCCATGCATCGAAGGAGCAGATGCGGTTGATCTCTGATACGCTTTCTAACTTTTGTGAAGCCTCCGGAATGAAGGTGAATTTAGAGAAGTCCCGCATGTTTTGTTCAAAGAACATTGACCAACGGAAACAGCAGGAGTTATCTGATATTTCAGGGATCAGTAGGGCGGCAAATCTTGGTAAGTATCTGGGTATACCCCTCCTGAAGGGACGAGTAACTCGAGATATTTTTGATCCTTTAATTGTTAAGATGAATACCCGACTGGCGTCCTGGAAACATAAACTACTGAATAAGGCAGGGAGGTTATGTTTGGCCAAGTCTGTTATGTCTTCATTGCCTGTGTATACTATGCAATCTTTGTGGCTCCCTGAATCAGTTTATGACCATATTGACAAGCTAGTTCGAAATTGTATTTGGTCCAAGGGAGGGTCAACTCGAAGTTGGAATTTAGTGCCTTGGCATGATGTGGTGTTACCCAAAGACAAGGGGGGGCTTGGCATTCGCAGTGCTCGGCAGAATAATATTGCTCTTTTGGGGAAGTTGGTTAACAACCTCATGTATGACCCCGACATGCTTTGGGTCCAAGTGTTAAAACGGAGATATGTGGGAACTGAATCGGTGTTGTCGGCGAAATATCACTCTCGGGACTCATATGTGTGGAAAGGAATTATCAACGCCAAGGATGCTGTCAGGCAAGGTTTCCAGTCGTGTTTGGGTGATGGACAGTCCTCGCTCTGGTACTCTAACTGGCTTGGAACTGGGAGCTTGTGTCACCGTGTCCCCTATGTGCATATCTCGGATACAGATCTTAAGGTCTCTGACCTTTTGGTTCGTGGTGTGTGGAGCTTCAGTGCACTGTACACGCCTCTTCCACCAGAGATAGTTAATGAAATTTCTCGGGTCAGTATACCACTGCGCTCTGATGAGGAGGACAAGGTTTTATGGTCAGAAAACAGTTCAGGAGTGTACTCGACAGCCTCAGCATACCATATGCTACAGCATAATGTTCAGCCGAGCTCTCGTGACTGGAAGGTAATCTAGACATCTCATGCCCCAGAGAAGGTTCGTTTTTTCCTTTGGCTGGTAGGTCGCAGTGCTCTCCCGACAAATTTGAAGCGGCACCAATGCCATTTGAGTTTGACCGCAACTTGCCCTCGGTGCGGTGAGCAGGATGAGGATGTTGAACATCTCTTGAGAGATTGTCGTGACTCACAACTGATATGGAGCCACTTTCGAAGCCTGCTACCAATCCCTCCTGCGGCGTATTCCTTCCATGATTGGTTTCGACACCTCCTTCAGGGACCACAACAGGCGTTTGCGATTGCCATCCTCTGGTGTATCTGGCGTTGGCGGAATAGTGTGGTGTTCGATCCACACCCGTGGTCTGTTCAGTTGGTCTGGCGCCAGATCTTGATAACGGCGAATGAATTTGTGAGGTGGGGGAAGCTAACGCCGAGTCCTCGTGACCCCATGTTTGTCGAGGGAACGAAATGGATCCATCTTCATACAGATGGAAGTTGGGTTTCTGGACTAAATCAAATGGGTGGTGGTGGTGTAGTGAGGGATTCTACTGGGCGATGGCTTTCAGGGTTTGCTTGTTCGTATGGGGCTGGTTGTGCTTTTCACGCGGAGCTTCTGGCACTTCAAACTGGTTTGAAGCTTGTCTGGGACTTGGGTTTCCGAGACATTGTTTGCTATATGGATTGTAAGGATATTGTGGAGCTTCTAAGCCAGAATAGGGACACCCGAACTTATTGGCAACGGGACGTTATTGCTTCTATTCGGGCAATGCTGGCTGCGGATTGGAAAGTGCAATTCTCTTATGTTATGCGGGATAAAAATGCTGTGGCAGATGCGTTGGCGAGACAAGCTTCTCAATCAGGGTGTCCGATGCGAATTTGGAAGGAACCTCCTTCCTTTGTGATTCCGCTCTTGTGCAAGGATGCGGTAGCTTAGTTTGTTTCTTGTTGTTTGCTTTCTTTCCTTATGTAACCAAAAAAAAACAAAGACCAGCATAGAAGTCATTACATAGTGTTCACAAGAGAGAGCCTCTAAAGGAACCTCCTCGATTCAAATTGGATTATCAAAAGAGGAAGCATTCCGGTAGTATGTATTTCATATTATTAAATCATTTTTTGTTCATTGATAGATGTTAACCTGTTCGGGATACAATGACAGGCCCTCCTAACAAATGACTTTTTCGGGGTTCGACCTTGTGACCTCACCTTTACAGAGATATAGCTTGTCAACCACTAGACCAACACATTGTTTGTAGTCTATTTTATTATTAAAGAAAGATTAGTTAATTTTTTATTATTACAATATAAGTAACGGAATAATGTTAACAGTATACTAGCAAGTGATAAAGAAAAAATATATCTACTTTTATATGAGTAAAACAAATATTTTCACTATTTATAAGTTAGTTATTTTTTAATTAAATTTATATGAGTAATTAAATAATTTAACTTAACTGCTTCAACTAGCAATGGATAGATAATAGAATTAATATATTATTAAAATTAATATTTCCGAATTTGTTAATTAATATATTATAAATTATAAAAATTGTAAATATTGAAATAGTTTAATTTGGAATGAGGGTGAAAAGAGAACAAAAGTTAGCTATCATATCATGTCAGGATAAGTTCTAACTTCACTCTCACTTAAGATAAGTTTTACACATGATAGACAAAATGAAATTAGAGATAAGATTGTATTTTCTTAAACTGCTGGCGCAACAAACAATGGACTATGAAAGAATATAATTACATTATCCTATCCTATTGCTATATCATGTTCATCAACAGGTTTTAAGTGTTAAATAACCACGTGCCACATTGATGAGAGTAAATTCATTTATAATTTATCAATTGGAGAATCTATTTATCTATATGCATACATATAAGCAGGTGGAGGTTGACGAGTGTTGGGCGTACCATTGCAGCAGACGAGTGTTGTTTTTTATTTCCTAATGATGTGGCAGTTAATTAGATAGCGGCTCAAATTATGGAACGTAAAATCTCATAGGAGGGGTTTCTTTTTGTGCCATTGTTGTTCTTTTTTGGAGTTTTCCATTTATGGTATTTTTAGGTGCTCTTTTTGGCTGGGATTTGTATATTCCTTTGTTGGCTTGCGGTGTGGTCTTTGTCCCTTTTCTGTTTTTTTATGTGGTTGGGCAGCCTTCCCTATCTCATGTGTATATTTTCTCTTTCGAAAAAAAAAAATGCATACATATAAATAAACATAAGTAAAATTAAACTTAGTATTATGATAATAATTAAATATTAATAAGGGGTTATATTATTAATTTTATTAATTACTTAATAATGAATTGATTAAGAAACATTAATGTAAGAATTAATAATGAGTTAAATTTAAAATTAAAAATTCATTTTTAATGATATTAAATGTGATTCAAGGCTTTTAATATTTTCTTTACACATGTAACAAAAAAATGCTTTAATAATAAAATAAAATAATAAAAGTAAAAAATATATTTTACTTAATAGTAATTAAATACTATGAGAGATTATATTATTAATTGTATTGATTAGTTGATAATGAACTGATGAGGAAACATCAATGAAAAGTTAATAATGACTTAATTTTAAGAGTTAAAATTGATTTAATGATATTTTATATGGTTAGAGGTTTTAATGATTAAAGTAAGATAATAAATATTAAAATAATATTTTAATAATATTAGGCATTAATAATATTATAAAATAAAAGTATGTTTCTTAAAATAGTTTAATATTTTATTTAATTTTTAATTAAGTGAAAATTTTCAACTGCACTCAATGATATTTAATATTATTAATGATAAAAATTATATATATATATATATTAATAGTAACTCAAATAAAAATATTGGAAAATTAAAATAATACTATGAATTATTAATTATATTTAACAAATATAAAATGTGAAGTACATATATAAAAATAATAATCTTTGGTACTAAAATAATAAAATAATAACCCTTATTGATATCTATTAATTTAAAAAGAATGAAAATTAAATTATTTTTATTCAGAAATCAAATTAATATTTTTTTGTTTTCATATTTTCCTTTATATGATATTATTTTATACCTCCAAATTTATTGAATTTTAATAATTTAGTTGTATCCTTATTGACTTTAAATAATATAAAATTTATTCATGGAAGCATCAATTATAATATTAATAAAATACTACTTGACTTAAAAAATTGTATATTTAATAAAACTTTATCATTTTGCATTTTAATTATTAGATGTCAAACTACCTACATATATTTAAAAATTTAGAAGTTAAAATTTCTTTATGACAATAATTATTATTAAGAATACATTGAGAACAAATACTTTAAAATAGTTTAAATAGCCCTGTAAGAAAGTAAATATATCTTTTTTTTCGATGAAGAAAAAGTAAATATATCTAGTACAAAGTAATTTGTAATAATTATATTAAATCTAAAGTTTTATTAGCGATAATTTTAATTAATACTAATATTTACTTTCATATATAAATTCTATGAAATTAAATATCACATATATATGCATATGTATTAATTATCAATTAAATAAATATATTTTAAAATATTTAAAATATTTGATTAATTATCTCAATACAGTTTTATTTGATTGTAAAACTTTATTTCTAAACAAATTATTCATACATTTAAACTACAATTATATTTACAATTAAAACACGTATTTTTAACAATATCTTAATCCTACCTTAGCTTTTAATCATGCTGCATCTGTGAATCACAGTTGTCAAGATAATTTCAAGGGGGCAAGTAAAGTACTCCTCCGTTCCTTTTTATAAGAGGTGAGTTAGGGGTGTTGGTCGTTCCTTTTTATAAGGATTAGAGGAAATTTTGTGCCAAATTAATTATTTTTTTACCATTCTACCCCTATTCAATTTTGGATAATAAATGCATCACAATAATTATGATATTTCTTTTTTCCATTTTCCAAAGACTAGGTACATGAACTATACTTATAAAAAAATGTGAATTATGCATTTTCGTCTATTGAGACAATTAATTATCTAACCTATCCAATCATATTGCATCACATTAATTCTCAATGATTCCCCACTCTCTTCTTTACAATAAATGGTGTTGGTTTATTCAAAAATAAATAAATAAAAATAATTAAAAATATGGAAATACATTTACTATGTTAAAGGGCAATTTTGGAAATTCAATAACACTTTAGAACAAATTTAATTTAAAAAATTAGATAAACTAACTTTCTTAAAAGGTGTGCAAAGTTAGTTTATTTTTTATAAAAAGGAATGAAGGGAGTAACCACATGTTTTCATGCTAAAACTTGGACTGTAACAAAAAATAATAATAATAATAATGGTGAAGTGAAGTCTATGGAAATTCATGTGAAATGGTGCACGAAATTTACATGCTGGATGCTTCAGAAACAGGGTGTGGACCCCACTGCTGCTGCTGCACTTATAGGAACATATTAAGAAACAATAACGGACGCAACCAAACCCAATTAAATAAAATAAATTGGAAAGATCAAGGTAGTTTAAAAGATTGTTTTCTCTTTTTTTTTTAATTATTGATTCTTCTTGTTGCAGCAATTGTTGTGGGGTGTGGACAGTGAGGTACTGTTGTCAAAATATTCCCCAGCTGCCAATCTCAATAAATCTTTCAACACTCTAATATTACATTAAATAAATAAAACTCTTTAAACAAATTTTCTTTCACAGGCACAATCTAATATTAAATCTTGGACAATATGTTTAAAAAGTCCAGCTATTTATCAGATATGCTAAATAATTTATTATTTTTATTTAAAGGTATCTCACAGTTGACTTCCATAAGATAAGTATACGAGACTCTAAAATCACATTAAGTGAATAAGACTGTTCGAACAAATTTTTTTTCCACAGACACCACCCAAGAGCGAATTTTAAACTATTTACTTAAAGAGTCCAGCTATCTAACAACTATAATAAATTATTTTTATTTCAATGTATTCCAGTAGTGCTGACATCCATAAGATAAATACATGAATCTCTAAAATCGCATTAAATGGATAAGACTCTTTGAACCAATCTTATTCCATACGCATCGCTCAAAATCGAATCGTGTAGACGTGTACTGTGAAATTAGATGTGAAGTTGAATTAAATTAGTTAATAATGTTAAAACAAATTCCCTTTTAATGATTATTTTGAAGAAGGAAGCAAGCATGAGGGAGAGAATCTAGAGGGTGTGACCAGGACATGCATCATATTTTTCTCATTGAGAGAGAAAAATCCAAATAAAAACAAAAGAGACGAGGATGTTGACGACTTTTAATGTCCCTTCTCATGTAAGTTTCGTTCGGTTCCGTGGATTTTCATTTCTGGGATCTTTCTTCTTCTTTCTCTCTCACAAATCTTCTTTGATAGAATGGCTACTGTAGATCCAAATCCCCATTTTATCCGCTTTTCATGCTTTCTTCTTACCAGATGTGAAATAAAAATCGCTTTTTGATTTCTGGGTCGCTTTTTGTTTCTCTGTTTTCTTACAGCCATTGTTGACGACGCACACTGTGACCAAGCTCTAGTTTTCTTCATGTGGTGGTGAGTTTAATTCTCTGCTGTTCTCTTCATCTGCAACATTTTCTTGATTATTTGTTTTCCTAACTGAATTTCTGTGGTTGAGCTTGATTGTTTTGTTTTGTTGTTGTCCTCATCACTTTGGAAGAGCGACTTCGGCTACTGTGTGTATCAGTGATTATTCGATTTTTGTTTGTTTGTTTGGTTTTTCTAACCCAATTGTTGTTTCAGTTATGTTTCTGCGACATCGAGTGATTTTGATTTAACTTCTTCCAGTTTCTGGCAAAAACTGACCAAGTCATTTTCTTAATTTTACTTTTCTCTCCTTCCCCCGGTTTGATAATTGTGATGGGTTTAATTTGACTGAATTGTCTTGGACATGTGATTCTTATTTGTATTGAAGATCTGTGTATCAGAAACTTTTACCCAATTCTTTCCCTTCCCCCTTCTTCACAAATTGAAGTGCATGAATTGGACTTGAATGCTCATCTTGATCGCGTTATGCGCTTCTGTTTTATGGCTATAATTTATGCTGTGTTTGCCTCACAATTTTATAAAGTCTTTCAACATTAATGTGGAGATATTTCTCTTCAGTAGATACTCTGTTTGGTCTACTTAAAATGTTGGGTACTGTTCTGTGACAAGCGTTTTGATATGTATCTCAGTCTCAGCTGTACAAAAATCCTTTTGTTATCATTTTTCATCTTCTTGATGAGTAGATTTTCGCTTAAATATGAATTGCACACGAAGGGTGGTCCGGTACTCATATCTGTGACCTAGCCATCTTTCGGGCTTCTGCAAAATGTAGGCTTTTTTTCAAGTGAATTCCTCTCTCTTCTTAGGTTTCTTACTAACATTTTCGTTTTAATAGCAATAGAATTATATTTCTAGCCTGTCCTGATAACATTGCATGCATTGACCCCCTTCCTTTGCTAAGGTGGCTGTGGACTCCATTGTCTTTACTTCAAATGTATCCAAAAGTTTTTTGTTTTGTTTTGGTGGAAGCATGGGAAAGTTGTGTAGGTGATGAACTGATGATATCTAGTGGTATCTATTCTGTGGACTATATGTGTTGTACAATCTTAATTAGTGTCATTTCTGTGCCTTGTGAATTATAATGTTAATTGTAAAATAATGTAGAACAGCTGAACAAGTTTGATGGACAATTCAAGATGGCTTGTTGCAGATCTTTGTTTAATTTTTATTCTGGTGTCATACTGATTGACTCTCATCGTTATTTCTCCAAAATGCTATTTGTGTGGAGGGTACTTGATTGCTACGAGGTTGTATGGACTCATGATCTCGAATTATGATGTGTTTGCCATTTTCTTTTAAATTTAACTTTAGGATGATGTTGGTCCTGTCTCCAGGATACAATAACTATCCAGTTAAATCTAGTAATTTAATTCTATGGGGTATACATATTGATTACGTAGAAAAATTGATAACTGTTGTTGTATTTCGGTTTCCAGTGAAAAAGCCTATAAGTCAAAGTAAAATAGGTGGCTTGTTTTTTTTTTTTTTGTAATTGTTCTTTTAACGTACATTCTGAAAAATTCTTATCTTTGGTTTGGATGCAGGTTTCCTTCCTTTGAAATTGAGAGTTATCTTGTTTATTGAAACCTCTACACTATCATTTATGGCATTGTTGGATGCAAGTGTGCCATGCAACGACTATTTTCCTGGACATTATTCGACAAAGGATCTCACTTTAGACTCTGAAGGCAGCACAAGGACCTCCTCTAATGCTAATAATGAACTAAGCATTGACCACCACCAGATGGGTTCCTTTCCAGTATCATCACCATTTACCCCTTTAGACTACAACAAGGAACTCCTCAAGCAGACAATACTCAAGCAAGAAGCCATATTTAAGCACCAAGTATGTTCTCTGTCTTGTTCATTTCTGCGAAAATTTTCCATGAAGGTTTTTTTAATTCAAAACTATGATTAGTGTTTTAATTTACTTAGGGCCTGTTTGCTTTTCCGTTGCCCAAACATGAGATTAAAATTGTTATAAGGTCTTTTGGTTGCTGACATATTGAAGTTGTTGAAGACGACTCTTTGATGCATCGGGGTGGCGGAGAAGGGTATTCTATACAATCTTTTAGGGTCTAAGGAAGATTGTTTCAGAAGAAAAGGACATTCTGGATTTTGAATTGGAAATTCAATGTTTATAAATGACTGAATTGTATAAAGGGTATTAGGCAAATGCTAATGTTTGCCCTAAAACATGAAAAGTATTTATTGTAAACTTCAGCCTTTTATGTTATCAATGTATGAAATATTATACTTTTTCGATAAATACTTTCTGTTTTGTGATTGTTTAACTAGGGCCCCCAGGGAACTTGTTAACCAGACCCAAAAGTATTGCATGTGTGTTAGAGTACTAATTATACTATGACTAAAAAGGAAGTAGCAAAATGAAACCTTATATTAATTCAGTCAAATTTATTTTGAATATTAATTATCATTAATTCATTTTATTTCCACTGTTAGTTCCTTATGGTTGTTTGTTATTTCTGACAATGTTGCTCTCCATTATTCTTGAGGGCTCATCAAATTCTTTTATTTTTTATGTCTTTTAACTCTGCAAATCTGCATTGCTCTTCAGGTTCATGAGCTCCACCGTGTTTACCACAAACAGAGGGAACTGATGGATGAAATTAAAAGGAATGGATTATGTAAGCATAATTTAAGGTTGGAGGCACCAGGGTTAAGTTCCGCTTTATCATCTGAAAACACCCAAAAGATATTTTGCTTGCCAAGCCTGCCCTGGTCAACTTCTCAATCTTCTGTTTTAATGGCTGAAAGTGTCGAGTTGCTGAATGGAAAAAGCAGGCAAACATGTTCTGCGCCTACTCCTACTCCTGCTCCTGCTCCTGCTCCTGCTGTAACTGATGAATCTTTAAAAGATTATAAACTACCAGAGTCCAAGTACAGAAAAGTTGGTAATAAGTTATTGGATCTTCAACTTCCTGCTGATGAGTATATTGGTAGTGAAGAAGGTGAAGAAAATAAAAGGGTTACTAAAGTGCCCCAGGCTTCAGCTTATTCTTTTACTGGAACTTCTCAGGTTGTACGTGACCATCATGACAAATCATATGGAACTAATTCTAGGGGTTTTTCTGACTTAAATGTACCTTTTAAGCCTGAAGAAGAGGCAGCTGTGAAGTCTTATGATTTGGGGGGCCCTACACACTGTCGGAACAATCCCTTTCATGATTCGTCAAGAACAAAATTCGGATCTGAAAATTTGCCCATCAATGTCCTCCAGAACTTGAGCAAGAGACAGGATCCTGAAGCTTGCTCAGATAATCCACTACCACTCCATGAGAAGAAACATGAATGGTTGTCCTCTGGTAATATTATTGGTGAGTGGTGACAACTTGTCTCCAAGATTTTACTGAAGTTGTTATTCTTAATTTACATATTTGTCAGCTGCTAGATATAGTCAGTTCATTCATGCATATACAATTATTACAACAATCATATTTATTATTTACTTTTCAGGGCAAAGCGGTGGTTTATTGGATTCTTCTGCCAAAGGTATTTATAAATAAAACCAATCTGTTTCAGTTGAATCAATTAAGAATATGGATCAATTTAATGACCTGTGTTTTCGCTCATTAGATCAAATTCACTGTGGACCTTGGATTGAGAGAAAATTTTCTAGCAGTGTGAGCTCTGCACAAACTCAAGGTCCCAACAGTAATGGCTTGCTTGGACACAGCAGTGTATCGCATACGTTTGCTCTACCTCAGTTTGTTTCTGGGGCTTTTATGATACCTTTTGAGGTTCCACCAGCAGAATTATGGAAAACACAAGTATCTGACTTTGGCCAAAGCCAATTAGCAATTCAAGCATCTTCTAGATCATCAGGTCAAATGTCTAAACCATTTTTGGGAATTTCTGGGTTCACTGGAGATGACCGTTATCAGGGTACAAGTGTTAAATCTGGCCCTAATTTCGATAGCCAAAACTGTCTCCTGAACTACGTTGGCAGCGGGTCCAAGCTGTCTGATCTTCCCTCCATTAGTACTAATGGTCCAAACAACTCTGACAACCATGGTTCATTAGATCGCCATGAGCATAGAAAGTATGCCGAGGGCTCCAAAGATGTAGGGACTCCCAGGACCCTAAACCTTAATATTGTGCCTGCTGGTTGTTCTGATTCAACAGCATTTCAAAGCATTCAGATAACAGGTGAAGAAAATAAATCTCAGGATTCATCAAGGGGGTTGCATTGGCTCCAGGAAAAACCTAAAGGCAAAGGAAAACCCAATGAAGAGAATAAAATCTCAACCCAAATTGAAGTCTTCCAGAACCAATCCAAAGATCAAAGGAGTGAAGAAATTGAGAAAGGCTGCATTTCTGATGCCAAGTCACCCTGTATTGAAGTGCCTGACTCGGGGAAACAGATTCTTGCTGGTGAGCATTTGGTGAAGAATGATCAGAAGAAACATGAACCTTCGGCAGGTCTGATTGACCTAAATTCAAGCATTATAGAGGATGAGAGTATGCCAACTGAGGTTGATTCTCATGCACCTGCAAGTCCAGAGAACAAGGAATGCTTACCACCTAGAGGAGAATCTGAAGAAAACCAGCTTGGGATGCCGTCTCAATTGGCAGAACAGCAGGATCCGGAGGCGCAAGAGGAGCAAATCAGAGCCGCGGCAGAAGCTTTGGTTTCTATATCAAAACTCGGGGCCCATAAAGATCTCCACGCGACAACTTGTTCATCATCTGAATCCTTTCTGGGTAGTCCTCTTCACTGGTTTGCTGCAATTGTTTCCGCAACAGCGGACCATCCAGAGAAAGAAATCGAGGCGGATTTCAGTGATAAGGCTAATGATCCTGAGGGGTTTCCTCCTACTAATATGGATTACTTTGAGTTCATGACCTTACAGCTGGCCGAGACAAAGGAACAAGATTGCCACTGCTGTAAGAGTAAGGGCCAAACTGAGCTAGTGGGTGGATCAACTCCACCAACTCAGCCAAGGAAGGGGAGCCGGACTACTCGGGGAAGGTGGCGGCGGCGGAAGGACTTCCAAAGTGAAATCCTCCCAAGCCTTGCTTCTCTATCTAGGCATGAGGTGACTGAGGATCTTCAGACTATTGGAGGTCTTGTTGGTGCTGCTGGTACTCACTCAGAGACATGTTCTCAAAGAAGTGCAGGTAGAAATGCATTGGGTAAGAAAAGGAGAAGATCCTGCACTTCAACCTCTAACATCACAGACTTGCTGTTGAAAAGAGGCTTAGTTAGTTGGGGAAAGATCTGTAAGAAGCCAAGGGGAAAGAGGCTTCCTACTTCTAATCCCAAGTTTCTTTTGAGCCAAGTACATAGTTAATTCTAAGACTATGTTCATGGACTGTGGATGATTTTTTTTCTCTTAAACTATAGGATGGTCATATAAATGTCTTTATAAACAATCATACAAGTGTGGTAACTAAAGGATAGAAGAAGTTGTTTCTTGGGATTAAATGAATTCTCTCCTTGTGCAGAGATGGTTTTAGCATGTTTGGATCAGCTTATTTTTTTCTCAAGCAATTCTTGCATCGAGAAGCTAGTTCTCTCCATTATTGATTTAATTTGGACGTTAGCATTGATTGTAGAAATGAATAGCTTTTAGCCTTTTACCCATGGGAGGTGCACTCCACCTCAACCTCTTTGTTGCCAAGCACAGATTAAGATTAAGAGTAAGCGTAGCCATGTTTTCTAATATTTCTATCAGTTAAGGAGGGTCTAACTCTAATAATTGGAGAATTTTAATGCTAAAATTTTTAGCCAAAGGATTTATATGGTCAATATATATTGATCAAACATAATAAGAAAAATAAGTATTCATATATACCTTCAATCCACAGACCACAGTGTTTGCTGTTTTAGCAACAAAAAAAAAATTCAAAATGTTTATTGTTTTAGAATTTCAAGATAATCTAACTCACATATTTCCATTTGTACTCTCATTAAATCAAATCATCATTTCTCTATCTGTTAATGAGTGGGTGGATTACATACAAGTATTTCAATCAAGTTTTATATCATAAATGCCATTAAAAAAAAAGTTTTATATCATAAATGACTTCTTACTCTTTGTGCATAAACTTTAAACAACTAACATGATTGAATGAAGGTAGTATTATTTTATGACTTGAATAAGATAATGCCTAGTCCTTGTGTCAAACAACTTATCATGCACCAGGTTATTTAACAATTTTGCTTTTAACAAATATAGTAGAATTATTTCTAGTTTTAATACTTTTTATTTTAGGGGTTGTTTAAATCATCTAAGATTTATTTTAGGTAAAATTATCATAGTTTAGGTGAGTCAATAATATTTTGACATATGTTTTAGAAAGTTCTAGCTCATGAATATGTTAAAATAGTATTGGATCACCTAAAATTAAAGTAATATTATTCAAAATTACCTTGGTGATTTAGACAACCCTTTACTTTAGCATTTAAAATTGAATTTTCATAGTTGTTTCATTATGGACATAGTTACTTGAACGACCAAATGGACTTAAAGAGTAATTAGTAATTAGTAATATGCAGAGTTCTTTAAATAAACAACACTTCAATAATGCAATAAAACTTCAATCAAATGGTTATTCATTTTCTTTCCATTAACTTTTGGAGTAACTCTTTTCGATAATTTATGGAGTAGGTATTATTTAGATAAATTTTATATATTATGCATGATTAAGTCGTTATATCCATTTATCTGGTAGATTTGGGAAAATGTGTAAATGCTATTATTTCAATCCATGCAAAATCTGTCCTATATCTATGCAGAGCAATAACTTGTTCAAGATGTTACTTTTTACACATTTCTCTCAAAATGGATGTAATTTTTTTATTTTGGGTCTAGAAAGTACATGCAAATAACTTTGCGTTGGTTGTTCCACTACATGGCAATATCATTTCATATGGAAACGCCAAAGCCATGCCGGACATATATAAATAGCATTCATACTATTTTCTCTTATTGTCAAAATCTTAAATCAAACAAAGTTACAAAAGTAATGTGTTATATATTTTAGGGCATGCTTGATCACTTTGTGAGCATTTCTCTCTCAACACGAACTTGTTTCAAGTCATTTCTTGTGCTTTCTTTTCTGATCATTCCTTTTGCTAGAAAATTAGTTCATTTTCTTTCTATTGGTTGCTTTGCATGGTTGGAATTGGTGCTCAATTTTGCCATATATGTCAGGATGGGGGCAGGGAGAAAAACTTACACTTTTAGTGGCGGTGGTATTCTGCCTGGATATCCAAATCCAACGGTCAATTCTGGATGTGGCAGAAACTTGGGGAAGTATGAACTTGGTGGGGTCATTTTTGGTTGCAAGAACACTACAATAAAAGAATGTCGATCTAAACAACTCTTTGGTTAGTCAGCATTCAATTGCTTTCATAGTAGCATTTGTAATACATTAAGTTCTAATGTTTATTTCTTAACAGGCTTACCAGCTCGTCACTTTTCCTATGTAAGGAACATTGCTCCTGGGTTGCCTTTGTTTTTGTTCAATTATAGTGAGAGGAAGCTTTATGGAATATTCGAGGCTACTAGTAAGGGCCAAATGTGTATAGACCCTTATGCATGGAGTCATGATTTTGAAGAGATAACACCATTTCCTGCACAGGTACCACTTCTTCCATTGTTGTCTATGTGCTAAAATCAAATTCATGATTCATGATTCATGTAAAGACCCTTACATTAGTTGTTAATGTTCAAGGTGAAAGTTCGCGTCCGGCTCCACTGTCATCCGCTAGTCGAGAAAATATTCGGACAAGTAATTGTGGAGAATTATTACAGAAACAATCATTTCTGGTTCGAGCTGGATCACAGGCAAACCAGCAAGCTCATGTTTTTGCTAATATCTTTAGCAATTGCCCCTGGTACCCCTGTACCGCGACGACGTAATCTGAAGACAGATGAACCAGATATAGATCATTTTACTCGCCCGAGGAGGAGAACAGATTTCGGTTACATTGCCTCTTTGGATGGAGGCATAGAAACATTGGAAACTCGACCAATTGTGAGGGAGGTGAATGAGGATGAGAAGAACCTTATATATATGAAGCTAAAGGAATTAGCTCTTGAGTGGGAAAACCAAAACCTCTGTTTGCCAGATAATGAAAATGAAACTACTGATGTGAGCAATATGTACTGTGCCGAAAAGAGTTATTTGGAGATGTCAGCAGGTTTAGAGAAGAATGAGGAGTGCTACAATCTTCCATTTGTGGATCAAGACACCATAGCTCAAGTGGGTGAGGTTGATGAAGTTATATGTTCAATGACATGAACAGATTTTTTTCATTCTGGCTGCTAACTTTTGATGCATTTGTAGGTGATCCAAGATGTTGAAGAACTGACAGATTTCAAGAAAATACAAACACACAAGAATTTTTACCTGGAGCAGAACCTGGTACTCTTTTCGATGTTAAGGATAAATACTATCATAGCTTGAAACTATTTCTTCACACCTTACATGATTAACTGTTTGAGTATATAGCTGGTATACATAAAAGGTCTTCATTCACATTGACTAAATAAAAGTAACTTCATAATTTACCTAACTTGTGGATTCTTTTGCTAAGTAATTATGCTCATATCTAATGCTTCAATTTGAAATCCTCAAATGTGCAAATCATCACATGCTCATTTGTTCTAGGTACTCATTAAATCTGTTACCTGATTCTAACTTTTCTTATTAGCTTACCCTTTTATATAATTTGGTCTCCATGCCTCCATTGCAGTGACAACAACAATGCAATGAAACAAATGGGCCCATAATTTAACATTAATAGGACCCACATTTTTGTTTATTTATATCTCCTCTTTCCTGTAGTGGCTGATGCATATCCAAACCTAAGTTTTATTTCTCTTAACAACATGGGTAATGTAAGTTAAAATATTAATGTGTGGTTGGATAAAGGAATAAGAAGTGAAGCATTAATTGAACTATGTGAAGGTATGACTAAGCTTGAATCAGTTGTCTTAGAAATTCAATGAGGTGTTGAAGTGAAGGAAATGGCTTGATTAATTTAGTTACATCAATTTGAGTGATGTTGAACTCAAAATCATCATTTGGAAGCACAAGCAATACCTTTAATGTGATCATTTTTTTGTTTTCATATTACAAGCCTTTCTTCATACCTGATTGCATTATTTTTGTTTTCATTTCAGATGAAGACGGCATTGGAAATTCAGTTACTAAAAGATCGTTGTACCATGTTAGAAACTGCATATAACCTTCATCTGACACAGAAGAAAGCTATACATGCATCTGTTAAGCTGTATCTAGACCATAAAGAGACATTGTTTGATGACATGCTTGATTTTGAAAGGTGGATCTCTTTACCTTCAATTCCACACAAGGTAAAGTATATAAACTTGCGGATCTCTTGAGTTTCATGACTTAAACTTCCACATATTCCACTTGGGAATTAATCTTAGGCTAGTTCACATTTTGTATTTTACTTTTCAAAGTTGAATTGGTATAAGAAAATACTATGAATGTGTTACTCGGAAGTTGATAGCATGATATATTCGATATCATTGCTTGAAGTGTTAAGTTTGACCTTATGACTTCCATACTACTATGCATTAGTCACTTTTAGAATATGAAGTTATGGATCTGTCCTGCATGAGTCTCTTCAATTCTCACATTTAAGAATAAGTTAGATGTACATTTATTTTGAGTCTTTGGAAAGCATGCAAACTTGGTGAACTCATCGCATAAGTAATCTTTACATTTTCAGAGATTTGATCTTGTTGTTATGGAATCTCATGGTTCGCTTTACGCCACTGCTAGATATAATGGAATTGGCTATCTGAAGTAAGAATCTTTAGCTTAATTGTTTATAGTTTCACTCAAATATTCTACTTTCTGCACTTGAACTTCTCCATTTACTATGTAGGTTTTCTCTTGGTGGCTTTGATGGATGTACCATTGCTTCTAGTATCAAATTATTTGATCCTTATCATGGGGCATGGATGACAGTGGAACCAATGAATCATCTTAGGGAATATTCTGCAGCTCCTGTCACCAAGGAATCTCTCTGTGTGAATGAGGAAGTCAAGGGTGCTGATGAGATTGTAAACAAAGTAAGTATTGAGGTAGTACTTTGCACAAAAAACAATTTTATCACTTATCAGCCACTCTGCTTTATACATGGATGATAGAAGTTTGTTCAGAAAGTACAGAGAAAGTAACTAACTTAGTCACATAGAAGCTTTTCATCATAGTCATTGCTTTTCTGTAAAGTCCTGATGAAGAGATAATTTTGTTTGACTCTTAATTTTCTATTATGAAATGGCATATTTAGCATTGATTATATCACAGTCAGTGCATATAGCATAAAAACAATTAACAATGCATAATAGTTTAGTTTGTCAATCAACTTAACCTAATGGTGTTATATTGTTTGCACTTTGCAGTTTCAAAATCCATCTCAAATGGCTAGTCCAACTGCTAGGATTCCCAAAACTGCATAAAATGAGACTTGGACTACATGAAAAAGAAGGAAGCATTTTCATCTTATGCCAACTACTATCATACTATTTTAATATTTTTTTTAAATATAGGTGTTGTTTTAGCTTTGTTATTACTATGTATCTACTTTAAGAGTGTTTTTAAGGTTAAAACTGAAGAACTCAATCAATGAGATTGTATCAGTGTTTGAATTTATAATAAGTTAGTAAGTATCATGTGCAATGTACGAGTACTTTTATATTATATATAAAAAGTTAAATTAAAAGAAGTTGCATTGAATTAATTTCTTATTCAAAAACCAATAAAAATACAATGCAGAGATTAACCTTTTCTACACACAGAATACAAATAATCACCAATCAATTTGATTTTAATTTACATAGGATTTTGAAATCCATCTCCAAGTTGAGTGAAGTAAGGACTTTTGAGGGCCTCCTGAAGCATCTCATCATCATTCCAGGAATCACGATATGTCTCCAAGTTTGCAAACATGTTCACTGTGGATGCTATGCAAAGCTCTTTCCTCCATTCTTCTAACTTTGGGAATCCAACATTGTCTCCATATTTGTCAAAATACTGCAAAACAAGCTCAAATGTTATTTATGTTACATTGTTACTTACTGTGGCATGCTTTAGTAGTACTAATTAATCACCAACATATACATAATGCACTTACTTCAAAACCATCATTATCTGCAATGCTATGTGTGTAGCGCTTAGGAACGTTGGCTACTTCTCTTGAATGATAAAATTCCTTAATGGACTTCATCATTTCCTCTGTTGATGGTAAAATTTTATTCCCATAAAGTACTTGAGCTATCCATTTAGCTTGAGACTCAAAGAAATGGGGCCCGAGGACCTGCATGGTCTCACGATAACAAGTCATCTCACTTGATATTGCTAAAATAGTGTGTATTTATATGCTTATGTGAAAAAGAAATGAAATTGAAGTGTCCATAATAGTGTATTCGACTCGAACAAGATTAAACTTGTGGTTCAAGTCAAAAAAAAGAAGTGTCCTACCTTTGAAGGGATGCCCATAAAAGAAAGAGATGGAGCAAGTGATGGGGGGAAAGTGTGCTCATACAGAGGACCCACTCTGTTATCATCCACAACAACCATTCCTTTGGTATCAAGAAAGGGAAAAACATAGGAGTACCTATACATAGCAAACTTGAACCCATCAATTATCAGGATGCACAACTATATAGCAAGTATACAGTTTATATCATGGTTACAAAATTGAGGTCCACAGCCGCAATGTAACGAATATCCAAGTCACCACAACGGCATTGAGACCGTGATTGCGACCGCATCAACCTGCATTTGTCCGCAATTCCACGACGCAGCGACAACCGTAACCGCAATATAAAACCCTAATTTATATACGCGGGTTTCTTTTAATTTGACCTTTGAAATATGATATATGGTCCAAAATAAGACCCTTCAAGCTACCTAAAAGGTCATTATCCAATCACCTATGTTATCAAAGGTGATTAGTCAATATTTTTCCATCTAAATGTTTTTATGATATGTTACCCAGTGCAGTATAAAATAGTGTCTGCTTGAATGCTGGAACCATCCGTGAATATAACATGTCCATCCTCTTGAAGGTTGTCTATCTGTAAAATGGACCACATGTTGTAATTAAGGCAGTAAAAATAGTAGTGATTTTTTCTTCTTCTTCTTGAAATTAGAACTTGAAAGATTAATAAGTGAAACCTGAGGATGAAGGTGAAAGTTTTGGTATTTATGTATGACTTTAGATAAACCCTCAGTAATATTATTGACAGAGTTGGAACTGAGGTGGACTTCCTTGGCTACTTTCACTAGCTCCATTGATATTTCTTGGCCGCTATAAGAATTTGCAACCACCACCACAATCTGTACAAAACTTTTTCTTTCTCAATTCAGTTTAAGGAGTGCTTACTTAAAGTGAATAGAGAAAACAACATTTCAAAAATGTCTTATACCTCCTTGCTAAATGGTTGAGGAGTCCTGTAAATATGACTGTGCATTTGTTTTCTTTTCCAGGTATCCATTCCTTGGCATCAACCACAGGAATAAAATCAGTTCATATTAATCTTCGTGTTTGAAATATATGCATCAAATGTATGAACAACATTGGTATGATGCAGTGACTAAGTGTATATTTTTGAATTTTGGACATATATACCTTGAATGAAGGGCAATCTAGGATGAGAGTAATGGCCCGAGGCGACAACCACCGCGTCGAACACTTCTTCCGCCACCACCACCGCCCCATCACTCTTCTTCTCTCTGGTTCTAACAATCCATTTCAAATCATCATTAGTACTACTACATGAACCATTGTAATTCAAGGGCCCCACATATTCCACCTTTGTATTGAGCCTTATCATGTCTCTCAATCCAAACCATTCACAAAAGTCTTTGAGGTACAGAAGGAGCTCTTTGTGGCCAGGGAACCTTCTCATGTCTCTACCTTTCATGGCCAAAAATGGGAAATCAGTGAACCCCATGATTTCTCGTGGAGACATGAGCCTCAAAGATTCATAGATACTGCTATGAACCTTTAGAACAGGGTTTTTCCCTAAAGGGTCTTCACCTTGCACATTTGGGTCATAGAGCCATTGTCCTCCAATATCATGATTCTGCTCAAACACAACCACCTTTTGTCCTTCTTTTCTCAGTTCCCTTGCTGCCACTAGCCCTGCTGGTCCAGCGCCAATCACACACACGTTCTTGGAATTTTGATTTGTCTCGGAAACCATGGTTTGAGAGATTGCAAATTACAATTGGGTCAATGTGATGTGTTTAGGGTGCTGATGGAAGGTATTTGTAGACAATTGTAGCTGAACATTTTTCATAGAGTACAATGATTGGATGGTGAGATTCATGTGTGTATTATAGTGAAGAATTTTTTAATCATAATATAAAAGGGTATTGATTGATTCACACTCATCTTTCTCATCAATCTATTTTCGCTCACTTTCTCTCCTTATTGCTCTCTTCTATTATATTTCATTTCTCTCTTATTTCTTCCTTTTATCTCAAGGTGGAGGTGGAATAGGAGTGTTACATAAGTTTTTCCTAATATAAAGGATAATGATTGATGAAAAGACTCGTTTGAACTCAACATGAATCCACGTTGAAGTCAACATGTCAAAGTGATGCGCGAAAAAATTTCTTTTTTGCTCTAACGCCAAACTAAACATGCATTAGTGCATGGTTGAATAGACAGTGTTAAGCCAAAATTCCGAATGACATGCTTCTGTCCACTGTCCACTGTGATTCACCATGGTTTTCAATCAATTTGGTCAAGGGATGTTAATAAGCACAACAACAAAAAACACTATTAAAAAGAGCCATAGAATCTGCGGCGATATGTGAAATGCCGCTAAATGTAAAGTGCAAAAAAAAGAAGTTAGTGGCGGTTTTCATCTTTCACCAATAAAACACATAAATTTATGGCAGTTATTGTAACTTTTCAAAACTGTCAAGATCAATTTTAAAAAAAATACTCTGTAAATTGTGGCTATTAGAAACTGTCACAATTTGTGTAAGTCACTCGAGTGTCGTCAACCATGAATCATTATTGTATTAAAAATATAGTTTAGTATGACTAAGGGGCTGTTTGAGAGAGCTTATGAACAGCTTATTTGAGATTATGCTATAAAATAAGCTCTTTTGTATGCATTTGGCATAACTTGTTGAAATAGCTTATAAGCCCTCCATAAGCTCTTTTTAGTTTATTTCCATAAGTTGATAGGAACAGCTTATGCGGAGCTTATGCAAAGCTTATTCGGTCCTTTTAATGAGATCCTTATTTCAAATCCAGTAGCCCACTTTTTTCACGTTAAACGTTATTTTTTCATAAACATTATTTTGTTTCTACTCACGCTCTCCTTCTCTTCTCTCTCTGCTCTCGTCGTTTTTCCATCTCCCTCACCTCTTTCATTTTCTTTTCTCCTCCTCCCTCAACGGAAAACCATCGCCACCATGAGGCACCCCACCATCATGATCTCCTTTCCCCATCACCATCGTTTCCTTCACAACGGACTCAACCACCACCATTGTCATCTTCCACGTCCCGGAGAAACAAAAGGCCGCCGCTTCTTTCTTCGATTCCGGCCAAACCACTGGGCAAATGGAGAAACCTCGACGACCAATGGAATCACTAGGAAGTGCGCAACAAAACCCCTCCTTTAGATCTTCGTTTGGCCACCGTCGACCGCCGCTGCAATGACGTTTTCAGGCCAACACCTTAGGTTTTTGAGAAAAGGACACCGCTAAGTTGATCCTCGCCACGAGGAGAAGAGGTTACAACCCTCCATTCCTACTCCGGCGATATCACCGCTGTGAGCCGCCGCGGGTAGGCGATTTCTGGTGTGATATCCTACTAATAAGTGCTTATGTAAAAATGCATTTAAACGCTTTGATTCTGTATAAACTATTTTCATTATGTGCATCCAAACGCAAACAACTTGTTGAATTTAAGCACTTACGATAAGCTCTTATGCCATAAGCGATTAAACTCTTAATTAAATTGTTTCCCAAACGGGATCGAATTCCATCGTACCCAAAACAATCATATCACATTTCTGAATTCACACTACATCTTTAAGAATGTCTTCCTACTCACCACAACACCAGACACATTATAAAAATCATTTTGGAGAAGTCTAAATTTGTTTCTGATAATAACATGTGACATGCATAAATCCAAAAGAGAAAACCTTTTCCATATATATAGTAGTACATGACATTATTAAAAACTAATGATGCAAACATTTCACTCACATCTATTGGTTGGTATTCTATATCTCTTTTTCCACAAAGATGTTTTAAGATTTGCCGTATTGATTAGGTATAGTGGTATGTACTACTCTCTTGTCATTACATCTATTAGTGGCCCTCTGTTGTCTTTAGCAAATAACTTAACTTTGCTTTTTGTTAGCTAAGATCCCAGGTAGATTTTGTAGCATGTAATAGAACACCTTTTTATTTATTGGATCAAATTTTTGTTAAAGATATGCCATTTTTTTATTTGTTTAGTAATTGGAAAATACGAGCTAACTTTTTATCAATATTTCTCTCTGCGGGGCGTTATTCCGATACCTGGTAAAAATGTGAGGGTTTGAAACCATTCAATCTATTTTTTTTTTATTTTTTTTGAGAAGCAGTCTATTATTTAAAATATAAAAGATTGGATTGCAAATGATATAATTTATTATGAAAGAAAACATGATAAATTAAGATAAAATGTATGAAACTTCTCTACATTTAAATAGATACCAGAGAAATTGCCCTCTTTGTGATCAAACTAAATAAAAACGAGCAGGAGCTGATTTTTGCGACACCATCTAAGCTATTGGGGCATTAATTAATCATAGACCAACCTGTCTTTTAGTATGTTTTGATTGACTTATTTTTTAGAATTAACTAATTTTAAAATTTAAAAACTACTCTCTCTCTCAGAAACTTCTTTTCAAAATTAATTGATGAACGCGGCTAAGTGATCAGCCGAAGTTGTGCGATGCAAAATGAATCAGTAGGAGCGCGTTCCGCCTTAGAGGGAAGTACCCGCGCGAGCAATGATGTGGACGAAGCGGAAGCGAGAATGTCAACTTGAGTGACACAAACGTTGGAAAGAATCCAATGCCTCGAAAACCTAAGGATTCCTCCACAAGGTTCGTCCACGGAGGGTGAGTCAGGGCTAAGATTAGGCCGAAAGACGTAGTCGATGGACAACAGATGAATATTCCTGTACTACCCCTTGTTGGTCCCAAGGAATGGAGGAGGTTAGGTTAGTCGAAAGATGGTTATCGATTCAAAGACGCAAGGTGCCCCTATTTTTTCAAGGTAAGAAAGGGTAAAGAAAATGCTCCGAGAATGATTTTCGACTTTGTTTTAATAACAATATATAACAAACAGTTGCACTTTGTTTTAATAACAATATATATAACAAACAGTTGCCATAATTTTTTTCCAATAAACTTCAATACTTAACTCACTTTTTTTTTTCCGATGAGTCAAAAAATTACTAATTCTCACACTATAACTGGTCAACATGAAAGACTAATTCAAGATATTATTGTTAGGAACTATACATGTCATGTGTCTTTCTTTCCCTGATAACTAGTCAACATGGTAGTCACCACAAAAACAACCTTTTTAATGGCAAATAATAATTGCTTTTAGCGGTAATAGAAATGACCGCTAAAACTTTCACCGCCGGTTTCACTTGCGTCAGTAAAAACTGTACGCTTTACCGACAATTTGGTCGAGCGGTAAAGAGTAAAATCACTTAGAAGGCCGGCAAAAAATTTCAGGTTTTAGTGGCAATTATATGCCGCATGCATTGACAATTCCTGTACATAAACTTCCTTCAATTCTGAAAAAATGTTTAAGAATTTTTTTTTAACTGATATTAGCGTTTGGTTATAGAAACCTTTGACAATAACAAATATTATACAAATAAACCATCATAATTCCATGGAAACAACATATTTCACCAAATCCACGGAAAAATGTCAAGTATATCTAACTATTACAAGTTCCTAAGTTTCAAAACATAAAGCGTACTGATATCCAACTCTAATATATACTATCATTTTTTTATCCAACTTGATCTTAGCACATATACATAATATGGAAGTATAGAATTCATGAACAAAATCTTCAACACTTAATCCCAGTGAAATTTTCTATAATGTGATTTCTCAAAATCAAAGTGTATGCCCTGAAAATGATAACATAAAAAGAGTATATTATTTAAATATACATAATACACAGTTCATAATGTAAGTTAGGAAATAACAGTTGTTTATGTGCAATACCATGAGACAATGTCAATAAAAGCAATATATATTAATACAAATGCAATACCATGAGGATCTTCAATATTTTAATCTACACTAGGCAATCGGGATGACTTGCATGATGCTTCGGGTGCTCGTTCATGGCCACTGCTAGCATCAGGTGGTACCTAATAACATAATATTAAGACATGATACATTAAACTTATAATATATCATCAAAGATTAACCAATATGTTTATGAGCTTTCAAAGCCTTACTTGTCCAGATAAGCTTCTACTGAGGTTATGAAGCATAGATGACCCCATAGGAATAAATTTACACATCACTTCTCTCATGTAAGATAATTCTGAGAACAACCTTTCTTGATTTTGTTTCATCATGGTCATCTCTTCATCTTGCTTCTCCTTTAGCTCCTTCATCTGCTGAATTTCTTCATCATGCCTTTCCTTCAATTCCTTCATCTCTTGCTCAAATCTTTGGGCCATGTCATCAGATATATTTCTTGACAAAGATTTATTACCCCAGAGTTTAGAAGGAGTTGGACCAAGTCCTAAACCACGAATATAGCCAGTTCTTTCAGGTCCAAACACTTGGGTAAACACATCCCCTTCCCAGGCAACACTACCATCAGATTGTTCATTAGAGGTCCTTCCGCTGTTTAACTTTTCTTGTATCATATCCTAAGAGTGCCATCAATTGAAATTTATAACCCATAGAATAAATATTGAAGACATATAATAAAATAACCACACACATATAACTTCTAAATAATATAACTGCAAGAGAAATCTTACCACTGTTTTTGCAGACTCCTCATCTAATGGTCTACCATCTTTGCGTTTCTTGTGAGTCAACATGAAAACTTCTGCTCGTGTAGGCTCTATCCCATCTTTGGCCTACATAAGAACTGATGTTTAACAATTTCTTAAGACAAATATTATATATTTTATATATATCCATTAATTGTTTTTTTTTTTTCTATTTCTCAGATTGGCCCTGGAGAATCTGACCTCATGTGGTTGGTCTTTTAGGCCAAATTACAGGTTTTTTTCTTTTTTTTTTCACAATAACCTTTTAATCTGTTTATCCTCCAAGTGTATGTGCGGGGGTGGGTGAGTCATGACAAATTCAGCTGCATAAACTCATTGTCACTGAGAAAACTCAGAAAAATAATTGGAAACAGCTCATATCAGGCTATCAGCATTTGTTTCAACCCAAAGCAGTCATAAGATGGAAATGGTTTCTTTAATGCACGTTTTTATAAAAAACAAGTAAATAATTAACAAGTAGGATTCAGGGACTGGTTTAATAGGAAAATCAGTTAATAAGAAAAGGATCTATCTCAAACATTCATAAGAAAATCAGTATTGATATTATATGAACATACATATAATAAATGTGTTAAAGGGTACTCTTGATTTTCTTATGAATGGTTGATAATTGAGATCATTTCCTTCTAAGGAAACAAATTCCAAAAGTTTCTTTGCAATTTGTGGTAAACAGGTAGTAATCTAAATAAGAGTACTCAGCAAATTGCTTTTTCCAACATATATCCCTTCCATGAATTAACATCAGCATCTACCTTTTCTGTCGTTGTATATAAGCAATTTGGATGAGGATTTATGTTAGGTGAACTGCATAACTAAAAGCATAGTACTCACCGAAACTGTCAACTAAATTTGCATAATACCTTTTCATCCATTAGTGTTCCAATACTTTTTGATCCTCCAGTGTGAGGCGTCTTTAACTTTGTTCTATTACTTCTATTTGCCTGGCTACGCTTCTGTTGTAAAATAAAAAATATCATCACATGATTTATTTATACAAACAAAAGAGAAACAATGTGTGAATTTCAAAAAATACAAAAACAAGGTAACTTTGAACAGTTTGTTTTTTTAAAGGATTTTGTTTGTTAAAATTGTTACCTTTGCTTTATCAGAAAGCCAATAAGAGACCAAACCAATCCATTGGTCACTAGGTATATCACTTGGTCTATTTTTCAGTAAGTTAGATCTCGTCTTATACATTGTCATATACGTACTCTTTAAATCACATTTGTAATCCTTCCATTTCTTCCCCAGTGATTTCTTGACAAACTCCTCACCATGTTTTGGGATTGAGAACTTTTTCTACAACAATACAAATAATTACAAGGTTAGACCATGCATGATAACAACAAAGCAAAATTAATTTATATGAAGATTAAGAAAAGATATTCCATACCCTCACGAGCTCCACCAATTTATTCTTTTTATTTTTATCAAATGATCTCCAATCTATTATGTTTAAAGGTGCTAATTGTGGAGTTCTAGCTATAATTCCTAGAAAGCTAGCAAGCTTTCGACCTTCCTTTCCTATAGCTTGGTTACGAGTATTGAATTGCACATTAATTGTCTTCCCTGGAGGCATATCCCATATATCTTTTAATAAAGTAGGCCCACGAACATTTCTTGTTTCTGAAGAACCAAATATGAAAGCATTTGAGTGTCAGGATTCAATTCAAACAAATATAAAAGTACAAAAAATGTACAATAAAATAATAGCACCTGCTTCATCATTTTGTTCATCATTAGTTCTAGCTGAATTGCTCAATTCATTGAATTCAACACTAAGTGCTTCAGATTGAGAGTAGCACTCTTCATGCACTAATGGAAGTATATAAGGTTGCACATCTTCATCATGATGTTGTTCATCAACAAACCTGCGGTTATTTTTCCTACCCATAATGGTATAAAAATGTAGTTTGATCCTGTAAAGAATAATGCTTCAATAAGAAACTAAATTGAAAACAAATCTTTCAAAATAATCAGTTTTAAATCAAAATTTTAGATACATTTTTTAACTTATCTAGCCAAAAACTGCAGCAAACTCATGATACCAAACTCAAGATACCTGGGAGTATAGATAACCAAATTGTGTACATGCATGTATCCTCAATATAGAAGGTAATTAGCACAGTCTTGTGTGTGGACCAATCAAAACTATAAATTGTTTTTTGAACAGATAGATATGTTTGACATATAGCATGTTGCAGGCATTTAGCTGCTATTTATGAGAAACCCGGTGCATGTATCTGTAATAAACATTGTAGTATAAGGTTTGTGTGGGCCTAACTTGATTACACTAATCAGAGCCAATAGCTATCTGACAGTCGTAAATTTATCATACCCTCTGAAAATTAATTGCTTTCTCACCATATATCATGCTTCGCAGCTACAATGCCAAAACATTGGGTGGAAATTTGCTTGGTTTATCATGCTTTCGTCACTACTTGGTTGTTAATTAGTGGCTAAACATACAAGCTGAAAATCGATGCACTCAACTAAACAATGCAGCAACCTCATCTTAAAACTGCATTGCATAACATCAAATAACAGGAGAGAGCACCGAACCCTAATCCCCAAAATGGGTTCAGATAACAAATTGAATGAAATTCCTCCTTCATACCTCGCCTCGGTGAAGGTTGCGGTCACAAGGGCGAAGAGGTGCTCCTGCTTCCTCTAGCTTCTGTTCCTTTGCCGTTGCAATTGGGCCACTGAAAAACACCAGTCAGCACAAAAATCAGAGACGAGAGGGAAACGAGAAAGAGGATGAAGAAATGGAGAGAAAGAGCTCCGATCTGGGCAAGGGTTTCAATGGGGAAAGTTAAGGAGAAGAAGAAAATAGAGGGAAACAAAGCAAAAAAGGAAAAACAGATCCACCGCGCGAAGTGGATTTTTTTAGTGGCAATTATTATTATTACTATCACTAATTGTCAGTATAAATCTATATCAAATTAAATGTAGGATATTACATGGCAAATGTAAGCATGAAACCAAGGTGGTTTGGGAGGCATAGCCATCAGAAGAGAGTCTGAGGATTTAGAGTTATGTGAATACAAGGTTGTGGGGATGAAAATTTATTTAAGGATAGTCTCGGTTCATCCAACACTAAATTTTTCGTTTGAGATAGCGTCGGCCGAACTTACGCTACACGTCAGGTCATTGGATCTAGGCCTCCTACTTAGCGTCGGTCTTTAAGTCTTGTAACTGACAATCCTTCTTAGCATTAGCTCAAGCAACATTATGTTTTTAATAACAAAATTTCTTTTTTTTTTGGTTAGCAATGACTTTGTCTCAGTTTAACCGACGCTAAAGAGCGAAGATTAGTATCGAAGTCGTAATCAGAACTAATTTTTTACACTAAAACAAGTCTTTCTTATAGTGATTCTAGCATACACCAATAAAATAAGTGATGTAATCATTCGTCACGTAATTAGTTAGAAAATGACTATCAATTGACGAAAATAGTTTAATTGGTCTCTAATTTGCTAGCTAGTAAGCACCTATTTCATAGCTAATCAATGTGTACCATATTAGATGGTGTATGCTAAACATACATATTCACTCATCCTAGCTACCACAAAAAATACACATTACACTTGGCGAGGGGGGAAGTGAATGTATTAAATTCACTATCCTAAAGTTTTATTTATTATACACTACAAAGTTAAATCTTGTGATTTTAAGACAGTGTAATATTCTATAATTATTTCACTACTTAATTATATTATTATTAAGTTAAAATAAAAAAGGATGACACTATTCAATTTTACAGAAAATATAGTTACTCTTTGAAACCCCAAATTTCTAGCGCATTATAATTCCTCTATTTGAAACTTGTTCCACGAAATACGTTTGCAGCGCTGAAACAACAATCTCACGAGCTTCAAAGGCTTTAGCTCTTTGAAACCCTCATCCATGGCTTATTCATCAACAATTTTTTCATTCTGCTGCATACAGTTTCCCGTCTTTCAAACCCTAAATTTCAAACTCACTCTCACACACATATGGTAAAATCCAACATCATCAATTTTTACCTGCTTAAGGGATTAACCAACAATTAAGTTAATTGCAAATAGACTCTCAGTGAATTACATCTACATATGAAAATGAAATAAGGGTTTCTTATACATCATTGCATTTCAGATGACATCAATGTTATCTTTATTTCGTTTGCAAATTGCTAAGTTTTCTCATTCTAATGTTGATTATTTATTATTTTTTATTCTACTTATACTTTAAGTTTCAGGTTATCAATTTTTATCTTTTAGTATCTTAGATATGACATGGGAGAAGCCCCCAATAAATAATCAATATACACAAATCAAGACTTGACCATGTCATTAAGGTACCACACCCAAAAAAGTTCTTTGGGCCACCAAAGAATTGGCCAAAAAAAGAATAAACTGTAACGTCTTGTTCGTGAATCATTTACTTTTGATATTAATTGTTATTAATAGATTCATTTAATGGCTTTCATAAATGAATAACTTAACATTGTGATATATAAATCTGTATGTTTCAGGCGTTTTACTTTTGTATTGAAAGGAACTAGTTGTAATTAATTAAACAGGAAAAATGCTAAACTAGTCTCTATAGAATAAAGGTAGTTTGGTAAAGGGTGGAAAAAAAGGGGGTTTTAGGATAAAGATGTTGACGTGATGTGAGTATGTAATGATATTGCATGGTTAGGGTGGCTTGGTTGACAGGGTGTTATTCAGGGTGGTGGGTACTCTCTATTTCTCTGGAAGGTTACTTTCTTGCAACAAACGCGCTTTTGCATTTGCTACCACCATCAACAACACCACCACCACCACCACCCTTTTTCATTCCATATTCCTGACTTGCACTCTCCTTTGTTGGGGTTCTTCTTCCATGTTTTCTTTCTAAGAATTACCACCCTAACAAGGTATGTATATCATAACAATTTTATGAATATGGTCTTATTGGATCATTGAAGTAATGCCATTAACATGATCAATGACATAGGCCATCTCATTTAAGGATCATGTGTGATGTGATCGTGATCTTGAATGTCATAGGATTGTTTCATCAAGGGAGTTTATTCTCTTCTGTGATCAGATCATGACTATTATGGGTCTCTGGAGAGACGATTTCGTTTACTTATGTGTTTGAGTTTTTGTTTTTCTTCTGATCTCTTCTATATATCCATGTGGTTCTGTTCTGTTGTTGTAGTTTTTGCCTGAAATCTGAATCAATTCGTCATGTTAGGATCTGCTCTTTCTAGCACCCCAAGATTTTTCTTTATTTCTTCTTTTTCCCAATCAAAATTGCATTCATATGAATGATTCTGCGGCTTAGTTTGGAATTCCCATCAAACATTAGTTAGTTGCCCTTTCAAGTTGTGCAAAAAGGATTTAGATACAACCAATAAAAAGCTTTAGATAATATTAAAATAACCTCAGCACAACTTTTTTATTATGATCTTAATGGATTTTTGAGTTTTTAATTGATTGTGTCTATAGATACTAGTGCTAATGAGTTGCCCATCCAAAAAAATGTTTGTCATCAACAGTAAGATTTCTTTCCTTTTATGGTGTGAAATTTATTATATTATCTGCAAGACAAATGTAATAGTGTCTGCAAAAGATGAACAAAAGCAGCAATTGATGTAAAATATTGTCCTTTCATGATAATGTTTGACACAACAAAACCTAGAAGTGAATATTTTGTCCCTTCATGCAAGGCTTTATCCTACTATTTGTATCACGTTGTTTTTTCTCAGAATCAATTCTGGTACTCAGAAACTTCTCTCCAGAATTGATTTTGGATTTAGAATCAATTGTATAAGGATTTACAAAAATTCACTAAATTGTACATATCTCATGTTGCTTTGGTTAGCATCTTCCTCCCCCTTGCTCTACATCTCTGAAAGGGTTCTTATCTGATGCAGGGGTCTCTAAATCATTGCTTCATCCTTGATCAGATGATGACAGAGGAAAGTACTATTGACCAGGAGGAGAAGTCTGAGAAAACTGAGCCTGAAGATGTTGATGAGAAACCAAATCCTGAAGAGATATTAACTATCACAAAAGTTCCACCTAAGATTCACTCACGCTATCTTAGTGCTCGAAAGAGTTCCTGCCATGATTTTTGCAAATATGGTGTCAAACATGCTGTAGAAGAAAAACCATGGAGAAGGGGAAGGGAAACTAATGTTCTTGAAGAAAATGTAACATCTTTGGCAGGGACAAAGAAATCAGGAAGAAGTTCAAAGCCTTCTCGGGCTTCAAAAGGTGGAGATCCTAGTTCTCCTATTGAAATCAAGGAAGTAACAAATGAAAAAACAGTCACTTCAAAGAAAAAATCACCACCTTTTGAAGAAACAGATGTTTCCATTGAACATCATAAGAGTGAGATAAGGCAAGAAGGTTCTGAGCCATCTCTCCAAGTGCAAGAATGTTCCAAAAGTCAAACAAAAAGGGAAATTGTCAAAAACAAAATTGCTTTTGGTTCAAGCAGCAGAAAGGAAACTGAAAGAAGAAGCACACAGACAAAAACTGAAGGCAGGAGAAAATCAGCACCACCAAGTGTTCTCTCGTCTCCAAAACAAAATGTCAAGAAGAAACCTTCAAGCTCAACAAGTGCTAAAACTGTCAGAAACTTGAGGGGAGTGTCTTCTCTGAAAACTCATGAGAATGTTGAAGAAGTCAAACATGAACTAGCCAGCCATGACAATTTACCAGACAAAATTTTGCATGTCATTGAACTTGAACCTACCTCTGAAAATTTATCTGAAGAACCTACTAAGTCTGGTGGTGAAACTAAGTTGCTTTCACCCTCAAATCCACCATCAGGGGAGAAAATCTCGAAGAGGAGGACCACTAAGAAAATTGCCAATTCTGGAGTGTCTTCATCTTCAAGGAAGAACCTTAGACATGTGGCATTCTCTCAAACATCTTCAGGGCACAAAGGCAAGATAAACATAGTGAGTGCTTCTTCAAAATCACCACCAGTTTCATCACCTGCTTCCTCATCTAAATCTTCACTTGGAAAACAAAATGGTGCTACCAAGTCCAAGTCCAACAAAGCAGGACAAGGTCATCAAGGTGAAAATGTGAAGGTTGGGTACAAAATCAGGCCAAAAATGAGCACAAAAGTTGTTGTAGGAAATAAAGTTGTTCCACCCCGGAAATTAACTTTCAGGAGAGGTAAAGTGATTGAAATTCAGCCTCAGAACAACAACATTGCAAGAAGACTCAAATTCAAGCCAGCAAGGTTTCTTAATGATGACATGAGGAGGGAAATAAATGGTGCAAGAATTAAAAGGGTCATTACCAATAAAAAAGTTGATGATGGTGGTGAGTTAAATAATGCAGCTAATGCAAGTGCTGAATCTGAGAAAGCTGTGTCCAAACACCTAAGTGTGGAAGGAGGTAGTAAAAAGAGAAGCCTTGTGAGAGATAGAAGCAAGAATATGTATGGTTCCAAATCAGCATCTGAGAAAGTGATTTTGAGGCATCAAAATGTTGAAGGAAAGAAACAGAACTCAGGCTTGTATAATAATGTGATTGAAGAGACAGCAACCATGCTTGCTGGGTTAAGGAAGAGCAAAGTTAAGGCTCTGGTTGGTGCATTTGAGACTGTGATATCTCTTGATTCTCCTCGAGCAGAGGCCAATACCAGTGCCGCAGAAGTGAGCACAGCTTGTTGAGTTTTACCTCTAGTGTGTTGTGTTGTTATGTATTCAACTCCATTCAACTCCAACATATGACTGTGTTATGTTGTATAGAATGATAATGATGTATGTAACAAAGTGGTCCTGAGCTTTACCCTTTGTGGAACTGCATTTGTTTGTGGCTTGGATTTGTAAAGCTAAGATTGTTAATATTGTTTCATGTGTTTTGCTTAACCTCTTCCTTTGGTGTCATTAAGATTTGCTGAATGTCTGAATGAGAAGATTTCACTTGGATTTGTTAAAGCTATTGTTAGTCGTTACTGATATACTACATTTGTTCCTAATTTTTCAAAAGAACTGAGCAGGCTATTAATCTCAAGGGATTTTGAAATTTCAAAGATAAATGAGGGAGAAACCATAAAGCACTTATATTATGAGACAGTATTATATAATTAACTTGAAGGATACTCACTTGTTATCATATAACAAATTTTGTAAAAATTTGAATAGAAGACTAGAGACCTGGTTGCAACATCTGAAAAAAATTAAAAATCAAATTTGCACAGCCTAAGATAAAACTTTTTCTTTCTTATATCAACTAAAGAAGGAAGATATCATTGTAAAATTCACTGTATAGATTGATAATTCAGAAAGTTGGTCTGGGGTCCATAAGACATTGATAACTTTGGTTATATTACCTTCAAACCAGCATATTAGCTATAATTTCATCTGTGGTAGTTGACCAGCCACTTTTCTATTGTATGTATATTACAAAGATGCTCAACCTGTACAACGTAAATTTATATTTGGCATTGACCAAGAAACGAGTTTTGGTATATATAACTCAAACAGGTTAATCTTCAGAGCCTCGTCAGCTTTTTGAATGTTTATGTGGCTGTACTATCTTCAGTTAGGCATGCGTGTAGATCCTTAAATAATCAAAATGAGTTCAGAATGCTTAAACTATACTTCATCTACCCCACTGGCAATTTCCGCTGAAAAGAACTGCTCCACTTTATCAATGAAGCTCTGAGGAAATCTACAATGCAACATAGAATTTGATGTCTCCGATGTAGATTGATTTTGCCTAGGAACCACTTCTTCAGAATTCTTAGTTGCCTTGCTGTCCCTTGAACTCTTCATCCTGCCATTTTTTATGCTATTTCCCAGAGCACCACTCTTTCCAAAGAAAGCCCGAATGCCTTTGCCGTTGGAACGGTTGTGTTTTACTGGAATGTCCACTTGAGGCTTTCTAAATTCAGTACCTAATTGATTACATTCACCAGATTCATCTGTTGTAGAAATGTCTGAGGTTGCATTAAGCTGAGTTGCAGGTGCAGCAGTTTTGCATGATCTTAGCAAGGAAAGTAGCATGTCAAGACTTAGTTCTTGCTGAACTACGAACTTGTTCTGCTCACACCCGTAGCATGCGGCAACCAATGTGCCAGCCAAGATTGGCATCAACTCTGGGTCACTGAAGAAAATGAATGGAAGATCGCATACCTGTTTTCTTACAGCTGAACATTAGATTATCTAAGCAACATTGACCAAATTGACAAAATTAATCAGAATTTCTTAAATATTCAAACCTTATGGAGGATGGTGGGACTCTTTCCCCATCGAAGGACAGCTTGATTTCCAGGATGAAACAATGCAAAGTGGCCGAGAAGAGATAGAGATTCAAGCATAAGTGAACCAACCTGAGAAACAACACAGATCATGGCATTGAAGTAATTGTAGGCTTGTAGCTACATATCCCCTCGAGATATTAATTAAAGTAAAGGAATCTAAATAGAAGCTCATGAAGATAAAGGCAAGGAGTTCATTCCAGCTATAAATGCTTCCCACGCACAGATGACAGAACTTTCTAACACTTGGTTTAATTTTTCTTTTCTATGGAAAAGTATGCTGACCTTTCTTGCGGTTAGATGAAACTATAGAAGTTTTGCAAATTATGTGTAATTTTGCAAAGGAGGGGAAATTATTGTAATTTTATCAAATCTCTAGAGATTAGTATGATTTACCCAACTTCTGTTTTGGAACTTCTGCTCATGAACACGTTGAACACAAATGAGTTACACTGTCATGCTGTCTACTCTCCACCAACACTAAATGTGAGGTCAAAGATATTTCATCTTAGAGGTCCAAGAGTTAGCCAAGCCAGTAGGGTTACCAAGGCTAAGTCTTTAATCAGTCAAAAGCATTAATGAGACTTAGTCATGAGGGATTCACCTGATCGTTAGGAGTTTTCCACCTGCTGGCACAATGAGAAAGTACGAAGCTCATCAAATGAAAAATTTCCATTTTCAGATCTGGCCTAGCCTGTGAGCAAAACAGCACAGGGAAAATAGGAATATATTAAGCATGAACTAGCCACCAGGAACACGAGAAAGTAAAGATTATCTTACCATTTACCAAATTAAACTTAAATTAAATACAGCTGCTTCAAATATAGATTATCATAAGGGGAATCAGCTAACTTACCAGCATTTGTTGCAAAAATACAAGATCCAAAAGAGCCACATTGTTCAGCACCTTAAGTACTCCAGTTGCCACCTCTTCAAAATTAGATGGAAGGATAAACGAGGCCTAGAAGAAAATGAAGCTATTCAATTAGATATAAATCAAGAAAACTATTAACAAGCTTATTACGTAGATGTATAAGCAGAACACCATGTCAAAGCAATGCAAATGAAGGAAGTAATTAGACGTGTAATAAATAGTAAATGACCAAGATAATACTCAGAGGTCTAAGTACACATAGCAATCAATACGCCACCAGCCACAATGATACATTTCTAGGAGGGACCAAGGTAATTGAAAAAAAAAAAATCAGACTCTGAACACAAACGGGACAGAGATTGAAACAACTAAACCAAGACACTAAAGATACAGGCAAACTACCTATGGAGCCAAGATTGAAACAAACGGGACGGAGATGCACCACAATGGACCCACGCCACTAGAAAATGGAATCCTGTTCTTAGATTATCAGTAAACTAACTTCTAGACTTTTTGCAGCACAATGCTACACAAATATGCAATAGAATATGACAAAGCAACGAAGATATAGAATAATGTCAAAATCAGAAATCTATTGGGTTTTCACAACTTCGAATAAATTGTTTGTTACTTGTGCGAATGAATTTACAGGTTGCACAAAACTTACCGGTTCAGAGGATGATCTATTGTTTGCCTGCAGAAGAACAGCAGTCAAAAGGGAAGGGAGACTAACAAGTCCAGTTTCTGAAACAGCCGAAAGAAGAAACACCACTGGCTGAGCCAAATTTGATGTTTTTTCATTTTTCTGTGCAGTAACATTTACCATTGTATGCTTTTCATCCTTCTGGGAAACAAAAGTGTTAGCAATATCCCCACCCTGATTTTTCTTGGGTTCATCGAGATCATCTATCTTCTCCATCCCATCAATTTTCAATTTATCAGAACTATCATGCTCCAATTCACAATCCTGACCAATGGAAATAGATTCATCATTCCTGTTCACCTTCATTGTTTCATCTAACGGTCTGTCCTCAGGGACATCAGGTAAATGCATAACTGAGCTGCCATTGATCACTGATAAGGGACCAATGGAATGTGCAGAATCTGCAAACTTAGCCCCTTCGCTGCCAATCTCCAGCTCCATTGCCGTAGGGGAATATTCCCAGTCAATATAACTCAACTTGCCAGGTCTGGAAGTCAAAACCATCAAAAGTTGTATGCTTAAGAGAATAGGGGCTGGAAAAGCTGACACTTCCATCTGAGGCCTATCATGAAGTGCAAAGAGTTCCCTTAACCGGTGAATCACTTGGTAGGAAATCAATAACTCCAGCAAGCCATCCCGCATCTGAAGCTGTCTTTCTTCTGAGCTTATATGGCCAAGTATTGCAGTAACAGCCCACAAGAAATTATTTAATATTTCAGAAACTGATTCAAAGTTCTCAAGTGATGCTTTATTTGAAGGCAAACTAAAGTTGCCAGGAATACTTAAAGATGCTGCAATCTTTATATAATTCTCAAGGGCTGCTGAAAGCATTGGAATGATTGGAGGCAAAAGATTCTGTGCAAGGAAATAACTCCTATTTGCAGGTGCAGATAGTACTACTTTCAGAAGTTTTAACAAGTGCAATGTAACCTGGCACGCTTCAGGTTTTGATGTGTGAGACGCAGGCAGGGCAGAAGCAATAAAATCAATTAGTCCAGCTTGACGAGATGCTTGTAGCTCAGGATCCTTTCCCTCCAAATACTAGTAAGTAATCATCAATAAATAAAAAGGTCTAAGGACAAGTTAAAAATAAATTAAAGCAATTAAAAAAAGTTTTACCATCAACAAATTACACAATGTGAAGGGGCAAAACACACATTTAAACTGTACACATGTCCAAAGAAAAAAGAAACTTGGTTCAATATCGAGTTAGAAAAAAGGAGTTGGTCGGACGGTTGTGCATAAAAGTAATTGATTAGACTTTCTGATTAAGCAAAGCAAAGACTATGCAAGCGTCGATGAGAAAAGGTCACGGTGAAGCTCAGTAATAACTAGAAACAAACACAACAAGAATAGGTAACTTTTCCAGAGTCAAAACAAATAGCTATTGTTCACTTGCCAAAGAGAGCTCTCCAAGAAGTTCTGTTTTAATAAGCAGAAGATTCCAAACTCTAGTAGGGACAAAAATTCAATGCACATAAAGTTTCATCTCACATAGCCACGTCCCTTAAAACATGTTAAAGCTGTAAGATCCATAAGCAGAGAGAGATCATTTTACTGTGCATGAAAAAAGAATACCTTGATCATTTCAGAAATTATTAGCCCTATACTTGTGGCCCCTTCTTTTCTTGCTTGTCTAAGTCTTTGAAGTTCTTGAAGCCACCGGCCAACTTTTGCCCTAGCAGCACCTACTGCTACTCTGTATCCAATGCCAGAACTTTCACCACCAAGAGGTGGTTCAAGAAACTCATACTTTAAAGCCATAAGCTTTTGTCGAATTCTCTTTATTCTTCTCTTCATTGAGTGTTGCAAAGTGATGTTGCCAATTCCGAGACTACAACCTAATCCAGAGGCAATGTTTGTTTGTGAATCGTCGCTGCTGTTTGTAGAAGTAGATCTACCAGGCCCATCTTTATTTAATGATCGACGCAGCAAGGGGGATGATTGATCCCTCAAATTTGCTCTTTCCCGAATTTGTTCCAGGTAAATCTTACGACGTTGCTCACTTTCATTAAGTCTTTCTGCCAATTTCTGGGCCAAAAGTTCAGCTTCCTCTTGTTGTGCTTTGGCTCTTTCTTCCTTTCTTCGAAGCTGTTCAATAGCTCTTGCTTCCCGTGCTGCACTTGATGCTTTTCTTTCCTCTTCCCTTCTGATTTGGGCCTCCTCTTTTTTCCGCTGCATCTCAGCAAGACGTTGTAACTTTTCAGCCTCAATAAGTTTTCGGCGCTCAAGAACAGCTTCTTCCCTTGCCAAGTCCTCCTTTTGCTTAGATTTTATCACTTGAAGCTTTTCAGCTCTCCTCAACTCTGACCCGTGAAGTTTCTGACGCAAAATCAATTTCTTGTTTTCTTCATTTAAGGAAGTAATAAACCGAACCTCATTCACCTTGCTACTTTCATCACCAGCTCTCTTTGCCACTTGAGCTAGAAAAGCCTCATGACGAGATTCACTACGTTGATGGCGAGCATACATGCCCTCTCGTAGCTTCATATGACGATCAGCATGCCATTCACTGACACGATTTAGTTTTTGAGATGTACGTTGAAGCTTTTGAACTCTCTCATTTTCTAACTCACTTCTGATTCTCATAGCACGAGCATGCTTTTCATCGGCTTCCTTTTTCAAGTCTGAAGTTGTTTTCTTCTTTTTTTCAGGAGACATTAGTTTGTCATGCAGCGTACGTACACGCTCAGCACTTTTCCTGCCCAGGCTTGGTGAATATGACATGCGGGAAGAGACACGAAATGGAGATGAAAGTATGTCCTCCCAGTTCCTCTTCTCCTTCCAAGCATTCATGGATTTTCCCAGTGAAGTATTCCTTTTTTCCTTATCTTTTTCAGGCAGCGGCATTTGCCTCCTAAGGATATCTGTGGATCTGGGGTTCTTCTCATTAATAACTTCTTTGGGTACTTTATCTTTTTTAGAAAGCAGCTTGTCCGCTCCAGATCCAAGGTGACTTTTAACCTTAGCAGTTGTCAAAGCAGAAGAATTTAAGGAAGGTAATTTAGCTAAATCAACTTCTGAAGTTAATAAGCTTTCTGGTGGGTTACATCCTTTTTGCATTCTGATTGCATCAAAGGGTTTGGCCCCTTCAATATTGTGCTTTTTCACATTCAGATTCCCTTGGTTAGTATCTGAAGATCCAATATGCTTTCTTGACTTTGTCACTGAATTTTTGGCATTGTGTGTTCCGCTCATATTGACAACAGATTCAGAAGTCAAACATTTAGGCATGGCATTTTCTGTGCTATTACTTAATTTCAAGCTAGCACGGTCTTGTTGTATCTTTCTAAAAGCCTCAAGAGATGAAGACAGTATATCTGCCCTATGTGGTGAAGTTGTCATCCTTCTGACCTAGAATCAAAAAAGAGAAATGAAGATCATAATGATAAAAAGCCAGATTGTACAGATATATAACAGGTGATACTCATAATCTCGTATGCGAAGTCAAAGGACTAGCATCTTGGAAACCAAAAATCAAGCAAGCAAACAGGTATATATAAACAATAAGTGATTGCTTGGTAAAATGTCATGTTTTATTTATGTCTTTTCTAGAAGAGTCTAAAATGATAAACCAATGACTGTTAGTCTAACTACAACAATGTTTAATAGCACAATTGTTAAGTGAATCCAGTTGGAATGACGTGAATTTTATCAAGCGTAAGTTGTAGAATAAAATAACACAAATAATTTTACATAGTGGAAAAGTTCCTTGCCATAGTGTTTGACTACTGCGCTTACCCTTATTTAATTTATCTATACTCTCCATACAAAGGGGAGGCTCTGTATATACATCCACATAAACTCACCTACACAACATATTTGAGGAGAACGACTGATACATATCAAGATGGACAGACTCATCACAAAAATCTATCCCACTGAAAAGTACCACATATGCCAAAAAGGAATAAAGTTTTGGATCAAAATTATACAATAATAAGGTTCAACTCAATCAAAGAAACATAAGAGGAGAAAAAGAGATATGCATATGCCATTCAGTGTTCGATTATTCCCCCATCTGAACAAATGCGCGCACACATTACACAGACATTGCCCCTCGCATTTGATGATAAGTGTAATTATCTTTAGATTTCATGCTTTCCAAGAATTGGAAGACCTATCAGGTTATCATACATTTGCTTAACACAGTCACAGAGGCAAAATAGATACATTGATTTTCAAAAATATAATGAATTCGCTATTAGTGGGTTAATTTTTCTTTCTTTAGCATAGGGTCCACAGTTGTCAGGCACAACATATAAAATTCATTAAAGGCTCATTGTAGCATCATGGAACAACAAAATATCAACCTGAACAATGGAAGGAAAAGAGTAGCAGACTAATAGCAAGATGTGATCAAGCATACCTCCCATGAGAGAGCATGTGGCCTACGATGGTCACTCTTCAAGATGATAGGAACTTCATCAATTATTTGAGAAGACTTTTTAACCTTTTCAAAATCCTCAACTCTAGTGATTAGCTCTTTAAAATCAGATGCTGACTCCTCAAGAACAAGAATTGCCTCCTTCATCTGCTCCAAATCACATTCTAGTTCACAAAGAAGATAAAGTTCATCAACAGACCTATTAAGATTCTCAAACAGAAAGCACCAAAGCCTCTGCCTGAACCTTTCTTTGCTTTCATTTGAATCAACTTCTTCAGGAGTACTCACACTATGAGAGCTTGAAACAACATTTTCTACATTACCATCCTGTGGATCCCTAACCTCTTCAACAGAAGCTATAGAATCACTAACACTTTCAGGTACTTGTGACTCGGTATCCTGGGCAATGACTGCATTGCTTAAGCTGCAATTTTCAAGTACGTGTGACTCGGTATCCTGGGCAGTAACTGAATTGCTTAAGCTGCAATTCTGTTCTGGCATTTCAAAAGTTTTGATATCGCTTGCCACATTGATAACAACATGGGCTTCTTTTCCCACCATCACAGAATCGTTGGCAGACAAAGATTCATTGTTAATTCCACAATCAGTTGCTGTTTCACTGACTTCATTTTTCTTATCGCGATATGAAATATCATCTTCTGGACCAACTTTTTCCCCATTCATTTCTTGAGTTTTCAAATGTTCCGAGGATACGTTCTCAACATCTTTACCATTCTCTCCAAGTTTGTGATCCTCACATTTCAAGGAAGGACTCTGATCAGAAAGTATCTCTGCATCAGGAGTTGTAGCTGTCAAGTCCTTTTCTTGAGTACGACATGAATCACAAGGATCAGGGACATTCTCATGCTTTCCACAGCTGGGCAAACTATCATCTCCAATACTACCAAACTTGATTCCAACGCCAATCAAGTTCTCGTGTGGAAGTGCCAAACCCCCCTCCTCTAAATCACCCCATCTTGTTTTCTGCGCTATGTCAGGCTTATCAGTTTGTTGTAACTTCCCAGCTTCTTCAAGTTTTCCATGAGAATCCGAGCCAAGTAGTAGAGCTGACTTCTGACTTTCAGTGTCATGTCCAACCACACTTGAATTAATGTTGTTTGTACCCTTTTCTTCCTTTGACACTGAACGAGAACTCATAACACTCCCAGGAACGGGGTTCGGTAAAGAATTCTCCCCTGACCTCGAAATTTGAATTTTCTGCTTGCTATGCAAATTGCCATCTTTTCTAGTCACGGAATGCTGAGTACGAGAAGCATTTTTCCCTGAAAATCCTCCCACCCAGCTCTGCAAAGAGAACTTTGATCTGTGCTTCTGCATAACGAGGAAACAGCACAATTACAGTGTGTAAGCAACACTAGTATTACAAGCTACACAGGAAAACGAATAAACCAACAATGCTAGAATCAAATATAATCAACATTGGTTGGCACATAACCAAATTATATATAAACTAGGATTTAAGCAAAGAAATTGATACTGAGCTTTACTTTGTGAATTAATTTTATCGGCGTTAACCAGGTATACCACAACCACAACTAATCTCTCGCCCCTCTGTCAACACGCTGTAGGAGGTTGGTCAATGAGTTTTTTTCATTCGCAAGAGTTTGCGATTTAATAACTATAAACGAAGTCTAAAATTGTCCTTTGATCGTTTCAATGGGCGAAGCAATCTACAAATAAAAAAGGATTAAAAATAGAATGTATCAACAGTTTAAAAGAAATAAAAATAAATAAATAAACCTTTTTGACTTGGAACCATCCCGAGTTCTGATCATCGGCAACTTCACTCCCCTCCATCACGAAACAGTGAATGCAGGAGGTGATTTACGTTAAGGAAGCTAATATCCCATCAAGATGAAATTCCCATATCGATGATACGAAATTGATAATCATTGAACTAAGGAGAGGAATATCAATTGGGAACATTTTCCAAGCTAAACTGAAATAAGGAACTCCCAAAGCCGCTGAAAATCGAGAGTGATGAGGAGGAGAAGGGAAAATAGTGAGGGAAAAACAAAGAAGGGTGTGGGAATTTGAAGAGGAAAAGGGTTTTGTCCTGAATTTTTTAGGGCTTCTGAAGATGATTTAGAAGAGAAAGAGAAAGAGAAGGGAAATAGGAGGGAGGGAATGAGGTTTATGAGGAACAGAAGGAACAGCGCAGCATGCAAAGCATAATATTGCATTTCGGTGGCTGCACTAACCATTGCTCTTTCTAAATTAACTAAACCATTTCAACTCCTTTAAATATAAATTTGACCACTTTATTTTTCTTTTTCATTTTTCCAAAGGCTTTAAGATCACATTAAGTATATAAGTTCCTCTCAACAAATGTTCTTCCATAAGCACTGACCAAGAATCGAGTCATAAACTAAATGCTTAAAAAATTCAGTTATCTACCAAACACCAACCGTGCTACACCTTGTTAGTCACTTTACCTTTCCATATATACTAAAAGATGAAATTTATTATGATAAAGGGTTAATTATGTTTTTATCCTTCATTAACGAGCAAGATTTAGATTTAGTCTCTCACCGGCATAAAGTTGTAAAAATAGCTTTGTGTTTAGAGAAATACCTTTGTTTTAGTCTCTTGGAGAGAGAAAGCTTAGAAGAGGTTTCCTATGTGTCTAACCAAGCGAGTGTGACATTCTCAAGTGTAATTCTTAATTAATAATTAATTTTACACGTGTGTAATAACATTTAAAGTTAAACCAACTTGAATCTCACCTCATCAAATTGACACCGTTGTCGCAACCAACCTCCACTACGAGCCATTGTCGCAACTGGTGAGTTATGATTCATGGACATCTTTTAGGTGTAGACACCTAGATAGAGAAAGGAAGAGAAGAGAGATAAGTAGTGAATGTGATATATGATTGATGTGATAAGAGAGAAATAGAGAGAAAAATGAAGTTGTTTATCGGTGTCTGCACTATGTATATGTTTATAAAACATTTTTGAACCAAGAACTACCATTGCAACCATCATCGCAAGTTGATAGGTGACCATGAAATCTTATTGACCACTCATTCATCCCCCCTGAAGGTTGTGGTACTTCTCCCTCTCTGTATTCTCCTCTGTTTATCAAATCATGTGGAAACTCATTGGATATATCAACGAGGAACAACAAAGAAAAAGAAAAAAAGGGGGAAGAGTGGGCGTCTGCGGACAACTTGGTCCATTCAAGGTGCTCAGGGGGGTGGACGAAGGCAGTTCGACCTAGTGGTGGTTGAGTAAAGGGGATGGACGAAGGAAAAGAAGAAGGAGGAGTCTATTTCATAAGGGTTTTGTTTATGGGTTTCTATCTTCATCTATGTGTGGGTTTCCATCTTCTTCTTCTATGTCTGAGTTTTTTTCTTTCTATTTATGGGTTCCTATTGCATTAAATTTCAGGGTTTTTGTATGTTGTTGTTGGGGTCAATTATAGAGGAGGAACATGATAGAAGAAGGATGAAGATTTGAAAATACAGTAAGAAAATGAAGGATTTAGCTAGAGGGATGAAATATTAGGGAATAAGAATTAGAACATGAAGGACATGAATGTAATGCCCTGATTTTCCAAACCGAAGCGCGTACACTTAGTGACCTATTCGATATTTCTTAGCCGAAAATACCATGGAACTTTTTTTTTTCTTTTCCACAATAAGTAACAATACTCAAAAGGAAATTAACATAATTATAATACCCAACGGAAAGTAATTATAATTCAAATAAACCATTCAACAATCAAATACCGATAGGAGCTCGGAAATTCAAACATCTCGGAACTCCAACAATAAACATATACAAAACGTAAGAGTAATAGAAATACGAAAACAAAATAAGGGAACGTGATCACTTGTCTAGTGCATCTCTCACAAGACTTCGGATCTCATTGAAGAAACCCTTCAGTCGAGCCTCCATGCGCTCCTCCACCAAGCGAAGTGCCCGCTCCTCTGGCGTCTCTTCCTCCAGGTCCAACTACTCCTCCCCCGACGACTCGGGAGTCTCGTAACGAAATGGAGACCTCTCCGACTCCACCACAGCAGCAACAACAACAACACCACCGTTCAAGTCCACTGCTCGAACTGGTGGGAGGTGGGAGTGAAACAACCTGGCGGGTGCAGACTCGTCGACAAGCTCCTCCTCCATATGCACCATCCTGCGCACATGACCCATTTAAGTCAACTTCCTCGAGGCCAAGTCAAGAGACCATGCGAAAGGGTTTTCCTTGTCGAGCATATCATAGTCAGCATTGTACACCGGCTCCCAAATCTCTTCGCTCCTACAATCTATTGGCGGTAGGCGCCTAAACAACAAACAACACATTGAGAAGGTTAACTTCCAAATACAGATAATACAATAAGTACATATATTATCAATGTAATAACATGTAATTGCATATGCATGTATATCAATATCAAGAGAAAACATTTAAGTCATTACAATTAACCATAATGTTTCTATTACCATAGCAACCTCTAACCTCACCAGGGGTTAGTGTTAACTACTATATGAAAACAGCCCTCACTGCTATGATGGTTCGGATAATACACACCACTACCCTTGGATTGTGATGGGACAACTGCGACTCCTTGATCCAGGACATAAATTAATTCTAACACACTGCCCACGCCCTCGCGTGTGACACCGCTATCGTGGGTTGACTTGCTCGCCAACGCACTGCCGCAAACGTCTCCTCTTCTCAGGTACGACCTCTTACCCTGACGTAACCCATCATATCGAACCTCCTGTCGGTCCATGACATACGGATGGTCGCTCGAAGCGTTGATCTCTCAACTCCCGTAGCCCTTATGCATGGAACTCGATACTCGACCACTGCTCGACGTAGGATTTATCTCCTCAAGGGCTTAACTTCCCTAAGTCGTTATGAGGTTTAAAGTCCTCATAACTTGTCTCTATAAGCCTCATAATATGATAGAAATTTCAACAAGCATGCATGAAACTAAAACCAGCACACATTGCCCAAAATCACTTTCGAAACCCAATAAAATTAACAGAATTGAAGAAACAGGCTTGCATCATCATATAAAACATTTATAAAACCTTTAAACGTCATTTCAAGTCAAGTTACAACAGCTGCAATCTCAATGAAAATTCAGCATACAAAATTTTTCAAGAAGCCTTAAAACGCCGAGAATCAATTCCCGAACGTACGGAATTTAAAACAGAAAATTTTCAGCAAGCTATCCATATCATATAACACAATTAAGAGAAATTATTCCATGATCTCAAGCCAAAATCCAGAAGCACAAAACATCACAATCATTCATGACTCAACTTCTAGAACTGGATGTTACCCTCACCTTGTTCTTGTTCGAGTTGGAAGTCCTCCACCTATACATCCGAACTTTCAATAATACAAGCAACTTCACAACATCACAATGCATTTCAAGAACAAATAAATAAACAAAAGAGTACCCCATCATGGCATGCAACTCGCAACACTCACACCAAAAAGCAAGGCTAGAAAATGATTTTTCTCACCCCGACGACCACACACAACTCGCGGCCATAGGGCTGAGTTTTGCTCTGATTTTTCTCAATTTTTTTTCATAGATTCCAGCCCCCAAAAAGTTTCTAAAACAGTAACCAAACATGTCTCAAGCCTTACCATAAAAGGCATAAAATTCAAACATGAAAACAACTCAAAAATTTCCTTTTTCACCCCTAAACCCCATCAAACCATGAGCAGAATTTTTCCTCCTTTACTAAAACCATATGTTAATGTTTTTCCTTCAAAGAGCATAGTTTTAAAACCCCTCTTCAACCCCCAAAAATTCAGAACCATCAACAAATGAAAACTTACAAAAACAGCCCCTTCAACCTTTTTAAACTCGAAAATCATGAGTAGAAAAGGAAGAAGAAAACCTTTTGGAAAACCTTCTTTCTAACCTCATAAACCTTCACAAAAACCATCACAAACAAGAGGATATTAAGAGAGTATGAGAAACTCACCATAAACCGAGCAAGGAGAAGAAGGAAAAAAAACAAAAACCCTACCCTGGGTGTTGGTGGTGTGCACGACTATGAGGAAGAAGGGAGGAGAGTTTTTTTTTTTTTTTTGGCTTAATAGCACTTTTGGTCCCTGGCGTATCACGATTTGACACTTTTGGTCCCTTATGAAAAAAATTAGCAAAAATAGTCCCTAACAAATACAAACAGTTGCAAAATCAGTTTTCCGTCAATATTTCGTTAATAAAATAACGCCAGAGGATGACGTGGCAAATTTTTAATGACGTGGCAGGAGAAAGGAGAGAGAACGGGACAGAGAGAGAGAGAGAGAGAGAGAGAGAGAGAGAGAGAGAGAGAGAGAGAGAGCAGAACACGTGCCTGGCACGTGATAGAGCAGAAGGGGGAAAGGAAAACCTAATTTGGAATGTTGGGGGCCAAAATAGCAACCCCTGTAAAGTGAAGAGAGCACGAGAGAGAAGCAGTGAGGACGGCGTAAGGTGAAGAGAGCAGCGGCGTTACCGGCGGCGTAAGGAGAAGAGAGCAGCGGCGTTGGTGTTGCAGGGGGAGGAGAAGATCGACGACGACGTTGTTGCAGGGGGAGGAGAAGACCGACAACAGCGTTGTTGCAGGGGGAGGAGAAGATAATGAAAATTCCATCCTATAATTCGTTTCCCTTCCAATTGCGGTTACCAGTCTCTTCTTCTTCACGAAATCTGTTGCAATTTCCAGATCTATGGAAGCAAAAGGTATGGGTTCAAAAACCCCTCTTTTCTAGGGATTTAACGTGTTGCTTCATGGAAGAAGAAGAAGCAGCAAAAAATATCACGTCCTTTTGGTTCTGAACGTTTCTCTCTCCTGAGCCATGCCACGTCAATTAAAATTTGCCACGTCAGCCAGCTCCGTTATTTTATTAACGGAATATTGACGGAAAACTGATTTTGCAACTGTTTGTATTTGTTAGGGACTATTTTTGCTAAATTTTTTCATAAGGGACCAAAAGTGCCAAATCGTGATACGTCAGGGACCAAAAGTGCTATTAAGCCTTTTTTTTTTTGCTTTTCACTGTAGTTTGCCTCTGAAGTTTTGTTCTGAGTGAAAACTGAAGTGGCTCCCTCTCTTAACCCTAGGCTAGTCGAAAATTTCACTAAAAAGAGGAGAGAATAATTGTTTTTCTAAAACAACTCTTGATCTTCTCTTAAAAACCAATTTTCAATGTTATTTTGAATTTAATTAAATATAATATTTTTTTAAATATCTAACTGATTTTTCAGAAGTAATCTCTTTATAATATTCCCCCTCAAAGTGGGAATAAAAATAAAATTTCACTCCCCTTTAAAATATAAATTTTATGCACAAAATACAGCGTTTTATGCACCAAAAATTGACTTTTCACCCATTTAAAAGAAAAATAAAATTTTCTCGTTACCTTCACCCAAAATTACAAAATACTTACCCCTAATAAGTATTATTTTCAGCTTAGACCCCCAAATAATGTAAGCTTCATAATAAAATCAACTTATGCTAGTTTTTCCTTAAAATACGGAAGTTGTGTAAAATTAAAAAAGATACCCTTGAAAATCCAAAATAATACCTCAGCCCCCTAGCCCTAGGTAGGGGTGGGAATAGGCTAGGCCAGGCTAGGCTTTGCGTAAATAGGTCTGGCCTATCTAAAAAATTTAAGGCCTAAGCCTGGCCTGTGGCCTATCATAGGCTTTTTATTTTGCTTGGGCCTGACCTTTTTGAAAGCCTGGCCTGGCCTGAAGCCTATTTATAGGCCTATTGTCACATAAGGCCTTTAAATAGGCCAAAAAGCCTATATCTAAACAGACCAACATCTAAGCAGGCCAACAAGCCTACATCTAAATAGGCCAACTATGTTTGTCAATCGACAAGTTTCAAAAAGGTAAAATTAAATTTTCTACAAATACCAAAACTGGTGACAGGTTAGATGGATGTAAATTGAATTTAATATTTTGATTTATTTGTATATTTTATTAAACTAATATATTAAATTAAAATGCAAATAAACAGGCCGGCCTGATGGGCTTAATAGGCTTTTTTATAAGCTTAAACCTGATCTATTTAGCTAAATAGGCTTTTTAAAAAGCCTGAGCCTAGCCTTTATATTAAACAGGCTAGGCCAGACCAAGCTTTAAACAGGCCAGGCCATAGGCCCCTGTCGGCGGCCTGGCCTATTCCCACCCCTACCCCTAGGCATGATCCAGGCACCTCATAGGATATGGGAGAAATTATTTTCCCCCAAAGATATAATTTTTTCTATTTTATCTAAAATTTATACAAAAATCGATTAAATAAGCACTTCTGTACTACCTACTAGCAAACAGACACGACAGTGATAATACTCTATCATCATCTACCTAAACGCCTTATAGTATAGCCTCCCATATTATCACATGAATCACTCGCTCAAATAAAAATTTGAGAATTAAATAAACAGTCAAACAAACAGCACTTAAAGCAGACACGTCAGCAATTAAATAATTGCTATAATATTATTAAACTTTATTTTAATTTAATTAAAAATATGGGGCTTACAATGAACATGAAGAACACTTGAACATAAAGACGAGGATTGATGAAGAACACTTTGATTGGGATTAGAGTTTCTAATATTGAGGATTAATGAATTGTATAATTTCGATTTTTAATTAATTTGACATGGAACAAAAGAAATTTGATTTTAGTCCTTCATTAGATGTGTGGGCATGCCACATAGGCTTGACCGTGCACATAGGCACCTCACTTGAGTCATTTTTCCGGTGGGGACTAAAATTGGGGTATTACTCTAAACGCATGAGTGTTTTTGCAATTTTGCTCTGGCGAGAGAGTAAAACTAAATCTCTCTCGTTATTCTGGGACCAAAAACATAATTATCTCTTTTAAAAATTTCTTTGTTACATAGGAAAACGACACAGAGAAGCTACACTAGCAAGTCTTTATAAAGATGTTAAATAACGCTAGAAGGGGGAAAGTTCCAAATGCGTAGAAGAGAGTCATCTCTAGAAATTTGTCAATCAACTCATATATGCAATCATGTTGATCTCTCTAGGAATATAGTTGCGAACCCAAAGCCTAGCCAATAATTTTGGACCTCAACATTACTAGTTGTTCCAGAAGTGAAACAATGAGAGTCGAACTAGATCTAAGATCTTAACAATGGAGTCAAGTTCCCACAAAAACCTAGCCAACTTGTATTAGTGTGTGAAAAAGATCTGTTTACAAGGGAAATACCCCTATTTGTACTAATTCTCTACTAATGGACTGATAAGCCTCATAATTCTCGACCCATCAGTCCTTACACGCGTTTTAAAACCTTTTTAGTGATAATTTCAGTTGGCCGCGCCTGACTGTCTCGCCGAGGCTTGTGTTTGAGGTTGCATTGGGAGGATGCTAAGAGTACTTGCTAGTTTGTGATCAAATAGGGAATTTTAAAAATGGGGGAGTTTAAGTTTGTGGTGCAAGTTTCATTAGTGCATAAGCCATAAGAATTAAGATAATTATTAAGTTTCGTTAGTTGACATTAATTCCATTTGATTATTACTGTAAATTCACACAAGTAATCTAGAATATCACCTACTGTGATCAGCCTATCATATTGAATATTGATAAATAATTAACTTTAATTTTTAAAATATGACACGCATTCTTGAATTATAAATTTCTAATCACAATACTTACGGAATATGTTGTTGAGAGGCGTTCAACCGAACTCTAGGACAGTTGACACCTACTCTCTCTCACCTTTTAGAATAGGACTACTTGAAAAAAGGTTATCAACTATAATAATTCATTAAAAACTTAGGATTATATATAATAAATTATGAAATTGTTTAAAGTTTAACCCATGATGTTTTAATTGATGACTTATTTTTTATAAAGAAACTTAATCATCAAATCCCAACTTTAAATGGATGAAAAATAAATAAATTATCCATATTCTTTATACGTTAAAATTTAACTAATTACGGAATATGAATCAACAAATGTTTGATTCAAGTGATACTTAATTTAAATAAATAAAATGGTGTAGCGGTTCAGCACTCCTTCCCTTAAATAAGTGGTTGCAGTTTGATTTCTAAATCTTATGGATGAAAAAATTTCTTTAGCCAACCTCATATACCGCTCAATGCATATGGTGATAGTAGGATGATGGATTAGACCAAAATATTTCTTAAAATAGCAACCAAGAAAAGAGAAAATTTTGGCGTAAGGAATATAGTTTGGTTGGGGTGGGAAAAGGTATAGCTTCTCCACAAAGGCAAAGTAGGTGCACACCATTTGTAATATCCGCATTTGGACACAAGCTCCCGCGGAGGGGTGATTGGTAAATTTAAATAATTAAGGGAGTTAATGAAATGAAATGTTTATTAGAATAAAGTTCGGTAGACATCTAAAGGGTGTAGACACTAGAGAGAGATAGGAAGAGGGAAGAGAGAAAAGATAAGTGATAAGTGTGTTATATAATATGATGTAATTAAAGAGAGAGATAGAGAAAAAATGAGTTGTCAAAAGGTGTCTGTATTATTTAAATTTAGACGAATCATCCCAAGATTTCTACTCTCATGAAAAAGTTGTCATTCTCAATTAATACATTAACCGAGGACTAGTAAATAAAAAGGGAAAGTGCTTAATTAATTTGACTGAAGCCACCCAAGCAAGTGTGCAAAAAAAGAAAATAATAAATTGAGAATGGACAGTTGCTTTAGCTTGTAGCAGTCTGTTATATTTGGATTTGGTTTTCCCAAAAGGACGTTTATTCTTCAACCACTCCAGCGAAGAAGACACCTCATTTTTTTGGAGTTTACAACCTTAATTCAACACAATGACCTCTTCATGAGGATTCAGGAAACAACCTCAATTTATGTGTAAACACTAAACACATCTGAGACAGGTCCTATTCAACCGTCACAACAAAACAATGTTTTCTTCCTCGTTCCTTCTCAATGTGGCTGTACCTGTTTCACAATCTTAAACCTTTTCACTCCCTCCTTCATTGAAACGCAACCAAAGAAAGTGTACTTGTTTTTTGCATTAACGCAACCCAAAGCAACACCCAACAACATTATTATTCACTCACACGTCACGCAGCATCACATTTGAGCTTCTTCTTCACTCTCCAGTCTCCTCATTTGAGGTGAGGTGGTGGTGGATCATCCAAACTGGGCTCAGGTTAGCCTCGTGAGTACTTTTTTGTTGTTTTTTCACGATTTCTACATCTGGGTGTTCTTCAAGTTTCTACCTTTCATTCTGTATTTGATCTTTTTGGTTTGGCTTAACTTTTTGTCTATTCTGGGAAGATGTGTTTTAGCTTAATGTGATTTCAGGTGAAAACTGGTTTTTCTCATTGTAATGTTTATCCATATGATCTGATACATGATCATTTCTTATATCTGTAATGATTTCCTCGTTTTGATATGGGAAGGAACTCTTTGTTCTTCTAAATTCTGAAGCCATTCGTACAGGGTATGTAAAATAAAATAAAATCTGGGTTCTTCACAACTAGTCTTAGCCCTGAAAATATAAAAACAGAACATGATTAATTAACGCAATTTAAGAATTTTATATACGAAATTCCAGAACATGTCTCAGATATTGAATAACTTCTCCTGAAACTTATTAAGTTGTGACGAAATGGATTTGATAGTAGCATGTAGCTCTGCCGTATCTATACAAATTAGACCTCTCATTTCACCTTGAATGTAAACATATCTACTGCATTTTCATTACCACTGGTACATTTACTCTGTTATTCATTAGGCTTTTTTATGTAATAAACTATGTTATTTTCTGTAAGCAATGGGTAACATAGTTTCCCATTTTCATGAAGCTTAGAAAATCTCAAAATTCATTCTCCATTTATGTTTTTTGGTCTCTAATAACCTTGGACTAATCATTACATAGTGTTACTTCAGCTAAAAATCTTAATTTAATGTCTTCAAACTGTCAGATACAAATACTTGCAAATCATGTGAATACTATAAATTGCAATTATGTCTGAAATTCTTAATTTTTATTACTGCAGTTAAGTTGATCAAAGTGAGTTGGGATTGGATTCTGTTACTATTACCTACTAATGGCATTCCACCTCCCCATGTTTCTATTTCTGGTTTCTCTCCGTTTGACTCTAGCTCGAGATGTTGAACATGGCTCAATTTTAATAGAAGGAGCTCAAGCAATTGCTGAAAATGATGACAACTTTATCTGTGCTACTATTGATTTGTGGCCTCATGATAAGTGTGACTACAACTTTTGCCCCTGGGGGAATTCATCTATCATAAATTTGGTGAGTATACTTTAGTACTCATATGTGTACTTCATGAATTAACTTTAGAAAGCTTCAAAACAGTTTTAGTCATCATTCAATGTGGAACTGATTTTCAGGACTTGTCTAATTCTGTCCTTACCAAAGCAATCCAAGGTCTGTATATTTGCATTATGCATGTCCATATGATTTTAAATTAATCAAGTTGATCAGGGTTTTAAATTGCGGTTGCGGCTACGGCTCTATTGCAAAATTGCAGACAAAAGCGGGTTGATGTCATGCAGCCATTGTGGGGACTCAAACCCTTTACGTTGCGGCCACAATTGCAAACCGCAATTTAAAATCCGGAAGCTGATAGCACTCAACTGTTTTGCAGCTTCCTAAGCAGCCATGCATTTCAATTAGCCGTATCATTTTTGAAAAGCCTGATGTTATTCTTTCTGTAATGGTTACTTGATAGCTTTCAAGCCTTTGAGGATAAGAATTGGAGGCTCTTTGCAAGACCAACTTCTGTATGAGGTAGGAAGTTTGAAGTCCCCTTGTCATCCATTTCAAAAGATGAAAGGTGGATTGTTTGGATTTTCAAAGGGATGTTTACAAATGAAAAGATGGGATGAGCTGAATCGTTTTTTCGACGAGACAGGGTGAGAATTTAACATTGAGATTGTTGCCTTCTTTACCACCTTCTCAAGCCAAAACAAAAATAGGAAAAATAAAATTAGATCCTCTTGTGTGAATTCTGCAACAATTTGGCCCTGTTTGGAAAAACTTATTTGAGCTTATTTCATAGAAGAAAAGGGTGGGAAGGGGTGCTTATCTATGATTTAACTTACTTGGAGTTTGACACATGCAGGGCTCTTATCACATTTGGCTTGAATGCACTCATAGGCAGACACAAGATGAGTCATAATGTTTGGGGAGGAGATTGGGACTCTACAAATGCTTACAACTTAATAAATTACACTGTTTCAAAGGGATACAAAATTGATTCATGGGAATTTGGTAAGACAGAAGAAGACAGAGCTATTTGTTATATAACTTATTCATTTTTGTTTCATTGCAACTTATTCTTGCATATGCTGCCATATAGGTAATGAATTGAGTGGTAAGGGCATTGGTGCAAGTGTTGGTGCTGCACAGTATGGGAAAGACCTGATTAAGCTTAAGCAAATTTTAAACACATTATACAACAACTCTGAGTTCAAACCTTCACTTATAGCACCTGGTGGATTCTATGATAAGGAGTGGTATGAGAAGCTACTTCAGGCTTCAGGTTCAGGCATAATCAATGTGCTGAGTCATCACATATATAATTTAGGCCCAGGTTTGCTTGCAAATTATTCTTTTCTCCATAGTCATTCTTAGAATATTTAAAACTATAACATGTCTAGAAAATGGATGTAAGAGAAAGCAGTTATATGAAAAAGTTCTGATTATTATCTTCTAATTCTTTGCTTCTTTTCTAATTTCTTGTAAGTAGTGTTAAAGTGACATCATTTTCAATCAGTTGAGGGAATAAGTAATACCTTCTTTCATGAAAAACCAAGTAATGAAAGAAAAATGATGAAATCAGGTAATACATATCTGATTTCCCTTAAGCAAGTTCGAGTCTTGAGAACGGAAAAAACTCTCACCGAGAGAGTTAGCCCACTATGACGTGGATGTTCTCGACTCGAACATAAGATACTTGTGGTGCACAGAAACAAATTATTTACTGCGTTTACTTGTAGTGAAAATGCTATGTTCTGCCATTTGCAATTGGTTTACAAGTTAATTTCTCTTTTTAGGCAGCGATGAGACTCTTGACCAGAAGATTCTAGAACCTGAGCGTTTGAGCAATGTAGAACCAGTTTTTAGAAGTCTTTCAGAAACCATTCAAACACATGGTCCTTGGTCTTCTTCATGGGTAGGGGAAGCTGGTGGGGCATTCAACAGTGGTGGTCGTTATGTTTCTAACAGATTTGTGAATAGCTTTTGGTAATGTTGGTCTTTCCTCTGCTCCTCTATTTAATGCTTAACAAGGATTATAATATTTTATTTGTGCAAAAATAAAAATCATTGAAGCTAATTTCTAAATTCTGAAATTTGATTGACTTAAAGGTACTTGGATCAACTTGGACTATCATCCAAATACAACACTAAGGTATATTGCAGACAGACTTTAGTTGGAGGAAACTATGGCCTTCTCAACACTACCACTTTCACTCCCAATCCTGATTACTACAGGCAAGTCTAAATTGAAAAATTTGAAATGAAGGGGTGAAGAAAATATTTATTTGTTTTCTTAAATTATTTTAGACTTTATAATAAAGTATATTATATAGTGCTCTATATATCTAATCCTGTTTCTGGTGTTGGTTTTGAGCAGTGCACTTTTGTGGCATAAGCTCATGGGGAAGAGTGTTCTTGCAACCACGAGTGATGTTCTTTCACCTTTTCTACGCACTTATGCCCATTGTTCAAAAGACAGAGTAAGTGAGCTATTTTAGTTCAACTTACAGAAAGATACAGTAACACAGGGTGATTCATTCTTTTATATATATGAGATTCCTTTGATTTTTGAAAAACAAAACAATTTGATTTCTGAATTTTTATAAACTTGTGATTATGCAACTTTGGTGGGTAATAATGTGATTGTTTTGTATGGAAGTGTGAATTAGCCACTCATTTTTAATTAACAGGCATTATTGATGTGAAATTTACAAGGACTATATATAGCTTTATTTTTTATGGCTTAGTAGGGAGGTTGGGTTAGGCCTTCGAAGTTCTTAAATATGAATCAATGATCCATATAACCTCACATTGTGGAATAAGATTTTTGTTGTTGTTGTTGATGCTTAGACAAGATGTTAGACATCTAAGTGTATGTTTGAAAAATTCTTCTACAATTGATCTCTAAATCAATTCTAGGCTATGTGGGTAGTTTCTGGGTTCCTAAATTGATTTTGAGGAAAAAGAAGCTAATACGAACATGCTGTAAATGAAACATTTTGCTACTTTCAACAGTAATTTTAGCATTCCTCTAATTCTGAATTTCACTTTCCAGGGTGGTGTAACATTACTTCTGATCAACTTAAGCAACCAGACTCATTTCATACTCAATGTTGATGAGGATATGATGGTGAGAAATGAAGGAAATGGACATCCTAAGGGCATCCGTAAGGAAAGTTCATTGACTAGTCATCTCAAGAGGGCATTTTCTTGGGTTGGAACAAGAGGATCAGATGTCATGTTCAGGGAGGAGTACCACTTAACTGCAAAAGACCATTACCTTCGAAGCCAAACCATGTTGTTGAATGGTAATCCAATAGAGTTAACAAGTGATGGGGAAATTCCTATGTTGGATCCTGTAAGCAGTCATGTACATGCTCCACTATATATAACTCCTTTATCCATTGCATTTGTTGTATACCCCAATTTTGATGCTCCAGCTTGTGTTGGATACAGATAACTTCAAGGAAAAGATTTCTTGAATCTTGTAGACTTAGTATTAGGAATTTAAGGATCGTAAGCTCTGTCATTAGAATTATATGTAGTAACTGTATATTGTCCTCACAGAAAAGCTTCAACCAGATTGGCAATAATTGAAATAACCAGTGTTTCAAAAGCATTTAACTTACTATATTAAAACAACAAAAGTCTTATGAGGTAATAATAGTATGAAAACCATGTAATTATGCTTGAATGGTGGATGCTAGCTACGAACACTGAGAATGGACACTTCAATGTTTAATTTTGCAAGGGATCATGTTAGATTAATTAATTATACTGTGTCATAGTTGGATATCTTCAAATAAATCAGGAAAGTGGGATGGTATATATCCATGTAAATGAAAAGAGAAATAGTAAGGCAATCTGACAAGTAATCCACCAATATTTATAAGAGCCTAAATTGTACTTATCAAGAAACTCAAAATTAATGATGATAAGATCCTTCACTCAGTTGAAATAAGTTTTCCAAATGCCAAAATAACATTTCTGAAACTAGCTTTAGGAATGCAAAAAAATTAGTTTCTGGAATTTTTTTGTTACAAAGGGAAAAACAGCAAAACTAGGATGACATTGGGTAAATAAAAGTTGAATGGTAAGAACTTGAGTAAATTAAATAATTATTTAATCAATTAATGCATAGGCGAGAGTTAAGACCAAGAGCTACTTGGATCATCGCAGTGATGTTTTCCAAAAGACGATTCGTAGTAGGACTAATCTTAACTCGATTTTGAATTCGAGCGAAAATAAGATATTCTCACTATCTCCCTGACGATCAGTGAATAATTTCGAGAAGAACGACTGTAAGATCAGTCCTCGAACCAATCAACATACTAGTTCAATATTTAAAGGGTTCGATCCATGGGCGGTAAAGGTGGAAATAGGCCATTCGGGGCCTACGACCCAGCCTACCTCAGGCCCAGACCATACTAAATTTACAAATAGATAAGGCCTAAGCTTTTTTGAAAGCTTATTTAGTTAAAAAAGCTAGACTCAAACTATTCAAAAACCTTATAAGTCTGACATGCTAGCCTATTTAAATAAATGTGATTGATATAAATATGTTGTCTTATAAAGCGCAAATCGAGCATTTCAGGTACTGTCAAACTAATCAAGTATCAAAAAGTAGTTGCACCCGTCACGAGTGAGTGTGTTTCTTCAAAACCAATATAAAATCTTCATGAGAAACCTTGGGCAACAAGTTGTCTTATATCTAAAAATCTCACCATTTTCATTTCTTTTACGTACAAAAACCAATTTATATCCAATTCAATATACACCTTCAGATGTACGGACTACAAGCCCAAAATCCTTTCGCTTTTCAAGCGATTTTAATTCAGCCTCAACCGCGTCTTTTCATTCTCACCAATCATTTCTTCGTTTACATTCTTTAACAGACTTTACTTTAGTTCATGGACCTCATTATATTTATTTATCATATCTAATGCTTTGTTATGTGCAAAAATATCATTAACATTGATCTGACTCCATTATTGACATGATTATTTGAGATCTCATCACATTTTCAAATTTTCAAAGAAAGATAATTTAATCTGATTAAGTTATTTGTTTTATTAGAATCTAAGTGAAGAATATGTAACCAAAAAAAAATCTAAATGAAAGATAATTGATAGGAGAAGTGGCATTGCACAAGGCGAGTTTAATATGTTGCCAATTCAATAAGTGTAAATTAAATCATAACTATGAGAATATTGTCATAACCAAGACCATGAATCAATTACAGTATCATAAAAGAATGATGAAAGTTGAAATCAATCCTATTTTCCAAGTAAACGACGGCCTCTTTGATTAGCACCTTTCACTCGGAAATTCAACTCTTCCACATCATCGTCTAGATGGTTCAGGGCTTTGTTTTGCCTGCAAAATTTACACCCGAATAACTATTAAATATGACAGAACAAGAACAACTAAAATGCTTCTGAAAGTTGATGCAGATAGATGCCAAGTTGTCTTTATCTCTTTCTTCATAAGAATTCATGAGCCCCACTTTTTAACATAAGAATTTTAATGTGGCAAAATCATGTGAAAACTTAACCTCTCAAAATCCATAAGGGAAGGGAGGATGGAGAGTTGGAGAATCACTTAAAGGTAAAATTAGAGAAAACAATTAATAGAACGCGGTAGAGGACTAACCTCTCAATTTCGGATCCCATGTCAATCGCCATATCTTTGAGCTCTCCCAATAGGTCACTTAAATCTGAAAGTGCATCATCTTGCTTCCCTTTTTCAAACTGCATTTCATGACATTTTTTTAGTAGCAGAATTGAATTGAATATTAACAGTAAATATAATATCGTGCAAGGCAAAGAGGAAAATCACAAATGAGAATCATCCAGGTTGGACCTAAAAGTGACTAGAGAGTTTAGGTTGGTTAATGGGAAGAAAGGTGAAGAGAGTTCCCAAACAAGATCGTTGATGATTGGAAACAATACTTGTTTTGATGAAAACAAGTGACCTGGTCATCAGAGCTAAAACTATAGAAACTAGAAAGCCACCACTACACAAAAGCTACAGCTTAGTCATGTTCAGCTGGCTTTAAACAACAATAAAATCTTCAACTAGTTGATACAAACCTCAACTTTTTGAAGTGCAGTTGATGATTCATGAGGTGGGGTTCGCATCTTGGTTTGCTCTCTGGGTGCGGAAGTCAATCCCAACTTCTCTCTCTGCTCCAAGTGGTTGGCCTTTCTGCTGACTGGATTATCTGCATATCATGAAGCAGCACATTGTGACTATGATAACCCAAAGTGACTCAAAATTGGAGAAGAAAACACATGCAGAGAAAATTTCAACCTCCGAAAATAACTGGGCCTCTAATTGCACGTGTCTTCTTCGGCTTCCAAGTTTTGGAGAAGAGGCCACCAAGGCTTCCCAGAAGCTTTTCTCCCTGGAAGCAGAAATAAGAGTCAAAATTTATTCAGTTTTGGACGAGAATACTGATTTGATTTTAAAGGATTGCATAACAAAAGAATGCTATGTATGAAGCAACAGAATGTTCTCGAAAATGTAAAACTGAAACAAATGTATAAAGACGAGACTTTACCCGACTCAAGTCATGATCGATGTCAGCAGCAACATAGTGACTCCTGGTAATTTGCTCACCCTGTTGATGAAGAGTGACTAAAGTCTTGGTAGCATCCTCTCTTATGTTCTCTGCTATTTTCAAACAATTGTTGACTGATTTTGTAGTCTCTTCAGCCTTGTAAACAGCATAACTCTCCAACTCCTGCACTGACTGATTCTCTACTCCGCCAGATTCATGAAAATCATTCCTATATCTGTTCCTGTCAGCGGATTGAGCGCCATACAAAGATGAAGAAGGTTTGTTATTGTCATCAATGTCATCAAAAGGATTGGTGTTAACTTCAAGTGTAGCAAGTGCACGTTCTGAGGAAGTCTTCCTTGAGGAACTATACTTTTTGTTATCATTTCCCTCATCATCCGAATCAAATGGGTTTGACCCAGACCCAGATTTAACAGGATAGACAGAACCAACAGAGCTAGGCTTAGCAGCTTTCAAAGGAGATTTCTTTGAACCAAACATTCTCTCTCTTATTGCAGAATTAAGTCAGAGCCAGGTTAAAGTAAAGTACTCAAAGAATAAGGAATAACAATCCTGTGAGATATGAAGACAGAACAATTTCTCCCTGAAAAGGCAAGCAAGTGGTATCCAGTCACTGTTAAAACTAAAACCATAAGCAAAAGGAACCCAGAAATCAAATTCTTAATCCACTTATAACAAAAGCAATAATTTTATTAGGACACAAGAATTCATACTCATAACAAGAAGAACAAAGCTTAAACTTCATAAAAACTATCGTTAATACTTATTACAAAAGACAAAGAAGATAAACTAAGATAATGAGAATGGACAAAATAGTTAACATCAAAGAAGCACAAAGAAAGGGAATCACAAATCATTGACAATGACCACGAAAGAAATTAAAGTACAAAAAAAAAAAATACTTGATCATAGCATCACAATTCACAAAGTTGATAAAAGCAATTAAATCGGCATATAACAATTTGCAGAAGCCTACAGAAAAAAAAATCTCCAAGGATTGCATGAAACCCTCATCAAGAGACAAATATGAACTGAAGTTGACCATAAGATAATCACAAAGAAACCCAACAAGACAAAAAAAAAAAAAAACTGTCGAGACCCAAATAGATTTAAGGAATTCCCCGTGCAGAAGAATCATCAAAATCAAAACTTGCAGAAGAGAAAGCAAGATGGTACCTGGAGGAAAACACAGAAGGTACTCGTAAAGAACGAGTAATATTAATAGCTCTGGATTGGAAAAAGAATTGCGAGAGAAGAAGGAGGGTTTGGAGAAGGACTTGGCAATGAAGAAGAAGAAGAAGAAGAAGCCTTGTTTGCAGAATCGCGTCAAGAAAAGTCAGATTCGGGGAGCGTAGAAATTGCGAGAAATTGCAAAGCAGAGTGAACGTGTTTTTTGGGGTTTATTTATATTATTTTATTTTATTATCTTTTGTGAATTGAGACGTTGGTTGAATGAATAAAGTGGGGACATTTTGAGATCGATGTCATGTGGGAGCCATTTCAAACAAAAGATTTTGACCACTTCTTTATATGGAATATTCATTTCCCTTTCTACAAACAAAAGTTCATCTAGATTATTGGAGTTTTGGCTTCTTTAGTAAGGTTTTTACACCAAGATTTTTACTTGAATTCTTATTTAAGGAAAATCAAGTGTTTTTCTCACATTTATTATTACTAGTAAAATTAAGCACATTTTTATTTTATGTTATTATAGGAAAAAGTATATGCACTGATAGTGCAAAAATATTTATACTATCAAATTATCAATAGTTCGGATTTACAAAAATGTGGGATAAATTACTTTTTACTTGATTTAATTAATTGATTTTCTTTGAAATGTAATTAATTGATAGTGTAAAAATATTTATATCCATTAAAATTAAATGTATTAAATGATATTAAATAAGGGAAGGGATGTTCGCTATACTTTTTCCCATTTTCTATTATAATTTTTCTATTTCCAAAGCATCAAAATGATTTTTTTTCCTACTCTTCAGGATACAGTGTCGGACTATCCCAACAAATGACCATCTTGAGATTCGATCTTGTGATATTATCCTTATAGATATTTAATTTGCTGACCAATTCTTTCCTTTATCACATTGAACTATTAACAACATTGCATTATTGTATGTTTTGTTTTATTTTTATTTCTAGTATAGGGAACATTCTAAATAGTTAAGAAAATGTTATATTTGAGTTTGTTTACATTTTATCAAAAATTACTTTTGCCTTCAAAGTAAGTTTGACAAGAAGTGATGAAAGTAGTTTTTGTGTTCAAATTATGCTGAATATTACTTTAAACTTGCTTTAGAATAAAAACATCCAAACATATAAATCAATTTTTTTGAAAGTTAATTTTAATAAAATTAATTTTGAAAAATTAAGTTAATTTAAACTAAGGACTAAGGAGTAGGAGGTAGGGGTGTTCATGCGACGGGTTGGGAACGAATTTTTCTTGACATTTACCCAGCCTTAAATAATGATAAGGTCAGTTTCTAAACGCGAACTCGTCCCTAGACTCGGAGAGACTCGATGAAGTGCGGATTTAACATAGACCCGACCGTAAAAGGACGGGTCCGCGTTGGTTCGAAATCAAAATTGAATATCATTTTCAAATCTCACCAAAGAATTATAAATACATATCATTATGTAAAAACACTCATTTCTATCGTATTAATGAATTGTGGAAGAAACTATATAGAACTTAAGTTTTTCATAACAATATACTTAATTAGAGAAAATAATACAAATTTTATTCACTTGAAACCAGACTATAAATGAAAATATACAAATCACGAATTGTAGTTAGTGTGTTAATAATATTTGTGGGACGGGTTGAACTTGATTTTCACTCAAACATAAATATTGACTGGGTTCAATTTTTAAACCGGAACCTGTTCCTAAACTCGAAGAAACTTGAGAAAATATGAGTTTAAAGGACATAGACCAAATCGGGTCAAGAGACAGGATCCGGCATCCGATCCTGTACACCCTTGTAGGAGGCTTCGTGAACATTCTCTTTTGTGCAAATGTAACATTGACTTTTGTTAAGGAATAGTTAGTTCTGTCTCCATAAAATTAAGTTAATTTAAAATCAATTTCTAAAGACCCATTCAAACAATAAAGGTGGCTTTTCAAAATTCTAGACCACAGTACTTGCCGGCTTATCACACACAAACCCGTTTCTGGAATGCATGATATATTTGTGCTTTTTAATATGTATTCTTGCATTTGACCAAAAATATATATGTCATCTACCAAAACGTTTGTCTGTTCGTCAAGAATTGATTATTAAAACAAAATCTGAATCTTATGTCCTCTATACAACCTTATGTAAAACCCTAAAGATCCTATTATGTCCTCCTCAGAATCTCTGTTCTTCTATACAACCCACTTTTATTCTTTTGGCTTCAATAAAATCTGGGACCAAAGGCATAAGAAGACATCCTAGATTTCAATCTCTTCCTCTGAAGGAAAAAAAACTGTTGATGCTCGGAAGATAACAATTTTCTTTCGGGGATGCGGTCCAGTAAAAATCCTGAGAAATTAAAGCAATTCAAATAGTGAGTGTTCAACTGTTCATGAGAAACACTTAAGAGTCAGTAAGGAAATAGGAAAATGGATAGTATATAAATGTAGCAGGAACAAGCATGAAGCATGAAGCAAACTTATTTTCTTAACAACTCATGCAAAGGGAAGGAACCTCATTTCAGATATATGGACACAAACCTTTAAGGTCATTCTACACTGCTGGTCCTGAAAGATTTAGAACAACGCCGACCTCTATGTTTCAGGTAGATGCCAGACAGCAATTAAGGGTTCTTATGCTCTCTTTGAAGCTATAATAAAAAGAAGAGGAAAAGTAAATAAGTTATGCTTTGAATGGTCTCTAATGGACAAGAAAGAGACAATAAAGGAAAGAGAATTTTAACCTAAAAAATCATACCTGAGCCTCTAACTCAGAAATCCTTTGCAAGGATGCATGTTCAATGCAAGCACGGCGCTTACATTCTTCTTCTAGCAAACCTGTAAATCGGTATCTCAGCTCTGCCATTTCCTGGACCAAGTCCTCTGCTTCTTCTTTGGCCTTCAGTTTTTCCTCTCTTAATTCTTCCTAGTAAAGGAAGTCAAAATACCATTTAAATTTCCAAAGCTCAAAAAATTGACTTGAATCATGAAATTATGCCAAATAAGTATTGTAAATTTGTAATCTTCTGTGTTTAACAAATTCAGACAGACCACTTCAATGATTAAGCTTTGATGGATGGTCATACCTTAAGTTTCATCAAAAGCAATTCATACTCTTGGATCTGATGAGATATTTCCATCTTCCCTTTCAATTCTACAGCTGGACTTAAGATTATTGCTAATCTTCCAAGAAGTGGACCCAATACTTCTCCACAAGTGCTGAGAAAAAACATTACAAGAAAGTTCACTGAAAGTATAGTTCACATTGTATATAAATACAAAAAAAAGGAATCAATCAGACACAATTATCACTAATGATTAGTAAAAAGATGCAATCAAATCTTTTTGTGTACATAACCATACATAACTAGCCAGATAGACATGATTAGTTTCTTTTGATATGTATGTTTCCTGTGAAATATTGCATTCAAGAATTGATTAAGAAATATTCACCATCAGAACAATATCCACCATTCATGAGCCAAATGAAACATAATTCAACTTACATAAATCAGTACAAGATTTACTTATTTCTTTAATTTTCTGAATCCATCCCTCCCATCTATACTGGAATTATACAAATTCAGAATACTAAAAGGTGCAATTAAGTCTATTTAATAATACTTATGAGACATACAGTTAACAATTGTGATCATATTAATAATTCTACGGCTATGAAAAGTAGCACTCTATTTGTTTTCTTATTTAAGTAAAATGGAAATTTATTATGAAAAGCGAAAGAAAAAAGGTAAATTGAAAATCCCATTTCTGTTTTATCAACTTGAAGCAGCACACCTGGCAATACCAACTTCTGATAATATCAAATATAAGCTCAAGCCACAATGAAAAACGTCCTCATCCTTCATGACCAATTACACAATCAAAATAATATATTTAACTGATCACGTGCCACATATAATTAGTAAAAATCTAACAAAACATCACATGTGTACCTTATGTCCTCTGGTTTGCTCCCTTGTTCACTCAAGGAAGACTGACTCTTGAGATGTGATACGTTCTTGTTCTCCAGCAAATCTTCAACCTTTCGAGAAAAAAATCTAGTATTCATGTAGGCAGCATCGAGCTCCTCTTTAAGTTCTCTATTTTCTTCATTTAGAGATGTGATGGTTTGTTGTGTATCCTGCAATGCATACTGGAGCCCATCAATCAATCGACTCAATCTATTACTTTCTTCCAAAGTTTCATCCTGGATTTTTTTTGCCTCAAATAAACTCTGTTCCAAGGCCATCATATCAAGCTTCATGCTTTCTAATTCAAACTGGGACTCTAACGCTATGGATGAAAATGAATCCTCCAGTTTCTCTATGGACAAAGCTGACTGCTCTAATTCTTTTTCTTTAGTCTCTAGTTCTTGGGTCAAGGAAAATTGCTCTGAATTGGATCTTCTAAGTTCCTCCCTTAAGCTGAAAACCTCCTCTTGAAGATCTCCCATCTCCTCCAATTTTAGTTCAAGGTTGCGAACACGCTCTTCTAGATAGTTCACATCTGTGTTCCTTGCATTGAGACGATCCTGAAGAAAATCTGTATAAAGTGCAAATTAAGCCAATGAAAGAGTACTAAAACCTCAAAATTTTAGGGCATATTCAATAAAATGCATTTCATAGGAATTCAACAATTATCACAAAGTAATATTCAGGTCAAAAAGATATCAAAGAAGGAAAAACTAGTTTCCAATGGCAATCATTTGTCTCAAAAATGGTTTGTCAATTCATATATGCAATATGTTTATCCAGTATCCACACAGCTACATGTGTGCAATAAACAACTAAGAAGATTAAAAAAGTACCTATTTCTTGAAAACAATTCAGCAGCTCATTTTCCAACCTCTGGATGTGTTTCTTATCTTCTGTAAGAGCTCCTGGTGATGATTTTTCATGTCGTTCTAGAATCTGCATAAATGTCATAAATCGGATTGGTTTCAGTTCTTTTCTAAAAAAATTGAAATGTTATGGTCATTCATGTGTCTATCCTTACAAGTGGCAAATTTCACAAACCAAGACCAAGGGAGTCTATGCAAGGGTTCAACTTCACTTTCTATTGTTCCTATACCACGTGTTCATTGTGTTGTTTCCTCCTCTATTTGCGAGTTGCGACCAATGTCTATCTGGCTGATAAATACTAGAGAATAGCCTTATTTCGAATTTGAAGTTCAGCAGGAAGAATTTTCATGTGATGCCACACCGGAGAACTAGAGCATGGGGATCTCTCTATGTTGAATCAATAAGCATCAGAATATCATATTATTCCAAATTAGCCACAACAATCAGACACCAAAACATAGTTATAGTTTTGCACAATGTCACTCATTTTTTAAAATTGCGGAGGAGGAGACTGTTAGGGAGACTTGTCCTAATTTCTCTAATAAAGCAATTTTACTCTAAGGTAAAAAAGTTACAAATCAAAATACACGAAGAAGCCAGAGTTTAAATACAACTTTTTCCTGATCTTCCTACCAAAACATCGAAAGATGTTTGAGTTAATTACAGATACTATTGATTGTGTATCTTATAATGATATCTAGAAGGCAACCTAGCATGTAACATACCCGGACTGGTTGAGAGCTTTGGGATAGAGAACTTGTTAAAACGTCCGTCTCGTTTCTATGCTGTAAATCATAGACAAAAAACATATTGGTAAAAAGGGGGGGGGGGGTGATAAAGCGATCCGAATAAGATAAAAGGAATTTCACTCTCTTAATTTTGGAACAAATGCCATCAATAAATTAATAATACAGTCAAGAGGTAACATATTCTTCATGCTGTAGGAATTACCAGGAAAAGCACTTGACTATCACCGGTCACGGATAACCCGATATACACATGCTATACATTCACAAAGTTAGGAATTCAATCAATCAAATTGACCATTTTTGTTTTTCATTTCAACAAAGCAGGTATTTCATCATCGAAAAATAAATTAGAAAAAACTAATCAAGACTACCAGCTACCACCAGATGGAAGGAGATTATAGCAATACCAACCAAGCTTAGAAAGAGGGGTACCTCTCTAAATCCTGTTCCAAGATGAACAAGTTCCTCCGCAATTAAGGGAGTATCACTATCACATCTGCAGCTATTTGACATTTCACACAAATGCATAGGAGTAACGGTACCTGACTGATGTTCATCACCAGATACACCATGTTAGAAAAATTAAACAACTAATGCGAAGACTCTGCAACTAATGAAATGAAAATTCGAAATCAAAGACTGTAAAAATATCACAGAACCAACAACCCCCAACATGGAAGCCACAACAAATGATGAAAAAACAGCAAGAAATTAAACTGGAACACTCCCTTTATTATTTGAAAATTAGAAAGGGAATTGGTAGGTACCGGATCGTGCGAGACTCACGAATTTCGATAAACCCTTAAACGGGTTTCGGTAATTTCATGAAAATGTAAACTAAAAGCCCTAAAGTTGGTAAATTTAGAATGAGTTACAGTTACAGCAGAAAGGAAGGCATAAAAATGGGGGCTGAGTTAGAATGAGAGGAATAACAGTGGCGGGTGTGGGTGGTAGAGAAAGAGAAAGAGGCACATTGCAATTTGCACCTACTCCTCCTCGTTGCTCACTGTACAACATTTTCGGTTTCAACTCCGATTTCCATGGCCGCCACTTTCGTCCTTGTCTTCTCTCGCAGTCGCAGTCGAAATCTAAAAAGAAAAATACAAAGACTTTGAATCAAATTTACGTACCGAAATTGTTTTTTTTTTTTTTTTTTGAACTGGTACCGAAATTGTTAAATAGATAACAAATGTATTATTTTAATTTATAATTATTGAGTAATATAATAATAGTAATTATGAAAATATACTTGTAGGTTGTTTTTATCTATATTATTAGGTTGAATTAGTATTATTAAGCTCGTCTGATAGTTTGGTGAGCTTGGCTTGGACGTGTCGAGCTCCTCGCTTTGTGAAAGTGAAAACTGAAGTGGTTTGCACGTATTAGATTTACTTGGATGGAAAAGGTTTGAATACTGCTCCGTGTTTTTTTAAGTAAAACTTTCACATTTTGTTTTTTTTAACCAATTAGCTACCACTTAAACTCAAAATGAATCACATTGACATCTTCATTTTTCATATAAAAATAGGAGTTGAAAATTAAATTTTTTAAGATAACAACAACATTTAAATGTGATAAAATTTCTTAAAAAAATTAATAACTAGAAGTAAAAGATACACTTTTTTTCAAGTGAAAGACATGTGAGAATAGTTATAAAAATTTCTATTTAAAATTAAAAATATTTCATAAATTTTAAAATTAAAAAAATTAAAAGTAAATTTCCAAGATTATTAATATAAGTTATAATAAATTCTCAATATATATATATAAATTAGTTTAATCTATATTTTTGTGTGTGTATTTACATGTATTGAAATTTTATTTATTTTGGGCCCTTAATTACTTTTTCCTAGTTCCGCCACTACTTGGCATTGACGATCTCCTTCATAATGACTCATTAGGTTGTATTGCAGACTTCTCTAGTTCTGCTGCAAATTCGTGTTAGTTTGAGACCTGGGTTACCATCGGATTATTTGTGAGAGTGATTCACTTGATGTTGTTCGTCTATTGAAATACCTACGATGTCCCCTTGACTTCATTACTAAACAAGAAGATTATTACCATTGCTTCTTGACCTTGGAATATCTCATTCAGGCATGCCTATAGGGACGCCAATTCTTGTGCAAATTGGTTGGTGGCACTTGGTTTGCGTTTGCAGCGTGGTCTTATAACTTGGTCTCTTCCACCCAAGACCTTGTTCCTCTTCTCACTTCCTATAGGAGGTGTAGTGGTACTTTTGCTTAGTTTATTGTCTTTACTTTCCTGTTGTACCAATAAAAGGTATTATTAAGCTCGGATAGTTATTAACTTGTTCACGGTGGTGAGTTATTGGATCAATGGTCCAACTAGTAAACCATTAATTGGATCGGTTTTATAAAATTAATATTTATAAACTTGTTTTATATGATACAATTTAAGTAGCACTAAAAAAAGATTAGCACCAAAATATAATATAATTTTAAGTTAAATGTATTTTTTATATTTAATTTATGCTTTCTATAGTTATGTATTTTTTAGAATACATAAATAAATATAAATTTGTGAGTATATTTACTCAAGTAGCAAGTTGGTTTAGTGGGAATTGTGTTTTTCTCCATGTTGGAGTACTAGGAAAGACTCTCACCCAGTGAGATTTTGAGAATGAAGTGGACCAAACTGGTCAGTTCAACAAGTCCAATCAACATGTTCATAAAATCAAAGAGTAAGAGAATCGGTCAAAACCTGTTGTTAACTGATTGAGACAAGCCTTTAAACCCGCGATGAGCTCCTTAAGAGATCAGAAGCGTCATCCACCTTTCCGAGCTCCACCCTCTATCAATTCCAACCACCCATATCTCCTCCACGCCGTCATACCATCCATCGTTCAGAGCTCTCACTTCCTCCATTGTGTTCTTCTCAGCCCATCAACGCCTCGTCTCTTAAAATAAAATGAAGAAGCGACGTAAAATCTTGATATGGTTTCAGTTGTAAAAAGTGTCGTTTGTGTATCATATTACACGGTGAAAGCTCCTTCTTTTTATTCCCACTACTCTCTCTCCCTCCCACCCTTGATTTCAAATGATAACATTTTAAAAAAAAAACATAGCAAAATGTCTCAAAAAAAGAAATTTACTTAGTGTTTAAATCAAATGGTTATGACATATTAAGAACACATAAAACATATAAATAGTATTCCGGTCAGCTTCTCAGCCACCTCGCCTAAGCACATTTCAACCGATCAAAAGACATGCACCTAAGCATTCGCAAATAGATCGGGATGATTGACTCAGGAAGAAACATTCCACCCGATATTACATGCTCTGCCATACAAAGACCGAAACATAGGAAACTAAGGCAAGATGACCGACTGCCATCTGCCCGCTCAGAAGTCCAACTTAAAGGGCCTCCTCACACTTGCAGAGACAACCATCATGGGCTTCAACCCTATAAATGCAAGTTCTATCATTCGTTTACATAACAAGGTATTCATTCTTAGCATTTACATTCGAGTTCTAACTGAGTTTATGAGATTCTCTCTCAACTCAAGCACTGTTATGTTAAACCTAAAGCTCCGTCGTGCCTTCTACAACTACAACCGCACCTGTTCACTGTGAACAACCACTAAGACCAAGAGAGTTTCACACCAGATTCTCATATTTGAACAAATATAATATAAAAAGACTGAATATAGGAACCAAACTGAAAGGGAGGTTGCATAAAAGACGATGGGTGTGATTCCAGTTTTGAAAAATAATGTTCAATTTTACTAAAAACCAATGAAAATCATATTGTAGTGCAATGACTTACTGAATTGCATTTAAGGTTAAGGCTGCAAAAACAACTTCATTTATTAATATTAAAATTACTGAGTAAAAATAAATATATAACTGAGAAAATGATAATTAATATTTGGGCAATTTTCTTTAGGATTTAATTGTTTTCTCAATTCGAGCCATACAAGATCACTATAGAAGGCGTTTGTTGATATTTGGATAGATTTAAAACTTATTGATGTAGAAATTTTAAATTAAAAACGAATATGAATGGAAAGTCGAAGATCCAATTAATAAAAGCTGAACTAATGATTTGTTGTTTATTTGACGACACCTAGCTACCATGAAGTAACAAGTAGAAGATTAATTGCCACATGTTCAATTTATAGAGCATGGGACACCATGTTATCAAAAGTTGCATCTGATCTTAAACTTCATCCTATCCTAGCTATATTATTTAAATATGGTGATGCTGTGATTAATGACATTTTTAGGAATAGTCAAACTGGCAAACGAATCCCGTTGACTCTATAATTAAATTAAAATCGTTTACCAAGTATTTTAGCTTTTCTCCCCTTTGCTAGGCTTTGATCCGTAAGAGACTATCTTTCTTAAAAATATTAATTTCTTTTCAGTATTCTCCGTATAAGCCTATGCTGAGTGTGATGTAAGTAAGGCTGCTATGTGAACAGATACAAGAATTTAAAAAGAAAATATTCTGTTTCTTGTAATACTTTCATTTAGTCTTTTTTTATATATCAAACTTTAACCGTGGTTGTGTAAATATACTAATGAAATTATGACAATGGTATCCTATACTAAAAATTTACAATTATTAATATTTGGTTTTGAAAAACATTTCTGTTTTATTTTTTACTTTATAATATAAAATTGTAATTTATTTAAATTTTATTTAGTTTTCAAATCCTTATATAAAATAATGAAAATGGTTTTTAACTTTTTATTGTTTTCACTTTTTTTTAAATCTTTTAAAATAAAGTAAAAAATTAAATTAAATTAATATTGCTTATTAATGAAAGTGAAGACTAAAATAGAAAATAGAAATCAGGAAACAGAAATCAAACATACCTCAATAGTGACATAATAATTCTGATTTATTTTATTTTTTTCCATTCAAACTTTTTTTTATGATTTTTGATTAAATTTTTTCTCAACCAGAAGAAACACATGGTTCGAGTCTTTGATGAAAATGGGAAAAAATTATCTTCGACCAAGTCATTTGATGGTTCGAAAATTCTAAAAAAGCAAAGCTTTTAACCTCTTTTTCTTTTAATATGTCAACATATATAGCTTTGTTTTGAAGGTAAACTAAAACAATGTCAACATACCCTCGAACTTTCAATTGTGATTAAAGAATAAATTTTCCTTTGAATTATCTTAATGCACAGCATCATTTAGCCATCTATTATTTAAGAAGTAGTTAGTTTATATATGAAATGGTTAAATATGTTTTTAGTCCCTAAACTTTGAGCGAGATGTGGTTTTCGTCCATCACCAGCGTAAAGATGAAATTTATGCCCCAGACTATGAGAAATTGTTAGTTTTCATCTCTGTATGAAAAGTAAAAACATATTTAACCCTATATGAAAAGCAAGTAACTAATTAAAACAATGTAAAATTCAAAATAGAAATCATTGGACAGAAGTGCAGCCGAACTTAAATACTCTTTGGAATACATGCCTAACTAGTAACCAAAAAAGCACCGTTGAGACTGCATAGCTTTCTTTGCAGTTTGTTGTTTGCAAAACAGAACTAAACAGCACCATCTGCAGCTACTAAAGTGGAGGAAACACTGGACTCCCCCCATACTGTGCCTGTTACCAAACTCTATACCAAGTTGCCAACAAATTCCATTTAGTTAATTAGTTCTGCTTCATGTATTGCTCCACTTCTTTTTAAGTGGTAACTAAGAATATCACTTACCTAAAGGTGAGAGATCCATTTTTCATGATATGATTAGGTGTGACATTTTTTTAAAATAACTTCTTTTCATACACATGAATCCACTGAAAATTAATAGTGTGTTTGGAGAGCAAGTTTTTATGTTAAATGGAAAAACACATTTTTCAAAATAAAAATAGATTAATAGTCTTTTTACTTGTTGGTTGCATTTGTGCTAATGGATTGGCAACCCGACAAACAATATGTATCACTTTAGACACTAATTTTTGTGGTGGTTAAAAACCGACACAAAAGTGAAAAGTAAAATGTTTTCCCACACTTCTCACTTTGTGGGAGGTATATGCAAATGATCCTCACTGTTTAGATGTTTGTATATCACCACTCTAACCTATATGCATGCTTGTTTTTCAATTCAAGCCTCTATTTTGTGTTGTTCCATGTCTCAAAATTAAAAACCCTATTTCCAAACAAGTGAAAGGAAGAAATTACCTCCTTAATGAAAAAGGACAAAATTTACGTATAATTTTTTGAGTATTATTTATGCGGTTGCCTAATCAAAAACTCACAATCTCATATACCCACTATCTTAATATTTTATTAATGTAGTAGCTTCCTTAACTTCTCATTTTCAGCCCACGTGTCATGTTGTAATTGGACAATAACCGCAGATGATGTTTTTAAGTTTTGTCCTAATATAAAACATTGATTTATATTTTTGTCATTTTTACTAACACATCATAAATACATGACCATATAAATAAAGTACAAGAGCCTCTTTTCTTTTTATCCTCCTGAACTCATTATGGTTAAAATTCCTACTCACAATATATACTAAAATCTATGTCAAAAAAGTGAGGTCATTCTATAGAAAAGAAAAAGAGCAATCTTTAACCACTGAGCTGAATATTTTTCTATAGTAAGCTGCACTTTGCGTCAAGTTTGGGCTGCTGTGATTTCACTTTGAAGTGGTCCAGCCATCCCCTCACTCTCTTCATGAATTATTATTATTATTATGATATTTGCAACTGAGAAGAGCACATAGTAATTACTGAGAAGGATTTATCAGCACACACACCACTTGATAGATGAATGGTCAGGTTTTATGGTAGGTGACTAAACAACCACCTTCACCACTCTCACATGCCCCTTCTTTATGTTGTATTATAAAAATCTACCTTTCTATCTCATGTGTAATCACTTCCTCTACCTATCCCAAATTTTCTCAACACCTCATTCCTTCTCTTTGGTGCAAAGAAAAAATAATGTTGCCCCACAAACATGTCACTTTTGGAATTTATACAATTTAAGTACATTTTTCTAAAATGCAACAAGGGAAGTGAGTGAAAGCAACATAACTAAAGAAATCTGTCAGAATTCCAGAGTTTTAGAAGAGAATCAAAATCATGAACTTGTTCTATGAACACAAGTAATGACATGTAGCATCCAAAATGAAATTGGAAAACAGATGGAAAGTTCATCTCATGAACTACTTCAAAAAAAAAAAAAATCTTAACAAGACAGAAGATGTACCTAGAAGCAAGACATGAATCTTGTAATGAATCAATGAAATAAATGCAGAAGTATTTCTATACAGTTTGATAGGATCGGCTTCTCTTTCCCCTGAATCAATTCTAACGTCCAGAAGCTACTCACATAAACTTCTTCCCATAATCGATTTTGACCGCAAAATCAATTGTAGAAGGATTTTCAAACATGCGTTGAATCTTCAATTTTTCACTCTGAAGTTGAACTACTGAAGGAGCACACTATGAACTGCAGAACTACTGTGGTTGCCTTCTACTACCCACCAGGGTCTGTTAGAATCAGCATAACTAGTACTTTCCTCCTCTGTAGTTGCTGGAAGATTAAGATCAAGGAAGTCCCTTGTTTGTGGCACTGGTTCCTGAACTAAAACTTGTTGCAAGTTTCTACTCTCAGATTCACCAGCCAAATGAGATCTCTTATGGCCACCCAAGGCTTGTCCAGATTGAAAAACCTTAAGGCAAATTGGACACTCATACCCTTTGTTCTTCTTGGACTCTTTAACTCTTTCTGCCCCATTGTTGAGACTAGCACCAAGTTCATGTTCAACAACATGCTCACTGCCACTTTTCTTCTTGAGCTTGATTTCAGTTTTTGGCTCAGTTTCAATGCTGTTTTCAGTGCTCTCGTTTCTTGAAGCAAAGCACCCTTTGTTGTTCTTCTTGTGACTAGCTCTGTGGCCACCAAGAGCTTGATAGGAGTGGAAGATTTTGTTGCAAGTAGTACACTCGAACTTGCCTCGCTTATGAGAGTTCTTGCTGAATTCAGCTTCTGAAGGCTTGTTCACTTGATTCTTCAGGGAATTTGACTCCAATTCAGAATCCAAAAACTTGTTCTTGATTGAACTGAACTTGTTAGTAATAGTACCTGACTTTGATAAAACTGATTCTGTTCCATTGACTCTGTTTTTCCCCTGTTCACATTCATAGTCCTCTAATGCAGACAGATAATCAAGCTCAGACTTATTGCTAGATTTTCCATTCTTGATGAACCCTTGAATTGAAACTCCACTTCTCTTCATCCTGAACTCATTTTCAGGCGACTCAGTAGACAAAATCTCCAAACTTTTCCCTTTGGAGTTGAATTTTGCAGGAACCAAATTCCCAAACTCCCACTTCTTGTTACCATCAATTCTAGTAACCAGATTAGTTCGAACCGAGGATCGAGCTACGAAGTTAGCAGAGCTGTTATCAGAGGAATCAGCAAGAGAATGAAGACCACTCCAAGGACTCAAATCTCTGCTAAGCATCATCAAGCTCATAGCAACCTCTTCTTGCTCAACTTCAGAAAGAGAAGAAGGATTGGCAAAAGACACAGAAGAAGTTGCAGCAACAGCAACAGCAGCAGCAGCAGAAGAACCAGTGTACCTTGTTCTTCTCTCTGATCTTCTCCTTCTTTTTGGAGCAGTGATTTCATTGTCAGATTGTGAATCCGTGATCAGCTTCTGGGTGGTAGCACCATTAGCAATAATAGCATTGCTATTAGTCCATGAATCTTGATCCTCCAAGCTGGTAGAAACTCTTTCCTTCTCAGAGTGGCATTTCATGTGGCCAAACAAGGCCTTCCAAGAGTGGAAACCTTTGCCACACTCCTTGCAGAACTTGTCAGAGACCACAATTGAAGTGTCTTCAAATCTCATACTCTTCTTGGGATTCTCTCTGAGACCATAACCAGCAGTGTTAGTTGCAGCTTCAGAATTGTAACCTCCTCCACCATTGTTGTTGGAAGACAAAACCTTCTTCCTTGTTGCAACTTTTCCTTTCTCATCTGTCTCAGAAGACAAGATGGTGGTGACATGAGACCTCATGTGACCCCCCAAGGATCTACCACAGGGGAAGCTCTTGCTGCAGAACTTGCACACGTGCTTGAATTCTTGTTCTTCTTCCATTGAATTCAAGAAAATTGAAGAGAAATTGAAGCACACGGATCAATCAGAGAAAGAAGTAAAGGGTTCTGTTCTGTTCTTTCTACAATGAATCAGAGAATGTCCAGGAATGCTGAATTGAATTCATCGATCTCATACCCGGGAACAGAGGATCACAGAGGAAGAATGAAAAAGAACAAAAATTGTCACCACCCCAGATCAGATTAATCCTGAATTCTGCGAGAAAGTTGCATCACATCACCTTTTGCAGTGATTGCAGAGAGAAAAAAGAGATACCTGAATGAGTATGAACGAAATTCGAAGCTAAGTGCAAGATCTAAGGCACAAAAAGAGGGAAAGAAAGAAGAGTGGCAAAGAGAATGAGTAGTGAAGCAAAGCAAAAGCTAGTTCTGGTTGGTTACTACTAACTTCTTTGGTAGTTGAGTTTGTAAGAAGAAAAAAATCAAAACTTAAGAAGAGTTGTGTTTGTGTTGTGTTACCTTTGTTGCTAATGATGGCGATGAACAAACGCAAGGGAGAAAGAATAGAGTTAGTGAGAGTTGATTTCTCTCTTGCTCTTTCTCTCTCTCTCTCTATCAACTTGTTGAGTACTATATTTGGAGGAGAAATCCATGCATGGAAGCAAAGATAAAAAAGAGGAGGGAGTGGTAAAGAGAGGAAGGAGGATAGCAGCACGTGTACTCAACTGAGGATACTACGCCACTCCTGATCCAATGGCCTTAGATTTGTCCAAGTGACCATTCCATGTACCTCCCTCAAGAACCTACTAAAACTAACTCATTTCCAAACTATATTCCTTCCTTTGTCTTGCTAGTATGGTAAGAAAAATATTTTGTATACATTCAATTAGAATGTCCATTGCAATTATTTAAGTGGAATTCTATTTACGTTTTTATAAATGGGAGAATATAAGTTCGGTCGCTAAGAAAGATATTTATTTGAGGGACAACTACAATTTTCCGATCAGGTAGATACACTTGTAAAAGATAAAAAAAGAAAAAAAATTTTATTTAAGTAATATTTCGAGTTTGAGTATGAAAATAACCCTCGCAGGAAAACTAATCCCACCAAGTGCATGTTTAATTTGGAAACTCATTGTTGAAGCACGGGAAACCAAAATCATGGTGTATAAAAAAGCTAATGAAAGTTGCTTCAGTACATCATGATTTTATATGTGATACGAATGGAGGTTAAGAGAACAACGAAGTATCCATTGTGAATAATACTACGGAATTGGATCCTCTCATATAATTCTCTCATATGATAATATCATGTGAAAGTTTTGTGTCTATATGTTCATTCACATGCATTAAATATGTGAGACCCTTTCAACATTTATGAGGAGAGATATAGATACAGTGCTCATTTGACATTGTTATGTCACATGAGAGAATTTAGTTCTCTCTATTCACACTTCAATTCCATTCACACTAATTCACACCAAGTGTGAGATCAAAAGAAAAGAAAGAAAAATAAGTGATAAAAAAGGCATGAATGAATCACCATTCATACATACATTATATGTTAAAAGAAAAATGATGCATCGGCATATGCTTATCCCCAACTTCCCTTTAACACATAGTTTAGCGGTGATTTTTAACCCGCGCAAATGTTTTAATGGTTCAAAACTGCCACTAAAATGTGTCAGTTGGATGGCTAGTAAAACAAAAATGATTCATAAACATATAAACAATGAAGAAACCTATAAACATCTTCATTTTTTTTCTATCTCTCTCTTCTTATCATATCAATTATATATCACATTCACTACTTCTCTCTTCATTTCTCTTTCTAAGTGTCTACACTTAAAAGATGTCTATAAATCATAACACCTTACCAAAATTAGCCATCCATGTGAGGGTATTACTCTAGTGGTAATGCCTCCACCAACACTCCCCCTCTCTCTCACACACACAACACACTTGAAGTGAAAGGTTCCACTTTGCGGCCGTTATTCTTTGGACTTTCTTCTTAGTGAATGGGTTTTATTTGTGGGAATAGAAAAAGATTTTGAAGTGGGTCCCCCTTGGTTACCCTCTATCCAGTTGCTTGCTTCATATCCCAATCAAATCAAGGCCTGCTTCCATCACAATGTTCATTGATTCTCCCACGGTGATTGAGGAGGCGGCACATTTCATGGGCAATTTAGTAAAACCAAAACTCCCCAAACATTAGGTTGGTCATGCCTACTTTCTTATTCTATTTTCAAGGTTTTATTCTCACTGTTATTAGTATAGGTGTGTTTGGTTTCACGTTTGGAGAGACCAAACATGGACCCAAGAATTTAAAATCAATTATTTATTTTTTCTGGAAACGTGGATCTAACCCAAACGTAGATCTAGACAACATTTTCTAAACGTGCACTATGTTGTGTTGCTCCTAGCCTTAAATAATAATAAGTTATTTTTATTTTTATATTCAGCCATAATCCTTAGATCATAGTATTGTGATAATCATACCAGCAAATCATGTTATTAGCTAAGGACTAAGTGAGCAGAGGAGTAGCAAACTGGCAATGCAACTAAAAATTGGCACATTTATGCTTGTCCAAGAGTGTGTGACCATGATGTTAATTTGTTTTAATATCCATTTGGGATCTTGGATATAAAGTATTGTAAATGCCATCTTTGTTTCCCAAGGGCCACAGTGATACAGCTAAATTCTCTTGGCATGACAGAAATTGTTTAAATTGGTTAGGTGGCCTCTAAAAATGCATGTTGGATCGATGCAGAATGATCACAATGCCTTATGGGTGTCCCTTTAGGGTACTTATCCTTTTGTGGTTATAAACTCTTCATTAGGAAAAGGATCAGAGTAGTAATCCAAGCCTGTTCTATATTTTTTGTTTTTCAACTTGTTGGAAACAATGTTACTGTGATACACTTGTCGTTCTGTAACTTGTAAAGGGTATTTAGACTACAGCCTCAATTAGTGAAGAAAGTTCGAAGTTAGTGAAGAACTTACTCAATGAGTGTCAGACAATTATCCAATGGGTTAAAAATAGTTGTTTGAAGATTTAAGTCCAGAGAGTTAGATTTTTCTAAGCCTACTCTTAGAAAAACTTTTGATGGACCATATTAACTGATTTCACAATTTAAATTACTTAAATTGTGTGACCGCTTAAATACATGATATGAGCGAAATGAAATGTTTATAGGGGTATGTTACTACTTGAGTGTCTTGTATCAAATTAAAGCTCATAAAATATTTATGAGTCAAGAGCACCATTTTTTATTTATTTATTACAAGTTATCCTCATATCTGATAACTATGAGATTAATTCTTTTGAGATTTGAAGATCACATTAAGTGAGTAGACTTCTCTAAGAAATCCTTTTTTATCCATAATCTATACTCACCGTCCACGAGTCGAACTCCCAATTAAATGCTTAAGGAGACCAACAATTTACTAACTGTGCTGGAACTTCGTCGACTGGAGCATGAAAGTTTCATAGCAGACAAGTTGCTAGTTGAGACCCCATCTCGTCGTATTGGAGTAAAATAAATGTAAATCTACGCTCTTTAAAACCAACAGTTTTCTAAGCCTTGGAGACACTACTCTTTCACCTTAAATTTTTTTAACCAACAAAAAACACCACTTCTGCCATACAATACAAGGGCAAAATTGAAAAAAGAAAAAGCAACCGTCCAGGTCGTTTTCTTGAAAATAAAAGTGGTGATATGAAATTACGCATGGTTTTTGTATTAAGTTCCCAGTTTAAAGTCACATTAGAGCAGAGTAATCCAATCTTAAATGTGTTATGTGTACTAGTAGTGTCAGTGTGTGCACTTATGCATGTTTCTATGTAGATTACATGCACACTGTACCTGATCCTAATCATTCCAATAGAGTACTAAACAGCTAAATTACTTTAAACACATTGAATAAACAATTATTACAAGCTGTCTAGCGTCGTGATTAGTGAGTGAGTGCTTTGTTATTATAATTTATTAGATTAGACAAGGGTGCATATACATTGGATCTTAGTTTTGTGACTATAAATATAAATATAAATATCCTCAGAAAAGTGCCGTCTCTTTTTTCTTGAAGCCGGCCACGTTCATTGCAGTAACCGTAACATGAATGTCTTATTAACAGCTTCACTCTAATTACTTCACTTAATCTAATCTGTGCCCCTTTTTGCCGGCAACTTAGTACTGTTGTTAGCTGTTCCCTACCTTTAGTTGTTGGTGTAATGGATGAGAAGTTTCATTTCATATGCAAATGGATTAGAGGCGCCAAATATTAGAAAATCATGTTTCAAATGAGATACTTAGTAGAATATGTATCAATTTTCTATTTGGGGAACATGTGCATACGCATAATGTGCCTAGCAGCAACTACACCCTTCACTCGATGTACACTTCACATTTTTGTTCAAGTCTTTTTTTTTTTATATCAATATGATCGGACTCCAATTATGTCTCAGATAGCTGGATTGAAACCAACCCGATAGATTGGTTATATGTTTGACTCTCCTTCAATAATGTAATGGGTTTGAGTCTTGTGTATTAGAAACACTCCATGCATGAGAGAGCTAACTACACCAGAATATAGTTGTATCCGTCACGAACAAAATTGCTTTCGGTTCTAGCCGACCCAAATGACCACCGGGCCAAAAGTCTTATTGGACGGACGTCCCAATTAAATCACAATCAAGAGAGTGTCGTGTTGACCAACCAGGACAACCAAAGAAAAATTAAAAGATTAATCCCGTCCAACAATTAGCCTAGCAAAATAAGACCGACATAATGATTAAATAATTCAATGTTGTGGCCAAGCGTACGCAATTATCTTGAAGGACTTCACTAAGGATCAACGCTCCAGTTACATGTCACACCATACTCTATAAATACAAGTTTGATTGTTAAATTATATAAGTATTATTTATTTGCTATCTCATTGTTCTATTAAGGCTTTAAGCTTTTCTGATTTATCTCTTTGCTCATATATTGATTTGAGTGTCAGAGTGTCTTTGCATGTTGGTTTCAATCCGAACAATGCGAGATTGAGAGGATTCTCCTACTCAGATTCAGGAATAATATCTGGGTTAGAAACAAAAAAGATAGCTGAATTGGAGAAGAAATAAACACATTTTGAAGCAGCTTGAGAAATTACTGAGAACATTAAGCTGTGAAATTTGAGTAATTTGATGAAGGCCATAAATCAAGCTTCCAACATAACTGTTTTTGTTTAAAGAATCTCTCTAAAAAAATTACACCATGATGGTAATGCACATGGAAACTTAAAATTTGAGGGCACGGGTCGTTAAGAGTAAAGCTGTATTGAATGGTACTAAAATGAGCTACTATTATTAGTTGGTGTTACTAGATGCAAATAGAAAAATTCTGGGTCCAGCAAAGGAAAATTAGTAAATGGATGTAAATAAAAATTTAAAAAGAATACAGAGTACGAGCCTCTTAAGTGGTTGAACTTGAGCTCCTCTTATATTCACAGCACCATATATAATAGAACTTCACTCATAACTATATATTCAAAATTGAGGACAAAATTAATTAACACATATACAACTTGGAAAAAGATTGGTCACTCATTTATGCTTTACTTAAGGTTTATGCTAGCTCAAACATTTGAAATGCTAGCTTTCCGTGATCAAGTTCTAGAAACTCTGTCGGTGGCAGATAATTCATAATAGAGATGAGGTATGCACGTGCTTTAGAGTTTAGACAGAGCTTAGCTTTGCTTTGCTTAGCTCTTCCACAAGCTCTACCTTTTTTTAATCATAGATCTAGATTCACTTCTGTGCATAGTCTTAACTTCAAACTATACCAAAGTTACTTCTATAGAAATTAACTTCCTGTCACTTACTACTGATGGAGTTTGATAATGTACCAAAGAATAACTCAAATGATTCTCAATGGCCTACATATATAGGTAAATTCAATGCACATAATTGCGATCATGCACTTGATTTTGAACCTTTCTTTACCATTAATGTTTTTGCATTATTAAGATTTACTAGGGGTCTTAATTACCTGCTTCTGCACCCTCTTTGTGTAAAAAATTAGACAGAGGTTGTTGCATATGTAATAGATTTCTCAGCCACTTTGCTAAGGTTACGAGTTTTTATTGGTTAGTTTAGATGAGGCTGAACTATCAGTGATTAAAGTTCTAAAAATGATTAGAGAGTAGAACTTTCTTTTTCTTTGGTGGGTGATTAATTAGATAGTAGCAGATACTAATTTGTTATGAGCATGACTAGCTTTAATCAAATCACAAGCTAGTATTTTGTGGCAGTTGGAACCTTATAGCTCAACTTCCTTTTCAGAAAAGTTCAGTTAAAAAAATGAGTGACTATAGGTAGTGGGAAAAGGTGCATACGTTGCTTCATACAAGTAATAATGGTGCATGTGTTAGGAGGAAGTTCTCACCAGAAATGCTTTGGGGATACTCAAAAAGAATAGTTTATTTTGCATGTAAGAAAAGGGAATTTCATTTGAGAAGTAAAATAATATTGGGACAATGTGGGACCAGTCATATACCTATGCTTTGTATGAAAAGTGTGGTCTGGTATAGAAAACCACCACTACAGGGTTTCTACCTTTGTATTTTTGTGCAATTGGTTTAACTACTAAGTGCTAACAAAGCAAAATGTCCTATGCCAAGTTATTTAGGCCTAATCAAGGTCCTTTATGCATAAAAATCAAAACTTGTCACTACTCAATATGAAGACATAAGGGGCTAGCTTTTCCCCAAGAAGTCATAGTTAATATCAAACACAAAAAGGAAATTGACATCCATGACAACATAGTTAATATCAACATTTATGAAAATAATAAAAACCCAAGCCAATTGTAGGCTGAGTCTCTGAATCCAAACTTACCAAAGATAGTGCATTATCCTCACCTTCTCTCAAGTTCAAGTCTTTACAAGGTAAAGGCAATACCACTCAAATTTCTCCAAGAGAGGTAGATAACCATATGTTTGATAAGTGTGATCAAATATACAATAAGAAACTTTCACATGCATGCGAAAATTAATAGGTTTTTCCTTTTCCACATGTAACTTGATCATGGGTTATTATGTCAGCTGGGATAAGGTAATCACAAGGGCTGAAAATCTCAATATAATAATGAAAATGAAAACCCTTGGGAACATGAAGATCGACCACCGATTCATTTTATAATAAAAATATGAACATGGATCCTTTGCTGCCCCTGCAGCAGCAAAATGACTGTGTTTAAATTTTTTGTTCAATTTAATTTTTTACTGATCAATTTGAACCATTTAATGTAAGAATTAAGGGCCAAGAGTTTGCAGCTAGGAGCTGCAAAAGATCCATGTTAAAATAGTATCAATTGGTGACATACCAAATAATATCAATGGTGAAACAAGGAGAAAAGGTTGAGAAGTCCCCATAAGTGTCTCCAAAATCATTCATCAAGAAAGGGAAAGAAAGATGTCTGGTAGCAGAGAGAGGAATCCGTGTATTTGAAAGGCTATTTCAAATCAACTAATTGTCTCCATTTTGAAAATCTAAACTCTGTATTTAAGAAATCATAGCGCTTCAAAAAAATATAGAAGTTACAGAAAAGGAAGAAAGCTAACACAAACCACTTAAAATGAATGATAGGAAATGTTGCAGTAATTTTTTTGTATTATTTAACAATGCAAATTTACATCATGAAACCCAAATCAGATATTTTGACATCCATTGTGGTTTCTGGTTACTTTCTCTCCCAAAGAGAGATCCTACCGCAAAGAGAAAACTAGCGTAAAATTAAAGAATATGAATTTTACAGTTCAAAAGGAACATGGAAGAACAAAAGGGACTAAACAAGAAAACTTATCAGCTTCCAAAACTCCTCAATATTATACCAACATGCAAAACAAAAATAAAACATTCAATAGGCTTAACCAACGGTGCTAGCGGAGATAAACCAGACATAAAAGCCTAGGATGAAGACCCTCTTCTCATTTTTAGCCTTCTTCCATCTCCAAAAACAACTTTGACCATGCTGCATGTTTAGTAAGAAGTCAGTGTTACTTCCAGTGCAAAACAGAGACAGAATCCCAGATTTCTGCATCAAAAGGGTCCAAAACATGTCCTTGGCTATAATCATTGTGCTCCCCATTATAATTACCAAACCAATGATCACCATTCTCAGTCTTCACATGAGTCTTCTGTGAGGCAACTCCTGCGTCACATGACGAGCATGAATCATCATGATGAACTTCTTCATCAAAGCTCTCCCGCCAACCAGTTTGATCCGCAGGTTGGACAAGAGAAGGTAAACCAATGAAGTGAGTCATCTCTGAAGGATCATATCTTGAATCATCATCAATGTTTCTATAGGTAAAATCTACATTCTCATTAACAGCACAAGTTTTATCTGAGGCATAGTATTCATCATTACCTTGCAGATAATTTTTAGTAAGACAAGCATCATCTTGAGATCCTGGGGACTCAGTAACACAGTCTTCATCATCCTCTCCAGTTTCAATTCCAATATTGTCACCACTACCTTGCCATTCATCATCATCATCACTGTCAATGGTCAGTAGATTGTTTCTGTTCTGCTCTCCCCGCCTTCTAATTATGAACACGTTAAAATAGTAACTAACCATCTCCCTTAAGGTTTTCAAAGGGAAAGCAATGGGAAGATAGTCCCAGAAAGTCTTGTCCAGTGTTACTGGACTATTGAAGACAACCTTAAGAAATAGTTGTTCTTCCTTTGCACTCCATTTGCCTGCCACTTGTTCTCCCATCTCTGAGAGCCCCAATTCAGCGAAAATTCCATTCCCAGTGTTTTTGGAAAGTTGCTCTCTTGCTTCCACTATATGTTGTCTGACACATCTCACGGATCCCCTGTCTTCACAACTACAATTATCAATTCTTCCCTTTCCAACTTCTTCATTATCATAGATAGATAGTTCCATCTGAGGCATAGGGATTATACAGGTTCCCATCAGCCTCTCTTCATCTTTCTTATCCCCATTTGGTCGGCAAGTCATACCGGAATCCCACACTGGAATATCAGCTTGATGATCGGGTCCTACTGATACAAGTGTTGGTGGAGTGTGTTCAAAGATCATGGAATAGATGTCCTCACAGCGAACTACTTTATGAGTTGGACGCTCTGGAATGAAATATTCAGGTTCAAAAGGGAGATTTATGGGTAATTCTGATTTTACATCTTCACTAGTGTCACTGGAGGGCCAAGAAGAAAAAGAAATGCCTCCAGGAAAGCTTGATTTAAATCCCACAGCTTCTCTAGGATATTCAACTGCTCAACAGAAATATATAAGCTAACTTCACAACTATCATGTCAACTTTCACCCACTACTGATTATGAAGCTGAGTAGGTTATCCGCATTTTTGAAATAAACATTGTCACAAAAGCAGCAAAACAACATACAATAGTTCAATTTACCCATGTCATGGTAAGTAGAATCTGAGGTCAGGAAGAAAGTACCAACCACTAAAATGCCTCTTCTTATTTTCTGACATGTTTTTCATGTTCAAGCAGTAATGGTGAATGGTCCCAAAATTTTAACAGAACATAAATAAACTTAAAGTGCAAGTTAACAATCTAAAGCTAACACATAACATAAAGAGGGGTATTTTTTTTTTCTCTTTTTTCAGTACAAATTAAAACTGAGTTGAATCACAGCTATTCTTGTAAAACAAATTGATTCTAGTAAAACAAGTTGATTCTTTTGTCAGTTCAAAAGCATATTCTTGTATATTCAAAATTTCAAATAGCATAGTTGATTTTGAACTTGTTTTTCTTTTCTTATTTAAAATTCCCACCTGATGTTCTAGGTAAGCAACCATCCTCAGGAAAAACAGATTCTGCAAACGACATGAACTCATTCATGTGTCCCTCTTGCTTTGGATGTTTGAAGGACACTTCAAGTACTTCCTCAGCATCAAAAGGACGCTTCTGCACCATGATTACCTGCTGCAGGAAAGAATAAGCTTACCTCACACTTCAAGTATCAACATCACTGTTTAGTATCAATGCAACAAAATAGCCACTAAGATGGTTCAAACTTAAAAGCAATTAGGAGGCAAATACTTTCAATAGATGAGATTCAATCCAATTTGTAAGATAATATTTCAAAACTAATCCAGTTCATATGATTCTGCTGTTTATGTGTTACACTTCACGCCTAGTGGTACATATGATTCTGCTGTTTATGTATTACATTTTTACGCCTAGTGGTACATAATGTCTAACCCTATAAAGAATCATTGTGACTCAGATTTTTTTATAGATAGTATGGTTCAAATGGTGGTGGGCTTTAGTGCGGGGCGAACGATTTATCTCAGACGAAAAAAGTTCGTCTATTGAAGAGGCTCTCGCTTCTTTTGTTGAAGTAAGTACAAATGGTTTGATTCGATATTTCTTAAGAATTGACTTAGTTAAATCTCATACGGCTATCTGCTGTGGAGATAGCTTGTTAACACTGAAAAAATGGTGGTAGACCGGGCCTAAGCATTTGGGACAGCCTTTCAGAGCCCATAAAGCAGCTATTTGTTATATAAGGATAATTTAGTAAATTCAGACCAGAAAAGAATTACATTTCATTTCAATACGAGAATCTGATTCGTTGAAAAGTTGACAAAAGCAGGAGATGAATTGAAAATAGTTGACTAGAGAACTATGATTAATCTATTTCAAGTCCCTGTCGAATTATAACAAGAAAAAGGATAATTGTTGGATGAATCACATGCTCGAATTGCAAGTATTGAAGCCTAATTAGTTATATTACTTCATGAAATTCAACTTCCCCCAAAACAAGAAAAAGCCCCAATTTCAGCAAACCCTAACGAGAAGCAAAAGAGAAAAAATATCACGTCTTATCAAATCCTGGAAACTCAAGGGTTAAAATTAACACAAAAGAAAAGATAAACAAGACCCAGAACGGAAATCAAGCAAAAAACAAACGAATTTCTCAGATTCGGTGAAAACAAGACAGAAAATAATTTTGGACCCTAACCCTAATAACGGATGACAAGCATGAAATGAGCAAATTGGGGATCGATCGATACAGAAAATCGGGAACTGACCGAATTTTGTATCAATTGCGGGGTTGGTGGCAGATCTGGGAGCCGAATCGAGGATGAAAAGAAACAAAGACGAAAAGTAGAAACCTAGGGTTACCTTTTTTTTTGGTTTCGATTTGGCGAGTGGTTGGTCCGAGAAAGGGATGAACTAATCAACCGACACGTGTCTTTTGCAAATTACGAGAAATGCCCCTGATTCTGTTTCTGCGATGACAGAGTAAATGTTCCAAAGCAGTTGTATATATTGAGCAGGGAACCGGTTCACGGTGGCGGTACTTAACGCTAATACGATCTAACACGTGGCCCTCGATAAGAGGGGTGTGTGTTTATTCCCCCATTTTTTCCTCAAAGTATTTCATAGCATAGAGTTATCAAGACTAATACCATTAAAACTCAAATATTACATATTAATTGGGTATATTTTTTCAAACAATTATTTTTCAAACACAGTGTTTAAGGATCAAACTTTCGACTACAAAGTTCAGTTATTTATCAACTGTGCTAAATTTTGTTGCTATTATCTCACTTTTGTGATTGCCTTTTTTTTTTTTTGAGGTACTCATTTTTAGGGATGAGAATAGGTTTGGCTGAGATATACAATGTGGAAATAAATCTGAAATCTTTGAAAACTTTAAGACCTAAGTATGTGTTTGAACTCTGACTCTTTACCTTCCATCCCCCTTAGCTCAACCAAGGGAGCTACCTCACACCCTTTAAATATATTTATTTTGATTATATAATTATTTAAGTATACTAGCTTGTTAGACTTACAAGTAGAGTTGTGAACATGGGTTATAACCCGCGGGCCAACCCGGCCCAACCCGTCTCGTAGTCGGGTTGAGTTGGTTAAATTATAGTTCGGATAGAACATGAGTTAGTACAATCCAACTCGTTTAACCCGCGGGTTAAACGGGTCAACCCGTGGCTCAAGTGAGCCAGCTCGCGGGTTGGACAATTAAAAATAAATAAAATTGGGCCTAGTTGAATTTAGATATGCACAAAGTGTATGGTGCAACATTGTTATGATCTTGCATTAATAAATTTGACAAAATGCATGTGTTAGTATTTTTTAATATGATTTTTTATTACTTTTTCAACATTTTTTATTCCAATTCCCTAATTTTTAGATTTTTTATTTATTTCACTCAACTCGCCAGCCCGTGAGCCGAGTTGGGTTCATATTTTCTTAGCTCGTTAAGATGTAGATTGCTCTAGCCCAACCCGTTTATAATCCAACCCGTGACGGGCCAGCCCATATGGGTCGGGCTGGCCCGTATTAACAACTCTACTTTCTAGACTTTTGAATTACCTGAGTCTAGCTTTTTTTAGCTAAATAGGCTTTTAAAAAAGCTCATGTCATTTATTTATTTATTTGGTCTTGCTTTACCTGAGTCTAATGTAGGTTAGGTTATAGACCATTATGAACGCTATGAGTATTCTCACCTCTACTCCCCTCACCCTACTCCTTTTTAGTTCTTATCAATCAATAACTTAAAATTCGAATATGTTGTCAAACTGGTGAAAGCATTTGCTCATGATTCAATAGTTCAAGATTAATCAACTAATTTTTTTAAATATTATTACATGATATATTAAATAATTTATTAACATGAAATCTTACAAAATTAAGTTAAACTAGATTTTAAATTGACATAAAATCATCATAATGCATATTTTATACCATATGTGTACAAAAATATAGTCCATGGAGCTACTTTTTTATTTTAGAATTTATATTCCCACCCTGACGGAGGGTCTTGCTTGTTTGTCAATTGGCCAACACTTTATTAGTTATGTGAGGCTATTCTAACTCTATATAATCATTTATTTGAATAAAATATTTGTATTAAATTTAAAATAAAAAATGTAATCTAAATTACACAAAACTTTTTTAAATATGACTGGTTCGATAACACTGGTTTTAACTGGGTTCAATCGGTTCTTGTCGATTCTCGCTTGACTGATTCCCGGATCAACCAATCAATCCATTTAAGTTTTTAAAAAAACTATGATATTAGACATTTATTTGAATAAAATATTTTTTGTAAATTTAAAATAAAAATATATTTTTCTGGAATTTTTTAAAATATGACGGTTCAAACCGATTATGGTCTGTTCAAGGGCATTTGACCAGTTTTCACTTGTAAAGACATGGTTAGAGAGCGTTGATTAGAACAGGAACGACGAGACACGGATCAGGAATGTGCACATTGTTTAGTTAAATTTGAACCGCTGATATATGGTTCAATGCTTTCACTGAAACTACTCTCACATGAGTCTGATAACAATCGTTGAATAACTTAACTTTACGCGCCAGTGTAATAATCCCTCCCTCTGAATTACTCTCAACTATAACTGCTTTATTTAGTTTGAAGATTGTATACATAGTCATTAGTCAAGACACTTCAATTCCACAGCATGGTTCGTCTTCTTTCCCAGATTAACATGCAATTTTCTTGTTGAAACTGTCCCATCTGTGTTATTTGGCATTCATAATTGTTGAATATCAAAATGGCTCTTAAGATTCTTAATCCTCAGCATTGGTACAATCCACTAAAATGACCAGCCCCGAATCTAAAATTCCCCACTTATACACACCACGACTTCTCCAATAAATAAAATTACAAATGGATTACATATTAAACGTTGCTCTTTCTTGTTATCACCTTCTATAGGAGACGTTAACCCAATAGAATATGTCCAAGAGCTTTTGAACTTTCGTTACATAGGGGAAGCCACTGAATTTTATATAAACCAAGTTGATTCGATATAACGCGTGTGAAAAACGTAGAAAACAATGCAATCATGTTGATAACATATTTTAACAACGTTACTTTCAAGGCAAGACAACTAACTTCCACCAATCCTGAACAGTCCACATTCTAAGTTTTTAATCTCAATATAGAAAGTACAATGACAAGTAAAAGGAACAGCTTAACCTGAATATTCTGAGAGAGTTTGATGGTAGTTTTTTTTCAATCCATTCTTCCCCTTTCATGGAAAATCTAGATAAAGAGGAAGCAGTGGCTCCTACAAAGACAGTCAACTTTCAGTACAATGGCAGTGACTTGTACGACTCGTTTGAGTTCACACAGATGACTATACAACTCAACAAGGCCATGCTGGACTCTAATGCATCTTCACCAGCTAGCCAAGAGATGAAGCACAAGTTCAACAAGGTCACTCGTGGCTTTAATGCCTCATCACCGACCTACGCCTTCCACGTAAATTCCCCCATTTATAGACATCACCTGAACCGCATATACATAGAAAGTAACAAGACACCAAGAAGAATTTCAGGTCCACAAGTTCCACACAAACAAGCTTGCGGAAGAGGAACAAGGGAAAAGGGTCTTGTCACACGTCTGTGGTTGAAGGTGAAAAAGAGTTTGCTCAGTAAAAATTATGAAGGTGAAGAGGGGAGAAACTGACACTGGAAAAGCATATTGACAAGGTCTCAGTACATTGTACATAGTGTGAATCTTATGCAAAGGTAAAACTAAGAAAGTTACCAATTCACGATCTCAAGATCAATTTAAATAGCGCAACATTTCACAGATCGGTTGCAGTTGCAACTATTTTACTATACTGTTCAATAAAATATATGACAGCTTGTGATCTTTCCCTTTTGAAGTTGTAAAAATCTATAAATTGATGGACAGAGCAGAGTAAGCTACTTGCTGTTGAGGTCATGGTACAAATAGCTGCTAATGCTGCATGTGTAATGTGTTCCAAAACTGATGGAGTTTTAGGAAATAAACTTAGAAGCTATCTGATTTCATTCTTTCTTTTGAAGTATAAGATTTGTAATATACAAGCCTGCGCAGCAGGATGTTTAGTCTAGAAAAGACTTTAAAAAGGAAAAGTAATGCACCAAATGGCAAAGTATACTTACAAAAAACTGGTACAAAATCTCTAATCACATGGTGGGAAGGAAAATATTCCTAGGACAGCCTCAGTGCCATTTCATGAAGAAGTGCTCGCTTTTGTGTAGCATTAATTACATTATTTGTTTCAGCATTCTCAAGCACATCAGTGATTATTGCAGCTGCATGACCAAGAGGTTCCTCAGCCGCCCTCTTCAACATGAAGGCCTGAACAATCACAGAAATGGAGAATAAGCCAACAAAGTTGCTGATGTATTTAATTGTTTGATCGGTTACAGAGAAGACAAAAATATAACGACAGAAAATCAGAGACATCGAATAAAAATGAGACAAATTCATAATATCATAATAAAATTTTCTTAGCAGCAGCAAGTATTTCCTGAGATATAGGAAGTTGTGAATATCAGTGACAGACGGCATTTCATCACAAGAATCAAACGGGTAACATATCCCCGCCACTTTGTGCAGAATTGCAAACATGTTCATTTTCAGTTATATAAGCAGTGTAAGAAAGTACAAACATAAGGAGATTGAGTTATTAACATGTTAAGCAACTGACAGTTAACAAAGAGTAAGTGCTGTAAGTAAAGCAAGCTACAATTAACAAAATGTAATACTCTGTCTGAAATGCACTATAGAGGAGTTTAAGAATGATAACCTGGCCATGATGGGTTATGGAAATCGTACAGGGTTCCTGATACCAAGGTTCTCCATCAATTTGTACAGGAAACATAGCAAACAACTGTACCTTGATTGACTGTCCTTGCGCAAGTCTTCGAGCTCGAGAAAGCCCAACCTGTTTGGTCATATGGAAGGAGCATTCGTGATTTCATAGTCCAAACTTTAAATAACTCTCTAAAACTTAATCTAGACAAAGAAATTATGTCCAAGGCTAAGTCAAAGGTGTGTCATGTTAAAATCAAAGAGAGCTTAAATAGAATAGGAGATCGAAATAATCAAAGAGTAGCTCCACCTCCATGCAAAGCTTGATTAAAAAATAAACTTCAGGTTTTAGTTCTTACTTCTTAGTTCCAGTGTTCTTTTAGATATAACTCGAGCAAAGTTTAGGGGGGGGGGGGGGGGGGGGGGTTTGGTCACCTGCATATTCTTTATACCAATATCAAATCTTGAATAATAGACTCTTTAGCTACAGCATGTAAATCCTATTGTTGCATATCACTATCATGAGGTTCGGGGATCCATTTTACCTGAAGCTTCCCAAGATGCCATGTTCCAGATATGCTCACAACTTCAAGTACCTTATCATGCATAGATTGTGGATCAAAATTATCATAATTTTCATCCTCATTTTGCCACAAATCTACACCTCCCATGTAGCTTCCAATATTTGCAACAAGCACACCTTCAGCATCCTGAATGAATTGAAAACCAAATTGAATAATTCAACGAAGAGTCTAGCTCTTATTTTTGGTGGGGGTAGGTTGTAGTGCATATGAAACTAAAAAAGGAAGTACAATAAACAAATTTGAGCATATTACTTATACCCCCCCCCCCCCCGGCATCCCCAAAGTTCAAAACCTATAGATACAGCCCCTAATTTGAATTTTTACATGACAAATAGTCTCTTCCGTTATTTATTTGTCAAAAAAGTTAACCCTGTACTGTCGTACTGACATAAGAAAATACATCATAAACGAAATGCCAAAATTACGGATGTGGTTACTCTGTCACTCATGCCAGAAACAGAGCAGTAAAAAGTGTAGGTGATTTACTCTAAAAGGACTACAGCCTACCATTATTATCATATAACTAAAGATAGTCACTCAAATGAAAAAATAATTATTTTATTATAATTTGAGCAGCTATATCACAAAGACAAATGTGAACAAAGGTTATTTTATGCTCAACAGACTCACCTCAGGGACCTCAATTTCAACGCCATCCACCTCAACACGAACTTGCCAAGGGAAATCCGCAAATGTTCTATCCATAATATTTTTAGCACCTTCTCGTGCATATAGAACTTTATTCATAAACTGCATATGTGAGATTAGTTTCAGCATTAAAACTAAAAGTTCCAATATATAGAAATCTAAAAGATCATGAGGGGTGCTAGGAACACACTTTCCAACACTTTCAATGTGATTGGTTTAATTTGAAAAATGTCAATACATTTATTAAGAAGTGAGAGAAATGTTTTACTTTTCAAAAAATAAACCAACCACATTAAGTGTGATGCAGAGTATATTCAAAAGAGTGTATTGATAGCATTTCTCAAAGATCATTTTAAGCATATTAAAGATAACTGCATGTCAAAAAGTAGTCGATACCAAGGGTGAAACTGAAACCTATACCTCAGAATTCTAAATGATAAACATCAAGTGATCACCGGTTCATGCAAATCTTTCAGATATCATTATAAGAGTGAATACAACAAACTTGAAAGGAAAAACCATTCATCTTACATGCAAGGATGCCAAATGCAAGATAGTAAAAATTGCAATCTCACAAGCAAACAGTAAAAATTGTAATCTTACCCATGAGATTGCATGATGGTATGACACTTATCCCTCCCACTGATCCCAACCACACTCTGGAACACAATCTGGTGAGATCATGTCAGATTGAGGAGTATGTGCATCAGATCAATGGTATTGCCCAATCTCACTGTGCTCACCAAACCCCACGGAACCCTACTCAGTGTTTGTAAGTTGTAATCTATGTTGTATTTCCCATTTAGAGAACCCTATTGTGTCAGCCTAAACAATTCCATCTGCTCCATGTTCCCCTTGTTCTACGCAGTCGCTTCTTCGAAGACTTGAGGGTTGGTAAGATATACTCTTGTTCTGGTTGGTGGCTACTGCTCCCTCTTGATATGCTTGGTTCCACCTATTATCTTGCCCAGTTCTTAGTGCTGGTTAGGCTGAGTTAGTTATGGTGGAGAAGGTGATTCAACCTACTACTGGGTGCTGGTTCAATTTTATTTTGCTGCTTCGAAAATGTTCTGAAGTGGGGCTTCCTTATGGAAGACAACTGGGATGATCATGGCTTGAATGGTTTAAGAAGATGGTGATTATGGCTTGAATGAATTGCTTGATTAGATATTCAGAGTTGCACAGTTTTCTTTTGGTGTTTAGTGTTCTGTGTTGTCAAGAACTTGCAATGTATATTTGGAGTTGTTACTTCAGGTTAAGTTGTGAATTTGTCACTTATGAGTGGTATATTCAATACTGCCTTCCAGAATACTTTCTGGGTTTAAGGAGCTTTTGCTCGACTTTGCTTCTAGTCAAATTATATTGTTTGGTTATTTTACTTTTACTAAAACCCACATTCATAACAAGATTAAAACTTAGTTTTATCTTGAGAGGAAGTGTTAAAATATAAATATCTTATCATCTTTTTTTTTTGAAACAAAATATCTTATTATATTGATTGTACTTTTGAGTAATTTAGAATATTATTAAGATTATCTCTTAGAATTGGTTCCCATGTTTCCTTATATATCATGGGTAGTTTCCTTATTTAAGATTAATTGTCTAAGTTTAGTATAAATAAGTATTTATGTTTTTGTCTTCTGCAATAACACCAAACATTTCTTTACATTATATTAATACAATTTTATAACTATTTTGAGCATTCTTTTTCCTCTCGCTGTATATTCTAAAGGACTAAACCCTACACCATTCTGGATAAGAAATCCAATTTTGGTGACTTAAAGAGATGCTGGATGAGTTAGGTGGCGTTGTCATTTTCTCTAAGCCGAATCTGAAATCCGGTTATCATCAAATTAAAATGAAAGAAGAAGACACCATTTAATACTTGGTGATGCCTTTTAATTTGACCAATGCACCATCTACTTTTCAAGCCCTTATAAATGCTACTCCCTCCGTTTCAAAATAACTGTCCAGAAATAGAAGAAACATGCATATTAAGAAATGCAATTAATATTGTTAACTTTTTAAAACATTTTATTTATTATACTATTTCAACCTTTAAATTGTATTTTTATCTCTCCTCATTTATTGTTCTCATAGGGGTATTATATGGAAAAACATCAATTAATGCTTCCTTGAAATTCTAAGTAGACAATTATTATGAAACAAACTATTTTTCTCTAAGTGGACAGTTATTTTGAAACAAAGAGGGTATTTCTCAAGCATACCTTCGGCACTTTTTTTTTTATATTTTGTTGTATGGTCTTAGAATTCAAGTTAAACCTAACTCACCCCAAAAGCTAGCTTTGGAGTGAGGATTGTTTTACCCTTCATAAACACTTTAGGTCATATCTCTACTCCATGTGGGACTTCTCAATACACTTCCTCACGCTCATGGTTGGACATCTAGAGTGCGCAATTTGCAGCGGATGGCCCATATATGGGTGGTGTCCAATAAAAGGATCTAGGATAAGCTCTAATACCATCTTACAATTTGGGTTATATTAATTTTCTAACCCCCCTCGCGTAAGAGCCCACTTGGGCTTGAAGCGTGAAGCCGTGAACAATGCACATGCCCACCTAGCATGTGTTGAAATTCAACTTTTTATTAGAATAATGGAGGCAACAAGGATTGAACTCTAGACCCCTTGGTTATAGAGGCTCTGATACCATGTCATGAAACAAACAATTATCCCAAAAGCTTAAGCTAGATTATATTATATTATATTTCTAACATATGGCAAGGATAGGGTTATCCAACTCAGTATACAGAATATTAGAGGTGCTTTGTCAAAATACTGTTCGCAAATTACAAAAAATGTAGCTTTGGGCAGTCCCAATTCAAGTACTTGGAGCATATAATTTCTACTCAAGGAGTGACAGCCGATCCAGAGAAACTTCTAGATATGGCCAGTGACCTATACCCAAGAATATTAGGAGGGGGGGTCCTTGGGCTGACAAGCTATTACCATTTACCGGAGATTTGTAAAAGATTATAGTATAGTTATTTATTCCTTAACAAGTTTACTTAAGAAAGACAAATTCAAATGGGATGAGGAAGCTGACCAAGCTTACCATAATCTCATCTCGAGAGCACATTATTTAAGCTAATCAAGCTTTCAATAATCTCAAGAGTGCATTAACTCTTCCTACTCTATCTATGCCTGGTTTTGATCTTCCCTTTGAGGTGAAATATCTATGCCTAATAAATTTACCATCTTTCTTCAATTGAAGCTTCAAAGCGCCAAGCAATTCAAAATCCAATTCCAGTTAGACATTAAATACCTGGTTATAAAACTTCTCTGGATTCTCCTCACGGAGATTATGAATGTCCAAAGCAACCTTTGCATCACATCCAATTCCTAAAACCAAATGTTCGTTAGATACAGAACTAGTCAAAATGATGCAAGAGTCACCATAGCTTGATAATCAGCAGACAACCTAATCTAATAAAAAGCAGGCGGTATATATTTAATATCTAATTCAGCCTTCACTATAAAAGGCTGATCAAGAATAGCAACTTAACATAATTCAATTAAATTCATGAGAAAGAACGTGTGCCTGAGTTGAATACTCAAAATCACTTCAGATATGCTAAAGTGAGAAGTGCATTTGAGGGTAAAGTGAAAATTATAACCGTTGAATGGAATCTCAACCTTTAATATCCAACCATCGGTCATAACTTGTACTTTATACATTAAAATACACCCCTCACTTTAGAGGAGCCAAATCCCCAAACTGCATTTCAACTATCCAACTAAATGTGAGTAAAATCGGACTTAAATAGGATAAAGATGTAACTTGGCCATATTTATGCACAAACACAAATCAATACAACAAAAAATGAACCCTTCAATTTGCTTCAACCATTATCACAATCAAACTAGAGTACAACCACCCTTATCCCCCGCCCAAAAAGAAACTGGCTTCTGGTAGAGTTTACAAAGGTGACTACGAGGAAAAATGCATTCACATACCAAGATAATTGTTCATAAACTTTGTTGGTTGGATCTGTTGCTTTCCTTGGGGATGACTGACTGTTACCTTCCACCGGTCAAGAATAGTAACTGCAGCATGTTCTATGTTATTCAGAACTGTGCTAAGACCCCCTTGCTTTTCCACAGGACCCAAGCCACCTCCCCAAGAGAGAACTCTAGCAAGATCGTTTCCTGTACCAGCAGGAAGAATAGCAACTGGGGGAGGAGAATCAAAATTTTGCTTGTCTATTGCATTCAGAACCCAACCAACAGTTCCATCTCCACCACATACAAGAACTCTGAAGTGAGGCACCTTTCTAAACACATAAAGTCCCATCTCTGGCCCCTGTGATGAGCTCAACTCAAACACCTAAAAAAACAAAGTAGGGTTAGATGATCACAATGTCAGTGTATTTACAAGAAGTAAGCGGACTATTTAGATATTTTTCGAAGCCTATCTTGTATATCACAAAAGATGGAACCTATTTCGTAATTTCGTTATGTATATCTCATACAAAGTGATAAGTGCTTGATGGGTAGTTGTGGCTCATTAGTTAACTCAGCCCCAGTGCATAAATATTGAAAATGGCTGCAAACAATGCAGTGAAGATATGCAGATACTGTGATGTGACAGAGTAACAAACCTGAACAGGATTTAAAAGAATATTCAGACGCAGCCTAAGTGAGTCTCCCCGTTGGGCACCACTCTTCTTGTTTACAAAAACTAGCAATGGTCTCGCATCAGGAGGCAAATTAACCACCTCATATTTCTGTTTCACCCATAACGCGTGGGAATCATCCTTCTGATTGATTGATGAATTACGTCTAAAACTGGGTTTTCTGTCCATCTTATTAACAACTCCATTATCTTGATGTCGAGCCTCAGAGTTCGAGCCAACACTATTTATTTCATCCACTTCATGATGACCATTGACTACTTCATGAGAATCACCAGTGGTTTCTGTGGATATGTCACCAATCTCACTATTTCCAGATTCACCCAATGATTCATTTCCATGCTTGTACTTTTTGCTCTGGTTCCTAATACTTGCTCGAACTGAAGATGCTATCTCATTTGCCCCATGTGTGATTGAGCTTAAAAATCCCCCTGGCATGTTCCAGTTTAATTTCTTCACATATAGTGGTGACAGTATTAATCTTTTAAAGGGGCCCAAATCACATATGTCACCCGTTTCATTAGACATTGAACTATGACAATCAACATGTACTAAACGTTGGCACCACAAGCAAGACCATATAGGGGAACCACTGAGGAATGTCCCACCACACGGCTCTTCACAGTAACTACAGAAAGTGGTTTCATCAGACTGGTCAGATACATCCGTCCAGCGAACAGCCCACTGGTGCATGACATGCTCATATCCAATCATAGAAACACATTTACAATCCTTGTGCGCACTAGAAGAACAGCTAAGATGAGCTACTGCACCGCAAATACAACACCGGTGGATAAAACTATCTGAAGCTATAGGCCCTAGAGTTTGAGAGGGCGACATTGACTTAAAGCATACACAACAGTTTAAATTCTTAGCGCGGGATGCAGATTCTAGACTCCAAGTATGAGGGGCCACAGGAACTTTGTGCCTTGCCTTTGGGTTTTTCTTAGACCTTGCTACAGCTTTCATCCAACTCAGATTGATGTTTCTCCTCCACTGAAACGCCGTGTAGGCTATGGTCAAAATTCCAACAAGGGCAGCAACCAAGCAAGATACAATGAAAAGCCGATCAGTCGGATTCTTGGCATTCCAACTGTAAAGGAAAAACTCAAAATCTCTTTCATCATCCATTCCTCCACTGTATAATTCTAAAAGCTGCAACTGTACTGGCAGTGGAATGGCAAACCAAGTTAACTCTGTTAAATGCTGCCTAACTAAGATCACAAACCTCTATGTGTATAAACAACGAAAAATCACACCTCGAATGTGTCATTCTTTAACCAAAAATCAAGTATACGTGACGACATGTTGTGTAATACATATCCACTCAACCTTGCTTCTTTCAAATAACATGCTGAACAAGTAAGACATTCCTCAGCCCCATTTTTTCTCCAAAGCATCTTCTGCTAATATCTGTTTTGTATCTTCAAACTTCCAACTTCAAAGCCCCTAGGAGGGTGTGAACAACAAACATGCAATAAGTCAATAACACCTGCACCCAAAACCAAAATTAAAATTAGGGGGTACAAAATAATTTTCTAACCTACTGTGGCTACATTCATTTATTTAAACCAGAAAGTTGCATTTTTTAATCTCAGATTCTGAGAAACCAAATCGACACGTTCCGCATCCCCAATCAGCTATAGCATCGGAAAATAAAATTTGTAAAAATAAAAAATTCAGATTTGATCGTTGATTACCATGACGAGATAAACAAAACTAGCTTACAGTTGCGGTTGCTGCGTCGGCAAGATCCTGATTAACCCAATGGGTGTGCAGAAACCCTCGTTGATGAAGAGAATGTGTGGAAGCAAATCCCAGAACCAGAACCAGAACGTAGCATTTTTCTTATTAGGGAAGAAAAGTGAACATATTTGTAAGAAAACCGAAGGAAAATTAACTTGAATTCATTTTATTCTGTTTTGGGCGCACTCAGTTATAATTTATAAAGCTGAAATTATTCCCTCTTTTTTTTTTTGTAGTAACTTGTTTTATTGGAAAAGATTATGCATGTTATTCTGACCGGAATGAATCTATTACACGAATCGGATTCTAGGGGTTTCCGGTGTTTACTTACAATAATAAAGGTGGCTTGTACTGTTGCACTTTAATTGGTCTAACGTGCACCTTGTTATAATAGCGTTTTTATCTGATTTTTAAAAAATTGAAAATAATAATAATTACTCAATACTATTTTTTACCCCTTCTTTCACTAAAAAAAATCGGGGAAATGAGGAGAAAAATATTAAAAGGTGTTTTATCGTAATGAATAAATTGAAATTATAATAAATTATAAAAATTAAATAACATGTAGAACCGGTTTTCAGTTTCTCACATGAACACTAGGCGCGATCTCATTGGCCAGAAGATGGCGGTGTATGGTGCACTACTTAAATGATAGTTCACCCTAAACAACACCAATAATAAAAATGTAAAAAGGCTATAAAAAATTGATAAATTTTAATTCTGAAAGAAAAGTAAACACAATTATATATTAAAGAATGAAAATAATTGTCTCCCTCTTGTAAAAAAATGAAAATAGTTATTTTCATATTTTGAAGATTAAAATAAAATATCAAATAGTTTGATGTTAAGAACCGAAGGTGTTTTTGAAAGGGAAAATGAAAAGATGGATGTGAGAAATTGAAAGGTATTTTGTATTATTTATATTCTGAGTAATTCAAGGTTACAGACTCTGTATTTATACAGAGTGAAAGCTAAGACGATACCAAATGTAATAATGACCGTTCTAGATATCCTGATGTCTACTGTTACGTTGAAAACGTAAACTACAATAAACAATAATAAATAGAATATAAAATAAGGTAGAATCCCGACTATTTCGGGATTGTCATTATTACAAGATAACATGGGTTACAGATGGCGTGGACTCAGACAACATGTCTTATTAGACGATATATCTGGTTTGGGCAGACAATCCATTGTCCCAACATCAGATGATCCTTGACAGAGTCAGGCGATGTGTTTCGTTGTTGATCTTCTTTACAAATCACAAACGATGTTATGACTGTTTCTGCACGCCTCCAACAGGAGACGATTCTTATCTCTAACATTTAAAATCTATAATATAATTATGGCAAATTACATTAACCTTCTCTGAATTTATCATTGTTACATTAATTTCGCATTTATTATTTAATAAGACACTAACCGCCTATTTTTTTTGAAACATTGCACTAACCTCCCCTTAGATTTATTGTAATTACACTGACTTATCATACGATCTATCATAAAACATTCAACATCTTTCTATTATTCTAAATGATATATGAAGGAGAGGGGGTCAATAAATAAATGAGAGGTCAGTGAAATAATGATAAACCTTAGAGACGTGAGTGCAATTTTCCCATATATTTATAATTAAATTTAAACATATCTACGTCAATTTCAATTACTGTATTCCTTGCGGAGCTTCTAGCGGTGGAGAATGACTTACAATATGCTTGGGACTTGAAGATTAGAGAAGTTGTGTGCTACTCAGATTGTAATGGTGCCTTGCATGTGCTTAGTAATAATATTGATGTTGCTACCTTTTGGGATAGAGATGTTATTCTTCGCATTAAAGCTATGTTAAGTTGTGACTGGGTGGTGACTATGTCTTTAATTCCAAAGGAGCATAATTTGGTTGCGGATGCTTTAGCCCGTGATGCCGCGAAGGGAGGACCTCCTCCCTAGATTTGGCGCTCTTTGCCGTCTAGCGTGATTCATTTGCTTGCAATGATGTGCTAGTTTAGTTTATTTTCTTTATTTTTCTTTCCACATGTAAAAAAAATACACTTATATTAAAAATAAAAATTAACCGATTCCTTTTTTTTACAAAAATTAATGGACTCTTTTTTTTAGAAGAGGAAAAAAAAAACTAGTTATTCAACGCGTCAAGATACATAGACAAAATACGGAGACTGCTTCCAGACCCGTTGGGAAGTTTCATCACGCGTCGCTTGTTTCGCAAGACAATCCACAGTGTTATTCTCTTCCCTTACCACATGGATAATAGAAACATTCTAATCCATTATAGTATAAAATTCAAAAAACATCAACTTTATAAAGATAAAAAATATTTGACCCATAAATAGGTTTTCTGGGGTCTTTAACCCGTTATAAATAGTTTGACTGTGGTAATTTAAATAAAAATTATTTATTTCATAAACACTCTTTTCTTTTTGTTCCAATTTCATTCCATAAACACTCTAAAAGTGTATTCCCAGCGCCAATGATGTGGGAGAAAGTGGCTTCAAGCCACGTGTAAGGGAATAACCAGGTCAATTAATTAGTTCTTTGTCGGCAATCTGATGCGTCGTCATTTTAAATGAAGGGGACACCCCCCTTTGGACACGTCGCCTATATCCCCTTTAAAGAGGAAAATGACTCTTTAATTAGTTTTAGTTCTCTAAAGTGATATAACAAAGCTAAAATGAGTTTAACAACTATTAATTGAATTATTTTATTATTTTTTTTAAAATAAAAAAATAATCAATAATTGTGGTGTTTACTTTGTCGTGTAAAGTGAATGGACTCCTTTAGATAAATTAAACCTTTCTTTAATGGGAGTATTCTATTTTTTATAAGGCAGTAGAGACAATCTTGTTCGAGTCAAGAACATCCATATCAATTGTAACAATGCTCATAAAAAAATTAATAGTAACTATAAAGGGTGTTGCTATGGTACCATTGAAAATGCGAGGGTAATCAGACAATTTATAACAATGCTTATAAAGAGTGTTGCTATGGTACCCTTTAATGATTTTTTAACATATAAATGACTACATTGTAAATTTAAAAAGTTTATTACGGGAAAAATATAACTAAAGGTTATGAAACTTCTTCACTTTTAGATGGGTATTGAAGATTTTGCCTTTATCTCAATCAATGAAGCCCAACCTCACTTCTCCTAATGAGATAAAGTAAATATAAGTCATCTATCATCCTCTCATTCTAAAATTTTGTTTGATAAAAAAAACATCACAACTCAATCATTATGTTATGACTTAAATATTTTTCATGTTATTTTCCTATTCAACAAAAAAATAATGTTTAAAGTGACAAATAGATGTTATTCTAAACAAAATTATAACATATTTTCATAGTTTTATGTTTCTGAAAAAATTCAAATAAGAACAAATGACGTCAGTTTGCTTACTTGACCCATTTTTTCTCATTCGTCAAACCACGTTGATGTGGACCCATGCTCAAACTCCATAGATTCTTCAAGAGATGTCTTGCATCTGACGCTTTAGATATAGAACTTGAGAAGGTAGATGATTAGAGAGGAAATGAATGAAGATGGAGGCGCCATTAGCATAAGAGATCCATGCTTGATAAGCCTTGCATGAGAAGAAGTGTCACAAGACGGATCCTTGATAGTTTTCAAAAGAGATTATCTAAAGAGAGAATTTGGAGGAGGCTCGCTGGCTTACTAAAATTCAAATTTCATATGTGATCAAATGTGGGGGAAAGTACAAAGACTTTTATCTTCTATGGGAAGGAAAACCACAACCATGTATCACTAAAATTGGCCAAGCCCATGGCCAAAAACTAGCTACTCAAACTCATGACTATTCACTCCTCTAACCTAGCGAACCATGAATAAACGGTCCAACCCTAAACCTGAATGAGTCGAAATACAAGCTTAAAAACTCTCAAAATCCTAAATGAAAAACATACTAAGCATACCAAGAACCTCTAATACTCAAAAGCTAGGAGTATCCAGTCCTTTGGATGCACTACTATAGGCGTATAAGGAAAATAGGTCATTATACAAGCCCAAAACAAAATTTAAAATAACATACAGAAAAATAGAAAAATACTAATATTAGCAAAAAGAATTATACTGGAAGTCATATTTTGAACAATGATTCAAACAAGCATTCAAGTGTTAATCATCTCCTTTTTCATGCATGCATCACACGTGGCAGACCTAATCAGCTGAAAGGAAATCACATAGACTTTCTCCATCAGTTTTAATCCTTCAAAAATCTCGTCATCAATTTTGGTCCTCCGATCTCATTTCCCCTTTTTTTCTTCATTTTCCTCTTCATCCTCCCACTCTTCGCTCATTATCTCTACCATTGTTTTTGGATTAAATTGGTCATATTTTTAAAAATTCCCAAAATTATGTTTTTTTATTTAACAATCAACAAAAAAATCTATTCAAATAAACGTCTGGTATAGAGAACGAATATCCCACTTACATGGTTTTTTTTATCTTTTCATTATTTATTTTTAACTATTAAAATATACATTATGATGTTTCAATGTCAATTTAATTTTAATTTGACTTTATTTAATATTTATGTTAATAAGATATATTGCCTAATATTAATCGTTGAATCATTAAATTATGAACTAGTGTCTTTACCAGTTCAATAAGCGGTCTAATTTTTAAAAAATTGCTAAAATTTTATTGGTTAACTGTGTGATGTAATTTACACTGTGAGTGCATGTACCATTTTCTCATAAACTTTTTTTAAAAAATTAACATAAAATTTAAAATATAATTTTATACGAAACCAATAAAATCTTACATTTTAAAAGTAGGGTCCTCTAATATATACTTATTTTTAACGGAATCAATTTTCGACTGCCTTATTTAAATTTGTTGCTTTCCTTCAACTATAATTTATTATAGGTTGTCACACTAATAAAGATTCATAAACATATAAACAGACACCCACAAATACTTTATTTTTCTCTTTATCTCTCACTTTTTATCACATCACATTACATGTCACATTCATTACTTCTCTCTTTTCTCTTATTTTCTCTCTTTGGGTGGTCTATCAATCATAACTCGTTGTCACACTCACCTTGGCCTCCAGACCATTTGATATCCTACTTCGCGATGTTGATTTGTTGTAGTAGAACCACCTTGGTCGACAAATGGTGGTTTCACTTCTCTGAGCTCAAGAGGTCACGAAACCACCCTGCCTTAAAAGAAATAGGAAGAAGCTAATTGTGGCTTCCCCTTTTCAACTTCAGTATAAATATTCCGCTTCACAGAGGAAAGCTTGCAGCGAGCTCTAATGGACCAAGCAAAAAGGATTAAAACTGCACAACTAACCCTTAAGGTTCTGCTTTGTCTTCTTGGTTCGGATAATAATGGACTCTTTGCATCACTTCCTATCCCAGTCCAACATCACGAAGGCTCCCCTCATTGCTCAAGCGCTCGATCCAGTGGTTGAGCTAGTACAAGACAACATCGTCAAAGACAACGAAGGAGATAGCCAAATTGTGGAGCTCGACGCAGTGTAACTGCTGGTTGACCACATCCACTTATGCGAGATATGCGTGAAAGGTTTCAGCTAGATGAACCTCCGAATGCACAATGAGAAAAAAGTGGAGTTGGAAGTTCAGAGGCGACGACTCCTTCCCCGGCAAGATGCTATCGTCTTGGATTTTCTGCGAGGAACTGGTAAATATATTAATCAGAAACAGGGCCAGAGGCCATTACACCATGCTGTAAAGCAGCGAAAACTTTGGGGGGAGCTTCCTCAACCCAAACAAAAGCTAAAGTAGAAAATGACAACTTGGAAAGAGCATCAACTACGTTGTTACCACTCTGCCGAACAAAAGTCAAATCAACAAAATCAAAATGGGGCGTAAGAGCCCTACAATCATTAATAACTAAAATCAAATAAGAACCACCCGGTCTAGGACGACGCCAAAGCTCGTAAAGCTTTAGACAATTTGTCTCTAAGTAAATCCGTCTAAAGCCAAGCTCTATCGCCGTGGAAAGAGTCCACTGCATGCACAAAACCTCAACAGTCATAGGGGAGGGAACCGCAAAGGTTGCTGCTATTGCAGATGCTAGGACCTCCCCCTCATGATCTCGAGCTACAAAACCGAACCCGGCCACCGAAGAATCGTGAATTGAAGCATTGAAATTTAGTTTGAAGATGCCCCGAGCTGGTTGCTTCCAAGCCAAAGCCGGGGCTGCTGTCACCAAGGAAGGCTCACGAAGATCCGTCGGCGCCATGAGGGAAGGATTCTGCTGAACCGTAACAACAAGGGCACATGGGGTCGACGTCTACACCACAGATCTGCAATCTTCCCCACACAGGGAGGATGTCCATAACTACCCTCCATGCGTGCTTTTTGCACCGTGGCAAAGCTTTCGAATGCCATAATCTTTTCCAAGCTTTGGACAGAATGGATGGAGCCCCCAAGACGGAAGCCATCGCCACGTCCTGAGCCTACACAATGAAATTATATCCGGATTTTGTTGTATATAAGCCATTCTCATTAAGTGGCCACATAATATAATCCTCATGAGGCATGAAAGGAAGAGGAATTGACATGATATGGGGAGGAAAAATCATATCAACTAAATTTGTATTCCATTTATGAGAAACAATAAGATTGCTTACCCGACGAATATTGGCCTCGTTAGCTAAGTCTTGTCTAAATATGATAGGAGAGCCATGACTTGAGGGAGCCAGTTGTCCTTCCAACAAATATGAACATTACCTCTATTCTCAATCTTCCACATCTCACCCTTCTCAAAGACCCATGAGGAAAATACACCGGTTTGAGTAAACCCCTTAAAAGAGAATGTGGGGACGAGTAAATCCTCCACCAATTCTTTGCGACTAGACATAGGTCCTTCTAAAGTCTCCCAGCTGCTCCAGCCGCGACCTGCTTCTTTCCCCCCTGCTCTTGCCGCAACCTACTTCTCTCCCCCCTGCTTCAGCCGCCCTTGTCTGGTCTCTTCTTCCTTCCGCCGACATCAATTATATGTTCTGTTTTGTGTGTGCAAGTACTCATCCTTCTAGCTTCTAACGACAATCCCGCGCTCAGCAATGGAAACCCCAGACTCAGAATCATGCTCTCCTTCAAGAGCCACCGCTTCTAAGCCTCAAACCTCTTCTCCGCTGCCGCCATCGGTGCTCCGGCTATGGCGGCAAGCCGCGCAACGGAATCTGAGAAACCGCTGGTCACAATTGGCGTCCTACAAGTATCAGTGGTCCTCTATTTCTTCCTCCGCTAGATCTCACGCAACTGCTCTCGTCAATTCTCATCTTTCCATAAGGTACATTATCAATCAACCCGTTAACTTCCGTCATTTCTCTGCAACGGGATTTGTGGTGTTTTTTTTCCGTTTAAGCATTCCTGTTATCGTTATCATTCACTAGTTGTTTAATCGTGTTTGGCACACCAGGTGTTTGTGGTTAAGCCGTTGATGTTTTGCAATTGATGTAGGTACATGCCTAGTATGAAGTTAGGTGTTTTGAGTGATATGCCTAATATAAGAGACAGAGCTTGTTTGAAACTACTTAAGCGCCAGGTATGGCTGATTTTTGTATTGCCCTGTAATTGTACTCAGTGCTCTTATTAGAATTTAGGATCAGTTTTGGCGAAGTATTTGCATCTAGCTTGCCTTTTAAGCTATTCTGAATATCTCTCAAACTGCATTTCATGATTCACTTTATTAGGGAGGGGAAAAAATGTATGCGACTGGGCTTGGCTTGAATGGCTGGGTGAGTTGAGTTAGGTCTGGCTAGAGAGACCATAGGTTTAATTCCTGGCAGTGTTGTCAAATAGCCGATATAGAGGCGCTATAGCACTACAGCGTAGCACTCTGAGGGCTCTCTGCTATTTGTCGTTATTTTCCGCTATGAGGGCTTATAATTGTGGATTTTGGCTTTCTGCTATTTTCCGCAATCTGTGATTAACAACACTGATTCCTGGTGCACTTTTCTTCCTCCCTGTCATCCTAATGTGTCTAAGGATTATATATGAGAGAGCTTACAGTATTGTATGATCATGTAGCTGACCCCACTTAGCAAGAAAAGCCGCAGATGTTGTTATTGTATAGTGAATACGGAGGAGATTAGTTGTTTATTGCCTTTCACATCTAGTGAAGCTGGCAACTGCAGGATCAATGGATTATTGCTGGTAGCACTTAGCAGCAAATGGACACTTTTCAATAAATTATCTCTGGTTTTCCCAACGTGCCTTCTCTATGATACTGGTTATTGTTTTGTACTTGATTTATTTAAAAATGGTTCCCATTTTGTTTTCGTAATTCATTGGGAGCGGTATATTTTTTATCTATTTAAAGATGTGTTCTTTGAAATATAAATGTGTAGGTGTACACAGCAGAAAGTTTATCTCATTCACTTTTCTTCGCTACTGTTAGGATCTTCTGTAAACATGTCATAACTAGCAAGTTTAGTTTACACGGGAGCTTTACATGATTATGTGTACGTCACATTCGGTCTAGGTTAGTATGAACTAGGGCATAATATGTAAGTAACTTTTTTGTGGCTTTTTTTCATCATTAAATTATTTTACTTATCAACATGGACTCGGCTCTGCCGTTGAGCTACTAATTCTATTTTGTTCTACCATTATAAGTCCTATAAAAATACTTTTTACAATTGACAGAACAGATGATTGAGTAATCTGGACTTTTGGAGTTTCTTAATTGAGTTTCTCATAGGAAGAAGTCTTTTTTCTTGATTGAATCATCGAGAAGGTGAATCTTTATTTTGTTTCCTTTTGCTACTTTTTTAATGATTGTGAATGGTGAACCTAATTGTGGTTGAGATAAGAGTGTTGAGGAAAACCATGACCTCATCAAAGAGAAAGTTAGGTGAGGACAGTTATGTTTCTGCTGTTTTCATTAGTGGTTGACATACTTAATTAGACACCCTTAGGCCCACTCCCCTTCCTTTTTTATTTTGTTACAAAAATTTATAAGATAAGGGGATGTTGTTTCTAGTTTAAGCAGCAGAATTCTCTGAACTCAAATAACACTTACATTGTGGCCAAAGCTTTGTGGAAGTGTATTATTTGTAGAATTCTCTGGTATATTTGGTATTTGAGGCAAATACCTGCATTCTCAAGGGGGTCTATTCCCTTGCATATTTTACTGAATAAGATTGTTTTGTAGCCTCTTTCTTATGCTCTGCTCTTTTTGGTTTTGTTTCCTTTTTTAAGTTGAAATAATACCTTATTCTCCTTTTAGAAGTATTATTCTCTTTTTTGTAGTAAAACTTCTTCTTTTATTGAAAAAGGTATACCAAGTATAAGCCATCATTTTAATATCTATTGATGTGCTTATTGTGCCTGTTTCAGGAACTCCAAAGGAGCAAATTGTTGCTGTCTTATAAGGAAATGGTATGTTATATCCTTGTTTTATTTTGAAGTTGAACCATCGATTTATTTGTACTTGCAATGTGATGCAATGAACATGAAATAAGCATGTATTTAATTGCTTAAGCTGCTCATTAATCAGACGAGTTGCAAGCATGGTTATGAAATCGAGATATGTATCGTGTATCGCTAGACCCTAATTTTTGAATTGTGAATTGTGAATCGTATCGTATAATGTATTGTAAGATACAGATACAAAAAAAATTAAGTCATAAATTGAATAATATATTGATATATCATATAAATATACTTCAAAATAATTAAAGACCGAAGCCATAAGAAGAAATAGTTGCACAAAGTTCAAGTGTTCAACCTAGTTCCAAGTCATAAGCCAAAAAAACATAAATAAAATGATATAATGCAAATTACTTTGCTAATACTTAGACCCTAGTAAATAATCAAAATATAATTCAAACTAGTTGAATCATAAAACGTTGAATCATACGCAGCATGACCGGACTAAAGTGCAACATGCACGCAACTTTGAATCGTATTGTAAGATTCAGCTCTTGAGTCGGGACTGAATCAGGATACAAGATGAGATTCAGACACATTTTAGATATGCACTGCGATACGTATCGCTGCCACAAGAACTTGTATCGTATTGATATACGTATTGTATGTATCGTAAGATACTGATAGCCGTGGTTGCAAGTATTGTGGAAATGTGGATGCCATTTAATAATATTTTCAATGACTTTCACATTTTTGTTCAATGAAGAGGGAAAAACACACGACATAAACAGTGACATGCAAAAGCTGAGTGCCCTTTTAATACTATTTCATGGAAAATGGAAATTTGCAATCTAAAATAAAATTTTCTGGAAAATTTAGCTGTCATGTACTTGTAGTTAACAGAGGCAATTGGTTATAAATTGGGTGTATTTATGTATATATTTTAATTTTCCTGTAACTTTAGGTGGGCGTTGTTAGTAACATGGTCAATGTTAGCAGATTGATGAAGTGTTTCTTCAAAGGATCAAACAGCAGTTCGTTATTACAATTTTCTTATAACTCGGAAGACCAGAGTGACTGTGGAGATGGTGGAGATGGTGGTGGAATTCCAGTATTTGCATTTTTGCCAATCTCTTCACATGGTATGACAATATTTACAAATAAACATCTTGCATTGATCATTTATACTGATGTACACTCTTCACTGATTTGCTGATGATCCTTATTTTATTTTATTTTTCGTTTAGCGTATGGATATAACTTGACTTATTGAAGTAACATTTTAGATTTAGTTGAGAATAGGCATGTATATTATGTAGGTATACTTTGTATAAACTTCTAATCCTGGAAGAACTATTATTTTCATTTTTAACATGACATAGTTACCACAGATTGAATTTATAGAAAAAGTTTCAACACATTATATAACTACAGCAACTGAAGCCTGTTCCCAGTAGGTAGGATCAACTACATGGATCGATCAACTTCATAAGGTCTTATCATGAATCATGTCATAAAAACAGACCATTTAATTTCAAATTCATAATGGGTTGAGTACTAGTTTTTCTTAGCCTCCCTCTACTTCTAACTATTGGACTATACTTCATTTGATCCTCCCCTCCTTTTTGTATTACTCTTATGGGTTTTCTCCATAGACACCCAAACCATCTTTTCTACTATAGGTGCTCTTTCAACTTTCCCCATAACTCTTAATCCTATCTTGTCACTGTGATCGCTCGTTCATTGTAACATCCTCATATACCCAAACCACTGACCTTACTTTTTCTGTTGGCTCTTTACCACCCTACATTGTATCTCATACAACACTGCTCTCGTATCTCATCCAACACTAAATTTTCCTACTGATAGTTTTATTGTTGTAAAATTTTCCTTTAAGGTTGGGTGGTACTTTTCTTTCAGAAGGTACACTAAAAGCGTTTCTCCATTTCATCCACTCTAGTTGTTAAATTCTATGCTTTACTTCTCCCTCCATCAACTCATCATTTTGTATGATGGACCTAGATACTTCAACCGTGAACTTGTGGTGTAGCATGTGGTCCAATTTTCACCTCTAAATTAAAATTTGTGCACCTCCAACGAAACTTACAGTTCATGTTTTGTTTTACTTAAACAAAAGTCATGCCCTACCAAATCTCATCTCCTTCACTCTACCATCTACAATGTACACTGAGACTGTATTTCTCTTTCCCCCCCTTGACGTTGGGTAAAGATTGTAATATAAGCCAATGAAGGAAAAAATAAATTTACAGTACATTTTTGTTTGTCTTTCTGATAGAATTGTTAATTCTGAATTATACCATGTATGGTCAAACAAGTTCTGGCTATCCAAAATATAGTAGAATTTTGAAAGTATTTTAAGAGAAGCATAATTGAATGTGAGAAAACACTCGATTTCATTATCTGAAGTTCCACCAGAATGATTATGTAGTTTCTTATATCTTTAACTTTATTTCGATATGACATAAAACATGGGGGAGACAAGAATGCTATGCATTACCTGTCATTATTTTCATGTATATTATAGTAAAATTGCAACTTTTGATATCTCAGATAAATTTGCTGAGGAGCTGATTCAGATGTTTAGCTGGGAATTGTGTTTGAAGGTGAATTGTAATTTCTCTAAATGTTTTATTTTTTAATTATATATTGATTCCTGATTTCTTTTATTGGGGAACATATGTCAATTGGGTAGCGGCTAATTGTTCTTGAGCTTTTGTCCATTGGTGATGACACTTCACAAGTAAACCAGCTGCATTGGTCAGCTCAGCTCTATGATGATGAATTCAAAGATTTGAGAGACTGCAATCTCTTTAGCGAGGACGGGCCAGTCCCACCAAGTTTGAGGGATGGAAAATCTGACATGGTTGCTTTAAAATTTGACAACCAACCCAACCCTGAGGTTTTACAGGTGTTGTATTCAATACTATATATGCTCTGGATTTAATGTGAACTTTCTATACCTATAGTATTTAGATCCTTAAAATTATAAATGTATATGGCTGCTATCAATTTGATGCTCCCAATACACTGCGATGTGGAAAACTAAATTTGCTTTTCATCTCATAAGTCACGGTTTATACTTTTATCTGCCTCAGCATTTAGGAAGAATAAATTTCTCAAGCATCTGCAAATTGCATGGACTGCATTTAAAAAAGAAATTAAATTGGCTAGTAAGTTGAAAGTGGATCAGATAGGATAGAATACCTGTAGGAATGGTAATTTTCTCCCTACTTTTGAACCTCTGAACAAATTAATTAGGCCACTTGGAATAAAACATGTTTTTTCTAGTAAATTTATAGTTTCATTTCTATAATAAACTTATCTAAATATATTCTTTGTCACAGGTTTACTTAACCACATGGCTTGCAGAGGTGAACATAGACACTTTCAGGTAAAATTGCAATGAATTTCAAACTTCATAGATGTATATCATCATCTAAATTACATCTCTGTCTCTCATGGGGTTTTCATGCAGGGTAAATGAGATATTTGCAGTTGTTGGGGAAGAAATGCATGTTAACATAGGTTGAAGCCGTTGTCATTACGAGGGAGGTTTTAATACTGAATGATGATGTGCTTGGAATCAGAATAAGTAGTGGATCTTCGAGCACTCTTTCCAGACATGTGAAGAGTGTGCCGGAGATGTTCATTGCTTGCTGTTGTAGTTAAAAATGATTACCGGGTCATGGGGAATTACTCGGTTTAGTCTCAACTGCAAAATTAGTAACAGAGCATAATCATGTGTTCTTCATGTAGATGGAATTTGTTCCAAGATGCTCAACTATATTGCAAATATGTGGGAGTAGTAAATTATTTTTCTCATGCTGTTTTATTTTCTTGTTTCGATCTTCTGGAAGGATTTATGGAAAATTTAAAAGAATCAGACAGTTCGTCGGTCTTGCTACTTCTGTTGTCGAATCGCTTATTTGTTTTCTTAAACTGCCTTTTATTTTCAAATAGTAAAGGACCAACTCTTAACCATTAAACTATGTTTAGGCTTGCAATTTGGCTACTTGTAAACCTCAAGATACAAAAGCTATTGTTAAAAAATATTAGTTAGTGAAAAATACGTTGAGTTTCTACAATTTGGAGGAGTATATTTGACTTGCCTTACAGCATAAACGTTTATTTAGGAGAGCTTGCTTAAATATCTTATAGCCTACTTATAAGTTGTGTTAAACTTATTTTCATAGACTTTTTAGATTAACGCTTGTGTATAAGAATTTATACTTACATTTAACTAATTTTCTGCATATTTTACCAAGTTTCTTAAATTAAGAAATAAATGCTTATCGCCATAGCTTATTTATGCAAGCGCACTTTAGGATGATCAATTTATTTATAGAAAGTCACAAAGTTGATACTATTAGTTAATGCTTTAGGATGCACAATAGTTGAAACGTGCAACATTAATTATTTGGAGGATACTTCGGAATATTTATTCCTAGGATATAGCATTCCTCCTATCGTAATCTTGAAAGAGACGGTGTCGTATTTATTTATCTAGGGTGGTCGCTTTCTCACAGATATTTTAACGCACGATGAACACCTGCATGTTATATTATTTAAAGTTGAGACAGCAATGTTGAATTTCTTTTCCAATGCGTCTGACTATCGTGATTCTTGAAGACTCGTGTTTTGAGGTTTTCCTCTTCAGCATTTTCCCATGTGTACAAGGACAACAAATGGCGCACGTCAGAGTCAATAAGGCCATTATTTTAAGCAGCACTCTATTTACACAGCCTGAAGAAAATAGAGCGATTTATGTCAAACTTTGGGGCAAACAACAAACACCTACCCGTTTCTGAATGAAGCAATTCTTAGTCTGCACCTGCTTATATTTACTTATAAGCCCGAAACTTGTACTCAGCCGCAATTTCAACTTTAAGTATTAACACCAATCATCAACCCCTCCCCCAAAAACAAAAAGAGAAAACTTCCTAATCACAGATAGCCTAAAAAAGGAGATTGAGAACATGAAACCAACAATGCAATACGACATGATTCATAAACGAATCAACAATAACGATACATTCCATACACCTCATTTTTTCTCTCTATCTCTCTTCCTATTACGTCACATTCATATCATAGTTATCACTTATCTTTCTTCTCTTCCTATTTCTCTTTAATAGCCTGCACCCATTGGTGTACACCAATCTTTATGAATGCATAAAAGACTGTCAGTGGTGTCTGAAAGCCAAATGTAAACCAAGAATGTTCCTTAGAGGACCCCAGCACTTACTGATGGTAGTTTCTTTACACCAACATCATGCACTACTTTTAAGGGCCGAGGACACATAAAAGCCCAAGAGCAGGAAAGACTACACAAGGGGGGACGAGGGAAATGGTATGATTGAAACTAAGTAGATACATTAATACAGGCAAATAATTTGGAATTGAGAAAATAGAAATGATTGAGTAAACACTGAACATCTCATGTTCTATCCAAAGAAAAAAATGAACAGCTACTGCTAATTAATCAGAGATAACCAAGCCAAATGGTATGGTTAAAACTACGAAGACTTCATATATTATCTTACTATATACAAAAGGCTTGGAACCTGGAAACCAAAAGTAAAATATAACTAGATTGCAAAGATCTAGACATACATACATATATAGATTGCAAAGATCTAACAGACTCCATGGTTGAGGAGGCAATCTAGTACCATTCTTCTCCTACATTGCCAGTTGTATGGTTCTATGGCGATGAAGTGCAATAATATAAGTTGAAAGAAAAGGGCCAAAAACAGGAGGTTGTGGTGACAACTGACCAAGAAAGATGGCAAAATGAATTAATTAATTGTCAAAGTGAAAGACATTGTACCCTGTCTGGCAGATTTCTAGGCATTGGAACTGCCGTAACATATTTCTGGGGACATGCTTTCTGAGCATTTGCAGTTGTATCAGAGGATGATGAGGTCTCTGCCCCATCCTTTTGCCCACGTCCATGTCCATGGAACTTGGCAAACCGATTGATGACAGAAAACCTTTCTAAATCTTGTAACTCAACTCTCAGGTCCAAAACTGAGGCTCTGCTATCCAATCTGCATCATTAAGATGAAAAATGGCAAAACCATAAGGGGAAGTACAACAAAAATTGTAGCCATCACCTATAGATAAAGAAAAGCAAAAGGATGAAGGCCAGTGTTTCCACACCCCTATGTAAAAACTATGGGATAACAAAAAATGAGAAAAAACCATGGGCATATTACTTTTAAAAACCTCTAGCACTGTTCCTTTCAACAGAATAAGCAAACATAATACCTTCTCCATTCAAAAAAGAAGGAAAAAAAAAGCAGAATGAATTAAATTTATCAACTCATGGATCTAATTCACTTCTCCTAGACTTTTTTTGGGTTACAAGAAGAAAACCTCCTAGACTTTTTAATCATCCATTTGGCTCAAGGAGATACATGTCACTATGTCAGCAACAACAAAAGTAGAAAACTTCTTCCACTGTAAACACAAGAAATTCTATCTACACAGGTAACACAGGATACCGAACCTAAATTTTGTAGGGGATCACGTATGCCAGCAAAGTCTTCTTATCTATGATATAAGCAATTAAGCCATTTTCAGATCAGAAATTAACTATTCATAAAAGATAACAGCTACACTATTCAACTTCAATAACAGGAAAGGCAAAAAAATCTTATCAAAACCTTTGAACAATTTTATACAAATTACCTATGTACCAGTTATTTGCATTCATACACACATATAAGCCTGTGTATGTAATTTGTTACTCATATAGACCATACATACTATTTGCCAAGGCCATGAGAAAAATATAATAATGCATTAAAAGTATCTAACGGATCACTGCAATAGTACCTCAATATATCATTTTCCAGTTTCCTCGCCCTACCAACAAAGTCTTCCACTTTCAAAATGTACTGGTCGATTTTCTCAGAAGGCTTAAGCTTATCAGGCAGGCTACATAATACACCAATAAATATTTGTTATTACACAAAAATATAAATACAAATATATGGATTATATAACATAAGAAAAGCGGTTTATTGAGAATAAGATTAACAAAACCTAACATTTGATCATATATATGTATGGAAGAGATCAAAACATAAAGTCGTGCAACTCTTTAAAATGGCCAAGTGACTTTGGGAACAGCTTTTTAGACCATTCATGTTAAATTGAACAGTCAATATTAGCTCTTCTCAAATCTCATAATAAGATAGTGCTACTTGATATGCTTCCTATGACCCATTCAAAACCATCATCAGATCATTAAAGAAAAAACATGAGTCTTACTGATTTTTGCTGCCAGGGGGCACTACTGTGTCACTTCCACACCATGAGACTGAACTGCATGCATCTCCTAACACTAATCTAGCAACAGAGTAAACCACACTATCATGATGCAACTTGACATCCGCAGAGAGAACTGCAGCTGGAGGTGGGTTAAGTAGTTGTTGCATAAGCTGTGTGGTCAAGACAAGTCTTCTTTTTGACTTTATTGTTGGTAAATCTTCAAATAGCTCAGCATCCTTCTCAACCTAAAATTATAAATGGAGCAACGTTAACCCATCATTAAGGGAAGAATTTAGAGTTCATTTGCATAGACTGATTTGATTATGAACAAACCTTTTCAATCAATCTATTTGAAGCTTGGGCCCAGTCTAATTCTGCCGTACTGCCAAACAATAAGGACCCTCAGTCTTAGAAGAAAAATACATAATTTGATGAATATAAAGTCCTCACACAGCAAATACATACATAAAGTACTTACAACACTACTGAAAAGACATTGTATCAACTGGTGAAAAAGGCAGGACAATTTTTACTTTAAGTCATCCCCGATAACAACAGGGAATTGTAATTGTAAGTGCAATAAATGTGTTTAGATTAGATTATAGTGTGTTAAGAACCAATAATCAAAATTGCCAGATAACTTTCGATTGAAAAGTTGATTTTATGTCAAATTAATCTAAACAAAGTACTAGCTAAATCACATATTTTTGTCAACAACCTGATATCTTGAAGCCTTTCAGAACCCTGTTTCAATTCTTTATGCCAGGGAATGAGTTCAGATGTAGCAGCACTTTTACGCTTCTTCAGGCTCATAAGCAGATCAGGTTCAATTGCAGGAGGCAATAACTGAGAAGGCACATGCTCACTTGCAACGGAAGTAGACACTGGACTTTGCCTAGCATTACCAAGCTGACTAGCATCATTGAGACTATTGACTTGCTCCGTTGAATTACCAAGATTCAAACTACCAGATTGGTTCTTTATAAAGACAGGGTGGTCTATAATTTTTGGAGGAGTCATTATCCGTGCATCATACATTTGCAACATCTTACCATTTTTAAATGTTCCATATTGCTCAAACCACGATGGAGCCATCTGAGGATTTATCATAGAAGGTTCACTTCTAACAGAAGTCACTGTGTTACTATTAGTAACATGAAGAGCATTTTTCTGACCATATCCAATCACCTCTTGCGAAGTTGCATTAGTGTCTTGTCCATCACATGGAACTGAAGAATTATCACCTGGCATATCTTTGACCATGTTATTGTATCCGAATGACAGTTGTCCACGGTTGGAATCCAACTGTTGCTTGTCAACCACATCATCTGAACCTTTGAATCTCTTGATGTCTTGATTGCTTGGATTGAAGTCCATATTTCCCTTGGACTGATGCATAAAAGTATTTGGTCTCAAAGACCGACCAAAATCTTCAATATCTCTAGAGGTAGCAGCTGGGCTAGACTGAGATGTGTCAGGCATGCATTTCACGTGTTCCTTCACGTGTGATGCACTTGCAGTCTCTTCTGTAGCATCAACACTTTCAGCCATTACCTGCTTCTCAGAGAGATCATTAACATCTTCCTCTGAATCTTCAGTAACAGGTATCTGTGGTCCTCTTGTAGTTTCATAAATGTTAATTGGTTGGGAATGGGGTGGACTCTTCAATGCATTAGGATGTTGCTTGCTAGAAACACTTGTCCATACATTGTGTAAAACATTTGACGGGGTGCCAAGACGAGATGCACCAAAAGTAACAGAAGGATGAGGAGCTGTTCCAGCCTCCGATGCTGAAATTTGCATTGTAGGATCCCCGGGACGGACTTGATTTATACCATTCAGCTTGGACATGTCCTGACAAGATGCTAATTCAGATTGACTAGTTTGAGCTCTTTCACAATATTCACCAATCTGATTCGTGGAAGCTGTCCGATCAACAAAAATAGCACTATCAGATTGAGTGTTCGCTACTTGCCCACCAAGATTAGTCATATTCTGATTTTGAGAATGGATCCTGGAGAAAGGAAAGCCAGATGTGAAAGCCTGTGGAATATTTCCCAGTGCACTGTACTGCGAGGCTTTATCAAAACTTTGTGCTGAGGAACCAGAAACGTTGCTCCTAATTTCATGAGATGACTCTCGAGAAGCTGAAGTCTGGGTAGCAGCCAACCAAGTATGACCCCTCTCCACTGTCTCAGATGTAACCTGTGGTGTAGCATGAGAAGATGCCATAGGAAGCCTTTGAGTAGGAGGAGCCAATTGTAAACCAAAGCCATGAGACGAAGAATTTTGATTTCGTTGAGGATGTACGACAGACCCATCAGAATATTCAGTATCCATCACCCTGGAAGATAAATGGCAGTTAGAAGTGCTCGTATTTGTTGCAATGCCATGCTCCCTTGACTGATCCACTTTATGAAGAAGCTCAAGAATATTTTGACTACAATAATTTTAACAAATCAAAGCAAGAATTTGAGCTAAGGTTACCATGTATGTTATAGAAGAGCATAGCAGTGGGAAAAGAAAAGAAAAAGAAAAGAAAAAGAAACAAATAAAGCAAGTTGCAGCACCAATTAAACCATAAGTTAGAAAGTGAAAAGGTAAAACAACAAGTCAAAATTCTTTTGATTTATAAGAAAAATTGAACAAACAGTAATTTAGAAGAAACAACCACCAGATGAAACATGTAGTGTATAAGCATTATCTCAGTTGTGCTAAACATCTGTTATGTCAGTTAGTTGAGTTTCTGTTAGAAGTTACTAAAAGTTTCTGTTGATGACTTATTGAGCTCAATGTATTAGAGCTTCTCTTGAAATTCAGTTAGTAGTAAATACACAAAGCTCAGAATTCTTCTTAATTTTCTATCTCTATTTTTATCATGGTATCAGAAAATCAAAAAGAAAAAAATTAAAATTCAACTACCTGGGTGAAGCAGCCTTGTTCAAACCATAATTAACAACACTTCTATCGAATGGCGTCAACTTTTTTGGTATGTGACTGGGCAGTACACTTTGTGAAGCATTATCATCGCTTTTTCTGTCACCCTGAAAAGTAGGTGTATACCTCTGTCAAAATTTGAATTTAACAACTTCTGATTCTCTAACAAGTAGAGAAAACTTTGTGCAATGACTATTGTGAGTTGTGACACATACATGATATGGTTAAAGAATTACCTTGTCTGTTTCCATATAATTCCCATCAGAATGACCATATTTTGACTGCCCAGGATAACTTTGGTCCTGACCTTTATGTCCTCCAAAGGGATGATGGGGCATAGGCTGTGAACTTATGACATGTTTGTTTCCGTAAGGTTCTATGTCAACACCAACATCCCCCATGGGGTGATACTGAAATTTACGAGTTACAGGATTTCTTCGATTTCCCTGACCAGGTAACTTTGGGCTACGCAAATCACCTCCCTCAAAACTTGGATTTTCTCTCTCACCGCCAGTTATATGATGTGAAGAATTAGAGCCAAGACCATCACCTGGTTTATCCTTTTTGTTAGAGTTTTCCATATCATGTGCCTCTCCTTCTGACTTTTCATTATTTAATGACTCCAAAACTAGAGGGTTCTTCTCCATGTGATGCCCATACTTCCCTGCACCTTCATTTCTTCTATAGTTCCCCATAGAATCTGCATGTCTCCATACATCAACATTAGGGAGTTGATGGTTGCTTGGCCGGCTTACCCATGTAGGACCAGAATTTGGTATGCCAGAAATACCATTCATAGCAGAATCTTCCCCATAAACTTGCATGTTACCTGCAGACTTTGCATGTTCCAACCCGAGAGATGGATTATTATCAGAATCAGGCCCCCACATGGCAGGAACCATATCACGATGAGACTGCAACATGTTTTCATTTTCACGGGTTTTCAGAGTAGAATTGTTATCAGGTGGGGTTGATTTGACAACATTCCATCCATTGGATCTATTCAGTGGCTCACTGCTACTATTAGGGGACGATAACATCTGTTGATGGGTCCAAGAACCTGGAATAGCCTTTTCGTTAGCTTCTAAACCTGAGGAATCAGCAGCATTTCCATAAATATGACCCCCCTCTGCAACTGGTTTTTGCTGAGGGCTGCAGTCTAACCATTTCCCTCTATCTAAAAACTGTGGAATTGATCTTTGGGGAGAATCAGTGTGTAATCTGCCATGCTGTTCATGTGCAGCATTGGCACCTGACTGATGAAATCCAGGATGTCCGGAATAGTTTACAGTGGTACTGGGCCTGCTAGGATCGTCCTGTTGAAGAAAAGGTCTTGCATTTATATTGGGTGCTGACTGCAAATTATTGTCAGCCCAAAGAGATTGTTCTCTGCTGTTATCAATGGTTGAAGGCCGTTCATTTCCAGATGAACGTTCAGTGTTCCGGACATTTAGACCACTCCACTCCTCTTGTATGCCCATTTCACTACTAGAAGTTTCAGCAACGGCAGATTGCATAAGTGCACTCCAACTCCCACTCTGAAGAGATGGAAATCCACTGAAACTATCTGAACCATCCATGCCAAATCCATCGAAAAGGTTGTCATCTGAACCAAACAAAATCTTCTCTTCTGTTGGATCTAGGGCAGCCACATTCTGTGGTGGAACCTGCACCACCACCTTGTCATGTGAAGCCTCAGAAGAGCCAGCTAGTTCTTGCCTCCCACGAAAATCTTCCATTGTTTGCTCAGAATTTACTTGCTGCAAGCTCTCCATATTCAGTCCACTATTCATACCTTGAGCAATTGAACCAAACATACTTTTTCCTTGAATTTCCTGTCTTGAAACAGAAGTTCCATCATTTGAGTTCGTTTGATCTGAAATTGCAGCATAGTGATGGACTGGAAATGAATTGCCACTGGTTGATATGTGTGGCACTGCTTGCTTGTCACCGTGAACATGAGAATACTGGTTTTGGATAGAAATCTGAGATGCTGCTGGCTTATCTGGCTGAACCTGAGAGTATAGGTTAGGAGTACCTCTTGAGACGGAAATCGGAAGTCCATAAAGAGACTGATCTCCCTGATTAGGAACCAAACCCATCTGGCGCAGTTGTTCGGGAGATAACACAAATCCATTGGGGGATCCTTGCATAACTGGAGATGCACCACGCTGGAGCCAATTTGCACTAGTCGCCATAACTTCAGGCTGCCACATAATGTTAGATGCCTCATTGATGGGAATGCCATTAATAAGAGATGCAGAATGGCTGGCAACTGTCTGTTTCGAAATGGAGGAAGCTGGTGTCATAGAACTATGTTGCCTAGCTTCTAGTTGATGAAATTGTTGCTGCCTTTGAAGTTCTTGCATCTGGTTGAACATTGCTTGCTGTTGTAAAAGCTGCATCTCGTTTATCCCTGATTGCTGTCTAGGAAAAGACTGAAGCGTGCCTGAATGGCGACCACTTATATGTTGTTGACCTCCAAAAAAATCATAATTGACAGGAGACTCAGCAGCATCATTCCTAGTCAAGTTTTTCTTATATGGGTCAAGACCAACCCCTTGTTGCGACTCTAGCATTGGCATTCCTCTTGATAGACCTGGCATGCCATGCAAATCAGCTTCTGTATCCATTCCCAATATGTTTGCTTCGTTGTGCCTAGACTGGAAAATCTGATGTCCCTGCATATAGCCATTAACAGCTGCTTGTTGGTTTGGCGGTTGATTCCTGCCAGAGTCAGGCCTCAGATTCGATTGTCCCAGGTTCAAACCATGTCGTAAAAGTGGAGGGCTTGCGTGTCCCTGCTCCGAATCTTCATACAAGTAAAAGAAGTATGTTTGTTAACAAAAAAACAAACCATATAACAAAGTCAAACTTAAAGTCACAGTATAACTTACCTAAAGCCAATATATATATACAAAAGTGCGGTTAGTCGTGAATATACTATGATCGATAAATAATTAAGAAACAATTTTTTTAAAAAAAAATTACATTCTACCTGATTGCTGCAGATTAAAATTCTTCAAATTGGAAATAAAAGGTCCAGCAGTAGGCCTCTGGCTACCAGCCCACAAATTGTTGCTTAGCCCTGGCCAGTTCCCGTCAACTGTCTGTGAATGGTACTGGCCCTGGGACAAGTTTTCTTGACCAAAAAAATTATGGACCCTGTCTCCTACCTCGTTTCCAGGCATAGATGACCCAGCCCACAATTTTCAGCTGATAACTATTTTATAAGAAGCTGTAATGAATCCAGGAAGATCAATAAAAAGTTTCTCCAAAAACATGCAGTCCGAAAACACCCCCAGGAGCGACTATCATTTACTCACAGAAATTATTTAGGAAAATTATACTAGCCTGCAAGCAACAAAAAATGGTATATTTAAGTAAATAGTTGTGAAAAGCCAACACAGGATAACTGGAAAACAATAACTGACATCTAATGCCAGATGCCATACTCAATCATCATTAATGAAATGCACCATGTATAATGTATAATACTGAAATGAGAGCACAACGGCGAGATGTAAACAATTCACATACAAACCAAAACGCTCTTAATGATGCAAAAATAGGTTTCCAAAAAGGAACATTTTTTTATAAGCAGTGTTGCCTAGCCAAAAGCAGCCCACGGCCAAATTTGAGCATGCTCATAATGAAATCAAAAGAAATTTTTGGAGCAGTAATGCTTCATTGATAAAAAAACACACAGGTTAACTGTATCAGATGTCTTTAAAGGCTTATCAGGTTATATATCCAAGTCCAACATTAAGTTTCTCACTGTTACTTCTTAAATGAAGAAAAAGAAGGGAAAATAAGGAGAGGAAAAAAAAAAAAGGGAAAGGAAAGAAGTTATAAGTTTGATACTCAGGAGTCACTCTCACAAGGTTGAATTACAGATATATGTTAAACACTCTAAGCTTGAACAGTAATTGTTTTTCTAAAACAATTTTAACACATTCACAGGAACTGAGTTTTTTCCCGTATCTATACTAGTACAAGTACTATCTTCCTAGTTCAGTATTGAAACATGACTAAAGGTTCAAATAGAAATTAATCAAATGATCCTTCACACAAAAGGATCAACCTATAATAAGAACTATTTTTTTCAGGATAAAAATTCAGCATTATTCAATCACAAAAAAAAAAAAAGAATACACTTAGCTCCCCCTCCAAAGTTTATAGGCAAATGAAGGATTGGTGCACTCAAGGGATCCAAATATTTGAAGAGGCTGCCATGACTTCCAAATCAACCATACTAGTGAATTTTAAAAATATTAAAGCTCACTTATGAAACAGAAATGCAGAACCTCAAACATATTTCCAGCACACTCATGTGTTGGCAAAACCACCACCAGAGTCTTGCAGAAAAGAGTAAGAAGGATCCCACTGCAAAGCTTTTATTTTGCATTCCCTACAAACAGTTTCATCTTTTCTATCTACAGAAGGGCCTTATTCCAGTAATGGCATTCAATATTATTATCTGTGTCATGACTTATTCAACTTCGTTTTTAACGAACCCTATAATTTACCATGCTCAAGACATTTTAGAAATTCATCAAATTTATGGCAACTCGAAGTTATTCTCCTCAAAATTAAAAGCAAACTGCAACTAATCACAGAGCCGTGGTCAGTAAACATCCCAAGTTCGAACTTATCTAAAAACTTCAAGGCATCCAGAGTCTCAAATTTGTTCCCTTTCTTAGTCACCTAACCTACAACTATAAAAAGAGGATCACCATGAAAATCTATCATCTCTGTCCACACCTTCCAGTTGCAGATTCATTTTGCATCTAAAGGGATAGAATATGAAGTAGCCCATCTTTAAACATCTAGCCTAAAATTAATCGAGTATAATCTACCTGGATGACTCAAATTGTCAGAAGGAGAAACCCTTCACCTTCATTTTCCACAGACCACGAAATGAAGGTAGACCTTCCATGCCAAGAATTCACACTCTCCTTCCCATCACAACAGAAACCCAAAACTAGGAAGCAACAAATTGAGGCAAACACTATGAAGCAGGGAAGATGGAACCATAACGAAGAAAACGAAAATGAAAAACAAAACATGCACAATTCACCTAAAGCTGAAGAGTTTCCACTTGCTATAGAAATGAGAGGAGGCAATACACGCAAAACTCAAACACTATCCCTTTTCCCCTACTTCCCCAGCAGCTGAGCTCGTATCAGAACCTCAAATCACTCCAAAATCTCGAAAATCGCAAAAGATCGGAAACGCGGCACAATTGGAGCTCACAATCCGCATTCAAATTGACCAAACGACACAAAACGACAACACGAATTCCCTAAATCGCGCCCAACCAAAGAACGAAGCGTAGATTTGGTTTTTTTCAATTTTGATTTTTTGATGTTCCTCCTAGAGAGAGAAAGAGAGTAGGGTTTTTAGAGATAGAGAGAGAGTGCGTGAACTCACAGTGACATTGAGGAGCCTCCATTGAAGGTGAAAACTGATCCAGAGAGAGTGTTGAATGATGGAGCCAGAAGCGTTGTTAGGGTTCGAAGCGGTGGTGAAAAAGGAGGAGAAGAGAAAATAGATGTCTCTCAGCTCACACAGATAAAGTGATCGAAATAGTGCGAAATTTTCAACGAACAGAGCCACAACGCTGAGGCTCGGCCCGAAGGTCAGGCTCGGAGCTGCTTGCTTCGGGTCCGAGGCTGGGCCGTTCCCTCGCGAAACGCGAACCGGGTGTGTTAGAGCCCAAGACAGGAAGATCGCGTGTGAAGGGTTGTTGAGGGGCAACGGAGATCATATATCTCCATAGTCTATTCTATTTTGTTTATATTATATATATTACTTATCTTTTTTCTCTTTATATCTCGTCTATGTCCGTTAAACATTATTGAAAAATAAAGCATGTGGCACGGTAACTCCATCATGAATTATTTTATTTCAGTGGGTGATATATTTTTGTCATCATGTTATCCCAATGAAAAATATTTTTGACACTCAGTGTAAACTCTCTCTCATAATTTCTCATGTTGAAATTCAAATGGAGTCAACTAATATGGATACAACTTTTGGTTTAGTGATACCAATATAGGTTTCAATAAATGAATAAGAGTGTGTTGAAGAAAGTATTTTTATCACTCAGCTGTCTCAATAAACTAAGTTTACTTATTTTTGTCGTGATCCATCCCAAAACACATAGCAGCCTAATGTTATAAATACCGCTAAAAATGTCTAATACTCACCTACTCAATAAACTAACAAAAAATCTAACTCAATCCTCCAAATTAACATTTGTCTAATTATACAAATATGATGGGGCATAAGTCATGAAACAAAAGTTTCAAAATGTTCAATATAAATAATCGTATCATTTCATATATGCACACTTAGAATTAGAACATACTTAAATTGATTATGAATACCAAATGTGGAAATTATAATAGTAGTCCATAGCAAGAATGTAGATACACAATATAGCATGTCCTAACACAAGTAATGGAGAATTTAGATAAATAGTTTGCTTACCTTATTCTTTTTAAGGATGAAGAAGGAGACCATTTACCCACCGTGAAGAGCAAAGAGCAATTGTGAACAAAAATCCTATAAAGAGAGGACCATAGAAATCATAGTGTGAAAATAATTACTCTCTTTCTGATAACTGCATAAAACACGTGATAATGTGTCTATCGGGGCAGCACTTTCGTAATTGATTAGATGATGGGCGGGGATCTCTTATTGAGATTTAAGTTAATGACTCAACCCCTCACAAGTCATTTCTAACAAAAGTCAAGTTGCAATATGCATCAAGTGAACGAGCGATAGAATTAATATTAATTTTCATTCATTGATATATTAACAATTCAAAATCACACATTTTAATTAATTAATTTTAATCCACATAATATATGAAAAATCTAACATTTCCCCACTTGGATGACATTAGTTAATTAACAGAAATATGAGAGTTATTAAAACTATAATATTAATAAGGGACAAAACGCATATTGACAAAAAAAAAGGCTTTAACATCGTAGAAGATAATACCTAATATGAATATGTATCATATATGCTAAGAGACTCATATTTCATACAAAGAATAATGAATGTGGAACAACATAATAAAATGTAAGAGAAATTTGCATTTCCAAAGAATTACTCAAACATCTTAAAATGTTGTAAGAGTTTTTTAAAAATAAAATAAAAATAAAATGTTGTAAGAGTTATGATTATAAAAGTGACACAACCTCAAGTATGTCTCTTAAAACTATATTTTCAGGCTCCTACTCTTCTTGAACATCAAAAGAATTTAATCGTACTAATATAATTTATATGATTTAGATAGGGTTCAAAAATAAAGTTTTTATATTCACTAATAATGTGCTCAAATTGAGTATGAAATCTTAGAATTTTCTCTATAGGAAACAATTGTTTGGAATGCATAAAATAAGAGCTTTAACACTGTAGAAGATAATACCCAATATGAATATGTATCGTATATGCTAAGAGACTCATATTTCATACAAAGAAGAATGGATGTGGAACAACATAATAAAATGTAAGCGAAATTTGCATTTCCAAAGAATTACTCAAACATCTTAAAATGTTGTAAGAGTTTTTTAAAAATAAAATGTTGTAGGAGTTATGATTATAAAGTGATGCAATCTCAAGCATGTACGTTAAAACTATACTTTGAGACTCTATTGTTCTTAAACATCAAAAGAATTGAATCGTACTAATATAATTTATATGATTTAGATAGGGTTCAAAAATAAACTTTTTATCAGTGAATTCACCTTCACTAATAATGTGCTCAAATTGAGTATGAAATTTTAGAATTTTCTCTATAAGAAACAATTGTTTGGAATGCATGAAATTACATCCCTCTTGTTAAGGATGAAGAAAGAGACTATTGACCCATCTTGAATAGCAAATGGCAACCACAAACAAATATCTTGTGAGGAGATAACAAGAGAAAGCCTAGTGTGAGACTAACTATATTCATTTTGATAAGCATGTACCGCATGACAAAGTGCCTCATGGGAAAGCACTTTTATAAGTGATCAGATCCGGGCAGAGACCTCTCAACGAGCTATAAGTGAATAACCCAACCCATCACAAGTCATTCATAACAAAACTACAAAAGCTCAGTTGCAATATTTATCAAGTGGTTAACCACTATAATTAATATTAATTCATTAACTAATACATTAATATTTCAATTTTCTAATTAATTGATTAATGTTTATCCACACAATATAAATAAAAAATCTAACATAAAATCGAATGTTAAAACCATTATTTCAAGTAACAAGATTCATAGTAACGACATAGTTTCAGCATAATAACATTTAGAGTCTATATATTTCTCTGATGTTTTAGCTCAATCCCACAATATTTTATATGTCACACATGCCTAGAAAAAGCACCCAACAACTATAAAATAATGCTAATTTTGTTTATAATTGTGAACATATATACATGTATAACAAGATAAATGTGAAGGAGGAAAAATCTTAAAAGGCAACAGCCACATATTGGAGATCATGCCCAAAGTATTCAGCAATTGTCTTTAACTCAATGCACGAGGGAATCGACAAAAGCCTCAACACCAGCATAAAACACAAGTCACAAATCCAGAGATAAAATCTAGGATCAGTCACAATGATACAACCTAAAATGCACTATAGTAATTCATAGTAACGACATAGTTCTAACATAATAACATTTAGAGTCTATAGATTTCTTTGATGTTTTAGCCCAATTCCACGATATTTTATATGTCACGCATGCCTTGAAAAAGCATCCAACAACTATAAAATAATGCTAATTTGTTTATAACTGTGAACATATATACACGTATAACAAGATAAATGCGAAGGAGGAAAAATCTTTAAAGGCAACAACCACAACTTGGAGATCATGCCCAAAGTATTCAGCAATTGTCTTTAACTCAATGCACAAGGGAATCGACAAAAGCCTCAACACCAGCAAAAAGCACAAGTCACAAATCCAAAGATAAAATCCAGAATCAGTCACAATGATACAACCTAAAATGCACTATAGTAAAACACATAAATCTAAAGTCATGCCTAAAGCACCACAAATACCAATCAAATACTAAAGCAAAGTCAATTGAATGCAAAATCAAAACACACATCCTTAAGAACAACAATACAATAAGGACATAGGGAATCATACCTAGACCTCCATCATTGGCACTTAACCCCCACCATCGTACCGCGACAATCTCTTCCTCGGTCCACCAAGAGACTCAATCTTCATGGTTTCCTCCGCTTACTCTGATATATTCCCACGCCCCTCTCCATCATGATCCCCACCTTCATCGACCTCTCATTTTCATCGACCCCTCTCTCTCTCTTTGAGGGGTTGGGGAGAGTGGGTCGGGGATAGGGACGTTGCGGGGGCTTGGGAAGGAGACACATCACAATTATGCAAAATAGCAAAAGCCATGCTTAGTAGAATGTGATAAAATTTTAAAATTAACATGTTAAATCAATATAGATAACACGCGACTTTATTAACATGTGGATCTGAATTTTAATTCCAACACCGTGTTACAACAACAAAGAAGGTAAGATAATGGATGGGAATTGAGTTTTGAAACCCACAAATCTAACCATAAAACATATCTCAAATCTATAAGTTGCCATTAAGGCACATTCATTAAAGAGAAAGATGACGAAATGATTTTAACATGTGACTTTTGAAAGCATGTTGATGGCACATGACATGGTGATAATATTATTATTTTAACATTATTCTTTTCTCAAAAAAAAAACTCAACAACTGAACGGCAAGAACATAATCGGGTAAAGAAAACCTATAAAAGATTAGAATCAATCTCTCATTTAAGGCTACAATAGGTTGAAATTTCTATAGTATGATGCACACGAGTACAAGGAGATTAAAAGCCTTACAAATATTCTAAATCATGGATCACCGAGAGAAAAATAACATTTAATTTTTTTAGGGTTTATGATACCTTGACCAAAAAATCTCAAATTCTCACAAATTACTCAACAAAATGTACAAACTTTTAGTATGTTATTCACACAAAATAGAGGATCAAAACTCCACGAAAAATTAAATAATCACATTTTCTTATAAAAATATGTGAATAGTGATTTTACTTGAACAACTATAACACCTATCTACGTGGATTCGATATCAATTGTGAAAATGATGAGAGTAGCCCATATCAATATGTAGATACATAATATATCATGTCTTACCACAGGTAATAGATGATTGTAGATTAAAAGTGTGTATACCTTCTTCTTGTCAATGATGAAGAAGGAGACCATTTATCCATCCTGAAGAGCAAAGAGCAAAGAGCAATCACAAACAAATCAATCATCAAAATATATATATATATATATATATATATATATATATATATATATATGCGTGTGTAACAAATTTCATTTGTAACTAATATATTTAATAATTAAATCAAAACTGAAAAAATGTAATATCAAAAGTTATTGAACTATCGACATTAAATAATAATATTTATAAACTTATTTATTGTCATTTTCATTATTATTTATATATTAATTGTAAAACTTATTATACATATAGTAAAAATTAAATATAAAAATTAGTTAAAATATTAATTATTGACTTCAATTTGGTAAAAAAATAAAAATTATACAAAGTAATATATTTTATATAGAAAAAATATATTAAATATTGAAATTAGTTAATGGTTAAATGTCTTTTGTAAATATATATTTTAGAAATTATTTTAAAAATTTTAAATGATTATTTATGTTGTTTCATATTGATTATAATGTTGTTCCATGTTATTTTATAAAATAATTTTCATAAATTAAAAATCGATATATATAGATATATTATAATTATTTAAGTCTTTTAAAATGAATATACATAAGATACTATTAAGAATAAAATATTTATTATATAATATTTTTATATGAAATAAATATTAATAATTAAAGTTGATTTATACTAAAACACTATTTATAAATATATAATTTAGATAAAATATTTTTAAAATTAAAAAATATATCTATAAAGTATTTACTATTTAGTATAACGTATGTGTGTATTACTTAAAAAAAATTCTTCAGATATCTTTTTTAATCTATTATATATTAGTAAAAATGACTTGAGGAAGCGTAGCATAAATAATTATGACCAAAGTTGAATAAATTTAAATTTACTAAATAATATTCTACTCTATTAAAATGATAACTTATTTTAATTATAAAAGTTAAAATTAATTTATTGTTGATAAAAAGTATACAAATATATGCTCCTATGACTAATCTGGTGAAATTAGAAACTCATTACTTAATTGAAAATATTTCAAATTCACTTAATAGTTTTTCATATTATTGAATAAATAAAATTTTAAAATATCTTCAATGCTAATTATTAATTATTAAATTTGAGTAATATTAGGTATTTACACAAATAGAACTCTTTTTTTTTGTTACACAATGAATGAATTTTCAAACCACACAAATAGAACTCTAAAACTATTATTTGAAATGGCTTAACATCACCATTTTTATTTTATAAGTAAAAAACTAAAAACTATTTTAATATTTTTTTATTAATTAATTTAAACTATAATGATTTTTGCATAATGTTAAAAAATACTATAGATAAACCCGTGCAATGCACAAGTATTATATCTAGTAATATTGTAAGGAGAGAACCAGAGAATTCCTAGTATAGGAGTAACTACCCTAATTCTTATAAGCATGTAAAGCATGATAAAGTGCACAATGGGGGATCACTTTTATAACTATTCATTTAAATGAGTTATAAGTGAATGACTCAATTTATTACAAGTGATTCATAACAAAAGCCGAGCTGCAATATCCATAAAGTGGTTAAGCACTAACATTAATATTAAATTCCATTAATTAATACATATTAATTTCCATTAATTAGTACATTCACAATTCAAATGTCATACATTCAAATTAATTGATTAATTTTATTCCTCATAATATAAATAAAAAATCTAACATATATTAGATAAAATTCAACTATTATTTCAAGTAACAAGATTTTTGGTGTTCATTTATGAGATTTTGAGAGGATTCTTTACCGGCAACAACGATGACTTGCAGTGGTTGATGCCCCTGAAGCAATGGTGGTTCAACTAGTTCCATGACGGGGGTACGTGCAGAAGACACTTTAACGTTCAAGTCAGTGCCATGGTGTGGTAGAGAATCTCATAAACAAATATGTTGTGAGAAGATAACAAGAGAAATCCTAGTGTGCACGTGAGACTAACTACATTCATTTTGATAAGCATGTACAGCATGACAAAGTGCCACATGGGGAAGCACTTTTATAAGTGATCAGATTCGGGCAGAGACCTCTCAACAGGCTATAAGTGAATGACTCAACCCATCACAAGTCATTCATAACAAAATTACAAAAGCTCAATTGCAATATTTATCAAGTGGTTAACCACTATAATTAATATTAATTTTAATTAACTAATACATTAATATTTCAATTTTCTAATTAATTGATTGATGTTTATCCACATAATATAAATACAAAATCTAACATAAAATCGACAATGTTAAAACTATTATTTAAAGTAAGAAGATTCATAGTAACGATATAGTTTCAGCATAATAACATTTAGAGTCTATAGATTTCTCTGATGTTTTAGCCCAAATCCACAGTATTTTATATGTCACGCATGCCTTGAAAAAGCATCCAGCAACTATAAAATAATGCTAATTTGTTTATAATTGTGAACATATATACACATATAACAAGATAAATGTGAAGGAGGAAAAATCTTTAAAGGCAACAACCACATCTTGGAGATCATGCCCAAAGTATTCAGCAATTGTCTTTAACTCAATGCACGAGGGAATCGACAAAAGCCTCAACACCAGCAAAAAGCACAAGTCACAAATCCAAAGATAAAATCCAGAATCAATCACAATGATACAACCTAAAATGCACTATAGTAAAACACATAAATCTAAAGTCATGCCTAAAGCACCATAAATACCAATCAAATACTAAAGCAAAGTCAATTGAATGCAAAATTAAAACACACATCCTTAAGAACAACAATAGAATAAGGACATAGGGAACCATACCCAAACCTTCATCACTGGCACTTAATCCCCACCATCGTACCGCGACAATCTCTGCCTCGGTCCACCAAGAGACTCAATCTTCATGGTTTCCTCCGCTTACTCTGATATATTCCCACGCCCCTCTCCATCATGATCCCCACCTTCATCAACCTCTCATTTTCCTCGACCCCTCTCTCTCTCTCTCTTTGAGGGGTTGGGGAGAGTGGGTCGGGGATAGGGCGTGGTGAGGGCTTGGGAAGGAGACGCATCACAATTATGCAAAATAGCAAAAGCCATACTTAGTAGAATGTGATAAAAAATTTAAATTATCATGTTAAATCAATATAGATAACACACGACTTTATTAACATGTGGATCTGAATTTTAATTCCAACACCATGTTACAACAACAAAGAAGGTAAGATAATGGATGGGAATTGGGTTTTGAAACCCACAAATCTAACCATAAAACATCTCTCAAATCTAGAAGTTGCCATTAAGGTACATTCATTAAAGAGAAAGTTGACGAAATGATTCTAACATGTGACTTTTGAAAGCATGTTGATGGCACATGACATGGTGATAATATTATTATTTTAACATTATTCTTTTCTAAAAATAAACTCAACAACTGAACGGCAAGAACATAATCGGAAGAAAACCCATAAAAGATTCGAACCAACCTCTCATTTAATGCTACAATAGATTGAAATTTCTACAGTATGATGCGCACGAGTACAAGGAGATTAAAAGCCTTACAAATATTCTAAATCATGGATCACTGAGAGAAAAATAACATATAATGTTTTTAGGGTTTATGATACCTTGACAAAAAAATCTCAAATTCTCACAAATCACTGAACAAAATGTACAAACTTTCAGTATGTTATTCACACAAAATAGAGGATCAAAACTCCTAAAAAAATTATATAATCACATTTTCTTATAAAAATATGTGAATAGTGATTTTACTTGAACAACCATAACATCTATCTACATGGATTCGATATCGATTATGAAAATGATGAGAGTAACCCATATCAATATGTAGATACACAATATATCATGTCCTACCACATGTAATAGAGGATTGTAGATTAATAGTGTGTATACCTTCTTCTTGTCAAGGATGAAGAAGGAGACCATTTATCCATCTTAAAGAGCAAAGAACAATCACGAACAAATCGATCATCAATATATATATATATATATATATATATATATATATATATATATATATAAAAGAGACTTGAACTTTTACATTAAATACATTAAGCAATAACAAAATTCATTTGTAAATAATATATTTAATAATTAAATCAAATCTGAAAAGAATGTAACATCAATAGTTATTCAACTACCTACATTAAATAATAATATTTATAAACTTATTTATTGTCATTTTCATTATTACTTATATATTAATTGTAAAACTTTTTATACGCATAGTAAAAGTTAAATATAAAAATTAGTTAAAATATTAATTATTGACCTCAATTTGGAAAAAAATTTAAAATTATACAAAGTAATATCTTTTATAATAAATATATTAAATATTTAATTAGTCAATGGTTAAATGTCTTTTGTAAAATTATATTTTAGAAATTATTTTAAAATTTTTAAATGATTATTTGTGTTGTTTAATATTGACTATAATGTTGTTCAATGTTATTTTATAAAATAATTTTCGTAAATTAAAAATCTATATATATAGATATATTATAATTATTTAAGTCATTTTAAATGTATGAATATACATAAGATACTATTAAGAATAAACTATTTATTATGTAATATTCTTATATGAAATAAATCTTAATAATTAAAATTGATTTGTACCAAAACACTATTTATACATATATAATTTAGATAAAATATTTTTAAAATTAAAAAATATATCTATAAAGTATTACTATTGACTATAACGTATGTGTGTATTACTTAAAGAAGTTTCTTTAAATACATTTTTTGATCTATTATATATTAATAAAAATGACTTGAGGAAGCGTAGCAGAAATAGTTATGAGCAAAGTTGAATAAATTTAAATTTACCAAATAACATTCTACTATATTAAAATGATAAATTATTTTAATTTTAAAGTTAAAAATTAATTTATTGTTGATAAAAAGTATACAAAAATATGCTCTTATAACTAATTTGACAATATTAAAAACTCATTACTTAATTGAAAATATTTCAAATTCACTTAATAGTTTTTCATACTATTGAATAAATAAATTTATAAATTTTTAAAATTACTTCAATGCTAATTATTAATTATTAAATTTGAGTAATATTAGGTATTTACACAAATAGAACTCTAAAACTATTAATTTAATTGTCTTAGCATCATTATTTTTATTTTATTATATTTTATAAGCAAAAATTATTTTAATATTTTTTTATTAATTAATTTAAACTATAATAATATTTGTAAAAAGTTAAAAATACTATAGATAAACCCGTGCAAAGCACGAGTATTGTATCTAGTATATTGTAAGGAGAGAACTAGAGAAATCTTAGTGTAAGAGTAACTACTCTAATTCTTACAAGCGTATAAAATATGATAAATTGCACAATGGGAGATCACTTTTATAACTATTCGCGGTTAATGAGCTATAAGTGAATAATTCAATTTATCACAAGTAATTCATAACAAAAGCCCAACTGCAATATCCATAAAGTGGTTAAGCACTAAAATTAATATTAAATTCCATTAATTAATACATATTAATTTCCATTAATTAGTACATTAATATTTCAAACGTCATACATTCAAATTAATTGATTAATTTTATTCCTCATAATATAAATAAAAAATCTAACATATATTAGATAAAATTAAACTATTATTTCAAGTAACCAAATTATTGGTGTTCATTTATGAAAATTTGAGAGGATTCTTTCTCGGCAGCAACGATGACTTGTAGCGGTTGATGCCCCTAAAGTAATGGTGGTTCAACTAGTTCCATGACGGGGGTACGTGCAGAAGACACTTTGACGCTCAAGTCAGTGCCTTGGTTTGGTAGAGAATCTCAGAAACTCGGTAGAACTCAAGTATGAAATGCTAATAATGAATAGTGTGTTACATAAATGAACAATATAACCTGTATTTATAGGTCAGAAGCTCATGTGATTGTCTATGCAACTGTGAAGATGAGCCTTTAAGTTAGGCCTACAAGTGATCGTGCAACCATTGACTGCCCTGCTTTAATTTGTTATCTCTCGGTCTATTTGGTAATCGATCTGAAGCTCATTGGGTGGGAGGTACGCTCGGGGCCATTTAGTCTGGTCTTATAGCGAATGCTTTGCCGCGCCTTTTGGTCGGATGGCTTTGTAGCTGACCGCAACACTTGGTACTAACATAGGTAGTGTTTGGTGATAGAACGGAGCATGACAGAACAAAACAAAACAGACATAACTGGATGAAACAAGACAAAAATGTTATGAGTGTTGTGTTTTGTAACTCTAAGTCATCTGAATAGAACCATAATTGTAATTACATATATAACCATGCATGTTTAATATTTAATTGAGTAAAAAAATGAACTCAATTGAATATTATATATAGAGCTTGTTTGTCATTGCTTATTTCGTGATATAATCCCTTATATATATTTTAAGTTGTTTGTGTATGTTTTTAAAAAATAGAAATTTGATTATTTATTTAAGCTATTTATAGTACTTATGAAAAAAAATTGATTTCATTTAAGTGATCTTTCAAAAAGCAAAAATTTATTCATGTTTCTCAATAAATACAATAGGTGATTTTCACTTTAAGAAGCGATTTTAAACTTTTTGGATACAAAATTATAAAAGTGCTTTTTAATATATAAGTGATTTTAAACCGTTTGTCATTGCTTATTTTATGATTTTAAACTGTTTGGATACAAAACTATAAAAGTGATATTTAAACTATTTGGATACAAAACTTTAAAAATGATTTTAAATTGTTTGTATACAAACTATAAAAGTGTTTTTCATATACAATTGATTTTAAACTAATTGTCATTGCTTATTTTGTGATTTTAAGATGTTTGGATAGAAAAATATATAGTGCTTTTTAAACTGTTTGGATACAAAACAAAAAAATTGTTTTTTAAACTTTACGGATACAAAATTATAATAGTGATTTTTTATATAGAAGTGATTTTAAACTATTGGCCCGTTTGTCATTGCTTAAAAATGATTTTACTTTTGAAAAATAATTGATTTTATTTTAAGTGACTTTTTGAAAAGCATAAATGCATTTTTGTGGATACAATAGTCAGATTAAAAAAAATGAATCTTTCTATTATTATATAATTAAAAGATTTCAAATATAAACTATGGACATTGTTGACCGTGTGAAAGTTTGAATAGAGTGTTATATTTTGTTCCCTTTCGTTCCACCATTTTCAACAAAACCAAAAGTGTCCCGTTCCTAGTGCCTTATGTCATGTTATATTCCATCTTAAAAACATGATAAAACCGAACGAAACTCTATATCCTGTTCTATTCTGTTCACACCTGTCTACCAAACATTATCATAGTTTTAGTCATTCAGGGTCTATAGATTTCTCTAGTGTTTTGTCTCAATCCCACAACATTCCACGGGCCATGCACGCCTTCAAAAAGCATCCAACAACGATAACAATAATACCAATTTATTTATATCTACGAACATATATATACAAATACAATAAGGGCTTGTTTAACATGTCATATTAGACATGCAGTATTGACTTATACAATACATTATAAATTTATCTATTATTTGGTGTTAACATTGTATTGTATAAACTTATCAATCAATTAACTCTTATAAATTAAAATTATGAAATATTTAATCTCGATATAGATGATGGATAAGGCCTGATAAGATTGTGAAATATAAGTTACTTGAAATTATTTAATCCACTGCCACAACCACAACTGCACCACCACCACCCTCCACCACTACCACTACGTTGCTACCACCATTGCCATCGCCACCACTGCTGCCACTACCACCAACTTCACCGCTACCATCACCACCACCATTACTACACCGTTGCCGCCACTACCACAACCAACTCCCCTACCACCCTCGCCACCACCTCCACCATCACCACTGCCATTACCACCACCACCACCCACCACTGTCGCTGCCACCACTACCGCCACAACCACCATCCTTCTCCACCTCCATCGTCGTTGTCGCCACCACCGCCCTTTGCCATCACCATTGCTGCCACCATTGCCCTACAACACTACCACCACAAACACCCGACACCGCCACTACCACCACAACAACAAACTCCACCACACTCTTACAATCACCTCCACCACCACCACCACTCTCCACCACCACCACCCTCCACTAAACATATGATCGTATCAATTTAAACGATATAATATTTATACAATGTATGATTAAATTTTGTATAGTATTACATATTTATTAAACATTATTCGATAAGACCTAATTCTATCAAATCTAATACCATCGTGTTTTGTACTATACAACATAACAAACAAATTCTAAGATAAATTTGATGGAAGCAAAATCTTTAAAGGGAACAACCACGTCTTGAAGAAAGTTAGAACAAGGATCACCCATTGGGATTTGCAGTTATAACTGTGTTTTGCCCTTGGGCCTGGCCCAAATAAAAACACCATTGAATAAAAAACACTTTTCTAATAAAAATGACTATTTGAATGAAAAGAACTGAAAGGACGAGAAATAGAAAAGTCCAGTAGTTTCTGGTTATTCACCGAGAAACGTCGAGAAACATTCAGATGCATCGTCTCTGCCAACAAATACATGCTCCTTTCCTTCACTCTCTCACCGCTTCAATCACTTTCACGCAAAAAATCTTCATTCTCACACCGCCAATACAAACTCTACACGCAATTGTATATACACTTCTTCTTCACCATCTTCATCTGTTCCAGTTTTTCATTCGACCGAAGAATCGCTCTCTCGTTTGCTTTCCAGGTGTTATTTCCTTTCCCATTCTCAAATTCCCGCTAAGAAGACCTTTCGTCTTTCGCAAATAAAGGTACGCCAAACTCTATGCTATGTTGTTCATATTTCCAACACTTGCTCTGTTTTGGTAGATTTTTGGTTCAAGATTAGACAAAACTTGTGGCAGTGTTTTGTTCCAATGCAGGATTTATAGCGTGTAATCTTTATTTCTGTGAAACTTTATAGATTGTTAGTACTTAGTACAATGCATTAGGTTAGTGGTTTAAATTGGTAGTGTGAAAACAGAACCTTGACACAGTTTTGGTGCAAATAGAAACAAACAATGGCTTTTAACTAGATGGGGTTCTAAGATTTCTTGGTGTTTCAGTCGAATCTTGATTTAATAGTACTGGGTTGTGTTTATTGTTTCAGAATTTGACGATTCTCTGATAAAGTTGGCATTTTTATTTTCGTGCAGTTTTGAAAATGAATCCTGACAAGTTCACCCACAAGACCAATGAGACTCTTGCCGGGGCGCATGAACTGGCAATGAGTTCTGGACACGCGCAGTTCACTCCCCTGCACCTAGCGTGCACCCTTATTTCTGACCCTAGTGGCATTTTCTTCCAAGCAATTTCCAATTCCAGTGGCGAAGAATCTGCGCGTGCAGTGGAGAGGGTTTTGAACCAGGCTTTGAAGAAGTTACCCTCTCAATCCCCTCCCCCCGACGAGATCCCGGCGAGCACGACGCTTATCAAGGCCATTCGGAGAGCACAGGCTGCACAGAAGTCACGGGGTGACACCCATTTAGCAGTGGATCAGTTGATTCTGGGCATTCTTGAGGATTCCCAAATTGGAGACTTGCTGAAGGAAGCTGGTGTGGCTGCTGCTAAGGTTAGATCAGAGGTTGAAAAGCTTCGTGGGAAGGTAGGGAAGAAGGTTGAGAGTGCATCTGGTGACACAACTTTTCAGGCCTTGAAAACTTATGGGCGAGACCTTGTTGAACAAGCAGGGAAGCTTGATCCAGTCATTGGGCGTGATGAGGAGATAAGAAGGGTTGTGAGGATTTTGTCAAGGAGGACTAAGAATAACCCGGTTCTGATAGGAGAACCTGGTGTTGGTAAAACTGCTGTGGTGGAAGGCTTGGCACAGAGGATTGTTAGAGGGGATGTTCCTAGCAATCTTTCTGATGTTAGGCTTATTGCATTGGACATGGGTGCATTGGTTGCTGGTGCTAAGTATAGAGGAGAATTTGAGGAGAGGTTGAAGGCAGTTTTGAAAGAAGTGGAGGAGGCTGAGGGGAAGGTTATTCTCTTCATTGATGAAATTCATTTGGTTCTTGGTGCTGGTAGAACTGAAGGATCAATGGATGCTGCCAACCTTTTTAAACCTATGCTTGCTCGCGGCCAGCTTAAGTGCATTGGTGCCACAACACTTGAGGAGTACAGGAAATATGTTGAGAAGGATGCTGCATTTGAAAGGAGGTTCCAACAGGTTTATGTGGCTGAACCTAGTGTGCCTGACACCATTAGCATCCTTCGTGGGCTAAAAGAGCGATACGAAGGTCATCATGGTGTTCGGATTCTGGACCGTGCTCTTGTTGTGGCAGCTCAATTGTCTAGTCGGTACATTACTGGTATGCATTGCATTCTATGCTCTTAGATGTGCTTTTCTTTTCCACTTTTTGCTTTATAGAAACTTCATGGTTTAGTTGATTGTTCTGCTAATGTATTGAACTTGTGTTTTCTTTGTTCAGGGCGTCATCTTCCTGACAAGGCAATTGATTTAGTTGATGAGGCTTGTGCAAATGTGAGAGTTCAACTTGATAGTCAGCCTGAGGAAATTGATAACCTTGAAAGAAAGAGAATGCAGCTAGAGGTGGAACTTCATGCTCTGGAGAAAGAGAAGGACAAAGCTAGTAAAGCTCGCCTTGTAGATGTAAGTATTAGTTTGTCATGTTGAGTTCTTCTATTAGTGTTTTTTTCACCCATTTATTTATTTATTTCACTGATATCAATGGTTCTAAATTCTGTTGTCGTTTGCAGGTGAGGAAAGAACTTGATGACTTGAGAGACAAGCTTCAACCTTTAATGATGAAGTACAGAAAAGAGAAGGAGAGGGTTGATGAAATTCGAAGGCTCAAGCAGAAACGTGAAGAGCTTCTCTTTGCTGCACAAGAGGCTGAAAGACGATATGATCTAGCCAGAGCTGCTGACCTACGATATGGGGCGATTCAAGAGGTGGAATCTGCAATACAGCAGCTTGAAGGGAGCACTGATCAGGAGAACTTAATGTTGACAGAAACTGTTGGTCCAGATCAAATAGCTGAGGTTGTGAGTCGCTGGACCGGTATTCCAGTGACTAGGCTTGGCCAAAATGAGAAAGAAAGGTTGATTGGACTTGGTGATAGATTGCACCATAGAGTTGTGGGGCAAGACCAGGCTGTTAATGCTGTTGCTGAGGCTGTATTGAGATCAAGAGCAGGTTTAGGGAGACCGCAACAACCAACTGGTTCATTTGTATTTCTGGGTCCAACTGGTGTTGGTAAGACTGAACTTGCAAAGGCTCTCGCTGAGCAACTCTTTGATGATGAAAACCAGTTGGTGAGAATTGACATGTCGGAATATATGGAGCAGCACTCTGTCTCAAGATTGATTGGTGCACCACCAGGGTAAGTAGATATGTGGTTAATTTTGTGCTAACTCTTATTGATTTTGGGTATATGAACAATATCTAACTCCCTTTATTGAATTTTCAGGTATGTTGGACATGAGGAAGGTGGTCAACTAACTGAAGCAGTGAGACGTAGGCCTTACAGTGTGGTGCTTTTTGATGAAGTGGAAAAGGCACATACATCTGTGTTCAATACACTTCTACAAGTTTTGGATGATGGAAGGTTAACTGATGGACAAGGCCGTACTGTGGATTTCAGAAACACTGTCATTATCATGACTTCAAACCTCGGAGCAGAGCACCTCCTCAGTGGACTCTCAGGAAAATGTTCCATGAAAGTTGCTCGTGATCGAGTAATGCAGGAGGTATGTTTGATAGGCTACATAATATATCAAGATAACTGCTTCCATGGTACCTATTGTTAGAGCTTACACTGATGCATTTTTTTATTTTTATAATTATTTAACAGGTTAGAAAGCATTTTAGGCCAGAATTGTTGAATCGGCTTGATGAGATTGTAGTGTTTGATCCTCTTTCACATGAGCAACTGAGGAAAGTTGCAAGGTTACAAATGAAGGAGGTTGCTAGTAGACTTGCTGAGAAAGGAATAGCCTTGGCAGTAACAGATGCAGCATTGGATTATATACTTGCTGAGAGCTATGATCCTGTAAGTGTCATTGCAACATCTCAATAGCTATGTCACATTATGAAATGTCATTAGACAGTAACTAACAATTTTTTGTTGGTTGCAGGTTTATGGTGCTAGACCAATTAGGAGGTGGCTTGAGAGGAAAGTGGTGACAGAGCTCTCCAGAATGCTTGTAAGGGAAGAAATTGATGAGAATTCAACAGTGTACATTGATGCTGGCCCCAAGGGTACTGAGTTGGCCTACCGTGTAGAGAAGAATGGAGGGCTGGTTAATGCTGCAACTGGGCAGAAGTCTGATATCTTGATACAGATACCTAATGGACCAAAAAGTACTGATGCTGCTCAAGCAGTGAAGAAGATGAAGATTGAGGAAATTGATGAAGATGAAATGGAAGAGTGAATTTTGTGATAACTGTAATTACTAGTAAGGTTTGATGGATGGAGTGGTGGCTCTTGAATATTCGCTCCATCTAGGCTTGTTTTTTGTCTGTTTTTCTGATGGTTGTGATGGAAGAATGAGAATCTTTTGTAAGAACTGTTTTTTCTATAAGAAATAAATTTTGTTGCTGTATAAAGTAATGAGCATTTCTTCGTGTGTGTGTGGTTATTTTGTTTCAGTCAGGCTGGTCTTTGATAAGTAATGTTCATTGTTGTTATGTTACTAAGTCAAAAGCTCTAGTGTGTCCTTATCAGTTATCATGAAGTCTCAGGGTTCATCACTTCATTGTTATGTAACAGGGAACAGGTTTCTCCCTGTTTATTCCCACTTTTCAGTCAAATATCTCCTTGTGTGTCTCACTGTCTCTGATATGGTACTTTTTTCTGTTTAGAGGTGCAATGTAACACTGATAGTTCGTTCTTTATGGGGGAAGATCTTCAGAAGTCAGAACAACTTCGTTATTCAGAAGTCAGAACAACTTTGTCTTGGGGTCTGACAATTTAAGTATCTCCAAAAGTCATGACAACTTTGTCATGTGGTCCAACAACTTAAGTCAAGCGAGAGATATATATATTCAAATGGAATGGAAGAAAAATGAGAAAATTTCAAAGAATAAATTATGTAAAAAATATTGAGACAAATAAGTAAAATCGATGTGAAAAAGTGAGTAAATAGTATAGTGACTGACTGCTACATCAGCTGTTATGTGAGCTGCTATGTTAGCAGACAAATAGATGGTATTGTTGACTTAGATTTTCTTCTCATAGGAGTGTGTGTAGAGACCAGAGATAGATACAGTGAATGGGGGGCTAAAATCAAAGAAGTAATTCCTTAGTCTTTTGTGTCTATTCACCGAAATTCTTCGTTGTGCACCTAGACATTGAATAGGCATATTTCAATCACCAAAACTTACATATAGAAAAAAAACCTTTCAATGTGATTAGATAGTGTTAAATAAAACAGTGTGTTTGTCTCAATTTTTATATTAGTTAAAATATCATATCAATTTATCACGTGTGATAAGAGAATTTGACATATTTGACATATTTAACATGAGAAAACATAATAAACTTTAGAATAATGTTTATTCACATGTTAGTTTATCTCTACCAGGTGAGATAATGGAGAAATAAGAGAGAGATAAGAGATATGGTAGATGATGTGATAAAAATAGAAAAAGAAGATATAAAGAAAAATGCGTGAGAATAAATTGGACAATCGAGTGTGAATAGAACAATACTTTAAATTCATTTCATGACAATATCCTAATTTAAATCGGTGTTGTTTGTTTGATTTACGTTATCCACAACCACATTAAAGCTTAATCTTTAGTTTATATTTGTTTAATCCAGGTATGGGATGCCTATTTGGGTACAAAAGTGCGTTTTTAATTGCTTGATGCTTGCGCAAGATAAAACTCTACTTGGAATTTTAAAGAAAAATGTTCATTGCTAAACATAAAATTTGGAGAAAGTCTTCGGAATCTAAAAGTTGTGATCACAAAGAAGCTAGACATGATATATGCATTTTAGTAAAGCAGGTGTTGGAAATAAGATGAAAGCAAAAGTTTAATGATATTACGTCACAAATTCCATAGTTTAAGTACCTGGTATTTATTACATAATATTTAAAAAAACTGATAAAAATGTTACACAAACAATTGATGCAGGGGGTTAAAGTTGAGAAAAATATTATGAGTTATTTGTGATATAGCAAACTCAAAGGAAAATTTTACTGAACTAAAAAAAGACCAACTATCCTTTAGGTGAGCTCTTGTTTATGTTGAGTGAAAAAAAAGAAGACTAAGTCAAAATCTATTAGAATTAGGGTTTAACAGATATCCGTTTTTTATATATACAGGCGGTAATTTTCCTTTTGTACGGATGAAGGCAAAACCTTAAACCTATATTTTCTAAAACTTGGGTATTATGCATAAGTAACTCGAGTGTACATAAATTGTTGCAAATAAGACACGACTTATTGGACAAGTAAAACTCGTGAATATTACTTGCTATGCGAATGTTGGGTAAGGAGGTCATTAGCTTGATGAAAAGACCGTTAGGTATAAATTGGTTGTATAGTAGTCGCTTATTGGGTTCCTCATTCATTTAGACCAACAAAGATCTTACAAAGAAGGATCCCCTAGTTGAGAATGAGTTTCCATGCAAAATTTGGGAGAGTACACTGGCCCTGGAGCTTGAAGGAATAGTGTGTCTTTAGGAGTGAACCTTTAAGATGGATGCATGATCTCACTAAGAAAGACTACACTGATTGTATGAAAAGATATATTGAGACGTTGTCTGTTAAGGAGAAATCGTGGAAAATCAATTAAGATGATAAGAAGAAGCACAAAGAATGTCTTTGGAAATACATGTGAGAAGACTTGGAAATTTGGCCTTTAGTCATGTGAAAATCATGAGAAGATGAAGGTAAAAGAAATTTGGAAGACATTATTGAAAATGATAACATTATTAACAATATCTCTTAAAATTATTTTTTTATCGAGTTTAATGACGCATATTCATATAGCCGGTTTCACTGATTGAGATATAACTTTTATTATTGTCCTTGTATTCATACAGTACAGTGTATAAAATAAAAAATTAAAACAAAAAATAGTGATTGAGAAAATTAAATTACACGTAAATTTCACCTCACTAGAGAGAGTCTATAGGAATAGTTAAGAGATACATATAGGAGATGCTCGCTCTGAATCACTAAAACAGGTGATAATGTGAACACTTGAAAGCAAAAAAGGAAGGAAAGATCATGACCACGAAGAGAGCTTAACCTTCAAGGTTCCAGCTTGACACTTATTACCTGTGTAGAACTAGAAACACGTTTTAAAAGTTGTCATAGTTCTGCTTTCACACTTCACTCAAGCTAAACTTCTCATTTAAATCACTCATTTTCAACAAAACCGGCCAAACAAGTCTTCTGATGGACATGACTCACATGAGCCACCACAGCAGGCTGTCGGAAAAACAGGAGGAGGAGAAGCCGTTGTTTGCGGCAGTGGGGGCAAAAAGGAGTGCAGGGAAAGAATAAAAAGAAAAAAATTGAAGACAATAAAACTCTTACTTAAATGATATAGATCTCTCACTAAGAAAAGAAGAAAAAAGTGAAGAACATTCCTAAAAAAAAAAGTAGAGAACCCATTCAAGTGGTGGAAACCCTCTTGAAGGGGGTGGAAACCTTTCTTGGGGGGAGGGACCAGCTGGTTAATTTTTGCTCTGGTTTTTCAGATTAATTTTCATAGTAATAATAACTAATATTTCATTCTCACTCCACTTACTTTTTATCTCATTTTCATTCATTTTTCTTTGCATCTTTGTGCATTTTCTGCCACACTACCTAACAAATGTTTCTCTATACGAATCGTGCAAGGATCAAACCCTGGAGTAAGTAACCGCTTAAACACTCCAAATATTTAGCAGTTGCGACAGGTTGTTGGTCATTTTTTCACTATTCTAATCCAATCTCACTAGTGTGAACTAAATATTAATTTCCTTGCTGTCGAAACCCACCACTTGGCAATTTTTATTTTATTTTATTTTTTGTCAACAATCAACTTGCACTTTTTGTTTTGAAGCAATGTTTATAAATCATGGTAATGTTTAAGAGTTCTTGCAATCTTGCATCGAAGCTCAAAACATGTCTCCCTGGGTTTTAGTCGCCATTGGCACCGCAATTGTGGCAGCGATCCTCATTTCCCGGCGGCTAACTCAGCCCTCCTTACCTCTCCCACCGGGGCCAAGCCCATGGCCCATAGTAGGAAACTTGCCTCACATGGGCCCTGCACCGCACCAGGCCTTGGCAGCCTTGGCCCGCAAACACGGGCCGCTCATGCACCTTCGGTTGGGCTTCGTTCACGTGGTGGTGGCTTCTTCCGCCTCCGTGGCGGAGCAGTTCTTGAAGGTTCACGACGCCAATTTCTCCAACCGCCCCAAGGAGGCCGCCGGCAAGGACGTTTCCTATAACTACCAGGACCTTGTGTTCGCTCCTTACGGCCCGCGGTGGCGGTTGCTCCGGAAATTATGCTCCCTTCACATGTTCTCTACTAAGGCATTGGATGATTCTATACATGTGCGACACGTAAGTAACCTCGTTTATACTTCAAAATCAATCAATTTAATTAATTTGTTTCTCTTCATAACATGCATGATTATATAAATCCTAGGTGTTTAGAAACTAACATGAAGTTCAAGACTCTCTCACATTAAACTAATAACACATGCTAAGATTGGACTTTAAATTAAATTAGTTTTTTATGGTAAAGCTACTTTTCCTTTTCATCTTTTAGCACGCATCCCTCGAGATTAAATAATTTTTAATCATGCACGTAGTGATTGTCAAATTTGATTTAGGGTAGAAGGAAAGAAGAGAGGAGGTGAATAAAGAGAAAATGTGAGAAAGAGACTATATTTTTTATATTGTTTGATAATGATACGATAGAAGGAGAAGAGGATGAATAAAGTGTATTATTTTGCATCTTGTTTGTTTGGTTTAATAGAAATTTAGAAAAGAAAAATTGAATATATGTAAAATAACATTTTTACCATAATGATATAAATATATTTAAATAAGTATGATAATAATAGACAAATAAAATTAAAAAGTGTATGAAAATAACACTCTTCCTCACGACTCCAAAATACTAAGGGGCCCACCACTCCCTCCCTCCCTCGGCCTCTCCCTTCAAAATAAGGATTGCCATATTTTCTATTCTCAATCTCTCTATCTTCCCTCTTTCTCTCTTCGCAAACCATCATACCAAACATAGTGTTAGTGTTCTCACATCACACAATTAAAACTTTTCTTACCAAGATGAAAAATAAATTCATTTGCTTTTCTTAACAGTCTCATCTCATTTTCAAATAATATCATGCGATCCTTATTGACAAAAATGCACACATATGTAGGAAGAGGTAGCAAGATTGGCACAGAAGTTAGCAACATCAGGGTCTAAAGCAATAAACTTAGGACAAATGCTGAATGTATGCATGACCAATGCATTAGCAAGAATAATAATAGGACGACGAGTGTTCAATGATGGCAAAAGTGGTAGTGATCCTAGGGCAGATGAGTTTAAGTCGATGGTGCTTGAATTTATGGTACTGGCTGGAGTTTTCAATATCAGTGACTTTATTCCTGCCTTGGAGTGGCTGGACCTTCAAGGAGTGCAAGCCAAGATGAAGAGATTACACAAGAGGTTTGATGCATTTTTTACCACCGTTATCGAGGAGCAAAAGGTTTCAAAGAATGAGAAGCATCAAGACATGTTGAGTATGTTGTTGTCACTAAAACAGGCCCCAGAGGATGGAGACAAACTTAGTGATACTGAGATCAAAGCATTACTTACGGTACGTACTTATGAGATGATGTTAAATATGTTACACTAACTATATTTCGGTTCCTCTATTTTAACACACAGCGGAGCAACATTCAATGAACATATGCGGAACAACATTTTGGGTTTTAATTCTCAAAAATTAATTTTGTCACTTCACCAATACTTTTTGACCGTCAGAACCTGCATATGTCTATTGAATGTCAACACTGTGTGTAGGGTTTTAAAAATCATTTTCCATGTAATTTTGCACACTTGGAGTATCTTTTATTAAGAGGATGCGAAAAAAGGGATTTAACCCAAAATTTATCCTAGGTAACATCACCCTATCTTAGGTGGCCCAATAATATATTTTGACATGTGTTTGAAAAATTCTAGCTCACGAGACATGTTAAAATATTTCTTAAGTGCACACATTGATCAACTCTTTCAGAACATGTTCACTGCTGGGACAGACACATCATCAAGCACAACAGAATGGGCAATTGCTGAATTAATCAAGAATCCAAGAATCATGGTTCAAGTCCAACAAGAATTAGACAATGTTGTGGGCAAGGAGAGGCATGTGACTGAACAAGACATGTCCAACCTTCCTTACTTAGAGGCCGTGGTAAAGGAAACATTTCGTCTCCATCCATCAACCCCTCTTTCCCTCCCACGACTAGCAACAAAGAGTTGTGAGATCTTCAACTACCACATTCCCAAAGGTGCAACTCTCTTGGTCAATGTTTGGGCCATAGCACGTGACCCAAAGGATTGGCCCAGCCCATTGGAGTTCAGGCCCGAAAGGTTCCTCTCTGGTGGTGAGAAGGCCGGTGTTGATGTTAAGGGCAATGACTTTGAGGTGATACCCTTTGGTGCGGGACGAAGAATATGTGTTGGTATGAGTCTTGGCATAAGGATGGTTCAATTGATTGTTGCAACCTTGGCCCATGCATTTGATTGGGAGTTGGAGAGTGGGTTGAATCTTGAAAAGCTAAACATGGATGAAGCATTTGGGATCACATTGCAAAGAGCAGTGCCTCTTTCTGTCTACCCTCGCCCTAGGCTTTCATTACATGTGTACTCATTGTCATCATCATCATCAAGCTGATTAGGATTTTGGCTTCTTGTTGCTTAAAGCATGTCCTCTTAATAAATTTAAGTTTGTACATATGTGGATATGTTTTAGTTATGTATGAAGTTGAGAATATTTATGTACGATAATTACAATGTTCATATGCTTCATTAATTGATGAGCGTTTGTCACATAGTGTCTAATTTCATGAAATCAAAAGAGTTATAAGCTATTTGATATGAGGATGAATATGTTGCTTACCTCAATTTATATGCTACTTTATCGACATGAAATCCCTTATATAAGTTGGTTCAAATGGCATAATACATGACAAGTGAAACTTGTTGTGTCCCCTGTGACAATCTCAATATCCTTTTTCCACACACTATATATATATATATATATAATTCGAAAATATTGTAAAAAATGTTTTTTTTTCTCAAAAATATTAATGTTGTACGATCAAGTGAGCATTTAGTGGATTAAAATGCACATACATAAGATTGTAAAGATTGCATGCATAATATAACACATAGATAGTTTAATGCCACATAAGGTCGACGACATGAAAAGAAAATTAAATAGGTTCATACAACCCCAAAAATGCTCCCACTACACATGTGTAAAGATAGTGAAGCACATAATCAAAAGAAAGGAGTTGAAAGCTGGTAAGTTAAACACATAACAACAACTTAAGCAAATAAGTCAACACATCCTAATTGATGTCCTCGTTCTCCTCCCCCTCTTCCTCAAACTCAGGATAGCCTCCTCCTATTCATCATTATCTCCCTAGGGTTGGAATGTTAGGTCGGGATAGGCTTGGCTGTAAGCACCTCATGTACTCTCATGCAATCTCATAGGAGTTGGAGGCTTGACCCTATTCCTGGATGTCATTCGGAACCTAAATCCTTTCCTTTTAGAAGTAGGAGAAGGATCCTCTTAAATGATTTGAATTAACAGAGGGGTATGAGGTTCGTCGAGACGACGCACAAAAGCATGCAGTAGAATATAAAATGAAATTTAAGGGGAGATGGGACAACCCCTCCAAGAGTATCCTTTCATGAAGGTCTAAACCAAGTTAATAATATTCATACAAACACACACATATAGTTTTATGTCTAAGACAACGTCCCAATAATTCGAGAACAAAAGGCCTACATGAATTGTATAGACAATCAAGCTCAACATACCTATCAGAGACTAAAACATCCACAAAAAGAGAAGTGAGATACCAACAATTAAAACATAATATACAAATATGAAGACCAAGAATAAACATACAAGTATCTCAATCAAATCATCACATCGCACGCAAAAGTTCATAATTAACATATAAGTATCATGTCATGAACTTATGCAAAATGTTCACCTCAAATCAATTAGTTTAGGACATTCATTTAATAAAAGATACAATATAATTCACTATGTATCTTAAATAAATCAAGACTAAACCAATGGTTTACACCACATCAAAAATCATCTCAGATGCTCTGCACGAATGAACCGACATTCTTCAAGAAGTCTTCGGAAACGATCTATCGGGAAATTGTCAATCATCTCTTTACCGACATATTGGGGATTTAAATTTGGCATGTCTTAAACTAAAAATAGAAGTAAAGGCATGTTGAAATCTAAATTCTATCACATGTCTAGTGAGATTGCATAGGTATCCCTAAATAGAACATACAAGCTTAAGGTTTCTACTAGTCGAAATCAGGGTTGCAGCAAGACGACGCTTTTAAGTTAAAAATAGAGGAGTGCCACCAATATTGATTTAATAGGATATATGGGAAAAACAAAAGAAAAACCAATTTGGATTCGGGAGTTTATTATGCGTAGGAAAAATATTAACACCATACAAAATCCGTTTATAGAAATGGTTACCTCTAATTAATTGTGGAAAATGTATTAACTTTGAAAATATTTTTTACCCCAAAATTTTTTTATTATTAGATTTTTTAAAAATTAATTAGTTAAAAAGTGATCATTTACAAATTTGGCTTGACAAGTTTTAAGCTCGCTCCTACGCATCTCTAGGTGTAGTAGAGAACTTAAAGCCACGTAGTTCTGGTAGAAATATTGAATGTATTTTATTGATTTTTAGATATTTTTATCTTTAAAATTTATGCATATATTTTGGTTTTTCTATAACATTTTCTTTTTTAGCTTTTTATCTTATTCCTAAAAAAGAAATAAAAAGAAAGTGTTGTATGCGGCCCAGCTCCCCTGATGCTCTTCAGACAGACAAAAATGAAAAGGTTAAGCGAAACAAAAATAAAATGGCCCAAAGGGCCCAAATGTAAAACCTAATCCATTTTTCTTAAAAAAAACTAATAAAACCCCTCCCCCAAAGATGAAGAAAACGGTATCCGAAGACAACTCTTATCACTACTGACAATCTGAAAAATACAACTGATTTAATTAACATGTTTTTTTTAATATAATATATTTTAAAATATTAAAAATTGCTATAAAATCAAGTAATTGATTGTAAATATTTAATGCATTTTAAGTTTCGATACATGATAATTATTTATTAGAATAGTCATTACATAATTCAATAGTTAAAGTGTAAAAATTATATATATTCTACACAAATGAAACTAACAAATCCCCTCCAACAATAAAATCAGCTCCCGAACTAAACTGGTCAAATCGATCCAAAAAACTGATAACCGAAAAAATCGAAAAACTAAAAAAACCGATGTTCAATTACTGGATCGGTTTGGTTTTCAGTTCCACTGTCCAAAATCGAACCGAACCAAAAGGAGATTACATGCTTATTTTTTATATATATCAAATTACATATTTAGCCACACTTTTATTAGTTTTCCTCTTCTGCCCCTTTTACAATCTGAAAAACACATGTGCTTCATGGAGTATTGGAGATTGAAGATTAACAGTGAACGAAAGTCAATTAGGAGCTGCAGCTGATTTAGTTTTAATTTTTGTTTGTGATGAAGGATTAAACTAATGAAGGATTAAACTGATTTGGTTCTCCATTTATGTTTTTATATTTGTTAGGAGACTTTTGATAATTGTATTGACTTGTTTATTCTAAAATCCAAACAACATGGTGAATATTTTAAAGTATTGCCTATTGCATAGTTTAATTTTATATTTTCATTTTTACGGTTGAAAAACCGAAATCCAATCCAAACCGATAAAAATTGGATTGGTTTGGATCTAAGAAATAAAAACAACCGATTGGATGACGAAGGGATAAAACTGAAGGGATTGAATCGGATGAATTTTTCCTTCAAAACCGAACCAAACCGGACCGCGAACACCCCTACCTCCGGGGATAGGAGTTTTAAGTCTAGTGATTTAAGTAGGAAATGTTCTTTTTTTTATAAAAAAAATTGATTTAAGTAGGAAATGTTCTTTTTTTTATAAAAAAAATTGAAGTTCATCAAGTAGGCTTTTAAGGTGGACCACCTTCATCGGTGGTGGTAGGTTTGAACTGAAGCATGTTACTTATAGCCCAATGGTACTTAATTTTTAGCGGGGGATGGGTAGCTTACATGAGTAAGTTAGTGGTAATTATAGGTGAAGGGTTATGGATTAATTTCGGACCAGAGATAAGTTGTACTAATTCACTAACAACTTACATTTACCTATAAAAAAAACCTTAATTTTGAGCTATACATTTTTGGCAAAAAATTATAGTTACTATTTTTATAATAAAAATTGATAACAAAAATATCATGACCAACCAAACTACCAACCAACACAAAAACTAAAAAATAAGAGAGTGGCCACGTCGCAGGTTCAAATGAAAGTATCTGCATTGTTGTCCTGGTAGTTGTGTTAGAAACAATGGCCACGTCGCAGGTTCAAATGCTGATAGAAGGAGGAAGATTTAGAAAAGAAAAGAAAAAGAAAACAATGAAAGTGACCACACTTTTGTAACTTGTTACTTGTTAGTAGTTTTTGTCTGGGACGATTTGTCAATCGCCATGCCAGGTGAAGCTGTTTTTGACGTTACACAACTTAATTTTATTAAAAATTTATTTATTTCACTTTTATATTTCCCATATAATAAAAGTTTTAATAATAATTATCAAATCAGATAATTATCAATCTCATTATGAATTTGACTTGTTGTGTGATGAAAATAATTCTAACATATCTATGAAATTTACAATAACAAACAACAATAACAATTATAATCTTTTGTTAATCATTTAAATGTCTTATAACAATTTTTATTTTGTTCCATTACATAATCCAATACTTTGTCATATTTTACATTTAAACTCTACGCTTTTAAACATATTTATTGATTTTCAAAATTCATTTCTTAAGAGCAGAGACAGTTTCTTCTGCTCGCTTATTCGATCCTCACTTGCTGCACCCTCGACAACAGTTTTATTTTAAGGTCCTCCATGACTCTGTAATAAACCTAGGTACTCTTTCTCTCAATATTTTTCACAAGATCTAAGCTATTAGTAACAAAATAGTAAAATAGGGATTAATTCTATCATGTTATTTCTTCCTAGTAAAATAAAACACATACAATCTCTTTAGCGAAACAAAGGGCACAAATAAAACTCATACAATCTCAGCATACCAACAAAGTAGAAGGAGGGAGGAATTGTTTGACCACACACAATGGTGGAGGGCATGGTTTTACAATTGAGGTGGTTTGACTTTGTGGGGGAGAGTTTGGTCATGGAGGAGGATCGAGTCATGGGGTTGTTGGTGGAATTGGTGGAGGATATGGGGTGACATATGCGGTATTAATATTTAAGACTTCTAGGCTCATAAGTCAATTTTGTAACACATTTAAATAAATGTAAATGTTATCGGGTGGTATATACCCCCTCCGTTTCTTAATAACTGTTACTTTAAGGTTTTGCACATATATTAATGAATTGTATTAATGTTATTGTTTTTATCAAAGTTACTACCTAATTTTCTAACATACCCTTTATCTTTCTTCTTAATTTAGACTCTTTATTTTCCTATTACCATTTATTAAAGGGTATAATTGGTAAAACATAATTAATACTCTCTTGAACTTTGTAAAGTGACAGTTAATTAGAAATAGAAAATTGATAAAAATAGTGACACTTAATTAGGAACGGAGGGAGTATATAAATATGAAAAACTTTAGGGAGTATGTTTTCTTAGTTACATACTGCTACCATGTTCACATGAGAGAGAATTTTTTATCTCATAGTGTTGGATTTATTAATCAATTGTCTTTTGATTCCAAAATAATATAAATATAAAAAATGAGACAAGCGCAACTGGATATACAAACAAAATATATATAAATTTATTAATCAGTTATTTACATGTATATTAAAAATAAAATGATTCGTTTTCTGCTTACATTATTCATAAACCACATTGTATTGAAAAAAAAGAAAGTAAACGAAACAAATAGTGGTACAAAGAAGTTCTCTCTCTCCATCTCTTTACATATTGTAATGACTAATGAGGTTTTGCTGTTGTAATAGAGACGGTATGATTAGCTCATACAATAATAGAATAATGAATAATAGAAACCTCTCCACCTACCCTTAGGAAAGAGAAGGAAAAAGAAAAGAGAAAATTAAAAGGTAATATTTGTAATGTAATAAAAAAATATGAAAGAAATAAAAAAAATGAAGTATGAACATACAATAATATCACCAAGCAATTCGTGGTTGTTGAGATGCTAAATACTTATTTTTTAAAAATAACATATTGGTAGTACTTAAAATGATCAATAGTGGGTAGTGTTTTAAATATAGAGTTGAAATGCTGGATATGGATAGCAGGCATCAGAAAAAAATGATTTGTGTACTTTAGAATAGGATCAGACCCACCTCATATACCATGAATAAAATAATTATTTTTTACTTTTGGAAACGTGAATCAGGTCCAGACGTGAATTATGTGTGAATTTTTCAAATATGCATTACGTGCAACGGATATTTAATTATGTTTTTGGTGCAGGCCAATAATTAATTATTAAATCAATCTAAATATTTCAACTGTTAGACAATCTAGAATTATCCCGTCAAAAAAAAAATCAGAATTATCATGATGAGTAATGTACTCAAAGAGTAGATATTTTATATACTGTTAACCGCGGAAAAAGAAATTACACTCTCACTAGTACATTAATAGCATCCGTCCACTTGATGTTTTAAATTTTTTCTCGAGGTAAGATGTTTTAATTTATTTACGCTTTATTTTCCTTTTAAATTTATTTCTACCTATATCTTTATTTGAGATTAATGGACATATATGGCTAGTGTAAATAATCCGATCACATTATGAGACAAATTGATTACATTTTTTATACTTTTAATTAAAATTAATTTGATGTACGTGTAAAAAAAAACTTTACATGACACTCCATCAACCATTTTTTCGTATTTTTTTTTATCATATCATACAATTTTTTTTCTTCTCTTTTACTGAGGGTGAAATATTTCGTTTTCTAGGAATATGTCATCATGTTATTTATTTCATTTTTAAAAATGAATATCATCGTATCTTTTCCCTATATATATCATCCATATTGTTTAGAGGGAGGATTATATAGACTGCACTTGCAATCTTGCATGCACACTCACCACATGTCTCCATGGGTTGTTGTTGCCGTTGCCACCGTTGGGGCAGCGATCCTCATTTACCGGCTTTTGAATCTCATAACCCAGCCCTCCTTGCCTCTCCCACCCGGGCCGCGGCCATGGCCAATTGTCGGAAACTTCCCTCACATGGGCCCTGCACCACACCATTCCCTCGCGGCCTTGGCCACCAAACACGGCCCTCTCATGCACCTTCGCCTGGGTTTCGTTGACATCGTGGTGGCCGCCTCCGCCTCCGTGGCGGAGCAGTTCTTGAAGGTTCACGACGCCAATTTCTCCAGCCGCCCCCCGAATGCCGGCGCCAAATACATGGCGTATAACTACCAGGACCTTGTCTTTGCACCTTACGGGCCACGGTGGCGGTTGCTCCGGAAAATAACCTCCCTCCACATGTTCTCCACCAAGGCTTTGGATGATTTTAGACACATGAGACAAGTGAGTAACCTCTTATACATCTTCAATTATTTTTAATCTTGCCATACATTATATCTATATTTCTGCTGAATTTATCATTTCTACTTTCAAAATAACTGTGTAGCGCAAATGCAATTAATATTGATAAATTTTTAAAATATATAATTTGTTTTACTATTTTAACCTTTAAAGTATGTATTTTTCTTAATTTATTGTTCTCGTATGAGCATTATATGGAAAATCATTAATTAATTCTCTTTTGAAATTCTAAGTTGAGAGTTATTATGAAACAATTTTTTTTTCTCTCTATGTGGACAGTTAAGGAGTGCTAGTTTCTCATAAACGAAAATGTTTGATGAACATCAGAGATAAATAAGTGATGGATGATATACTCCTTTTGTTCATTTTTATGAGAGCTAAATGAGGGGGGTTGACCGTTCCTTTTTATGAGAACCACATAAAGTTTTGTGCCATATTAATTATTTTTTCACATTTTTACCCATATTTAATTCTGGAAATATGGAATTGCATTAATGATGGAAAGAGATTGAAAAGAAATATATTAAACACAATTTTAAAAATTCAACAACATTTGAGAACAAATTTAATGTAAAAACTATATTACCTAACTTTCTTAAAGGGTGTGTAAAATTGGTTTAATTCTTATAAAAAAAGAACAGAGAAAGTATATAATTTGATGTGGTGCGAAGAAATTAAGAGATAGAAAAATATAAATTGTATGAAAAGTGTCGTTGTTGTTAGCCATTTATGAATCGAGGCTGTTTCAGAAACTTCCGTGACTTTGTATCAAAAATAAAGAAAACTAACGTGACCGTTGGGAAATGAGTTAAAGAGTTTGATGTGTATGCCTTTAATGTAGACGTTAATACCAATACGTTAACACAGGTCAGTACAAGGACGATAAAAACATGCTAAGGTTAGACATGAAATTCAATGAGGTTTTTATGGCAAAGCTCCATTTCCTTTTCATCTTTTAGCATGTAGATGAACATGATGTCACGGGAAGAACATTGGTTTGATCGACAGCCACCTTACACATTTAAACAAATATGGACATAGACGAGAGAGAAATGTGTAATATATAAAAGATGATATGATAAAAAAAATTAGAAAATAAAGAAGAAAATTTTAATAAATGTATATATATCATAACTCGTGTTTCATATTTTACCGCACTAGATGCATGTAGCCCCATATTCAATCATCTATGATCGTAAGGTTAGAATTTTAGTGCTCCAACCCCAAAGAAAATCATTTCATTTTACATACTTGGTCAAATTAGAACTTGAAGCATGTGCTTTTGTGAAAAAGTCACATCATTTGTAAATAATATCAATATCATGTGATAATTAAATATTTTATACTTTTAATGATCAATTTATAGTTGTATCTGGTCGAATTGTTCTTTCAAAACAAAACATATAAAAGGTATATAAAAGTATTATATATATTTCCCTCAACAACTACGTAATGGACTTAATATATATATATATATATATTTTTTCTTAAAAAGTACTAAAAAATAAAGGTCAATGTGATATTTTGTCCTATGTCGACATCAATGGATGGAGTGTTTCGATTAGATTATTTTGGGGACAATTTCTTATAGTAAACAGTTTTCTATAATAGTGGTTTTAAAAAAGTAAACAATAATATTTTATCTTCAACACTAGGGCCCGCCAGACATGGAGTTTGGTAAGAAAAGTAGTTACGTGGGTTTATAAGAACCGGGCCTGCATTAGAAAAAAAGGTTTATTTGCCATACTGTTTTTTTTTTTAAATTATTACTAAAATACTCTTAAATAAAAAATAGTATGTGACCAAAAAAATAAATAATAGTAATTATGTATTTTATTTGCATATTTATATTTACACTTTCGAGATTTTAAGTTTCGGATTCAAAACTACTTTATTTATAGAAGTTGAAATTCCTCACAACTGAAGCACAACAACAATGTCAGGGCAAATTAAATCAATTTAATTGGTATACACTCACATTACAAACTATTTTATAGAACATTCAATTATATCTTAACATTTTACCTTTTCTATTTTTATAAATTTTAATTTAGTTTGATGTGATAAACTAATGTAATATAAACTTATATAAAAAATAGGAGGGCAGTTGATTTCCTAAATGATTTATTGATTTGGAAAATATTCAAATACCAACACATTTGAGATTCAAATACAAGCAGATTCTAACACATGCATCACTACCACTAGATTATGAGCGTTGCTCCGGTCCCCTTCATTATTTAAGTATAAATGATTAAATTGTAAATTATAAAAATTTGTTATAGAGGAAACTATAGAAAATTGAACCTAAAGGGTAAGAGATCTTTCAAAAATTGCCCGAGATTATTATGTTGGAAGTAGAACTTTTTTTATTTATTGCGAGGGACTAAGCGTGAGAAGTAGAATCTTATGGGGGCGTTTGTTAGAAGGTTAGAAAACACGTTCCCGAAAATATGAAAGTTGAGAATGCATGTTCCTGCGTTTGTTATAAGACTGGAAAATTGATGCCGGGTATAAATCATTCCCGGGAATGAAATAACTTCCATAATTCCCTTCATTTGATTCCCATAAAAAAGTGAAAATAACTTCTCACTACTCTCAAATTCTATCACATTTTCTTCTATTTTTGAATTTTTAAATTAAATTAAATTAAAAACATTCTCAGGAATACTAAATACTAACCAAACACATTTATAAGTCTTACCCAGACATAACATTCAGATGCTAATATTTCCGGGAATTCTCATGCCCATAAATATTTTTTGACAACTTGTAACAAACGGTCTTAAGAAGTATCGCGTCTCTTAATTTCCCCACCAATTGCGCTTACATTATCAATGTTTTAGCCTAAATATATTAGCAAATACTAGTAACTATGATTCATTTTAGTCTACATCCTTCAGGCTTGTGTTTGCCGATGTGTTTTTTTTCTATCAACCAAAGAAATAATGTAATATAAAGTATAGACCAAGCTTAAGGGTGCTTGAACCCGTTACAAAACAATCACAACAAATAGTATCATAATAAAGCAAGCACAAGTGGTGTTTGTCGATGTGTTATTTGCAAATGCCTTGGGCATTTTGAACATGTTACTGTGACGTTTTAATTTTGTTTCCATTTCAAGTATAATTCACTTACCCTCCCAGTCATTTTTACCTCCTTTTTATTTTTTACTTTCCTTATATTTTTTCTTCTATTCTAGGTCTGGCATGTTTAACACTTTAACTAAATAGCATTTCAAAAAACACTAACTTTATTTATTTGTGAATTTATTCCGCCCTAATGTGGTGTTGGCTAAAATATAGACCTCCAACGACAATCTCACATACTTTTATCGCTAATTACGTATCCTACTTTCTTTGTATTTTTTTTATTATTATCTGTCTTCTTCCTCCACCTTAAACATGGACCACGGAATGGATGTCAACTTCGTTTCTTTATTAGTTTGTTATCATAGAGCCAAAATATACACATTGTCTGCAAACTTTCTGTACTATATATAGGAAAAGACGTGTACCCTACGATCCTAAAATAAAACCATGACGCTTACTTGTTCTTAAACCACAAACTCCACCTACCTTTGCTGTTCATAAGCCACAAGTTCAAAAGAAGAACTTAGTTCTTATCAACCACACACAAACACAAAGTCCCTTTTGGATTGGATGTGGGCAATAATTCATGTATACTTAAACAGTACAGATACTTTTAGACATTTTTTTTTTCTCTCTATCTCATTCTTCAATTACATCACATCATATATTACATTTATCACTTATCTCGCATCTCTTCCTATTTCTTTCTAGTTGTCTACACCCTTTAGATGTCTACCAATTTTTATTCTTTGGATGCTCCAACTTCGTTCTCCATGCATTAATTGCACTATAGACCTTTCATTTTTTTTTCTCCAAAATATTCCAGCAGCTATGAGACTAATCTTTCAAGGCTCTGAGATCACGTTAAGGGTTAAATATGTTTTTAGTCCCTGTAAAATAAATAAGAGTGAATTGGAATTGGTCATTTTAAAATTTTTTATAGTTTTTAGTCCAAACTTTTATGAAATATATGAAGTCAGTCATTGTCGTTTATTTTATGGTGGTTCAAACCACCACTAACCCATTTTACGACGGTTTTTAACCGTCGTTAATGTGAAAAAACCGTCAGTGACTCATTTTATGGCGGTTTTAACCGTCGCTAATGAAAAAAATCGCCACTAAATAAACGACATAGACTAATTTCACATATTTCACAAATATTATGGACTAAAAAGCCATGAAATTATTTCGGAGGGACTAAAATCAATTTATCCTTATTTTACAAGATTAAAAACATATTTAACCCTAAAATTAAATACTTTTCTATAATAAAAGTTAAAAATGTAAATAGAATAATCTTTTATCTTCAAAACTAGAGAATTGTTTTAGTCCATAAAAAAGTGGGTCTGCTAGGTACCAAACATGAAGTCTAATCACTAATGTGTATATGTGGGTTTATATGAACCGGGTCTGCTTAAAAGGAATGTTATTGGAGAACCCACGAACCGGGTCTGCTTAAAAGGAGTGTTATTGGAGAACCCACCCCTCATCCTCCACCCCTTATCGGAAAAACCAAAATATACAAATTATACCCAACTTTTGATTTTAGGAGTAAGTTTTTTGTACTCTATACTAAGGCTTCGTTTGGCCCAGTTTTTTCTGACTTAAAAGCTACTTTTAAGTAAAAGTTAAAAATAAGAGCTTTTAAAAAGAAGAAAAAGCTATTTGTCAGTTTTCAGTTTTTTATAACTTAAAAAGTTACTTTTAAGTTAAAATTTGTTTGGTAAAACTGTTTTAAAAAAGTTTCATATATGGCGGCGGGGGCGGGGGCGGTGGCGGCGGCGGCGGCGGCGCGGTGGCGTGGGGGGCGGGGGCGGCGGCGTGGTGGCGGTGGTGCGGTGGCGGCGGAGCGGTGGCGGCGGGGCGGTGGTGACGGTGGTGTGGGGGGCGGTGGTGGTGGCTGTGGTGGCGGCAGCGAGGGCAGCGACGGTGGGGTGGTGGTGGTGGTGGTCATAATAATAATAAGTTACTTATAGGTAAAAAGCTCCTCTCTTTAACTTTTTCTATAAAGTTGCTTATTTCTATTTTATGTTATAAAAATAAGTTACTTAAAAGCTATTGAACTTTTTCAACAAATGTGTTTGGCCCTGCTTTAATCTTAAAAGTAACTTAAAAGTCATAAAAAAGCCGGGTCAAACACTACCTATCACGTGTACAATCTCTTTCACAAAAAAATTTGTTTTCTCACACACGTGCATAATAAGAAAGATAACAAAAGAAAGTTTATGAAAATATACGACAAAATTTGAACCACATGCTACACCCCTCAAATAAAACTATGACGATTGGTTGTTCTTAAACCACAAACTCCACCAACCTACGTTGTTAATAAGCCACAACGACAAAAGGACAACGTCGTCCTTGTCTTACACACAAAGCCCTCACCTAATTGGATCCCCAAACTTCGTTCCTCATGCATTAATTCCATGCTAGAACTTCCATTTAATCATACTAGTTTTATGCATTTAATCATACAAGTCCATACTAAGGGTTTATAATGTTATTGATTCATATCATCATTTAATTTGGGATTGCTAGTTGCTGAAAATAATTATGAAATGTTAATCGGGGCCCAGCCCCTCCATTTCACCAACAAAAAAATAAAATTAATTGATTAGGCTTATTGAACATATTGTTTTATATTTATAGGAATATAGCTTATTAACATAAATATATCTTAGGAATCAACATGTGTTGCAATGGCTAGCTTCCCGAGTTTATGGAAAGAATTGTGAATTTAAGAAATTTATTCACCAAATTCTACCGCTTAATATGTTAATAATGTGGTGAAGAATGTATTTCACGGCTATTGGATGTGAGAATAACTTAGTCAAACACTGGAAAAAAAATTAAAATTGGGAATAATGAATTTAACTTGACCAAAATGCACACATGCAGGAAGAGGTAGCAAGATTGACACACAACTTAGCAAGTTCAGGGTCTAAAGTAGTAAACTTAGAACAAGTGCTGAATGTATGCACGACCAACGCATTGGCAAGGGTAATGATCGGACGACGAGTCTTCAACGACGGCAAAGGTGGTTGTGATCCTAAGGCGGATGAGTTTAAGTCTATGGTGGTGGAACTTATGGTTTTGGGCGGAGTTTTCAACGTCGGTGACTTTATCCCCGCCTTGGAGTGGTTGGACCTTCAAGGAGTCCAAGGCAAGATGAAAAAATTACACAAGAGGTTTGATGCATTTTTTGCCCGCATTATTGAGGAGCAAAAGGATTCAAAGAATGAGAAGCACCAAGACTTGTTGAGTACTTTGTTGTCACTAAAAGAGGCTCCGGAGGATGAAGAAAAGCTCAATGATACTGAGATCAAAGCATTGCTTTTGGTACGTATATACTTAACATATAATGTTTAATTATGTGCACTAAAGATATGGATCAAAATCCTTTGTTTTGAAATAGTATCTCATCTGTTCTAACCAATGAAATTATGATAGGTTGACTAAAAATGCATGGATATGACATTTATTATGTTATATGAGTGATTTTTAATTGACGTGTCATAAGTTCATCCCTGTGATCGAAAATGAGACACTATTTAAAAATAAATATGCATTTGTTTTATTTATACCATGATATCAATTAAATTTACACATAAGACCTCATGCATTACCAATTGGATCCAGTTGAATACTAGCTTCCTATTAATAGGCCTGCTTTTTCCTACTTAATTAAAAAAATATTATACCTATGAATAAAAATTTAATTTAATTTTCTGTGATTTTTTTAGAGTAAAAAATCATTTATGTTTGTTGATAAATATAATAAGTGTTTTTCACTTTAAAAAGTGATTTAAACTATTTGGATATAAATTATAAAAGTGTTTTTTTCATATAAAATAAAATTACATCAAAAGACATAAAAAACATTTTTCATATTAATTTAAAGAACTATTTAAGGATAAAATTGTAAGTATTTTTTATATATGAGGTTTAAGCACCCCTTGTGCTCATTTGAATACATTTTAACTTATGAAAAAAACCATGAAAATATGATTGAATTGTCTCTCCTCAACCATAATTAATTACTTAAGCTATTCAAAATAACTTAAGAAAAATAATCAATTTTCAGTTTTTTTAAATAGTTTTTTTTTAAATCACACAAAAACACATAAAAATATACATAATTGATTATTTTTTAAAAATAAGTGATTATTGAACAAAATAAATAGAGATAAACAAGCTCCACTAACAGATGTGTACATTGACCAACTTTTGCAGAACTTGTTCACAGCTGGAACAGACACATCTTCAAGCACAGCAGAGTGGGCAATTGCTGAATTAATCAAGAACCCAAGAATCATGGCCAAAGTGCAACAAGAATTGGACAATGTTGTGGGCAAGGACAGACTCGTAACTGAACTAGACATGCCTAACCTTCCTTACTTAGAAGCTGTGGTAAAGGAAACATTTCGCCTCCATCCATCAACACCTCTTTCTCTCCCACGAGTTGCATCAAAGAGTTGTGAGATCTTCAACTACCACATCCCTAAAGGTGCAACTCTCTTGGTCAATGTTTGGGCCATAGCACGTGACCCCAAGGAATGGTCCAACCCATTAGAGTTTAGGCCTGAAAGGTTTCTCCTTGGTGGTGAGAAGGCTGGTGTTGATTTTAAGGGCACTGACTTTGAGTTGATACCCTTTGGCGCTGGACGTAGAATATGTGCTGGTATGAGCCTTGGCATAAGGATGGTTCAATTGCTTATTGCGACACTGATTCATGCGTTTGATTGGGAGTTGGAGAATGGGCAAAACCCAGAAAAGCTTAACATGGATGAAGCTTATGGGATTACTTTGCAAAGAGTTGTGCCTCTTTCAGTCCACCCTCACCCCAGGCTTTCACTACATGTGTACTCATTGTCATCATCATCTTAATTAGGATAGTTTGAGTTCTTGTCATTTGTTTTCATTTGGTTGAATAACTTTTGCTTTAGTTTGTGTGTCATTTTCCTATCTCACTAATTAAATTTTACCATGTCAATTAAAATAAAACATAAGTGTGGTGATTACAAACTTACAAAAGTGGTTTTTAGTCGACATGGTAAAATTTATGTAGTGGAATAGAGAAATTGGAAAAAGTGAGTTGAATCCCTTCACCCTCCCTCTTTTAATTAAAGCAGGTCATATTAAATGATAAAATAAGAAAGTTTGGACCCTAGTTTATGAAAAATCTAAAGATGGCTAAGTAGTCATTATTCAAATTTTAAGAAAGAGGTTAAGTTAGTTGTATTGTAGCACCCAATTTGGGTTTGTATGTGTAAGTTGGTACAAGTGGCATGTTTGTGTATATTATTATTTTATATGGAACTATGGAAGTTTATTTTTTATGTTTTAATTCATTCTTTTTAATCTTGCTGAAGCCACATTGCGTGAAGCCGTGAAGTACAGAGCTTAGAAGTTATTCAGGAATTTTTGGTCGGTAGCAGACTTAACGCAATCTGTGCCAAAGCTGTAGGGGCTAGAGAGGTGATTCTGGGCTAGTGAGGGTCATGAATTTTTAAAATAAATTTCCATAATAAATTTCCCATTTCATTAAAAAACTAAGAAAACTATAAAATAGGCAAAAATAACAAAAATATGATTGTTTTATGAAATTAATATTTTGAAAGCTAATAAATTAGCACATTCTCTACGTATAGTCAACTATTTAATTCAATTTTGGTTTTGTAGACATTTTGTTGGGGTTTCAATATTTTCTCATACAAATAATATTGGTGGCGTCTCCACTTCTTTCTCTAAAACTCTTATATAACTTGTTTCGGGTCGCCCTCCCCCAATGTGATAGATGATGACTCCATTAGGGACTTTTGAGAGTCAAGCCTGAATTGATTAGTTGTGCAATTTTTCTTAGGGATGGGGTCCCTTTTGTTGCTTGGGAGAAGGTGACTATGTCCAAGGCTAAGGGTGGTCTTGGTGTTCGTTGTTGTAGGCAGGCTAATGTGGCACTTGTTCCATGCTCTGGAGTGGCCTTGAGTCCAATTCATGGACCTCTCTACCTCCAGGGTGTTGTTGCGCTTATCTCTCCATTTTTGGGTGACTCCCTTTTCTAAAGAACGTTGTGTAAAGCCTCAAATGCTTTGGCAGATAAGTTAGTGCTCCGAATGGGCAAAGAGGAGTTGTTGTTCTAATACTCAAATAGGATTGGCACTGGAAGGATGCGTAATGAGGTACCTTATGTCCATATTTGTAATTTGCAGCTTTGTGCTCATGATATTTTTCGGGATGGCACGTTGGATTTTAGTTTGTTGCCTTCCCCCATGCCTGGCTATCTTCGAGTGCGGCTCGGAGTAGACCATTTATTTCTGCACTAGTATGTGCTTGATCTCATTGTTTGAAGCCGCATCTAGATGAGACTTTTAGCTCTAGGAGTGCCTGGTCTTGGTTAGTTAACAGGTCAAAAGTGCCACATCTGCTTTATGATTTTTCTTGGTCATGGATTTAGCATCTTCGGGTGATCGGGTCCTTGAGAAGGTCGTGTACATCTGCTAGGCACGCCATCAAGCTCTTCACATGGCGGCATTTTTGGCGTGCATGAGAGTTCTTCCTAGTTCACTTTGTTAGCTTTGCAGGTTGCAACAGGAAACTGTTTTGCATTGCCTCCATGATTGCCCGGTGGCTCCTTGTGTCTGGCTGTCCTTCTTGAGTAGCATTGTGTGTGAGTTCTAAAGTGCACGTGAATTCTATTCATGAAATGCTGTCATTTCTAATAACCTGCATGCTCATTTTGCTGCTTTCGCTTGGGCTATTTGGAGACATTGTTGCGCTTCGATCCTTGATGAGGAGCGTTCGGTCTAGAGCAAGGTCGTAAACCATGCTTAGGCCCTAGTTTCACAATTTTGCGGAGCCTTTGGTACTGCTAAGACGCGGCCTTCTACTACCTTGGGTCGCGTGACAATGGCCTATGGTGGATTGGGTGGTCGTTAATGTAGACGACAACAACTGTAGTGGGAACCCGGGCGCAACTAGCTTTGGGGGTGTTGTGTGGAACGATTTTAGTGCTTGGCTAATTTAGCAATGCTGGCATCTCTAAGATTCTACAAGTGGAGTTAAATGTCATTTTCCACGGACTATGCACCTGTTGGTCGACTAGTCTCCGTCGTATTGTGGTCTTTTCAAACTCCTTTATTTCTCTTAAGCTTATGCCCTCCATGACTCTTTTTTTCCACAAATTTGCAGCCATCATTAGTAGCATCCAGGAGCTTGCTACTAGAGTGTGGGTGCTCTAATTTGAGCATGGCCTTTGTGAGAGTAATTCGACGGCTGATTGTGTGTCATTTGCATATGCCGTTTTTGTTTCGGACTTAGGATCTCCTGCTTAAGGACTCGTGTGGTTAACTCATGCCTAGATGGTAGTTGTTTTTCTTTTTCCCCTTGTAACAAAAATTCCCAATTAACTTAGCAAATTTGAATTAGTAATAATAAGAGGTTGTTTAAGTTACGTGAGAGGGTTAACTATCACTAAATGGAAAGTTTAACCACAAGAGACCAATGTTGGGCTTCCTAATCCCAATTAGTGTTGCTGACAGAAGCTTGGTTCGCTCTATGATCTACCCAACGGTAATTCGACGATCTAGTCGTTGAAGATAACTCCACTCCTCTCCACGTTCTCAACAACCAAACAATGTTTTTCGGTGGATCCATCACAATCACATTCACACCCTGTGAATTAGGGAGGAGGGAACGAAACTAAACCATGTCCAGAAGCGTGGAACAGAAGATTCAGATCAGCGATGATGTGGGGGATCTCAAGTGCACCGGATACGACACCTTCCTAGTCGTTTCGTCGGTTCTGTTCGTCGTGTACCTGGTGGTGCGCGCCAAGAAGAACCTCAAGAGCATCTTTCACGGAAGAGGCTCCTACATATTGATTTCCTATTATGCCCTCCTCTGGCTTGTTACCCTTTTGAACCTCGCCTGGTCTTTTCTTCAGGTACATGCCATCACAATCACATCTTCCCTTTCTTTATCAACATGTATAAATCTTCAAAAATAGTTTAGTGGCACTGGCCAATTTGAGAAATTTCAGAACTTGTGATTATTTCTCTGAAATTTCAGCGATTTTGGTGCATAATTTGCATCAGGGTCTTTCCCAATTTCTTTGCATTGCAAAAAGAGTTAAATGTTTTTGAAGTTCCAAATGTAAAGAATGCAGCAATACCGTTACAATGCCCAACAAATAATAGAAAGAGAGGTTAGGGTCTGAATTCAAAGTAACCCAAACAAAGTTCTTAGTCAGAAATCAAATTCTCAGTGAGATAATTAAGTTCAGTTCTTTGGTACCTTAATCCTTTATTCCTGACCTAAGTCAATTAATTCCTTTGATTGACTCAAGTGGCAATCTTCATTATTCAATTGAAGCAAGAGAATTTTCCCAAAGGTCACATTTACAGCAATGTCTATTCCTAGATCATCAACACATCAACTTATGCTGGGATTACTTCCACACCTAGCTCATGCCCCAAATTTCCAATTGGATAAATGAACATCTAACCATCTTATGGTGGGCCAAGTCATTAAAAGTTTTAGGAACATAAGAAATCACTTGATTAAGGACGGAGAGCTTGAATTAAAGGATCAAATCTGAGATACGAATACATTGAGTTCAAATTGGGATCCTTCCTACCCTAACCAAAAGAATGTAGTTTCACATGATAATAGAAGTAAAAGAGCAACTAAGAGATGAAGAAAACTCATGTAGATCCATAGAGTAGAAGCTAGGTTGGAGGTTCGACATTAAGCCTTGTATTCCTCTGAAAAGCAGTTTCAAAGATGCAAGCTTCATGGTCCCTCTCTCTGTCCAAAAGTCTTTCTAACTGTCACAATTACAATATTTATACTGTTAAAAATAATTTCCAGCACTGGCCACTGAGTGCTAGCTTCCTGGTGTCGGGCATCCAAAAGGCCGATAAGGAATCTTACCTCTTCCCATACACTAGTCTTGGGCACTATAGGTCCAGAGCTGAGCACTGGCTATGCAGCGCTTCATCTGGTGCTCATTTTTGCTCGAGAACATAAATTCAAGAGCTATTCAATGATCACATTGCTTGATAATTTTTTGACACAATAACATGACTTAGGTGGCCCTTTATCAACCAATTAAACCATATTTCTCAAGAATCCCGACGTAAAGTCAGAGATTATCTCTAACCTTTCAACTTCGGCTTCTTGTTTGCTTAAGCAGACATGGCAGTGCTCTCCTGGAAAGCAGGTTGCATGGAATCTCTTGTCACTGTTTACGACATCTGGTATGCTTTGTCTCGAGATAAGCTTGATGGCTTTCTTACTAAAGGATGACTACATGAATGCCATGGAAGCTCTAGCACACACTTCCATTGTATCAGCAATTATTGTCCTTGTGGATACCCTTCTTAAGGTGAGACTGGTTTACATTCATTTAAGATATACACATGCATGTGTATGCATATTTATTTATTTTGTAAAATCTAAGTGAATTTTATGTCCCTGTTTGGTGTCTAGTTTTGTTTAGTCTTTCTCGGTTCATATAATTTTCCTCTGTCTAGGCATTTGATTTTCTCCTCACCAGTTACTGGTTTTCAAAACATGGTCTTATGCTGCATCTAATTGCAAATATATCCATACCTTTTGTATTAACAATATGCAAAGAAGAAAAGTAGCCAGATGCCTAATCACCATTAGTTCATATCAGCAACGCTGATCGCTATGATTCCAACCTGATTTAAAGCAGCATCTTAGAGTTCCATGAACACAATTCTTAAGAATGTTTTACAGCATCAAACATGATATTAGAGAAAATGTGCCTTTGGCATGACAAGTGAACTTGTTTTGCTCGTGATTCTATGGTTATGGTAATCGTCCATAAGTTCATGGCAGAGTCTTTCCTCTATGAATGTCTTCGAGTTAAATTTTCTAAAGGCCTTAATGAATTATTGCAATTTGCAACCTCCTTTTGTAAGGTTTCTGAGCTTTTTGTATTTTGCTATATGATTTTTGAATTTAACCTTATCATCATTCAGAGGAAAAATTCATGTCTTTTTTTGGAATCTCTGACAAACAAAGTGGCAAACTTTGTTTTTTTTTTTTTTAGAATTTTGATTCTTAAAAGTTGTCAAGCCTCGAAATTTTAATGGTTTCCATCCTGCCAAGCATCCCTCAAACTTCTAAAAAGTGAAAACCACTAGGATAGTTGCCTTAACTGAGGAAACCTATAACTTCTAAAAGGTTTACAAGTTTTTTAGATGGGAAAAGTTTGTGTGGATGGGTTACTAGAAATATAATATAAAACCATTCATCTGTCTTTACCAAACAACTTTAACTTTTGAAATAGTTAGTTCATGGTATGGTATTAGAGCAGTACCATCCTCCATGACTTGTCCATCACTATTCCCAAGCCATATTCCCCAAAGTTTGATTTGTTTCCTCGGTTTTTTTTGGGTTTCGGCTGCTTTTAGTGCTTGCCCATTATTTGGTATCATAGTCTCTATGATCAAGTGGCTTGGAGTTCGATCCTTATTGTTATTCTAGCGAAAAGTTGAATGTCAGCATGAGGTAGGTGACTTTATGCATTGTCCACACTTCAACCCCCAATTGACTCTTCAGTCCTGTGTGAGGGGGCTTGTTAGAAATATAATAAAAAATTATTCATGTTTTTTTTTTTGATCGGCAAATGTTAGTTGTTAGTTTTGTTAGTAAATTAGTTCATTATGCAGGGTTTGAACCCTGACCCTTCACCCTTCATTACCCTGCCCCTCCATCTAAAATTATTCATGTATATTTAACCAACAAATCAAGCTTCTAGATAGTTGGTTCATGACATGTGTTTACAATCCTGTACCACCATTATTGAGTCCCAATCACTAATGGTACTCACCTCCCAAATCAAATAAAGTCGGTGTATCTGCCAATTTCAATACATAAAAAACACCTAGATCTAGATGTGTTTTACCTGGTCTGACAGATCTAGCTTATGTTTTCTGATGAAATACTGGTATGCAGTAGTATGTTCATATTTTAAAATTGTAATACATTCTTGGATTTTAATCACATGCTTTGCCTAAGTGGTGTCGGTGTTGAAGCATTGTCCAAACTCCCCGACACTCCAATGTGGAGAGGTGGCCGTGCTTTAGAGTCTCTGCAATACGAGTTCTTTTTCTTTTTCTAAACAAACAACAATAAAAAAATAAAATGATGATAATAATGATGATGATGATGATGATGATGATGATATGAGTCACACAACTTGCAATTATTTTCCATTCATTGCCATTTCTCCTTGCATATGAAGCACAATGTTTACGTCCTGTCTGGTGTTGGTTGTTCATTACATATTAATTACCGCTTAAACTGCTTTTGATTGTCATCACCTTTTTCTGTGGTTTCTTGACTCACCTTGTGTGCTAATTTAGTACATCCTTATCAGGCAATCTATGTTTTTGGATTTGGGGTCCCATTGTTCAATAATGATGTTGGAAGCATTCATACAATCAAGTGGTGCTTGTGGATAGTACATAAATTATTGCTCACTGCAGCATATAGCTTCATTCAATTTGTACATTTCTCTAAATGGAGAGAAAAGCTGCCTCGTGAGTATAATGACTTATTCACTTGTCATTTATATTCTAAATGGAATCACATTCCAACTTCACATTTTGTGTCACCTTTGCAGCCAGGCCAGCTTTTTACAACTACGTTGTTGTAATGTTTCTTTTCAGTGCAATTACTCTGTTTGCTTGTGGGCTAGCAGGAATTGGTGCTGGCCTTGGCAATTGGTAAGCCTATATCTCATTTGCAATTAGAAGATTTACTCAGTTATGATCTCTATAACTTCTGCAATAAATGACGGATATTTTTCTTAATTGCAGGTTGTATAATCTCACTGTGCTTTGTTATCACTCTTTATATCTTCCATTTCTTTATGTAACTTTTCTAGCAGATTTTTTCCAGGCAAGCACTCTCTGCTATTCACTGTTTCTTCTTCGTTTTCTATTATATGTGCATGAACATCATATTATGTGTTTGCATTTGCTGTAGGGGGAAGATTTCCTTTTGGACAACGCCTATTACTCTGAGATGAAAGATGCTGGATTCTTTGATGCCGACTGGGAATAATTCCACAACAACTTGTAAATGGAACCAAGGGCATCTTTCGCTCTCTGCACTGTAAATATTTAGACTTTCTAACTAACTCAAGTGAAACTCTGCTCCATCAAACTTGTTAATGATTTGTTGAATCTGTATGACACTATAACCCTACATCCTTTGTAATGTTGCTAAAGGAACAGTGCTTTTGAACTCCATCTTATCTCTATCATCCAAGAATACATGAAACAAGAAACCAGCTCGTGCTTGAAAGTCAAAATCAGCTTCAAAATCCAAACTAGCATTGATATTGGCTAGACCTCAAATTCATAATTATCTTTGCAAACTACACACTGAAAATTAATGTTCTTGAAAATCTACTCCATTATCTCCTTATTCAAGACTGGCGTGATAAGCAATTACATGTTCAAGGCACACAATGAGCCCTACATTTTATTACATGTCGTAAGTCTTAGAATTCTGGTTAGACTCGACTCCACCTTAAAAGCTAGTTCAAGTGGAGAATTACTATCTTATGTAAAGATTATTTATACCAACCATATTTCTAATCAATTTGAGACCTTGAATGGATCTCTTTTGACTTTGATGATTTAATCTAATAAAATGAATCATGAAGAATGTAAATTATTTGATATATAGGCTGGTGATATGTTCTTCAGATTCTTTCTAAAGTCCAAAATATTGAAAGGATTTTTTCTGCTGACCAGTTTGTATCTAATTGTCATAGACCTCCTTTACTCTTAAAACCTAACCCAGGTTTGTGTTGACTGACTCTGCCCTAATGCCCTTAGGTGCATGCCTACTTAGACGGCCCAGGCAATTATAAATTTATAATGCCTCTTTCTCGAGAAGCTCTAGGAATATAAAGCTTAGAAACTGAGCATAAAATAACAGTATTTCATGTCTTGGTAAGTGGTTTATGGTAACTCGTTATTGAACCACTAATCACAGTTTCTGCATTGCGTAGCTACTTTCTTGCACACGCTCATTTTCTCTTTATGTTGCTCTCCTTTTCCTTGTATGCATGCGTGGGTGAGTGGTGTCTAATAATTTTATTTGTATGTAAAAAAATTAAAAAGACTTAATTGCAATTTGGTCCTCACTTACACACTTTTCACGATTTTGGTCTCCAACAAAAAAAATCCACAATTTTGGTTCTTCACAAATGCTTCCGTTAACAACTTTGGTCTTTTGTCTAAGATTTAATGGTTTCTAGTAAAAAAAATTAATAAAAAATTTTAAAAAAAGAAATCCAGAAATATGATGAATGTTCATCATGTTCATCACCATCTCATCACCTTCATTTCAATCTTGTTAAAAAAACCCAGAACTCCCCCATAACTCATTGAAAACAACAATTGATCCCAAATTTTCTCAATTCAAAACAAATAATTTAAAACCCAACAACTAATCCACAACTCAAAACCAACAATTAATCCCAGAATTGTTGTAGCAAAAAACCCTAGAACAAATTATTGGAAAATTTAAGAAATTCGCCGATCAATTATCAGCGTTTCAATGAAGCGCAACCCATCGGATCTCAGCGCGAATTTCTCCGACGAAGACGAACTCGCTGGCGGTGTAGAACTCTTACGACGCCTACTCTCCTCCACACCATCCTGCAAAAGCAAGACCTATATTCCCAAATCAAAATCCACGCAACAAAATCAAAACTTTCAAGTGAATCTAAAATGTCCAGGTTTCGTATTTCCTTATTATTGTTGTATTGTTTTTGGTGCTCGCTCAACCTTCTCTGAAATCAGAACGCAATCCCACCCAGCCTCACCCACCGGACCTCATCGCTAACCACCACCACAACCCATCAGATCTAAGAGAAGAGGAAAAGATCGAGAGAGATTCAGAAACAACAGAGGTAAACAGTTCGCAAATCTGGGGGGAGTAGACGATGGGGGAGTAGACAATGAGTGTTTCTGGTACCGTCTCTTCTCCGTTACTATCTTTTTCCTTTATTCCATCGTTTACGCTGCTTCATTGTCTACATCTGGTATCGTCTACGCTAGTATCGTTTACCATGTATATCATCGCTACCTCTAACAATTGCTAGAAGCGGCGAACGTCTTAGACACCGACATGAAGCGTTGTGATTTTGGTCGCACCTTATCTTGCTCCAAGTTTACCACAGTTGAAAATCAAAGAAACAATGATAGTAACGAAAACACACAAGAAGGGGGGGTTTGAATTGTGTGTGTGATTTTTAACTTCTTTTTTGAAAACCAGCAGTTATAAGTTCGAAAACGTTTGTTAAAGAGTGCAGCGGAATTTAATCTAAGACAGAATAATAAAGCACACAAGATATTATCCTGGTTCACCCCCTTAATCGACAGGGCTACGTCAAGTCCTTGGCTTTACCAAGATTTTCACTATTTTATCAAAATAGTACAAGTATTCTTCACGACTTCTCCCAGTATTCTGAGGACTACTCCTTTACAAGTATTCTAACATGACTTCTCCTTTACAAGTATTAGACAGGACTTCTCCGAGTTCATTTTCAAGAAGAATTGGTTTCTACAAAATCTCTTCAATAAGAGTGGGTAAAAATATGAAGAGCAAATTACATAGAGAATAAGCAAGTTGGCTCTCTAAAAGTTTGTGCGAATGAGGATAAGAGTGGCACTCTATGAAAACTTCACACTGGTTGGCGACTAAACTCAGATGATGAACAAGTTGAGATTGCTGAGTATTTGGCTTAAAGAAATAAGATCGCGGATGATGAACTTAGAAAGTTTTGAATGTTTTGATCGTATGAAAGTCGCCGATTTGAATTCGATGCCAAGTCCTCTATTTATATCTTCAGTAGGATGATCAATGGGAGCTTTGCTGAAGATCTGAAAATAGTTCCGTTTGAATTTCTCCTCTATTGTGAGTAACAGATACTTCTGCAACTCTGTTCCAGCACTTAATGCAATCAGCCATGCATTTAATGCATCTTCAATGACGGAGGTTGACATCGTCTGGCTCTTCAAGGCATTTTGCCTTGAGCTATAACTTCTGCATTTAATGCTCATGCATTCCAGCTAAGGGAACCATTAATGCTCTGTTCAGAAGATTTGATTTTGAACGTTGAGGAGATACGATGATCAGAAAGGCTCGCCGCTGATTCCGCAAAAGTAGCTTGAATTAAGGAATGTCATAGAATTTACATTTGCGAGGAATAAAGTATTGATTATGTCCTTTTCGCCATTAATACTTTGAAGGGACAAATAGTGCTTGACAGCTCATCCTGGGCTGAACAAACGATCACCTTCGGGCTTTCTCTTGCACGAGCTCCAAGATAGCGTTGTTAGTCAAACAAACATTTTATCAGAGTTTTCAGATGCACTTTACTTCAGATGAACCCAATGATTGAGTGGCCAGACGTTCACCATAGTCGGACGAACTCTCTGAGGCAAACGTTCTCAACTGGCGGACTGATTTATACACTTTGTAGTCGGACGGATTCTTCTTCTTTTCTTTACTTGAATGTCTGCTTTTGATAATGTTTTGTAGAGGTCCATGCAGTTTTTCTCCAAGTAAATGGATATTCCTGAGTATGAAAAACATTGAGAAGTGAGGAATTCTATCTATAACAAGATCAAGACTCAACGAAATTGTTATTCATCAAAATACAATAATTCATTAAATCATTTGATTCTAACAAACAATACTCAGGAAGCAAGAACAGAAAGAACGATCAAGGAAGAGTTGGGATTTGGAGAAAAAAAACTTAAAATATGACATGCAAGGTGGAAAGCTTCCTCCTTTCCTTTGTCTGAATTTAGAATCGATGAGAGGGAAAATAGATCGTTTAGAAAGTAATTTCCTTTTCGAAAAAGGAGGTCGCTGGAGTTGTCGCCGAAAATCGCCTTCGGCGGCGGCGTACGGCGGTAGAAGGCGGAGCGGCAACAAAACACTGGGTTTTGTTGCGAACATGATGACGGTCACTATGATGGTCGTGGTTTCTCCATAGGGTTCGTGGTTTTACTGGAAAATGAGAGAGAAGGCGGCGATGACGACGATTCTTTGGGAAGTTGAGAAGTTGGTGACGGTGGAGGTCTCAGTCAGAGGTGGTGTGGTGTCTTCATAGTTTGCTCTTGGATCTCTCTCATGATTTTGATTCATGGTGGAGGTGTTGTTTCCAGAAAAGAAGAAGAAAAATGTGAAGATGCTTGAAGAAGATGAACCATTGAAGATTCTAAGTTTATTTTTATTATATTTTTATTAATTATTTTTCCAAAAAATGTTAAGTTTCTGACGGAAAGAGGACGGAAGACCAAAGTTGCTAACAGAAGCATTCGTGAGAGACCAAAATCGTGGGTTTTTTTGTTGGGAACCAAAATCGTGGAAAGTGTGTAAGTGAGAGACCAAAGTTGCAATTAAGCCAAATAAAAATACTACAGCCGTTGGTGTCGCTGAGATAATTGGATCAACGTTTGCAGAACTGAATTTGACTAGAATAAAGCCTGGTAGCGTGAGTTTAAGTGACGTGATTTATATTTGTATACATTTACCCAGAATTGATTTTCGTAACCGAACTTTAATACATATACATAAAATCGGATAAGAGGGATGGAGAAGCTATTCTGCGTCAATTCTGTTAGATTCAGATCAAACTTGTGAAATCAATTCTCAAAATTAATTTCTAAATATCCTCAAAACGATGAAAATCCACATTTAAAACTTGAATTCGCGTTTGAGACACAAATCCAATTACAAAATTTCAAACAAATAAATCTTAAGTAACACACATACATTTTGTAAGAGGAGAAGCAGGGGATAGGTTCCTGTCATTATTTCTGGCAATTCGCAAGTACAAGCGGTAGAAATAACATTGAATTAGCTGGGACCATGGCATGTGAAACATATCTATGCGAGATTTTCGACATGTTTGGTTTCTCACACTCTCACTCTCACTTCTAGAATCATATCTAATCAAGGCATAAGCTACTCACAGCAACACACGAACGATTAAAGGTGTGAGGGTTCGTTACTAATTTCGTTGCTTACTTTCACCTAACACTACTTTTGTTCAGAATGTTTTTAACCATTGTTAACAAAAAGTTAAACTCATTAAAAACATATTTGTATAAACTGGGCAAAGATTCTTCATTCACATTCAATGCTTAGGAAAGTACTATAAGAATGATGCTTTGAAATGTGTGCTCAGTTGATTAAAAATATAAAACAAAACACACCCTAATGGCACGAGACACAGATTTGGATATTTTATGTGAAATTTCTATCACGTGTCAGAGTTTTGTGTCTATTTCTCTTTTTAAATATTAAAGGATTTCACAGCATATCTATTTAATGCATATATGTGAATAAAACTCACGTAAACATCCAAATCGCATGAACCGCACTCCTGATGGGTCAAGAAAAATGCTCAGAAAGCACTTTATTTATTTCTCCACCGTTTCTTCGGATGCTTACACAAGTGACACACTCCCAGAGGTCTCAGGCCATCTCACCTTTTTACGAGTCCCTATGAAACTATTTTTTTCTTCCCTTGATATGATATAGGGTAAAGAAATCAAAAGAGGAGCGTGATTTACTAGCACACTCCCACTATTCACAGACAACCCTTTCTGGATATACTCTAAATGAAAAAAAAGAAAAGAATTAGGCACGAGAAAAATAATAAAAATTTAAAAACCAGAGTCATAATTCATTCCCATCTCCACTGCACTTTCTATTTATATCTCTTCTCTTTTTATATGTTCTATAGGTTGGTTTGGATTGGTTCTTGACTAAAACAGAATTCGAACCAATCAAAAATGCTTAAGTAAGTTTGAACCGGATTTCACATTATTTGACCTTCGAACCGAATTGAATCCGCTCATGTTGGATTGGATGGATTGATGAATTGATCTTTCTCTATTACAAATCTTCCAAGTGTAAGATGACTAAAATTAATCTAACAAAACACTAATAGTTATATGTTCGTGTTTATAGTTTGGTTCGAGTTTTATTTTCTCGAAGTCAAAAGCCAAATCGAACTTGTCAGATTTCAAATCCATGAGTCCAATCCATTTCATTTCTTTAACTTCATATTAATTTGGGTCGGACGAGTTAATTGGATTAATTCGACCCATGCGCGCACCTATCTCTTTCGATCACTACTCAGGTATATATATTTTATTTCTCTTTTTTTTTTTTTTTTTTGTCTCTCCGCTCCATTTCCACTTTTTAATGACTGTGAAAGAAATTTTGTACTGAAAATTAAAATGTCTAAACATCATAATAGTTACAGATATCATTACAACTTGACTGCACTATATACAGCAATCCACTCTCCTCTATGTTATATTTTGTCTTGTTACTCTCTCATCTGATCTCACATTGTCTGTCAAGAACCGACCCACCACTCTCCTCTTCTCTCTCTCTGAACCTAGCTGTGCTGTAACCACGTTTTTCTCCAGAGACACCATTGCTGCCTCTCCTAACCCTTTAACATGGCTGCTCTTGCTCTTGCTCTTGCACTGCTTCTTTTGACCACTCAGGGTCACCTCAACCACGCTTCAAGTATGCTCTCAAACCATTTTTTTTCTTCTCCCTTCTCTCAACAACTCAAAGCTTCAAAATATTACTTCTTTAAACATGGGGTCAGATCTTCCTCTTTGTTTAATATTCTGAATGCTAAATCTCTGTCTCTCCTTTCTTTTTTCTCACAGAATCTTCAAAGATAAGTTTTTTATATATCTGTTTGAATAAAAATCATATTTTGAAGTGTTTCTACATTTCACCCCTTCTGGTTGAGTGTATTATGATTCCTGACTCATGGTTCTTCAAAAAGTTTCCATTTTTACAATGCTGAAAGATTAAACCTTTTTGCTCTGTTTCTTCCACACTTGTTGTTTTTGTGAGCTGAATCTTCTGCAAACTCTGATAGGTGCTGCTACTTGGTGCATTTGCAAGGATGCAAGCGATGCAATCCTGCAGAAAACCTTGGACTACGCTTGTGGAGCTGGTGCTGATTGCAACCCAATCCATCAAAATGGACCTTGTTTTCAACCCAACACTGTTAGAGCTCATTGCAGCTATGCAGTGAATAGCTTTTTCCAGAAGAAAGGTCAAGGACAAGGGGCTTGTGAGTTTGCAGGGACAGCCACTGCTATCACATCTGACCCCAGTATAAATCCTCAATCTAATCTTTTCCTTTTTGTTTACACAAGTTTCATGAACAATATTAGTAGCTAATTAACCCCCTTTTTTGATTCTCTGTTTATACTTGTTGTCGATGAACAGGCATTAGTGGTTGTGTCTACCCTTCAAGTGCCAGGTATGCATTTCACCCCTTCAGTTCTTCGATTTCAGGCCTTTTAAGAATTACTACATGGTTTTCTACAATAATAGTAGCTAATTTCAGCCTTTTAAGATTTACATGCTTTTCCTTGGTTTAATGTGTGTAAGTGTGTTCCTTTCTTTTTGGCTTAAAATTTCAACTAAGATTATTTGGTCTTCAAGCATATTGCATAGATTAGTTGTTCACATTACTTTGCAATAGGCATATTCCAATAATCCCAAGTGTTTGGACTAGTATAGGTTGCAGGTGGTTCGAACCCCCACTAGACTCATCGGCGTGATGTAAATGTTAGTCTTCTGTCGTGACAACGTTTTTTGCTTTAGACGGCGGCACTTTCCCTCCCCCTAAATTTTATAAATAAAAAAAAGATATTGGAAAATCATTTTACAGAAAAACAATGTGGGAGAATTTATGCTAGTATAACTTCTAAGTATCAAAATTTATGCACACAATCTATGCTAGCACATGTTCAATCACTGTTCTTTTTGTCTGTTTTAATTATTTTGTAGGTCCCATTTTTTTCTCATTTGATTTTGACAATATTTTAATTGCATGTTGATGTGTCCAACTCGTTTGGCCAATTAATAGCCGTTGCAGGTAGGCAGTGAGCTTTTAACTTTGTCATAGATAGATTCATAGATGCCGCTATAATTGACTCCCAGTGCTTTATTAGTGAAGTTTGGATTTGAGTTTTGAAATGAAAAAGTGCAGCTTCATTAGGAAAAGACAAGTTTTTTTTTTTTCCTGTTTTGAAGAATAAGAGTTCAGAAAGGCCATGACAATGTAGATAAATTTATATAAATATTTAATGAGATTTTATAATTTTATCTTACTATAACTAAATTGAAATTCTAAAAATAGATTAAAAGTAAGATAAAAGCATGTGATTGAATGACTACAAAATATTTACATCACCAATTGTGTATTAATAAAATAAAGATTTTAGTTAATGTTTTTTTATAGTAATTTTTCAACATGCTTTTTATAATTATTTATCTATTGAGTAAATAGTTTTAGATACAAGTGTAATTGATGAAATAATAATTATTCTATTTTATGTCATATTAATTGAACTGGAGTTAAAATTATGCGTGCCAGCATTGGAGTTTGATTTATTTAATTTTTTATATGGTCTCCCATGCTAGCATTTGAGTGAGTTCATGGGCTAGTAATTTTTAATTTTGATCTTGTGATGATAAGGGGCCACAAGGACAGACACAGTCCTTGAGATATGGTCCATCAATTTTCCAAAAGGCCAGATTTTCTTGATGTTGGTGTATGAACTGTCTTGGCTGGTTCTTCATTTTTATCCTAAAATGTTTTGTTTTTTATTGGGTTGATGTTGGAGGTTTGTAGTGTTATGGCATAGATAAATGCTGGAGGAGTCATTATCAAACTTAAAAGGTAGTAAATGCATATTTGAAAATTTTTCTACTGTTGATTATAAACTAAAATCAATTCTGAGACGTGGATTTTTTAGTAGCTTATGGATTTCAGAACTAATTATTATGAGAAAAAATAAGTTGATCCATGCATGTTATTATTGGGTCATTGCAATTCTAACTGTAGACCATTGTGCTTTTGTCCTATATGTGGTTTTAGAGAAGAGAAATGTTATATGGCACACCAAAAATCATGCACACCTTGCACATCATTTCAAATGGACCAATCAAAATGAATTAAAATATAAGGGAGGAGAGAGAAACATAAATTTATTACGTTAAATGTACATTGGTGTGTAAGGTGTGGATCTATTTTGTGTGTCAAATAATATTTTCCTTTTAAAGAGTTTTGAGAAAACTTTTATAGAAACTTAATGCATGTTTGAAAATCTTTTTATACTTGATTTTGAAATAAAAATTAATTTTGGGAAGAAATTTCTTTATTTAGTTTCTGTTGGTCTGAATTGATTTTGAGGTAATAGAAGCGGATTCAAACATGTTATTAAATTGATTAGACGCTGACTAGTGGTTCCTTTTCCTATTCAGTGCTGCTGGCAGTGGCACTAGTACAACCCCAGTGACAACTACACCATCCATGGGCACCACCACCCCTTCTTCCACAAGAACTCCATCAACAACCACTGGCATTCCTTCAACAACCACCACAGGCACCACTCCATATGGTACAACTCCTGGGGTGTTAGGAGGGATTGGCACTGGTCTGGGGCCTTCTGGATCTGGCATGAATGATGACAGTCATGGTGGGGTTAGACTTATGGACAGTGCTTTGTTCTCTCCATTCTCAATCACCCTCTTCTATGGCTTGATGATGCTTTGGTGGGGTTGACAAGAAAATTGGTCATGACTGTGGCCTTTTACTGTAGGAATGAATGTGTTGTGTACTAGGTATTGAACTTTGAGATTTTAGCTTTTTGGTTATTTTCTTTTGTTTTTCTTCTCCTCCATCCAGCTGCTCTTGGGGTTAAAAGATGGGCTTTTGATTAATTAATTAATTTGATTAGAATTTGGCACCCCATGTTATTAGGTTCCTAGTCAGTATGGAGAAGTACATAAAGATTTAATATTGGCAATGAGAAGGAACTGTGGAGACATCTTTGTATCTATCTATCTATCAAGGTACTGGAGTTTTCTAAAATGACTTTATTTGAAAGCTTCTAAAATGTGTGAGGTTTTCAATTAAGTTTATGTTTGGATATACATCGGAAACTACGGTGGAGTCAAGGTTACGGTGGACAACCATAAAAGACAAAGTCAAGAGATTTTTTTTGTCCACTTCGATTTTGACTCAACATGTTTTTTCACTGCCTTAGTCAATTATGGTAATGGAGGAGAAAACTATGTTAGAAAATCGCAGTTGATATCAAACGCATTACAATTTAACTTTTTTTACTTTATCATCAAGTTTATCATCGTTGAGTAAAAAATCCATTCTCATGATTGAGCAATATGATTCACGGAGGCGTAAGATTGCGGCGAAATTGGATTCTATATATTTCAATGAGGGTTCTTCGGAAGCTGCTTACCTTGCTGCTGGCTCTGCGGTAGAGGTCATATTTAAGGATTCATTTACGATGGATTCACGAGTATTTTTAATAATGAATTTGCAACTTTTTTAAATAGGATATATTGAAGTAAATAAATATCTCAATTGTAAAATCAAAGTAGACGTAATGATTAATAGTAGAGTTATTCATTTGAAGTTTATGTCATAAACCAAATAATGTAATTAAATGTTGGCACCTATTTTACAACACAGGATAAAACACAAATTAAAAGAATTAAAGAAAGTATCATAAGAGAATAACAATGAGATGATTCCTCTTCATCCTGTGCATGTCAAAACCATGAAGCCAAGTCATCTTATATTTCGTTAAAAAAATATCCATTTTTATAGGTAAATTGTAAGAAGCAAGTGAAATAATAGAAATATATATATAATTAAATATTCAACAACAAACTCACCCATAATATCTCGTATCATAGTTATATGTAATGCAATGATCAAGTAGTTGACACCACTTTTCTTTAACTCAGAGCATATTTTCTCGGCATATTTTCTCCACAGTGTACAATTCAATCTACTATTGTTGTTGTAATAGTAGCATCGATCTTTAATAGATTAAAGATGGTCAAAGAACATGATAAACATAAAGGAAATGTTAGTTAGAATTTACCTTTCATCTTCCAATTCGACTTCTATCTTTCTTGTTAGATTCCCACTCCGAAGCACATATTTATCATTCTTTAGATTCATCACTCGTGTAATGATGTCTATGAAAAAAAAGTCCAATATTGGCATTAGATCTAAAAATATTAGTTTACATATGAATAAAATGTGAGTGAGAGTATGACAATACTTGTAAGAGATTATCTTTTAATCACTCCACTCACAATGTCATTGAATGAAGCCCAATCGAATTTTGTGATCGGAATTTTTTCAGAAAATACTTCTTTCACTGCTGTCATATTTTGGAAAAACAGTATGAACTTGTGTCTGGTAACCTTAAATTTACCATTCTTCTTTGAAATTGTCAAGTTCTCAATCAAGTAACATTTTCCTTCAACGATGCTTGTGCGATATTGCTCAAGGTGGAGTCGTTAGCAGTCGCTTGAATTTTACCTCCTTGTTTAATTTTAATATTAAAATATACCATGTATTAAAATAAGAAATAAGATTTGGAAAATACAATACAAACCTCTTCATCAATGAGTATCATCTCGAGAGATTGGACTTCAGTATTATTGTCGAACTTCATAACTCCCCAAAGACTCATTACTCTCACTTAAAGCTTCATTTATCATCTATTTCTGAGATCGAATTCAGTCTACGTGTCATCTCACAATCTGCAAAAATACCAAAATTATGGGAAACTATCCGAACTGGAAAAATACCAAAATTATGGGAAACTATCCGAACTGGAAAAATACCAAAATTATGGGAATTCTAATAATGAGTTGGTGTTGAATTACAAAGACCTGGGGACTGGTCCAAATTTCTAAGTAACATGATAGGGACCATGTTTTATCACAGCTAATCACAGTTTAAACTTCTTACAAATTAAGAAATGATACTACAATGTTTTATGCAATAAAGAAAATGAACTGTAAAATTCTGCATTATTCTATTGGGAATGAAAAACACTAAGTATTTGGTAGCATAGAGAATAGATAAAGGAAGTCAAGTGAAAGTTCTAGCAAAAAGCTGTATTTGATCCAAAGATTACATTTGAAATTACCTGGATAACAGTTTTTTCTCCAATAAATGATTCAATCTTTTTTTATGTGACGGTCAAATCTGAATACAAAATGAAAGGAACAAATGAGATGATGCTAAATGGTGAGAACAATACCAGGAAAAGGGAAAACAAGCAAATAGCTTAAATTTGAATTGCTACAACTTAATGATCCGGTGATGCTACAACTTTCATTTTGTGATGCTATTTCAGTCTTTTGGTAGATATCTTTTGCTTATGTTTATGATTCCTTTTTAGGGGCTAATGAACCGACCAATTTTTTTCCTAACACCAATAAGACCCAAGCAGCGTCTTATGCAAGATTGAGGAGGAAGACTATTATGAAGAACAAAGCTAAAATGAGTAATAATCCAGAAGGTTGTATATTAATATAAGTTGTTAATAATACAGTGTATAAATATATTTTTTGGTTATTTGGTTGTTTATTAAGCAACTTAACATTGTCATTGTGTTTATAACTCCTTCAATGAAACAATAGATAAAAACAGGGTTGGAGGCATGACCAAAAAATCCTTAATTAATAACAGATCAAATAGCTTAATACAATAGGCAGGGACATACTCATAAATCAGCAAAGTAACTTTGTGTTCTCCTCCTTCGCTTGATTTCGCAACAAAACCAAAAGTAACTTCAGTTGCTAAATTTTTATTGGTTATGGCAACTAAATATATAGAGAAGTAGAAATGTTGAAGCAACTAACATGCAAATTTCGCCCAAATCCAAAAAGCTCTTGATAATTCCGCCCAAAGCATAATTGCGGTTAAATGAGTGAGAGCCCTTGGACTTGAATTCCGAAATTGAGAGAGGGAGCATAATCGGGGATTGAGTAGGATCGGGATTTGAGAGAGGGATCTGCATTTGAAAGAGAAAATCACATATTTGAAGAGGTTTTTCGGCTTTGGGCATTTGAAAGAACAAATCGCGGATTTGAAACCGAGGTGAAATCACAGATGGTGAGAGTTGACGGAATTGAGAATCGCGGATGTTGAAAGCGGCTTGGTAGATTGCGGGATTTGGGGAAAAGAAGAAGAAATTGCGGGATTTGAAAAGAAAAACGATGGAGATGATCACGGTGCAGTGAAGAGGCATTGATGATTTTGAATAGAGAAAAGGTGAGAGATGGTGAGAGTTGACGGAAATTGAGGGATTTGAAAGAAAAAAACATGGAGATGAACACGGTGCAGTGAAGATGGCTTGATGATTATGAATAGAGAAAGGATAAAAACCAAGAGCAGGAAGGGCGCGTGAGTGACACGGCGAGAGGGAATAGAGAGAATGGGTGAGGATTCTGACAGAAAAGATGACGTGGAGGGCTATGAGGGAGAGTGCAATGTGTGAGTGCCTCACTCTTCAAAGTGAAGACTCACAAATATAAATACAATGGTAGATGGTAGATATATTACTACCTGTTTTCAGTTTTTATGTTATTGTCATTGGTCATATTGCAAGATGGAAGTATAAGTAAGGAATTAGGGCAACAGATATAGATAGTTACCAAATTCTCTAGACTCAACTCAAGTGTTTGGTCTACCTGAGGAAGGTGTCGTATAGGTTGCGGGTGGTTCGAACTCCACTAGACTCATCAGCGTGATATAAATATTAGTCTTTCTGTTTTAGATTGGGACGCCTTCCCTCACCCTAAATTTTATAAATAAATAAAAAAAGATATTGGAATATGACAATTATCTACATGTTTGGGAAATATTTTACGGAAAAACAATGTGGGAGAATTTATGCTAGTATAACTTCTAAGTTCTAAGTATCAAAATTTATGCACACAATCTAGCACATGTTTAATCACTGTTCTTTTTGTCTGTTTTAATTATTTTGTAGGTCCCATTTTTTTTTCATTTGATTTTGACAATATTTTAATTTCACGTTGATGCGTCCATCAACTCGTTTGGCCAATTAATAGCCGTTGCAGGTAGGGAGTGGGCTTTTAACTTTGTGATAGATAGATTAATAGATACTCAAGGGCATGGTTGAAAAACTCACTCAAAATTTATGTTTGAGTTAAATTCACGTTTTCATAATCAAAAAATAATTATTTTTGAATTTCTGGATTAACCTTTACAAACATGAAACCAAACAAACCTATAATTAAGGACCCGCGTTTTATTAGTGAAGTTTGGATTCGAGTTTTGAAATGAAAAAGTGCAGCATCATTAGGAAAAGACAAGTTTGTTCCAATTCGTGCTTTATTTAATTTTTATTTTTTTTTTGCCTGTTGTTTTGAAGAATAAGAGTTCAGAAAGGCCATGACAATAATAATTATTTATCTATTGAGTAGGTAGTTTAAGATACAACTGCAATTGATGAAATAATAATTATTCTATTTTATATCAGATTTTTTTTTTGAACTGCTATTTTATATCAGATTAATTGAACTGGAGTTAAATTTATGGGTGTCAGCATTGGAGTTTGATTTATTTAAATTTTTATAAGCTAGCATTTGAATCAGTTCATGGGCCAGTAATTTTTTGTTTTTGAATAACAGTAATTTTTATTTTTGATCTTGTGATGATAAGGATCCACAAGGTACATAAACTTTATATAAATATTTAATGGAATATTATAATTTTATCTTATTATAACTAAATTGAAATTTTAAAAATAAATTAAAAGTAAGATAAAGGCATGTGATTGAATGACTCTACAAAATATTTACATCATGAAATGTATATTAATAAAATAAATATTTTAGTTAATATTCTCTTGATAGTAATTTTTCAACATGCTTTTTATAATTATTTATCTATTGAGTAAATAGTTTAAGGTTCAAGTGTAATTGATGAAATAATTATTATTCTATTTTATATCAGATTAATTGAACTCGAGTTAAATTTGTGTGTGCCAACATTGGAGTTTGATTTATTTAATTTTCTATAAGCTAGCATTTGAGTGAGTTCATGGGCCAGAAATTTTTAATTTTGATCTTGTGATGAAAATGGTCCACAAGGTAGATAAACTTTATATAAATATTTAATGAGATTTTATAATTTTATCGTACTATAACTAAATTGAATTTTTTAAAATAAATTAAAAGTAAGATAAAAGAATGTGATTGAATGACTCTACAAAATATTTAAATAATCAAATGTATATTAATAAAATAAAGATTTTAGTTAATATTCTCTTTATAAGAATTTTTCAACATGCATTTTATAATTATTTATCTATTAGTAAGTAGTTTAAGATATGAAATAATAATTATTCTATTTTATATCAGATTAATTGAACTCGAGTTAAATTTGTGCCTGCTAGCATTGGAGTTTGATTTATTTAATTTTTTATAAGCTAGCATTTGAGTGAGTTCATGGGCCAGTAATTTTTAATTTTGATCTTGTGATGATAATGGTCCACAAGGTAGATAAACTTTATATAAATATTTAATGAGATTTTATAATTTTATCTTACTATAATTAAATTGAAATTTTAAAAATAAATTAAAAGTAAGATAAAAGCATGTACAAAATTTTTACATCATCAAATGTATATTAATAAAATAAAGATTTTAGTTAATATTCTCTTAATAGTAAATTTTCAACATGAATTTTATAATTATTTATCTATTGAGTAGGTAGTTTAAATACAAGTGTAATTGATGAAATAATTATTATTCTATTTTACATCAGATTAATTGAACTGGAGTTAAATTTGTGCGTGCCAGCATTGAAGTTTGATTTATTTAATTTTTATAAGCTAGAATTTGAGTGAGTTCATGGGCGCGTAATTTTTAATTTTGATCTTGTGATGATAAGGGTCCACAAGCTAGATAAACTTTATATAAATATTTAATGAGATTATATAATTTTATCTTACTATAACTAAATTGAAATTTTAAAAATAAATTAAAAGTAAGATAAAAGCATGTGATTGAATGACTCTACAAAATATTTATATCATTAAATGTATATTAATAAAATCAAAATTTTAGTTAATATTCTCTTGATAGTAATTTTTCAACATGCTTTTTATAATTATATATCTATTGAGTAAATAGTTTAAGATACAAGTGTAATTAATGAAATAATAATTATTCTATTTTATATCAGATTAATTGAACTAGTGTTAATTATTTAATTTTTTATAAGCTAGCATTTGAGTGAGTTCATGGGCCAATAATTTTTAATTTTGATCTTGTGATGATAAGGGTCCACAAGGTAGATAAACTTTATATAAATATTTAATGAGATTTTATAATTTTATTTTACTATAATTAAATTGAAATTTTAAAAATAAATTAAAAGTAAGATAAAAGCATGTGATTAAATGACACTACAAAATATTTACATCATCAAATGTATATTAATAAAATAAAGATTTTTGTTAATATTATCTTGATAGTAATTTGTCAACATGCTTTTTATAATTATTTATTTATTGATTAAATAGTTTAAGATACGAGTGTAATTGATGAAATAATAATTATTCTATTTTATATCAGATTAATTGAATTGGAGTTAAATTTGTGCGTGCCAGCATTGAAGTTTGATTTATTTAAATTTTTATAAGCTAGCATTTGAGTAAGTTCATCGACCAGTAATTTTTAATTTTGATCTTGCAAGATAATGGTCCACAAGGTAGGTAAACTTTTTATAAATATTTAATGAGATTTTATAATTTTATCTTTTTATAACTAAATTGAAAATTTTAAAATTAATTAAAAGTAAGATAAAAACATGTGATTGAATGACTCTACAAAATATTTACATCATCAAATGTATATGATTAAAATAAAGATTTTAGTTAATATTCTTTTGATTGTAATTTTTCAACTTGCTTTTTATAATTATTTATCTATTGAGTAAATAGTTTAAGATACAAGTGTAATCGATGAAATAATAATAATTTTATATTTTATATCATATTAATTGAACTCGAGTTAAATTTGTGTGTATCAGCATTGGAGTTTGATTTATTTAATTTTTTATAAGCTAGTATTTGAGTGTGTTCATGGGCTAGTAATTTTTAATTTTGATCTTGTAATGATAAGGGTCCACAAGGTAGATAAACTTTATATAAATATTTAATGAGATTTTATAATTTTAAATTACTATAACTAAATTGAAATTTTAATAATAAATTAAAAGTAATATAAAAGAACGAGATTGAATGACTCTACAAAATATTTACATCATAAAATGTATATTAGTAAAATAAATATTTTAGTTAATGTTCTCTTGATAGTAATTTTTCAACATGCTTTTTATAATTATTTATCTATTTAGTAAATAGTTTAAGATACAAGTGTAATTGATGAAACAATGATTATTCTATTGTATATCCAATAAATTTAACTCGAGTTAAATTTGTGCGTGCCAACATTGGATTTTGATTTATTTAATTTTTTATATGCTAGCATTTGAGTGAGTTCATGGGCCAGTAATTTTTAATTTTGATCTTGTGATGATAAGAGTCCACAGGTTAGATAAACTTTATATAAATATTTAATGAGATTTTATAATTTTGTCTTACTATAACTAAATTGAAATTTTAAAAATAAATTAAAAGTAAAATAAAAGCATGTGATTGAATGACGCTACAAAATATTTAATCATCAAATATATCAAATATATATTAATAAAATAAAGATTTTAGTTAATATTCTCTTGGTAGTAATTTTTCAACATGCTTTTTATAATTATTTATCTATTGAGTAAATAGTTTAAAATACAATTGTAATTGATAAAATAAAGCACAATTTAACATCTTCAAATCCTTCTTTAAAAAAAAAAAATTCTTCAAATCCAATAAAAAAAAAAAAAAGTTCAAACTTTAAAATACTCAAACAACCTAATCATAAATATTAGAAAAACTAGTGTCTTACATTAACCTTATAAATAATCATAACGATAGAAAAAGATCCTGAGTGAAACAAAAGATCCTAATTGGAAGATAATACTATTGTGAATGACAAATTCCCCCCAAAACAACACTCTGGTCGAGAATTGATAGCAAAAAGCGAAAAGCAGGGGTTTTCAATTTCAAATTCAAATTCAAATTCAAAGTTGTTTCCTTTGGGTTTCATGCATGGGATTGCACCTTTGGTAGCTGAGACTGAGTGGTAGAAGAAAGTGAAACAGTGGTGAAGTGAGGAAGCCAAAACGACAAGTAGCTTCAGACCCAGAAACCATGGAGATTGGTCAACGACGCGTGGGTTTACTCTACGACGAGAGGATGTGCAAGCACCACACACCAGACGACGAATACCACCCCGAGACCCCTGATCGCATTAGGGTTATTTGGAACAAGCTTCAATCCACCGGCATTACCGATCGGTAACGTTTTCTTCACACCCTTGTGGAAATGATTTCAAAAAACCAATCTTTTTGTGTTCTGAGTGTGTTTGCTGTTGTTAATTTTACCAGGTGTGTGATTTTGGATGCCAAGGAAGCTGAGGACAAGCATTTGCTGTCAGTGCATACCAAAAAACATGTTGATCTGATTAAGAGCATAAGCTCGAAGCAATATGATTCGCGGAGGCGTAAGATTGCGGCGAAATTGGATTCTATATATTTCAATGAGGGTTCATCAGAAGCTGCTTACCTTGCTGCTGGCTCTGCTATAGAGGTCATATTTAAGGATTCATTTTAACTTCAGAGATTATGATCAAGCTTAAATGCGAATTTATTATTACCCGTTTTCAGTTTTTATGTTATTGTCATTGGTCATATTGCAAGATGGAAGTATGAGTAAGGAATTAGGGCAACAGCTATAGATAGTTACCAAGTTCTCTCAATAACCCCTGCACACTGCATATTGATTGAATTTGCCATCCTGTGTGCTATGTGTACCACATACCAGGTTCCTTGTAAAGAAAGTTTATAATGTAAAAGGTTAATAACTACGTACTTATATAGGTTGCGTATCTATACTGGTTTCCTGGTAAGTGGTAACATATACTAATCTAGGCTTTAGAAAATGCAAGAGAATAAGAGGCAATCTCCTTCTAAATGGTAACAGAAAGTTATATATGAGATACAAAAAATCCCTAAAAGGAAGGAGCTAGTATCTACCCCTAGCTGAGCATAGACAAATAATAGGTGAGTTTCAGTGTAATGTTGAGAGATTTTGCATTGAGATTTGGTTGTTATAGGTTCTTATTTCATTAACAGACGCTTCTTTTATGGTGGTCACTACTGCATGGATCTAGCCCTCCCCAGACCTCACACTTCATCTATCTGATATAAATACGTCTTATATAAACTTTATGAACCTTACCTAATTAAAGATGTTTTGACAAACAGGTTGTTGAAAGAGTGGCAAGCAGGGAATTGCATTCTGCTGTTGCTGTTGTTAGACCTCCAGGTCATCATGCAGAACAAAATGAAGCCATGGGATTTTGTCTGTTCAACAATGTGGCAGTTGCTGCTTCTTATCTCTTAGATCAAAGAGTAAGTAATGCAACACCTAGTATCAATTCTGTATTCTCAAAGAATTTTAAGCCTTTGATCAATCAGTTCCTTTATTGCCGCCTTTATTTTTCTGGGTTTTCCATGTGCATGACAGCCAGACTTAGGGGTAAAGAAAATTTTAATTGTTGACTGGGACGTCCATCATGGAAACGGTACTCAAAAATTGTTCTGGGATGATTCTCGAGTTTTATTCTTCTCTGTTCACAGGTGGGGTAGTTATTCTCATGTATTTTCTCATCATCTTTACTGGTTGGTAATCTTGTATTTTTTTTGCAGTATTTTTTAATCTTTAAATATTAGTTGCTATTAATTCTTGTAGCTTTGTTAGATAATGTGATAGGGCTTCGCTGCTAGATTGTTTCCCATTTTTTAAATTGGTGATTTAGGGTTGAGTCTTTGAGAATGACTTTCAATTTACGGGTTTGTGATGAAACTCGTTTTGTTGTTGTATCATTTACATAGTTGGTCCTCAATCATATTAACTTTCCTATTTATACAGGCATGAACCTGGATTTTATCCGTCTAATGATGATGGGTTCTATACCATGATCGGAGAAGGAGCAGGTGCTGGGTATAATATAAATGTGCCATGGGAGAATGGGAGATGCGGTGATGCAGACTACATTGCAGTTTGGGACCACATCTTGCTCCCTGTTGCTAAAGAATTTAATCCAGACATAATTATAGTTTCTGCTGGATTTGATGCAGGTACGTGGTTGAACAATTTTGCATTTTTTTCTTTTTCTAGGGGTGAGTGGGTTGTTTGTTTTTCAAACTGCTTTTGAGGACATTACGTAAGCATGTATTGTTGAAGTCTAGTTTGCTTGTATATGAAAGGACATATGGTCCCGCGTAGCCTATTTCAATGCGGTGCCTTCTGTTTGGGTCAGTTGATATGGTAACTTTTTAAGTGTAATAACGTTCCGTTTTAATGTAACAGCTGTTGGTGACCCTCTGGGAGGATGTCGTGTCACACCATTTGGTTATTCTGTTCTGTTGAAAAAGGTTACTTTTAAAGATTTATTTTTCATGATTATTTTCTTCATTTGTTTATTGTAATGCTAGTGTGCTACTTTCTTTGTTAAAACTACTAAATTCTGAAGACAAGTTACAAAAAATGAAATTTGAATACTAGGCATGTACATGCGTGCATTAATTATTTTCATATTCTACCATGATTTGGCATATTATTATTCTTCAATCATACTGCTTTTCTGTGACAAAATTTTTATGTTGTACTTCTCATCAAGGTTTGAAAAAGCATATGTGAACTAACAACTTTAATTTTCTGATCTCTATTTCTGTGACTTACATGTGCTTTTCCCTTTCATTTTTCAGTTGCTGCATCTGACTGAAGGTAGGGTTGTACTGGTTTTAGAAGGAGGTTATAATCTTGATTCCATTGCAAAATCAATGCATGCCTGTTTGGAAGTTTTGCTAGAAGACAAGCCTCTTATTGAGTCCTCAGAGGCCTATCCATTTGAGTCTACATGGCGCGTCATTCAAGCGGTATTAACACATGATACTGATATTTGCTGTATCCTTCTTTTTTTGAGGAGGCTTTGGTTTTGTCCATTTCCTTACTAATTTTCTTATCGGATTTATCATTTATGTGACCTAGGATTTACAAGAGATTCTTTTAATACTAAAGCGGCATACATATTTTTCAGGTTCGCCAGGAGTTAAGTCGCTTTTGGCCAACACTTGCCAGTGAATTACCGCAAAAATTAATCAGTCAAATAGCACCACCTCCGGTAATGTACTTTTATTGTTGTTGTTCTCTTTTTGATAGTTAATGTGATATCCTATACTTGTAGTGAAAATCACTTAAAGTTTTGCGCAGGATTATATAATTGTCAAATGCAAATTAAATAGTGCCAATCAAGTAATTCAAGTACTTTGTTACTTTTTCTGCAATTTGTTATCTCACGAGTGTTAGAAATATAATATGTAAACCATTCTTGTGTCTTCACTCAAAAGCTAAAGCTTTTAGGATAGTTAATTCATGACATGGTATTAGAGCCTTTATGAACAAGTGATATAGAGTTCGATCCCATTTTCCTCCGTTATTTTAATAAAAAAAAATTGAATTTCAACACAAGGTGGATGAGTTTGGGAATTGTCCACCCTCCGAGCCCAATGGGCTCTTTGGGGGGGGGGGGGTGTTAGAAATATAAAATATAAATAAAAACCACTCATGTGTCTTCACTCAACAGCTTAAGCTTTTAGGATAGTTGATGCATGACAATGAGACCTATCAATAATCATAAGTTGGAATTAAGGTTGGTCACTGTAAATCATATTTAAGTTCTTTGTAATCGTATTGATAGTAAAATATAAACAAATTTGGTTATGTTACACTTGAATTAAAATATGGTGATATCATAAGAATGAATTATGTATATATGGATGATTCTAATCTGGGTAAAGTAAAATTTGAAAAACTATTTAGCTTAAGATTTGTATTTCTTGTTTGCATCTTTTCCTTCTCGTGTGTTTGATTATATTTTTTCATCCATTGTATGGGCAAGAATTCTCATCTCATGTCAAAATGTTTGACTTTGTAGCATTCTCTTATTTCAAGCTCTGACTCAGAGACTGAGGATGATAAGGGTCCAATCAATTCAGTAAAACTTGTAGATCTTCTTTCCAAGCTGAACGTTGATGCAGGTAACCTTGGTGTGTCCCAAGATAGCTTTTAAAGTTTGAGAGAAATCCTTAAGTTTAAATATTTTTTCTTTAATGAAATATAGTTTTAACCCCTTAAGTTGGTGGTCATTAGTGTGGGCTGTGAGATTGGGTTAGCCCTTTTGGATCTAGTGGCACTGGTTGATGTTCACTCTAAATACTCCAAGAGACGAGTAAGTACTAAAGGGTCGAATCATAAATCTAGTTCTAACGATAATAGTTAGTAAAGATGGTTTAGTAACTGTCGTTAGGTTTGGAGTTCGCTATTTACAAAACCCTTGATTTTGTTTTGTATAAGCGGTCTTTTATTATGAGCCGCCATTACCATTTTGTGCTGCCTATAGTTATTATGAGTGTGACTCATGAGTCAACATATATTACATGGGGTTTTATTTATTTAAGGGATCTCATACGCTTTCCACCAGATATCTGACACTTATATCATGAGTCCTGTTCCGGTAAAGCAACCGGGGAAGAGAAGGAGTAACAAGTAAGGATATAATCCAATTATTCAGTCAGAGAAAAATAGGAGAAACCCCTTTTACATGAACCTCCTCTAGCTATTTATAGAGGGGGTTGTCATAAATAGTATTAAAACCCTAGATTACATAATATGGGCCTCAGGGCCTCAAAACATTCGGCCCAACTGCCTCAACCTTATGCCTCTCAGCTCGCCACACTCTAGTCCTTGTTTCGGTCGCCAGGTCGTCCTCAACTTGGCGAAGTGCTCGCCCAGTCCACAAGCCCACAAGACACCAAGTTTGAAGTATGGGAGCGAAATGTGTCTTCATAAGTCTTCATGACCCACCACTTGGGGAAAATGCTCGCCCGGTTCAAAGCCCACAAGACACCGAGCTTAAAGTATGAAAGCGAAGTGTGTCTTCATACATCTTCATGACTCGCCACCAGGGGAAAGTGCTCGCCATGGAGACCTAACCAATGCTTCCTTGGGGCGGTCATCCCGATAGAATGTGCCTCGTTAAACCTTCCTAGGAAAAACCCTGTAGGATAAAATCCTAGTGAAGGAAAAAGAGTACAACATCCTATAGAGAAATGAGTCCTCTAAGGCCTGGGCGTGGAGGATAAATATATCGCCAATCTTCACATGAAGATGTGAGCGAACGAGACTCCGGTTCAAGTTGACGCGCCTAGCTTAGAATGAAGTGGTCATCAGGTCGCGCGACAGCTCGCCAGAAAGAAGTCATTTGCCCCGCAGGAGTCGCATCCGGTCTATAAGTCCGAGGCTAAGGCAAAAGAGCTTTCTGACGCTCAGACTCACGTCCGCCTTCTGGAAGGGAGTCTTGGGAAAGAAAGAGCTACTTCCGCCCAAGCCCTTGCCAAGAAAGATGTTGATTATGTTGAACTCCGCAAGGCACATGACAAGCTGCAAAAAATCTATGAGAAGAAGAGTGTTGCACAGTTCGCTTGGGGCTTTCAGGCCGCCCGAGCACAGGTCGCTTTCATTGATTCTGAGTTCCCTTTTTCTCGCACTAGTATTTTCAAAGAAGTTAAGAATGGGGAGATCGTGGGGCCCGAGGACCCTGAATTCATCCCCCGCCCTGAAGATCTTGAGCTGCTTGAGGAAGCTGAGCAAGGCGACCAAGAGGGCGGTTTGAGTGCTGAAGATGCGGACGAGGGAGATGAGGAGAATGACGGGGGCGACCCCACTAATGATGATGAAGGCCTGCAAATTAATTAGTTATGTTGTCTTGTTAAGTAACTTGTACTCTTTTAATTGTTTTTTTTTTTTATGAATATTATTCAATCTTTTGTCAACATCAACGGAATTATTTTCACCGCCCTACTCTTTTGTTTTATATTTGCGTTAGCACTCACTTCGAGGCATAATGTGAATGAAACTCCTCACGTGGATGGGATGAATGTGCTTTCATGTTAACTCAATCGGTATCCAAACACACACTAAGCATTATAAGATAGTAGGTTCCGACTAGGAGATCTAGATTGTAAACTAGGTGTTATTATGCGATAGATTGTACCTTTGAGTTAGAATGGAATGAACCTTGCTTCAATCTTGTGCTTGTTTTCTTTTTGAAGCTAGTCTTTTAACTGGATTGTTCAAATCTGAGCGTTACTTGGATGCGAGTTTTGCTCGACTTTGTTCATTAAGCTACCCAAGGCAAGGCTTGAATAAGTCTGAATTTCGCTCGGTCTTGTTCGTTTATTTTCCCAAGGCAAGGCTTGTAAGAATCCGATTTTTCTCGGTTAATTTTCCCCGGGCAAGGCTTAGATAAATCTGAGATTTGCACGGTCACGGTCTTGTTCGTTAATTTTTCCAAGGCAAGGCTTGAGTAAATCTTAGTTTTGCTCGATCTTTTTCGTAAATTTTCCCAAGGCAAGGCTTGGATAAATCTGAGTTATACTCGGTCTTGTTCGTTAATTTCCGCAAGGCTAGGCTCAAATGATCCGGCTTTTGCTCAATCTTTTTTACTAAAAAACAAAAAGGAAAGAAGAGACTTTTCTAAATATCATATTTTCATTAGTTCAAGCCTTGTTAAAACCTTTCAGGAACATGTCTTGGTAAGCAAAGAGTACCCCTAATGATTACACTTAGTTGTAGTAATTGCGGAGGTGGGTGGAGTTTCAAGTCTACGGCACCCAGCCTCCACTCAGTTTGCAGGTGGTTGGCTTTGAGCCGCCTTTTCTAACTTGGTCCGTTTATCTCGGAGGGTAGAGTTCTATACAATGGCTAGGAGATGGTACAATAGGCTAAGAACTTTTATTTCGCTCTTTTATATCTTGATAAGCTCTATGCTTGATGCAGATGAAGAGACTGGTGCTTCTAGTTCTTGGCGGTCAGAGTTGTCAAATGTTTACATATGGTATGCCTCATATGGATCAAATATGTGGAAGTCAAGATTATCTTGTTACATAGCAGGTGGACAGGTAATGCATCATTCAAGTCAAGTTGCTTTTTTACATTGCGTTATAAACTGATGTGATTAGAACTTCTATTTCCTTTGGTCGGTCAAGAAGACAAGGCCGCCCAGACCTTTTTCCTTGTCCTTGTCTTCTTAGACCTGCTATTGCCTTGTCTTCTTTAGAGAGGTGTATTATTTGAGGCATCATTTAGTAGGATCTAAGAAAGATGTTTCACCATGCCTAGACCAGTCCTATATCTTTATTGCATCACTTTATGAAAGGGACTGATTTGATTAGACCTGCTATTATACATTTTGCAGCTTCTTTCTCGACTTTGGCATGCTTGCACGACAATAAGAGAACTTTATTAAGAATGTTTACATCTAAATATTGGAATGATAGTTTGCGAGGTGGAAGGTTGTTGAAAATCTAGATATAGATTAGGGGTTTTGGGAATATATTTGGAATTGCTTGAGGGGGCGCTTATGAACTTATATTTCTTAAAACTTGTGTTATGACTTATATGACTGACTATGAGTTGTATAAGATCTCGTGCTTATGAATTTTCAGCTTAAGTTTAGTTTAGTGATCTGATTTAAAGGTTATTTTCCTTATGAGTCATTTTCTATGTTTATCAATTATTTAAATATAATTTTGCATTTTTTTCTAGTATCTTCCTACTGTGTTACAATCGTGCGAGATCTTTCATCCCCTCTTGATCTCAAGTAAAATCTAGATTTTGACAACATTGAGATAAATAGTGAGCCTTTCATATCTAACAAGATTATGTCTTACGCTTCCATTCTTTCTTTTTCTATAGCTTTGTTTCTTCTGTTGTTTGTGATATTTTTGTGAAGATTTCAAGAATGATTTTTCAGGTGGAAGGTATGCAGAAGCACTGTCCCGGTTCAGTGAACAAAACTCTGCCTAATGAGATCCTGTGGAAGACTTTCCCTTGCCATATATTTTTCGGTCGTGATTTCTCCCCCTCGTGGGGTCCTGGAGGGGTTGCGTTTCTTAATCCTGAGAAAACCATGCAGCACAGCACCTACATGCGCCTGTACAAAATTTCGTAAGTAAATCCGTTTAGGTGTTCAAGTCTGCTAATATTTGCTTTAAATATCTCTTTCAAAGCTTCGCGGTCACTCGGTCAGAGCATGACATTGTCGGATCCTGATATGTTACAGGGTAGAGCAGTTCAATGACATTTTATTTCACGAAAATGGTTTAAGCCTTGATGTTGGTTCCCCTTTATTTGATACAACCACCCTGAATGCTATCTCTGACAAGGAGTTCAAATCTCAGGAGATTGTCAAAGTATGTACCCATGCTGCTCCCTACACATTTTCTGATTAATTAGTGCATTTATTTTATTTCATCATTTTCTGAGTGATTAGTGCATTTACTGCTTTGGTCATGGCTTTTTTCTGATCGTTTCATGCAGGGTGGTTGGTATGGTAATGTGGTCTACTTAGGAAAGGAGCAGGATATTCCAATAATTACCATGACGTGAGTAACAAACTATACTTTCTAGTTATTGTATTTGAGTGAGTTAGGATCAGCTTATTTTTCTCGGAATCTATTCTGGCACTAAGAAGTTATGGACAAAAGCTCCTAGTCAAAATTAATTTGAGTTTTAGAATCAATTGTAGAATGATTTCCAATTCATCTGCCTATTGTTGTTCCACTCCATACAAGCATGATATTTATTTATGCTACCTTGACCAGGTGTTCGCTTCATGATATTGAGAGCTTCAAATCTGGAAAGCTACCATTACGTGCCCCTAAGAAAGCGTATGCCAACACCTTAATAAAAGGGTTGGTGGAGGGAGAACAGCTTTCAGAGGATGGAGCCATTGCTTACATAAAAGCTGCTGCTAAATCACTATGATTTGCATAGTCATGTCATTGGCTTTGGGTGTAAATCTTCTTCTAGAACAGCTTACTGATAATAGTTGAAGTATTTATTCGTCCTAGATAGCAAAACCCTATGGTAAGTGCTTCAAGGTTTCATATTTTGCGCAGTTTCGTGTATTCCTCGTGCGTCGGCTGTTATTTATTTGCTACACTGTTGGTGCTTGTATTGCATCATTTGCATGTATATTTATTTTTAAGGGATTGCATGTATATGTATATTTATAATTTAAGAGTGGTATCATTTGGTTCCGTCAAGAGTGGTATATTGAATGTCTGAAGCCAAGAAATTGATCTAAATGGTTGAGTTGCTGCTACATATGTTTAATTAGTTGTTAACAGCATTGTTGTAAAAACAGTTGAGACTAGTAAAACTTAAAGGAGATATCATTTGATCTTAAATCGGTGAGAACTGCATCTAACTGGATCAATATTGGTAGAAAATTGTCAAAATTGCTCCTGTTGAATTGGTTTGAACCAATCTAATAGCATATTTGGATCAATTTCTCTTCTCAATCAATTATGAAATTCATAAGCTACTCACGTAAGTTTTTCCCTATCAAAATTAACTCTAGAAGAGTTTTAAAAGAGTGTGTGGACTTAAGTCATCAAATGTGTAGGATGAGTTTGAGAACAACTCCATCTCTAATCTCTACATATCCTTTTTTGAACCGTGGCGGATCATGGAGAAGGTATTTGGGAGGGTCACATCTTAACTCCCCTTCTTATTATCTTTAATAAATGTACTCATCTTTTGAGAGCAAGGCTAATCGCGTCTGAGAAATTGTGGCTGTATTGATTATATCATCATTTCTGGAGGTCTAACTTGTTTCCATTAGACCAATTTCCTAATACATTATTCATCATATTTCTTATTTCTCTTTCTTATATTCTTATCTCTTTTGATGTGTGGGACTATTTATGGTCTCAACATATTTTTTCTTTATTATAATAGCTATATAATATTATATATAAGGTAATTATATGGTGAACCATGTGAAAAATTAGTTCACCTATGAACTATATGTTGAAATAACAAACATAAAGATGAGGGAAAAAGACCATTGTATTTTATTGATTCCATTGAACATAAGGGTCTTTATTTATAATACAAGTTCTGCTCTAATTCTAGTAGCAAATAACCATAATAATACATAATAATATTAAAATATTCTTTCCCTAATTACTTATGAACTCTTCTTATTGTTCTATCTTATTCAATTGTTTTAATTGCATAATATTCTGACATGATTGCATAATATTCTAACACTATACTTTTTTTTTTTGAATAAACACTATACTCTTTTTGAAAAAATTAGGAGGGTTCGTAGCCCCTAGTCACCAAGTGCCATTGCTTCTAAAGCTTATATTTGAAATATGATGACACTAACCTCATTTTCCGTCCTCTCATTTGAAACTACACCTTATATTTGAAATATTTGGACGGAAAATGGAGGCAAGGGGATGAGAGAATTTTTAAACTTATAATATTCGGTTCAAATGTTAGAAAAGCTCCACATAACTCAATTTTATCTCATCATTGGAAGTTAGGGGATTAAGTGGAGAAATATTTTGCATGACAAAGTTACTGCCTATTTTGTAAGAGCAATTAAAGTAAATTCATTTTAAAATCTCTCATTTCCCCTTTGAACCAAACACAAAGATTATTACACCTCAACTTCCCTCTCATCCCCTCACTCTTAATAAGAGATAAAATCTCTCCCACTCATTGGTTGAACCAAATACGCCACTAGTAAGCCGTGGCTTTATAGAACTTTCATTTTATGCTAGCAACCATTCCATTTACCCTCAAAATAGTGTTAAAAACTGGAAACAGAAGGAACTCCAATAGAAGAAATGGAACATCTTTCTGATTAAATTAACACATTTTTTGTTTTGAGATACAAAATGTTGTCAACATAAAACGTCTAATTTCCACTAACAATTTGTGGAATGTATTCATATTTTTCTCAACTATGGCATGAATAATTCTATCGAAGGCTTATCAATAAGCGCTTATGTGATAAGAGTTTATGGTCATAAGTGCTTAATTTAGTTGTTTTCTCAACTATATTAAAAATTAAAGAATGGACTAATAATTGAAGCAGGCCAAAATTTTGAACTTCAACATCACTCCAGATTGCACTTGGATAATTCCTACTATTGTTTCCTCATCGACCTTTTATAGTGGCATGCCCAGAATCGCCCAGATGCTTATGTAATCTATTCCTGTGAATCAAACCAAATGAAGTCATATAACAGTTTATTCTTTTTACAGTTTATTCTGATAACAGAAAATTTAAAGAGAACAAGTCAAAATTTCATAAACAAGAGAGACACAAATTACCTCGACTCAAACTCCTCTCCACATGCCTCACAAATATTGTCAAGATTCTTTGATGCCTAAATTTAAGAAACAAAATCATAAATCAGAATATAAAGGACAAAGAACTGCTTAATTGTAAGTCATGACTACCAAGATACAATCAACATTATCACGGCTAGTTGGCTACAGCTGCATAGAAATCACTGCTACATGCATGTGAATTTAGGAAACCCACATAATGATGGAAATAGGAACAAGCCAGGATTGTTGTCCTTTTAAGGACACTTTTAGGTAAACAGTTTAATTAAGCTTCATAAGCACAATATGAACGCTTGTTAATAAATTATTTTGTGCAGTTTATGAAAATAAGTTCAAAACAACTTATATGCAGGTCATATCCATTAGCATGAGCTCTCCCAAACACTTGCATAAACTTTTATACTATAATTTCATCTTAACTAGCTGCATATTAGAACATAACTATAGAAAGTAAAACGTTGTTTTTCAAGTTTAAGGAAACTACAAAAACAAAAGACACTAAGACAGTAAGACATAGCAGCTGCATATCTCAAAAGCCATGACACGTGATAAAGGGGTTGGGGAACATGTATATTCATAAGTTCTTACCTTTGCTTTTCTTCCTTTGGATGAATTTTTTGCTTTAGCTTTTGCATCCTTGGAAGTTCCTTTCTTATCAACTGGTTGATTAGAACTCTTCTTATCTCTACCTACCTGCTCATTCTCTTTACCATTTTCCTCAGTTTCCACAAAAGACTGGGAACTAGACTCTTCTGCATAAGAATTATTATTTCCATCACTGTTTCTATTCTCATAATTGGCACTGAAAGCAGCCCCATGAGATTCTTCCCAATTTTTCCTACCCTTCTCTTTCTTGGCTCGACGTTTCTTTCTTGTGCTCGCCTGGTTGTTATATTCCATAAAGCCAACCCCATCATTCTCATTCTCATTCTCATTCTCATTCTCATTCTCTGTTTGAGATGGTGTTACTGAACCCTCAGGCTTCTGTGTCGAAGCACCGGGTTTTTTGCTCTTGTGCCCTGCCACCATTGCTTCAAGAAAACCATTTTCATCTTCACCAAAATCAACTGAAACATCAGCCTTTTCACCCTCCTTTGAATGTAAGGCATCAAAAAGTTCATCATCATCATCATCATCATCATCATCATTAAGTTCAACCTCATTTCTAGTAGTCTGCCCTACTGCAACATTAAGACCATCTCTAATCCTCTCCTCCAAATCATCAACCTCCCCCAATTGATCATCATTCACCTCAATTCCATCCTCCTCACTTTCCAATCTCCCCTTCCCTGCTCCTTCTTCTTCATCTTCTTCTCCTTCCACCTCTGCTTCTAAATCCTCTTCATCAGCAAGTGAATCCTTGAACTCTGCAACTTTCTCCTTATGCTTCTTGGACTGCTCATGGTTCTTCCATTGCTTCTCACTCTTAAACTTCTTCCCACAAAGCACACAATAAAACTCATCCTTCTTCTCCTCTTCCTCCTCCAACTCCTCAAACCAGCTCTCCTCCTCCACCTCCTCAACTTTAGCCCACTCAGGCTCCTCATAAGCCATGGCCCTCTCCTTCTTCTCCTTCGCCAACCTCTTCTTCTTCTCCCTCTCCTCCTCTTTCTTCTTCTCCATCTCAGCATTCTTCTTCACCTTCATATCAATCACCCTCTTATCCCTCTTCTTCGCAAAATCAGCCAACCTCCTCACAGTCTCATTGTACTCCTTCTTCGCCTTCCTCCTCACCTTGTTGTTCTCCTCCTCCATCAACCGCCGCGACCGCCGGTTCGGACCGGCCATCACATCGTACTCGTCGGCCCAGCAAAAGTCCATCACCGACGAGAACCCCATCCAGTAACCGTAGAAAGCGGTGACCTGAGCATAGGGGCTATCCAAATTGCCCATGAGAGGTGCCTGAGGAACAGGGAGACCCATCTTCTTGGCGAAATTGACCTCGTTGGCGTGGATCCTATCGAAGACGCCGGAGTAGACCTTGTAGAAGCCCTTGCCGGAATCAGAGTAGCCCGAGAAGACGGTGTTGGAGAAGAAGGAGAATAGGTCAGGGACGAGGGAGTTGGAGGAGGAGTTAGGGTCGGAGAAGAGGATCTGGGAACGGTGGGAGTCGTAAAAGGAACGCTCTTTAGGGTCGGAGAGGACCTCGTAGGCTTGCTGGAGCTCCTGGAACTGTGCGGTGGCTTCGGATTGGGAGATGCCCGATTGGACGAGCTTGTCGGGGTGGCGCTGAAGAGCGAGGCGGCGGTAGGACGATCGGATCTCGTCGGGGGTGCAGTCACGGGGGAGGCCGAGAACTTCGTAGTGGCATCGCTTCGCCGCCGACGACGCCATTGGAGAGTTCTGCACAGAATTAGGGTTCTTGATTTTGCGTGTTCCCTTAGAAGAGGGATTTTGAGCAGGTTGATGACAACACCAACTCAAGGACAACGTATTTTGAGCTTTCTTTACTCTCTTTTTTTTTTACTTCAATTTATTTTCTTTATTCATGTACTCAGGTAATAATATCAGTGAAAAAGTGATAATAATAAGAAGAAAAAAAAATGTATTTTTTGAAACACAAAAATGATAATTTTTAGTTCTCATAATATTATCCCAATTGTGCAAAGGGTTCCTGTGTTTTGAAACGAGCGGTTGGGTCCCTCGCGTTTGCATTTTTTGTTCTTCCATCTCTATACTCTATTTCAGAAAGAGAAAAAACTAACATTTTTACGTATGTGTAAATTCTAATGCGCATATATGTGAGTTTGACGCCGACATGGATGTTGAGGCTAGATGTTTATTGACTTGATATAAGCATATGAGGTGCACTCTTTTCCACCCTTCTTTTATTCCCTTACCACCACACTTGAAACTCACCGGCCACCACACCTCTCCCTCAACCATCATTACTCATCCTCCTCCCTCGCTCATCATGTTGCCCAAGCATCCACATTTCATCCGTTGACATTCTTCTATCTTCTTCCTTTTTCTCTATCAATCAAACAAACTCGCACACCATATATCTGAGCCATTTCATGCAGCTCACTGTGGGCAACCTCGCTCTCAAGATTCTAGTTGCTTCAAAGCTCGCGCGCTCCGTCATTCACCCATTTTTCTCTCCCTGCTTCTACAAGGTCACGCTCAAGCACTCCCCCCAACAACTCGCCCTCCGTCCCCTTCATCCTTATTGAGATCAACTTCCCTAACTCACGGGTTCACCCCCTCGCCGCCACCTTCCACCTCAACAAGCTCGCAGGTTGTATACTATGCTTGGTATAACTAGACAAGTGGCCCTATTTTGCATGAATGAAGTGGTTTATTGGGAAGCATATGACCTTCATACGTCTTGCCATCAAGAAATTCATGCACTAAATAATTCTTCAGCCTTGTTTAGCCAGAAGAGCATCACTGAAAGCTTTGAGACTCCGAAAACCCATCCCCCATCCTTCTTAGATTGACATAAAGTATTTCAATTAACCCAATAAGTTCTCTTTTCCCCTTGTTTACTAGTCCACCAAAGGCAACTGATCATGCTCTCAATTTCATTACAAAATCAACCAGTAGGGAAAATCAACTAATAATATAAGTCAGAATACCTTGGGCTACTAACTTGATAAGAACCTCCCTACCGATCGTCGATAGGAATCGTTCCTTCACCCCTTGAGTTCCTCCCACACCTATCCTAAACAAAGTTAAAAACATGTTGCTTTGGCCTACCAGTAAACGTAGGAAGCTCATGATACTTGGAATGACTTTCAACCGCCTTAACGTGCAACCAACCTTGTAGGGAAATTTCTGATTTGTTGGAACATTTCGGCTAAAAGAAAGTTCAAATTTATCCAAGTTAATAGTCTCGATACTTGTTGGTATTCAACCAGAATTTGGTGAAATTCATCTGATTCCTGGTTGTTAGCCCAGAGAAGGACAATATTTGTAATCAACAAAGAAGAGTTGGGAAATTTGTGGAGCGTGCCTCGCAATGCGAATCCCTTGGAGGCATCATCTCTTGAGCATGCACAATAAGAAAGAAAAAAAATCACCGCACAAAGGATGAAAAGATAAAATAACACAGGATCACATTGTCTCAATCACGTGGAAATTTCCAAAAGCTGACTAAGATTTTCATTCAAAAAGACCGAGAAGCTAGCAGAGGAGACTTTATCCATAATAAGGGTGGTAATTTCTTGTGAAAAGTTCATTGTCGATAGAATAGAATAAACTGCAAGATGCAAGAAGCCTCATTCAATACAACCATAGGCATTTGACATATCTAATTTCAAACCCACATAACCTTACTTACCCGAGTATTATTCTTCCTCATGAAATGTAAAGTTTCAAAAACAATCAATACATTATCTGTAATTAGCTTGCTTGGGACCAACACACTTTGGAAAAGGTTCACTATTTTTTTTGATCTTGACCAAGTATCCCCACAGCCGATTGCCGTGAGACTAATCCTTCGCCTTGTTCTTAATTATTTTATTATTTATTTATCCATACCAGCAGCTTATTGGGAAAAAAAGCTACAAGCAACCGTTACAAACGCCTAATTGTGACCTTTCTTCCTCCACCTTGTCCATGTCCATGTCCATTAAGTTAATTTCACAAGCAAACCCAACCATCATCATGAACGTTCCTTTCTCAGCAAAAATTCCAATTTCACACTCCTTCTCTCCTCCTCTCACTTCCCAATTCATCTCAAACTCCCTTCAATCCCCACGGGTAAGTACTGCCAACGATGCAGAAATGCCAACCATGTCCGAAATACTACAAGCCTCAAGAGCGCAGAAGCTCCACCTTCAGCTCCAAACCCTAGGACCCTTTTTCAGAATCACCGCCAGGAGCTCCGTCACGGACGCAGAGCTCGGGAAAGCCGAGGGACTCATAAGAATCTGGGTTGGAAGCGGAGGCAGAATTCTTCACTTGGACTCCATCAAGCTCCGCAGAGAAACCCTCAACATGGAAAAATCGATCTTTGGACTTGGGTTGTACATTGGGGCTGTTGCGATTCGACATGGGTATGATTGTGGCTGCAAAACCGCTCAGTTGCTCGCCATCAATGATTCTGATCTTTACCATTCTAAGGTTCACTTCTCACCATGACACCAACCCTATCCCAAAACATATTATAGGCTTTGTTTTACTTACATAAGCACTTCAGTGTTTTATAAGATACTTTGAGTTCATTTTCATAAGCTCCATATATTTGCTTATAAATAAACACTTATAAGCTATTTTAAACTTATTTTACTGAGCTTCTTAAATTAGTTAATTGTCATAAGTGCTTAATTAATTCGTTTATTCAATCCTACTAAGTAACTTTTTGATGTGCATTTATAATCCTCAAGGAGTGTCTTGAATGGAGTAAGACAGAACTTTTTAGATATTTTTTGAATCTTGAGACTTTCCTTACTTTGAATTGGACCACCATCTAAAAATGTTTTAGTTCTTTATCTATTATGGTCATGGGACTTGAACTTTGTATTTGATGTCTTTTTATTTTGACAGTTGGTTAGGTTCTATACCAGACTTGGGTTTAAACCTGTGTACGAGGTGACTGGCTCATCGTTTGGGGATCTCGCGCACCAGCTTGTGTGGGGAGGTGTTGGTACCCGCATGGATGCCAGTGTTGAAGAACTGATGATAAAATGGTGTAAAAGATTTAAAACAACACCCAACAAGTGATTTGTTTACTCTGTGAATCGTCTATCTTTTTATATGTAGAGAGGTTAGATAAAGCTTTAGCCTGTAAAATATATCTGTTTCAAAGGTTGCATAACATACAAAGTAGAGAATGTATGTTTTAAATATCATTATATTATAGCAAAGGAGAATCGTTTTTCCTTTCCTAGAGATATATCATAACTGATTATATAACATTGATTAATCATTGATATTTACTTTAGAAGTATGATTTGCTGCTTGAGGTGTAGAGGAAATACTGAAATTGCATGCTTAGAGACTCAAGTATAAATGAGAAGGATTATTATTGATGTATTTGCTTTCATTTTTTAAATTGCTGTATATTTACAGGTTCTCTGGCAAAATAAAGGAAACTGCCCAAGATTCTGAAGGTTAGTATGCTTTCCTAGTTAAGGAATTGGTAAAACAGATATCATTCCTTCAGAAACAAATTTAATAATTTTCCTTGTGGAAAACAAATCTAGTTGTGGTTTTGGTGGAAAATTTGGTGCACAACTTCTTCAATTCTCCTGCTAAGTTAGATGGGCCACAATAGAAAACCCCTGTACAAGAAAACCCAAAATCTTAGTTAGGAAAAACAACTCAACCTTATATTATTCTTATATATACTAAAGGTCATTTATTTCAACCATTAAACAAGATACAAAGTTCAGAGTGTATTTCTCACCAATCTTTGCTCCGCCATGCTTGCGAGCCAATCTGGAAAATATGTTGAACCAATTTGGTCGAGCAAAATGTGTGTGTATCTGAGAATTCCAAAGGAAAAATATTCTTTAGTTGGGCAGTAGCAAATTGTGTAGACTTTACATGACATATTGTTGTAGGATTATTCCTAATGATTCTCAGTTGGAGTAGTTAATAAGAACATATTTTGAAATGAGATAAAATTAGGAATATTGCTTTGGCGTGCCGAACTTGATCAACAGCAAAAGAGAATAAGATAGTAAAGTTCTAAACAGAAGGGTCAAACCTAAACCATCTTATTTGTTAACTATCTCCACTTAAAGATTGCTAGGACTTTCTATATTTTGGTACATAGATTGGCCAAAACTACAGAGAAGATGCACTTACTGGAGTCCTGGAAACTATGTCAACGCCATTCTTGGCACGATACAAGTCCTGAATGACACTTAGCAAAGCTGAACGAACATCTCCCTCCGGATACACACTGGTCAGGAAATTGTGCATTTCCACCACCGCCTTAAAAGATTACAAGAAAAAACTAGAACGGTCATAAAAGGCTTGAAGACCTTAATGAAGAATATAGTTGCACTAACTCAGTTTTTTCTCAGGTGCATCCAATGCCAGAGTCAAATCAGGCATACCTGTTTTTTGGTTGAGTTTGAGATTTCCTTCATGGCATCTCTGAACCAATCAAAGGAGCTTTGCTCTTTTGTAACCCAATAGAGATATGCTTTTGATGGACCCTTTGTTAAGCTGCATTCTCTGAGATCACTCTATTTCAAATGCCCAAACATGGTGTTTGTTCCATGGAATAGAAGAAGAGCGATTGAATTTTAATAAAGGCACTATGACGGTAAGTATAAATAGCAGAAGAAAAAACAAAAGCTTACATGATCACTTTGTGCTGTGTGGACAACATTAGCTACATCTTTGAGGATGCTAATGAAAGGTGTGGCACCTATGCCAAGGCCAATTAGTACCAGAATGTCATACTTTACATGGTCTTGAGAGGCAGAACCATAAGGACCATCTATGTACAGTTTAGGGCACCCTTGTAATCCTGATAACACTGCCTGCAAATACCAGAACAATGTTGAAACTCGAGGATTCGAGAAGCATAGTTCTTCACTTAAAAAATTGTTACTTTACCTCTTGGAATAGAGCATATATCTGGTAGCTCCAGTCGCCAAGAGTTCTAATGTGCACACTGAGGTAGTCATCTTGTGGCCCTGATGTCAAGGAAAATGGATGCCTGAAAGTTTAGACAAAAGAAACTCACATAGAACATCAACCTTGGCATCTCTAAAAGTGTCATAATAAACTGGACTAATATTAAATAAAAATGGTACGATGTCTCTTGAATGAAAAAGATCAAGAGATGGAAATAGAAGTACCATTGAAAGGATGAAATTTGGGGGCACTGAATGAATATATACATGCCACTCTGGTACTTAAAACCGTCTGGTTTTTGCATTTTGAGTTGCAGAACTTTTCCTGGGTAGAGACTTGCCTGCATGCAAAATGAAAAAGGAGAGTAAGAAAAGAATTATCATTGACAAGAACAATAAAAGAAACTGAAAATTTTCAGATTTTGGGTTGTACCATTAAAATTTATCAAATGAAACAGAAAACTTAAACCCAGTTTTTATGAATAGTTGAATATAGTAATGGTTGATCAAATACCTTCAAAACATCAACTTCGTAAGATCCTGATCTAATTGCTCGAAAGATCCTCTCTCCAGCGTACAATAAAACTGGAAAAGCAATGTACATCCATGTCTGCACATAGAAAGATGGACAGGAAAAGAATATCAACATCAAAATTTGTTCTGTATTTTTTTAGTTGAAGAGCTTTATGACCTAAACTATCTTAGGCATGTAAAATAAACTAATAGTGATGAGTTAGTTTAAATCATTTAGAATAGGTCATAGTTTAATATTGCATGTTCTCATTCTCTCTCTCTTCTGTCAAATATACATTCATCATTGATCTTATTTAAAAAGATAGACACAAACTGAGTTCTAGATGAATGAGTCTCAGTAGTTTCAAAGGGGTTTTCTATAAAAGAGTAATAGCATGTTTGAACCATTTTCTCTTTTCTTAGAATTAATTATGACATCTAGAAGCTATTCATAGAAACTTCTCCCTAGAATTAGTTTTGACTTCATAATCAATTGGTGAAGGATTTCCAAACATGCAGTAAGCTTGAATGAATGATTCAATTTTAACCCTTAGATTAGATGCATTTTGTTAAGACAAGGAAAAAATAACTTTTCACTATATAAACTTTGAGATTAGAGTTAACAATAATGTAAACATAATGTGCTGAAATTACGCCAAAAAGATCACAAAGAAAGTGATATAACAAGGATGGAAGATAGACATGGAGAGGCTTACCGTTTTCTCCGTCCACTTGTCTGTTAGGAACAAGTACATGGAGTGAATAATGAGCAATATGTACACAAGGACAAACAAGTGGTGGGAGTACCAAAAGGTGTCATATCCAGTGACCTTTCGGAGGGACAATGGTAGCACAGGTGAGCCACGCCTTGGCCACTTCGTTGCTAGTGAAAATGCAATGGCCATTAACACCACCATGGCAATCCCACTTGCCACCTCGGTCGTGGCCAAAATCTCCACGTATGATGGTTGGTGATACCCGAATCTAGCGGCGATGGTTTGCCGGAAAATCGATCTGTCCGAGTCACTGATTCTTGGGAAATCACAGGCAAGGTGCGTCCCACCATGCAAGATTACACCCACCACTATTCCTCCTGCTATAACCTGCATAGATATCCCAAAAACTAAATATCAAGCACCACATGTTTTGACTTCGTTTTACCACCCCAATGTTGTTCAAAATTGAATTTCAATGTTACAATGAGATTTGGTATGCATTAAAGAATGAAATTAAACTATCAAAATCAATTTTAGTGTGTTCGAAACTTACAATTGATTATGATCAACCACACAAGCTAGATTTTGTAGCTTTATCCCAGAATTAATTTTGAAGTTTGACCCAATTGTGAAAGAAAACATTGAAACACCTTGATTTTGAGAGTGAATAATCAATTCTGATATTCACAAACAGGCATCTTAGAAGTGAATATTGTGTGACTTGAAGATATATAAACTACTGACATGATCAATGTTGGATAAACAAGAGGACCTACCTTATGGAAATTAATGTTGTCATTAAATGGAATCACATAGTTAACACGACGATTCTTGCGTAGCCAGGTGATGGTATTTCTACAAACAGGGAGAAGAACAAGGGCCATGTTGAGTTTCAAGGTCTCAGCTGCACCTTTTGCAGTGGGAAGACAGTACCCCATGACTTCAAAGCCTGATCTAAGGCGATACTGAACAAATTTCCATGAAAACAACCCAATGCATGCAAGCAGCCACACAAGAACAATCCAAGCACGCCGCCAGTATGTTCTGAACAACACTTCAGCCCTTGACATTGGTTCTTGTTCTTCATATGAGGCATTGTTGTCGAGATTCTGTGTTCTGTCCCTTGCTGATACTTGTTTTGTTGCAGAAGGTGTTAGTGTTACTGTCTTTGATAGGCTTGCCTTGAATAGAGACTCCATCTGAGATATCTACATACAATGAATTCAATATCTTACCATTAAGCAATATAAATATGGATGAGGGTCTTGTGGTGAATCCTCAATGAAAGTTGAGGCTAAATTTGTACCTCAATGTAGCCTTTGTTTTTGGTATCAACAGATTCCATGATCAGAGCTGCATAGTCCTCTGCTTCATCACGTGTCACTGATAGCTTATTTATAGAAGCTGTTAATAAAATTGTCTGCATAAGGACCAAAATAATCATCAATTCAAGGTACATGAACATGCAGAAAAGCCAATCACATATAATGATGATTTATGCACACCCACTTGAATTAAATATAGAAGCACATTATAGTTTGTCTAAGGAAGCGCCAAAACTAACATGAACATGCACAACATGACAATTAACATATGATAATTTGAGCAGCCTCAAAGCTAGTAACATTAAGAATATAAGTAGATAATCATTAAATAATCATTACCTGTTTTATATCAGTCTCTGTAATTCTACCATCCATGTTTCTGTTGCACCTAAAGTAAACAAAGCATTACAAAAATCACAAACTGATTTCAGAGTTGTGAAGAGAAGAGTTTAGTAGAGGATTTTTTGTTACATGTCAAAGAAGATCCTCATTCTTGAGTTAAATGAGTCATCTTTCATCCTAGACCAAAAATTGTGCAAATCAGTCTTGGTGATATCAGATTTCCAATGTTTCCCTCCTCTTAGTGCCCTTAGCAATTCGGTGGCTATCTCTGGTGATGATTGCATCCCTTTGGAAAATACAAACTCCAAAAGTGAATAATTATAATAATGGTTGGCAAAGTAACATCAAAACAGGTAGGCATAGATAAACCTTTTTTAAAGAAATAAAAGGCTCAAGGAAACTTAAACTTGAGGAAATGTTAAACATTGCACATTGAAATAAATTAAGTAGGAAAATGGTTAATAAAACTTAAAAATGATATAAGTTGTCTTTATATTCTTGCTCAATAGTGTATGCGGAGAACATGGCCAACTGCTATAAGTGACACAAGATAAACCAGAACAAGCACCGAAAAGGACTTGTCAATCATGCATTGTGAATTATTATGAAATAATTCATGATTATGAAGCAAAGTGATAATTTTATAGTACTAAAAATGTTGACTTTTTTCCATATTCTCACCAATGCAGAACCCAAATTCCGACCAAGAAACAACCGGTTCAGGGCCACCCCCGGTCCAGGCCACTTGGTCGAACCGGTTCTCCACTTCAAACCACTCCATTCCACCTTGACCGACAATATCATTGAGGAATCCCATGCTTTGAATTGCTTCATTTTCTGCCACCTGACATTGTTCACCTTCATGTGGGGGTGAGTCATCGGACCCGGTTCGAACCGGAGACAAGGACTGAAGAACATACTCAGCGGTCCAGGAAGAAGAGGAGGAGGAGGAGAAGGAGGATGAGGAGGATGAAGAAGAGGGTGATGATTTAAAGAGAGAAATGAGAGAATGGTCATGAAAAGTTTGAGTCTTTTCAACCCCATCCATTGATGGGTTCTGAAAAAAATGAAGCTTTTGGATGATGATCAAGGTTTCATGGAAGGTGGAGATTTTAAACCAATCATGTTCTCAAGAAAATGTGGAGTGCGGTGGTGGTGGAAATATAGATTTTCTTCTAGGCAAAGAATTTCAATGGATTTTAAGGAATTGACATTTGAAGCAGAGAAGAAGAAGAAGAAGAAGGAGTTACTAGCTGGAGTTGCTGGAATGGAATTGTTTAAATTGTTTCAAATGGGTTCAAGAAGTGGCCATTTTCTTCTCATTTTTTTTTCTCTTCTTTCTTTTCATGTAGAGCTTTTCTTTGGGATTGAGTGGTTGAGTAAGGGAAGTAATAAAGGACAAGATTGATAGTTTAATCGATTATGAGCATGGTTTGGTGGGAGAATATGATATAGAAATAGAATTGAAGGCAATAAATGGAGGTTTTGTTGGAATAATATTGGTGAGATTGTGAGAGGATATGGAGAAGAGAATTAAGTAAGAGCAGGTTGGAAACAAATCCACGGCAATGAAAAGGGTGTGATGTGTAAGTGCTTTCTGGTGTGTTGGTTGAAATTAAAGGAGTTACCATTTCATTTTCATTTTCATTTTCTTACCTGCAAAATGAAGAACAGCTCATAGTGTTGCAACGCAAGAAAGAGAGAAGAGAAGAATGGTAATAAGTGCTAGTATTTGTTAAGGTTTCGGTGCAATTTGGAAGTATCCTTAGGAGTTAAATCTGGATGTGTCACTACTCACGGTTTTTTGTAAGAATAATAATAATGATAGATCAGCATGAGGAGGATCATAGGAAAATGGATCATTGAAAATACACTCCACATAGTAACAGAGGTAAACAAGTTATGATTATGAATACAATGTGTCATATGATAGTGATATAAGCTGAGAAAAGAAAAATAAAGTGAATTAAATGTTAATACTATTTGTATTTGAGTGTTAAAAATCAAGATGTTGTTAAGGTAATACTATTGATCTTCATCTTACCTTTTTATTTTTATCTTATTTTTATTTAATTATGATTTGTAAGATGGTAAATTTGAGTATGTTTGGTTTTCATTATGGGACGATTAAGGTAACCCAAATGCTTCTTTCTACCATTTTTTTGGCTTTACTATTTTTTTCGACCAGTGAGTTCCCAAACATACAACCAGTATATTTGTAAAAGCAAATTACATGAAATTGTATAGTTAATTATGTATTAAAGTTATGATTAGGGCCCTACAAACATTATATTCAGCTCCATCAGAGTATATATCACATTTATTACTTCCCTCTCCTCTTTCTTTCTCACTTACGGTAATACAACAGAGTATTTGATTCTTGTTTTAGAAAACAATTTTCTGTTTTGTATAATTAAAAGAATTAAAAACTTGTTTAGCTATGGTTTTTACATTAATTAATTTTCAAAACTATTTCCTATTTTCTGTTTTTAGAAGAAAAAAAGCAAAACAATCTATTTTCAACTTGTTATTTGATTTTTTCATTAATGGCACAATCATTATATTACCAAAAAATTTATTTTCTCAATCTGAACAACACAATTTTTTTTTTCTTTTGTATAACTAAAATTATTTTTAAATTAACATTATTAAACATATTTTTAAAAAATTTGTTTTGAAAAACAGTTTAAAATTATTGTATAGAATATTTTTCAAAAACCAAAAAACATAAACTGACTTGTATCTAGTTTTCCTCTTATAATAAAAAAATAAAAAAACATACTTATGTCAACACTCATTAGGTGTCTATTATACATTTTTCTTATTTGAGTCGTATAATTCGTTGACATATTATTGTTAAATAAACTTTAGGATTTAACATGCATGTAGGGTCTGTGGCTCTGTGCAAACTTTTTACACTGGCATTAAATGATTATTAAAAAAATTAAATTTAATTAAAATTCAAATTTATGTAATGTTTCTAAGGCACCGGGTTGATATGTTATGAAACAAATGGACATTAATGGAAAATAATTTTATATCGTCGGTTCATTAAAATAAACTCTTAAAAAATTTAAATATAAAATAAACAATGCATTAAAATGAAATGTTTTTTCATAAAATTAATACGGTAGAAAATATTAAGTACTTTTATATTCTTCATTAGGAAATTAAGCCTTATTTATCAAATGTAATTATTTAAGAACAAAAGAAATATCTATTTAGAGATAAGGTGGCAGCAACTCATATTTGCAGTATAAAATTTGATAGCCGCCTCACTAATAATGGACTTGTGTTGTGCTATTTAGATATCATAATTATTAATTAAGATTATTATGTAATGAAAATTAGGACCACTGTCTTCACCTTAAATTATTGATAAAAATACACTAATCATAATCATTTTATGATAGAAAAAACAAAATTAACACTTGGAGTTAGTGAGATACTATTTTTAACGATGTTTTCTAACTCTCGACACGGAACCGCATGTGCCTCTGCAATTTTTCAAGAGAGAGCATTAATTGTTTTATTTTAAAGAAAAAAAGTAAACGAAATTTGCTTGTAAAATGGGGCATTATTATAAATATAAATGATGACAGCATTCCTTGACAATGTCTAATCTTGAATGCTTGGTAACAGTTCAGGACAACTTATTTCACATTTTTTAACATCATTTAAGAGAGGAGAAAAGGAATAAAGAGGAAAGAGACAACTAATAAGATGAATCAATATGTAAATGGTTAGAACTTTGAATTTAAATTATGCTAATACTTTATTAGGAAGAAAATATAATTATGATTTGGGATTTTAGTTTTACTATCACTTTTAAAAAATATCATACTTTTTCTATTGGAATCGATAAAAAAATCAAGATAAATAATTAAAATTCTAATTTTTTTTGGTCAAAAAGTTCTAAATTAGACTATAATTTTATTAAAGGACTATGGTAATTAGAGAATATTGAAGTTGATAGAGAAATAGATCCTCTCCAACCAAACTTTTCTAGAGCCTCTCTCTCATCAATCCCAATTATCAAAGATAAAAAAATTTATAGACAATTAACGAGTGTAGACACTCATAGTGAGAAAAAAAGAAAAAATAATAATGAATGTCATATATAATATGATATGATAAGAAATAAGAGATAATTTTTTTTAAATGTTTGAGAGATGCACTTTTATTTGCAAGCCTACTTTTTTTACATGTAAAAAGAAAATCAAGAAAGAAACTACGTTAAAACATGCTGACATAGCAAGGTGATCACACCAGATGGTGGGAGTCACCAAGTCCGGAATAGAGATCCTGCCATGGAAGCCTCCTCGACTAGCGCATTAGCTACCATATTACTTTCTCTCGGGATTTTTCTAAATGTCACCTTTCAACCCAACCAAGCTCGAATGCGCGAAACGGTATCGCGAGCCCAATAAGTAGCGATATCACTATAAACCGTTAGCATATGTTTAGATGTGCATTTGGCGCACATCCCAAAAATCGCATTATTTTGAAGGCTACATATTGTAGCTTCTGATTCAATTAGTTTTTTTTTTTTACTAGATGTACTTTCTCTTATTTGATCACCTGCTCAACCCAGGCCTGCATGAAGGGTTGGTTTGTGTTTAACCAATTTTTATTTTTTATTTTGCTCAACTATATTTTCACATATATTACTAAATTGCACATGATTTAACCAAGTGGATTGGCGTAGTGGTTCAGCACTTCGTCCCTTAAGCAAGTGGTTGGGGGTTCGAATCCCAACTCTTGTGAATGGAAAAAATTCATTGGCCAGCCCCCTACCGCTTCTGCGCTGACCGTGGAGCGAAGGATTAGCCTCACGGCAACTGGCATTGGAGATACCTTAGTTAGACCAAAAAAATAAATTGCACATGATTTTTTTATTTTATTAAAATTTATATATTTTTTTAGTATTTTTAACTTTGATTAGACAATCCATTCAACCCAACAATTTAGGATGAGTCGAGTCGAGCTTGTTATATCTTGACTCACGAAAAATGTGTCAGGGTTAACTTATTTATTATAAACTTATTGCGGGTCAACCCAGTTGAGTTGAGTTGGCTCACTTGGACTACTCAACCAAAAAATACTATAATTGTATCTTTATCTTCCTTTTAGGTAAGTAAAAGGCAGTAAACATCTAAAACATGCTCCTAATATACTTAATAAGTTTTACTTGTACAATTGAAATTTTCTTATCCTTTTCATATGCTGATTTCACGTGTCACAAGTAATACTACTAATAAAAAATGAAATATTGTGTTTATAAATTTAAAAGTCTTGATTCATTGGTTTATTACTCTCAATTCCATGATCTTAATATGCTCGTTTGACTTCGTTCAGTGCCATTGAAGCCACGGCATTAGTTTTCCTTGTAGATGCACATGTTAAAGCCGAATGAATAGTTTAAATTGGAGCATTGATTAAAAATGAAAAAATCTCTCTCTTCTCATAAGTGAGTTGGTTGCTTCATGCATAATGTATCAGCTTGAGTTAACCAACTTGAGCTAAACTACTACTTGTATGTTTAAGAAAGAAGACAAATAAATTCAAATGAATTAAATAATAAATTAAATATAATTAACTCTTATTTTATTTTATCTCAACCTCGAACCAAATTAATCTCTAACCATCATTTTACTAAAGAAACTATGTTTTTTTTAATAATACTTTAAAAAAAATAGATCAATATGTTAAAAAATAAAAATTAGTCAAATGTAGTTGTTTTTGACACATGGAGCATGACGTGGCGAAAAAATAAGAATCACAAGATTTTTCGCGATTTGTAGGCTGAGCTGGTAGTGAGTTGCAAAAATTAATTATTTAAATCATTTTGTGACAATAATTTAACACACGAAAAATACATATTAAATAATAGAGACTAAAATAGTATGATTCATGCAAAAACACAAATTAATAAATTAAAAATCAAATGTTTAAAATAACATATATGGCTGCGGTTAAAGAATCGTACCCAATACCATTTTTAGGCTATGGTTTTAAAATCATTACTGTACAAAGATGCAAGTCGCAAAGTTCATGCAACTCCCTACAAGCCTGGCCTACAAGTCGCAAAAAATCTTGCAACTCCTACCTTTTCGCCACATCATGCTGTGTCAAAAACAGGCACATTTGGCTATTTAATTATTTTAGCATATTGATATAAATTCTTTTTTTAGTATTATTAAAAGAAAAGCCAAGACGCTATAAAAAAAATTATAGGGTTAAAATCCGTTTTCCAAAACTTCATAGTATGAACTAAACATATTTAACCCTTTTACTTACTTTAACGTCATTTTAGAGTTTTAAAAAGGAAAAAAAAATATTTAACCCTTTATTGGACTTGGAGTGTTGAATCAGAATAATGAATATTTAGTTTTCCGAAGAAAAAAAAATTATAATAAACCTTTGTTGATGGTCCTTGGATCTTCTCGTGAAACGGCGATTATACCAAAGAAATATGACCATCGCTGCCAGCACCTTGCAACTCTCAACTTTCAAGGCCACTTCTAAAGAATCCCCTTTTATTTCTAGATTACCAAAAATATTTTCCCTTCTTTCAGATTTTTTTCTGAGTACAGAAAAAAACAGTTTTTGATTATTACTATGCGAGGAATGAGAGTGGCAGTGTTTGTATTCACCATAGCAAGTGTTGTCGACATGTAGTGTGTGAGTAGCACGTGTTGGAATCGAACCTGCGACGTGGGTTGGGAAAGTCGTTGGTGGTTGGTCTTGTGTCACACTCATAGATTTTGGGTTCAACTCTCAACAGCAAGAGAGGCCTTCAGTTGGTGGTTCTCTTCCTCTTTGCCGTTGGTTGCTTTTTGATGCTTTCAATGTTCCCAAATTTATGAATTTTTCATTTTTTTTAATTCTAAATATTGCTATTTCTTCTCCATCCATCCATTTGAGCAATAGTTTCTTGTAGTGTTGGTTTTCTGCATATGTGTTCAATTGATGATTTGATACTGTCATTGTTGAATTGGATTGTGGTTTTATTTTCCTGGAAGTGGTGTCTAGCTTTCCCCTTTTTAGCCTATTTCTCTAAATTGATGGAAAGTTTCTACCTTCCCTGTTTGTTGTAGATAATGGATGTAAAGGGGGATTATTTGCTTTGTAGACTTTAGGTAATGGCTTTGTTTGTGTGGAAGGAAAACCCAAAATGGATTTGTGGGTTGTTGCAGCTGTGGCTGGAGCTGGGTGCTTAGCCAAATATTGGAACAGGCTTTCAAACAATGATGATAATCTTGGTTCCCCACGCCAAGATGATGTTTCTTTAGATAGAAGGGCTTCAGCTGTGGATTCAGTGGATGGTCTTTTGACATCAGAGTTGGCTTCTAGCAAAGGGTTTGATAGTGAAAAAGTAAGATGCTTTAGGGATTGCGATGAGAGCAATGTCCTTTCTGTATCAGACTTCAGTGTTACTGAAGATAGAAATGACCAAAGCTCCAAAATTAGTGGCAACTGTAGCTTCCTGCTTCGTGATTTGTCTGTGGGAGAATGGGGTTCTATTGTCCATAATCCTGGAAATGAAACATTTCTCAAGACTAAAGATTGGTATGGGCATGCTACTAGACCTTTAAACTCCTTAGAAAGTTGTCTAATGGCTCAGCTATGCAAAGCACAAGCCAAAGTGGAAAAATGCGTCTCATCATCATCATCATATTCCACGGCCACAAGGCCATTTCTTGTTATTGATGATGATTCCTGCAGTGCATTAATTGGAAGTGAAGAATATAAATTGCATGGAGAAGCCAGTCATGTGAAAGATGAAAATGAATTACTTGGAGTTCCTTGCTTACCAAAAAATGAATCTTTTAATGATGCCAAGAAGATGAAATTTGATGCAGGCATTGGGAAAAGTGGGATATTTAGCTCTTCCAACATTGCATTCACCGGAAAACACGCCCATAGTCAACATGGTATGGTTATTCATTTACAAGTACCTTTTTGGCCTTTACTGCACTGCAAATATTTTGTTTTCTGTGCATTCTTTCATGGCTATATATAGACCTTTTTTTGTTTTCTATAGGGAGTAGGGAATAATACCCTTGTTTGTTTTTTAGCATATTTATCATCCTGCTCATCAATCATCATGAAATCAATTTCTTGTTTAGAATCCTCCGCATTCTTTGGTCAGTTATAGTCTTGTAAAGGAATCTTGTTTTAATTTTACACTGAGGTGTATATTTATATACAATGCCCTAGTCTCAGAGAATGAGATTCATATATAATCAGTTATTTGAAAATCAAATGGGTTTTGAACTGGTCTAAACTCTTAACTCTTTGCATTTTGGAAGGATGTTATTGTTAGGAACCTTAGTTTCTCTATTCGCATACCATATTTGTATTCTGCACAATGGCCAAATTGTTCCTTTACAAATGGGTGCTGTTTTGGTTCAGAGGGGGGAAGAAATTGCTTCAGGTCCTAGAATGTAATTACCAACATTGATTAAGGACTTTATTGTCTGGTTTTAAGTTTTAACATGTGTAAATGTGTATCAGTAACTGCAAGTATTGACCTTTTAATAAAGTAGGTTGCTATTTGTTTTATGAGTTGATATCAAGTCTTTATTGCTCTATTGGATGTACGTTCGGTTTGTGTTGGTTTTAACTTTTAACTTTTAACTATTAACTACTCTTGCTGAAACATGCATTATCTTCAGGTGCGATATTTCTCTTCAGTCTCGGGATTTCGTTTGGTATAGTAACTTCCATCTTGGCAGACAAAAGAGAAAAGGACAAGTTAAGAGAGTTGTTGAAGCAGACTGAAATCTTGGCTCAAGATCTACAAGAGGAACTTGAAATGAAAGATTCAATGACTGTGAAGGAGTTACAGAGTGAAAATTATGGTTCTCATGATACATGTGATTATTCCTTCCGTGATAAGGAGCTAAATGGATTTTTTCCCGAAAAGCACATGGATAACTCTCCAATAATTGACTGCAAAATGTCGTATGAACAGAAGGAAGAAGGAAGTTCAGAATCTATGAGTAAAATTGAAGCTGAGCTTGAAGCTGAACTTCAGAGATTGGGGTTCCACATGAATGAATCTAGCCAGGAAAGATCACTTTCCGAGCTTGCTGAGGTAAGCATAAATGTTTATCTTTGCATTTTCCAATAATGACGTGATCCTATAGGCACATGACCATTGTCTCGGAATATGTCTGTTGTGGTTTGCTTCATTTATGAGATTATACTAATTCCTCCTCGTTTTCACCTTTTCAAAGTATGACATAGACCTTTGTCCCGAAAGACAAATGCCTCATAATAGTTCTTCTTCTATTTGATCTGTTTTATGTTACTTCTTCAAATAATTTCTTATACATGTTGTCCAATTTGTTAGGAATTTGAATTTTGAGTTTGAAATAATTCTATAAGTTTAGACTAGTTTCGAGAATATCAGAATTATCTGATCCGTTTTTTCCAGACATCTTTTTATCTCTTGTCTATTCTATTTTCATCTTCTTTCCTGAATTGTTGAAGTTTAGTTAGTCATTCTTTAACCAACTCTGTCCATATATCTCTCTTCCGTGTAAGCCTTGAATGATTAAGAAATGAAGTTATCATTTTTTCTGAAAGTACACTGATGTTTGGTTTATTTGCCTTAGTATGACATATTATTTTTGTTGTCTGTTCAAAATTATAGTAGGTTTGCTTTTGTGAGTGCTTACTGTGCCATAAACTGTGGATACCTTCTTGGATCAGATTGTGGAACATAATGTTCCTTTCTGACAACCTCCTATACCATATGGCTGATACGATAAACTAGAAGTCTAGCCTAGTTTCCGTCTAGGCTCGAAAGGAAATTGAATTTGTGAGAGGGCGAGCGCTTGATTGACCTTATTTTAGAAAATATTTTCTTATTCCATTTGATAGCCTCTTGAGTTCTTTGGAAATCTTGTTAGCTCAAATTTGTGGATTTGGTGCACTTGCCACGTCTTTTGTCCATTTTCCTTCCCCTATTTTGTTCACTATGTTTGCTGTGAAACTTTTCTCTCTTGTTTTATCCATGTTTTGTGTTAAAAGCATTTGACATCGGTCCATGGTGTGGTAATGGTGCAAATTTTTTTGCAGCTTGACCCTGACTTTGTAGCAGATTTTGCTCAAGATGAGTTGCCAACTGACATGTTCAGTGGAAATGATTTTGTCCATCCAAAACTAAATGAGGATGCCTACAACACTATGAGCTTCCCAGTAAACTATGCTGTTTCACCTCATGAACTAAGCCTGCGTTTGCATGAAGTTATCCAATCCAGACTTGAGAAACGCGTGCAGGAGCTTGAGATTGCCCTTCAATATAGCCAAAGGAAATTGCAGTTTATGAAATCAGAGCATGAACCTATAGGTGCTTACAATGACCCATATGTAGAAGTAATGAAGACAGGTGACTCAGGAGAAAAATCACCATCTAGGGAACATTGTGGAGTAAATGGTCCTCTAGCATATCTCACATTGAATGAAGAGAGGTTGTCAAGGGAACTCTCTCCTGGTGAGGTCACAATGTTGGAAAGGCAAAGTTCTAGCATTTGTGAATTAAATGATGTTATTAGAGAAGAAAATTGTGATTGTGATTATGAGGAGGAAAGGCAATTAATAAGGCAAATTGTTGAAAGAACTAAGAAAGGTTCTCCTGTCTTCCAAAATGCACGAAGGATATTGTACTCTATGGATGAAGATGAACATTAATTACAAATCCGTTTTAGCTGTGTAGAAATAGAATATGGAATACATTGCTATCATATAAAACATGAAATTATTATAAAAATAAACTTCAAATCATTAACCTGAGTTATTACTTATTATAGAGAAAATAATGTCATGTGTTCAGTTATTGCGGTATTCAAATCTACATCAGTATGAAAGTTAATAAGAAAATTAAGAAAGAGAACACATTAAAATGAAAAGTATTCATGAAATTGAAATGGTGGTTAAAAAAACATGTCTAATGTGAATATGATATGATAACTATTGTTTGATCCAAGCGTTTGTGATTCCCTACTCGGATGGCCAAAATCAGAATGTGATCATGGCAATTTTATATGGCCTATTTGGTGGATTAGTCAAGTGTTTGTTGCTTGTGAACACTGTTAAGTATTAATCGTGGATTTGTTCTTCGTTAATAGTGTGTATGTAGTGCTTCTCAAATAGACTCGGAATTTAGTTTATACAGAAGAGATATAGTGTATTTGGATTTCAGTTACACATTCTCAGACCAACTATTCACACCTATCCATTACAAGTAAAAGCAAGAATTTCCTTCATAGTTTTATAGTATAATTCTCATAACTAACCATTAACTTTTGTATACATATTAAATAAAGAAATAAAACAAAATTAACAACTAAATCCCCCTGGTTATGATACTCAAAATGGCCACTTCAAAGTCAGAATCAACGATGAAAAGCAGATAAAAAAATTTAAGTTCAAACAATTCACATCCGCTGCCAGAAGATAAAAAAGAAGGGGTCAATAATTTAAATGACAGTTCCAAACAGAAATTCTCGCAGAGTAATATCACTTAAAATGAAGGACTAGTATCCAACTTCAGATTATTGTAACCACAATTCACTGATTTACATGCGGCATAAAGATCTCAAATTTTACTAAATCACTTCAAAAATAAGCACTAAAAGATGTCCCGGCTCTTGAGGAGAGAAGGGAAGAATGATGACGCTTACGATGGTCTAACATTACTTTCTTCCCAACCATCTATTATCAAGATAAAACATGCCTGAATTGCACATTAGGTTAAGTCCAGAGATTTAGGAAGGGGAAAGCTACAGGGCACGCGCAGTAGAAAATTAAGTACTAAACTTCCATCAAGCCCTCTTGGCAAAATTATCAGAATCATCGTCATCCTTGAAATTTCCGTCCGCAGAGTCTTCAAAACCTCCCAAATCTTCACCTACGTTGCTGCTTCCCTTGCTATCCAACTGGCCACTGCTCCCATATTCCAACCCCCCACTTCCATCATGTCCACCACCAAAGTTGGTGCCAATACCTCCATCAAATCCACCACTGGCAAAACCAGTGTTGTCACCACTACCAGCAGTGAAACTTTCATGACTGCCAACACCCCCAGCATCACCAAAAGTTCCACCTCCACTGCTAGTTCCAAAACTGCCAGGAGAAGAGTAGTCATTGCCAGCACCACCCCCATAATTGCCACCAGTTCCATAGCCACCTCCACCATAGCTGCCACCACCACTTGGAGCACCTCCATAAGGAGAGCTACCATAATCACCTCCATAACCAGCACTGCCTCCATAGCTGCCTCCACCATAAGAACCGCCATAACTACCACCACCACCGCCGCCAAAACTACGAGGCCTTTCATTAGCATAATTTACCCTAACTCGACGACCATGAAGGTCCTGAAAATATCACACAGAAATAATGAAACATTAGGAAACAGTGACATCATAATTGTTATTAATCAAATCTGCAAAATCAAAAGAAAAAGATGATGGAGAATTAAAATTAAATGAAACTACAAGACCATAAGCATCAGCATTTTAAGGACTACACATCACCGGTAACAAGTCATAGAAAATTCATCCAAATAAAATACTAGCAGGTGGATATGTTGTATGGACCTAACTATTGACTGGATACCCCAGAAATCTTCAATTGTAAGTTTGTAACTATCACGTGAAGGAAAACTAACACATGGAGGATTGTTCTATTTTTCAATGGGCTTTTTAGTGATTAACTAAAATCTGTCTTTCATTTGAAAATAATAAATGAAAATTATTTTCACATAACTTCCATCAGAACCCATGCTAACAGTGGAGGTGCGGTGGCAGTGGCACAGTCAAATTATACCGGAACACAATAGGGATAGCAAATGAGACATCCTGAAAAGATTTCATCTACCATCAATATATGCTGAAAAATGCTGGCAGGTATCTATACCTCATAAATAACCACCGCATTTCAAAAACAAAGGATAAAAATATTGGTCCAGACATCTAAGTATCTAACCACCTCACAACATCTACGAGACTGAGGTCTGAATATGACCACAACATGACCAACATGGTCGCAATTAACAAACTTGTTACGTACAGGACTTAAAAGAAATACTATTCAAACTTTCAACAAAAAAACAAACAAACAGTTAAGTAAACAAAGCTTGCATTACATATACAGCAAGCAGATTTCCTAAAAGCACACATAAGTAGCTTAAGAAAATGGACATTAACTGAACACACAACAGATGCTATTCATGAAACTACTATAATAATGAGAGTAACGAGGCTGCATTACCTGACCATCCAATGCCTGAAGGGCACTTGATGCCTCCTCAACTGTATCGTATGTGATAAAGCCAAATCCTCTGGATCTACCGGTTTCACGATCCATAATTATCTTTGCTACAAAGAACATGACATTAAAAGTAATTATTCCTGAGTTGAAACTAGATTAACATGAAAGATTCCAACTTAAAACTGTTCACACAAATATCCTAAAATCTGAATATCTACCTTCCCTAACTTGACCATATTTATCAAAAGCTTCCTTCAAACTTTGCTCATCAGTAGAATATGAAACGCCTGCGGAAGACAAATGTCAAATACATAGACATATACATAATATAAGAAGAATGGACAACGAAGAACATCCCGGCTTATAAGGCAGTTCAACCGCACCTCCGATAAACAGCTTCGAGCTGGGAGCAGATGACATGCATCGTACAGCCTGGAAAAAAGACGGGGACGACCGCAATTCGGAACTAATCTGCCGATTAGCTGCATGCCTGAGCAAGTTCCCGAGTCTTCCAAAGAAAGCCATTGCTGTAACCTGAAGAAAACCACAAACGTCAATGGCTACATGAAGCAAAACATTCGTATCACTCAAAACAAAAACCTAACCAAAACGTGAGTGAAGTGCACTATACAACAGAAAATTGCAACCAGAAAAAAAATACTCTTTTTCACGCAGCTAACAATACTAGTTTCTAATTGACTTCAAATCTAAAACCCTTCGATCTTCTTATCCAGCGTAAAGAGATAGAGATCTTACAATCACCGACGAAAATGAAATCGTTGATCGAAAACAGATTGAAAAAAATACATATCAAATCAAAACAATTTGTCGAATGAAACAGGGTATTGAATCAAACGAGAAATTAAACAAAGCGAATCGGAAGAAAAAAAGAAGGAACAGGGAGATTAAACCAAAAGTGAAGAGAATTATTAGGAGTTTACCTGCGTCGTTTCTATGAGCCGGGGTGTGTGTGAATCGCTAAAACCCTAACCAAGATAATTATATATTTTTGGTGACAGAAATGGGTTTATGTAGCTTTAACAGCATCGAGTATCGGAATATGAAATGCACCACCTTTTTCTTTTTAATTAATTCTTTTAAGAGCAACGGGCCTAACTGTCTAAGCCCATTAATTGTCATGCGTGGGCCCGGCCCATGTAAAGCTGGTGGCAATGCAAGTCAATCATCAATGCAAAAACACTCCTATAGTGTCTTTTGGTTTGTCGGTGTTAGGTCAATACTTCAATAAAAACTGAAAAATCGATAAAAAAAATTAAAATTCAATTAAATTGAAAATCAAACGGATTCAAATTGAAAAAATTGAAATTTTTTATCGGATTGGATCAGATTTTGGCTTTGAATTTCAAAACCAAACCAATCCAATTCAAACCAAATGTTCGCAAATATATATAATTTTATTTGTATATATATATCGTATTATTCATAATTACATATTTACGTCCTTATATGTTTATATAATTACTATATGACATGTACTTATTTATGAATATATATTTGGATAAATAGAGTTTCAAGTAATAATTTGAAAAATATGCATCAAAGTAAAAATATAGTTAAAATACATGTCATCTACTACGCAAAGTTAAAATAAATCTTCATATTTTAGAGGTATTGAGCCAATAGCCAAGAAAGAATGATGAATGTGGTAATTTGTTTGAAACTTTTGGTTTGTCTTTATTTTTTAATCCAAACTTTCATCATTTAGGCTTGTAATGTGGCGTTATATGATTCAAATTAATTTCTATGTCTTCATTGATTTTGATATTTACAATGTTTAAAAAACTAAAATTCAATTCAATCCAAATCGATAAAAATTGGATCAGATTGGTTCAGATTTAAGAAACGAAAAAAATTGATTGGATGATAAAGTGGCAAAAACGAAGTGATTGGATCGGATGACTTTTTCCCTCAAAGCCAAACCAATCCAGACCGCGAACACCCCTAGTCTGTGTGAACTCAATGTTTAAGTGTTTTTTTGTTGTAATTTATTGTTTTCGCGATTTCAAGTGCAATATGTCCACTACGGGTGGCAAAATTCTTTAAGTGTTTATCTCAACTTTTTTTCTTCATCGGGAAACTAAACAAACTACAAAACAACTATGGAACCAAAAGTTTATCTCTTCATAGGAGAGTTTCTAACTCATGATCAGGAGCCTCAACATTAAACTGGTCAGGATTAGGGATACCACTTCTAGACTTTGCTAACTGGTCAACAACTCTATTGCAATCTTTGGGAATCCATTGAACAAAAATCTACCAATCCCCGTGGAAGCTTTTAATTTCTCTTGTTGTTGCCACAAATCTACCCGAACCTATCTCCTCCAAAGTCTAAACGAGCTCCGCACAATCAGTTTCACACACAACATTCCGGAAGTCACCCGACCATGACTGTAAGGGGCCATGGAAGATAGCCAATGTTTTTGCCATAAACGACAAACCACACTCGAAACCAATGAAGCCACAAATCCAAGCCTCACTAGCAACGCCCTCATGGCGGTGACTGCCATTAGTATTAAGCTTAACGTGAGAGGGGGAGGTCTCCAGCAAGAGCTCAACCACTCCCCACCATCCTCTAACACAATTGGTTGAAGGTATCGAGTTATCTCATCATGATTATGACAAATAAGATGTCAAGCTTTCATAGCCGACCAACGGTTTTCATTAAGAAGCACGTTATTACACTACTTCCAAGCACCCCAAAGACAAACTATGAATCTCAAACTATTCGAAGAACCAACTTTTAAAAATATTATTATTTAAAAAATCAAAATTAGATTATTCCAATAATTTACTTTGATTAGATTAAAAAAATATTGCGGTAGATGAGTGAGAAAATAAAATAGAAAATTATTATTGTAACCAAATACAAATTGGTTTATGATTTTCTTAAAAATATCTATAAAAACAATATTTTATTAAGAGCTATAAATCAAGTTTCAAATAAAAAAAGAGCTAAAAACAATTTTATTTTTCATTTCGGGGTGCTCGTTGACTCAGGCGATCCAATAAACTTAATTATCCAAACCAAACTAATCTAATTATTTGGTTAACTGGTACACATCACGTTAAAACCAGATTAAATCAATTGTAATTAGTTTGGTCATCAAATTAATTAATTTTCAACCCGAGCCAAACTTGATCACCTTATTTTCCCCCTCATATTTAATATCTTTATTTGTATCTTTTAAACTTCATAATTTTATTCACGTTATGTCGTAGGCGAGTTCGTCTTTGCTTGGAGTGCAGGTGTCCCGGTGAGTTCGTTGGACTTTCCCTCCTGACAGTTAAGTTGCTTTGAATACTGATAGGAGTTCGCTTGTGAGTCCTGGTCATGCAAGTTTGGGAGGGTTAGCTCGTAGTGACCATGGGGCTTGGATTGTTGGCTACACCGAGTTTTATTAGAATCTTGCATGAGTTATGTCTTTGTTGGTACATGGACCTTCGTTACCGACTCAACTTTAGTGCTCTGACTCCCCCAACAGAGTCATTCAAAGTTTCATCAGTATGCTTCCAACTCTGTAAGGGTTGGTATGTGATTTTACACCGTACTTTTTGTGAGGGGTATACGGTGTGGTATTTCTTAGCTAAGAAGAGGCTAGAGCTTTTCATGACTTGGTGGTTCATCATCAAATGCATCCAAAGATAAATTCTTTTAAGAAAGACGGGCCTAATCGCCTAAGCCCATTATTTGTTATGCTTAGGCCCGGCCCATGAGAAGCTGGTGGTGAGGCAAGTCAATCATTGATGCCAAAACACTCGTATCGTGTCTTCTGATCTGCGACTGCGAGTGCGAACTGACCTCTTTGATTTGCGACAATGGCAGAAACACAAAGAACCACGTCGTCATCTTCAAGCATTCTCGACAATTTGGGGGAGGAAATTGTTCGAATCATCGCCCCTGTTTCAATCTGCATGTTCCTCGTCGTCATCTTGGTCTCCATTCTCAACACTGGCTCTCCCTTCGAACGACCTACCTCCATAGCCACCATAGCCTACGACGAGACAACCTCCGACTCCTCCTGGGACAAATTCCTCGGCGCCCTTCTCAACTCCTTAGCTTTCGTCGCCGTCGTCACCTTCGCCACCTTCATCCTCGTTCTCCTCTTCTATTTCAGGTGCACGCGTTTCCTCAAACTCTACATGGCCTTCTCCGCCTTCGTCGTCCTGGGGTTCCTCGGCGGCGAGGTGTCTCTATTATTGATCCAGCACTTCGGCACCCCCGTTGATTGCGTTTCGTTCTTCCTCGCTCTGTGTAATTTCGCTGTGGTGGGTGTTATGGCGGTGTTCATGTCAAAATTTGCAATTTTAGTGACGCAGGGGTACTTGGTTTTGATTGGGATTCTGGTTGCTTACTGGTTTACCATGTTGCCTGAGTGGACAACATGGGCCATGCTTGTTGCCATGGCGTTGTATGACCTTGCTGCTGTTCTTTTGCCTGTTGGGCCGTTGAGGATTTTGGTGGAGCTTGCCATAACAAGGGATGAAGAAATTCCAGCTTTGGTTTATGAGGCTAGGCCTGTGAACCATGATAATTTGGATCATAGAGATGTTGTAGCTCAGAGGAGGATGTGGAGAGATAGGAGGATTCAGAATTCAAATCTCCTAGCCGAGGGTTCTAATCTGAATGGTCATGGTCTCAGTGCTGAACAATCACACTTCAATTCGGATGCAAGTACTGTTCTTAGTTTAAATTCAAACAGCAATGCCCTGGTTGACACAAATTTAGATAGGGAAAATGGTTTAAATTTGAATACTCACAACACTTCTTCGAATACCTCTAGTGATAGAAATCTGGTAAGAGCTGAAGAGGGGCTGTTACCGGTTCAAGAAACTAATTCAGAACTCTCTGCGCCCTTGATTAGTAATGTTGCGAATGTCCAGCTCCGTAGAGCAGAAGATGTGCTGGATGAAGGTTTGATTCTGGAGGGAATTGGATTAGGTTCATCTGGAGCAATCAAGTTAGGGCTGGGTGATTTTATCTTCTATAGTGTTTTGGTGGGCAGGGCTGCAATGTATGATTTTATGACGGTGTATGCATGCTATCTTGCTATCATTGCTGGTCTGGGCATTACTCTCATGCTTTTGGCTTTGTATCAGAAAGCTTTGCCTGCTCTTCCTGTATCAGTAGCTCTGGGTGTGTTGTTTTATTTCTTGACCAGGCTCTTACTTGAAGTATTTGTAGTACAATGTTCCTTAAATCTCCTGATGTTTTAATTTGTAAATTATATTGCTTGGCTTTGGTGCTTAGCTTTAAAGTATATTACATGACTCTGCAGCTAAGAGTTTGGGCTTACTGTCCCATCTTTAGTTGTAAGCTTTTCAAGAACTGTATCCTTTATTTATATTTTATAGCACTTCACTTTTGATGCCTTCTTTTTTGGTTCTAAGGAGGTGCTGTTTAACCTAAAGGACAAGGGAAATGGAGATGTGGGGAATCAAACCCCCATCACATATTGTCCCAGTTGAGCAATGCTCAGAACTTCACTTTTTTTGTCTTATATTAAACTATTTATTCAGTAATTCTTTTTTGTGATTAGTGACTATCAAACAACTAGCGTGCTGCACATTTAGTATCTCTGACCACACACCCTCCATTCCTGTTCTTTGAAGTTGAAGAGGTTCCAAAACATTCAATATGTATTGACTTTAACTATTGAAATCAATTTAATTAGCAAATCTTCGAAGCACGTTTGGGTGATTGTGACCATTGAAGAGGAGATCATCCACACTTGACCTCATTGAACCTATTGAATCCTCCCTGATAGCCAGCGACCGTTGTTTTCATTTTGGTTATGGATCTTTTGAGGTGGTGTATCCTTCCTTTGAGCACGGTCACAATCACATTTGGTTTAGAAGGGTCTGTGTTGTGTTCTTGAATGCAAAGTTGATTGCGGATGAGGAGTATGAGTTCATTGTTCATTTGGGCAATAGTTTCTCATAGTGTTGGAAGAAGAATATGTGTTCAGTTAGTGAGTTGATAGTGCCTTTCTCTCAATTGATGGAAAGTTTATCCCTTTCCTGTTTGTTCCTGATGATGGATATAAAGGGGGATTATTTGCTTTGTATAGTTTAGGTAATGGCTTTGTGGGTGCGGAAGGTAGAGCCAATATGGATTTGTTGGTTGTTGCTGCTGTTGCTGAAGCTGGGTGCTTAGGAAAATATTGGAACAGGCTTTCAAACAATGGTGATAGCTCATTTCAGTTATACTCCAATTATGATTATGATAATCCTGATTCCCCACTCCAAGATGAATTGGGCAACGATGTTTCTTTAGATAGAAGAGCTTCAGATGTGGATTCAATGGATAGTCTTTTGACATCAGAATTGGCAAAGCACATGCCAAATTGGGAAAATATGTCTCATCATCATCTTCCACAGCCACAAGGTCATTTCTTGTTATTGATGGAAGCCAAATAATTAGCAGAGCAAAAGATGATGATTCTTGCAGACTGCAGTGCATTAATTGGAAGTGAAGAATATAAATTGTTTGGAGAAGCCGGTCAAGTGAAAGATGAAACTGAATTACTTGGAGTGCCAAATGAATCTTTTGGTGATGCCAAGGATATGAAATTTGATGTAGGTAATGAGAAAAGTGGGATATTGAGTTCTCCCAACATTGTTTTCACTGGAAAACACATCCATAGTCAACATGTATGGTTCTTGATTTACAAATACCTTTTTAGCCTTTGCTGCATTGCAAATATTTTTTTTTTCTGTGCATTCTTCCATGTCTAAACATTGACCACATTTTGTTTTGTCTAGGGAGTAATACATTTGTTTGCTTATGAGCAAATTTATCAGCCTGGTCATCAGGATAACACTTTTTTTAGATTCCTCCTCATTCTCTGGTCAGTTACAGTGGCACGTAAAAAGTCATTTTCCTCATCCTCCTCATTTTTAGATAACGCTCCAATAATTGACTTAAAAAGGTCATATGGTCAGAAGGAAGAAAAATGTTTCAGAATCTATGAGCAAAATTGAAGCTGAACTTGAGACACTGGGGTTAATCTTAATCATGCATGAATCTAGCCCGGAAAGATCATTGTCCGAGCTTCTGAGGTAAGCATAAGTGTTTATCATCGCATTTCCCAATAATGACATGATCCTATAGGCACATCACCATTGTCTCGGAATATATCTGTTGGGATTTGCTTTATTATTTAGCTTTTTCATTTATGAGGATCATAATTTAACCCCATGCCTGATATAAGGGGGAGCAACAATGAACGGAGCGAAAATAGCTCTTTTTATTTGTATGTCTTAATAGAGATTATAGTAGTTCCTCCCCCCTATCACCTTTTCAAAGCATAACCTAGACCTTTGTCCTGAAAGGCAAATCATTTCTTACACTTATTGTTGAATTTGTTAGGAATTTGAATTATGAATTCAAAACAATTCTAGAAGTTTAGACTAATTTAGATAAGATCAGAATTATCTAATCCATTTTTTTCAGATCTGTCTTTTATCTCTTGTCTGTTCTGTTTATCTTCTTTCCTGAACTGTAGAAGATTAGTTAGTCATCAGTGATACTCAAACCAACTCTGCCCATATATCTCTTCCCTTAAGCCTTGAGTGCTTAAGAAATAAAGTAAATTTCTTCTTCTAAAAGCAAACTTATATTTGGCTTGTTAGTTTAGTTGCCTTAGTATAGCATATTGTTCTTATTGTCTTTTCAAAATTAAAGCAGCTTTTATTGTATCGGTGCTTATTAGGCCATAGGCTGTGGATACTTTCCTGGATGCATAATAGTCGAATATAATGTTTCTTTCTCACATATGGTTCTGATAATCCTCCTATACCATAAGAAATAAAGAGAAAAAAAACCCAAGAAAATTTAGAGAAATAGTTTAATTCTATCATGCAAGAACTACTGGGAGTGTGTGTGTATGTGTCTGTGCTTTTTGCTTGATCAGATTTTTACATGGCTCAGTTGTTGTTATAAACATGTAATGTGTTTGCAATCAAATGAACAGGAAATGTCAGAGCAATATTATGCTGTTTTGAATAAGAGTAAGAAAAAGTGGACACTTCAGACAGTTTTTTAAGCCAAGTATTTATCATGACTTACTAACTTCCATCTATATTTATGGAACAAATTAGTCAGACATTTTTTATAAGTTTACAAAACAAATTTAGTTACAAACGAAGTGACAACCCCCATATGAGTTAAGGCTCTGAATGTCTGCATTTTACAAGTTAGGGTATCTAAATGCATTTGTAACTTGAAGATCTGCTTCTTGAATTTTATGCTGCAGCATGGGTCTTTCTTTATACAATATTATTGTATGCCATATGTTTCTATTTGGCAGTACTAACTTATATATCTTAGTTTGAAAGTGATTTAAGTTTTCTATTCTATTTTCTTAGTCTCTCTTTCATTTTATTCTATAACTACTTGGAGTAGAAGTAAACAGAAAGTACTATATTTGGGAATCATCTTTTATTTACCTCTGCAGTAGTGTTTGGTGTTATCGCTTGTAAGATAAACTAAAAGCCTACCCTAGTTTGCAATTTTGCATCAATGCTTGAAAGGAAATTGAATTTGGGACAGATGAGTGCTTGATTGACCTTATTAAAGAAAACATTTTATTGTTCCATTGGATAGCCTGATTGAATTACTTAGAAATCTTGTAAGCTCAAATTTGTGGGTTGGGTGCAATTCTCTAAGTTTTTGTGCAATGCCCTCCCCTATTTCATTCACCATGTTTCTGTGAAATCTTACACCTGTTTTCTCATTGTTTTTGCACTAGATATGGGTCCATGGTGTGCTAATGTTGCAAAAACCATTGCAGCTTTACCCGGACATCATGCCAGATTTGGCTCAAGGTGAATTACCAACTAACATAATCACTGGGAAAGATTTTGTCCATCCAAAATTAAATGAGGATGGCACTATGATTTCCCCTGTAAACTAAGCTTGCGCTTATCCAATCCAGACCGCAGGAACTTGAGATTGCTCTTCAATATAGCCAGAGGGAATTGCAGTTTATGGAATCAGAGCATGAATTTATAGGTGCTTATAATGAACACATGTTTCACTTCGAATGAAGAGAGGTTGTCAAGGGAACTCTCCTGGCGAGGTCACAATGTTGGAAAGGCATTTATTAATTAAATGATGTTAGTGGAGATGATGGAAAGGCAATTAATAAGGCAAATTGTTCAGAGAATCAACAAAGGTTCTTATGTCTTGCTATGGATGAAGATTGATATCAAACACGAATTAGTTTATAATTTATTATATTTCCATTTTACCATTGTTATGGAAATATAATTATTTTGTCTCAACAATAATTATTAAAAATATGCAAAAGAATTTTTTATTATTTTGTAACAAATACAAGCTTGTTTGATAAAATTATAGTCTAAAATAATTTATATCATCTCATATAGTTTAATAAAAATATTTTAAAATATGAGTAAAAATTAAAAGTAATGTCATAATTATTAGTATGTTAAATTATTTGAAATAAATTAAAACATTTAAAGTGAATCTTTGTTTAAAATTATTATATAATATATAAATAAAGTATAATACAAAATACTAAATACAATAAAATTATTAATATAATATATAAATAAAGTTTATTTCACAATTATGTAAGCTTGTTTTATCAAACCGAGATATTTGTTAATCTAATTTTTTTTAAGGTGAAATTTGTTAATCTATTTGGTAAGCATATATTGGGATGGAATTAAGTCAGCTTGCCGACAGGAGCCTACGGCCTAGCCTACATCAGGCCTATGTCAGACCAAATTACTAAATAGATGAGACCAATGCTTTTTTAAAAGTCTATTTAGTTAAAAAGACGAAGCCTGAACCACTCAAAAAAATCTTGTGAGCCTAACAGGTCGGCCTATTCAAATAAATATTAATTTATTTTATTATTTTATATTTTTATTATAATACCCTTTTTGAAATCTTTATTATAATATCTTAAAACTATATAGTTGTTGACTTATTTATATGATTAAATATGTTTGACTATATAATAATTTAACCATATAAATTTCTTTAGAAAATGACTAATAGTTTTTACTTTGAATTGGGTCATATAATCATATTATTGTATTTTAGCTCATTAGTCTATAAATTTGTTGACATGGTTACAATTAATTTTTTCGATCTACCTGAATGTATTACAATAAAACAAGATTTTAAATAGGCTATCAGGTCAGACCAGACTTTCAAACAGATTAAACTCAGACCTAAAAAAAAGTCAGACAACAGACCAAACTCAGTCCTTTAATTTTTAAAAAGACCAAACCTATTTCTAGCAAAGTCCAATCTACTTTCACCCTCAGCCATATATCACGTTTGGAACACACATAATGATTCTACAAAGGAATTTACTTAAAAAGAAGTGAATAAAACAATCACTACATCTATATGACGTATGATATATGAAGACCATTTTATGAATAAGAAATGAAAATGTAAGCTTGAGGTGCAATATTAAACAAACAACTAGATAGACAATCAAGATTGTTTCACGCGGATCTAAGTTGTTTTGCCACCCTTGTTTTGCCCTATCCAGGAACTATGGTGTGATATATGTCTATGGCGAGGAAGGAGAAGGATGAATTGTACATTTCATGAGCTATATAACTACTAACTAATTTTTTCCTAATGTTTGGGAGCCACGTCATGCATGGTACAACGTAAGATGATGAGGTTAACAGTTGACCATAATGGCATGCATCTAGGGAAAATCTGAGACAATTTATATAACCCCTAAACTTGTGCAATACCGTCTATTTTATTTAACCTTTTGTTTTGTTCCAATTCATCATTCTCTCTCTCTCTCTCTGTGTCATGTTTTTCAATATAGATTTTCCTGTATTTTCTTGACACCCTTCGTTTTCTTTTGTTCATGGAGGGAATGGGACTGCTGATTTCTTGGCCATAGCTGGCTTAGTTGATTTCATCAGGGGCCTGGTCGGCAGTCTCTTTGAATCTTACAGGTACATTTTTTTTATGTAATAATTCACTTTTATAACCATTTTGAATTTTTTTCCTTTTTGTGATTTTACTTTTTGCATGAAGATAAGTTTTGTTTGCTTTGTTGTGATGACAATGGAATTTCTTCTCCATTGTGTAGTGTTTGATTTCATTTTTTACGTAACTTTCCTTTTGGATGTTTCATATACCAAATGTCATATTGAAACTTTCATGTTATAGACCAGATATTGTGATTATACAGATGAACAAATAGAAAAATTCAAATGTACATTTTGTTTTGACATTGCCATTGTATTAGATTCTACTGATATTGCATTTATGCTTTGCCTTTTGAAAAAAAAAATGGAAATTTTGTAGTTTTGTGCATGTATTTTTATATTTTGTAACATATACATGAGTGTAATTCTCTCACATTCAAGTGGTAGAGAAATTTTGTTTTCATCTTTTAACTAAATCATTATCTAAGCCTACAAAAACTAAAGGGAGTTCAAAAAGTTAGCTAATTCAAAGCAAAGTGTGTGATTATGATGTTTTAAGATGTGAGTTTTTATTTTAGATTCTTGTGTACACAGCTTAACAAAATTCCCATCAGAATCTTTGGACCCTGCATCACTTGAAGTTGCTATATGATGGAAGCTGGAGGTGAAAACAAAATAAATGCTAATTTGGGACCTGGCCCTGCCACAAATATAAGTGAACATGAATTACATCACACATCTCCATCAACAGAACAAGAACATGGAGGCACAGACATTGACAATTTGGAAGCTCAACCTTCATCATCATCATCATCCCAAAACCCCTTCTTAGTGCCAAGTGATGCAACCAACAACACTGTTGGCAGTTCAATAGGTGATGAAACACATCACTCTCCTTCCAATGATATTCAAGGCCTCCATCCATCATTTGCACCATCACAAGGAAATCCATTCCATGAGCCAATAAATTCAAACAATAGGGTCCCACATGAAGAACTTGAACCATTGCAAAACCAACCACCACCTGCTTGTGAAAATGTCCCTGCCAATGTTGATTCACATCATCCCTTGCAAGTCACAGAGCAAGGACAACAGAGTATCATGGGTGGTAACAATTTGGAGAAATCAATTTCCCCAGCTTCAGAATCTTCAATCCAAGAAGAACACATACATGTTTCTGTGAATGCCACCAATAAGCCCCAAACAGACACCACCAAAGAACCTCCAAATTTGGGATTGGATTCACAAGTAGCTGCAGAATCTAGTGATGATGATATCTCAATCAGCTCCAGGGATGGACCCAGGTAGATGTCTAAGGGGGCGGTCGCCCCCCAACCGAAAAAATTTCATTAGTAAAATAGTGAGTGAATATTCAATTTCGTTCCCGAAGGTGTGAACCTTGGGTAAGTTTATCCCTTGGAGATGAAAATACCCCTACAATCCCTGATTGTATCAAATGTTGGTCAAGTTAATTCTTATGATAAAATAAGACATCTAACGTGACCATGTTTGACACAAATAGGGAATGAGGAGATATTTTCTTGTTATAGAAACTAACTTGTTTGACGGTTGCATTTTCAGCACGAAATTGAACATTCACTCTAGAATAGTACTTAAATGTTGTTTCCCTCTCTTAAAAACTAGTGATTGTTACTTTTTCTTAATGTATCAATTTTTTAGCCCCCTAACCTATTTTTTCTGGTTCTGTCCCTGATCAGCTCTGTGCCGAAGCATGGACATTCGAATGATGTAGCAGGACAACAACACTCAGGAGGAGGAGCAGCAACATCACATGGTTCAAATGGGGAAATTGGCACAAAGAAAGGATCAGAGATACAAACACCTCCAGTGCAGGTGATGGAGCGTCCAGGTGAATCTGGCACCTCTTCTTCCCAATATGTTTTTCCATCTCATGTCTTTGCTAGAAAAGACACAAACACCCCAGGTGAATGGAGCACTGCCTCTAATGAATCACTGTTCAGCATTTACATGGGAAACATGAGCTTCTCAAATGAACTAGTTTGCTTTAAATCTTGTGAGTTGGATAAGCCTGGTGGTGATAACAATACAAACACAAATAATGATCCACAAAATGGTTCACCAAGTCAACAACAACAACAACAACCACCAGCTCCAGTGAACAAGTTCAATGATATCAGCCAAAGAACTGCAGAAATGCATGAAGAAAGTTCAGGATTGACTGAAGCAAAAGCTGCTGAGACAATGAGAGAGGTCATCATGGAAAGTAGTAGAACCACAGAGAATAATGCTGGTAAAGGGGACCAAAGAGGTTCTAATTCTCGCCGCCAATCAGATGGGAGCACCAAATCCTATGCATTTAAAGCGTAAGCTTGAAACCACTATCTACTTATTTTTATATGCATAATGCATGCTTATTTAACTTAATTAACACTGTGTCTTGTTGTAAATATAATATAAAACCATCTGCTAACTTAAACAACTTTTAAACATGACACTGTTTTAGTACATTGATAATCAACCGAGAATCATAACATGTTTGAATCAATTTCTCTTTACTTATAATCAAATTTTGGCACCCTCAAGCATAAGCTTTGCTTCTATCTACAATTGATTTTGCTTTAGAATAAATTTTAGAATGATTGACAAACCTGCATTATTGATAGAAAGCTCTATAGGCAAATATTTGAACTTTTGAATTTTTGAAAAAATGTGAAGATCGACGGAGGGAGATAAAAGTGCTTCATCCAAGAGAGGTGGAGAGAAGCAAAAGCAACAGAAGCAGTCAGAGCAAATAGAAACACCAAATGCAGGTGAGCAGGACCCAAAGTCAACCACAAATGCACCTACTAACAGATTTCTACAGTGCTTCGCGTGCTGTTCATGCTCTCAATAGGAGACATATTAGATTATCATCACATCACATCGTATGTTTGGTTTGGGGTCGGTGTAAACTCAAATGTGATTTGAGGGTATTAATGGAGAAGCTATAATTTGACACGTTGAGTTCAACATGAATCGGATAAGTGAAATTATGCCACATCAAGTTCAACGGAAATCCAAATACATGCAAACAAAGTCTCTTGGCTTTTTCCAAAACCGTTTCCTGTCTGTGTCATCTTATCAAGCTAGTATTTATACATCTGCGTTGTAGAATAGCTCTAGCAGTTAGTTTTAACTCTGCTTTTTATTCCGGGTCATGTTTATTTTGTACATTCTAGTTGGGAAATCAGAGACCAAATATCTGATTAACAGTGTGTAATAGATTGTTAGTCTAATTGTACAATTAACAAATTATCAAAGGAATGGCTGAGGTAATTGTCCATGTTCCATTGAAAGCCTGTCATCTCTAATGTAGTGCGCAGTAAAATTTGGCATGTTCAAGATTATATAGTCAACTATCTGAAATATCTCTCACTAGTTCTTAAAAGGGTTCAAATGTTTTAAGTTTCATTAAAATTAAAATATGTCGGTTTTAGCTCATATTAAATTTTATTCAGTTTTAGTGTAATAATGATTCTGGACTGTCTCCGACTGCTTCATGGTGCAGCAGTGTGAAAACATAAGTTGAACAACAAAGCAGTTAATTGTTCTCTCAGTTCAAATCAATCATACCTTTAAATATAAATATTAAAGGGTGAGATTTTGCTCCATAGTACCGGAGGGAATACTTGCAGGAAAGGATCCTTATTTTTGGATAAGTCCAATTAAATCACTCAATGAGTGCTCAAGATGGAGGAGAACAAGTGGAAGAGGGGGTAGCCAAGGGCGGAGCTCGTCATGACCCGTCAAGTGCAGTGCGAAAGTAGGCTTGCTTGCTTCGCTCCTCGTCGGGAATTAGTTGAAGGGACTTGCAAGAAAACACTTCAACGCCCAAGTCCGTGCGTAAGTGCTAAGAAGTGAAAAATGAGAGATTAGTTAGCTCTAGACTCTTGACTCTTGCCCTTTATATATGCGCGGGCTTTGGGACTTCCTAGATAACAAGGTACAAGATTTTGTTGTTCTTACGGGATGAGGGTCCCACATACAGATTTCAGATTGTTGGATTGCTCCAATCGTTGTCTCATTGTGTGGCCTCGAGCTTGTTTGAGTGTGGGCTTTAGATTCCTTAAGCGTGGTGTTGTGACTTTTGTAGGATGTTGTTAACCCTAATGGGACGTGAAGAAGAACATCTCAAGTCATTAATTACGCTTATTAAGAAGCTTTTTCAAAATTTAAGTTAATCAAGTCACATCTAAATGAATTACCCTTATTATTGATTTAAACAAATGTTAAATAAAATCATTTATGATAATATAACAAATAATTCTATATCCTACAAAAATTTAAAAAATAAACTTCAAATAATATTAAAAATAAAACAATAATTTATTTATATTAGTTTCAAAATATTCCATTTCGGCGTTCACTTCATGGCTAAACATGCATCGAGTTTTCCGATAATTTCATAGTAATATAGTTTTTTTATCTATCTTAATTTTTTTATCAAAATTACTAAAGCACATGCAGTATTAAAAACATATATTACTAATTCCACAAATTATATATAACAAACAAAATTTAAGTCGAAAAATAAGTTTACATGTATGAAATTTTGATTAATTTAATTTAAAAATATTTAAAATATAACAAGGTTTAGGTCTAGTTTTGTTTTTCTAACGGAGGAAAATGGCGCCATTGGTTTTGAGCGCGTGTGAAAAAGTAGCGCCACAAGTAGAATTGAAAACATAGTGCCAAAACCCGCCAAACACAAAACATTTCGAACCTCACTCCCGCCACACTCCACACATACAAAACACACACACTCTCTCCCTCTTCTTCTCTATCACTCTCTTCCCCCTTTCTTCTTCCCAAACACAAACCCTAATTCCCCTCCTCTCTCACTTCCAATGGCGAAATCGATCACCGCCAACGCCATTTCCACCTTGATCGCAAACCCATCCCCCGACTCTTCTTCAGATCTTCCCGAAATCATCGTCCAAGTCGTCGATCTCAAACAAAGCGGCATGAACAGATACATGTACTACGCCATTTCCATTTCCATTTCCAGATCTCTAACCGCATCATGGTTTATACCTATTTAATGATTTTTTGTTTGCTTGTTTTGGTTGATCTGGTGAACAGGTTCGCTGCTAGTGATGGAAAATTGAAGCTGAAGGCGATTCTTCCTTCGAGTATGTACTCCGAGGTTCTCTCCGGGAAAATTCAGAACCTAGGTCTTATTCGCATCGTTGATTACACTGTCAACGATATCCCCAATAAGCCTGAGAAGTAAGCCCTAATTGCTCTGCTACTGCTACATCTTAAGCATCCATGCCTCATTTTCGTGAAAAATTTCTAATCTTTTTGTTTTTGCTTTGTTTTGAAGATATCTAATTGTCACGAAGTGTGAGGCGGTATCTCCTGCGCTTGAAACGGAGGTAAAGAGTGAGGAAACTGCTGCTGGTATTGTTCTGAAGCCCAAGGAAGATGATGGAGTTAGGAGCGAAGCTGTTTCTGGAATTCTTCTGAAGCCGAAGCAGGAAATGGTGACTAAATCGGCTGCTCAGATCGTACACGAGCAGCATGGAAAGTGAGTATACCTTGTCATCTTTGTTTATGCACACTACATAATAGGGTTTTTGGATCTGGGTCTCTCTGTAATTTCCATTTTTCCCCTAATTTTGTGTGTGTTTTCAGTGTGGCTCCTTCTGCACGAATGGCTATGACGCGCAGGGTGCGTCCTCTTGTTTCCTTGAACCCTTATCAGGCTAATTGGACTATTAAGGTCAGTGTTACCAGCAAAGGGAACATGCGTACATATAAGAATGCCAGAGGGGAAGGTTGTGTCTTCAATGTCGAATTGACAGATGAAGAAGTAAGTACCAAATTGTCCATTTAATCAATATCTTGAATGTAATTTGTATTTGAATGTTGTTTTGCTATTCATGTGTAGATGGTAATGTTCTTTTCTTGTATTCTTGTATTTGAAATGTTCAGGGTACTCAGATTCAAGCAACCATGTTTAATGATGCTGCTAGGAAATTTTTTGACAAATTTGTTTTGGGAAAGGTTTACTACATTTCTAAGGGAACTTTGAAAGTTGCAAACAAGCAGTTCAAAACTGTTCAAAATGATTATGAAATGACGCTGAATGAGAACTCTGAAGTGGAAGAGGTGTCCAATGAAACGGGTTTCGTTCCTGAAATAAAATTCAACTTTGTCCAGATTGATCAGCTGGGTCCTTATGTCAATAAGAATGAACTTGTTGGTAGGTATTGTTTATAAGATGTGCTACTGCTGTGTTTCATTTTTTTTGCTGTTAGCTTATTGATGATGTGTGCTTTAAATTTCAGATGTTGTTGGAGTTGTTCAGAATGTGTCTTCATCAACAAGCATTCGTAGGAAGATCAACAATGAGAGTATTCCTAAGCGTGATATTACCATTGCTGATGAAACGTGAGTATTTTAATTTAGCACCTACAGTGGTTAGCATTTGAACTTTTGTATTAGTTGGGGAGTTTGAATACTGATGCTTGACATTGCAGGAAGAAGACAGTTGTTGTGTCCTTGTGGAACGATCTTGCAACTAACATAGGGCAAGAGTTGCTGGACATTGCTGATAAATCTCCAGTAGTTGCAATCAAATCCCTCCGCGTTGGGGACTTTCAAGGTATGTTGTGGTGTACGCTTTGATAATTATAGCAAGACATATCTGCAAGAAGCTCACATATTTGTTGTTATTGAATCCCCTTTATTTCAGGTGTTTCATTGTCAACTATAAGCAAAAGTGTGCTTCAGATAAATCCAGACATACCTGAAGCGAAGAAACTAAAATACTGGTACACTGATGTCCTCTAGGCTGTATTTCCCTTGTTTACTCATGATCTTTTTATTTTGATGATAATTTTATTTATTTGTTCTTTTATTTGGGCTGTAGGTTTGATGCTGAAGGTAAGGATGCTGCAATGGCCTCTGTGGGCTCTGGTTCAAGTGCAACATCCCCCAATGGAGCAAGATCAGTTTATACTGATCGTGTTCCACTTTCTCACATAACCAGTAACCCATCCTTGGGGCAGGATAAGGTATACCTTGTAGAATTGTATATTTCTTGTTCTAATATTTCATCCCATTACTTTTTTTTTAAAACTTTTTGGTATTGATAAGAGTTCTATATGTATTAATTGTCTGAATGTTTGATGAAAACTATTCTAGCCTTGGGAGTTTTGCTAGTTTTTAATGGATTGGCATCTGAGTTAGTATTCTAATCTATGGTCTCTTCTATTGCTTTTGTAGCCTGCGTACTTCAGTGTTAGAGGATATATAAGCTTCATAAGGCCAGATCAAGCAATGTGGTATCGTGCCTGTAAGACTTGCAATAAGAAAGTAACTGAAAGTGTTGGTGCTGGGTACTGGTGTGAAGCTTGCCAGAAAAATGATGAACAATGCAGTTTAAGGTATAATACAGATGCCATGTTTAATCTGAGTTTGTTGGGCGATAGCATTATTTGAGTTTTTCACTTTGTCCCTTTCAGGTATATCTTGGTTGTCAGAGTTTCTGATGCAAGTGGTGAGGCATATATCTCAGTCTTTAATCAGGAAGCTGAGATGATCATTGGGTGCTCTGCTGATGAGCTAGACAACCTTAAGCAACAGGTAACATATTAGATTCCAAAGTCTCATTTCTTGGAACACAATCATCCAATGTTAACTTTGTTACTTGAACATACTGTGTTCGTTTTAGGAAGGAGAAGATAATCCTTATCAGCTGAAATTGAAGCAAGCTACCTGGGTCCCTCACCTCTTCAGGGTTAGTGTTTCACAGAATGAGTATAACAATGAGAAGCGGCAAAGGATAACAGCACGGGCAGTTGTTCCTGTTGACTTTGCTGCGGAGTCAAGACTTCTCCTTGAAGATATTTCAAAAATGAGAGCTGCACAATAAGATGGAAATGCTGATTTACAGTTCCTATAACTTTTGGTTAACAGCTTTTTGGCAAATGTTATTGATTGTAATTATTAATTCCTGAGCTGGTTTATACCTACACATTTGCTGACTTCCAGAATTAAGTTTAAGAATTCCTTAGTTGAGCTTTAATGAAATGTTGCATCGTCAAGTTATTAGCTGTTGGTATTCGAGTTAGTAATTTTTTATGTGATGGATCGTTCCCTGATTGTTTTATAATTCTATACGGCTTTTTCAATTAGGCTTGGAGTGAATGACTCAGTTCATGTTAGGCAGTATTCTTATATTATTATCAAGGTTGGTCCGATTTTGGCCTCTGAAAAAATGGCAAGAATCTTGGGTCTTGATGTTGAACTTTCAACTCCATCCTCGGGTCGATGGTTGGTATGACTTAGGGCAATTAAGGACACCTGTGGAAAAATGACTTTTTATTAGCTGGTGTAGATTTTTTGTAATTACTTTCAAACAGTCATACTTTTTATAATTACCAAACATTCTGTGTGCCTTGTCTTTTATTACTTAAAAAATTTCTAAAGGATATCTTAAAGAGATAATAATAATTATAATAAGGGAACAGTTTATTATGTGTCCAAGATCACTTTATAACTTTTTATACAATACCAAATTAATGTAAGTTTTTGAAAAAGCTTATACTTTTTAGCATGGTATTTTTAAATATTTCTATCGAGTATTCGTGTACATAATTGTACACCTAATTTTTGCCTCTAGATTTAGCTATGACTATGATGCATTTGTGTCAAGAAAAAAACATCCAAGTCCATTATCTGAAATTCGTCCAAAGAAAAACGGCGCCAACAGAACGCATGCCACTTTTCCCCTTTTCTTTTAGTGTCTATTTGGCAAAAATTGTTCAAAAATTAGATTGAAGTTGAAAATTAATTACAAATTAGTTAGAAATTTGGTGATAACATAATTTATAGTTTTTTTATATAGTCATTTCTATTTTATAGATAAATATGTTTTTAGGTAATTGCATTTTAGGTTTTGTAATTAATTTTGAAGTCTTATAATTTTTATTTGAATATAGAATATTTTAATAATATAAAGTTTGGTAAATAGTGTAATATTAAAAAACAGTAAATGTGAAAAATAAGAACCTAATTTTTTATGCAACATTCCACAGTAAATTAGCTATTAGAGAGGAGGAATCTTATTAAAATATTGAAGGTAAAATTTAAAATTAGTAAGCTATAACATATAAGCTCATATATTACTATTTTTGTAAAAATACAAGAAGAAAAAAAGTTCATTTACCAATCATATTTATTATGTTATATTAGTAGTTGAGAAGACCAGCTAACCACAACACTGTCAACACTTGTGTTTGATTTAGCTTATTGTGTTCAAAAGGGCTTTTGACTAAAATTCTACTTTCCCTAAATTTAAGAAAAGATAGCGCTAGTATTGTTACTTATTTATATACATTTGGGATTTAAGTTCTCCCAATATATTTTTTTTTTACTTGATTAATACAAAAGTAAATGTCCAATATACTTATAATTGCATATTTCCATACACTACTGTGAGTAGCTTATGAATCAGTAATACGATTCAAGCCTGCAAAACTGAATTGAGAGAGCAAAGCTGCCACAGCCTGACAAATTATTACAAATCAAATTAAAGGAAGCGAAAGGGTGGGATGATTTTCCCATACATTATTGTTGCTCTGGTTTTCTAGCTGCTTAAAACAAATGAGATTGCTAATGTTTTGAATGTTTTGACAATAAGTGTAAATGGACGTTAGCATTCACTTAAAAATAAAAACTGAATGAAACTCTACTTCGAGTTGAGAAGAAAGTCTATTTAGGTAACACTCAACTGGAATCGAAACACACAAAGTCGACCTAAACCATTGCCAATCTCTCCATGGATAGATAAATCATAGTATTTGATACTTTACAAATCACATGACTTCTCAAGGTCATTTATAAGAAGATACCAAATGAGCAATTTCATGCAATAGCTTGGATGCAGTCTTGCCATCTTGACTGTTATAGGAGGTCCACTCTTGAAATTTATGAAGACTACCTGTGAAGTCTGTGAAAAGACCATCAACTCCTACCTTATTGATCCAGTAATCATACTCCACATAAGGATCTTGACTGAAATTGAAATGCAAAAACTGGTTCTCATTTCTGAAAGTATATGGATGCACCTGCATCAATATTAGCAATTTGTTTATCTCCAAAACCATTCATGGAAGGCAATTCAACACATTGCAAATTAAAAGATACAATCTTCTGAAAATTAACAAGTTCATGATGAAATCATATGAATGAAACAAGTTTAAAATAAGAAGTGTACCTGCAGGCCATGAGCATGTGCCCTGGCAACAAGATTAGTAGGAGTCATCACATAGTTATTTACCACAGGATCAATGGTGTCCTTCCAAGGTCCAATTCCCACCACATATTGCTTTATGTAGTCAAAGTATTTATCAGATGTAATTTCCCAATATGACTGCACATCATCATAACAGTAGTATTTTGTTAGGCTTCAGATTACACAACTTAATGATATGAATAATCAATTTTACAAGTATAATCAACTCCATTAAAAATTGTAGATATAAGTTGGATAATCCTAATGCAGCAGCTTTAGTGAGAGGTTACACCATGATGCATTACACACCTGATTAGTGTCTTGTGTTGGAATAGTAATATCATCAATCAAAAGAATCTTGGGCAAGTCTGTTTGATTTGATATGTACACAAGTGAAGTTGGAGCAAACGACTGAACAAGTGCTGGTTGTTTCAACCAATCTTTTGACAGGTATGAACCCTTGTATCCATATTTCTGAAGTGTCTCCACGAACTTGTCCTCAAATCTTTTGCCATCTGACCATTTCACCTGTTGATCGGATCAATTTAATGAGAAAACAGAAAACCCTAAATGAAATTAGCTAGATCAGACACAGAAAACATGAAATTGTAAGATTTTGCATAAAACATGCTAACACGTGATAAAAACTGCTTCCGAATGCTATTTGCTTCTTTTGACACATCCAACTATATATGACCTCCAGCAATAGTCATCAACTTTAATTTAAAGCAAAGCTGAGAGTTTAGTTCATTAATTGTACAAGATATCACCACCACTAATCATTCGATACATATGTAAAATAAGAATGGTGGATTTTAATATACTCTGATAGACAACTTATCTTTTTTGCTAAAATTTTCTTCCCTCCCTTTCTCTCTCTCTGAACATTTTGTCCTTTGTAATTCTAGGGAGAAATACTCACATGCTGATTGATAAATACTGGATTTTTTATCTCTGGATATATTCCAACAACTCTGGGTGCATCCAGTGCTATGGAAATGTACTCTTCGAAAGTGATGATTTGAAATTTTCCTGAAAGAGATTCCAAGTATAAGGTTAAAGACTTAAAGCTAGCTACTTTGAGTTCTATCTATCTTACTTAATGCCAATTCTTATGAAAAACTAACATGAATTAAATTATAGTTGCAATTAGTTTATAATTTGTAAGTACCAGGTAGTAAACTGTAGCAACAGAATAGTTCACAACCAAAGCATGAACAACTCAAACAAATGAAAGAAAACTATATATAATTGAATGAGAAGCTACGCAGTGTAAGGAAGGACTAACCATTATACTGTTGATCCCTGAAGCTATACCTCTGATACACTCTCAATGACTTTAATTCCTTTAATGTGAAATCAACTGCAAATACATAAATGAGCACAGTTATTTTATCAGATTAAATTCTTTCAACAAGAACCAAGTTTGTTTAGATGCCAAATGGGATCTTTAAAACAAGTAGGAACTTGAAATATAAGCTAACCTTCAAGAATACACATTCCTAAGAAAACGAAAGTAGAGATGCATTTCAAGCTTATGCACTTATGTCATGAGCAGTAGTCAGATTAACCTCCTTAAATTTTACAAAGGAAACTTGCAAGGATGCTTAACAAAGAATAGCATAATTACCAGTAAAAAAGCCAGTGATGTTGTCCCCTTGGACTTCGTATGTTCTTTTGCGATCAGCAAACTCTTTGTGTTTTGCAATGTCAGTAGTATCATCAAGGATAACATCATGGAAACTTATAAGAACACCATCTTTGGAAGACAAGATATCAGTCTCAATGAAGTCTGTGCCTTCCTCAATAGCTCTCTGCAAGAAATATTCATTTTTAGGCGAGTATTCAACCAAGATGAAGATAGTGCCCATTATATTATCTGCCTTGTACCTAATAATAGTTTGTGCATAACAGTAGCATGATTGGATTGCAGTTGATAACAAAAATCAGTATGATAACTAAAACTTTGGAAAATAGAATCTAGAAAACTAATTTAAAAAACCATTGAGCTATTCAGCACATCAATCAGAGGTAACGCGGGGGCATCTCATCTAAACTTGTGATTCTTTTTCTTTTTGTGTATATAATTTTGGTCAATTTTCAATTCAGTTATAAAATTATGTGAAAGGAATGCAATTTTGCCAAAAAGAGTTATGTGCTTATTCACCAAGTATGCAGGACGAGTTTCTTCTGGAAGCTCTCCATTTGAACCCCGATGTGCGATGTTATATGGGCGAGAAGTCTGCAGAGGCTGCCTACTTCCATGGTTAGCTTTGCTAGGAAGTGGATATAAAGGTCGTGCAACGGCCCCAATCACGAAAAAAAGAAATACAAAAGGTACAGAACCTGTAAAGTTAAGAGATATTTAGATAGAAGCACAACAAGAAAAACAAGTATTAATTTCCACAATGAAAAATATAGATCTCATTTTCACACTTCCTTTTTGACATGTTTACTGCTAATTGGTAACATCCCAGAACAGCAGAAAGATATAAAAGAGTGAAAATGAAATGAAGACAACTGAGTATAGGTTCTGGTAAATAGCCTAACCATAGATTCTAAGGAAAGAGAAACATTAGAAGGCATGAAGATCAAAGATGAGAAAACTCTACTGCCACCAAATTCAAGTCCCATTACTGCCAAGTTATGATGAGTCTATTATTCATGAGAGGAATATCAATGCAGTTTGTAATGAAAAATTGACCCTTTCCCTTTCCCTTCCCCCTGTTGGAAACACAGGAGGAGTTGCCAGCAGATTGAACAACAAACAAACAGATTCCAGTCGTTTAATCATATGAAGAGCATGAAGTAAACCAACCTCATACGAGAGTTCAATCAAACCAACTGAAGCCTCGTGCCAAAAGACAAAAAAATAATAAATAAAAAAAGCACCAGAAAAACATAACAAACAAACATCAGACACCTTCCTTAACTTGTCATTTGCTAAATCAAGAACAGCAGAGCCTATAAAGTTGAAGGAATTTGGAGGTTCATTGATTAATTAAGAAACAAACAATCATGGTTCCAGATCGTATACCCTAAAAAATTTCAATGCAGGAAACTTGACACCCAAAAGAAACAGAGCGAGTACAAAGAGAAATAAATCCTCACTCAACTCAACAAAAACGAAAGGGGAAAATAAATCAGAAAGAAAAAAGTAAATGTAGAAAAACACAGATTCTGAAAAGTTAGAAAAAGCTTACTGGGTGAGGAGGCCATGGAGGAGATAGAGAAGAAGAAGATGAAGATGATGGGTTGGTTGTGGTGTGTTGCTGCTCACTTCATATTCATATATATATACTTAATTCAATCCTCCTTCCTGGGAAAAAACAATCATTTCAATTATTGATTCATGATCAAAGTCGTTACTAATTTGTTTGCCGCGTAAATCGCAGGATATCCATGAATATTCCCTTATCTCATAACTCATAAATCTTTTCTTTTTCCCTTTCCTTCAAATATATATATATATATATATAATATATATAATATATATTTATATATATATTATATATGATATCCTACAGGTTCAGCTAAATATTAACTGAATATCAAAATTATATCTTTATTGCTAAATATTACCTCTATTCCTTTTCAACCACCCTCACCACCAACCATCTTCTTCTTCCATGAGGCATGATTAATTCTACTTTATTGCTTTTATTGCTCTAATTTGTTTTGTTATTTTCTCCCTGTGATTTGTCAAAAGCTCATTTCTATTGTGGGGATGCAATGGGATTTCTACCTGTTTGATGTTAATCTGATCTAAAGATGCTATCAACCACAATAGTACCACAAATTCAGCTTCAAGGATCAATCATTATGTATTGTTGTTAGAACAAGTCAACTGTTAGATCAATTTAACAATAAGACAAACCATTAAATTATTAAAATCTCCTTTAACACATCACTTGAACCATAGATAATAATCATAGAAAATTAAGGATTTTTTGCTTCTTCTACAAGGGTTGAGATAGAACCAAATCCACCCCCTTTTATACAAAACGAATCAGAACACACTTTAATGTGTTTCATGGGATTAGCCACTTCTTTGCCTCCAGCATGCATTACAAATTCTGTGGGAGACAGGAAGCTACCATGGCAGACACACAGAATACAAACTTCACCTCCCTTGTACTTGTGAAGAAGCCCTTCTATTCTCTTCCCACTGGGGCCATCTCCAGTAGTTGTCACATGATGCTTAAGCCTTTTGGAAGGACTCTCAAGCTGAGAAACAGAGCACCTCACTGTCATTTCCTGAAGCATTGCTTCTTTTGGTGATGTTTGGATGTTAGAGCTAGCTCCTCCTTCAATATAAGCAAGATTAAAACACAATAGTTTATATGAAACAGTGATTTATCAGTAAATTACAAATTATGCAAGTAGTTTCCAAGCTAAACTAATTACTTAATGAATGTATTTAACAAGCTCCTAAAACACTTGCTCAGCACTGTGTTATGGACAATTATATTTCCTTAAAATGAGATATTCGGAAATAGGAGAATTATATTGAACGATTTAAAATTTTAATGCTAAGATTCCAATAATGTTAAGCTTAAATAAGTCCAATAAAAGCAAATTTGGGTTCTAATATATTCATCTCAAAACTCTCCAATTTAATCTCATCATTTAAAAATAGAGTGCAGTTAATTTAGTTATGTGACATCTTACATGATACATTCAAGATGACATGGGAGCTGACACATATATAATATATACTATTAAGACATGAGAAATGTAATGAAATAATGAAAAATCAGACCATGTAAGTTGTAACGTGAGCAATGCAGCGTGAGAACTGAAATGTGCAACGTAGGAAGTACAACTTTGATAGTTATTAAAATTAGTGTTTTGTATAAAATTATGTCTTAAGCCCCAAAATGTCTATACACGGCCTGATTGATGCCTAATTAATAACTTATTAGCATAAGTATAATTAGAAGTGAAGGAATTCATTCCTAATTAACCCAATATGTATACACCAAGAGAAGCAGAAATAAATAAATGAAACTGAGAAAGAACAGAACAGAAGAAGCAAGAAAGAAAAGAGAGAAAAGAAGTTACCTAAGTTATGCCATGCCATGTTGAGTTTGAGTTCATTCTCTCTTCGCTGCTTCTCCAGCACCAATCTCTTCCCACTCCTCACTCTTCTCATTGTCTGCAACTCCCCAAACCTCATTAGACCCTTCTCACCCTCTGCTGGAACAGACCCATATGGAGACAGCTTCAGAGTGAGGTCTATCTGCTCATACTTGATGGTGCAGTTTGGTTCCTCAGAAATTAATCCCTGCACAAACAGAAAAAACAACTATTAGTGTAGTTATATATATATATACTTTCTAGTGTGAACAAGTCAAATCCCTGTCACCTCCATTGAAATCCAGAGCAAGGTTAAAGAAATTCTTGAGCAGAACAACTAACTCCCTTGAAGAATGAAAATTGCAGCTAGCTACTCCCTCTTAAAATTAAAGGGAGAAGAATAATGAGGATTCATCTTTAATTTATCTACTACATACATACACAATGGAATAGGCACATACATATAACGAAATTAGAAAGGTCAAATTGAAGTGCAATTACCACAACTTTGGTGGACCAAACCAAATGTCACATCAAACAAGCTAGTTACTAGTCATAGGAATGATGAGTTTGAAGCGAAGAAGAAGGATAAAGAAGTGGACCATATAGATAGAAGGGGAGTGAGAAGTGTGAGGATGATGAGACACAATTTTCTTGTTCATGTTCTTCCACTTGGGCTGATAAGAGCATAGGTTCATTTTGCAATTTGACAATGCATTTCATAATTTGCACGTGGTAAATAGAGGGGAGGGAAGTTCACGTGTCTTGTCGCCTATAACTGTGGAAGGATGTGTATTGTCGAGGCTAATAATATAAGTTCATGTTGAACACTGAACATAATATAAGTGGAAGCAAGTGGCAAGTTTTTAGATGAGTAGTTGTGGCTCCAAGGTACACGTAACTTGTACACGAATATGCTAATTAACTTCCCTATTGATACGTGTAGTAAATGAACATGTTAACACTTAAAAGAACGCTTCCATCTTAGACAAATGTGAAGAGAAAAAGAATTAAATGAGATATGTAGGTAATGTGATAAGAATGGAGTGAGAGAAATGAAAAAAAAATGAGTGGCAATAAGATAGAAAAAAAAAAAACTGGAGTGTGAATGTATCGAAACCCTCTCATCTGGCTTGGGAAAAAATAGGTCACCAAAAATAACTAGCAACCACCTAGACAAGAAAGTGTGAAACAAAAGCGTCATGATAACATTGACAAGTTTTTTTTCTCGGTTTTTAAAAGATTGAAGGGTGTGGTTTAAGACTTCAATGTCACACGTTTTTTTATGTGTTGAACTTGTTCGGTGTTTCTATATTAAACTTGACTTCGCTATGAAGCAAAATTGCAAGAAAATAGGTATCAGGTTCCCCACTGTTGAATGGTATATTTAGAGCGACCCTTTAATCTGTATGTGTGTAGGTGTGCAACAAACTGGATAACATCCATACTTATAAGTATTGTGCTCAGTATTTATCCTAAATATAATGAATTTTCTTGGCCACACGTCTGGGTAATGGGAATGCTTATCATCTTCCCAACCCAAAGGTGCTTCATAAAGACTTTTGAATGATTTGACGTGATATCAAAATAATGCAACTGAATGAGGAAGGCAACTAGCACTGCTAAGGACAAATTCAGCTGCATTTCCACGTTTATTTTGAGGAAGGTGTGTTTCAATTTGGAAAATGATGAGTTAACACTCCACCCACCCACTGATCTTGCTACTTGCATCTTTCATATAAAAAAACTAATGGCATTTAACATTTAATTAATAATCAAATAACCAGCAAAGTTTTCATATCCATTCTTATAACTTGTAAATATATCATGTTAACCCCTGACTCTGTCTTTGTCACTCCATTACCACCTACGCATTTAGAAAATAAAGAAGACGTTTGATGCTCCACTAAGGATACCGTGACTAATACAAAATAAAATGATACTTTAAGATATGATATCGAAATAAATAGGGATTCAATTATTCACTCGCGCACATGGACGGATAATTAGATAAATAAATGCGGTAAACAATAGCGGATGGTGACTTTCTTTGTTATTAAATTCTTCACTTTCCAAGTATCCTAAGATAGTTGTTTCTTATCCATAACCATCCGAGCGCAAGTAAATGTGCAACACACACTTTAAGTCAACAAAAACAAATCGGAGAAGCATTACCATGCCTTAGTAATCCGACTAATTTCAGATTCAAACTAGACCTAGACAACATACTTTTCTACTTTCAGATTGCCATGAGGTCACCATAGTTTCGCATGAGTACTATTGATCCTGCAAAGATTCCCACAGCACGCAGCAGTTTCTGCAAGGAAAATAACAAGAGTCAACAATCATCCTAAACAAACTCGAGCTCCAAGATATAAACATGAATTAACATGAGAAATGCTTTTTAAGTAAAAAGCACAATATAGTATATAGCCTAATGTCACAGCCTTATCCATACTCATGGTAACAGAAACTCCTCTAAGCTAAGCTCACGATTAACCAAAAGTTCTTCAGTCAGTTATTCTAAGCGAGCAAATCAGTAGATTACAGCAGCTTATACACAACTCCTAGATAATAACTCCCTGAGTTCAGCTGAATGATGTATCTCCTAAAATAATCATAAATCATGCATTATGTCTTAAGAGTTTCCCTGATCACAATCAATAATGTCCCATGTAAGAGAATGCTCAAATTCCAACAAGAAACTGAGGAAAACGCTATCGTCACCAAGGAGCGGGAAGAATAACAACCAGCCACCAACAACACAAATCTTTCTCACTAGGTTGCATTGACTACATGCATCAAATGGCACATAATGTCCTGCCACAAATTGTTTATCATGACAAACCATTTAAAATTAAATATTCTTAATGGTTTAAGACGTTTAACATATAGTTTTTCTTTCTACTCTACTTCTAACTAATGTACTTCCCTTCATCAGATCTACTCTTATAGTTCTTCTCCAAACATGCCAAAAATAAGTTAAGACAAGATTCTACCATCTTATTTACAATAGGTACCTTTACTCTCTAATATATTAATTTTTAAATTATGTCTTGCCTTGTATGTTGACTAATCCATTGTAAAATTCTCATCTCAAACAAAGGGCTAGGCCAGATCTGATCTGAGAACTGAGCCAAGGTTAGGCCATAGATGGATAATGGAATGAAAGTCGAGGCAAGACTATTTCTTTGAAACAGTCGTGAGACCAAACTGCTTCTCTAGGAAGCAGGGCCAAATTGCTTCTCTAGAACCATCAGGGGACTACACTGCTTCTCTGGGACTTGTGGCAAGACTGCATCTTTTGGACTTCTGTGACAGGTTGTGGAAGTGAGAGAGAATTTGAGAGAGAAAGAGTGGCTGGAACTTGTCCACAGCTTGTGAAAAGAAAAGGATCATGGACATTAACATTATTACAATAAAGTTCCAAAGTTTAGGCAACAAAATAGTCACAATATAGACCACAAAGGATGGTAACAACATTCTAATACCATGTAGAAGTTATAGGGTTAATATTTTAGGTATAGAGGGAAGAAACGGAATAATCAGATTAAGAATATTGATGAGAATGATATGTTGGATGCTATTACAATAGACAAAGTAGTAATCCTTATTTATACTAATAATACAAGACTCTTAAAGCGATATGGCCATAAATACCCAGAAGTCACAGGATCATTAACAAGGCTGGTAAAATTCAGATATGGCCAAGTGCTCAATACAATCAACAATTGCCTCACATCACAATCCATGAGGACCCATAACCTTACGGAAGCTAAGACCATATTACAAACAAAAATGAATCCTATAGTCTGCTCAAGAACTGAAACTCCTCCATATAATCATTCACAGCAGCTGACAAACCAACACATTCAATATAACAACATCTGAAACCATGGGTTGGTAGGTATGGACCTAATCTTATATTGCAGTGCTAGTAAACCCAGCGGCAACGGGAATCCATTTTGCAAATATCAATATCACAGGAAATACTCTTCCAAGTTTCTTCCTTTGGTATTATAACAACTCATAAATAGATGCAGTTGAGAAAGGAACTTACTAGATAAGATTGTGAAATTCTAAAATATATTGGGGGATATTGCACTCTCTCACACTGAATCACAGCGAGAGAAAAAAGAAAGCATATAGGGTGCAACAGTGTTCGCAATTTGATCAGATAACATAACAATCAAACTACGCACTGTATTGAATCACATACTAAGATAAATGGATATGAAAACAGAATAGCAGGAAGGGGAAAAAAAGCGCAAAAGGGAAGGGAAAGGGGGAGAATGGAGAAGTGAAGAGAAGAGAAAGTGAGAGATTACCACATTGAAGGCCCATTTTTCATCATCATGGATTTGAGAATTAACGAAATCTTTGAGGTTTTGAATCGAAAACGCAGAGTCGGCCATTGAAGCGAAGCGAAGCGAGACGAAGAGAGGAAGCAATTAGGGTTTGGGGTTTTAGAGTTGTGACACGGCCACACTCGTATTCAAGACACGGAATTAATATTTTTATTCATTAAAAAATTATATTAATATAGCATTTTTTTTTTGAACTGTAATATATTTATTTTGGATCATTCACTTCACTACATTTTGGATCAGGATCCTCTTACGGTTTAGTTTTTAACTTTTTATAATAACATTATTATTATTTATTCTTGTTTTTTTCATGAGTCCCCGTATATACTGTTAACAATAATGATTAATTTTCTTGTCGTGAGTGTTTATACAAAACAGTAAATGACTACCACACTATGCACTTTTTTCTTTTATTTTGGTGACAAGAGAAAAAAACACGCTTCATTCTCTTAGTTACATGTTTTATATAGTTTTATAAATATGTTATTTTGGCCATATATTATACATCCTTAATTCTTCAAACGGCAAGACTAAAAATGCAATTTATACTTTTTTTTTCTTTTTTTTCATATTTTGACAGTCGGCAACTATGAGATTAATGAAGGTTCTGAGATTAAATTAAGTGAGTAGGTCTCTTCCAACTAATCTTATTAGCTCTTAATTTTTTTTAAAGTAAAATAAAATAAAATATTTATTTCTTGAGAAATAGAGCCCTATATTTTATATTTGGATTAATGTATAAATAAACTTTAATATATGGACATTAAATATAAATATTTTGAATTTGAGTTAAAATTAGAATTAATTATTGGAATAGAAAAAAGGATACAAAAAGAAATAGAACTTATATATAGAAATAAGATAATTAAATAAGAAATAGAAGTTAAATTAAAATAAAATCTCATAAATTTTGACGTATATTTTCAAATAAATCTCATAAATTTTATGCTTTACTCCCCCAAAAAACTTAAACATCACCTGTAGAGATTATTAAAGTCTGCATGGTTTGCAATTGGCATGCTTTTACCATATAGAATGGGTGTCTAATGTATACAAGTTTTTTCTTGCCTAACCTTGCACAACCACTTTTTGATCCACTATTGGGGGGTTTTTCAGGTATTTTTATTTTTCAGTTTAATAAAATAAATCTTTTCTTACTTTTGGCCCACTATTATGTAATATCATAGGAATCACCCAAAGCTAATTCAAATTTGGCCCTGAAGTTTTTTAATTTCTACTAAAACCCCACTTCATCTTCTCCCTCAGTCTTCCACCTCGCACAACTCTGATCTGCTGTGAGTCTCTCACTCTGTTTCCGATTCTGATGGTTTGTGTGCCTTCTCTGCGATTTCTTATTCCTACTTTTCTAATCCAAAATTTTCAACGTTTTATGTGTCTGTGATTTAAACTAAGAAAACGCATTTTCTCCAGATCTGCAAATAACAACTCATATTAGAGATTCAAATCGGCGGGAGAATGTCTTGTTCAGCACTTTCTTTGCAACCCGGTGATGGATCTGACATTCTGCTCTAACACAAAAAGACCGGTGCCCTCTCTGCCTTCTGCCAAACCCTCTGAGCCTTCGCTCGAACACAAACTCCGCTCGTAATCTACGCCGCCGAATCCATATGCGACGACCCTTCTTTCACACAACTTTTCTTTTGCATTATGTATTATTCGGTAAATTTGAACTATGTTCGTGGACGATTGAAATTCATGCATAAATTTTGAGATAGTTTCTCGCGAGTTATTTTTACAAATTTCCAAGCGACGGTTTTATTTTTGTTTTATGGGTTTTATGTTGATTGTTTTCGCATAATCTTTACTGTGGTTTTTCAATTCTTCTTGTTTTGAATGATCAGTTTTCTAATTTTGGAATGACTGTTTCCTAGTATGAGTATTTTAGATCTAAATAAATGTTTGTATGAATTCCTTGGTGCCAGCGTGAGTACCTGTTATAACAATCGCACCAATAACTTTATCCCCAAGGTCTTCTACAATTAGCCTTTTACCGTTACATAAGCCAGATGAAATATCCAAATTGCGCATAAACATCACTGGAGCTCCAAATTTTAGAACCAACTTATAATCAGGAATTTTTGAGCATGTGATATCGTTCAAAAATTCTGTAATCAACCAATTTGTATGTATTCCAACATCATCATCTACCTTCCAAACTATATCACAACTTAAGTAAGTTTGCTCTGCCTCAGAAAATAGAGACAACACATGTTGGTTGATCGAATCAACTGCTTCCAACGTCAAAGCTAATATAGCTTTGTCTTTATAATATTCAGGATGCCTAATGCTGCCAACAAGATTGGGGTATATAGATTCAGCAATGTCTGAGATTGGGTTTGTTGATTGATTGATAATAAACTCTTCTGGAATGGTGACATCAGCCTCACCATAATTATGATTTCCTAAGTTACCGTTGCCAATATCAAGGACCCATTTAGCATAAATTTTCAGCTCTTCAACACACGGGTCAGATGAATTAGCTAATAATCTCATATTCTCAAATAATGTCAATACCCTACACCACCTCCATAATCGCGATGAGTTGATTGTTGACATCACAACCTCAGCTCTACCTGCCTTTGGTATCAAGGAAGTATTTGCATGAAGTCCCCACTCACTACAACTACTTTGCCTCCGAAAGGTTTATTGCTACATCCATTCACATGGCTGCACATTAAATCCCTCATTGTATGATCTAAAGCCTCAAAGGCATACTTACTGATCATTGGAGCCTCATCCCAAATGATAAGACTTGTACACTGTAGTAACTCAGCCTTATGACTACCTTGAACAATTCCACAGCATGAATCGTCGCTTAAGTTTAGGGAAATTGGAAATAGAGAATGTGCTGTGTGACCCCCTGGGAGTAATAGTGAAGCTATACCACTCGATGCGACATTCAAAACAACCCTTTTCTCCGACCTTAACTTATACGTAAGTGTTTTCCATAGAAAAGTTTTGCCAATACCTCTATAACCATAAACAAAGAAAAAATCTCCTTATATATATTAGGGAAATCCATAATATAGCATATATTTATAAAGCTGAATTGTCTTATCAACTCTCTCTCTCTCTCTCATCTCTTATATACACTCGTAACTCTTTGTCCAATGTCTTTCTAACCATCGCAGTTGTCATTACAACCTACTCAATATCTCATATCAACTACCAGAAACAGAAATATGGACAAAAAGTCATTAAGCTTTATAAGAAAGAAGAAAGGAATTAGCTTAGTTCGAATTTTACATGTATCAAACTTCCACAATGGAGATTTATGCTAACAACTCAATCGAAGGTACACTCTCGCTGAATATAACTTAAAATAGAAGATAAGAAGTGTATTCATTATGTGGAAAAAAAAACATGACCTATCCACAACACTCACTTCTGCAAGCGCTGATGAACTCATTGATCTTCCATTGAATGATTGCAATGATGAAAGTCAGAAACCTGAACGTGCCAAAACAAAGGGGAGTAGAAAGAGGTGTTTGGCTTATGAAAAATAATCAACCCACCAGTTGCATTGTTCTTCTTTCATTAACAAATGTGTTACTCTGTCGAATCGCGGTTTCCCAAACCACGTCCACCCCGCCCACCTCCATTCTGACTTGGCCGTTGAGAACTCCTCGGTCTCCCTGAGAACTCCCCTTGGCTTCTAAATTCACTCCTGCCATATCCCCGTCCACCGCCAAATTTCCCTCGGCCTCCCCTGAAGCTCTCGCTTCGGTAACCGCCTCTTCCTGAAGGATACCTTCCTCTCCCGCCACCGCTGACTAGAACAAGATTGAAAAAGAAAAAGCATAATCTAAGTTTATTTGGAAATATATGCCATATTTAACTCAAAAGTAAAAGTGAAAATATTAGTGTACCTCTTGTAGTAGTTCTCTTCTCCTCAACAACAGCTTGTCGCTCACCAACAATGATAGGTGTAGCCTGAAATTAATTTTAGTAAAGATCTATTACATGACTAATTAGGCTGTTGACAGGCCATGACATCTATTAGCAATAATTAAACACTTATAGTAATAAACACTTATTCAAAAGCTAATATGAGAATTATGAAATTAAACCCAAATGAACTTATAGGTAGGTCATAAATTATTTCGTAAGATTAATCAAACACTTCTTATGCTATAAGATTAGCTCAAATATACCCTGAATCACTGGTAATTGTTGTTCCTATTTGCAAAGCACAATTAAGAATTCAACACTCAAGGGTGTAATGTGTATATCATTTGAGGATAACTTATGCTTCTAAATTAAACAAGATCGCTCAAAACCAAATAATAAGACAATGATAGCTAAAACTTGAGTTGTTCTCACGGATAACATATCAAACAGTGACATGTGAAAAGACACAAAATAAGGCATCGGTACCTCAAGTGCACTTTGCATGGAACTCACTTCCTCAAATTCAACAAAGCCAAAACAGAATCCATGCTGCAAGAAACCAAAAATACAAATATAGCTTATACACTTGCCTCTTGAAAAAGCTTAGATTATTTGGAATTGCAGATAGAGATAGTAATATACACAGACCTTACTGCTTCTAACTTGGATTCCACCTTGTTTAATAGGACCAAATTTCTTAAAGACCTCTTCCAGTTGCTCAACTGTTGCATTAAATGGCAAGTTCCGTATGTATATGGAGTGACCTTCAGCTATTAAAAGTAAAAAGGCAAGTCAAATGATTTTCAAACTAGAATATCAGGCACTGCAGTGTATGAGTTATAAACTATATTAATTCATTTAACCTCCTTTTCTTCTAAGGACTAGTTTTAATCTCATCAACTCAAGTAAAATATTAGATGAAACAAAGAAGCCAAGGAGGAAAATTCTCTGAAAAAGAAAATAGTTGTCAATCAAATCAACAAGCACCAATACATACCTTCTTCATGAATATCGCTGCTCCCAGGTACACTGTCACCACTAGGAGCTAATGCCTCAGGCCCAGGCATAGATTTGGAAGTAGCAGGTGATTGTTCACTGGATTTAGCAGATGCCAATCTTGCAGCTCGTCTGGGAACATAGACATTACCAGATGCTGTGCTACTTTTTACCTTCATAGTAAATGAAACTAATCAAGTTGATGGATGTAAAAGACATGAAAGAGTAGCACAAGACAAGAAAATATATGACAAACTCACAATTGATGCATATGAAAATTTCCTTGGTGCATCATCCTGGACTGCAGAAGTTGAATCACGAATAGTAACAACATCATTCTGACTTATATCAGTAGGGGGTACAGCAACCTCTTCACCAATAACAGATCCTTGTTCCTCGTTGTCCTGAGGATGATAAGCTTCATCACCATTATTAAGGTTTTCATCCTCAATAGATGTTGCAGGATCTTCCACAAGATGTTTGGGAGCATGTACATCCTCTGGAGATATGCAAGAAGCAATTAAAAATTGATGGTTAAGCAAAACAAAAAGATAGCTGAGTGTGAGTGTGTGTGTGTGTGAGTGTGTGTGTGTGTGTGTGTGTGTGTGTGTGTGTGTGTGCATGTGCGTGTGTGCATACTCATATGGAGAAAAGTCATGCTAACCTGATTCTGGTATGTGTGCCTCAGCATTTTCGTTGATTACATTTACTGGGACAGCATTTAACTGTGGTGTGTCACTCTCCTCAATGTACCTGAACACGTCATTTAAGACATAATATCCTTTATCTTGTGGAGCTAGGAAGAATGTCTGCGAGAACTTCCGTATCACATTATCCTTCCCAGTTAAGCATCCGGTTACTAAAACTATCACACCTTTCTCATGTGACTCCTGAGCATCTGCAGTTTTAATTTCTGCTGTACAATCTTCATAATTCAGGGAAATAATCTTTTCATTGATTGCCTGATCCAACAATTATTTCCTTTTAATTAATGAATTGAAAATAAATCGCAACAAGCACACAATTGAAGTATACAAGAGATCAAGGTTACTGAAGCATTTACTAGTGATGGAATTATCCAGAAACCAAATTATTAATAGGAAGCTTTTTGGGAAGTAAGATCATTATACAAGCTAGACATGTTAATCACAAAAGTAGTTCGCAATGGACCGTGTATGTTATCGCAGTTGCAAAAGCACTTAGCTAAGTATACCAATATGTTTGAGATATCGTGATTTTAAATCGAGGAGGAGGGCAAAACAATCTCGGCAATTGTTAAGCTAAATAAGTTTATAGACAACTAGTCCAGCCAAAATATAGAACTGTTTGAATAATCAGCATATGGATGTCCAGTTATGGCTCTTGCAAAATATGCTTGAAACAGTTATAACTAGACACCGCACAAGATGGACTGGTAGATATCATCTAGCATAGAGAAATCTAAAGTACCCATGTTATAAAGCTATAGAATGATTGGATTGTAGTTTGAAAGAGAATATTGAGGTATAGATAAACCTAGCCTAAGCATCATTATACAAGACTGAAAGTAAACTGATTATTTAAGTTAACCATTCTAATATAATACAGTGCAACTTAACTATTAAGGTTATGCTTATGAACCAGTTGGACATGTACCAAAGCTAGAAAACATGAAAGGAACAAATTGGTGGTGTGGGGGTGGACATAAGTTTGAGCACTTGGGAATTGTAAACCAAACACACAAAATAAGTGATGTGCTTCTAAGAAATTCATGCACACAAGACACAGATCCTGTTTAAGCTTTCATCATCGCTTTTATTGATAATATATAACCAAGGTCCAAATATCAATTGGACTAAGGTAACCTATCCTATTGCTACTAATTTGTGACGAAATGAACATAACGTACTCTGTAACATAGCACCCTCTAACCCTGCAATTGTTTTAGTTAAGATCCCACATTGACAATAGATAAGGCTAAATAAGTCCTTATAAATGGTAAAGCAATTCTCTCCCCGAAGCTAGCTTTTGGGGTAGAGTTAGTCCTAACCCAAATTCTAAGATGAAATCAAAGCCTACTTTATATCCGTTATTAGGCCACTCATAAATGGGCTACCTGCAAATGCCTAGTCCTGCAAACTTCACCCTCCAAAAGTCTAGCTCTGGGCGTGAGGGGTGTGTCATGTGTTAAAGTCTCACATTGACTAGAGATAGACTAAGTGAGTTCTCATAAAGGGAAGCAATCCAATCTCTAAGATGGTATCAAGGCCTATCCAAGATCCCTTATTGGGCCACCCATAAACGGGGCACCTGCAGATATCCAGTCCTGCAAACTTCATGCTCCCAAATATCCAGCCCTATGCGCGTGAGGGGGTTTAAGGTCCAACTCCAACATTGACTAGAGATGTGGCCAATAAGCTCTTATAATGGATAGAGCAATCCTCAACCCTAATCTAGCTTTTGGCATAAAGTTAGGCCTAGCACAAATTCAATTTTGTTCCAAAGAAGTCTCCATGATGATTTTTAATGCCAGTCATCTCTTAGTTTCATTTTGTTTACACTTTACAGTGGGTGCTTTATCATAACTTTAATATAAACTTGTGGACAATCTCTAAAGCATATTATTCTATCAATTTTATTTCAGACCAATCCTAAAACCAAGTTTTTCTCCTTATTGTATATGATAACCACATAAGTTTTGCATAGAACTCGCTTCTTATTTAGTTTTTAAATTACTGTGACAAACAGCCATTGGAAGTTTGAATTCATATACTGGAAAGCATTCACAAATCCAGTAAGAACTTTTTTCATAACTCCTAGGAATCATACTCCCATTCATATAACTTAAATTCAAAATGTAACTAGGAAACACCAATTCAGTAATCTCAAAACTGATGCTACAAATCTATAACTTTTGAACCATAAATCCATGAACTGGTGGTTTGATGGGCAAAGTTTAATTTCAGTCATTCCCCATTTAAATACAGCCTGCTCTATCCATAAAGCAAAGATAAAAAGGTTATCATGTGACATGTAGGAAAGAACTATTTTTCAAAATGGTCACATAAAATCTAATTCTAAGGCTTCAACAACAATTCCATTGTATTTCGTCTCTTTATAACTTTGACAAATTTTAAAACATTGATGTGGATAAGTGTTCGAGATACAGTTGGATGTAAATAATGTCGGCATTTATCATCAAAGAATTGAATTTTAGACCCTGGAGAGCTTACTTTTGTAGTTGTCACCGTTGTCATGACACCATTGCTATCTGATCTGCTTAAGAAACTTGATTCCTGATAAAATCTATGCACCAAGTTCGGGGATTGGTGCAGAATGTGATAATATTGCTCCACAAAGGCATGGCCAACAACTTGAGCACTAGGAGCAGTGGCAGGGCTTGCTTCCTGCGTTGCCATCTGCACAATAATTCACATTAATGTAAAGCATAAGAAATCATTTATGATGGATAAATTTTGGCTGTGGAGAGGACTCTAAATATTGAACTTGCTTCCCAGCTATGCCCCACCCGATCATAAAAAATGATCAAAGAACTTGCATAATTGATATGTCATGAAAAAGAACAAAACAAAAACTCAGTGTCTTGAAAGCATAACATAGGGTGATATGGTTGCAAAGCACCAGATCAGAAACTACAAATAGAAGGAATAACACAAATCTGGTACGAGAGATAGGCAAGAATGAAACTTCCGATTTGCAAACTGCCAAAGGCACAACTCCCTTGAAGGGTGAACCACTGAATTGATTGCAGTTATTTGAAAAAATAGAAGGTTACCTGGTAGAAATATCAGAATGCCTAAATCACTACCCAGTTCTTACTTAACAGGTCAACTGAGAGAACAGTAACCACTAACAACAGTATCTAAGTGTTAGTATAATAAAACAACCTAAGCAAACAACACAAGTACACATAGGGAGTGTTATAATCACGACAACAAGAACAAAAACAAAAGGATCTGTACATGGAACGAATCAACCCAGAAAAAGGTTAAACAATTTGATGCAGAATTGTGAGTGGAAAACCCAAAAATCATGAGAAGAATTAAGTCCTAACAAAATCCTAAGCAAAATCATAGCCTACATCAGAAAAGTAAAGAAAAAATTGCTAACTTTGACTAACAGCATCATGAACATAAAAGCCGCGAATCATGAGAAGATAAATAAAAAATAGAGAAAATCCATGGGCGGAATATAGCGTAGATCCTCAAAGGGAGAGGAACTTGTCCTAAAAGACAAAATATTGACAGATCAGATAGACAGCAAGCTTTGGTAGCTGCAAACAAAACAAAGGCATAAACGAAAACTAACGTATCCGACAATAATTACAAGGAAAGTGTTGAAGCACGTGTACCTGCTTGGTTGAAGACACGATTTGCAGAGCAAGTAGAGAGAGAAAGCGAGAGAGATCGACAGAAGAGAAGAGAAGAGAGTCTTAGGAGGGTGGAAGGGTGAAGGAAGAGAGAGTAGAAGAGATTCTGATGCTTAGTTCAGTTTCGGAGATCACAACACAGACGATGACTCCCGCTATTGCTTTTTCTATTCTAAGATGCCTTTATTTACTTGTCTTTTTTTATTACACTTCCTCAATCATTTTTTAGCACCTTTGGATTTCAAACAAATTTAATTTTATAATTAAGTCCTTTAATTAATTTTATTCTCCTTTTTTTTTAGAAAAAAGTTTAGTGGGTTCGGCTCCGATCACCACTACGGGCTAAGGCAGGCCTGCGGGACCTTAGGTCTCTTATAAATGTACTTACAGATCGCTCATCAACACCGCTCTCATATCGGCAACGCGATTCAAATACATTATATTTGAGAGAAAGTAATCCATCCTTACCAACTTCTGCCAAAATGTGTTCGGATTAATTTTATTCTCCTTACAATTCACATTTTAAAGCAAAACTTGCACAAATTAAATTTCTTTAGTTATTGTATACTTTATTTCCTTCAAAGTTCATTAACTAAACTTCAAAAAAAAATCCAATCTTTTAGATTCTAACTTTCCATTTGTAGATCCTTCAAACTAATATTATTAGTGGACTAAAATGGTACTTGTTGAAACTCAATTCATTAGGCCAGGGTTCAAATCTTGTTAGTAATAAATACTTCAAACTTTATTGAATTTTCATTAAATTTATTAATTAGGAATTTTTAAAATTATTTCATATCTACAATGTATCCCAATCTGCGAATTATTAGTGAAGAAAATAAAGATTCAGTAAACTAAGGCATATGGAAATTAATGAAGTTATTAAGTTTACTTGACTTTAAATGTAAAATGACTTAATTAGCTAAAACACTAACCAGCAACATCTCATTTCCATCCAATTTGGATAACAAAAAGAATGCTATTAAATTATTTTCATTTTTATAGATGAAAGGTATGTTATTTTTCTCACCTACATTAAGGATGGGCAATGGGGAATTAGGATATGCTGCATAAAGTCACCACCTTTAGTCCTTTATGAAAGTCTTTTTTTTATTATTAAAAATCTCTAACTACCAACCTTCGACTTTGTGAGCAGTCTATTTTAATATCATTGATAATAAATAATATAATAACATTATACTCCTAGGATTTTAATACAGCGTTATAGACCTTGACTATATAGGCTTTGTCGTGATCACAATGTAGAAATTGAACAAGACAACGCGCATAAACTACTTTAAGAAACGAAGTAGTATTTGATTACGTGCAAACTAAGACTTGCCATTTTGGTTAAACTTAATTGTAATTAAGGAAGTTATTAAATAGGGGTAGGCTAAATGACCCATGATTAATTAGGGTCATTTAACTTCATGTCTACATGGACCAGTAAAATTGTTTCATAATCAAAATAAAAAATAATGTGAAAATAAATAAAACAAATGGCACAATCTTACTGGTCCATGTAGACATGGGTTAAATGACCTCAATTAACCATGGGGTCATTTAACGAACCCCTATTAAATAAGGTTTCACTCGTGGTGATTTTTAGTTTTATTTTTCAAATTTTATAAAAATGAAAACTAGTTTTTCATATTTATAAATTTAAGCCCTATTTGGGGTGGTTGAGAGTTTTAAGTTCTAAATTTTTTAAAAATAAAAACTACTTTTAATTTTTAGTTTTCACTTTCAGGTTCCTTAATCCTCAACCGTTGGCACATTACCACTTATAAAACAATGCCTTCCTGACTTCCTCAACTGCGCACATAGCTTGGTTCCTCTCCCTAGCCACACCGTCCTACAGCTCCACCAAACCTTTAACGTCAAGCCCTCACAACAAAATATACTAATTCCTAATCCCATATTTGATTCACTTTTCCTCTGACCCACCCAACCTCATATCACATTGTTAAGAACTAAGTATTCTTGAGAAGAAATAAAATTTATGAAATCGAAGATACGTAAATTAACTTTCTATTATGTTATTTTGTATTTCTATTCTGTTTTATTCATAGTTACAACCTCTGTATTTATATAGAGTGAACATAAACTTGATAACGGATAGTCCGAAGTCAACTATTACATTGGGAAACATAAACAATAATAAATATAAAGATAAGATCCTGGGTATTCCGGGATTGCTGGTACTACTAAATAACCGGTTACAGCTGGCGTAATACTGGTCAGACGATACATCTGACCAGACAATATAGCTTGGCAGACGATCCATTGCTCCAACATGCAGATGATCCTTATCAGACAATAAGATCAGATTCCCTTGTCAGTTAATACAGCAGACGATGTTGTGATCGGTACTACGCATCTCCAATAGCAGACGATACTCATCTCTAACATCCCCCGCAAACTCAACATGGTGAGAAGGAAGTCAGCCTTCGAAAACATGTTGTGTTTAGCCTTCATAGCTGCAACTTGCTTTGCTATTACGTCTCTTGCATTCATCACGAGCAAGAGTGGAAATATAATGTCGGGAATAGTTGCGCTCCTTTGACATTGATGCTTGTGCTTGGAGCGAAGGGTTGGTACATGGTGCTAGAAATGAAGTACATGGAAGATGATTCAGACTGCTTTACCAGATCCACCAGATTTGCTTTACCAAATGAAAGAAAATGCATATTTTTGTTTTGTTTTCCCGGGCATGTCCTTCAGCGGAAAACTCAGAGGTCACTGACTTGTGCTCCTTCGTCTGAGCCTCAGAGGCCTTATGGATGCAGTGGCTTGAGCTCAAAGGAACGTTAACAAGTGTTAACCCTCTATTCATGAGTCTCAGCGTCGAAAGATTAAATAAAGAAAAAGGGTAAAGCATGGAAGGATAAAGCATAAAGCTTGAGCTTAGAGGAACGTCAATAGGTGTTAGCCCTCTGTTCTTGAGTTTCAGTGTGAGAACAGGTGATAAAGTAGATAAAGAAAAAGATAAAGCTTGACACGAAGACGGAGCTTCTGCCATGGTAGAAAGGAAAGAAGAAAAAGAAATCATAGATCAGGCTAGCTCTGATACCATGTTAAGAACCAAGTGTTATTGAGAAGAATGAAAATTTGAGAAATCAAAGATACGTAAATTATCTTTCTATTATGTTATTCTATACTTCTATTCTGTTTAATTCATGGTTACAAGCTCTGTATTTATACATAATGAACATAGACCTAATGACTGGTAGTCCGAGGTCAACTATTACATTGTAAAATATAAACAATAATAAATATAAAGATAAGACCCCGGATATTCTGGGATTGCTAGTACTACTAGATAACTTGTTACAACTGACGTAATACTGGTCAGACGTTACACCTGACCAGATGATATAGCTTGACAGACGATCAATTGTTTCAACATGCAGATGATACTTATCAGACGATAGGATCAGATTCCTTTGTCGGTTAATACAACAAACGATCCCAAACGATATTGTGATCGATGCTGCGCATCTCCAACAGAAGACGATACTCATCTTTAACACACATCTAGTCACTCCACCCTAACCTCGATGGATCCATCGTGTCATCCATTCTCCACTTCCATCATGCAACCACCTCATACTCCACACACTAGAAACGACGACCACCCAGCCGCCATAATCGAACGCTCATCTACGCGTCCCGTGGCAACTCATCTTTTTGACCCACTCACCCACTTTATTCACAGACGTTTCACTCAGTGCATGGTAGAGAGTAGGGTTGAGAGAGAAATTTTAAAACAAAAATAAAGAAACCACTTTTTTTGTTTTAAAAGTTGAAGGAAAACTTTTTCAAAAATGTGTTAAAAACCAATTCAAAACCATCTCATCCGAACATGTTTTGTTTTGAAAATGAAATTTAGAAATTAAAAACAAAAAAACCACCTCGAACAACACCTAGTTTGTGGTTGTCATTTTTAAAAATTGATTTTCAACATTGTAAATTTATTACGAACACCATAGTTGTAAGACATTTTCTATCAACAATATCTAGTGGCAGGGTGGATGTCACATGTTGGTGGTGGCGGCGGCGGCGGCTGTAGATGGTGGTGGTGGTGGTGGTGGCGGAGGAGGAGGAGGAGGAGGATGAAGGTGAAGAGGTGGTGGGAGTGATAGTTTCGTGCAAACGGGTCCAAACCCAATACTTTCTAGAGCCCGCTCGACATTGGAGCTCTCAAAATGGGCTTTTACCCACGAGCCCGCTCGTGAATAGGTGCTGGCCCAATACTTTCCCGGTGCGTTACGTTCGATCTGATCTCACCTTCACAATCCATTTCCATTGAACCCTCACCCTCGTGATTTTCGATCGGACATGGCGAAACCTGCGTCAAAATCCCTGTTGCAGAACCTGAAGCGGTTCATCAAGAAGCCATGGGAGATCACGGGCCCCTGCGCCCACCCTGAGTACAAGTTGGCGGTGCCCGGAGCCACCGAATACCGCGTATTCTGCCCCGCCACCGTGAAAGAGAAGGCGTGCGTTCCCACGTCCCTTCCTGAAACCGTTTTCGACATCAAGTACCACACGCGTGACCAGCGCCGTAACCGCCCTCCCATCCGCCGCTATGTTCTCAAGAGTGCCGATGTGGAGAAGACCATAAAGGAGAAGAAGGCATTTGACCTCTCCGATTTCCCACCCGTTTATCTCAACACCGTCGTCGTGGAGGACATGGATGCTCGCGGCGGTGGCTACCAGTCATAGGTCCGTCACGCCTCTCATTCTCATTCGAAATTTGTCTTGTTATGGTTTTAGGGAATTTTTCATGTCGTTATGCAATTGATGTGATTGTTTGGATGCATACAACTCTTCCATGGGTGTTTTAGCATTTTTGATTTGTGTGACTGTGAGTGAGGTATCTAAGTTTCATTTTACCACTTGACCATTTGTTCATAGGATCATGATGTATTATTTAGTGCTCAGGTGGCTTGTCATGTTGTTGTTCAATTCAAATTGTGTGTTGAATTCTAGATTAATTAGATTATTTATAGCTTTCCAAAGGCATTGTTTGGTGGAGATCTTAATAAGAATGAATGGCACGAAACGTAGCATATGGGATTTATTCTGCTTGGTCTATTTGAGAAACCAGACACGGGTTAAAAGATTGATATATTTTGGTTCCATTTAAAAGAGGGTAAAACCAAAGAGAATAGAATATTGCAGAACCAGTCCATTCTGTCCGTTTCATCTATCAATGTGCTACACACGACAAAAGTATTGCACTGCAGAGATAATTGGTTGCACCAAAGGGTTTGATTGATTTGTTCTGCAAACCACAAGTAGTTTGAATTGTATAGGGAGAGGATTGTTGGCTACTAGATTTAGTCAACTTCAAAAATCCTTTGGAAGCTCTGTGATTTAGTAATCAAACTAAAGAGCTATAGCTTGTGATCTCAGAACTACCATTTTTGTGGCCTGATGAATTGTGTGATAGAGTTGTATTCAACTTAATTTCAGTTTATCTTTTATTCTTAGATTTCAATATTTTGAAAAGGTCTGGTAATGTTGGTAATGTTGCCTATATTTTGCTTTTCCCCTGAACTTTTTACATGGCCTAACCCAAGTCCAAATAGTGGCCATGTTAAATGGGGCAGGACAGTTTTGTTGGTGCACAGATAAATTCAAAATAGGCAAGAGATCTCACATTCTCAAGGATAAATATGGATAAAGAAGTTAGGTCATGCGAGTAAGATTCCTTTTAACTCCATGACTAGGAGGATGTTCTATGTGCGTTTAAGAAACCAAGTGAGTTGGAGCAAATGTTAAGGAATTAGAGTATTGGACACTTCAAAATTTGAAACTTTGGTACACTCGTAAAGATGGATTTAGAATTGGCATGGGTATTGTTATGGACTAAACTTGGAAGTTGGAAGAATGATATTGTTAAATTTTTAAAGGGGGCTTGGAGAGATAAGACCACATCCTGAAATTTTGTCATGGACAAGAAATATTTGATGCTAGTGTATATGCACCCCATATAGGACTATATGAACAACAAAAATGAAATATTGGAAGAAGGGAAAGTTTAGTCCAAGAAATTCTGTAGGAAAATAATATTCTTTGAGGAGGATTTGAATGATCCTGTTGGAAGAGACGTGAGGGGGTACACGGGGTTACACCCTAATTGAGAAGTTCCATTGCTTGGCCTGGCTGCAACTGAAGTTGTGTAACATTTTTGTGGAGTGGCAAAAGTGGCCTGAATCAGAGGCAGATAGCAGAGAAATTAATGGCTACTATGGTTAGTATGCCATAAAATTAAAATCCTAGTTTCCCCACTTTTGGTCTACTACCCTGAAGGTTTTTAAGGTTCTTTTTGAAATTCCATCATAGCTTTACCCTACCAGAACGAAAATAGGGTTCAAAACTCCTTTCATTCTTGGAAGAAAGATGCCCTGGGCTGCTGCTATGTTCCTTCACGGCACCATCTTTGATTGAAACATAAAGTGGGTACTGGTTACCTTTCCACGTTAGGGTAATGTCATTATTATGGAATGGTGTTCATTTTAGTATGTAAGAACAAAAAAAATCATTTTTTACATTACTTGGAATCTGCTGCTTGATATTGTGACTTTAGTGCATTAACTGAATCATATACTCATATATGATATCTTTATGGATACACACCTGCTATCCTACCTGTGTTTGAAGCCATTTTACCGTTATGTAAATATTTTTGTATCTAACATCATTTTAGGCCTTATAATAACTGCTGACCAATATTGTTATATCTTTGTGAAGATCAGCTGTTATCCTACCTGTGCTTCAAACAATTTTACAGAAGTTATCTTGTATTAGCATCTTGTGTGTTTTTCATGTTTGGACTTCAGATACAATTTCAAATAAGGGACCAAATCGCGCACTTGATTAGCTATGAAGTAGTAAGAATTTGCAGGCCACTATATTTCTCTGGAATTTTTTTTCTTCATAATTTTGATTTTGTGTGCGCTGCATTCTCCTTGTCTGCACCCAGGAAGTCCAGATGCCCAATTATGTCTAGGTTTGCCTGTTTTAGTGCTCACATGATTGGTTATGATGTAATTCCATTCACTGTTTGACTTCAAACTTGCAAGTGACTGTTCTCTTACTAATTTGTCTTTGCTTGTCAACAGGTTTCTGCTATCATGGGATGACATTATTGGCTCAGTCAACTTTCTGTTTTAACCAATGGAAAGGTCTGAATAGTGTTAGCGCAGACCTATAACGACCTTCCATTTTAAAGAGGGTGTAAGCATTTTGTATCAATAATCTGTCTGCAATTAAGTTTAACTATTTGTTTACTTATTTGTGAATGTTGGATCAAAAAGTAAATCGCTTCTCAAGGACTTTGTAAGTGGTAAATTGAACAATCCACCTGAAATAACCTATTCATTTTGATTATGAATGAAGCTTTTCGGTATGATTTCAAAGTTTCTTCAGCAGAACTAGACAAGCATGCCGCATCCACTTCTTGAAAATGAAGTCCATATATTTTATTCTTATTTGATATAAAACTATTCATGAGTCTTCACTCTAAGAGTTTAAACTTTTTAGAAAGTTGGTTTATGGTGCGGTATCAATTGCTTGATGCTGTGATCCCCATTCTTCCAAACAAAACCTGTGCATTATCAGCACAAACTATGGGGTCTTGTTCATCCTTCATGTTTGAAGTCCAAAGGACTCTTGTGTTAGATACCTTAGCCCATAACCACCGTTCTTTTTCGTATTATGCAACTGATGATTTTGCAGAAAGCAAGGGGCGACATAAAATCAAATTATGATTAAAAATATGAGGGGGTCCATTTACACTATCTATTTGATTACTACTAATGGAATTCTATGATTTTATATGCTGATGAAATTAGACTTGGCGGTTAAAGTTGTTCGATATGCTTTACTATCTATCCAAAAAAAGTGCAGCATAAAGTGGCGTTTTTATATGGAAAGGATGTAAGACTTTCAAGGAAAAACAAATTGGAGCGCCATAGTGCAGCAAACCATACTGAATATATAAGCGCTGCTTATTCTTTTCCCAATTGCGTTCTACTTTATAGGACCACATCCATTATTGTTCTTCCTGTCCTTACTATATGATTATTATGCAATATCTAATTGTTCTTTTGTAGAATCAAGAATCAGCTAGTCCCCTCTTGCCCTTTTCCTTAATATTCTTGAGGCTTAGAGATTACGTTAAGTGAATAGACATGTCACAATAAATCATTCTCTTTGCACACCGCTTAAAGATCGAATTATCGACTAAATGCCCAAGAAGCTCATCTATATACTAATTGTGCTTGAGACTTGTTGGTTTTCCTTCATTTTAGGGAATTAGTTTTGGGAAAACTATTACATGCTGGTTGGTGAGGGAGGGTTATAATGCTGTTTCTTTCATTGCCAATCAACGAATGCCAAGTGTCAAACTGTGCCATGTCATTTTAACCTATAAATGTTGTAATTTGGTCATTCAACTATTTTATTATAAATTTTACCATATATTAAAAATACAATTTTTTTTCTTTAGAAAAGTGTTCATTTTCTGATTTTTAAATTGATTTTAACCTTTATTGAAATGAATTCTAAACATTTTGATTTGGGGAAAATTAACCTAATTCTTCCTTCTTTCCTCCTCCCTGCGTTCTTGCTTCATCTTTCTTCATCATCCTCTTCGTGCATCGTTCTTCATCCTCCTCCGTGCGTTGATGCGCTGTGCTTCATCGTGAGATCATTTGATTCCATCTTGTTTTCCAATTTGAACACGTGTGTTTGTAAAAATCTTTTGCTTCCACATTGGTACTTCACTGTGTAACCTGTAAGAGAATCTAACAACAGCCAAAAATATATTAGATTTGAAGTATTAGAAAAATGTTGAAGATAAGAAAAACAGAATTCCCTCGATGGTTGCAAACACGTTCGAATTTGCCTTTTTCTTCTGTACGCAGTAAATTGAATAACCTCCATCCAATTGCACACCGAAAGTGGGGGAGCCACTAGAAGCAAAGGAAGGAATTGCGATGGTGGAGCCACAACCCGTGAGGTGAACCACCGCGACTGGAGCCACCACCAGCGAGGCTGCGGCTGAAGAGAGCAAGAGCATGAAGCAGAAAGGGCTAGAAAGGTTTAGGGTTAATGAATTTTTCTTATTTCATGGTTTAATTTGATTTTTTAATTTTAAAAATAATTAAAAAATGTAAATAGTTGGCGGATAAAATACAAAATTGAAGAAGTTTAAGGACTAGATTTTGGAACATAAAACTTACTGGTCAAAACAGATGATGTGGCAGTCTAGTGCACTAGGCATCTTTCTATTGGTCACCAAGTGGGGGGCATGAATGTTGTTTAAAACACAACCAGCATTTTTAAGCTTCCCTTAGTTTTGATGTCATCCCTACTTGTTCCTATGTCATCCTCATTAATTGGTCAATTACTAATTTACCCTTAAAAATAAATTTTATTACTTACCTATCATTTATACATTATCTTCACCATCCTCTACCTTCCTTTCCTCATCACCATTCTAACCACCATCTCCCATTCTTTTTTCTCTTCAATCTTCATATTCACAACCACTCATCATCACAACCACCAATCATCTTCCTTTTCTTCATCAATCCTAGCCTTCTCTCACTACCATCCTCTTCCAACCTCAAACCAACTTCACTCATCATCTTCTCTATCTCACCAATCATCTTTCCCATCTCACCCATCATTTTTTAGGGTTGTTCTTTGCACTTTCGCACTTATTTTCGAGGTTTGTTTCTTCTTTTTCGTTCTTTTTTTCCCTGACCCATATTTTCGCACTTATAGATGCGAAATACACACAATGTATTTTTCGCACTTATAAGTGCGATTTCACCTTGTAAAAAGAAAATGACACCAATTTCGCATTTATATGTGCGATTTTGGTTGTTGCACATACAAGTGCGAATTTTGTTACCATTTAATATCTTTGTGAGTGGGGCAGTTGCTACTTTAATGTTCATAATTGTTTTAGACATCCCAATCATGCAAATTGTGTTGTCAGAGGAGGTTGATAAGATTGATAATGTAGTTGAAGGGCTCAAAAAGGTGGAAAGTGTGGATGAAGTAGGTGATGTCGGGAAAGAACCAGTTCTCATAGTGAAGCCTAAAGATCACAGTATCTATGCAACCTCTGGTAATGAATCATCTTCTGTTGTCCGGGTTGATTGCACAAAAGCATTTACCACTGATAAGGTTTGCATTTATCTTGCGCTTAATATGTTTTATACAATTGATTGTATAATGGTAAGTGTCGTATGTGTCTTTATTATTTGCAGATATTCCAATCTCGAGATGAACTCTTTGATTGGGCTTGGATGGTGGGGAAGGAGAATTTCTTTGTTGTTGTTAATGCAAAGTCTGATTATGGAAGCATCAAAAGGAAGGAACTTCTGACTCTAGGCTGTGAGCGTGGTGAAAAATACAAACCATACAAGGGCAAGTTGACAAATAAGAGCACTGGAACAAGAAAGTGTGAGTGTAAGGGTGGCGATCTCTTTGTTCTCAGGTGGTATCATGTAGGGGTGTGAGTGCTGCCGATACCAAGGAAGATAATCTGGTGTAGTTTGAGAAGGCTCTATAGCACGGTAGGCGGGCGGAAAACATGTGTTGTACATGAGCCACATCTGGACATCTGGTAAATCTCCTCATAAGAAGTGTGTGTTCCAAAGAGTGTGTTGCTAGCACTCTTGCAAACAACCATTTTTTCAAGTTACTAACCTTATTTTACATGGTTTCAAATTACATGTTTAAGAGTTGAGGGAAGCTAAAAACCCATCCTCACTTCTACCCTCACCACCTCTTTCTTTTATTTTTTTTCCAAAATAATTATTTAACTTACCTTATACTTTTATTAAATTTAGGATTAACTTTGTAGTTAGTTGTTATCATGCAAACTTTGATGGGTTAGTGTCCCCCACCTGTTCGGAAGGTAGATGTAGACACTGCTATCGAATTGGTGCGAATTAGTTGTGAGAATAATAAATTCACAGTTACTTAGTAGTTAATTTTAAGGCAAGAGAAAAAATATTAGGAGCACACTCTTTTATACAAATTTCTAACACACTTCAATGTGATTGGTTTAATTTTTAAGAAGTCAACACATTTTTTAATAAGTGAGAAATACATTGACTATTGTGTAAATAGATCATCAAAGGGAATGTATCTGAGAATGTTTCAAAAGAATGTATTGCTACTTGCTAGCACTCCTCCAAACAACACTTTTACAACCATTTTTTCAAGTTACAAACCTTATTTTACATGATTGCAAATCACATGTTTAGGAGTTGCGGGGTACTAAAAACCCCATCCCCACATCTACCCTTACCACCCCCTTCTTTTATTTTTTTCCAAAATAATTATTGAACTTACGTTTTACTTTTAATAAATTTAGGATTATTTTGTAGTTAGTTGTTATCATACAAACTTTGAGGGTTTAGCGTCTGCCACCTGTTCAGATGGTAGATGTAAACGTTGTTACCAAATTGCTGCGAATAACATATTCACAGTTATTTGGTAGTTAATTTACCAACAAGAGGAAAAATGATAACAACACACTCTTTTATATACACTTCTAACACACTTCAATGTGATTAATTCAATTTTTAAAAAGTCAACACATTGTTAATAAGCGAGACAAATACATTGACTATTGCGCAAATAGATCACCATAGGGAGTGTGTGTGTGTGAGAGGGTGTGCTTAAAAGAGTGTAGACATTTGGAGTATGAAATTTGCAGAATTGAATATCTGATGGTGACTCATATATAAGAGGTCTTCAACAAACGGATTTAGGATAAAATCTAATACTATCTTAAACAACTTTAAGAGTCTTAACTCTACCATAAAAACTAGCTTAAAAATGAGAATTGTATTCTCATATGTAAATATTATATTGACCGTATCTCTAGTTGAGCCTTTTAACCATAAAGTTGCGTGTCTATGTACACGACCATTTTAGTTACCGCATCTTACAATGGGGTACATAAGAAAAAAATTACATACGGCGCAAGATTGCGGTATTAGAAAAATCTTAAGGGTATTTTTTGGTAGTTACGAGGTGGAAGATGGTGAGATTTACATGTGGGATGAAGTATTTAGTTTTCCATTTACTAGTTATAAGTTGTGTGTACGGATACACCGTCCGAACATGTGGTAGACGCTAAAAAAAACCAACTTTGAGATTATGGAATGAAATCAAAGATACTGATGAACGAATACTATATAAACCAAATGAAATAGTAGCTTCAAAATCTGAGCTCTCTGGTTGACCTTCAATTTATTTAATTCAATAGTAATAAATAATGCTGCTGTTGGTCTCCTACATATGATGTAACAGAGTACCTCAGAAGCAAAGAGAAGAGCAAGGCCACAACAATAAACTTTAACCATTCTCTTCTCTCCTTCTCAGTCACTTTCATTCACATGGAAACACACTCACAGGTTGGCAATGCACGCGGTCACTGCTTAAGAATGAACAGTGAAGACAACAGGGTGTCCTGCTCCAGCTTCACTCTCACTTTCTAAAATCTAATTACAATGAATGAATTTCTGTCAGCAAACCTTAAAACCACTTTCAGTGAAAATTGGTCTTTTGAATTATAAAATATAAATATAATGAAATTCAAACACGCAATACTAGTAAAAAGAATTCCGCTCACTTTTTGCATGCTAACGTCCATTTGCACTGATATCAACAGATGTACTTACAAACATAGACTACCTTATTTGGGTGAAATTATTTTTCTCAGTTCTAAATATGCAGATTAATTAGCATTGATCTTTCTGACTTTTCTTTAATATTGGCATCATGTGTTTCTGTTCTATCTATCTTTGCTGCGGCCTTTTTTGCAGCACAGTGCAATAACTGGTTAGGTAGCAAATACAGAACAGAAAAAATCATAAACCAAAGTTACATATAAAATGCAAGAGAGTATATAGCCAGATTTAATGATCTCATATATCATGTCTTTGATCATTATACAGTAGAACATACATAATACCTGAATTCAATTATTCTATGCAATTGCAACCTTTCTTCATTTGCTATATACAATACATTATACACAAACATATATAGCTAGATAAATAGAGATTCTTCTCCCAAACAGACAAATGGGAATTTGTCACTCATCCACAACCTCTCAAGTCATCATCTTTAAATCTCTCTGCTGAACACATATTTATTAACTGCACCTTGTCATGCAAAATGGCTGAGATCTCACTGTGGTTGATGGTGATAGTATATGTATTCATTCATTACAGTGTTATTCATGACTTGGACAGTGTTGATGCTGATATGACGGTTTTATTAGTTGCATATGGAAAAGAAAGAAATGTATGCATGTAGTGAAAGGAAAATTAGTGTTTCAATTAAACAAGCACTTGTTTTAGATATAACTGTTTGATCAACTCTCTGCACTGAAAGTGGCAACCTCTATCATGTATATAAATATACATTTAAGGAGAAGGAGTTTCTGATAGATGCACAGGAACTAGGCCTTTTAAAACTCCACCCGAGAGTGTAGACTTAGATTATGTAAATTTCAAAATCTTGGCTACTTATTAATTGAAGATGCTTAAAATAAAGCTTTGTTTTCTAAAATTAAAAGGGTTATAAAAGGTATATTGTAAATAACATGTATAGAATGTTAGTTATAAAAACATAGTTTATGGTTGGGTCATTTTTTAACATGTCCACCATAGAACTGCCTTTAAAATAGTTTAGGCTTTTTGTTATTTATTTAATATATGCTCATTACATATGTGTTAAAATCAATTTACAAGGAAATCTTTTTAATTTGTGAACCATGTTTTTTTGGTCCAATATGTTATGGTATGAGGGGGTATACATCACGATGATGTTAGGTTGAGAATTCAAGTTTGAGTTAGAGTCTCACATTGGTTATGTATGGGTGACGTCAAGACTTTATAAGAGATGTGACCCATAAAATCAATGTCTTAAGGTTTTGGGTAAATATGTGGCGTCAAGTTCTCTTGATGTCTTCTTTCCTCGGCTCATGGGCTCTCCTTGTCTCCCCAACAAGTGGTATCAGAGCGAATGGTTGTGGCGGCTCCTGGTGTGGATAGCTTCCGCGGAGGGAGAGCAAGGTAATGTGGTGGTGACTCACACTTGAGGGGGAGAATGTTGAGAATTCAAGTGTGAGCTTGAATCTCACATTGGTTAAATGTGGGTGAGTTAAAGACTTTATACGAGAAGTAACCCATAAACGCAATGGCTTAAGGTTTTAGGTAAATATGTGGTGTCTGGTTCTCTTGGTGTCTTATTTTCTCGGCCCATGGGCTCTCCCTGTCTCCCCAACAAGGGGCATGGCCATGAAGATATTTTTATAACCACATTGGACGAGTAATGAACTATTAGTGATAGACACCACATCTTTCACCCAAAATCTTAAGACATTGTGTGTATGAGTCCTTTCACTTATATATTATCTAACACCTTCCTTTTTATCCAACGTGGGAATTTTTTAATTTATTTTTATTTCTTATTTCTCACACTTGACTAATTCCCGACAATCTTCCCCTCAACTGTGTGAGTTATCATTATATTATCATGCGCCTCCTCAACGGGCTGATGTAGGCTATCAGGGTCGTAACCATCGGCTGAGGAACTAGTTGTTATGGTGTGAAAGGTTCATACTCACGGTTATAACATGATAGTGTGCACGAATTTGTCTTTTTACCACATTGATAAATGATACACATCTTTCACCAAAAACCTTAAGGCAATAGGTGTATTAGTTTGTTCACTTATATTCTATTCAATACTCTCCTTCTCTTCAGCGGGATCGTAACCATCAGCTCTGGTACCAATTGTTGTGGTGTGAGGGGTATACCTCACGGTTATAACACAAGACTTATACTATTTAACACATCTCTTATCTTGATAGCACCAAGGGGCATGTTCATAGATATATTTTTGTGTAACCACATTAGATAAGAAGTTTTACCATATTAATGAATGATACTACATTTTTCATTCAAAACCTTAAGACAATAAGTGTATGAGTCTTATCACTTATAAATTATCAACACTTTCATTTTTATTTAATGTGAGACTTCTTCCTTTTATTTCTTCACACTTGAAGAATTCCCGATCAGAGAAAGCCAATGGTTATTTTTTTTCCCCTCTGATTCAATAACATAAATTATTCTTGAGAACATTTTTCTCAAATAGAGGCAACTAAAGGTGTTTATGATAGTAGATAAAGGAATTTTCTAGAGAAGTTTTTCTATAGATAAAGGATTCAATCCACCACCTTGCCCATAGAGAAAATTTTCTATTACAACTTTGCTTTGCTAAACAAACCGGAAAAAGCGGATTGTTTATGATAGTAGATAAAAGATTAAGCCAAAACCAAAGCTCCAAGAGTTTTTTTATTCTTTTTTTAATTTAGAGAATGATGCATATAGACAAATCCAGATTAGTTCTTCCTTTTCCACACCTAATTAAATATCCTTGTGGAGATAGTTGGAATTTTAAGAGGTAGTTGATAGTGATTGAAGAAAGGGCAATTACAATTAGTAGTGAAATTTTTTACCATCAATATAAGTTCATTACTTCTCTGCAATATGATGTAGACAGAAAGGTAATGCTATTGCTAGCTGATCACATAAAACAAAAAACCCCTTGAGCAACCGACAACACTATTAAAGTACGGCCAAATTAATCTTTTATTTTGTTTCCGAAAAACAAAAATTAAATGAATATTTTCGGTTTACCACTATATTTAAATAACAAAGTTCTCTTTGATTTTGGCTGTACTGAATTAAAATTAGGCTTCTCCTCATTACAATATCATTCTTGGGATTACATATCTTTTTAATTTTAATTAAAATAAAAATAAATTATTGATGTGACAAAAATTATTTGAATGCATGTGTAAAAGAATTTAAATTGTCCGTGTATCAATCATTTTCTTACAAAAAAAATTATGTTGATGAGAGATGTGATTTTAATTAGGAAAAGTTTCTAATAAAGTTTGCTACATACGTTCACACAAGGCAGAATCGCTAAATCTGTCACAAGTAACTGACATTAATTAGCTTTTAATTTTATGTGATTATAATATAAGGACAATGTTGTATATATTTTCAAACATGTAATAAGTTTATCAGAGAAGAAGTGGTTTTGAGAGAGGTTTTCCATGAATTGAAACATGTATATATAGTAGTATAAGGAATGAGTCTGAGGTGCAGAAATAAATTTTCATATATACAGCCTCAGAGTTATTATTGGAACTTGGAAAATTTATGGAGTTCATAGGGTTTTAATCCATTTAGGGTTTTAAATTTAAAACTGTTTAAAGAAGGTTCAGCTTTTGATCAGAGGACAACTGCAGTTGCAGTAGTGTCCTGATGATGATGAACTTGTCAATTATTTTGGTGAAGATTCTTGTTTTCTAGATATTGCTTTGTTTTGATGGGAAAAGCTGCAGCCTCTTAATCCTTTTCTCTCCGGCACACTGCATTTTAACGGTTCCTGTGTTTTAAAGCTTACTATTGTATACACTTCTTATTTACCAGCAGACACGATTAATTTTAGTGTATTTGGATTCCGTTAAATTCAATTTAACTAGTCAAATCATGTTTTTCTGATTCACGTTATGATGAATTTTAGTTTCTTTATTAATATATACCTTGAGATATGTTAAATATTCACCTCAATCTTCAAGTGAGTACTAATTGCGTGTTAGTAATTACAATGGTTTGTTAGATTGGAAACAATTTGGAGACTATATAGCATGCCTAATGCGATGCTGCGTGATTCGTAGGGAGCTTGGTTATCAGTAAGTTTTGATCATGAGACCCTTTTTAGCTGAGATTTTGGCAGTAGAGTGTGGGAGCTCCAGAACAATGGAGACATAATGTTCTTTTGGGAGCGTGATTAAAGTTTTGAGAATTATATTTTGGCGTTGTAGCTAGGGTAGTGTTAATTTGGTTCTTCTTTTAGTTTTCATCTTGTAGCCAAATAATATAATATGCCTAATTATTATTATTTAAGTAGTTGCAACGCAGCACAAGTTATGGTTCATAGTGGTTGAGAGTTCAAATCTCGACTCTTATGAATGAAAAAAAAGTTATTGGTCAGTCTCCTACTGTTAAATGAGCTAACAGTGGAGCGAAGTATTAATCTCACGACTATTGATTATGAGAATACCTTGGTTAAGATAAAAAAAAGTTATATTTCTCAGCAACAAAACAAAATGAATCTTCAATGACTAATTAGAACAAATCTTCTACTTTGTGAGATATTGACATTGAGAAGTATATGATCATATAGATATGCATGGTTAAATAATTTTTTATAAAAAATAGAACAACTCTATCACCGCATAGAGCTATAAACTAGTTTTGGAGGACAGTTAATTTATCCGAACATGTTCATGTATATTTCTGAGAATAGTATGAATGAATATAGTGAAACAAGAAGCACGTGATTAGATGAGTTTTAGTAAAATTAATTAATGTAGTAATTGTTAATAGAGTGTGAAAGTGAGAGTCCAATTAGAATTATATATAGTGGCATGCAAATCTCACTGGCATACGCGTGTGGGCCCCATTTAGAGCCATAATAAGTTGAGTGGATGTGCTTTCAAGTTTCAAGAACCTACTTTGGTCCCTCATCTATACCGATGATCGATCCAACTCATTAGACTACTGGAACCCCATTTACTGCTTTTTTATTTTGTGAAAATAACCATCATTCATTTAATTTCTTTTTAAATATTCAGTTACTATGTGATTAGTTCTCAACATTGGACATAAGTATAAGTTTGATGGAAAACGATCACTTCAAACATACATGATTCGTGGTGGTCTCAACACAAGATTTGTGGTGATTCCAAACAATTCCGTATAAATATGAATAAAAATAAAAATAAAAAGAATAAGTTAGAATCCCTGAGACGAGACAGTACTTTTGAGAGGGAAATTGCCACTTTGCTACGGTTTCTCAAATATAGATTTATAAATTTTTTTAAGCGTGTATTATTGAACTTTCTAGAATTACATCTCCAGTCACAAAGTTACTTTTCTACTGAAGTAGAGAAACCTAGCAGTTAGCATGATTTGATTTCAATCACATATATGGATATGATTAGAAATTGATTAAAATTTAATTCTCCAGCAATACTGTGGGAATTTATTTTCTTTCTTTTTAAGCAAAAAGTTGTTTGACGTGCCACACTGCCACTTGACAAAGATGCCACATGGTGAACTTTTTGTTAGCGGCTTCAAAATTTACATGCAATTACATAATGCTGTAACTCCAACCTATATATCTTTACGAATTTTCTTAAGCTAAATATATATATATATATATATATATATATATATATATATATATATATATATTCCTTTGCAGGAAAAGAACTTGAGGTCTCATCTTCTCTACTAATTAGCTAGCATTGAGTTGCTCATTTGGGAAGGAAAGACTTGTGCGGTGTTTAATTCTTCTTCTTCTTCTCCCTCTAATTCCATTTCTCTTAATTTCTTGGCTGCTATATATATGCTCAAAAGCTTGGCACAAACCCAGAAACTTTCTACCCTCATGTAAGTTTGTAATCTCAACATGTACCTTGTCCTCATGCTTTATATATATGCACAATTTTTTGCCAATCTCATGCTTTCTTTCAATTTTGTTTCAGAATTATCAATTCAGTGAATAGAGTAGTCTTTGCCCTAATTATGAAGAAACATAAATTGCCATGTAGAATTGGGAAAACTGTTTTCTGAGTCCATTTCTTCCTGACCCTTTTGATATCCTCTATTACTTAGTGCATGTCTGGAAGCCCTTTTACGTACGGTTGATTTCTGAAGCAAGATTTAATTTCGGGAAGAAGTTTTTTGTGATGGAAGAGAAACTAATATGAACATGACAAACAACTTAAAATGGGGACAATTTTAACTAATATTGAAGGTTTGTGAAACATATATAGAAGCAGATATAACTGTTTTGATATCATTGTTTTTCAGAGGCTGGAGGTGATTGTATGAGATAAAACAATTAAGATGATGATGACTGAAAATGATGAAACGAAGCAAGAGGGTAGTGATGAGATTAAAAGTGAGAGATTCTCCAGTAAGGCAGTCTCCACCTCAAGACAATGGACAGCATTCAGAAACCCAAGAATCGTGAGAGTGTCACGGGCCTTGGGAGGAAAAGACAGGCACAGCAAGGTTTGCACGGTTAGAGGATTCCGCGACCGTCGGATCAGGCTGTCAGTACCCACAGCAATTCAGTTATATGATCTTCAGGACAGGCTTGGCCTCAGCCAGCCCAGTAAAGTGGTAGATTGGTTGCTTGAAGCCTCCAAATCTGATATTGATAAGCTCCCACCACTTCAATTCCCTCAATTTCATCATCAAGGATATTCAGGTACTAATAATAGGCTTTCTCTTGGAGTTGGAGGCTTCTATGATTCCACATTTGGGTCAGGAAATCAAACCAGCCTCATGGGAAAGTCTAGGTATAATTGGGATGTGGATTTGGTGTCAAGACTAAAAGGTAAGAAGGAAGAAGAAAGTGAGAAAGGTAAGTGCTTGATCAAAACTACAAATGAGTTATTACAAGAGTCTCAAGATTCAGCTCAGAAGCTCTTCCCTATTGGGATTAATTATAACTCTTCTTCTTTGCCTAGTTTTCTGAACAATGCCAATGCCAATGCCAATGCCATGACATATAATAACTCCTTCCAACCAGAGCCTTCTTCTAGTTTATCTTTAGCCCAATTTGGAAGCCATGGAGTGTTGTTTCCTTACCAGGTTCAGGCAGACTCTAATTCCATGTTGCATCCAAGCAACAACAATGGCAGTGTTGTCCCCTTTTCATCCTCTTTGCCTGGTTCACAGTTACTTTTTTGTCCTTCTGCTACTCCACCATCGCTTTTTGGCACTCCGCATGCTCAGTTTATGCCAAACTCATCACTAGAAAGTAGTGATCCAAGACAATCCAATTCCAACCATAATGGTCACACCTTGAGCTCAGTTTCCTCACTCGTGCCTCATCCTTTCATGCCATCTCTTCATCCATTCATCAATTCACCTCTAAGTCGACGCCTTTCGACACCGTTTAGTTCCAAGCTTCTTGATTCAGATAATAACAATTAATCATGGTTCCTTCTTCAAGGTCTATTATTATTATTATATGCCTTAGCAACGCTTAATAGTTGAACATGAATTTCTTCAATTTGTAAGCATGGAAATGCTAGTTAATTTATACATATAAAAGAATATTTATGTTGAGTTTATCCTTTGTGGTTGCTTGCTGCTATAGATACCTTGTGGACAAGGTGCGAGGTAGAATAAATCAATCTGAAATAGTGTTCAATCAAAATTGTTCTAATTTAGAGTTGATTTTTCTATAAACCCATTTTACATCTCTCCTCTCCTCTATCTCTTCATTTCCTTTTTATCACATGTTTCATCATATATCTAATGCATTCTTGATAAAAATAGCATACATATTTTGTATTGATTTTATACTTATTTATCAGTTGCATTATGTTGAGAAACACAGTGTAAATAGGTTTCTTTTGTTAGACAAATGTGACTTCTGAGATGTTATATTGAGAAAACCAGATCAGAAATTTGTTTTCTGAAGGGAAAGTCTAAGACATTCTACAGACTAAGAATGACAAGTTAAACGTTCTACTTATGCATATATATGTTATGATTTGTCTTTGCAAAACTGGTGCAATGATTGATTTACTGTTTGTCATAGCATGGTTTTCTGTTTAGCGTCTAAAGTGCTACTATATTGGTCCAAGGATAAACAATTGTGCCTTTGCTTGGAGGTACAGTGTTAAAGGCAAGGGGAGTTAGAGGAAGATTCTAAACTTTTATTTTGTTTTAACAAAAAAGAAGAGGCCATGGCTGTTTCAAACACTTAGAGATATAAGTGTTTATGAATTAGTTCTGACACAATATTAGAGTCTCTATAATCAAATAGTCTAGTCTAGAGTTCGATCCTTGTTGCTCCCATTATTTCAATAAAAATATTGAATTTCAGCATAACATATTTGGATTAAATTGTTCGTGACACAGTATCAGAGCCTTTTTATGATTAAGTGGTTTAAAGTTCGATCTTTGTCGCTCACATTGGTTCGTGACACTAGGTACATTTTTAAGAAGAAAATGACAAAACTATAATTAAGAGTGTGATTAATGTTGAGGCTTTCTCTAGGGTCCATGGTCTATAGTCTATGGGTGGACCATGCATGATGCATGATCGATCACCTATCAAACGTCCAGAGTTAATAATTCATAACAAGTTTATATATGGCAAATTAGCAGCTTAAATATATCACATCATGTTATAAATCTGTAATGAAAATCTGTAGTTTAAACAAGCTAAGAATTAGCTATAGAATTTTAAGATAAGAATATGAAGCAAGCTCACTAAATTGAAGGAAAACAGATCCTCAGTACGTAGCCACAACCCAAAAAGATCTCTCTCTCTCTCTCTCTCTTTAAAAGACATCTCTCTTGTCTTACATGTTTTGAGAAGAGAAACATACATAATGAGTGAGTAGGCAATATCCCATATTCACCCTCTTTAACAGTACTATATTGATGATGAAAGGCATGGATGTAATTGATGGAAGCATCACTCCACTCCACAGCAAGTGAAAAAGTGAAAAATTTGTTTTCAAATCTACAGTTCTTTCTGACCATGAAAATGAAGCAACATAGAATCACAAGCAGAGTCGACTGAATTTGAAAGCAGGAGTCTCTGTTGCCTGTAGACAACAATAATATCACAGGATCCAAGATCAATTAATTAAAGGAGACTCAAAAGAAAAAGGTGGCATAAAAGAAAAAGACCAAAAGTTTTATGTGCCAGTGTGCATGGTGGTCCAGGTTCTTATATATATATATATAAGCTTTCTTTTAAAACTTTGAAAGAAAATAAGAATGCAATTAATTGAGAAAAGACAGTTACATTTATATACATGATTTTAATTTCTCTTACAGTTGCTAGCAGTAGAGTTTGGTGTGTTACATTACCCTCCACTTAACTCACGTATAACCTAGCTCAGTTTGCAGCTTCTTTTTGGTGTAGTGTGGAAAAAGCTCAGTTTGCAGCTTCAATTAATAAATAAATGTATATGTGAAAGAAACCATAATTATATTTGTACGTAAGCATATGAGTAAAACAGTGTTGAGGTCTTAAGTAGTTGCAGGAAGTTGTTAAACATTGTGCCTAACTTTATGTGTTCGTGATTAAACTCATAGAATTACCTTTTAAAAAAATAAAAAAATAACTCATAGAATTAAGTATCGTTTACATTCCCACAATCTCATTTTAGTTGATATGGAATTGAGACAAGAGAGAAATAAGAAGAGAAGAGATAGTATATAACAGATATGATTAGTAGTATAATTGAAAGAGAAGAGAGACAGATAAAAAATGAAAGTGAAAATGATGTAAGAGTGTAAATGAATCATAATTCTTCTAATCATCGTTAATTAATTCTTTAATGGAATATTTCATATTTAATATTTTTCATAACACTATTATTTTTAGTTAGAGTTTTAGATTCCCCTCTATTGACCAAATTGCACTCACAAATATAGATAGTCCGAGCTTAATCAAATGGATTATGTTTTTGGCATATACTTATATTTTATTTATCGAATTCAAATATAAATCGTCATGTCTTAATTCGGCTGCTCATATTTGGTGATACAGTGACTGTGTCAAATAAATGACCACATGCAATTCAGGTCCTTAGTTAAATAAAAAATGAGAGAGTGAGATGTTTTTGAGAAAATTTTCTTAATAGAAGAGTATCCACGTGTTGTATTTGCCTCCTCAAAGTAATGTGTTGATTAATAAGGAACAATATTGAACACATTTAAAATATCTACATACATAATAATGGAATTAAACATGTAACACCTAAACTAACCTCTTATTACCCTTCTATACCTATAAAGATATTAATGTTTTTGGAATTTTATTATGCTATTGATGAGAATAAATCCGTGGCACCTTTGTGTTGTAGGCGTGCAGAATAGAACAGGATAGCTTGGCTCCTACAAACAAAATTGATTTATGGGACTTGTGGTCCAAATCCAATGCATCGATTATGCTGTTGTACATTATTAGATAACCATATGTAGGGGACCACTTTTAAGTTGTTCCAAAATATCAAAACAAACCCTTTACATAGAGGATACATAATTAACACGTTCATAATGCTTCTTTTTTTCTTTTCCTTTTTTTGCCTCTCACACAATTTTTGGTCTAATGAGAGCTCATATTTCTATCTTTTACTTTTGTCCACATAATTATTTTATATATTGTGAAAGTCCAGATAGTTCTAACTTCACAAAAAAAGCAAGAGCCCAACTCGTTTGGTTACTGGCCGTGGATAACTGTATAATAAAGTGAATTGACCAAAAATAAAAAACTGTATAAAGTGAAATATTAAAATGTGAAAATAGAGCAAAACAAAGCCCCCAGCGAGGATCGAACTCGCGACCTTTCGCTTACGAAGCGAACGCACTACCACTATGCTACGGAGGCGCTTGATGCTGACTCATTCTACGTTATATTAAATTAATAATTAAACTTACATTTAATCAACAATCTCTATTTATGTACATTTTCAAACATAAGTGATCTTAATATCTGATTTATCTATTACCAACTTTATTATAATTTACATTATGTAAGTTCTGAACTAGCTATTAAAAAATTTCAACTATCGCAAACACAAAAAAAAAATATATAACGTAACTTTTTACGTATTAAACTTTCATTTAACTAAAATAGTTTTTTATTTTACCGAGATATTTCACAAGTAATAATCATAAAATCGAACAAATCATTCTACATATATATCACTTTTGCCGAATCCTCGACTAATTGTTTAAGACACACTCAATTATTTACCAATTGTGCTGGACCTTGTTGGTTTTAACTAAAATAATTTGATAAGCTAAAAAGACTAATCAATTCGAATGAAAGAATCATCACTAGATTTTTTCTTCTTTCAAAACTAAATCTTACCACTTTAGTGGGCTTACTACTTAGATCCTTTAAGCAATTATATGCTCTAAACTTGGCTACCCGACGTTTATCGTGGGTGCGAAGATTGGAACACCGGAGGTGCGTCCTTGTCAGTCTTCTTGTATTAGGGAAAGGACCTCCTGATGGTGTAACACATGGATCAAATTGTCGGACAATGTTCTGAAGAGCTTGTCATCAATAGAGTAACTTTTATCTTTTGAGTGATGACTGACGACCCTTTCACTCGGCATAGTTGGATCACTAAGGCAACCTGTAGCAACGATTAAGCTAGTTAGTGTCGAACACTGAAACCCATATTCCCACTGAGCAAAAGGTAAATAAAATTGATTTTTACATTAAAAGTACATAGTGTTTGCCATCTACCACTCTGGGAAAATTGATTCTAAGCAACAAAAATATAAATAAATTGAAATTTCATGATTTTATTAATGGACAAATAAACGGTTGAACCAACCAATAATAATGATTAGGGAAAGTAAACAATACACTATGGGGAGTTTAGATCCTCTCATGTGCCTCTCGGAAAATTTAGTCATTAATTTTTATAACGTATGATTAAGATTAGTTAAAGTAAAAGAAAAAAAAACTTATCAATTTTAAAAAATAACTTATTAATTTAAATATTTGTGTCTTGATTGCTCCTTGAATCATATCCTCTCTCTGCACGAATCGTGGTTTGGTTCACTTTGATAGGTTTTCCTAATAGAGAAGCTATCGGGAAGAGGAAGCTTTCATCATAAAACGTTACGTTCAAACCTGGGATACGAAGTCAGGCTAGGGTCCTTGTTACTCTCGTCGTCGGGGATATAAACTTCAAGTTCCACGTCGAACCCGCTAGATAATGATCAAAGATCATCCAAGGGCCGCCTCCCATGACATTGGCACGATCCAACTCATCATCAAATTTCACCATGTAAAACCTGTTATCCACATCCAGAAGCTCGAAACCTCTTGTAAGCTCCACACGTTTGCTAGCCTTGCCTTCATGGTTTTATACCCTAGTTTCTTCCCCAAAAGGCACACCACAAGAGCTTCCTCCCATGGAGCACACATCTCCTTATACACGGATGCATCAATAGTGACCATTTACAACTGGTCATTTTCGTTCTCATACTCATTGTCATATTCCCTTGCTTGAATGAATCAACTCTTTCCTTCAGAGGCTCCGACTTACCACCGCCCATCAGTTTGTCTCTGAACGATACCTTCACTTGAGTACCACCGTGGTCTGGTGGCTTCTTTGTTCCAAATTCGCCTTCTCCCACTGTGAAAGAGAAGCCCTCCACCTCCATCGATTAAATTCTAATCTCTCACAACAGCCCTCTTGCATAGTTTCAACAATTCAATTTTATAATCAATAGCTAAGATTAGATGAATCAATAAATTTCATTTGATCCATAACAGCAAGTAGGGGTGGGAATAGGTCAGGCCGCCGACAGGGGCTTATGGCCTGACCTGTTTAAAGCCTGGTCTGGCCTGGCCTGTTTAATAAAAAGGCTAGGCTCAGGCTTTTTAAAAAGCCTATTTAGCTAAATGGATCAGGCTTAGGCTTATAAAAAAACCTATTAAGCCTATCAGGCCGGCCTGTTTATTAACATCTTAATTTAATATATTATTTTAATAATATATACAAACAAATCAAAATATTAAATTCAATTTACATCCATCCAACCTATCACCAGTTTTGGTATTTGTAGAAAAATTAATTTTACCTTTTTGAAATTTGTCAATTGATAAACATGGTTGGCCTATGTATATGTAGGTTTGTTGGCCTGCTTAGACGTTGAACTGTTTAGATGTAGACTTGTTGGCCTATTTAAAGGACTTATTCGAAAATAGGCCTATAAATAGGCTTCAGGCCAGGCTTTTAAAAAGACCAGGCCCAAGCAAAATAAAAAGCCTATGATAGGCCACAGGCCAGGCTTAGGCCTTAAATTTTTTAAATAGGCTAGGCCTATTTACGCAAAGCCTAGCCTGGCCTAGCCTATTCCCACCCCTAACAGCAAGTTTAGTATCATAAGTTCACTCCTTTTTATTTCTAGATTTGCATATTACTAAATAAACATTTTAGCTAAGAATAAAGAATGTTACCTTAGCATCAAATGAACGGATCCAAGAAAAAAAAAGGAATGATAGCGTCCTTACTCTTGAAAGACAAAGTTGTTAGAATGACTGCAGTTATAGATATATACCACTTCAAAGTAAAAAGTGAACCGAAACTCTTTATATGAATTAAGATTAAAGTATTTTCACATTGTATTTAACTAGTATCTAAACAAACTTAAAGTGATTCATTTTAGAGCAAGATAATTGTTTTGTTCAAGTTGGGCTTTTAGCCAGAAAGCCCCTCTGTTTACTAAGGGTATGTTTGGTTCAAAGTACCAATTACTCTAACACTCTCATTAATTAATTAAAATTTATGGGGGATCCACTACAAACATGGCCCTACTTCTAATTTAGTGGGACTCATATGAATTTCAACCAATGAATGAGAAAATGTTGAAAAGAGTGTTGAAGTGAGGAGTGTTCATAACCGGTCCAATCCAATAAAAACCCAAAAATCAATAAAAAAAAAAACCGAAATCCAATTAAACCGTAAACCGAACGGATCCAAAATCGAGAAAACTGCAAAATTTTATCGGATTAGATTGGATTTCGGATTTGATTTTCAAATCCAAACCAATCCAATCCAATCCAAACCGAATGTTTGCAAATATATATAATTTTATTTGTACCTATATCATATCATTCATACTTACATATTTATGTTATTATTATATGACACTGACTTATTTATGAAGATATATTTGGGTAAATAGAATTTAAAGTAATTATTTGAAAAATATGCATCAAAGTAAACATATATCTAAAAAATATGTCATCTACTATGCATGATTAAATTTTTTTCTTCTCCTTATTTTAGAGGTACAGAGCCAATAATGGTGAATGTGGTAATTTGTTTGAGACTTTTGGTTCATCTTTATTTTTTTATATCAGACTCTCATTATTTAAGTTTGTAATGTGATGTTCTATGATTCAAATTAATTTTGATATTTAAAACATCTTTAGAAAACTGTAATCCAATCCAATCCAATCCGATAAAATTTGGATCGGATTGAAAAAAAGAAAACAACCGATTACATGATGAAGTGACAAAACCGAAGTGATTGGACCAGATGGCTTTTACCCTCAAAATTGAACAAATCCAAATCGCGAATACGCCTACAAATGAGTATTGGTAGCACTCCTCAGTAATATTGAGCAGTAACATAATTTTACATATGGTAAAAGACTCTAGAACTTCCAAGGATTAGCAAATCCTTTCAATTTAATTTTGTATATTATTCATTTTCCCACTTTTAAGCTATCAAGCGAACCCTCAACTTTGTACCACATGCTGCTTCTCACGAACAAGACAAAACTCAATTCAACTCCTGACAATTATATATAAGAAAACAAGGCTATTCACATGCTTCTCACGGGTACGAGTACGTGGTACGGCATTTTCAAAAAATCCTGGGTACAGCATATATATATATATATATATAGAGGATGTATCTAGTGAGAAAGCTTTTCTTATATGAGAATGGTGAGAATAAGTCGTGGCCGTTAGATCTAACAATGAGTGGTATAGTGAAGTAAAAAAAATAGAAATAAAAGAATAGATGAAAAAAATCAATTCTAGATTGTTTAGACCGGTCGGTTTCAGTTTGGGTCCCGACCGAACCAAGCCTATTAAAAAAACTCCAGACCAGCCCAAGTCCAACCCTGGCCCAATAACTATATAAATAGTCTCACTAGTCACTACCCTCTCAAACCCTAGCCCCCCCCCCCCCACCGATCCACCATTTTCCTCTCTTCTCATTGATTGTTTGCCACCGCCACCACCACCACTTCTCATCTTCTCCTCGTTCTCCTTGACAGGATGGACGCCGCCACCACTTCTCCTCTCTTCTCCTTGACAGAACGAGCCACCACTACTTCTCCTCAACGGACCTCACGATCCACCACCACAACTTCTCTCTCTTCTACAGATCTGAAAGCGCAACTCCCTCAGATCGTTGCCTTCGTCGCATGCTTCGCTAGGTCGTGCCTCTGTGCTTCGGATTCGTGCCTCTATTCTTTGTATTGGATTGTTTGTTGGAATTTATGGAATGTTAATATATTTTGTTGTTATAAACTTGTAATTTTTGAGTGGATCTGATTACTCTCCTTATCTATTGAGGTTTTTTGTTGTTGGAAACTTTAAATGAATCTGGCTTCTCTGATTCTCTCCTCTTCTATTTTTTATTTTTCTTTTCTAGATGTGTAAACCGAATGAACTCACCCGTGCGAACCGTGACCCGCACAATCCGAACTCGAACAATCCGAAGCATGGGGGGACGATGATGGGCCTGGCATTTTGTCGTTCTTCACCCGACTACAACCGAGATTTGGGCCCGAAACCGTCCGAAACCGACTGTTGGACAACCCTACAAAACGCGCCCAAAACGTACCCAAATTACACCCCTTTTTTTAGTCGCGAAATTGGGTACCAGCGCGTACCCGTCGCGTACCAGCGCGCACCCGCACCCGGTGCTTACCCGGTGCCGTTGCTGCTGGACCAATTTTCACGTATCCATCTCCAACATTGATGGAAAAATAACAATAGAGTAATCCTAAAGCTATGACACATGAAGTAGATGTTAGGCTTTCAACAAAATTTTCTTCCCTTACAATGAAAGGAGAAGAAAGCAATGGAAATAAATAGATAACTCAAGAGTTCCATACTAAGAACTAGTTCTATCACTACCTACACCTAAGGTAATCATGGTTTTGTTGAATAAAAATTTCAGATCAAAGGATGTCAGCTAGCAGATTATAATTGTGTATCCCACCAATTGAAGATGTTAGTCCATATCCCCAGTTATATTGACCTCTATCACCTTGAGAAAAGGTATGTACAAACGCCAAGCAGACAAGGTGTTCCCTACCATCAACTATTATCTCCACAGTTCAAATTCATTTTGCTGGTTCACTGCATTCTCCTGTCCTTGGAATTGAGGAATCCGCCACTGCACCTGTCAGTTCATCAAAAAATCAATCTAATGTTGAGGAAGCAAGGTACAATTTATATGACAGGAAATAAGAAATAAACTTCGAACTAAACTTAGCAAATTCTTTGTTCCAGATATCTTTCTTCTTCATAACTAAATACAATACTAGCAGAGCCTCTAACAATGTAACTTAGAGTTCAATTATTGTTGTTCTTGCATTCAACTAACTAACAGCTAAATTTTGATACAAGATATGGTGGGCCTTGTACTATCCATGCTTCAAGTCACAAACCAAAGTGATTTTGCATGAGGGACACAGATAGATCTAACAGTTGAGGGTTCTGAAATATTGGTTCATGTTTGAACCAAAAAGGGAAAAGTCCATTTAGTGCAAACTGCAAACACATGAAAAGTTGTAATTGTACTTACAGCTCCTTGTTTTCATACCTTGATTTGACAAAAATGCAGTCGGAGCAGGTGCCAGAAAATCTACGTTGAAGTTTGGTGCATCACTTTTTTTATCATGACTTGAAACTTCTAAGTTGGAAATTGGTACATTTGTTTGATCATTTGTCTGGGCTTCACCTTTGGAACTGTCATTTGCTCCATCACTTCTCAAGTTTTCCACTAAGGTTGGTGTTTCACGTTTTTCATCATTTTGATTCAACAAAGCGCCATCTGGTTTTGGATTCACAGAAACCTGCAGGACAGTCAGGAATATAAAATAAAAAAAACTCTGCGAAAGACCTGCCTAGCATTCCCATGGATACACCTTAGACAGATAAGGAAAATTCAAACTTGTTTTTAATATCTTCAGATGGGATTCATGCTCTTAACACAGAATGGTCATCTTTCAAACATATATAGTACACAACTAAATCCGAGCAAACCACCCCTCAATCCCTAATTGACGATGTCATCTTATCAAGAAAAAATCATAAGATATATAGAATTGGACAATATTTAACCCATGGAGCAAAGGAACACATTGTCTTGTAATGATATCCCAGAAAAATGCCGAACAAATTATATCAACTATATAGTTCACAGAAAACCAGAAAAAAAGGGGCGGGGGGAATTTATAGGCAAAGTTGTAGAAATAGACCCCATGATTGTGCTAATTCGTAGGAAATTGTAGAAATTTGACCTAGTACCTACTCTAACTGCAGCGGTTCCCACATTTCTAAATACAAGAAAACATCTGATGAGATAAAGGCAAACTTAGAGATAATATTTCTGATCAATAAGAAAGCGCAACTAAATATTCTGTCAATTTTTTACTCAAAAGAATATTTCTACTGATTAATCTCTGGCAGGTGTACTTAGAGAAAAAAATTAGAAATCACTACCCAGGCCTGCCTCCAGAACTATAACCAACAGAAGCAGAGAAAACAACCTTACCTTATACGTATCAGAAGCAGTAATTGGGTTATTTGGTACAAGTGCAGCAACAACTCCAGGACGGTGTTCATGAGATTCTGAACTGTCACCATGAACTGACTGTCTATTTTCCATTTGATTTTGCTGAAGCACTTTAGGAGTCTTGAATATGCTAGGGTGTGTACCATTTGAGATAACACCATCAATTTCACTAGTAGTCCTTTTCCTGCTTTTAGGATTAAGCATAAGTTAAAACAAAATCATATTTAAGTGAAAAGTGAAAGAGAATGGGGAGGGGAAGAACTGAAGAAGACCTACCTGCTGAAAGCATGACCAGCTGAGTGCGAAGAGTTTGGCTTGTTTACAAACAGAACTCCACGTAGAGGCTTTCCATCAATAACTGTTTCAATAGTATATCCTTCTGAGATATTTTCAGTAACCTTGGCTTCAAACATTTTCTTGCCAGAAGGAGGCAGGGATTGGTTTACTGGGATACTTTGTCTACCTGCATTTATGATGCTAGATATTTAGCTGTCCCCAATTGGTACTTTGAAATGTAAATAGTCAAACATTTTCATTCATTTCGTCTTCTGGCGCATATATAATCAAAACCAAAGTTTTTTGGAGAGATCATTATTTTAGTCAGTTACTGACTTGTCACTACGACACACCATATCTACAATTGATATATGCTAGTAGGAGGAGGAACTAGTTCAACATTAATACAAACTTGACAAATTGAATATTGTGAGAGTTCAACTCAGAACACAATTCTTAACTGCCTTGTACTTAATTGGCCAGATGGCCCGAATCTTTAAACGTAAGCCCCAATATACCTTTGAGGAACTTCCTCAATCCAGTATACCAAAGTTGATGTACCTTTTAAGGGAAAAACTAAACTAATCCACGAATCAGAAACTTTATCTAAAAAGAAGGCAAACTCATACCTGGCTGGCTATACTTCAAAACTGTCATGATCGGGCTAACATCAGCACCCATTCCATATCTAACAAGAACTTGATTTTGGCCAGGATTGAGACTTTGTTCTTGGCATTTCAGCTTCAATTGCTTCCTTAAAGATAACTTCTCTGGTCTCTGCTCACTTTCCCTAGCAATCCCTAAAGGTAACAAACATATCACAATTCGTTGCATAATATTCTAGACAAATACCAGAACTAAAATACTGTTTAAAAAAATTAATACTAGTGAATATAAGAACTTTTGTTCAACCTGTATGCAGATAATACATATCATCCAGGGCCTCAAGACTTTTATTACAACCACCAATGAACACAAGAACACCACCCTTGAATGGGTCCAAACAGTCACCAGCTACAGAAAATCTAGCAGAAGGACCATTGGTTGTAGGTGTAACATTAGTCCAAATACCAGTATCTGCACCCGATCAGAAATGAAAGAATACCGACTTAATCAACATTGATAAACATATAACATGATACCACTTCCAGAACAGCAAACAAGAATTGATTAATCAATTAACTAAATGTCTTTCTGAAAAATGAGAAACTAGCAGGGTTACAACAGTCACAAAGGGAAAAGTTTGGAAAAGGTTATGGCAAATGTGAAAATCTCACCATATGAATGATTAAATATCTTCTGAAATAAATGATAAGTATTTTGTACCAATAATTTTTTTAGCAAATAAGGTTGTTAAATGACAGTGACCAGCACATCCACCATGAGGGCTAAATTCTTTACCAAGAAAGCAAGTGTGGCGGGAAAAGTTGGATCCATTACACTAAGTATTAGAATATTAAAAGATATCTTATAACCTTGATCGTATCTTAAAGTAATTTAAGGTAATTTATATTATTCTTTAGGATTGGTTTCTTTATTTCCTTATTTATATAAATTTGTTGCCTTACTCAATTAGGATTATGAGTCTTAAATAGTTTCCCACAAGAATTAGGAGTCTATCATTACTATAGATAAGGGTAAATTCTATGTCTTTTGTAAGATCAACAATATATTAGACCAATACAATTTGATTCTTAATATTCATTTCCACCTTCTATACCTTAAAGAATAATTCTCATCATTTCCTCACGATATCAGAGTGTTACCATCCTCTAAGACATGACAAATCATCATTTTGCTGCTGAGTTCCGCAAAAGTTACTCTATTATAACAATGTCATTATCTCCCCAACAAGCAATTTGTTGAAGGTGACACCATAAGCTGTCTCAACCCACAGATCGCTCGACCCTTGTTGCTCTGTTTGGGGCTTCACCCACTGAGAGGTACACACCACCTTATTGGCCTCTTTTGACATCGCCGCTTCTTCTATTATGGTTGCCATCCTTCTAGTTATGTTTTTCCCCAATTTGACTTTTGGAAATGTTGGTCATGATATCTTGTTCAGCATTGGCTGTTTGTTGCAGGAAAAAGATAACCTAGTCAGTGACTCATATTCTCATTTGGCACCCTGACTGGTCTTATCGTTGCTAGTATTGCTCCATTATTTAGCCCTAATTGGACTATTGTAGTACTTTAGGGTTTATTTGGATGTTTTGTCTTCTCAGTTTTGTGGCTTTGGTTTGCACCAAATTGTTCAATCTCTATCTTTCACTTCTATTTGGTTGCTACTGCTTTGCTGCTGATTTCTTACTTTCTTATTTACATTAATTTGTTTACTTATTTGATTAGGATTATAAGCCTTAGTTAGTTTCCCTATTTGACTAGATTTAAGGGTGTGTTTGGAAGGCAAGAAAATGAGTAGAAGAGAAAACTATGCTAAGAAAACACAAATTCCAAAGTCTCTTCTCCCCTTTGGCTGAGAAGAAAACATGGAAAGAAAATAATAATTGCTGTAGGGCCCACATAAATTTTTTTCACCTCTACCTAGCCTAGAAAACTAGTGAGGAGAAGCATTTTATGTGATTGTACTAAAATACCCCTAACTTCATAATTTATAATAATAATAAAATAAAAATATATTATTAAATATTTATAAAATGCAATAATAAATCTTTTCAAATATATATTTTTTTAAAAAAATACTTATTATATTTAAATTTTACCTAAGGATATTTATGTCATTTTACGAACATACCTTTTTCTTTTCTCTCACTTTTCTTTTTACTTTCTCTTCAACCAAACAACCTAAAAATCATCTCATTTTCTACTCTCTTTTCTTTCTTTTCTTTTCTTTTCTCTTTTTTTTCTTCTGCATTCCAAACATACCCTAAGAGTACTATTGCTATAAGTGGGGGGGGGGGGGGGGGTAAGCGATTTATCTTTTGTAAGATCAAACCTAATATATCATACTAATATAATTATATTCTCTGCATTCCTTTTTTTTCACCGTCTATGCCTAAAAGATTAAACCCTATTGTTTCATCACATAGTAAGGTTAACACTTAAACCATGGTATAACAAGAATAAAGACATAAGATGGAACATATTGTATAAGCTACATTGAACATACCAGTATCAAGCATATAAAGGTCATTGTACAGATTTTGGGCATCTGTAAATCCACCAAAAACAAACAAGTTCTTGCCAAAAGAAACCGTGGAATGACCAGCTCGAGGTGACAACAATTGGCCTGATGTGCTCAGCTCCCTCCAAATTAGAGTATCTAATATTTACAGAAGTTCCAAAGAAAATTACTATATATTCTGATAAATGCCCCTTACTGTGAGAAATTGATCATAATACAAATACAGCAATTCATTATAAATTAAAAGAAGATAAAACAGATTGATACCAGTATCAAGGATATGGACATCAGACAAATAATAATCATGGCCATCTTCACCCCCTACCACAATAATTTTGTTTTTCCAAGATGAGCAACTGTGGCTATCACGAGGAGATGGTGGAGAGCCTGATGTTGTAGCACACGTCCAAACAAACGTCTCTACAAGAATGAACAGGAATGATCAGAATGATCCACATATGACCCACCAATCAACAGCAAGAGGCTAATTTTCAATACACATGCATGAAAATGGCAAATAAATGGAAGGGGAAAATGTACAGAGTACAGACCTTCAACTTCAAGCAATCATGCCTTTGGCAAATAAATACCATTAATTTTAATTTCGTCCTAATCAGCCCAAAACTTCAACTATTGTTATGATAGATAATTTTGTTAATTTAAAGCAAACTAACAATAGGTAAATAAATCTCAAATTTTCATCCTCATCAAATCTAAACCATTTACCTATATTGGAGTTTATGGAATAATCGAGACAAAATTAAAACTGAAGGTGCCAATTTGCAAAAGTAATAAAGTTTAAGGTGGTTCAAAGGACTTTTCCCTAAATGGAAAGCCAGTTCAAATTTCCAGAAGCTCAGCCTTAAGCATTCCAAACCCGGCATCCTTAGTTCTCACTGAGTGGCCAAACAAGAGCTCCCTCATTTCACTCGCAATTGAAATTATAATGAACATCTACAAGCAAAGCACGCAATATGACTATCCCAAGTTTTAAAAAGTGTTTTCAAAAATAATCAACAAAACAGGAAATTCTACACAAAACCAAGCCGATTCTCTACTATCCTAGCCTCTTCCCTTAGTCTATCTTAAATTACCTTCTTCCATTATTCCATAGTGTGGCTCATAAGTTTTATCCCTCCATAGTTACCGCAATTCAGGGTATCACCCTTGCTTTTATAAATAGGGACCAAAGTACTTCCCCTCCATGCATCAGGCATACATTTAGATTATCCCATTGAACAACCTAGTGCCAACTGATACTTTAGTCTACTACATATTTCCAAACTTCAATAGAATATCATCATGACCCATTGTTTTACCATTATCCATGTCCTTAAAAGCTTCTTTAACTTCTCCCACTCAATTTTGCAATAGTAAGCCAGATTTTGCTCATCCTCTCTCACTTTCAAGCCTTCCATGTTAAGGTTCGATCCTTGTCCATCATTAAAAAGTTTGTTGAAGTAATTCTTCCATCTCTCTCAAAAAGTTTGTTGGTCCAAATCTCTTGATTTTCTTTCATTGTTTTTTGCAAACTTATATATTTTTGGTTTTCCATTTTCGTTCCAAGATCTTTATAAAACTCCTCATAAGCCTTGGATCGTCTCACTCACAGCTTTCCTGGCTTCATTTCTAGCCTTTCGATACCTTTTCAAAATTTCAATGTTGTTGCATTCGTGTAAAGGCTTAAATCATAACTGGAAACACTTAACTGAAATTGTGCTCATAAATCCTAACTCATAATCCATAAGAATGTCATCCATATGCCATAAAGTACTTAAAATCTTAACAACTTCAAAGTCCAAACACAATACATCAAGTTTTTTATGAGTTACAACTTACAGCGCATAAAACTTAAAACAACAAAACTAAATAGTAAATATTAACGTTACAATTCTAGAATCTAAGTGTCTAATCTAACAAATGTGCCTTAGAGAACTCGTAAAAGTGAGAAGGAAGGAACAAACAAGGAAAAAACTGTGAACGGAGAACTCATTGGAGAACAGAGAACTCATGAACCAAAGAAACTTCGCCGGCGAACAGAGAACTGGTGGGTGGAGCACAAGGAAGATGATAAACAGTCTTGCTTGCAGAAGAATCAATAGGGTTGAAGCAAAAGCGGGCGATTGAGAATTTTTGGGTTAGGGTATTAGTGAAATAGGGTCAAATAGGGAAACAGGTTGAAAACTCAACCCAAATAACTGGCCCCCTCACTAATCGCATGATCGTAAGATTTTGGGATTTAAACCAGGATTTCGGCTACTATGACTGGCAGTACCGCAGTATGATAAGGGAAAGAAAATTACCTGTATTCAATATGTAAAGATCATTGTAGTAGACCTCATTGTTGTTATCTGCAGATTTTCCACAACCACCAAAGATGAATAGCCTTTTGCCAACACCTGCTGCACTATGACCCTCACGTGCCTCTGGCCCTTCTCCTCTAATAGTTGGAGAAATCCATGTATGTGAAGCTAAAAATGATTTAACATCAACGTTAATCAGATGAGAGATAAAGAGCATGTATTTAGATGTAGCTGCATAATATCCACCAGTTTTAGCATAAAAAGTCATCGTCCAAGAAAGGTGCAGGACCAGAACTGTACAGGCTACACATAGATCATTCAAATTCAGCTAAACTAAAAACAATACATCTTGGCTTTTGGAGGCAAAATGAGTGTATGAGGAATGGCTTGAAGCACACTCTTTTGACATACTATTATCTGCTAAGTTCATGTTAGGCCCACAAAAAGAGTGGTCCCAAGATTTTTAGTGGAATCCACATAAAACTCAATCTATAATAGTGTGTCAGATAGTGTATTGCTAGCATTTCTCAAATGGGTATAGACATTAAGCCAACAAAGTTGCATAACAGTATAGATATCAGAAAGACTACTCACAAGTGTCTAATATGTGCAAATCCTTCAGCGGGTTCATCCCATCTGTACCCCCAAACACAAAAAGATTATCACCAATGGCTGTGCAGGTATGGCTGTCTCTAGGAGTAGGTGGAGTCCCCTTTACTGGGGGCTGGCTCCAGGTCTGCTTCACTGCAAATCAGCAAAGAGGAATGAGAAATTGAGAATATAAAGGATGCCCACATTATCTTGACAGAGTACCAGAACAAATGCTTAAAACAAAATTCAACAGCCAGGCACAAATGTAAGAACAGGGTAACACACTCTATTCCATGAGCTACAAAACAAGTATCAACTTTTCAGTACATCCGTTTCAAACCTGTAAAAACAAAAAACTAAATTGAAGAGAAACTATTTGACTCAAAAGAAGAACTTTTCTAACAGCACACAGTCAAACTACAAGGCCTCAAAAAAAACATAATAATAACAAAACTAAAAGCCTCTAGAAAAACATGAGCTTTTGATCAGAATCATTACAGCATGCAAGCACAGTATAAATGCTAACATAGATGGCAAAAATCTGCAATAACACAGCACCCCAGGTATTGAAAAATTTCAAATTTCTTGTCATAAGAGAGAACAAGCAACAATGCAAAATGAAGGTGGTGCCCAAAATTCCACACGAAGATTAAATGATAATGATTTTAAGGGGAAAAAAACAGAAGATTGGGAAAAAGAGGAATAACAATAGAAGCAGAGTGAAGAGTGCACCCACCAGTGTCAAAGACATGGACCTGGTTGGTCTGACAGTTATCTTTGCCATAACCACCGAAGACATAGACAAGCCTCCCACCTTTAATAGCGTTACAGGTGTGGCCCCACCTTCTCCCTGGCCCAGAAACCACGCTTCCTCCTCCTCCTTCACCTACCACTGAAACGGGGTTCACCTGAACCTTTTCCCACCTCATTTTCGACAATACAAGGAACAAATTTTCAGAGGAAAACTCAACACCCCCCACGAAAATAAAAATTAAAAAAACAAACTTTATTGTATTTTTAATTCGAAATAGGGGAAAAGATTAAATGGGGGTGGGGACGAGGGTGAAATCAAATCAGAGAGAAGATATGGCATGCAAATGGGGAAAATTTTAAGTGTCAATATCACAGCGAGAGTGAAACTGGTTCGCTGATAGAGAGAGAGAGAGAGAGAGAGAGAAACGAAGCCAGTAAAAAAATTCCAAGAGAGAAGAAAAGGTGAATCTGAAGAGAAGCTAGGTTTTCACGTAACACGTGGATGATTTAAGGTGGTCGATCTCCAAATGTTGATGTGAAACGTGGGATGTGTGTTAGTCGTTATATATATATTTTTTTTTACATAAGGAAAATAAAAAAAAACAAATAAAAAATAGAGAAAGAAACAAACTAAGCTATTGCATCCTGCACAGGAGCGGGATCACCGACAACAAAGACTCCTTCCAAACACGCAATGGCATCCTATGTGGGACGTTTGTCTCGCCAAAGTATCCGTCACTGCATTTCTATCACGCGGGACATAAGAGAATTGGATTTTCCAATCCCCACCTAACATAGCTCGAATATAGGTAATAATATCCTTTGCCAAAAGTTTCGACTGTCCTTGTTCTGACTCATAATCACTAAAATCTCATGGCAATCCATGTAACACACTATCTCTCGGAAACCCAAGTCCTCTACTAGCTTCAACCCTGACTGGAGCGCCAGAAGCTCCGCTAAAAAGGCACACCCAGGACCATGAGAACAAGCAAACCCTGAAATCCATCGGCCGGTGCAGTTCCTCACCACACCGCCGCCACTCATCTGATTCGACCCAGCACTCCAGTTGTCATCCGTATGAAGGTGGACTAAAGTAGTACCCTTCACAAACATAAAATCTTGAGGACTCGTCATCATTATCCCCTATCTCGCAAACTCATTTGCTATGATCAATATCTGACGCCAAACCACTTGGATAGGCCACGGTTGAGGGTCGAAGACACGCTATTGCGCCAACACCAAATACACCAGAGTGTTACAATCGTAAATGGCTGATGTGGTCCCTGTAAGATGCAACAGAACCAATCTTGAAAAGTGCTTGTTGCAGGAGGGGATGGCAATAAGCTCCGAAAGTGGCTCCATGTTAGGCGCGATCCATGGCAGATTGATGGTTTGTTTCAAGTTTTTTTTTTTTTTTTTACTTTTTTAATTAAATGTTTTTTTTCCTTTTAATAGGAGAAAATAAAATGGCAAAACTGAATATAAAAGAAAGGTCGTCCCCAAAGGATAGCTCAAGTTGTAAGAGCTGATGACATATGAGTTGGGAAGGGGTAGGTTCAGAGATCAATTCATGGAAAGAAAATTTAAATGTATGTAAAAGAAAAAAGGATTGTTTCAATTTCATTTCATTTTTTTTAAAATACAAAATTATAAAATTTATCATTTAGGGCCCGTTTGGTGGACAAGATAAATAGAGACAGGATAGGATAATAATCATATCCTGTTGTTATCTGTTGTTTGTTGTGCCAGCAGGATAGGATAACACTATCATGTCTCTTATCTTATCCTGTCCATCATGTGTAAAAGTTATCCTGATGGGGGAGCTAGGATAGAAATTATCCTGACAGGATAGGATATCAGTTTTTGGTTTGTTTATTACCATAGACTCAAAATTAATTTCAATATTTATATTTTATATAATTTATAATAATATTAATTAATAAATATAAATTTTTGATTTTAATAAAATATTAATTTTATTACTTATCAATTACTAATTGTTATTGTTAAGTTAAATTATTTAGTTACTAATAAATTTAATTAAAAAATAGTTATTTATAAATGGTGAAAATATTGGATTTACTCATATAAAATAATTAAATTTTCATTATCACTTACTACTACTTAGTTAACATTATTTTTCGTTATTTATATTATAATAAAAATAGACAAAATATTTCTTCACTAACAATAAAATAAGCTACTCACACATATATATATATATATATATATATTAATTTTTTAATAGTAAATATAGACTAATTTTATATTATTATATGATATTATTTAAAATTATTTCTCTACTTATATTATAATTAATAATTTAAATATAAAATATTTTTGAAAGAATAATATCTTTTAATAATTTTTATCATTAATCACTTACCCCTACTAAGTTAAAGCCCATTGGTTACATATATAATAATTTTAATTAAAATAGACTCCCTTCGAAAAAGTTAAAATAGCTGAATTAATAAAAGTTAATTTTATTTTAGTTAGTATTAAAAAATAAGCTATTTATAAAAATGTAAAAAAAATTAAATTTAATAGAATAATCACTTTTAAAAAAAAACTATTTAGAAAATTAAATTTTAAAAAATATTATGTATTTTTTATTTCAAGGAAAATTTGATACATTTTTCATTGTTTGTATCATATCCTATCAATATCTTATCCACCCCAAACGCAGGATATGATAAGAGTCTATCCTGCTCTTATCATATCCTGTGTTTATCCAATCCTTTATCCTACCATGTTCTTATCCTATCATATCCTGACCACCAAACGAGCTCTTAGTGTGAATATCCGTCTACCAAACTACTAAGGGTGTCAATTTAGGTCTTTACGGCCCGAATGGGTCAGCATAACGGGTCAGCTTAATCCAACCTTTTATGGGTTGGCCCATGTGCCTCATTTATTTAAAAAAGAAATTAACTAAAAAGTAAAATAGAAATAGATTTTTTTTTTGGTAGATAAATAGAAATTGATTAATTGGCCAACTAATTCAAGATGTCTGTTTAGCTTTTTTCAAAAAATAAAATTCTAATATGTTTGTTTAAGGTTTTGAAAAATAATTATTTAAAAAAAACTGTAATCAGATTATTTCGATTAACTACTTTGATTAGCTTATTTAAAAGGTTATTTTGATAAAACAGAGAGAAAATGAAAATTGGAAATAAGAAGGATTAATAGGAAAAAATATATCCATAAAAAATTCATAATTTAACAATCACTACCCAAATCATTTTTTAGGTAAATAAAACAATCACAAGCAAAAACCTCATAACCCCTAAATAAACCTCAGCTGAGATTCTGATCAGAGAAAATTCAAGGTGAGCAAAATGTTTAAACTATAACAAAAAAAACTATAAAAATGAACCGATTATTATGTTTTAATGCACGACAAATTCACTGAAAATTACCAACGGCGGTAGAAGAATTATAATTTTGACTGAAATTGAATCTCTGAACACAAAGAACAAGCGAGAAGCCTGAGCGTGCAGTCGAGGTTGCTGATTCTCCGAAGAACGTTCCGAGAGCTCAATGCGATGATTAGTTGGGAGATACACAATCGAATTTTGGTGGAGGAGGGCCATGATGAGTGAAAACGATGAAGTAGGAGGGAATGCGGTGCCCTTGCAGTTAAGGTTTGGGGGTGTGCATGTGAGCACCGCCACTGCAAGTGCCGAAGATAGGGTGAGAGTTGTTGACGGAGAGGTTCAGTTGATGATGATGGTGGTGTGTAACCACCTTGTGAACAAACCTCTGCATTTTCTCTACGTTTGGTATAATTTTGGCATGGCAAACCTCTACGAGTGATAATAAATACTACTACAAGTTTACTAATTCAAATTCCTACTTTAGATAATATTATCAATTTGATAAATTTTATGATAAAACATTTTCTATATTTTGATAAAATGTGTTTCATTCTCATGAGAAGATTGAACTTTCCACCTTATAGTTAAAGAACGAGGTGGACACATGTGATTGATTAAATGTTTTCTACTTTCAATATTTTTTTATTAAGTTTTTTTTTAATGATACACCGTCAAGATACTTATACGATTTATATTATAAACTATCTTTATTTAGTTGATTTTTTTTACACAAATGGAGAATTTATCCCATAAATTACTAAATTAGTATACATTTTAATTAATATAAGGTAAGTTGTGTTAGAAAAAACTTTATATGATCTATAAGACATATCATGTCAAATCAACGAGAATAATGACTGTAAAACATAATCATACATTAATTCATGGTAAGCAACAATTGCAACTAAGAAGTGCTTAGTATTTTAAATCAACAACTGTTCCATTAGAGAAGTCTTTTAAATTTCTCTTCATTCTCCCTGACAATGGGTTGTTAGAAAAAAGTCCCTATAGCCACAATGCCCATTTGAGGCAACATCAATGATGTCATCAACATAAAAATAAAACTATAAAGGAAACTAATTGATGTATGAGATAAACTTAGTTGATAGAACCTTCGTGCGCTTAGAGGCAGTGATGGAATAATCTTAGTCTATGGAACCTTTGTGCGCTTAGAAGCAATGGTTACTTACATGATTTTAGTTTTTAGAACAATGGCTATGTACCAAATTTTAGTTTTTGAAAGAAATGATTGCGTACTGAATTTTAGAATAGATAAGAAATACTATACATACCAGATTTTAGAATCAATAAGCTACGCAATACATATCAGATTTTAGAAAACGTAAACAATGCTTAACATATTAGTTAGAAGACAGAAACACATTAGGGGTGGCAAAGTGGGCCCAAACCCGTGAGGTGAGTCAGATAATTTCACAAACCCACCAACTTGTCAGCCCGCCGCGGAGCGAGTCAACCTATGTGCCATCTTATTTTATTTTTGAAACAGAAACTTACTTTTAAGTGTTTTTTTACTTTTTGGTGGGTTTTAATAGGCCACGTCGCGAGCAAACCTACAAAAAAGTGTTTCTTTAATGTTTTTGGATCATTTTTATTTTTTATTTTTACTTGCAGATTAACCCGTCGCAGGGCGATGCGAGTTGATTTTTCCAACCCACATTTTATGTCGGGTCAATCTGTTTATCCCTCTTTTAGGCGGGTTGCCCAAGTTGTCACCCTTTAAACACATTACTCCGGGTTTGATTAATGTTCCGCAAAAATAAATTGAAAGATATTGTTGCGTACTTAAAATTAGTTTGCAGTATGATGTCATAAATATCCACCCAAAATTAAAATGTAAAACACAAAAAAAAAAAAAAACATTACCTGGGAGGAGAGTGGTGGGGAGTGATGGTGATGATGTTGGAGAAGAAAGTAGTGAGGAGAGTTGTGGGAGATGATGGTGGGGAGAATGGTGAGGGAGGAGAAAGGTGTGAGCGAATGGTGAAAGAATGAGTAAAGATTGAGGAGAAGGGTATTTATGATTTTTTGAAAAAGTGACTGTGGTGTGTTTTTGGGGTGAAGTTGGTGTGGCGTATGTAACAATGCCATTTTGTCTCTGAGTTTGATGAGGGAGGGTTTATGAGTTCGATGAAAATGAACACCGATGATCAAGAGGTTTTGTAATTTTTATTTTTAAATAATAGTTTTAGTTTTAATTTAATTATGAATTTTACACATGCAAAATAAATTTTAATTAAAAATTACACTTGGCACAGGTGTCCATATGACGAAGTGGTCAAAGCTTCTGATGACTAAAACCATGCTATTTTTCTAAACACAGGAATGTTTAAGGAACTGAAATTAAATCTGACATTTTACAAGGAACAACAATTTATTTAACCCTTTCTTTTACAAACTATGGTCGCTTAGTTGTCTTTGAACACCCATGGTTTCATTAAATGACAAAATATCATGCTGGGTTGACATCTTTCTCCATTAGATGCAAAGGGGCTAAACATTTTTTGTTCGATGAAAAAAGGGGTTAACTTTTTTTTTTTTTTTGTGAAGAATTAAAGATTGTGTACTATTAATATATAGGATTAATAGTTTGACAGGTCCCTGGGTCTGTATCAATGTTTACGATAGGTCCCTTGCTGGAAAAAAGTTTTCTATAGGTCCCTCAATTTGCATCAAGTTTGCCACGTAATAAAATCATTTTAAAATTAAAACTCCTAATCTATCTAAATCTAAAATTAACTTCAAAACCCCCAATCCCCCTAAATCAATTTTGAAATCAAATTTAGAAACCCCCAACATCACAAACACATCGTGCAATCCCTAACTCTCCAAACTCTTGTCCTCCTCTTCTTCTTCTTCTTCATTGTTTTTCTTCTATTCTTCCTCTTCTTCATCGTTTTTCTTCTTTTTCCTCATTGTGTTTCCTCCTCTTCTTCTTTCTCGATCCTGGGTTCTCAGACCTGGGTTCTGTGTTCTTCATTCTGGTTCTCGCTGTACCACTTTAAGATTTTGTGCAGACCAACAACAGTGCTAACAACTGTGAACTTTGCTAAAATATGAAGGGTTAAATTTTCAGACTAGCTATCATAATCTCACAAATTGCATTCCCTTAAATGGATTGTTGCAGTAGAGGAGTCAAATAGTGCAAGAAGGAGAGAGAAGCATACCCTAAACCTAGTTGCAGCACCCCAAATGACAAAAGTCTCATTACAATCACGGTGTCTGTGATTCCCTCTAAATGTGCCAGGGCGAATTTCACCAACATGAAGCGAGTCACACGTGACAGCTCCACCTGCAGAGAAAAAGAATCACATAATTCGGGTATGAAAAGAGAATCACAAAATCAAATTGAAACAATTTGAATGGTAGTTAGTTAGTTAGTTACTTGAAAGGCCAAAAGCGAGGGCAAGGGAGATAGGGTCGAGCAACCAGCCCCGATTGTCCTTGGCGACACGGGAAGGGACGGTGAGGGAGGAGAAGTGGCGGAGGTTGGCCATGGCGTCATCGTTTAGGGAGGGGTGGGGGAGAGGGTGGGAGGAGGGGCGGTGGGCGCGGAGGGAGATCCAAGCGAGGAAAAGGAAGATGGAGAGGAGGAAAGAGAGAGAGTTGGGTCTGTTGAGGAAGGAGGTGAGGAAAGAAGAGCGGATCCGGTGGAACAAGGTGGTTGTTCGAGTGTAAATGGGTCTTCCTGTCCCCGTCATTGGGTTGCTGCTCCTCTTTGTTTGGCCCCTCATCTCTGATTCTTTCCTCTACGGTTCGGAACCTGAAGACACTCGCATCCACCTACTAACTAGCGACTAAGGAAGACGAAGAGAAGCTTCAGATTGACAATGGAGGCGGAAGATGAAGGATCAAATCGCGACAGGGACCTAGAGCGACTGAAAATGTGTTTGTGATGCTGGGGGTTTCCAAAATTTGATTTCAGAATTGATTTTGGGAGATTGGGAACTATGAGATTAATTTTAGATTTAAATAGATTAAGGGTTTTAATTTTAAAATAATTTTATTACGTGGCATCCCTAAAAAAATAAAAATAAAAATTCACATAAGCATCATTAATACAGCTAGCATGCTACATCTGCACTTGTCGAAGCTCCGGTTTTCGGCGATGACTAAATATAAACTTGGTGGAAACTGAGGTACCTATAACACTTTTTTTCCGACGAGAGACCTATCGCAAACATTGGTACAAACTCAGGGACCTATCAAATCATTAACCCTAATATATATCATATGAATCTAAATAGCAAAATTATTGTAACTAAGAAAAATGCTAAAAATATTCATTTTAACACTCTTCCCAAGACTCTCATTGATTTTAAACCAGCTGCAACTGTTTATAGTTCAAATTTAACCCACTAACTGAACAATGATAGTAACTTAAGTGCCAACATGTTTTCTTCTGAAGAATAAAATGTTGTGTATTATTGATATATCATTTGAACCGAAGAACCAAAACAATAAATCGTTGTAACTAATAGGAGCTTGTAAAGCAGCTGCAACTGTTAGTAATTCAAATTTAACCCCAATAACTTAACAATGATACCTAAGCTAAGGTAAGTCATTACAAACAAAAAAGGAACAGCAACTCATGTGTCAATATTAACAACTCCTTTAATGGTAATTAACAAGTAAAAAATCGGGTTTGCTGAGGTATGAAAAAGGATTTAGAATCTTCCTTTCCGAACTAGAGCCCAAGCTATAGCTCCAACAGTAGCACCACCCAAATGTGCAGATCCTGATATACTAGTGTCTCCCTACAATTATAAAACCAACGCTTATTTTACATATTCTGCATGGAAATATGCCGAGAACTGGAGATCAAAAGATATGCAGGAAACAATGAATTCAATAGACACTAAGTGATTGCTAACATTTACAATGTACCAAGTTTGTTATAATATTATGTCAGAAGACACACACAAGCCTTTTTTCACTCCTTTTTCCACTCCGGGCGCTAATCATACGAAGAGGTATGTTATCTTCACATGTCTATGGCTTCAGTTAGAGTGGGAAAGGGGGTGAGGGGCTTTCTCTAAAGTGACTTAAGACTTGAGGTATCAAGATGGTAAGTGGTAACAAAAAGACAAGTGCATTATGCAGAAATTTCATAACGCAACACAAGTGGTGACAAAAAGACAAGTGGTGACAAAAAGACAAGTGGTTTATACAGAAATTTCATAACGCAAGACAGACCTACTGGATATCATAAATTTGATAATTCTTGAGCTTAAGTGCTTATGCAAGTCTCTGTGAGAGACTATGTAAATAGCTACCTATAAGCTGTTTTGAGTTTTTTCATAAGCTACTCAAATTAGCTTATTAATAAGCATTTAACCTACTTATGACCTATATTGAGATTATTTCAATAAGCTTCTCAATTTAGTAAATGAATAACTGTTTATTGCCATAAAGCGCTTATTCTTGAAACAGTTTGTAGAAACTGTATTGGAATCATAGAACAAGTAATTACAAGTCTGACATTTATACTAATCTGCTCAAGGTGGAAAGTGCAATGAAAAATAGTAAACATGATAAGTAAACCTTGAGAGAATCAGTCCATCATACCTCTATTATCCTCAGCATGTCTTTCCCAATCAAAAAGACTCCCTTAATTGTCAACAATTTATAAGACAGAAGGAAAGGATGTGAGTTTCCGTCTAACAAAGTTCACAGTTTTGACCTAGCATAAGGTTGAGAAGAGCTTACCAGCAAGATTGCAGGAACTGGTATAAAAAAATCAAAGTAGATGGTTGCTGTTGGAAAGAGGAATATCTGAAGCAACATAACTGCATTCACAGCTCCACTTGCCCCCTAATCATTGGCAAGTTCTAGTAAAATTAATCTCATGCAGTGACTTTAACCAATGTCATAACACACAAGTGATACAAGCAAATAGTAATTTTCAATGCATATACGAAAATAACTTTGATAATCTCACTGTAATTTGACAGAAGCAATTTTTATGACAAGTTGAGAACACTAACAAAAATAGACATTTCCTACGACTAGGAGAAATTAATGGAGTCTAGTGTCAGCATATAGTTGATTAATTCTGGTAGTAATGACAGCTCATTTACATAACAATGTGTGCCTCAAAGGTACAACAACAACAACAACAAAAACAACAACAACAAAAAAGCCTTATCACACTACTCCATTGAACTCGATCAAAACCAAATGTAATAGAAAAAAAGTTTAGAACCAAAATGGAATTAATTCACTGAACACATCACAATCACAATAGAAAGGAACTTTCGATCTGGCTATGATATGCACAGACGAAAATTAAATGTATGTATCAAAATCATCTTTCATTTATTTTTTAATAGAAGAATCTTCAAGGGAATCTACACGTTAAAAATATAAATAATTCCCTGAAAATACATTGCTGATAAAAATCATAGTCAACAAGTCAAACCAAGAACATCTGTTATCACAAAAAAATCCTACACTCCCAGAAGAAGAAGAAGAAGAGGCCATTATAGAATAGTTACTAAAAATTCACCAATGCTAAATCCTTTGAATGGTTGGTAAATCTCCAGCCCTGTTGCAAACAAAATGAAGAGAAAAGTTAAAACCACACTAAGAAATACAGATAAGGATTTCACGTCTTGTAAAGAGTATTTCAACCAAATATGTTAGCTCCAACCAAAAAAGTATGAAAACAAGAAAGTAACGCATCCCGAGACACTTTTTTCTTTACAAAAAGTAACCTAAAAACACTCAATGAAAAATGAAATGGGTAACCAGATGGGTCGAAACTGATGCTCATATGGTTATGAAATTTATCTAGTCACCTCAGGCACAACATATGCCTTTTATCATTGTATGCTTTATAAAACAAAATGGAGATTTCATTTATAGATGTTACTATGTATCAAACATTTGAAGAGAAACACTAAAACCTAAGTAAGAAATATAGATATTTCACATCTCGTAAAGTATTTCAACCAAATATGTCAGTTCCATCCAACAAGAGTGTAAATATTAACTGTTGCTCGAATGTTAATGAAATTAATCTAGTCACTTTAGGCACAAAATATGTCTATTGTCATTGTATGCTTTAGCAAAACAATATAGAAAGACCATTCGTAGATGCGACTTCAGAATCAAATGTACCAAACATTTCTAAAGAAGAGTTCTAGTGTTGAAACTTTCCACTGTTCAGGTATATCAAAATGAAATTAAGATCTAGAAATTGATATATCAAAGGTTGTGAGTGAAGAATTGGCATATTAATTACTAATAATTCTAGTTGCTAAGGTAGGCTTTGAATGAAGATTTTTTATCCATTTTCTTTCACCCAGAAAATGTCAGAAAAAGGTCAGCGGGCATTGTATCCCTTTCAACCAATACAGGACCTTTGATGATTGAGCCTTATAGGCTTGATGCACCAAGTAGAAAACAGAACCACCGATTGCCCCAGCAAGGTACAGCTTCAGCAGAAATCCAGGTCCAAAGTTTCTTACAACCTGCTTAAAGCCCAGGGGACAAAGTAATGAGTAATGGAAACTTATAGAATAAATCATTCATATTAGAAAAATGAAAGCACGAAACTAATCAAATAAGTGATGGCATCTGACTTATTCAAACTAAAGTTCTTAACAAGCCAAGCTATATGTTCATAATGAATGATAAAATATGTTTACTGTGTGCACCAAAAAGCATATGAGAATGGAAAAGACATTGTATCAACAAGAAAAATATGAGGGAAGCACTAGAAATAAGTCAAACTACATTTTAGGGGATGGCCAATGACAATAACATATTTCTTCTTTTGGTGAAATCACTATCTTCAAATCTTATGCTCCAAAAGTATCAACATATAGTAGTAACTCACTGAACTACAAACCCAATAGTCAACATCCCATGTGTTAGGTACTTCTTCCTTCTCCTCATGTATTTTTCTACAATCTAAGAAAAGAAAACGCTGCTGACTGCAAAACCTAAATACCACACCTAATCACAGTGATACCAACAAACAATAAACTGAATGAATCTGAACTCATTTATCACTGACTACGTATGCCCATAAAAAAACAGAAAATTGAAAAGAACGACAGAAATGGCACAATACAACAAAATATATATTCAATTTGGCATTTTGCATCAAATTTAAAGCCAAAAGTTATTATAGAAAATACTATAACTATAAACCTGCTATGTGATTAATAAATTTATATTCAGCATATTTGAGATATTTATCATATGAATGATAAGTGAAAAAAACAAATTTCAAGAGACAAATTCTGGAAGTGACACCCAATGCACAAGCCTAAAAATCTAGAATGCAATAAGAAATTCAAGATACTATATGCTTCTTCATGAAACTTATATTTCTGACTCTGAATTTCATAACCATGTGACACATTGTTCTTTTCTTTTTGATTTATATATACATGCCAACCCAAAACAATATATTAGTAAGATAAGGAAAAGTATGAAAAAATGAGAAAGAGACGAGAAATAATGAAAAAAATAAATTCAAGAAGAGGCAAACACACATTCGTTCCAAAGAAGTAGAGTCCAAGCATGTTGGAAATTATATGCCAGGAATCTACATGACTGAATGCATTGGTAACCAAAGTGTGTAAGCGTCCACTCTTAATATTGTCCAAAGAGATCTGTTAACAGAAAATAAATGAATTAGCACTCCAGAAGAAGTTAACTCCATACAGAGAATAATACTGAAATACCACATCTCCCAACTTCATCCTTAAACAGCTGGTAAAGTACCTTAACAACAACAACAAGCAAGCCATTTTGCACCAGGTGGCACCATACTAGCAATAAAAATTACTTTGATGGAATCTATTCTAACTTATATGCATCAGGCATGGACTTGGTCTGAGTGTCTCATAGTTTCCCCAAAAAATAAACTTCAACTTGAAATTAGGTTGTTACATTTACAGCTATTAGGAATTATTTTTAAGTATCAAAACTCTTGTTTTTTTCTTTCTATACTCAACAAAAATAAGATAAGGGTACAGACACCTGCAAAGACAGTAGTGGATATATAACACTGTATCACTATGAAGAATTTCCAAAACAGTATTTGTCTTTGATACACCCGCAACACAGGTGGGATTTACATACAAAGCAATGGCAGGAAAATAATATTTACAAGAGGCATTACCGAGTTTATTAAAATTAATAAATCAGGAAACTCACAGTAAAGTTATTTATCATAAACTTTTCGTCTGCTATCCTCCATAACAAAAAAATTGCAGTATTGGCTATAATCAAGCCCAAAACCATGTTATCAGGTGTTAGCGTGTCGAACCATGATCTCCTGCAAATAAGAGAAATAATATTAATTGAATTTACCATATGATATTAAACAGTCTAAACATCTGTACTAAAAATCATGGCTTTTCTGCAAATTATTATTTTGATGGAAATATTTTTATCCATATGTCCCTATTAAAAGAGAGAGTTACAAGAATATAAAGAATTTCACCAGCATAAAGAATAAAACAAGTGTGCATAATTGTCTGCCATTTCCAGGTTGGTTTATAGGCACGATGAGGCTGCATTACAACCATGCTAATTACAAGTTGCACATATGAAAATAACAATGAAATGTAAAGCATCAAGACTTTGGTGGGAGTGATGCACAAATTAGAATCCCACAAAATTAGAATAATATCCCAGAAAATTTGGTTTTTGAATTTTGATCAAGCTCAATGGCGTTGTGTGACCCATAATATATAACCGACCTCACGTAGTGGGATAAAACTTTTGTTATTTTTAAAGCTTCTAATGATAGCTTTCCCACTATTTTACTTTCAATCGCAACTGCAAACATTTTTAAAATAATGGCTCTGCTAGAACTTCAATCTTCTTCAATCAAACTATCACCTAGAAATGAAATAAGGCTCGTTAAAGCACCACATTTTGAATGAAATTCAGAATAAAGACTAGAAAACTTAAAGGTATGATCCCAAAGAAGCAATGCTGTGAACAACCAAAAAGGTAGAAAATATTCTAATCAAAGTTCAAAAAAAATGTAACATATTAGGTGCAGTGTTTATGCTCCCAAACTCACCTTTGTAGTTTACAAACGTGGTTTTCCTAAGAAAACAAAAAGAAAAGAAGGAAAGAATAGGCCATGATAGGTTACAGTTTCCTATAATCAAGTTTGACTCATAAAAAATAAAAACTCAACTTTTGCTGTTTTGCATTGAGTTCAAAATCTTATGCTACGTTGTACTACAAATTACAGACTTGCTTCTGATATAAATTTTTCCACAAATAAATCACTTCCTTCAAAGTAAATTTCAAACTAAAATCGATTCAAACCAAACAATCACAAGCAAAAACCTCATAAACCCTAAATAAACCTCAGACGGGGATTCTAATCAGAAAAAATTCAGGGTGAGCAAAAGGATCAAACTTTAACAAAAAAAGCAATAAAAATGAACCGGTTATGCTGGTTAATGCATAGACAATCTTACGGAAAATTACCAACCACGACGCCCGTAAGAACCATAACTCCGGCTGGAATTGAATCTCTGCGCACTAAAATGAAGAGCCGGAAGCCGGGGCCTGCAGTCGAGGAGGCTGATTCTCCGGAGAGCGTTGCGAGAATTCAATGCGATCACTGGTTGGGAGAGACACGATCGGGTGTGGTAGGGGGAGTGAAATCGATGACATGGGTGCCCTAGCTGTGTAGATTTGGGGGTGTGAATGTGGGCGCTGCCACAACTAGTGTGGTGGAAGATACGGTGGGAGTTGTTGAAGGAGAGGTTGGGTTGATCATGCAGGTGGCGGTGTGTAATTGTAACCACCTTGCGAACAAACCTCTGCATTTTCTCGACCGTTTGGGTGTGACTATGGCATCACAAACAAACTCCAATTTATATTCGTCTCAGAATTATTATTTTTTATCAATATGTCAAATAAGAAACAATGTGGTTAAGCACTTTATCTTTTAATGAAGTAGATGGAGGTTCGAATAACAACCATAGTGGACTGATTGTGAGGTGAGAGAATAATCTCATGACGACCGGTTATGAGATATCTTGGTCAAGACAAAAAAAATGAAACATAGTCAAAGGATTCAAATATGTTTTTGCTCATAAATTATGTCTCTACATGAAATGGGTTGGAGTGTAGATTTTAGAATAGAATAAGGTGAGGTGTTATTCTCGGGTGAGTGTGTTTTACCCTAAAATCCATGTAGGTGTCTTACTGAATTGAGAGTGAGCCCCATAGAACTTAGTGAGTCCTACCTAAGTTTTGGCGAATCAAAGAGAATGTGTTAGAAAGAAGGTTAAAGAGAGCGTTGATAACCAACAAAGTGTAGCACAACTGATAAATAGTTGAACTCTTTAAGCATCTAGTTCAGGGGCGATGCGTATGGAGAAACATTTGTTGGAAGAGGTTTACCCACTTAACGTGATCTCATAGTAGATTAGTCATATGCTGTTGGTTCTGAGATATTAGAAAACCAAAAAAAATGTTAATAGCATTTCTCTTATAACAATTATCTTGCGTTTCGTTCTTAGAATAAGCATTTCTCGTAGTGGGTAAAACAACCACAAACAATCCTAAACTATTGACAAAAAAAAAAAAAATACTCAACTATCCATATGTAGAAAATAGAATTTAAAAACATGAAAAATAGACAAGATCCATCTACACAAGATCTAAGTGACTAGCCAATCAATAGTTGTAAAGAATTGTAGATGATCTAAAAGCTTCGTTCAATAAGCATGTTTGGATTTTTGTCATGTCTCAAAATCAATTCTAAAATTTAAAATCTCCTCACTAAAGCTTCTGCCTAGATATTTTTAGAATCAATTGTAGAAATAGATTTTTTTTTTGTAGATAAATAGAAATAGATTAATGGGCCAACTAATTCAGGATGTTTGTTTCATCTTTTTTCATAAAATAAAATTTTAATATGTTTGTTTAAGGTTTGAAAAAATAATTATTTAAAAAAAAAGAAGCTGAAATCGACTTATTTCGATTAGCTACTTTGATTAGCTTAGTAATTTTTATTTTTATTTTTATAAAACAGAGAGAAAATGAAAATTGGAAATAAGAAGGATTAATAGGAAAAAATATATCCTTAAAAAATCATAATTTAACAATCACTACCCAAATCATTTTTTAGGTAAATAAAACGATCACAAGCAAAAACCTCATAACCCCTAAATAAACCTTCAGCTGAGATTATTACCGGAGAAATAACCAAAAAAACAATAGGTTTAATAGCACTTTTGGTCCCTCACTTATCACGACTTGACACTTTTGGTCCCTAACAAACAGTTGCAGTTTTAATTTTCCGTCCATCTGCCGTTAGAAACTTAACGATTTTAGATTATGTGGCATGACAGAAGTGACGTGGCTGCTGATTGGAGAGAGACAGAGCATGACACATCAGCAATTTAAATAAATAAATAAATAAAACATATAAATTAAAAAAATACAAATCCATGAGCATGTGAAAGTGACAAAAAACAATACAAACCCAGCATCTTCATCTTCTTCTTTACATCTTCATCTTTCAACCCCAAAACTCAAAAAACCCAAAAAAATATTATTTACCCAAACCTCATCTTCATCTCCATCCTTCATCATCATTATAATCCCCAAATTCCCCCCCTTCTACTATCACCTTCATCACCATCCCTAAATCCAGAAAAATATTATTCTCCCAAACCTCATCTTCATCCCCTTCACCAAAATTCAGAAAATCAAAAGCTTAAACCAAAGAAAATTTTCCCTTCTTCACCACTACCTTCTCTTCATCTTCCCTAAATAAAAAACAACAAAAATTCAAACGAAACAAAAAATCCAGAAACAACAATCAAATATCAATAAAAAACCCAGAAACCAAACATCAATTCAGAAACTCACGAAACCAACACCAACATCAACCCGAAATTGCAAGGTTTCTGAAAATACAACTCAGAAACACGGAAGAATGAAGTCAAAAAATTAGGAATTTTGTACTCAAAATCAACATTCATAAGCCAGATCCAATATACACAGTGAAACACCAAAAAATAGATGTAAGCAGATCCAGTTAGCAAAAGGCGAGGATGAGGAAAAGCACGTGAAACCAACACCAACCTCAGGTCGTCGTCGCTCTTCATCCTCCTCCTTGATCTCCTTCTCTCTCTCTCTCTCTCTCTCTCTCTCTCTCTCTCTCTCTGATTTGTGAATCGAACCCAGATCGCTCTTCATCTTTGGCTAGGTATTGACAGCGGGAGAATGAGTGAGGGCGTGGAAGAGGGAGAAGCACGTGGTGCGCGGTTTTGCCATCGAACCCAAATCGAGAACAGAACCGCCACCGCACCAGGACGCTGCGCTGTTGCCATCGAACCTCAGGTCATCGTCGCTCTTCATCCTCCTCCTTGATCTCCTTTTATCTCTCTCTCTCTGATTTCACGGTGGGGGAATGGGTGAGGGCGTGGAAGAGGGAGAAGCGCAGTGCGCGGTTTTGCCATCGAACCTCAGGCCATCGTCGCTCTTCATCCTCCTCCTTGATCTCCTTCTCTCTCTCTCTCTCTCTGATTTCTGAATCCTGGTGCGGCTGACGGCAGCCATTCAGCATGTTGGACACAGAAACTAGGGTTTCTCTTCAAATACTTTTGTTTTTTATTATAATTTTTTAACTTATATGTTTTATTTATTTATTTATTTAAATTGCTGATGTGTTATGCTCTTTTTCTCTTCTGTCAGCAACCACGTCACTTAACGTTAAGTTTCTAACGGCAGATGGATGGAAAACCAAACCTGCAACTGTTTGTATTAGTTGAGGACCATTTATGCTAATTTTTTTTGTTAGGGACCAAAAGTTTCAAGTCGTGATAAGTGAGAGAACAAAAGTGCTATTAAGCCAAAATTATAAGAATGAACCGATTATTATGTTTAATGCACGACAAATTCACATAAAATTACCGATGGCGGCGGTAAGAATTATAATTTTGACTGAAATTGAATCTCTGAACACAAAGATGACAAGCGAGAAGCCTGAGCGTGCAGTCGAGGTTGCTGATTCTTGGAAGAACGTTTCGAGAGCTCAAGGCGATGATTAGTTGGGAGATACACAATCAAATTTTGGTGGAGGAGGGCCATGATGAGTGAAAACGATGAAGGAGGAGGGAATGCGGTGCCCTTGCAGCTAAGGTTTGGGGGTGTGAATGTGAGCACTGCCACTGCAAGTGCCGAAGATAGGGTGGAGAGTTGTTGACGGCGAGGTTCAGTTGATGATGATGGTGGTGTGTAACCACCTTGTGAACAAACCTCTGCATTTTCTCTACGTTTGGTGTAATTTTGGCATGGCAAATCTATAGGAGTGATAAATACTACTACAAATTTATTAATTCAAATTCCTACTTTATAATAATAGATTATCAAATTGATAAATTTTACAAAAAAACACTTTCTACATTTTCATGAATGTGTTTCATTCTCATTAGAGAAGATTTAACTTTCCACCTTCTAATTAAAGGATGAGGTAGACACATGTGATTAAATGTTTTCTACTTTCAATATCCTTTCTATTAAGTTTTTTTTGATGATACACCGTCAAGGATACTAATCACCTTATACGAATTATATTATAAACTATCTTTATTTAGTTGATTTTTTTTTACATAAATGGGGAATTTATTCCATAAATTAGTAAATTAGTATATATTTTATTTAATATAAGGTAAGTTGTGTTAGAAAAAACTTTATACGATCTATAAGACATATCATGTCAAATTAATGAGAATAATAACTGTAAAACATAATCATACATTAATTCATAGTAAGCAACAATTGCAACTGAGAGTGCTTAGTATTTTAAATCAACAACTGTTCCATCAGATAAGTCTTTTAAATTTCTCGTTATTCTCCCTAACAATGAGTTGTTAGAAAAAAGGCCATATAGCCACAATGCCCATTTGAGACAACATCAATGAAGTCATCAACATAAAAATAAAACTATAAAGGAAATTAGCTGATGTATGAGATAAACTTAGTTGATAGAACCTTCATGCCCATAGAGATAATGATGGAATAACCTTAGTCTATAGAACCTTCGGGAGCTTAGAAGCAATGGTTACTTACATGATTTTAGTTTTCAGAACAACGACTATGTACCGAATTTTAGTTTTTCGAAAGAAATGATTACGTACTGAATTTTAGAATATATAAGAAATACTATACATACCAGATTTTAGAATCAGTAAACTATGCAATACATATCGGATTTTAGAATACGTAAGCAATGCTTAACATATCAGTTAGAAGAAAGAAACACATTAGGGGAGGCAAAGTGGGCCCAAACCCGTGGGGTGAGTCAGACAATTACGATTCACAAACCCACCAACCTGTTAGCCCGCCGCGGAGCGAGTCAACCTATGTGCCATCTTATTTTATTTTTGAAAAAGAAACGTACTTTTAAGTGTTTTTTACTTTTTTGTGGGTTTTAATAGGCTAACTCTCGAGTGGACCGACCAAAAAGTGTTTCTTTAATGTTTTTAGATCATTTTTATTATTCTTTTTTTACTTGCAGGTCAACCCATCACAGGGCGGTGCGAGTTGATTTTTCCAACCCACATTCTATGTCGGGTCAATATGCTCTTATCCCTCTTTTAGGCGGGTTGCCCAAGTTGTCACCCCTTAAACACATTAGTCCTGGTTTGATTAATGTTCCGCAAAATTAAATTGAAAGTTATTGTTGCGTACTTAAAATTAGTTTGCAGTATGATGTCATAAATATCCACCCAAAATTAAAATGCAAAACACAAAAATTTTTACCTAAAAACTACAATTTCAAAAATTGAGATCGCTCACACCTAGAGAAGCTTCATCACTGCCTCTATAGAAGCCAAAGTGGTGGTGAAAGGGTGAGGAGAGTGGTGGGGAGTGATGGTGATGATGTTGGAGAAGAAAGTAGTGAGGAGAGTTGTGGGAGATGATGATGGGGAGAATGGGGAGGGAGGAGAAAGGTGTGAGTAAATGGTGAAAGAGTGAGTAAAGGTTGAGGAGAAAGGTATTTATGATTTTTAAAAAAAGTGATTGTGGTGTGTTTTTGGGGTGAAGTTGGTTGGCGCATGTAACAATGCCCTTCTGAGTTTGATGAGGGAGGGTTTACGAGTTCGATGAAAATGAACACCAATGATCAAGAGGTTTTGTAATTTTTATTTTTAAATAATAGTTTTAGTTTTAATTTAATTATGAATTATACACATATGTGATAGTAATAAAACACACAAAAAATGGGGGGTTTGAATTGTGTGTGTGCTTTTTTTTAAAAGAGTCTTTAGTTATAAACAGTTATTGATTTCAAATATTAATAAGAGTAAGTGCAGCGGAAAATGACTTAATACTGAAAAGTAAAGCACGCAAAGGATTTATCCTGGTTGACCCCTTGATTGACAGGGCTATGTCCAATCTTTGGATTTACCAAGATTTTTCACTATTTTCCCAAAAATAGTACAAGTATTCTACAGGACTTCTCCTTACAAGTATTCTTCAGGACTTCTCCTATCTAGTATTATACAGGACTACTCCCAGTTATTTTTCAAAGTTGCTTTGAGGTTCTACAATGATCTCTTCAAAAAGAGTTGGGTAGAAAAATGAAGAACAGTTTACAGAGAGAATATAGATTTAGGTTCTCTGTTTGGGTTGTGTGAGAATAGAATAAGAGTAATACTCTTTGAAATCTTCACACAGACGGACGACTTGACTCAATTAAAGATGGCTTTGAGCTTCTGAATTATGGCTGTTAAAACTTATTACTGTGAATGACTTAGAGAGCATATGAGATATTATCGTGTTTAAGTCGTCGAATGAATTCAGATGCTAAGTGCTCTATTTATATCTTCAGTAGGATGTGCCCTGTGTGAGCTTGATGATGATTTGAAAATAGTTCCGTTTGAATTTCTGCTTCCTTGTGAGTAACAGATACTTCTGTATTCTTGAAACAGCATTAAATGCATTCTGTCATGCATTTATTGCAACATTAATTGCTTTGGTTGACGTCGTCTGGCTCTTCAATGCTTTCAATCTTGAGTTCACGTTTGGGCATTAAATGCTCATGGATGCCAGCAAAGAGAACATTAAATGCTCTGAACAGAAGATTTGATTTTGATCGTTGAGGAGATCCGATGTTCAGGAAATTACGTCGTTGACTCTGAAAAGGTTGCATGATTTAAGGAATGTCAGAATTTTTGCAGGAACGAGGAATAAAGTATTAATTATGTCACTTTCTTCATTTTGCAATCAACAGTGCTTCATTTAATGCTTTGACGAAGTAAACTTTGTCAAACGAACTCTTCAGCACTTTTAGGCGAACGAACTCTTCAGTAGTATTGGCAAACGAACTCTTCAAATAGTTGTCAAACGTACTCCAAAGGCGGACGTACTCCATTGGGTGTGTAGCCAGACATACTCCATAGCCGGACGTACTCTTTTGGCAGACACACTTAACTGGCAGAAAAGGTCTTCAATAGGTTGCCAAATGTACACCTCTTCTTTGCTTTTCTTTGAAGATCTGCTTTTGATAATGCCTTGTATGTATATATGCAGTTCTTCTTCAAATAGACAGATGTTCCTGAGTATGTAATATTCAAAGTATTAGGAAATCTACATCTAACAATATTAAACCTTGAATGAAATTGTTATTTATCAAAATATAATAATTTATGAAATCATTTGAATCTAACAATATATAAAATAAATATTAATTAAAGATTACACTTGGCACGAGTGTCCACCTGACAAAGTGGCCAGAGCTTCAGCTTAGGCGAGGACTAAAACCATGCTATTTCCCTAAAGGTAGGAATACTTAAGGAACTGAAATTAAATCTCACATTTTACCACGAACAGCAACTTATTTAACCCTTTCTTTTACAAACTGCTGGCTTAGTTGTCTTTTAACACCCATGGTTGCATTGAATGACAAAGTGCATGTATGGAAAATGATGTCTGGATCCACGTTTAGGCTGGATCCATCTTTACAGAAGCAAGAAATAATTGATTTTGAATAGTTGGGTCCACGTTTGACCTCTGCAAACGTGAATCCAAAGTCCAAACGCACTGAAAATATCATGCTGTGTTGACATCTTTCTCTTTTAGATGCAAAGGGGCTAGACATTTTTTGTTCGATGAAAAAAGGGGTTAATTTTTTTTTTTTTTTTGAAGAATATAGCTGCAACTGTTTGTAGTTCAAATTTAACCCACTAACTGAACAATGATGAGAGTAACTTATGTGCCGACATGTTTTCTTTTGAAGGATAATAAAATGTTGTGTATTATTAATATATCATTTGAACCTAAAAACCAAAACAATAAATCGTTGCAACTTATGGGAGCTTGTAAAGCAGCTGCAACTGTTCGTAATTCAAATTTAACCCCAATAACTTAACAATGATACCTAAGCTATGGTAAGTCATTACAAACAAAAAAGGAACAGCAACTCATGTGTCAATATAAACAACTCCTTTAATGGTAATTAACAAGTAAAAAATCGGGTTTGCTGAGGTATGAAAAAGGATTTAGAATCTTCCTTTCCGAACTAGAGCCAAAGCTATAGCTCCAGCAGTAGCACCACCCAAATGTGATATACTAGTATCTCCCTACAATTATAAAACCAACGATTATTTTACATATTCCGCCATGGAAATATGCCGAGAACTGGAGATCAAAAGATATGCTGGAAACAATGAATTCAATAGACACTAAGTGATTGCTAACATTTACAATGTACCACGTTAGTTATAATATATATCAGAAGACACACACAAGCCTTTTTCTAAAGTGACTTAAGCCTTGAGGTATCAAGATGGTAAGTGGTAACAAAAAGACAAGTGGTTTATACAGAAATTTCATAATGCAAGACAGACCTACTGGATGACATAAATTTGATAATTCTTGAAATATTAAACGCCCTGATTGGAAAACCTTATTTGAGCTTAAGCGCTTATGCAAGTCTCTGTGAGAGCTTATGTAAATAGCTACCTATAAGCTGTTTTGAGTTTTATTTATAAGCTACTCAGATTAGCTTATTAATAAGCATTTAACCTACTTATGACCTATATTAAGATTATTTCAATAAGCTTCTCAATTTAGTAAATGAATAGCCATTTATTGCCATAAAGCGCTTATTCTTGAAACAGTTTGTAGAAACTGTATTGGAATCATAGAACAAGTAATTACAAGTCTGACATTTATACTAAGCTGCTCAAGGTGGAAAGTGCTATGAAAAATAGTAAACATGATAAGTAAACCTTGAGAGAATCAGTCCATCATACCTCTATTATCCTCCGCATGTCTTTCCCAAAAAAAAAGACTCCCACTCCCTTAATTTTCAACAATTTACAAGACAGAAGAAAAGGATATGTGAGTTTCCGTCTTACAAAGTTCACAGTTTTGACCTAGCATAAGGTTGAGAAGAGCTTACCAGCAAGATTACAGGAACTGGTATAGTAAAATAATAGTAGATGGTTGCTGGTGGAGGGAGGAATATCTGAAGCAGCATAATTGCATTCACAGTTCCACTTGCCCCCTAATCATTGGCAAGTTCTAGTAAAATTAATCTCATGCAGTGACTTTAACCAATGTCATAACACACAAGTGATACAAGCAAATCGTAATTCTCAATCCATATACGAAAATAACTTTGATAATCTCACTGTAATTTGACGGAAGCAATTTTTATGACAAGTTGAGAACACTAGCAAAAATAGACATTTCCTACGACTGGGAGAGAAATTAATGGAGTCTAGTGTCAGCATATAATTGATTAATTCTGGTAGGTTAATGACAGCTCATTTACATAACAATGTGTGCCTCAAAGGTACAACAACAACAACAAAAAAAAGTCTTATCACACTACGCCATTGAGCTCGATCAAAACCAAATGTAATAGAAAAAAAAGTTTAGAACCAAAATGGAATTAACTCACTAACACACAATCACAACAGAAAGGAACTTTCGATCTGGCCGTGATATGCACAGACGAAAATTAAATGTATGTATCAAAATCATCTTTCATTTATTTTTTAATAGAAGAATCTTCAAGGGAATCAACACACATTAAAAATATAAATAATTCCCTGAAAATACATTGCTGATAAAAATCATAGTCAACAAGTCAAACCAAGAACATCTGTTATCACAAAAAAATCCTACACTCCCAGAAGAAGAAGAGGCCATTATAGAATAGTTACTAAAAATTCACCAATGCTAAATCCTTCGAATGGTTGGTAAATCTCCAGCCCTGTTGCAAACAAAATGAAGAGAAACGTTAAAACCACACTGAGAAATACAGATAAGGATTTTTCACGTCTTGTAAAGTATTTCAACCAAATATGTTAGCTCCAACCAAAAAAGTATGAAAACAAGTAACGCATCCCCACTCAATGACAAATGAAACGGGTAACCAGGCGGGTCGAAACTGTTGCTCATATGGTGATGAAATTTATCTAGTCACCTCAGGCACAACACATGCCTTTTATCATTGTATGCTTTATAAAACAAAATGGAAACTTCATTTATAGATGTTACTATGTATCAAACATTTGAAGAGAAACACTAAAACCTCAGTAAAAAATATAGATATTTCACATCTCGGTACAGTATTTCAACCAAATATGTCAGTTCCATCCAACAAGAGTGTAAATATTAACTGTTGCTTGAATGTTAATGAAATTAATCTAGTCACTTTAGGCACAAAATATGTCTATTGTCATTGTATGCTTTAGCAAAACAATATAGAAAGACCATTCGTAGATGCGACTTCAGAATCAAATGTACCAAACATTTCTAAAGAAGAGTTCTAGTGTTGAAGAATTGGCATATTAATTACTAATTATTCCAGTTGCTAAGGTAGGCTTCAAATGAAGATTTTTTATCCATTTTCTTTCACCCAGAAAATGTCAGAAAAAGGTTAGCGGGCATTGTATCCCTTTCAATCAATACAGGACCTTTGATGATTGAGCCTTATAGGCTTGATGCACCAAGTAGAAAACAGAACCACCGATTGCCCCAGCAAGGTACAGCTCTAGCAGAAATCCAGGTCCAAAGTTTCTTACAACCTGCTTAAAGCCCAGGGGACAAAGTAATGAGTAATGGAAACTTATAGAATAAATCATTCATATTAGAAAAATGAAAGCACAAAACTTATCAAATAAGTGATGGCATCTGACTTATTCAAACTAAAGTTCTTAACAAGCCAAGCTATATGTTCATAATGAATGATTAAATATGTTTACTGTGTGCACCAAAAAGGAAATGAAAATGGAAAAGACAATGTATCAACAAGAAAAATATGACGGAAGCACCAGAAATAAGTCAAACTACATTTTAGGGGATGGCCAATGACAATAACATATTTCTTCTTTTGGTGAAATCACAATCTACACATCTTATGATCCAGAAGTCTCAACATATAGTAGTAACTCATTAAATACAAACCCAATAGTTAGCATTCGATGTGTTAGGAAAAGTCATTGTATCGACAGCAACAAAAAATGGGAGAAGCAACAGAAATAAGCCAAACTAGATTTTAGGGGATGGCCAACGACAATAATATATTTGTTCCTTTGGTAAAATCACTATCTTTAAATCTTATGCTCCAAAAGTCTCAACATATAGTAGTAACTCACTGAACTACAAACCCAATAGTCAACATCCCATGTGTTAGGTACTTCTTCCTTCTCCTCATGTATTTTTCTACAATCTAAGAAAATAAAACCCTGCTGACTGCAAAACCTAAATACCACACCTAATCACAGTGATACCAACAAACTATAAACTGAATGAATCTTAAATTATTTATCACTGAGTACGTATGCTGTTAGGATTCAAACAGAATTACTATTATTGAATGAAACAGAATTACAGAAATTACAGAATTATTGAAGAAGATAGTAGGATTCTGATTCCCAATGAATCAGTTTTTGATTCCCTATGAATCATTTTCACCAAACCACTTAACTTCCCAATAACTACCTAATGAGACTAAACTATCTCTTATTTATAAAAAAGCCTAACTGCTCACATGCAGTTAGTTATCCTTATTTCTTCTAAACTGCTTCCTAACATACACCTGCTTAATAGCAGGTCTAATTAGAGTATTAACCCTATCAATACTCCCCCCTAAGAGAGCTAACTTGTCCTCAAGTTGGAAAGAAGGAAAATTGTCTTGTATCTTGATTGCAAGCTCCTAAGTGTTGTCACAAGAAGGTAACTTATCCCATTGAACCAACACTTCAATGTCTCCTTGTTGGCTTTCCCTCCATTGCAAAATATCAGTAGGTTGAACCAGTAACTCAAGTTCCTCATTCAACATTGGTGGCAATGGTTGAGGGAACTGATGAGGTTTCAATGCTTTTTTCAGCAATGAAACATGAAAAACAGGATGTGTCTTGGAATGATCTGACAACTCCAACTTGTATGCTACCAGGCCTACCTTGGACAATATCTGATAGGGACCATAAAATCTAGCTGAAAGCTTAGCACAAGGTCTGTTTGCCAAAGACTTAAGCTTATAGGGTTGAAGCTTTAAGTAGACCCAATCACCCACATCATACTCAATTGCTCTTCTATGCTTGTTAGCCTGGGCCCGCATTTGATCTTGAGCCTTCAACAAATTTTGCTGCAATTCTCCCAATACCTCATCCCTATTTTGCAACAACTTATTAACCTCCTTTACTTTAGATGTGAAGTGCAGCCTTTAATTAAAAAAGGAGGATCTCTGCCATAAAGGGCTTTGAAAGGAGTCATGCCAATAGATATGTGGTAGTTGGTATTGAACCAAAACTCAGCCCAAGATAGCCAATCTACCCACTACTTTGGCTTAGGACCCATAAAGCACCGGAGATAAGTCTCCAAACATCTATTCACAACCTCTGTTTGGCCATCAGTTTGTGGATGATATGAAGTGCTGAGCTTCAAACTTGTACCTGCCAATCGAAACAGCTCCTTCCAAAAATGGCTGAGAAAAATCTGATCCCTGTCAGATACAATGGAAGAGGGAAATCCATGTAATTTGACAATTCTTTCAAAAAGAGTGCTGCTACTTTCTTTGCTGTGAAAGGGTGGCCGGGAGGGAAGAAATGTGAATATTTGGTAAGGCGGTCATCAACCACAAACAATGTGTCCTTACCCTTTGATCTAGGAAGACCCCCAACAAAATCCATTGAGATATTCATCCAAACTTGAGTGGGAATAGGAAGAGGTTGGAGCAGCCCACTAGGTGCAATAGTAGAGTATTTATTACGTTGGCAAACATCACATTCCTCCACATACCTCTTGATATCACTCTTCATTCCTTCCCAAAAGAAAAAACTGGCCACTCTCTTGTAGGTTCTGAAAAAACCAGAAGGCCCTCCAATTGTACTATCATGACATCCAGCCAAAATCATAGGAGTCCGATTTGAAGCCTTAGGCAAAACCAACTTGCCTTTATACAACAACCTGTCTCCTTTGTAACTGTAATCCTTATGAGAAGCAGGATCAACAAGTAAGTCCTGAATAATCTTCATCCACTTAGGATCTTGCTGCACGGTAGAAAACCAGTTGTCTTGATCAGTAATAGAGAGAATTGAAACTGCAGAATACATTTCCCTTCTTCAGAGTGCATCAGCTACTGAATTGTCCTTTCCTGGTTTAAATTGGATTTCAAAATCCAATCCAATGAGTTTCACAGCCCATTTAAATTGCTCCTCACTGAATAACCTTTGGTCTGTAAGAAACTTAAGACTTCTCTGATCTATTCTGAAGATGAAGTGATTCCCAAGGAGGTAATGTCTCCATTTTTGCACTGCTTGTACAAGAGCCATTAGTTCCCTCTCATAGACTGACTTTTGTTCGGCTCTAGGAGATAGACCTTGGCTCCAAAAAGCTAAAGGTCTTCCTTCTTGCATTAACAAAGCTCCTAAACCTTTGCTTGAGGCATCAGTCTCCACAATGAATTGTTTGGAAAAACCAGGGATTGCTAACAATGGTAGCTCAACCATAGCAGCCTTCAATGCATTGAATGCTAGTGTAGCTTCTGCACTCCATAGAAAATTATCCTTCTTCAAAAGGCCAGTTAGAGGCTTCATTATTTTTCCATAGCCTTGCACAAATATTTCTTCTATAATAACCCGTGAGACAAAGGAATCCCCTTAATCCTTTTATCTCCTTAGGAATTGGCCAAGTGCAAATGGCCTGCACCTTAGATTTATCAGCTGCAACCCCATCACCTGAAATAACATGACTCAAGTACTCTAAGCTATGTTGACCAAAGCTGCACTTCTTGTAATTAGCCTTCAAGACATTCTCCCTCAACAATTCTAGTACTTGTTGTAAATGTCCCACATGAGTAGCCATATCAATACTATAGACCAAAATATCATCAAAGAAAACTAAGACAAATTTTCTTAAGAAAGGTCTAAGAACCTCATTCATGAGAGCTTGAAAGGTGGAAGGGGCATTTGTAAGGCCAAACGGCATCACCATAAATTCATAATGACCTTCATGAGTTCTAAAAGCCGTTTTCTCCACATCAGTGTCCTTCATCCTTATTTGATGATAACCGGATTTTAAATCTAATTTAGTGAAGATTGTTGCTCCTCCTATTTCATCCAACAACTCTTCTATTTAGGGATAGGAAACTTGTTAGGAATTGTGACTTTATTTAAGGCCCTATAGTCCACACAAAATCGCCAACCACCATCTTTTTTCTTCACTAAGATAATGGGACTTGAGTATGGACTGATACTATGCCTTATCACCCCTGCCTCTAACATTTTTGAAACTAATCTTTCAATCTCCGATTTCTGATAGTGGGGATATTTGTAGGGTCTCAAATTAGGTATTTCAGCACCTTCCTTAAGGTTAATAGCATGATCATGCCTCTTATTAGGAGGAAGGCGTTGAGGATCTGAAAACACTTCTTTATAATTCGTCAACAATTGCTGAAGCTCTGTTGGAACACTTATCTCTGCCCTTTGAGACATTTCCTCTGCTTGGCATTGCAGAATAACTCGGTCTTTGTGAGAGCTGGATCCCCAGTGATCTTATATACTCCAGCCCCTTGCCTCAAAATCAATTCTTGCTTTCCAAAATCAGCCTTGACCTCCCCCAAGCTAGCTAATCAATCCAACCCCAATACTATATCCACTCCTTTCAAGTCAAACAAATAAAAGTCCTGCACAATGTCTAAGTTTTGCATTTTGAGCGATAAATCAGAACATTTTCCCCTGCATTGCACCTTATGTCCATCCCCTACTTCCACCACATAAGAAGGAGTATCCTCTACCAACAATTGTAGTTGCACAATTAGTTCTTTTGCAATGAAATTATGGGAAGCCCCACAATCAATCAGTACCATTACTGATTTGTTCTTTAACTGGCCCTCTACCTTCCAAGACTTTTTAGATGTCAACCCAGCCATTAAACATAATGAAAGTTGCAGTGAATTCAATCCCTCCACAGCCAAATCCGTCACTTCTTTTTCCTCCTCTTCCTCATCCTCTTCAAGTATAAGCATCCTGAACTGTTTGTTTTTACACTTGTGTTCCCTGTTGTAGGGTTCATCACAACGAAAACATAAATTCTTCTCTCTTTTTTCCCGCATTTCAGCACCAGTTAAGTGCTTAAATTCCCCCCTCTGTTTCTAGAATCTCTACTGTGCTACCAGTCCCAGAACCATTCACCGCGCTTCCTACTCCAGAATTCTCAGCCTTTTTATCAACAAAAGACTTAGATTCTATAGTTACACTTTTACTGTAAGGAGTACTTTTGAAAAATCCACTAGATTTACTGTATGAAACACTACTCTTCTTATTCAGAATGAAATTTTTTTGTTCAATCATAATTGATTTCTGAATAACTTCTGAAAGAGTGTGAAGTTCATATAATCTCACCTCAACTTGTATCTCCTCTTTTAAGCCATTCAAGAAAATGCCTTCAGCAAAATCTTGATGAATCTCCTGCAAGGCTCCAACGTACTTCTCAAATTCTTCAACAAATTCTTCGACTGTCCCTGTTTGCTTCAACGACAATAACAACTCGAAGAAATTTTGTATCATCGATGGTTGAAACCTCCTTATCACTGCTAACTTGAACCCCTCCCAAGTACGATACGGATTGCATCTTTCCCACCATTGAAACCAACTGAGGGCTTTACCTTCTAATGCTACCAATATCGTTTGCATCATCTCTTCATCAGTGACGCCTTTCAACCCAAAATACCTCTCCAAACGATGCGTCCAACCATAAGCGTCGTCTCCCGCAAAAATCGGAATCACCAATTTTCTCCATTTATCGCGCTCTGTGTCTTTGGGTGGCCCTCGCTCCCAACTAGTTTCCCCTTCGTCATTGTTATGGAATTCTCCTTGATGAATCCCTAATTTCGCAGCGATCACTGCAAGAAGATCCTCCATTTTCTTAGTTCTGGCTTCGTTCAATTCCAGACGAGTGCGCAACTCCTCGCGCTCCTGTTCCCAATCTTCCGAAGATCTCACCATGCTTCTTGTCTTCATATGCAGTACCAGAATTCGCGTGGGGTTTCAGGGCACCAGGACCGGTGCTTTCATACCAGTGTTAGGATTCAAACAGAATTACTATTTTTTGAATGAAGCAGAATTACAAAAATTACAGAATTATTGAAGGAGATAGTAGGATTCTGATTCCCAATGAACCAGTTTCTGATTCCCTATGAATCAGTTTCACCAAACCACTTAACTTCCCAATAACTACCTAATGAGACTAAACTGTCTCTTATTTATAAAAAAGCCTAACTGCTCACATGCAGTTAGTTTTCCTTATTTCTTCTAAACTGCTTCCTAACATACACCTGCTTAATAGCAGGTCTAATTACAGTATTAACCCTATCATATGCCCATAAAAAAAAACAGAAAATTGAAAAGAACGACAGAAATGGCACAATACAACAAAATATATATTCAATTTGGCATTTTGCATCAAATTTAAAGCCAAAAGTTATTATAGAAAATACTATAACTATAAACCTGCTATGTGATCAATAAATTTATATTCAGTATATGAGATATACATATGATAAGTGAAAAAAACAAATTTCAAGAGACAAATTCTGGAAGTGCCACCCAATGCACAAGCCTAAAAATCTAGAATGCGATAAGAAATTCAAGATACTATATGCTTCTTCATGAAACTTGTATTTCTGACTCTGAATTTCATAACCATGTGACACATTGTTCTTTTCTTTTTGATTTATATATACATGCCAACCCAAAACAATATATTAGTAATAAGGAAAAGTATGAAAAAATGAGAAAGACACGAGAAATAATGAAAAAAATAAATTCAAGAAGAGGCAAACACACATCCGTTCCAAAGAAGTAGAGTACAAGCATGTTGGGAATTATATGCCAAAAATCTACATGACTGAATGCATTGGTAACCAAAGTGTGTAAGCGTCCACTCTTAATATTGTCCAAAGAGATCTGTTAACAGAAAATAAATGAATTAGCACTCCAGAAGAAGTTAACTCCATACAGAGAATAATACTGAAATACCACATCTCCCAACTTCATCCTTAAACAGCTGGTAAAGTACCTTAACAACAACAACAAGCAAGCCTTTTTGCACCAGGTGGCACCATACTAGCATTAAACATTACTTTGATGGAATCTATTCTAACTTATATGCATCGGGCATGGACTTGGTCTGAGTGTCTCATAGTTTCTCCAAAAAATAAACTTCAACTTGAAATTAGGTTGTTACATTTACAGCTATTAGGAATTATTTTTAAGTATCAAAACTCTTGTTTTTTTCTTTCTATACTCAACAAAAATAAGAGAAGGGTACAGACACCTGCAAAGAGAGTAGTGGATATATAACACTGTATCACCATGAAGAATTTCCAAAACAGTATTTGTCTTTGATATGCCCGCAACGCAGGTGGGATTTACATACAAAGCAATGGCAGGAAAATAATATTTACAAGAGGCATCACCGAGTTTATTAAAATTCAGGAAAATCAGGAAACTCACAGTAAAGTTATTTATCATAAACTTTTCGTCTGCTATCCTCCATAACAAAAAAATTGCAGTATTGGCTATAATCAAGCCCAAAACCATGTTAGCAGGTGTTAGCGTGTCGAACCATGATCTCCTGCAAATAAGAGAAATAATATTAATTGAATTTACCATATGATATTAAACAGTCTAAACATCTGTACAAAAAATCATGGCTTTTCTGCAAAGTAGTATTTTGATGGAAGTATTTTTATCCGTATGTCCCTATTAAAAGAGAGAGTTACGAGAAAATAAAGAGTTTCACCAGCATAAAGAATAAAACAAGTGTGCATAATTGTCTGCCATTTCCAGGTTGGTTTATAGGCAAGATGAGGCTGCATTACAACCGTGCTAATTACAAGTTGCACATATGAAAATAACAATGAAAGTTAAAGCATCAAGACTTTTGGGGGAGTGATGCACAAATTAGAATCCCACAAAATTAGAATAATATCCCAGAAAATTTGGTTTTTGAATTTTGATCAAGCTCAATGTGTGATCCATAATATACAACCGAACTCACGTAGTGGGATAAGACTTTTGCTGTTATTCTTGTTATTGTTGTTGATGATGTCCGAATTTGAAGAATCAGAAGGACATGCAACAACGGATAGGCTGGTTAATGCATAGACAATCTTACGGAAAATTACCAACCACGACGCCGGTAAGAACCATTACTCCGGCTGGAATTGAATCTCTGCGCACTAAAATGAAGAGCCGGAAGCCTGGGCCTGCAGTCGAGGAGGCTGATTCTCCGGAGAGCGTTGCGAGAATTCAATGCGATCACTGGTTGGGAGAGACACGATCGGGTGTGGTAGGGGGAGTGAAATCGATGACATGGGTGCCCTAGCTGTGTAGATTTGGGGGTGTGAATGTGGGCGCTGCCACAACTAGTGTGGTGGAAGATACGGTGGGAGTGGTTGAAGGAGAGGTTGGGTTGATCATGCAGGTGGCGGTGTGTAATTGTAACCACCTTGCGAACAAACCTTTGCATTTTCTCGACCGTTTGGGTGTGACTATGGCATCACAAACAAACTCCAATTTATATTCGTCTCAGAATTATTATTTTTTATCATCGAATAGCAACCATACTACTTACTGTACTGACCGTTGTGGAATATAAAAAAAAGAATACGAAACTTAGTCAAATGATACATATATGTTTTTGCTTGTAAATTATGTCTCTACATAAAATGGTTTTGGAGTGTAGATTTTAGATCAGTATAAGGTGAAAGAGTGAGTAAAGGTTGATGAGAAAGGTATTTATGAATTTTTGAATAAGTGATTGTGGTGTATTTTTTGAGTGAAGTTGGTGTGACGTATGTAACAATGCCTTTCTAAGTTTGATGAGGGAGGTTTTACGAGTTCGATGAACCATCGATGATCAAGAGGTTTTGGAATTTTTATTTTTAAATAATAGTTTTAGTTTTAATTTAATTACGCACATGTAAAATAAATATTAATTAAAAATAACACTTGGCACAAGTGTCCACACGACAAAGTGGTTGAAACTTCAGCTCAAGGACTAAAACCTATTTCCCTGAATGCAACCCTTTCTTTTACAACCAAGGTCGCTTAGTTGTCTTTGAACACCCATGGTTCCATTGAATGACAAAAGATCATGCTGGGTTGACATCTTTCTCTATTAGATGCAAAGGGGCCAAACAATTTTTGTTCAATGAAAAAGGGGGTTAAACTTTTTTTTTTGAAGAATAAAAGATTGTGTAATATTAATATATATCATTTGGATCTAAATAGCAAAATCATTGTAACTAAGAAAAATGCTAAAAATATTATTTTAACACTCTTCCCAAGACTCTCGTTGATTTTAAACCAGGTGCAACTGTTTGGAGTTCAAATTTAACCCACTAACTGAACAATGATGAGAGTAACTTATGTGCCAACATGTTTTCTTTTGAAGAATAAAATGTTGTGTATTATTAATATATCATTTGAACCTAAAAACCAAAACAATAAATCGTTGAAACTAATAGGAGCTTGTAAAGCAGCTGCAACTGTTAGTAATTCAAATTTAACCCCAATAACTTAACAATGATACCTAAGCTATGGTAAGTCATTACAAACAAAAAAGGAACAGCAACTCATGTGTCAATATTAACAACTCCTTTAATGGTAATTAACAAGTAAAAAATCGGGTTTGCTGAGGTATGAAAAAGGATTTAGAATCTTCCTTTCCGAACTAGAGCCAAAGCTATAGCTCCACCAGCAGCACCACCACCAAAATATGTAGATATTGTAAAACTAGGATCTTCCTACAATTATAAAACCAACGATTATTTTACATATTCTGCCATGGAAATATGCCGAGAACAGGAGATCAAAAGATATGCAGGAAACAATGAATTCAATAGACACTAAGTGATTGCTAACATTTACAATGTACCAAGTTTGTTATAATATTATATCAGAAGACACAACAAGCCTTTTTTCACTCCTTTTTCCACTCCGGGCGCTAATCATACGAGGAGGTATGTTATCTTCACATGTCTATGGCTTCAATTAGAGTGGGAAAGGGGGTGAGGGGCTTTCTCTAAAGTGACTTAAGCCTTGAGGTATCAAGATGGTAAGTGGTAACAAAAAGACAAGTGCATTATACAGAAATTTCATAACGCAACACAAGTGGTGACAAAAAGACAAGTGGTTTATACAGAAATTTCATAACGCAAGACAGACCTACTGGATGACATAAATTTGATAATTCTTGAAAAATTAAAGGCCCTGTTTGAAAAACCTTATTTGAGCTTAAGCGCTTATGCAAGTCTCTGTGAGAGCTTATGTAAATAGCTACCTATAAGCTGTTTTGAGTTTTTTTCATAAGCTACTCATATTAGCTTATTAATAAGCATTTAACCTACTTATGACCTATATTGAGATTATTTCAATAAGCTTTCTCAATTTAGCAAATGAATAATCGTTTATAGCCATAAAGCGCTTATTCTAGAAACAGTTTGTAGAAACTGTATTGGAATCATAGAACAAGTAATTACAAGTCTGACATTTATACTAAGCTGCTCAAGGTGGAAAGTGCTATGAAAAATAGTAAACATGATAAGTAAACCTTGAGAGAATCAGTCCATCATACCTCTAGATTCCTCCGCATGTCTTTCCCTTTCCCAATCAAAAAGACTCCCACCACTCCCTTAATTGTCAACAATTTATAAGACAGAAGAAAATGATATGTGAGTTTCCGTCTTACAAAGTTCACAGTTTTGACCTAGCATAAGGTTGAGAAGAGCTTACCAGCAAGATTGCAGATACTGGTCTAAAAAAATCATGGAAGATGAATGCTGGTGGAAAGAGGAGTGTCTGAACCAGCATAACTGCATTCGCAGGTCCACTTGCCCCGTAATCATTGGCAAGCTCTAGTAAAATTAATCTCATGCAGTGACTTTAACCAATGTCATAACACACAAGTGATACAAGCAAATAGTAATTTTCAAAGCATATACGAAAATAACTTTGATAATCTCACTGTAATTTGACGGAAGCAATTTTTATGACAAGTTGAGAACACTAACAAAAATAGACATTTACTACGACAGGGAGAAATTAATGGAGTCTAGTGTCAGCATATAATTGATTAATTCTGCTAGGTAATGACAGCTCATTTACATAACAATGTGTGCCTCAAAGGTACAACAACAAAAAAACCTTATCACACTACGCCATTGAGCTCGATCAAAACCAAATGTAATAGAAAAAAAAGTTTAGAACCAAAATGGAATTAACTCACTGAACACATCACAATCACAACAGAAAGGAACTTTCGATCTGGACATGATATGCATAGACGAAAATTAAATGTATGTATCAAAATCATCTTTCATTTAATTTTTAATAGAAGAATCTTCAAGGGAATCAACACACATTAAAAATATAAATAATTTCCTGAAAATACATTGCTGATAAAAATCATAGTCAACAAGTCAAACCAAGAACATCTGTTATCACACAAAAATCCTACACTCCCAGAAGAAGAAGAAGAAGAGGCCATTATAGAATAGTTACTAAAACTTCACCAATGCTAAATCCTTTGAATGGTTGGTAAATCTCCAGCCCTGTTGCAAACAAAATTAAGAGAGACGTTAAAACCACACTAAGAAATACAGATAAGGATTTTTCACGTCTTGTAAAGTATTTCAACCATACATGTTAGGTCCAACCAAAAAAGTATGAAAACAAGTAACGCATCCCGAGACACTTTTTTCTTTACAAAAAGTAACCTAAACCCACTCAATGAAAAATGAAACGGGTAACCAGGGTCGAAACTGTTGCTCATATGGTGATGAAATTTATCTAGTCACCTCAGGCTCAACACATGCCTTTTATCATTGTATGCTTTATAAAACAAAATGGAAACTTCATTTATAGATGTTACTATGTATCAAACATTTGAAGAGAAACACTAAAACCTCAGTAAAAAATATAAATATTTCACATTCGTAAAGTATTTCAAACAAATATGTCAGTTCCATCCAACAAGAGTGTAAATATTAACTGTTGCTCGAATGTTAATGAAATTTATCTAGTCACTTTAGGCAAAAAATATGTCTATTGTCATTGTATGCTTTATCAAAACAATATAGAAAGACCATTTGTAGATGCGACTTCAGAATCAAATGTACCAAACATTTCTGAAGAAGAGTTTTGGTGTTGAAACTTTCCACTGTTCAGGTATATCAAAATGAAATTAAGATCTAAAAATTGATATATTAAAGGTTGTGAGTGAAGAACTGGCATATTAATTACTAATTATTCCAGTTGCTAAGGTAGGCTTCAAATGAAGATTTTTTATCCATTTTCTTTCACCCAGAAAATGTCAGAAAAAGGTCAGCGGGCATTGTATCCCTTTCAATCAATACAGGACCTTTGATGATTGAGCCTTATAGGCTTGATGCACCAAGTAGAAAACAGAACCACCGATTGCCCCAGCAAGGTACAGCTTCAGCAGAAATCCAGGTCCTAAGTTTCTTTCAACCTGCTTAAAGCCCAGGGGGCAAAGTAGTGAGTAATGGAAACTTATAGAACAAATCATTCATATTAGACAAATGAAAGCATGAAACTTATCAAATAAGTGATGGCATCTGACTTATTCAAACTAAAGTTCTTAACAAGCCAAGCTATATGTTCATAACGAATGATTAAATATGTTTACTGTGTGCACCAAAAAGGAAATGTGAATGGAAAAGACTTTCTTTCAACAAGAAAAATATGAGGGAAGCACCAGAAATAAGTCAAACTACATTTTAGGGGATGGCCAATGACAATAACATATTTCTTCTTTTGGTGAAATCACAATCTACACATCTTATGATCCAGAAGTCTCAACATATAGTAGTAACTCATTAAATACAAACCCAATAGTTAGCATTCCATGTGTTAGGAAAAGTCATTGTATCAACAGCAACAAAAAATGAGAGAAGCAACAGAAATAAGCCAAACTAGATTTTAGGGGATGGCGAACGACAATAATATATTTGTTCCTTTGGTAAAATCACTATCTTTAAATCTTATGCTCCAAAAGTCTCAACATATAGTAGTAACTCATTGAACTACAAACCCAATAGTCAACATCCCATGTGTTAGGTACTTCTTCCTTCTCCTCATGTATTTTTCTACAATCTAAGAAAAGAAAACGCTGCTGACTGCAAAACCTAAACACCACACCTAATCACAGTGATACCAACAAACTATAAACTGAATGAATCTTAACTTATTTATCACTGAGTATGTATGCCCATAAAAAAAAACAGATAATTGAAAAGAACGACAGAAATGGCACAGTACAACAAAATATATATTCAATTTGGCATTTTGCATCAAATTTAAAGCCAAAAGTTATTATAGAAAATACTATAACTATAAACCTGCTATGTGATTAATAAATTTATATTCAGTATATATGAGATATTTATCATATGATAAGTGAAAAAAACAAATTTCAAGAGACAAATTCTGGAAGTGCCACCCAATGCACAAGCTTAAAAATCTAGAATGCGATAAGAAATTCAAGATACTATATGCTTCTTCATGAAACTAGTATTTCTGACTCTGAATTTCATAACCATGTGACACATTGTTCTTTTCTTTTTGATTTATATATACATGCCAACCCAAAACAATATATTAGTAAGATAAGGAAAAGTATGAAAAAATGAGAAAGAGACGAGAAATAATGAAAAAAATAAATTCAAGAAGAGGCAAACACACATTCGTTCCAGAGAAGTAGAGTATAAGCATGTAGGTGATTATATGGATGGAATCTACATGACTGAATGCATTGGTAACCAAAGTGTGTAAGCGTCCACTCTTAATATTGTCCAAAGAGATCTGTTAACAGAAAATAAATGAATTAGCACTCCAGAAGAAGTTAACTCCATACAGAGAATAATAATGAAATACCACATCTCCCAACTTCATCCTTAAACAGCTGGTAAAGTACCTTAACAACAACAACAACAACAACAAGCAAGCCTTTTTGCACCAGGTGGCACCATACTAGCAATAAACATTACTTTGATGGAATCTATTCTAACTTATATGCATCAGGCATGGACTTGGTCTGAGTGTCTCATAGTTTCTCCAAAAAATAAACTTCAACTTGAAATTAGGTTGTTACATTTACAGCTATTAGGAATTATTTTTAAGTATCAAAACTCTTGTTTTTTTCTTTCTATACTCAACAAAAATAAGAGAAGGGTACAGACACCTGCAAAGACAGTAGTGGATATATAACACTGTATCACCATGAAGAATTTCCAAAACAGTATTTGTCTTTGATATGCCCGCAACGCAGGTGGGATTTACATACAAAGCAATGGCAGGAAAATAATATTTACAAGAGGCATCACCGAGTTTATTAAAATTTATAAATCAGGAAACTCACAGTAAAGTTATTTATCATAAACTTTTCGTCTGCTATCCTCCATAACCAAAAAACTGCAGTATTGGCTATAATCAAGCCCAAAACCATGATATCAGGTGTTAGCGTGTCGAACCATGATCTCCTGCAAATAAGAGAAATAATATTAATTGAATTTACCATATGATATTAAACAGTCTAAACATCTGTACTAAAAATCATGGCTTTTCTGCAAAGTATTATTTTGATGGAAATATTTTTATCCGTATGTCCCTATTAAAAGAGAGTTACAAGAAAATAAAGAGTTTCACCAGCATAAAGAATAAAACAAGTGTGCATAATTGTCTGCCATTTCCAGGTTGGTTTATAGGCACGATGAGGCTGCATTACAACGTGCTAATTACCAGTTGCACATATGAAAATAACAATGAAATGTAAAGCATCAAGACTTTTGTGGGAGTGATGCACAAATTAGAACCCCACAAAATTAGAATAATATCCCAAAATATTTGGTTTTTGAATTTTGATCAAGCTCAATGACGCTATGTGATCCACAATATATAACCGACCTCACGTAGTGGGATAAGACTTTTGTTGTTGTTGATGATGTCCGAATTTGAAGAATCAGAAAGACATGCAACAACGGATAAACATTTGGACTTTACTATATAAAGAACCAGTATTGTGTTAATCACGGAAAGCCAAAAATCTGCTACGTCAAGCCCTCAAAGCGGAGAATAGCGGAAAATAACGGACGTCAGTGAGCCCTCATAGCGCTATGCTATAGCGCGATAGCGCCGCAATATCCGCTAGTTGACAACACTATAACGAACATGTAAATCGTGAATTTAGAAATGGCACTCAGAAGGTATAGGCCTTCATGCTGCCCATTATAAGCGAAAAATGACATGTTCTCTAAATGGGAGTATCATCTGATCCTCTCTTTCTTCCAGTTTTTCATTCTTTCCAAATAGCAATAATAAGCACTTATGATATTAAAATTAGAAATTTTGAATTTCCAATTTACAATGAGGAAGAATATAGGCCCTTCACTATCTTCTAGGGAAAAAAAATACTTAGGATACTCCCACACTTAGTCAGGGCACAAGGGTAATGATTAGGATTGGATGACCTCATGAGGAATTATTGGTCGAAGGCTTACCCAAGCATTTTAGTCCAAGCACATGGAGAGTGTATAGAGTTACCAACATCCCATTAACTAGTTGAGCAAACAAGCATTGGCTGATTCTCAAAATTTTGAAAATTTAAAGAAACATCCAACTTCTTACAAGTTCCAGATATTTCTACTGCAGCCACCATCTGTGGCACTATTTTTAAAGCTTCTAATGATAGTTTTCCCACTATTTTACTTTCAATCGCAACTGCAAATGTAAGACCCTCATTTTTTTGATATTTATAAATAGGTCCCTCGTGGTTCTTATAGTTGTGAGGTGGTCCTCGGACTACTTTATATTTTCAGTTTTGATCTCTGTTGACCTTGTTTGACCTTCTCTAATAACAGATTATGTTTCTGTTATCTTTTTTGAATTCAACTGTGGAAATAAGATAATTAATCTTGAATATTTTGGATGTTTTTTTTTTTTGAACTGAATATTTTGGATGTTGTTAATGTTGTTGAGTGGTTGTTTTAATTATCTTGTTTTATTTGTTAAAAACAATTATCTTTAGGAATGTTTAAATTTAGATGAGGTTTTCTAATTGAGAGATAATTTGAATTTGAACTATAAGAGCTGTTACAACCAGCCCTTCCTTCTAGCAACAGATTCTGTTTCTGATTTGGAGATGACAGAAAATTTAAAAAGCTGTTGCAGCAGTTTGGGGGTGCAGCCCCTTTACTGCAGCAGTTCTATTTTCTGCTGCTTTTTGTTGCTTGAACAGAACACCTGTTACGTTTTAAAATTAAAAAAAAAAAAAAAAAAATAGGAGTTTTGATTCGTTAAAGATAATGGGAAAAAAAGAAGAAGATAAAAAAATTAAAAAAAATTATTTCGCACCTATAAGTGCGATTTGGAGGCAAATTTTGCACTTGTAAGTGCGATACACTTTGAAAAAATTAAAAAATAAATTTCGCACTTATAAGTGCGATTTTTTTTCAAAATTCGCACTTATAAATGCAATTTTTTTACAGATTTTAAAAATATAAACCAGAGAGTGATTCACACTTATAAGTGCGAACTAAAAATCGGGAAAACTCAACAGGGAAACGAACGAAATAGAGAAGGAGAAGGAATGGGGGTGAGAGTTTGAAGAGAGGTGGTGGTGAAGATTAGTTTTGAAAGGAAATGGGGATGAGAATGGGGTGAGAATGGGGGTAAGAATTGGGGTGAGAATGGTGGAGAGAAGAGGAAGAGGATAATGGTAAGAATGGTGTTGAGAAGGTGAAGGGGATGGTTGAGGGATGGTTGAGAGAAGAGGAAAAGGGGGTGGTGAGAAGAAAGTAGAAGATGAAGGAATAAGAAAGAAGAAGGATATGTTAGGATTTTTTTATTTTAAAAGGGGTAAAAATGTATTTTTGCAATTTAGGGGGTGGCGCCACCCGCAATTGGGGTGGCGTTAAACAAAACTCCCATTACTTAGGTGTTGTTAGGCTCTGATGTGACGGGTGCTTGTCCCGTGGGATCAGGCCGAGGGCAATGTGGTGGGTGTTTGTCCCACGTGATTGTCCGACCTTTGTTTTGGGAAAATTTGGCCATAACTATGCATGTAGATATCTTAGGAATGATTTGCATAATAAAAAGGAAAAGAAAAATTATTATAAATATATATATATATATATATATATATATATATATGTTTCGAATGAAAATTGGTCAGTTTGATTTATTTTTTTACGTTCTTCTTATTTTATTTTTATTTATGTAATTAATTTATTTCTAAGTTATTTTATTATTGTATTTAATAATTATTGATTAATTACGGATTGAATTTTTTTTTTTCCGAAGTTAACTTGCTTGTATGTATGTAGATTGGGCGCTTAACCCACATAGGAACAGCGAGAAGCGTAAATTGAAGAAGCAAGGTAGGGCAAGGAAGAGAAGATGAAATTGTGAAGATGAATGGGAGCTTTGTTTTGATTTCAGAGACTTAGATAAATTTTATGTCATTAATATTTTATTTAAAAAATTCTGTTAGATTTTATGATAACTATGAGATTATATTTGTTAATATTTATTTGAGCGACGAATTTGATTTAAAAAAAAATGAGGGACCTTTTTTAGAGGTTTTACGAAACTTATTTCCGCGTAATTATAATGTGATCCCTCAACTCAAATTGGGGTGTTACAGCAAACATGTTTAAAATAATGGCTCTGCTAGAACTTTAATCTTCTTCAATCAAACTATCACCTAGAAATGAAATAAGGCACGTGCAAGCACCACTTTTTGAATGAAATTCAGAATAAGGACAAGAAAACTTAAAAGGTATGATCCAAAAGAAGCAATGCTGTGAACAACCAAAAAGGTAGAAAATATTCTAATCAAAGTTCAACAAAAAAGTAACATATTAGGTGCAGTGTTTATGCTCCCAAACTCACCTTTGTAGTTTACAAACGTGGTTTTCCTAAGAAAACAAAAAGAAAAGAAGGAAAGAATAGGCCATGATAGGTTACAGTTTCCTATAATCAAGTTTGACTCATAAAAAAAAAAAAAATCAACTTTTACTGTTTTGCATTGAGTTCAAAATCTTATGGTACGTTGTACTACAAATTTCAGACTTGCTTCTGATATAAATTTTTCCACACATAAATCACTTCCTTCAAAGTAAATTTCAAACTAAAATCGATTCAAACCAATCAATCACATGTAACCAAAAAAAAAAAAACCAATCAATCACAAGCAAAAACCTCATAAACCCTAAATAAACCTCAGACGGGGATTCTAATCAGAAAAAATTCAGGGTGAGCAAAAGGATCAAACTTTAACAAAAAAAGCAATAAAAATGAACCGGTTATGCTGGTTAATGCATAGACAATCTTACGGAAAATTACCAACCACGACGCCCGTAAGAACCATAACTCCGGCTGGAATTGAATCTCTGCGCACTAAAATGAAGGGCCGGAAGCCTGGGCCTGCAGTCGAGGAGGCTGATTCTCCGGAGAGCGTTGCGAGAACTCAATGCGATCACTGGTTGGGAGAGACACGATCGGGTGTGGTAGGGGGAGTGAAATCGATGACATGGGTGCCCTAGCTGTGTAGATTTGGGGGTGTGAATGTGGGCGCTGCCACAACTAGTGTGGTGGAAGATACGGTGGGAGTGGTTGAAGGAGAGGTTGGGTTGATCATGCAGGTGGCGGTGTGTAATTGTAACCACCTTGCGAACAAACCTCTTCATTTTCTCGACCGTTTGGGTGTGATTATGGCATCACAAACAAACTCCAATTTATATTAATTAGGAAACTTGTTAAAGGACACGTGTCGGTTTCCTTTCCTTTATATTCGTCTCAGAATTATTATTTTTTAATTTTTATCTATATGTCAATTTAAATAGGAAAGAATGTTCTTAACCACTTCATCTTTTAAGAAAGTGAATGGATGTTCCAATAACAACTTTTGTGAATGAATAGACTCCTCATTGGCGAACCCCCTCAGTGCTTAGTGTGCTAACTGTGGCGAGATAGACTAATCTCATGACGACCGATTATGGGATAGTCAAAGAATACAAATATGTTTTTGCTCGTAAATTATGTTTCTACATGAAATGGGTGGAGTGTAGATTTTAGAATAGAATAAGGTGAGGTGTTATTCTTGGGTGAGTGTGTTTTATCCTAAAATCTATGTAGGTCTCTTACTAAATTGAGAGTGGGCCCATAGAACTTAGTAAGTCCTACCTAAGTTTTGGCGAATCAAAGAGAATGTGTTAGAAAAAGGGTTAAAGAGACCGTTGATAACCAACAAAGTGTAGTACAACTGATAGACAGTTGAACTCTTTATCTAGTCCAAGGGTGGTGCGTATGGAGAAACATGGTGTTGTCTAAGGTGAACTACCAATTAAGTAGTGCACTGTGCACCACCAGCTTCTGGCCAATAAGATCGTGACAAGTGTCCAGGTAAGTAACCGGTAACCGGTTCTACAGGTTATTTTATTTTTATAATTTATTATAATTTTAATTTGTTAATTACTATAAACCTCTTTCTCTCTGTTAATCTTCTTAATATAATTCATTTTTACCTCTCTTTTTTTTAAAAAAAATGTAAAAATGTAATTAACTAATTATTATTATTTTGAATTTTTTTAAATATCAGGTAAAAAAACTGTCGTAGTAGGTCATTTAGAATGATGCACGGTGCACCACTTAGAGTGCAAGTGCACCCTAGAAGTCACCGAAGAAACATTTGTTAGAAGAGGTTTACCCACTTAACGTGATCTCAAAGTAGATTAGTCATATGACTGCCGGTTCTGAGATATTAGAAAACTAAAAAAAATGTTAATAGCATTTCTCCTATAACAATTATCGTGCGTTTCGTTCTTAGAATAAGCATTTCTCGTAGTCGGTAAAACAACTACAAACAATCCTAAACTATTGGAAAAAAAAAATCTCAACTATCCATATGTAGAAAATAGAATTAAAAAACATGAAAAATAGACAAGATCCATTCAATCTCAACTACATTCCAACTACACAAGATCTAAGTCACTAGCCAATCAATAGTTGTAAAGAATTGTAGATGATCTAAAAGATTCGTTCAATAAGCATGTTTTGATTAGTTTGTCATGTCTCAAAATCAATTCTAAAATCTAAAACCTCCTCACTAAAGCTTCTGCCTAGATACCTTCAGAATCAATCGTAGAATTCAAAACATGCACTTAGCCGTCCAAAATTTCATTTTATTGCAGTTCAAATTCGAACCCAACAGAATCGTTTTAGCAATAGATTAAGTTGTGTCAATTGTGCTATAAATTTAGTCACTCTACTTCTCTCTGCTATCATTATCGGTATGTACTCATTAGTTCCTCACTTCACATTACTGTGGTCGCCACACCAGAAATTATGCATAACCTATATTGGTATTCTGAGTTTGGATTCACAAATAAGTCGAACGCTAAGCAACTTCATTGGACTTCTACTGGCATTTGAGTTCTCTTCATGCATTACTAAATGTAAAAAGGCATATACCGAGCCAATTAAATTATGATATCAGGGATGAGATATGGAAGAACTTATCACTAAATTTTTCGCAAACTCTTGTCAAGTTTCCTGAGTCACGCTCATCTTTCATTTGATTACGCTGGTGCAATAATGATATTTGTAAAAAAGACACTGTTTAATCAGCACTGGTTGTCTGTAAGCCTACTTTAGAGGCTATACTGACTGTATACTATATAGATCGCTTCACCTGCAAATTTTAACAAAATTTGGGGTCAAACGAAAAATCAAGAATCACTTGTCCGCTTTAAAATCTTGCGTGTTACTCAATTCAAAGTGCTGAAAAACAGAATTGGCTAAACTTAATGTTGCAACTTGCAACTGTAGTAGTGAGGGACTTGGGAGGAATTTGTGCCCCTAAGCATCGATCTCCTTCTGGGTAGACTCGTTCGTCCAAACAAGAATGTTGTAACGGTTCGTCATACTTTGCAAGACATAGACTAGATGAGTTGGTTTTCATCTTTTGTTGTTTGGAGTTGTCTCCTGACTAACGCAGTATAGACACCATTCTTGCTGAGAAGCTCATCATGTGTGCCTCTCTCAACTACTTGGCCATCAGAAATAACCGCGACAGTATTAGCAGTTTTAACAGTTGATAACCTATGAGCAATGACTAGAACTGTTCTTCCCTTCATGATAGAATCCATGGCATCCTGCACCATATCCATCACATCATTAGCTTACAGAGTATAAAATAAAAGATACGATGAAGTTTGCATGAAACTAGAAAACAAAACCCATCGAAAAAGAATGTTTTTTGTCACCTGCACCAGGTATTCACTTTCAGCATCCAGGGCACTGGTGGCTTCGTCCAGGAGGAGAATTTTGGGGTCCATAAGGAGGGCTCTAGCAATTGCTATTCTCTGTTTCTGCCCTCCAGAAAGCCTTACCCCGCGCTCTCCAACAAAAGTTTGGTATTTTTCTGGGAATTTTGATATAAACTCGTGCGCATTGGCCATTTTCTGCATTCAAATCCATGCCAATAATGAGTAAATGAGATTTAGGAGAGAGGGTCTTGTTAGTGAAAGAAGACATCAAATATTACAGCTGCATTTTCTATGTCAACAGCGTTGACTTTGCCATCAAACCCATAAGCTATGTTCTCCTCTATGGAACAGTTGAAGAGTGTAGGTTCTTGACTCACTATACTGATCTGCAAATACAAGAGTAAACTGTATGAAGCTATCAAAATAGCAAAAGAAATCAGATTTGGGAGAACTCGGTTTCTTTTGTTATCATAGGTAAATCATGTTAAATCAGTTCCTCCCTGAGTTAGTTTTTCAAACATCAACTTCTACATCTCCAGTGTCAAGCTTAATTACATGGCTGTAAAACATGAAATATTATAGGTGACAATGTGATGGCCACAAGGAATGAATTAATAAATAAATTTTCGCCTAGACTTCTTTAGGATTCTAGCCCATACCCAAAGTAACACAAGATATACATGTTCATAAACCTGAAAATGAACACTAAGTTGGGTAAATTGTTGTCAATGGTGTATAAAATGTCTTGTCTGAAGTTACTGTGTACTGAAGAAATGCATTTGTGAAATTCATATGCTTAAATGCTCTAAATATGTGGTGTTTTATAGGGGAACAGCTGCTACAGTGCCAATTTATTAATCCGTGGTTGCAGTGACTGGCCACAACTAGTAATAACAAAACAAAAAAATGTACAGCAGTGCTCATTGCTCAAGATACCTTTGTGTGTAAATGTCTGTGTGATATTTCTGTCAGAGGAATCCCATTCAGCAGTATCTTTCCCTTGGTTGGGTCATAAAATCTTTCAATTAAGTTTGCAATTGTAGTCTGCACAAACAAGAAACGATTTCATATGCATGATTTTTTCCTTTCACTTCACAGTACCTTTCTTTACATGGTTCAATCCAAGCATGTGAAATAAGAACCTTGTGGAATCATAAATAAAGAGGAAAAAAGGGGAGAAAACAAAATGATCATAAGAGAAGATATGGCCTATACCTTTCCACCACCACTAGGACCAACAAGAGCAACCTTTGAGCCAGGATGCAGTTTCATTGTAATGCCCTAAAATGAACCATGAAGTATAATTCATTTTAATTATATACCATTGAAGTTGGATAACCAGGGCAAACAAATAGAATGGAACAGCTACCTTGAGCACTGGATGACTTGGGCGTGATGGGTAGGAAAACCATACATCATCTAGTTCCACTTCCCCATCTTGATCACTGCAGTAATAGTTTAGTATCACTTATTTTAAAAGATCACACATCTTATATAGAAAATATTTTACACTAAAAAGGGGTATATTTAATCCATGAAATGATTCTGAATTTCACAATATAAAACCAAGAGTGAAAGATGCTTATGACTTTTATGCTCCCACGGTCCCGTCCTGTGTCAAGCTTTCCTACTCTAGATTATAAGTTTAACTTCTCTGTAACATTCAGCAACTACGGGGTTGTCCTGAATCCTGACGTATCTAAATATAACATTCTGTTTCACAATGAGCCATCAATCACTTGTTCACAGACAACGCAGGATTTGAATGCAATATTAGGACACTCAAAAGTCTTTAGTACAATAATCCAAAAGGTGAGCCTTAGTCCACACATCCTAGACTGGTGTGTCTTAGGATAGAAAAATACTAAAATATGTAGAAGGCAAGGTGAACTCTCTCTCTCAGAAAATAGCACTTAAAGAAATATTTTTAGGAAATCTAGGAAACTGACCCCAGAGGACATTTAGTTCCTGACTTAGACATGGATGAGACACGATCCATAATTTGAAATACCCTTCTGCTAGCACCTGCAGCTTTCATAACTACTGTATACAATCCCGAAAGACCGGATATAGAGGATCCAACTACAAGACAAAGTAATTGAGTCAGCACAAATACAACACTAGCAATTCAAATGAAACGGATCAAACTACCATTGAAATGAATCACTAAATCAAAACAAACTAGCATTTCAGGGTACGTTTAGAAGAACTTATTTATTTGAGTTTATCTTATAGGATAAAACACTTAATTAAATGTTTTGTTAAAAGCCTATTTTAGAAGCTTATGAATTAGCAATTGTGTGATAAGTGTTTAACAACACAAATGTAAGCAGTTTACACAAACATACACTTAATCAACTAATACCCGTGGATTATACATACTTTTCAATTGTGAATAAGGTTTCCTTCAGACCTTCACATGAAAAAGGGGAAAATAGTAAGAGTGACTTACCCGAGAGACTATAAAGAATGAAAGATGTAAGATCACCCGAGGACATGGCACCCTTGATCGTTAAATTAGCTCCATATATAACAACTACAATAACTGATAGTGTGGATGCTGCATTAAGGCCTCCAGAAAAGAGTCCAACAACTTTCTGTATTACAAAACAGGTACGACTGGATGTTATAAAGGCAAACATATAAATCTGAGTACAAGGATATGGATCAAGACATAAATGACCAACTCACAGCTTGTTTAAGTCCAAGCTTAAGTGTCTCATCAACTTTCTCAGAGTAGCGTGCTACTTCATAATCTTCCTGAGCAAAAGATCTAACTGTTCTAATTGCGCCAAAGGATTCCTAAGCAACGCAAAGAAAAGTAACATCAGTTTGAAAATCCTCTATTATAGTATTTGTTTGATTTGGAGAGACATACCTCAGCAATTGAAGAAGCTACAGCAGCTGCAGCTTGTGTTTTATGCGAAAGTTCACGCAGAAAACGGCCAAATTTACGAACAGCAACAGAAATAACAGGTACAACAGCCAAAGCCAACACTAAAAATTGTTGTCAAGAGAGAGAGAGAGAGAGACAGCACCAGTTAGGATAATAATGGATATATTAACAGACTCAATTCCATTGGAAAGCCCCAAAAAATCGGCGGTTGAGAAACTGGTTGAACTAGTCCAAAACCAATAAAAAACAGTGAGGACAAACCGATTTCAACCGTATGTTTATCAACCAAAAAAAAATTTAGGCAATGGAAAGCTCATGTATGAGGACCCCATATGGATTGGGATTATCTAGTATTTTTCTTATTAACTTTTTAGGAAAATGCTTAATGTTGCGAATTGAGACATTACGAAACCCAACGAACTGTTTTGATTGGTTAAAGATTGCTAATGTTGTTGCATGATACCGTGTTTTCTGTTCAAAACAATTTTTCTGTTCTGATTCGCACAATTCATTTAGGAAAAATTCGAGCCATATAGCATTACTGAATTTTTTATCATGTATTATAAGCTCATATAAATTTGCCCCTTTATGCTAGTTTAGAATTTTATCTATTTTGGTTTCTTATGAATTTATGTTAACATATTACTTATGTATTATATAATAATATTTTAAATATAGTTAATTATCACCTATTTGACTATATATGGTTGAACTGGAGAAATGTGAATCAGTGTATTCACTGACTCAATGATTGGTCCCCCCATTTAAAACATTGGGATAAACATGCGTGTTCAGGGGGGCGTGTATCACTCACATGTCAACTTCCATGATGTTGCAAACATGAAGCTGAGCCCAATAAATGCAGTTGACAAGTTTCTCAAGGCCTCAGAAAGATTGGTAGTTGCAGCATTCTTTATGATCTGTGTATCTTCTGATAACCTACTTAAAAGTTCCCCGGTTCGAGTGACATCAAAGAAGGCTATCTCCTGAAAACTCATCATCCATATCAAACAAGCATTATTGCAAGGTAAGGGTAATCACAACTTGCACGAGTCATTATGAATATTGTTTCACCTGGTTTACAAGGTGACTGAACAAATCCTTTCTCAATCGTGCAACAACCCTTTCACTAGCAGAACTAAAAAGCCAAGCTCGAAGTGCCGTGCAAATTGAACTGTAACACCCGGAAAATTCAGCAAACCAATTGAGATCCAGGAAATTCAGGTGACATGACAGATATCACAAGAAAAAACTATATGATCAGTTGGAAACTGCTCAAGCAAGGATCAATCATACCCGAAAACAACAATCAGAAAGATTTCTAGGATGGTGCTCTTGACAGCCTTTAACGCTTCATGCTTCAGCTCTGGAGTCCCCATATCCCCTGAGACAATGTCAATTATCTTCCCACCAAATTTTTGCTGCACCAGGAACATTTCCATGATCATTAATTAGAAATCACTTTTAACAAGTGAGTTGGCAGAAAATAATACAGATCCTTATTGACATAAATTATAGTAAGATACGTGCTTAAGTATACATGTGTTTAAGAGAGAAAGAGCCAGAAGGAGATAGTAAATGATGCATACAACTAAGATACTCGAAGTGGCTGCAACCAACAGAGCCGCCGTAGCAACCACCAAATTCCCAGCCTCAGGCTTTGCCTGTGATTATTCGAAAAGGCAGCAAAAAAGAAGTTTTTAATGACCACAAAAACACGGCACCAATCCATCCAGAAAAATACTGACCACTTACAAGTGAAAGCACTCTACAGAACCCCACATTTGCCGCCTGAAATTTCGATGGGCAGAGTTAGCAATGGAATAGTAGATGGATGATTATGAGATGTTATAGAGAGATTTATAGCATGTTCGGATCAGCTTATTTTCCCTCAGAATCAATTATAGCACCAGAAGCTCCTCACAAAAGCTTCACTCCAGAATTAATTTTGGTTTTAGAATAAATTGCAGAAAGATTTCCAAAATGTTATTAAATGTTGCAACATATTTATGGACAAAATTACCGGCAACGCCGAACCCACCCGAAACTTTTTGTAACCAGAAAAAAAAAATTTACCGGCACGGCATCACCATGTTCAAGGTCTGAGACAGGGCCTTCGGAAGCATCATGTCTCTTTCCCCTTCCCTACATAAGAAACTGGAAAATTTAACTACTATTGGAGCAGAACAACAACGATAAATGCAATTTCAGAAACATGTCAAAAATCGTTTTTTTATATAGTAATAAATGCATATCCATAGTACATAGCAATAATTGGGGACATAATTATCACTAGTAGTTTCACAGAACAGCAAAATCTCAGTGGGTACCCTTAAACCCCAAAAAAACCATGCATACGCTGGGCGCAATTGAATGATCAGGAATTAGTTACAGAAAAGAGTGATTGAAATAGTAGAACTGTAGAAGGTGAAGCTGAGCGAACAAGAATGGCGTGAGAGAGAGATTGACTTACACCACCGCGCTCAGCTTCCAAGAGAGGGGTTCTCTCGCTTCTCAACCCGTTCATCTTCTTCTTCTTCTTCTTCTTCTTCTTCTTTCACTCTCACCCTTTTTAAATCAGCTGAGAGAGTACAAGAGCAATACGTTGTGCTCAGTGTCCATAAAAAATAATAATGACAATAATAATAATAATAATCATACGAATGCAGTGGTTATTGAATAATGACCATGAATTTGTTTTAATAATAGTATTTCATAAGTTATCCGTGCACTGCAAGGAAATTAATAGTAGTACAAAATTATACTATAAAATTTTTAAAAATATTTAAAAATTATTCTCTTATCCTAATTAATGAACATATTTCCATGATAGTAATGGTTGGTGGCAAAATGAATTTTTGCCGAATATACCAGTGTCCATGGATGATCAGTGAGCCGAGTAAATTCGGCGAAATGAGAATTATAGGATTATCAAAAGGATTCAAGTGCCGGAAGGACATAACTTCGACAGCACGGAAGAAGACGGATAAAGTGGACTTCGTGCTAATAGATGAAAAGAACCAAAATTTGATCAAATGTTAGCGCCGAATAAGCTTGTTCTGACCAACTCCTCAGTCGCCCGCCTGGGAACATCTCAACCAAGCAACTAGGCGTGCTCTTCAGCACTTGCCATAACGCCTGCCTGAATGTCTCAGGAAGCAGCAGACCACCCGGCAGCGTCCTATCGGCCTACACGAATCGAGATTCAGAGGATTATATCGAGATAGCCCATAACTTCTCGACTGCACGAAAGCCTTCCCCTTCACTTGCAAAGACCTTCTCCAAGGTCACCAAAGCCTATATATACAAGTTCATGTAACGTGCTATTGATTCTTAGCATTATTAACTTGTGCTATATCTTAGTCTTTGGGATTCTTTCCCTCACACCTGACTTAGGCGTCGAAGTGTCTTCTGCAGGTACCTCTTGCTGTGGCACCTGGAGCTCTGATGAGTCCTCATCGGCAGCACGATTGCATCATTCTATCATCGTTCATTAGCATGATTGAGAGAAACTTCCCCATATTCTCAGGTCCGAAAAAATCTCATACCAGTATGAACTGTTAACTTGAGAGAAACAATGTCAATTTGAAAAATTAAAGGAAATGACTAACATGGTCTACTATCGATAAAATGATAACAAGAAAATCACCAAGTGTTTGTACTGAAACGATTTATGTCTGTACCAAAACCAAAGCCAATGTCGACGAATAACGTGAAGAAGAAGACATAAGTTTTCAGGATAATTGTAAGTGTGAATGCCAAAAGCGAGAATTTCCAGCATTGACCATTTTGGCATTGCCGAGAGGTTACTAGCAGTTGCCAAATGTGACTTCCAGAAGTTGTGCACGTTTGAAGAAAGGAAAGATCTGACACACCAAGTTGTACCGTTGTAGTTAAGATTTGAATTTTAGCATGTTTTAAATGATGTAATTGGCAATTACACTGCCATTACTTGGATAGTTTTAGCATTTAGTGTAGGTAGTGCTCAGGTGTTAGGATTATGTCTTTTAGTTTTCTGGTATAAATACGAGCTACAACATGTTGGGCATTCACTACAAGAAAAACTCTTAAATTCGTCGGTAATGATTTCCCAAATTTTCAGACTCTTCAAGCTCGCGCCATAATGCTCTCAAATACATGGCTGCCCCTTCTGATAGTCACAATTCTAGCTCTAATAGTGGCATCTTCCTTCTCACTCCTTTCTTTCAATAGGATAAGGCATTGAACCCGGTTATTTTGCGATATTCATGGCTAAGATAGGTGGTTTGCATCATTCTCCAGTTTTCTTCGACATATTCTAGACTTAGGCATACCAAATTGTTTGCATTTACTTCATTTCAGCATCGCATTTGCCTTTCGGGTTTGTTTTATGTTTTCGGGTTTAGTCATGTTTGCCAAACAGGAGGTGATCTTCACCACCAGTACCGTTCTTTCTTTCCTCAACTACCAACATTCACATCTAACCGACAATCACAGCAAAATGCCGAAACAATGCTATCTTGTCGCTGAACATTCCTCTTAATTGGTTGAATTTGTACACCACATATTTTTTACATCATCGAGAGACGAGACGAGACGAGACGAGACTCGATTTAGTCACGTTAGGGGTGAGACTTGATCTACACAATATAAATTTGAGTCCATGTTATTTCCACCAGAAAACAATAACATTAAAATAAAGAAAAAATCTATCGAATAGGAATAATAGAGAGACTAGTATATGAAAAAAAAATATTAATTGAACTATTTCATTACAATTAATTTCAGAATTTATTTGGTATTTCAATTTTATATGTGATTGAAATTGATGAAAAATAAAAATATTATTTAATTTGAAATTATACGCGAAAAATTTGGTAGAAGGATTTTTTAAAAACAAATATATCTATAGAAACAGGGACTACTGAATGCAATTGATTAGAGTGAATTAATTGATTATTAATTAATTTGCATTAAAAGAAAAGATAAGGAAATATAAATTTGTTTTTTCTTGTGAATCTATGATCTATTATATGTATTTTGATTTTTGAGGGGTGAGAAAAGAGTAATTAGAGCAATCTATTTAAATAATAATAATAATAATGTAAGTAAGGGCAGAGAAATATGTTAAAATAATTTTTTATACATAATGAAGATGCATCTGGGGACGTTTTTTCCTGAGTTTCCGTTTTGTTGTTTTTTGGTGTTGACTGTTGAAACACCTTGTCCTCTCGTTGAGTCGTTGGGTTATTTTGTTTTGTTGCATGCTTCAAATTTTAAAATCAGTTTTGAGATAATTAGGAGAGGTAAGCAAGTGCGTCATTTTGAATCGAAAACAAATTAAAAAGAAGCAGATCCAAGACTGGCATTATGCATATCCCCTATTCCAACCTTCTTTCTGCGTCCGTGACTGAGCTTACGTGGTACCCACACTCCGGGGAGGCCAATACGTCGTTTTCTTTTTGTTTACTGCAACAACAACAACAACAAAAAGTTTGGGGGTTAGAATTAACCCCAATGAATGTTGGTGAATGTTAAGTAGAAATTAAAAAGGAATGAAAATTCTTAAGGGATTGGAAAGATTTTGATAAACACAATTCAACTATTTCTTCTCGTGTTTACTTTAATTTGTTTACTTCAATGTAGGTAAAATGAATCACTTAGACCAAAACTAATGTGAAAAATTCACATGGTCACTCCTCAGCTGATAAGGCTCATCATATGGATTGGTGAATGAACAAAATTCATGACAAGTAGAATTTTGATTCCAAGAAAAAGTTCAATCGACCAATTGCAAAGGAAAATTTCCGTACAAACCAATTTAGAATCTTCTTTAATTTATCAAAGACTAAACATATTTAAGCTTTAATTTAAACTATCGTATATTATATTTAAATTAAATCACATTTCAATGTTTAAGTATGTAGAGTAGTGTCTACCTTATGTTATATTTAAATCATAATTATTATATTTGACACCGTAAATTTAGATGAGTTAGATCTTTTGTTGGTCAATTGAGAGTCTTTGAGTTGGTGGGTATCGTGCTAGCATAACAGTGCCTCTCACACTGTGTTGCTATGCAATCTTACAGGCCATCAAGAAACGAATAAAGAACTCGAACTCATCATCTAATTTGCATTGTCAATCTACATTTGCTTCAACCATGATTGACACTGAAATTTCAAAAAATATAAACTAGTATGTTTGTTGTAAAAAGATTTTCTTGCCAAGCGACTAACGTCAGTTTATGTGAGACGCTAAATTGATGATAATAAGGCAATAGTTTCAATTAAGTCGGTAATTTAATACCTGAATTTTTTTTTCCACAAAATACAAATATGAAATCGGTAATTTAATATTTTATCAACATCTTACCCGTTATGATCTTAAAAGCCATTGATTCACGTGTGACAATTTTTTGAGTCTATCAAACCATATTTGAAAAGTAATTTTGTTTTCGTAAAATGTATCCACATGAGACCCTTTAAAATAAATTATCATGTTGATCAGTGTCTTTCATACTATACTAGTAATAGGGGAGCTTGAGCTTTTCCTATTCCCTTTTCCCTCTGCAATTTCTCATATCCCCGCCTCGTCGCTCCTCTATCAACCCCATCATCCTTTATAAATACCTCAACCTACAACCCACTTTCATTAATCCCTCATCCCATGCATATCTATTTCTTTTTCATTTTCATTATATTAGACTGTCTTAAAAAAAAACCCTATTATATTTTTATTTGCTGCTAAATAGCCAAGAGTCTTTAAGCAGCTTCATTAATTCTTGTATTTTGGAAGTTTTTAATTCGGACTCTAAGTTAGAAGAAATTCTCATTTTGAGAGATTCTGTTTTTAATACTTAGTTTTTTTTAGCTTATATCTTTTTCCGATGAATAAAAAAAGTTTTTCATTTTCAGTTTTGTGTTTTTATTTATTTATTCCAGTTCTTTTTTCTTCTTCTAAGGAAAGCAGTCTCATAGATAATGGGTCCAAAGCCCAAAGAGGTTACAAGCAAACAGAAAACTAGAGGCGCTCAAGTAAGCCCAGCCCTCATCAGCCTTTACCGCTACAATGGGGGGAACTGAAAGTAGTTCACTGACAAGCCTAAGAGTGTCTCAAATGCTAGTTTGTAAGAACTCACTTCTTAGCACTATTCATGTGGGCTCAATGTGCCACGTAGGATCTAAACAATTCTTAATAATTGATGCAGATTTCGCTCTAATCACGAGTTCTTACCTTGAGTTCTTAGCATTATTCTTCTAGTCTCACAACACCTTATATTTATATATTTTTAACTGATTTTAGTTGTTGAATGAGAGAAAAAAAATTATTTTTTAATGTAGGAAGTGAATAAAGCCTAGTTTTTGAACAATCAGTTTTTACTTTCAATTCTTGACAAGAACTGCCACATCAGCTTGCTCCAATGGGTGATGAACTAAAAACTCAACTCTTAACTTAAGAACCGGATTCAAGAACTCTCATTAAATATGCTTTAAAAGTGAACCAATAATGCTTTACGGCCTTTCCAGTTCTTTTTGTTTTTGTCAAATATCATATCATAAAACATTAAACTAACATAGCCAGGAAATGAGCATATTAACTCGGTCGGACTTGCATGTGAAACTATTGGGCTTTATTAACGAATTTTTTTTTTTGCAGGTCTATGTTCGCACCACCTTTGGACTAAAAAATATTTGTTCGCACCATTTTGTTGGCCAATAAGTAGAAAGTTGGGATCTTGAAAGACCTGGGACCAAGAAAAAAAAAAGACAAGATGAAGAAAGTTAGGATTTTGAAAAATCTGTGACCAAACAATTGTAGACAATTTGTTTCAAAACACACTGAAAACAAAGCTCAAAAGCCAAAGACAATGTCAACCTAAACCCAAGATCCTCAGTTATTTCAGGTGACAAAACATCAAAAGAGTATGTTGTTGCGGTTGCCAACACCTCACCAAAGCAGTCGCGAGCAACTAACTCAAACCATGCCATATTTGCATAACAAAGAGAAGCGTTAACCTTCACAATGCAACATAGTTTTTGTAGCTGCCATTCAGGTTGGACATATATGCTCAATATCCACACCTGAACCTGAAGATTGGAACGCACAATGATATCTTCCAGCACCCACGCCAAACCATTTCTTTACATCGTGGAAGCATTGTGAAATTCCAGATTTTCTTCCATAATTTCACTGGTAGATTTTCTTCCCTTGAAGACAACGCCACCAAAGTCGCAAGATGTTGGCAAATGAAAGCCTAACCAAACTTCGTGGAGTAGTGCCCATCAATGGTAAATAGCCAAAACAACACATACTTTTGCTGACGGAGAGGTAGGGGATGGCCAAAATGCTCTTGGCAGTGGCTGGCCTCAAAATAGAGACAATACAGAGAGATTAACCCGCAAAAGAAGGAGAGATTAAATTCAAAACATATTAAATTCTAACTCAACCGTCATCTTATGACGATAAATGAGAGGGAGCCCTTAAATAAGTCATCTATCATTCCACGCATGAACACTCAAACCATTATAAATTTTCCCCAAGCCCACCCACATGGTGCAAATAATGCTAGACTAAGCATAACTTCGGCTATACCCCTTCTTGGCCCCAATAAGACTCATGTGAGGAAAATACACCGCATTAAAAATCCAACTAAGTAAATAATGAGGAAGTGTCAAAATCCTCCACCAATCCTTACCAACAAGAACGGTATACAACGCTTTAAAGTGATGAAAGCTAAGACCCTCATCACATTTGGAGCTACAAAGTTTATTCCACTTGAGCTAATGGATGCTCCTCCGAGAGACCTCTCCTCCCCAAAAGAACTTACTACTCATGTCTTCAATTTGAGAGAAAATATTATCCCAAATATCTAAACAAGACACGATATAAAATGGGATAGCTTGAACCACAACTTTAATTAAAACCTCTTTCTGTGTCTGAGCAAAAGAACTTCTCCTTATATCATTTGAGCTTCTTTTAAACTCGCTCCTTGAAAAGATAGTAAATATGAAAAGTTAATTAATCTAATTAGAGACACATTTCAGCTACATTTAAGAGCTCTTTTGGGCCTTACCCCAAGCGGGCGAGAGGGGGTCGATTTGACCTATTAGAATTCGACAGTTCTAATGAAATGAAAGTATGTACTGAAGCCTGTTGAATTAAGCTTAAGTTTTTGTACCAAAAAAAAATGAGCTTAAGTTTTTAATAAAAAAAAAAAACTTTAAATTGGCTCTCTGCTGTTTATCTTGATCTGTTTCTCCTTTAATTTGGACCACTTTTTGTACAAGAAGACTAGATGTCACAACTCACATGTGTTCTTTGAAGGAAGTGGTTCTACTTCTACGGGAAGCGGAGGAAGATAATATGCATCAAAGTGAGGGAAAAAAGAAAGATCAGCGGGCTGAAAGAGTGAAAGTTGCAAGCACAACAGCTGCATCATGTTTTCTGCTAGCTCTGGTTCCCTCTGCTTAATTAACCCCCAAACATGACAGACAATAAGACATGCTTGATCAATGATCAGTCATTAATAAATGTCACTATCATGATGCACCAACTCATTTTCTGCATTTTATGTAGAAGTTTCCATGCTGTATGTGTATCTGATTTATGTTCCAGTGAAGTTTAACGTGAAAGGAGGGAGAGTTTCTGTTGGCATTAACGTCCCTTTTTGGACTCTTTAAACATGAAACCAGACATAGCAGTTATCAGTGTCTACCAAAATAACAAGGAAATCACGTGAATATCCTACAATTGCTGCGACACAAGGGATTCAAAACCGCACTTTTATAGGTATAATGTTTGTGCACGTTGGATACTCATAAAAAAACGTGACACATTTCTTTGTATTTTTTTTTAATTAAGTTACTTTTACACCTTTACATAGGTGTAAAAGGCAGAGAGAGAAAGATAAAAAGAAAAAGAAAATAGAGTTAGAGATGTGATGTATGATATAATTGAAAGAGAATAGAAATAGATAAAAAATGAAGGCGAAAATAGAACGAGGGTATGAATGAATTAAAACTTTTTTTTTTCATTAATAAAACCTGGGTTATTACGAACAAACTGTGACTTTAATTTATTATTAATTGCTAGATGCTCTTGATGTTTCAGTGGTGCACAGTTCTGAAGAATCTTTCGACATCGTGTGAAGTGTTGACACGGTGGTTAAGGTAACTTCAATCAATGTACTATGAGATTGTTTCAAAAGAAACTCAAAGTCATGGAAGGACAATAAGTAATAAAATGAGTAATACTTGTGTAAATGAATAAACTTGTATTTATACGTGTGATAACGCTCGTACTCGAGACCCTTATATCGTGATGAAATCTTTAAATAAGAAATCCAAAATAGTAACTATTTATAAACAAACTTGCAATGATATTATTAATGTGCATGGCGACTTAAGTACGTTCGAGAGTAAGTTGAACGAGATATATCCAACATAAAATTTATTTGGTTGAGAATTTTTTGAGCCGCCTCAAAGAATATTAAACCCAATATAGCCTTTTGAGCCTATCGAAATAGTTTGATAGTTTGTTAACTTAATTTGTGGTTTTGAATTGAGAATTTACAGCTTTATGCCCTAGTTTATACGTTTTTCTATTTAATGCTCACCGGAGTGAACCACTCTCTTCTGTTGCAAACTTGCAATGACATGTGCTCTGTTGAGAAGATGAGTTGTCAAGACCAAGGAGTCATGAAGAAAAGCGCACAAGATTTAACTGAACCGTTGCATGAAGAGTTATAATTGCATGAGGTGCAAGCATGTTTGTAACGTGAGCTAGCGAAATTGCAATGCCATATATGAACCACCCACCAAACTTCAAGTTAAGCAATTTTTGTACATCTTTTACAAAAAAAAAGGAGATCAATAAAAAAAAGAAAAAAGCATTAAGATATTTCAACGAATATAGAAATGTTCTAGGTAATTGTTGTCTAAGGCCCACTAGTGTTCATTGGGATAACAAAAATATTTTCAAATAATTATATTACATTTACACTACTCTTTCTCAATAAATCTTTATTGAAATAAATAAATTTTGATATGTTTCACATTCTTATTTCTCTCACAGCTTATTTTCTTATCATATCATTCATTTATCTATTTTTATTTCACACTAAAAATGGTGGAGACAGAGAGATGTCAAAAAAATATTTTCCAAAATAAATAAATAATGTTTCACAAGAGTGAAGTAACGTCTATTTAAATTCTCCCTCACACTCTTGGTCTTCCATCACAATTTCAGCACTTCCCCTGCTTTCTCTCTCTCTTTCTCACACAAAACCTTCTTCCTCTTCCCATTCCTCATTCTCAGCACAACAATGTCATCGTCACTCTGCTCCCTCTTCTTCCACCCACCTTCATGTCCAACCACTCCCACCTTCGATGTTCTCCTCGGTTTCCTTCTCCTCGTCGCCGTCTTTGGCTACTGGCTTGTTCCCGGTGGTCTCGCTTGGGCTCTGTCCAAAAACAGAGCACCTTCCAAAAACAGAGGAGCTTCATCTTCTTCCATTCCTGGACCTTCTGGTCTTCCTCTGCTTGGCCTGGTTTTCACTTTCACAGGGACTCTGACTCACAGGGTCCTCGCAAACCTCGCAGAAGCCTTCAAGGCGAAACCTTTAATGGCATTCTCTGTTGGGTTCACTCGTTTCGTGATCTCTTCTCACCCTGACACAGCGAAAGAGCTTCTCAATAGTTCTGCTTTCGCTGATCGACCTGTGAAGGAATCTGCTTTTGAACTTCTGTTTCACAGGGCAATGGGGTTCGCACCGTACGGTGAGTACTGGAGGAACCTGAGGAGAATCTCCGCGACCCACTTGTTCTCTCCCCGGAAAGTTTCTTCCTTTGGGGATTTCAGGGCGAGGGTTGGGTCCAACATGGTGAGGGAGATTAGAGGGGTGATGGAGATGAAGGGTGAAGTGGAGGTGAGGGAGGTTTTGCATTTTGGGTCTCTGAACAATGTTATGATGATGGTGTTTGGGAGATGTTATGAGTTTGGTGAGGGTGGTGATGGGTGTGTGGTTGAGGAGCTTGTGAGGGAAGGGTATGATTTGCTTGGTGTTTTCAATTGGAGTGATCACTTTCCTCTGTTGGGTTGGATGGATTTGCAGGGTGTGAGGAAGAGGTGCAGGAATCTGGTGGCAAAGGTTAATGTTTTTGTTGGGAAAATCATATCGGAGCACAGGATGTTAAGGGCTGCTGAGGGTAAATCCACCATGGATGAGAGCTCTGGTGATTTTGTTGATGTTCTGCTGGATTTGGAGAAAGAGAATATGCTTCAACACTCTGATATGGTTGCACTTTTGTGGGTGAGTTTTACCTTATTCAATCTCATCTATTTTAATTGCAGAGGTACGCTTAAGATGCCACATTATTGTTCATGAATAGTTGCATTGATTAATGAGCTTAAACTGTTTCAGTTAAAGTTTTTATTGTTTGGATTTTCTCAATGATTTCTATTCCTATTGTGCATTTAGAACAGGACAGAAGATGCACAATTTATGGAAAGGACAAATATTCCAAATTATTCATTTTCGTAGACATTTCTGAATAGTCTCATTTTTTCTTTGTAGGTTTTGATGCATGTCAACTCAAGTTATGCATAATCTTTAGGAAAACTTTTCTATGTTTTTTTTTTCTTTGATGTATATACTTTCTTGTTTGTGAAACTCAAGAAACTGTTCCTCACAAAAAAATACTTTTCCCATGTTTGAATTTGTGCTCTAACTCCTATAGCGTCTAGCACTCTAGCTTAGTTATGCCTAAACGAACACATACTTAAATTTCTATGTGTTTAAATATAAGTGATCATGTCAATTTTGTATTTCAATTAATTAATGCAACACCGATAGCTTTTCGTCCGGTAAAAAGAGAAAAATGGAGATATAAAAATAGCATGAGAAGATATTGTTAGAAATGATCCACTATCAATAATATTTCTTATAATTTAATTTTTGATCGAGTTCAATCGCGTAGTGTGATTTATATAACCGACATCACATTGGGATAAGGTTTTGTTGTTGTTGTAATTTAACAATGACAGGTTAATGAGGTTCAAGGTGATTATATTTTTCAGGAAATGATCTTTAGGGGGACTGATACAGTAGCAATCCTCCTAGAGTGGATTCTTGCTAGAATGGTAATGCACCCTGAAATCCAAGCTAAGGCACAAGCTGAAATAGACTCTGTTGTTGGCTCTGGCCGCATTGTTACAGACATGGATCTTCCAAACCTTCCTTACCTTCATGCCATAGTGAAGGAAACCTTGAGGATGCACCCACCAGGCCCTCTTCTCTCCTGGGCTCGGCTCGCCGTCCACGACACCCACATCGGCAACCACTTCATTCCGGCCGGCACCACCGCCATGGTGAACATGTGGGCCATCACTCATGATCAAGATATTTGGCCTGATCCAGAACAGTTCAAACCAGAGCGTTTTCTGATGCAGGGTGAAGATGTGCCTATTATGGGGTCTGATCTCAGGCTCGCGCCATTTGGTTCCGGAAGAAGGGTGTGCCCCGGAAAGGCTATGGGTTTGGCCACTGTGGAGCTTTGGCTTGCAATGTTGCTGCAAAGCTTCAAATGGATGGGTTCTGGTGATTCTGGTGTGGACTTGTCTGAGTGCTTGAAACTCTCTCTGGAGATGAAAAACTCTCTGGTTTCCAAAGCTATTTTGCGCCCCGCTGGTGCAATCAATCAAGAATGAACTTGCCATGTACTTGTTTGATGGCAACTTTTAACAATATGAGTAGAAGTTTAATTTTTGTGGTTTCATTTAGGAAAAAGTGTGTGATCTAATTAATGTAAGCTTCAACTTCATCAATAAGAGGAGTTTGTTAATCTTAAGTTTATGCAGTTTAATTGAATTTGGTTCTTCATCATAGTTACCATGTCATCCATTTTATTCTAATACAATTGATCTCAATAATCAATTATCTCAAAAGTTAAAATTTTAATTTTTAAGTTATTAAATAAAGGACACATAAATAATTTTATATTATTATTTTGAACACGTAGGGAATGCACGTATACACTTACCATGTACTCAAATTCAACTTCTTTTTTTATTATTAGAAGAATGGCCACCACAAGGATCAAGGATGAACTCTAGTGAGTTATAACCATGAAAGGTTTTACATCAATGAAGGATATAATAATCGCGACGTTTCCTTATTGCTTGGCTTTTGTTGGACGAAATTGTACTCAGATCTTGCAATAGGAATCATGCGATTTCTTAAAATGTGGCCACATGTTAAGAAATTAGTCATTAACCTTGACACTCATTTTCAAATTTTTTTAAAAATTAAAATCATACAATTACTTACTTTGCTCAAGTGGGAGAGTGTTAGGTTTATAACATTTACGTGGGCAACAATCAATTGTTATTTTATTTGTGAAAAATGGGTTAGTCCATGATTTTTACGTGGATGCATAAGTAAACTCTTTTATTAATTAAGTGATCCTTTTTTAATGGGGCAGTATTTGTAATCTGATTGGTGTGGGTTAAAGTATTGGTTGTAACTCTTGGGCCTATCATGGGTAGGGACTTGGGTTATAACTGGTATAACTAGGTCTTCTCTGGAATCACTGAATCAGAAAAATGACGGCTCCACAACTTGCCCCGTTGAGAGCTGTGAATGAAAGGAGTGTGAGATACAAAGGAAGCTCTGGTCACTAAACGTTGCAGGTATTTTGCATCAAGGAGACAAGAACGAAGAAATCTTGTCTTCAACAAGTAAGTGTTGGTGTTCTAATTTCATATAATTGCTTCATGAAATTTTTCCAGTTACAATATATATATATATATATATGGAGCGTATCAAGTAAGAGCGATGTTTATTATGAAAAATGAGAGCATTAGATCTTAGCTATTAGATCTACCATGAAGGACGAAAATTAAAACAAAATGACAAGTGACTTTTTAAAAAAGTTATGTGACCACTAAACCACTTTTAGTCTCATCCATTCATGAGTGGTTGTACGACCATAATTTAACGCTAAAATCTCTCACAATATATATACCGTTTGGACGTACGCGAACTGGAGAAGTACCTTCTATGGGATGTAAGGTCGGCTGACATGTAGAAACACATCTCTTTCAGAAGCTGAGGTTTATTGCACGTATTAGCTCTAAAATTACTACAGTTATCTGAGTAGTAGATACCATGATAAAAGTTGGATCATATTATGAATTCTTTACTTCCGAAAAATATGTGTGTCGACCTTACCTCTCAGAGAAGGTACTTCACCAGTTACGTCCTGTAATTGGAAAAATATCATGAAGCAATTATATTAAATTAGAACACCAACACTTACTTGTTGAAGACATGATTTTGGGAATAAGGATTGTCGTTCTAGCCTCCTTGATTCAGAATACCTGCAACGTTAGTGACCAAGACTTTCTCTGTATCTCACACTCCCTTTCACAGCTCTCAAGTGGGCAAGTTGTGGAGCCGTCGGTTTTATGGTTCAATGATTACAGAGGGGACCTAACCATACTGATTGTAACCCTAGTCCCTACCCATCATGGGTCCAAGAGATACGACCCACACTTTAACCCACACCAATTAGATTACATTTACTCATAGTCAATTAAAAAAGGATCACTTAATTAATAAATTAAAAGAGCATACTTATGCACCCCATCGGAATTATGAATTAATCCGTTTTTCACAAACAAAATAACAATTGATTGCAGCCCACAAAAATGTTAGATAAGTCTAACATCTTTCATTTTGGCAAAACCAATTGTATGATTTTAATTTTTTTTAAAAAAATAGAGTTTGGAAATGACTCTTAATTAATAAATAATTTCTTAAAATGTGGTCATATTTTAAGGAAACACATGATTCCAGGTGCAATATGAGTACGACCCATCCAACAAAAGTCAAACAGTACCAAATCATGACGATTATTTTATCCTTCATTGATATAAAACATTCCATGCTTACCATCACCACATACAATAACCCACAATCACTACAACCACTACACACAATAACCCACCTTTGGTAAGGCACACGTAACTTTCCTCAAACTACAAGGAGAATTCATAAACTAAAATGAATTATCTCACTTTGGTGGTAATCACACACAATAGTTTATGAAAGTTCTTGCATAAGAATCAAATTTTCCCTTGCCCAAAAATCATGAGCGAGTCATAAACTCGAACAATATAGCATTCTCGACCAGTTTTGTACTCAACAGTTCAAACAAATATGCATTTAACTCAATTAAAATGATATTACACATTATCTAAAAATTCCTAATAGAGTATCGAATGTATGACAAATGCATACAAACAATTATTAATTTGATATCCAATATAATACTATCAAATTTTTTAAACAGGCATGGAGCAACAATGTCGCAACAAATCTGGGTTCAATGCTTAATACTATTCGTTGCCAAGATTAGGGAAAGGTTTTAATATCACGTTTCCAATTTATGGCTTGTTTAGTGCTTGTATAAAAATTCAACTAAAACTGCATATGATGATAGATCAAAATAGGACAAATCTCTAATAGATATCGTGGTTAATAAATATGTTGAAATCAGTAGAACTTCTTATCGTATAGACCTGAAAGAGATTCCATAAAATTGACGATTCAGAATTCTGTCCAAAATTCACTCTCGAAAAGAATTGATAAATAACTCACATGTTCCAACATTAAGCGATGAACAAATTGCTTCTTCAAGGATAAATTATTGGCTGGACTCATACAATTTAGACTCTGATACCAAATGTAAGCGTAAAAATTCCATGAAACAATTATATGAAATTATAACACCAACACTTACTTGACATGATTTTGGGAGAAGAATTGTTCTTATTGTTGTCTCCTTGATTCAGAATACCTGCAACATTTTTACAGCTCTGAGTCGTCAGTTTTCTGATTCAGTGATTACAAAGACCTACTCATACTAGTTATAACTCTAGTTTTTACTGGATTTTGTGAAATTTCTATCATGTGTTATCATGTGAGAGTTTTGTGTCTATCTCTCTTCTTAAACATTTAAAGGGTCTCACTATATCTATTTAATACATATATATAAAGAGAGAGATAAACACACAACTCTCACGTGATAGCATGAGAGAAATTTCATATTAGAGAATCCAAATTCAGTTTCTACCCAATATGAGTTCAATGGTTACCGTCTACATTTTACCCACACCAATCAGACTATTGATACTCATACCCAATTAAAAAAAATAACTTAATTAATAAAAGAGTCTACTTATGCACCTCAAAATAATGAATTAACCTGTTTTGATCACCAATCTTAATAATATAAGTGACTAAACCTCCACATATTTTTTTTTAATTGGTTCAAAGTTCATTTTGCCCCATATGCGGGCCATTAAAATGTACACATAAATTTACCTCCTTTTTAAAAAAATTGAATTTAAAAATTTCGACAGCATTTACGGTGAGTAAATGCACTTTCAAACTAATCCCATAATATCAGAACTATATAGTTTTTTTTTTTTTTTTGAATGGAGTACTATATAGTTAAGCCAACTTAAAATGTGGGTCATAATGCAATGTGCATTTCACATGTAATTTTTTATTGGTTAAAAAATCATTTAGCATGTATATGTGGGTCATTCAATTTAGCATTTATAATTCGAGAAATTTCTTGCGTTTCTGTTACCAAATAAACAAAATATTTGAATTTTAAATTCGGGGGCTTGGGTAAATGATCAAGAAAAAACTTGAGTTATACAACTCTTATTCTAGGCGGACCAATAATATTTAAAATAAATAAATAAATCTGAAATTTTTTGTCTACTTATCTTAAATGTTATTGGTTCATTTAGACAATCCTTAAATTCCACATTCTTTTTGAATATTTCGAATTGTCCCCACCATTATTTGTTTTTACTAAATTTGAATTAATTAGCTTCAACATTAATGCACTTAAATTGGTGTTAAGTGATTTTCAAATTGTACCGCCTTTTTATCATTTGGATTACGCAACCAGTACTTATTTTTGCCAACATTTGACCTAATTAAATTAAATTAAATTTTAATGCTCTTAAATTTGCTTCAATTACGTATTAAATTGTAATCAACCCTTAATCACCTTAGTTCAAAAGCTACCAACTTTAACCTAAATTTGAACGAAAATTTATAAAAAAAAATTAAATTTCATATTAGTGCGCCCTTTTTTTTTTTTACAATTTTGGCTATAAATACTTCAACTGTAGCTACAATCCACACTAAATAGCCGAAATTTTTCTCTCAAATTTTTCTCCCAATTTTATTCATTTTATTTTTACCATTTTGTTCATCTTATTTCTTCCAACATCTCATTTACTCGCTACTACCTTTTTACACCAATGACTCTTCAATGCTTAGTCGCTTTTTTTTTTTTTTTTTTACATTTTTCATTTTTTTCATGTCATCTCAGCTCTTCATTTCCTGAATTTGTCTCTAAAGAGTATTATAATTTGAAACGGGTGAGTCTTGCTGACATATGTTTGTCTTCAAAGATGTGAGATGCAATCTGGTGATCCCGAAGAATGGAGATCTAAGGCTTGGATCAGGATGAAGTGAATTCTTTTACCTGATGAATGTTCGGTCAGGAGACTACTGCTGCTTTACGTTTGATAAAATTAGTGATAGAATTGTAGAGATCAAAGTTCTGAATGGTTAACTTTTTTTTACCATATTTTCCTTCAAGTTTTTAGTAATAATTCAAGACCACATTTTGAATAAAAATTACTTTTTTATATGTTTCGAACTTTCTAAGTTCAGTGATTTTTTGCAAGTTCAAATTTTACTATTTCATTGTTATTAAAATTGCAATATTCACGTTAAACCCCAGAGAGTTAGCAATTCATGATGAATCAATGGATACATAAGAACTGCATAAATGATTTTGATACTAACTTCTATGAGTTCATTCATTCTTCTAAAACGGGCTCTTCACACAGATTTAGAAAAGTGCAAATATGTGATAATAGAAAGGTTTCGTTTTACAATTTCTCTAAAGTTATTTATAAATTTTAATTAAACTTCATGAATCATAAGTAATATCATTAATTTGATTTGATTTGATATGGTACATATATGTAAATGGAGTAATTAAAAATTGACCACATTCAATGATTGAGAAGAAATCATAATTTATACATATGAATTTGTTTAAATATTAATTTAAAAAAATCCTATAATGAGTCTCTCCCCTGAACCCGAAATCCCTTTGTTCTACTATTTATTGCCCCTTTATACAAATCTTCATTTTTAATTTTGTGAACTTATTGTCTGATTTGATATGGTTTTATTATTTGATATTCTGATTGTAATCTGATTCTTGATTTATAGATATATCTTCCCCTTTCGGGTGAAATTTGAATGGATTATTACAAATTAATTAAGAGGTGTCTCATTGTTATAACACAACCATTTTTGTTTTTCCCTTTTTAGAATTATTTTATTTTTCATTTAATTTTCAGATTGATTTTTTCTTTTTATTTTTTAATTTATTATTTTTATTTTTAATTATTTATTTTATTTTTGAAATTAAAACTAAAATAAATATAAATGAGAGAAAGTTAGGACAAAATAAGGTGTTTGCATGTATCACACTTTATATTTTTATAGTTTATAGTGTTATTCAATTATTTCTTTTATATTTATTTCAAGATTGCTTTCCTTCAAAAAAAATTATTGCAAGATTGAAAAATTTTCAATGCTTAATAATATTATATTGATCTAAATTATTTACTGGTGTAATAATGTATTATTAAATTCTATTTTTAGTATATATTTATAAATATTTTTTTGAAGTTATAATTATTTATTAATGCCTTTATTTAATTTGTTTTCATATTTACCATTTTACTAATAATTTACATATTTAATTATATAAAATATCACTAGATAAAATGCTGATTTGGAAACTTACCCTATTATAATAATTTTTAATTAATTTTTTTTCACAGATTCATAAAGTAAAATATTTTGTTGGCCAATTTAATAATACAATATGTATTTGATTTGACTTTTAAGAAAGTTATAAATTTAATAGTTAATACATACGGCCTAATAAGTAAAAATAAGATTTTGACTTAATTTATTTTAAAAGTAGGTTTGAATAACTTTAGCTCATGTATATTTTCTTTTTACCAAACCTTAAGTCATGTAACCGTGAGATGCTAGACTATTTCTAATCTATCCCAATGCTACTCACCTTTTATGAATTATAAATAGCACATAAAAATGAACTAAGAATGCAATTCAAAAGCAGATTGATAAACTAAAAAAAAATTATCTAATGGCAGCCCGTACCTTAGACTTATTTCATTTTCTTGTCTTCCTATTCCTAGTGTTGGTTAGCACGAGTAAGTCTCTTATTTAATGATGTGATGTGAGTTAAAGAATAAGTACAAATGATATGTGTGATGGTCACTAATAATCTCTTCCTTTTTTTTTAATCACAGTGCAGTTCACAATGGTGGAAGGTGATTTATGCTCAGAAGTTTTTGCTTGTGATAAAGGTGATCCAACTTGTCATAATGCATGCAGTACTCGACATAAAGACCGATCAACTGTATTTTGTGTTAATGGCTTATGCACCTGCTTTTACGAATGTCCACCTGCACCCCCAGGCTCTCGAAGGTTATGCAGAGCTGTACATGGACAATGCAATCCTGCTATTCTAAATCAATGCAATTCAAGTTGTGCAATGTTCAGACCAAATGTTGTTAATGATTGTATCAATAACATGTGTGTCTGCGGATATTATTGCTGAGTTATTTTTTTGTTTACTTTCTCAAAAGTTGTGTGAAAAATAAGTCAAATTGAAATAAATGAAAATAACAAATATATTTTTAATTCTATTTCATGCGCTCGGATATCTTGATGCATGTACTTTCAAAAAAAAAAAAATATCTTGGTATGTCTCTAATTTCTCCTAGAACAAGTCTCCATTTTTACTCCAAGATCTCTATAAATGCTTGGCTCGTGCCTCACTCATATCTTTCCTTGCTTCAATTCTAGCTTTTTGATACTCACATAGGTTGACGTAGGCCCATTTATAGTGTGTGAAAGAAATCGTAGCTCAAAGGCTCACTTCTCGACGAACAAAATAACTTTCGACAAACATCCAATGAGGGGTTTAGGGTTTAGTATGCTTAGATAGTCGTCAACATCCAATGTACCTAGTGTTAATAGTTTGAAGCTCACCCGGTATTAGGGGTGTTCATAGGACGGGTTGGGACGGGGTTGTTTTGACTTTTACCCAACTCTAAATACTGATAGAGTTAGTTTCTAAACCCGAACTCGTCCATAGACCCGAAGAGAACCGATGAGGTGCGGGTTTAACACAGACTGTTGATTTAGTTTTGAATATTCTTAATACTTCGTTTCTAATGTTTAATTACAATTCGTATACATTTAATTTGAGCAATTAAAGAGTTGACCACATTCAAAATTTGAAATATTATAAGTTTTAAATCCATGCAATTGAGAATTTATTTACAATTTAATTAAGGTTTGAATAACTAACAATATATTACACCATATTTTTATTCAAAAAAATATATATATTATACTATATTTTAATTTTTTAAAGTTCAATGTCAGGTTAGTTATATTTTTTAATATCACGTCATTTTAAAAATATTTTTTTATTGCCTAATATAAATTAATGAATGCATATAATTTATTTTTTTATTATATTTTAAATTACTGATTCAATAATTAAGTCAAAATTTGTAATAATTACAACCGTTGGTTTAATTTTAAATATTCCTAAATACTTACCTAAAGTGGTTTCTAATTTTAATTAAAATTCATATATAATTATTTTGAGTAATTAAAGAGTTGGCCATATTGCAATTTTGAAATTTTTTGAATCTTAAAAGTTTCAAATCCATGAAATTGGGAATCTAATTACTATTTAATTAATGCTTCAATACTAACAATATATTATCCAATATTTTAATTTATTGAAATTTAATAACAGATTACTTTAAAGACGTGATTTTAACTCATTGGCCAGCCCCCTTCAGCTTCGTGCACTGACCGTGGGGCGAACGATTAGTCTCACGGCAATCGGCTATGGGGATACTTTGGTCAAGACCAAAAAAAAAAAAGACGTGATTTTAACATTAGTATTTTTTTAATATCACGTCATTTGTGTTTAAAATAATTTTTAATAGCATAATATAGATTAATGAATGCATTTAATTTAGTTTTTTCAATATTATCTTGATTTTTAAAAAATTCCATCGCCATTTTTAAATAATTGATTTTTTTTTTTGGAATAATTGGTTCAATTTAGTGAATTTTTTTTTAATTTAATAAGTTAAAATTTACAATAATTACAACCGTTGATGTGATTTTAAATATTCTTTTTTTTAAACTGATTTTAAATATTCTTAATACTTACAATAGGTGGTTTCTAATTTTTAATTACATTTCCTATATAATTAATTTGAGTAATTAAAGAGTTGACCACATTCAAAATTTGAAATTTTTTGAATAATAAAAGTTTCAAATCCATGTGCAATTGGGAGTTTTTTTACTATGTAATTAATGTTTAAATAACTAACAATATATTATGCAATATTTTAACTTTTTAAAGTTTAATATCAGGTTAGTTTAACTAGGTGATTTAGTGTTGGTTATATTTTTTAATATCACGTCATTTTTTAAAATAATTTTTTTATTATACCTAATTGATTCATTTTTTATTATATTTTAAATAACTAATTCAATTTAGGGATAAATTCGAAATTTATTAAATTAAAATATGTAATAATAATTAAAAAAATTAATTTTAATTATTCTTAATTATTACCTAAAGCGGTTTGTAAATTCTTAATTAAAATCCATATCTAATTGTTTTGAGTAGTTTAATAGTTGACCATATGAAAAATTTGAACAAATTTAAAATTTTATAATGCTTTAAATCTGTGCAATTGGTAGTTTATTATTTTTAAATTAGTGTTTAAATACCTAAGGTTATTTTAGGTAATCTTGAATTTTAAAAGTTTAAGATCAGGTTGATTTAAATAGGTGATTAGATTTTCATTATTCTTAAAAATTTCTAATTGTGCTTTGTAATGTACTCTTAAATTACGTTTATTATAATTTATATATTATACTATGTTTAAAATGCGCGTAGACTACTTAATTGATGTATTTTGTTATTATTTTTTAACAACTAATTTGATATAGTGGTAAATGAATTTATGTAAAATAATAAATACACTACAATATTTTTTACTTTTTGAAAAGTGTAGCAATAGACATAAAAAAATGTTTTTTGGCAAAAAAATTTACTTTTCACAACACTTTTCAATTGTTTCATGAGGTTCTAGCGTTGCTTATTCCCTTTGACAACAATTTCTCATATGGTAATATTGTGAGAAAATGTAACATATTTTGAGGAAAAGACAACAATTATCACATAATAATTGTTTCCTACTGTAAGATAAAGAATACTTATTTAGTGTTGTTAAAAAATGTGTTGCCTAAAATGAACCGTTTATGGCAACAAACACAAAATGATTCCTGATGCACATTTAAACAACACTTTTTGCATGTTGCATATACCTCGGTCAAAAACAAAAAATGGTACAGTGATAGTAGTAAAATACGCAATAGTCAATGCATAATAAATAGTACTAAAACAAGCAATAGACATTCCATAACGTTAAGTCTGTCCTGTCAGACTCAAGAGGCTTTTACTTCCTATACGGTTATGGTGGGACTGTTAAGACTTTCGTATTGGACACTTTATCTGCATCACTTTATCTTAATGTTGCTTCAAGTGGCATAACATCATTACTCTTACCTAAAGGCAGAGCAACTCATTCTAGATCTTGTATTCCATTAGATGCTACTGAGACAACAATATGCAATATAAAGTGGGGAAGTCTAAGAGCAAAACATGATAACTGCAATAGAACATGAACATTTGAGCTCTGACAATACTTTGCGATCTAATAAGGATTCTGAAATCCAAAGTGAGTGGTTTACCACATAATTTTTGAACAATGTCAAATGATAAGGAATCCCTAATAGATTACTATAGAAAGAGAGAACTTCAATCATGTTTTTGCGAAATATAGACCAAGCAACATGTTTATGCAATGGAACCGAGTTAATTGTCAATGACCTTGGAGAACGTGTTATTGGTGCAACTGTTATCACATGAACAAATATTGAGGACAAAATATACATTCCTAGAATGGACTTGGTTCCTTCAGATCCCCAATTTTCATTTAATTTTCAAAGAACACAATTTCCAATTTCTTTGTGCTTTGCGATGACCATAAACAAAAAGCCAAGGACAAATATTGACTCAAGTTGGACTCTTTCTTCCGAGGCCCGTCTTCACCCACAGTCAGTTGTATGTAGCACTTTCTAGAGTAAGATATATTACAATAAATATGAATTTTATTTAATTTACTCATGTATAAAAAAACAATTTAAATTAGCGTGCGTTATATGGGTCACCACACTAATATATTATATTATTAGAATGTTTAGCGTTTAACTGCCCACACAAAATAATAAATGCCCTCTTGCTTTCACATTTAAATTACTTACCTTGAAAACTTCAAATTTTTTAAGTTTTTCAACTTCTATGACTCCCTCTGTTCCTTATTATAAGTCACTTTTACGTAATTCTCTTGGATTAAGAAAAGTAGTTATCTACAATAAATTTGTAAATTTTTTTATCAACTTTCCTAAATTACCCTTATTTGAAAATTATAAATTTAATAAATTTCTCTCTCTAGTTTAATTATTTTCTTAGTATCCAATGAATTTCTCTTTCTGAGTAAATAATTTTTTAAAATTTCACTATCTCGTTCATATTTAATATAAGGGTAAATTTGGAAAGAAATAATTAATACTTCCTAGATATTATATATTTAGGGGAAAAAAAACTAACAAAAAGTAACTTATAATAAGGAACGGAGGGAGTATAATTTTGTGATCCATTTTTTTGTCCTTTTCCCGCATGCAATATTTTAATGTCTCAAAAATATGAAAACATATAGAATATAATTATGACTTATATTCATAATTTTAATAGTAAGACCTATTTTTTCAATGTTACACATTTATATGTATATATTTTCTGTCCATAAATTAAAATTTCTAGATCTGTCACTGCTCATATGCACTTATACTCTTACCTAGTTGTCCAAACCTCACCCAATAAGTTCTAGTCAGAGTAGTAAATGTGATTATTCGGCTTTCTAAGTCGAAGACTCAATCTTAGAAGTCACACTTATAGGAAACAATTAATATTCACCATACCGTAATCGAATTTGTGGGTCCTATTATTCAAAAAAGTTGTCCAAATGTCTAGTTTTGAGATGGTTATTGTTTCTTGAATTTTTTTCTTAATAATAATTCTACTTTTGGTTAATTTCCAAAGGAAAAAATGTGTAGGTATTCTCAAAACTAAAAAGATAGCTAGAACACTCAACAATAATTAATACTTCACACATCAACTGTTGTGGCGATTTTGACCATCATAAAGTGATTTTTTTTTTCACTTTTTGTTTTATAACAGTAAAAAATTGTCATAAAAGAAAAGTATTAAGAGTAGTCACCATTATTTAGTGATTTACATATCAGAGCTCTTCTTCCGATACTTTTATTAGCAGGGTTTTTATAAACCACCGCAACCATTACCAAGATGTGTATGTATGAAAGGTGTCGGAGAAATATGTATGTCTACCATCATTTTAGAATGCATAATTGCTCATGATGCAATATAATTAAGCCATGAATTAAACCAATGAAATGAGTCCATGTTCATATGATTCATGGTCATGGCTGCATCATTATACATCTGCGCAGCATCACTTTAAAATGATTGATTCCTTGGTATAGGTAGCCATGAACGTGATGATCATAAGAATTTCACCTTTTTCTCTGGTCTCATCCCTCTCCTTTGCAGAAACTTTAAAATGATTGAGGAATACGAACCTAACAAATATATATAATTTGCATGATCCAAATCCTTCCGCAGAATATATCTTTAATTAGCTCATAAATTATGCCCCTATGAAAAAGCTCTGCTCCTTTCCCACCCATAAAGAAATTCACAACTAGGATTTGAATATCCAAATAAATTAATAATATCTTTCTTAATTATTATTTTAATTTCTATGTTGCTTTAGGCCTTCCTTTTTCATATATTTCCTATTTTCTTTTTAGTGCAGAGCAGTCTTCTTTTCTTTTTCAACTGATTCGCTCTCCTTGTCACTCTCTATATTCCATTCTTTTCCTCCTTCTCAAGTCACTACAAGCTACCATCCATCATGAACACCTCACCCATCCATACTCAACCAAAATCCTGAGAATAATCACAATAGATGACTCATGACTTCTAAGTTATATGGGTTTCTACATGAAATTTGAAAACTAAAACATCTTTTAGCTGATATTTTAGTTTTTAAAATTAAAAATAAAAACTGTTTTTAAAAACAGGTTGTGCTAAACAGACTTTTAAATTTTTCAGTTTTTAAAAACGGTAATCAAACACATGTGTTTAGGTTAGTTTAAAAGTATGTATATGGTATAAATTTACCAATACTTCACAATAGTTTGTCTTTGCAATATCTCTAATGGGGATTGAGATATTCCATTCATGTGGCCAGCCATCAATATCTAACATTGATATCTAGGACGGTCCATCTGGGCTCATCCAATTTAGTTTGTTAAGAATTCACTATACTGTACTGGACTTGAAATTAACCATGTCCATATATGTATACAATATATTTTATATCTGCAATTGGATCCCGTGTTAGGATTTAGGGGTATTTGTAGATTGGATTGAATCAGTTTTAAAGGAGAAAATTATCCAATCCAATTCCATTAATTTTTTTATTTGATGAATTTATCTCTAAATTAAAATCTGATCAGATTTGGTCCAATCTAAAGTGGTTTGAATTGGATCCAATATTTCAATTTTAGTTACATTTACTTTTTTTTAATATATAAATCTTAAAAATATATATGATATATAATCAATACACCCATAAATAATTTATAATATCAATATAACATCCATAAAATATAACATGGCTTTGTCTACATTGTATCAAGAAAAATAGGGTTCATGTGACACCCAGGGCCGATAAGGGCGGGGAGTGATCGTCAATACAATGAGAAAGCACAGAAAAGGAGCAACTTTTGACAATGATTCTAGACGAAGAGACACATGAGTGAATTGATCCCACACTAGAACTAAAGGTATTCGGAGACTGTATAAGTATTGGACTACGCAGTTGATTAAGGCTTATAAGATTCATATATACTACTCATGATAACAACAAGGTGAGCCTTCTTTTCGGGAGTCCGGATAATAGAAACTCCCAGGTTAAATGTGATTGCCTTGTAGCAACATGGGATGAGTGACCTCTTAGAATGTTTTCATATAAAGCGCATGAGTGGGGAGAAAACGTGGTGGAAAGACTCACGTTATATTTTGGGGTCAGTTGTTAGATCCGAATGTTATACACAAGTTAAAAAGGTTCCTATGAAAATTAATAGCACATAAGGAGTATATTGTAAATAATGTACTGAAAGTCAGTTGTAAATATCATTGTTTAGAAAACCGGACCGACCAGTTCAAACAGTTTGATCAAGAACCGGTATGGTGATTAGTTTGTTCACATAAAAACTAGCGAACTAAAACCAAAATGAACCGGTCAAAATTGACATAGAAAGCTGGGTTGAACCGGGTAGTATTTTTTTGAACCATTTGTCATTTAATTTTATCATATAAATTATATAAGATGAACAATCTATAATAATTTGCAATTCAATTAGGCTAATTTTTTTAATATGTTGTGTAAATATATTACATAGTATATTAAATGATAATTAAAATATTATTTAATTACTACTGGTTCAACCACAATTCGACCCCGATTGAACCTCGAATCGCTGCCTAGGCCGATTTAGTGATCGATCCGGACTTCTAAACATTGGTATATATATATTCAAATATTTGATATGAATTAGGTTAGTTTAGTTTTGAAAAATTAAATTTGAAATCATATCCAATCCAATAAAAAATTCAATTTTTTTAATTTTTAGTTTGACCGAATTTCTATTTTTTTAATTTGTTTACAATTTTTATTGAATTTGATCGATTAAATACACAATTTAGTATGATACAAATTAATTTATTCATTAATTATATTAAAAGCCATATATATTCCTTTAAAACATTATAGTCGGGTACAGAAAGTAGTGGTAAAAATGTGGTATACAAACTAAGCATATCAAAATGGATTGTTCATTTGAATATGAAAACTTCTTTTCACACGCAATTTTACCTCCACCCTATAAAAATATAAGAATAGAAAGAAAGATAAGTGAGAAATACTTTGAATGCTCAGTATAAGAAGAAGATAGAGCTAAAAAGAAAATGTTGATGAAAATGGAATGGAAAAAATAAACATAAATGTATTAAAAATATTTGATTACAAATTGCATTTTTTAGAGGTGATTTCATGAGAAAAATACATAAGAAAGACACATGATTTCATGGGAAGAGAAGGTATGAGGAGGCTTCTTGAAATTTAAGAATTAATGATTTGTCAAATTTTATATATAGGGAGGTAAATATAAAACTTTTGGAGTCAAAATTAATTTTTATATACAAGTAAATATGTCATGTGTTTTACTTCAAATCTTGTGTTTTACTTCGCACGGTGAAACATGATGATGTATCTTTGTCAGAATCTTCTAGCAACATTCAATGAATGTTAGAGTTCTCCTTGATATTGCACACAATCTCATATAATTTAATTCTTCGAGTGGAATGTGAGATTACCTTCTTCCAACGCCGGGAGTTTGTTTAACACATCTAACTTTCATGTCATCAAACTTCCTTAAATTATATTGTAGTCTTCATAACCTTGAAGTCACGTGTTTAAATCCCGTTTTCGCAATATTTTTCATAAAATCTAGAGGAACTCTATAGCCCATCGATCAGATGAAACTTAGACAACCCAAATTTTAGTAAAGGGATGATTTTGCAACTGAAATTAAACTTTTAATTTTGAGCCATCAAAATTTGATCAAACTGCAATGAATTCAGAAAAAGTGAACTGCAAAGAAGTCAGATCCTTGTATAACACACATGGGGTTGCATACTTTTGATGGGGGAAGAGTTTTTTTTTTTTAAAATGTTAGATTTGCTTCTTTTACTCGTCCCTTACCCTAATTCTCAAACAAAAATGCAAATTGTTTAACACCCAATTATAAAGATTTACGTGCACTTTTATTCTTAATTTTTTGTTTTTTTTTTCAATGCTAATGTTATTTAACCTTGTTTTCTGTTACATTCAACAAGTTTTAAATATCTAGACAGGATATAGTAAATGGTTTAATAAAGAATCGAACTTATGCACCTAAATATTTAAAAACGAATTATTATCAACTAAATTACAAGCTCATCGGCATATTGGTAGATCTTCCACTAAGCTAAATTTGTTAAGGAAAAATTGACTGAATCTAATTACAAGAAGGATTGTAGTACAAGTGTAGCTAAAAATAGCAATGGCATTTGTTCTTCAAATAGGAAATTAAAGGTTTAATCCCATGCTATTGCCACATTTGTATAGGATTGTGATGGTGATTATTCCTATCATTCTAAAAGCAAAGATTGAAAACAAAATGGAAATAAACAAATTGAAACTGGAATTAAAAAAACCTGCGCCGCCTCCTCAACTAAAATTTGAAACACTTTTAAAATCTGTTTGTGAAGCATATGAACGAATCATCACCTTCCACTATCAATCAAACCTATGGAGCAACTACCAAGAAAAAAGAACCCATGGGAAAATCTTCTATGTTAATTATATCGTACTAATGAAGAGATTACAGAACCCAATTACGAACTCCCTTTGAATTAATCGATCGCATGCATCTTAAAAAGCATGCATGTGGCTGATTTTTTTATTAATAAATGTGTAATTAATCATCATATTATAGCTTGCTGGTTGCTTCTCAAACATATGCTTCACCATGTTAAAGAAACATATATGGAAGCAAAAGTACTTCCTTCCTAATATGCTCTCCGATTTATGGACCACAAAATAAAAGTGCTTTTGAATTATAATATTAGCATGCTGATCTTATTGTGACATCAAGTATTTATCTAACCTAGCTAAGAATTGTTTGAATGCCGTTATGCATATTTTTTTCAAATTAGTGCAATTTGCTTTTGAAATTATTAAACTAGAATATTTTCTTCAAAATAATATAAAATAAGTTGTACTTTATTTTTTTTAATATCTAAAAGTTAAACTTTTGCGTTAAAAGTTAAAACTAAAATTGTTACTTCTATATTTAGAGTGCGCACACATTTCAATGAATTCTCGTTCACAGTATTCCAGACGGGAATTAAAATGAGCATTAAAAGTTTTGATTTCATTATCAAACTTTTGATAGAAAACGCATTGTATTTTCATTTTTGTGTTTTCTAATTATATTAGCATTAAAGATTTATAATTAACATTAAAACCTTATTCTTGTATTTTAAATGAAGAGATATATTAACATTTAAAGATTTATAATTATTTTCTTATTTTCATTTTTGTTCTTTCTATTTAGTTTCCTCTCCTCTCCTTCTTACATTTAAATGACATGTGATTGAGTATTTTACATTCTTAAATTTATTGTTTTTGTTAACCCCAAACTCACTAAATGCTTCAAATAAAACTATTTGAGCCTCAAGATGTGCTTGAGCCCTATCCTTTTTGGTCAACACACTTGAGCCCTATCCAAACCATTGAACTCAAATATTAATTTATGGGCCTTTTTCATTATTGATTACTGGGCTTCTTATTAAAGCTTACCATTCTGGATTATTAGATTTCTAAATTTTAATTTTTGTAAATTATGATGGAAACTTTTAATTTTTTTTTAGGGGTATGATGGCAACTTATTTAAATTTTAAATAAGTAACACACCATGGGCACAGAAATAAAAGTTTGGATTCAATAAAAATAAAAACTAGGGTTCAAATATCTTTATTGGACCAGTTCTTCAACTACTAAAAGCAAGCAAAGAAATAAGAGAGCTTGGGTTGGGCTATGTGCCCTCCACCCTCTATATTTAAATGGTCTTTAAGTGAAGTTTGTCACTTCACCTATTCACTCATCATTAAATTGGTGTATCTCTTATCACTTTTGGCAAGATTTTTTCACACAATCATTTTATCTGTCTCTCTTATGGAAACTTGAAGAACAAGCAAATCATTCTAATCAAATTCTTCTCTTAAGGATCATCATTCGAAACATTGAAGTATAATGCAGACTTCATTTTCACAACCAAGAAATCATGTAGACTGGTATAAGGAAAGAAGCTAAAGGTTTACATTTACCAAGTTTAAGCTCCCACGGTTATTTTTGTCAGCAACCATGCAACTAACACAGATGGTTCAAAGAAAATGACAAGGGATTCACCCCCTTCATAAATTAAAGACCAAAACAATACAAGAAACTTAATTAGTTATAAGTCTAGATTTCAGATTTTCCACATTTTTTCTCATGTCATGTCGTTAAAGCCCAACATTTGCTACCATAGAAGATAACTTTGTAGGTACTTTCTTTAAACTTTGTAGGTACTTTGCGGTCACAGATAACACTAAATTTAATTAAAACCGTAAACTGATTTAATCCAAATCACTTTAAATTGAACTAGATTGTATTAAATTTAATTTAAACCTAAACTAACTGAATGATAAGAAGGGATGAGTTGAAAGAAATAACTTTCATTTTCAAAACCTAACCAAATTAATATGCATTACTCCTACTTGCAAGTTGGTCTAGCCTCTTCCAGTGGATTGATGAATTTCCTTCTGCCTCTGTCAGAGTGATGTATATACCTTTCCATTAATAAAGAAAAATCTTTATCTTCCTTGATCTAACATGAAGCAGCTATCTTCCACTATTTGGCTCACATTACTGCACAGCATTAGATTCATGAAATCGGGCATCAGTATTTATGCCCTGAATAGCACATTTTGATACATCTCAGGTTTAAGTTTATTGCATCCAGATGGATAAATTAACACTGAGGGACAATTTTTTAGTCCCAACAAAAATTAGTTGATATAGCCTAACGTGATTACAAAATAAGCTATTCTTCTGCAAGTTCTTGATCCAAATCAGCACACCAATGTGATCCAAATAGTTAGCAGCAGATGGAAATAGGACCAGGTTTCTACTTCCTTGTGTTCTACATTGTCTAAGATGACCGGCATGGGCATGTTTGTCACATGCTGCACAACTTTTTTTCCTGCATCAAAAGGAACATGATTTCAGGCTAAGTGCAACACAAGTTTGTCCGGAGCAAAGTGCTAAGTGCTAACTGATCGAGATCTTCTGTTCTCAAATGACGTTTCATTTCCTGTCCCAACCAATGAAATTATGCAATGTCAATTAAAAATACACGGATATAAGTTATATAACATTTATAACTTTACATGGAGGGTTTTTAATTGACATGTCACAATCTCGCTGGTGGAATAGGGAACGCGACGCCATTTTGGGATGGAGGATCTTGTTCGAATGCAAACATAGTTTGCATGGAGAAAACAGGTTACTAAAATTTTGCAAAACAGAACGACGTACCATTTCAAGGCACCTTAAGTAATCCGGAGAGTGCAAGGAGAATCATTCTCTTGCTTCAGCTGCAACGATTGCCGCTGATGCTCCACTCGCTGAAGCTGCGATGACAGTTGGAGCAAGTCAATGGTTGCATCATCTTCACAGGAAATGCGATCTTTCACACTCACAAAATCCGAATGTTGGAAAATCCCATCTGCCATTTCAAAGTGGACAATATCATTATTGTCTGATATCAGTGCAGGACCGAGATTACTTCCATCTGCATGATTTAGTTCCGATGGAAACCCATCCGACACGCGGCTTGAAGAAGTGTGTGAGCTTATTCTGATCTTTTCAGAGACCTGACTCATGTTGTAGTGATGGCTATGGCTGCTTGGAATAACAAAGGAGTGAGCCAAGGGAATTCCAGACGATTGGCTTGACGAGTTCTGGGACTGAGATGACAGAAGAGAGAGAGCACAAGTGTCCGAAATTCCCGATAATCCTTGAACAGTTGACGGCGTGTAAAAAACATTGAAGTCCTCACTTCCTAAGGAGGTGGTCTCGTGGAATAGTGGTCGTAAACCAGAATTTTGCGCCCCGAGGGAAGGTGGATACTGGCCATTGTTGTCACAGAAGATGCTTTCTGTAGTGGATGTTGCACCATTTTCATGATGAAGAAAGGGAAATTGTTTTTGATTGTGTGAAGGAAATAGAGATCTTGGCATAGGATGTCCATTGGTAATTGACATAGAAGAAAGTTGTTTAAAGCCACCCCCACATTCTGCTTTTATTATAGGTCTCCAGAAGCCACCTATTTCATATCTCTCAGGATGCATGATCCCACTAGGGAGCATCTCTGGGCAGATAAAAGATGCTGGTGTGAGCTTGGCTCCCTGGAATCTGCTATCTGCAAGAAACATAGGATCTTTATAAAACTACAAATCAAACCATTTTTCTAATATCAGATGATTACAAAAGCTAAGAAAACTGGCGCCGGGGAATCAGTTATTACAGGAGTTCTCACATTGCTTCATCATTTTTCCTCATTTTAATCAGAGACAGAAAATGAGTACTAGCAGTCAATATGCTAGAACATTGAGGTTAGTAATATGAAATGAAAATTGGGAATTAATTACTGTTAATTAGAATTCATTCTGTTAGTAAACATGCATAAGTTAATGATTGATCATAAGGAGATAGCATAAATCCTTAGGGGGAAATCGGTAACTTGGACATGTTTCATGTTTGGTGACTGAAAATTGTTTCCCTTCAGTGATAACACCATTATTCTTGAGTGTGGTGTATGTAAAGTTTTCTGAAAGAAATTACACAACTGATGACTTATGTTTAGCCAATTATATTCATTAGTTCACATGAAAAACCTTTCGTACTAAAAAGTATTTAACTTATAAGTAAGCAGTCAACCACATGAAATTTAATTAGTGAAGGATGCAACAATGAATGTGCAAAAGTCTAAAGGAGGAATGGGAATGTGATAGAAAAGGGAAGTGTGAAGAAGAGAGCAGAGTTATATCATGATCTAATATCAGCATATACATATCATTACCACCACATGGCTGAAGCAACCTCCCGGACTTCCCAGAGTGAATACCCAATTGTGGTTTTCTTCGCCGCTCATTATGGCCTGCAAGGCGTTTACGGCAGCTGCGCTTACCATCATCAAATTCAGCAAGCAAATGAAACCTGTATAACAAGCTAAACATTACAGCAGAACTATACATCATATAACAACACAACTCCTTATTTCAAGCTTGTCCATTTCAGTGAAGTAGAACAGTTAGTGGAGCAACAAGTTACAGTTCATAAGCATAACAATAGCATGTTTGGAAATTCTTCTACAATTGATTCTAAAGCCAAAATCAATTCTAGGAAGAAACTTGTGTTTGGATATATGATAGAAAAGAAGCCAATATCAGGATGAATAGCTCGAGAAGCTAAGGGAAGTTACTTTGGTCCGGTCCACCGTGATTATGACTCACCATCCGTGTATCCAAATATGGATTACGTAGCTTTTGGGTGTCCGTATTGATTATCAGACAAGAGAAACTAATTCAAACACGCTATAAGCAGATATTGGCACAAAAATAGGAACTAGGCCTTTTGTGAGGCTAAAACGAATTTGTATATCAACAAAAGTTCAGCTTACAAACAGCCTTTGATTAAAAAAGAGTTGAAAGAAGAAAGCATGGAAATTTGACCAACCTACTGCATTGCTGACAAAACCTCTGTTCAGTTCCATTCACTATAACTGTGGCAGTCTTGGAGTGAACCTCACAAACTTTGTGCCTCTTGTGATAGTCTTTACATGAGCTTAGATCCTTGTTACAGCCATAGACTTGGCAATATGCAGTTTGAGAGTGCATCCCTGAAGCTCTCACTCTCTTAGGTGGTGTTGAAGACTCAGAAGAAGACAAAATTGGCACACCTCTTGAAAATCCTGAATCAAAGGCATCTCCTCCATGATCACCAAATCGTCCCAGCTTCAAATCAATGAGGGAATCCCGACCGTTAGAAACCGCCACAGAGTCTGAAAGCTTGGAGGAATTGGAATCCCCTCTGTTGTTCAGAACACTGCAAACCAGATCATGATCGGAAAATTGCTGTTTCCCCAACATTTCAGGAAAACCCAATTCCCCAGTTGCTTGATTCTCCACGTTTTGCTGACTCATGTCGGTGGAAAAACTACACGGGGTGTTCAATTCCCAGCCCAAGCACGAATTTTTACTTCTCCCAAGAGTGTTGGGAGGTGAGAGTGTGTAACCCTTTTGATCCTCAGAAACATAGCTCCAAGATTCCATCACATGCAGCAGAATCAGGAAGCAAAGAGAAAGTGAGAAACAAACAACAACCCACTTCGGTTTAACAGTGATTCTGTAGCAAAATTTGAGCTTGATTGAATTTCAGCCTCAGAAAGGAACCATTGGAGAGGCTTGAAAAAGCATTTTTTTTGTACACAGACCACGACAAACAGAGAGAGAGAGAGAAAAAGCAAACAGATTTCGATTTTACTCTCAGTGAAGCCACAAGTTTTTGTCACAAAACCCAAAAGAAAAGTGAGAAAAGAAGTGAAAACGCAGGTAGGAGAGGCAAGAAAGAAAGTAGAAAAAATGTCAGAGGAGCACGTGAAGAGAAACGAGAAGAAAGGGGGTGAATATGATGATGAATGAAAAGGGTGTGTGTCAGCTTAAGCAGAGGAGGTGAAAGATGCAAACAACACAGAATCCATATAGTAGTATTATTGTTGTACTGAAAGAGAAAGACATTGAGAGGATGAGAAAAGGAAAACTACTAGTTGCCGAAGTAGTGTGAGAAAGAGAAAGAGAAAGAGAAAGTGAGAGTGTAACTTTACTAGTAGTAGTGGAAGAAGTGTACTTGTTGAAACTTGAAACTTGGAAATAGTGGGATTGCGGAAGACACAAAACTCAACGTGAAAGTGATTTTACTGCTGCTGCGTCGGTCCTAAACTCCATGGAAACTGAAGAGGATTTGCTTTGTGGGTTGCTATTTTTGGGGAGAGACAGTGAGAGTGTGCAGTATAACAATTCCATAATGCCACCCATTTTACTCTGCCTCTCTTCTTTCTTTAGTCATCATGACCACTCAATAGTATAAAAGTATAAAGTATAAACAATCACGAACACTTAATTTTTTTATTCTATCACCGTTTTGTATTATCGTATCACATTATATATTACATTTACTACTACTCTATATTTTTTTTATTTTTCTCTTTAAGTGTCTATACCTAATAGTTATTTATAAATCATTTTCATCTTTTTTTTACGGTTGAAATATTAAAAAAATAAACAAAGAACTGCGCAAATAAATCTAAATACAAACAATAAATAACAAAGGGAGGAGCATCTAGATACGTAAGAGACACTCCTCACAAGAAGCATGTTGAGGCAAAACATCATCAATGGAGTTCTGCTCACGGGAAACATCATCTCAGCATATCCCTAATCCTCAAAATGACATTCTGCAACCAGTGAGTGTGCACATCAATATTGCTACTAAGTAAATCCACAACATTCTTGCATATGTGCACATAACCTCTTGTGCTCTCAACTTTCAAACATGTACAAGACATTCAGACAAAACGGACCTCCCTCATCCTCCCTCGTCAAGATAAGTTGACAAACTCGTCAACCAACGCATGCGAGAACACCACCAATACTCATCCCGTTAGGATGCTAGAGCCAACTAATTAAATTGATTTTTATATTTTTTAAAATATTTGTTTATTTTATTTTGTTGTGTAAATTTTTACTTGTTTAACATTTTTATAATATTTAACCTAAATTAAAAATACTCTGGGCTCTTCCCTTCCATGGGTGGTTTCTCTAGCGTAGTGCCCATTCTTTGTGATTTTCGGTCCTCAACCAGCAGTACCTGCGAAGACAATCTAACACCTAAGTCACTAAGATTTTAGTGGTGAGTTAGGGCTAGGGTTATGTGTGTAGCTTAGTCTATTTTGTATCCCTTTATATAAGTGAAGCCGAAGCATCTAGGTCCCGTCAACATCGTCTGAATTCTTAAGCGCGACATGGTTCGCGGTAAGCCATTTGAACGGTTGATCTGCATTATGCTGCTCTGCTTGTCCTCGGGCGGAATGTTCGACGTTGGGCAGTGGGTTGTGGACTCGTGTGAATTTGAGCGGAAAAGGCGTCGGGGGAAATGATTTGGAGTTTTATCAGCGTTAGCAGTCATAACATAGGTTACAAGTTGTGTACGTTCAGGTATCGACGTGGGGTAACTCAACCTAGTTGTATAAGTAGGCCATGATGTATGGTACTCGGTAGCTCGGCTCAGGTGTTATAGGTCGCAGTGGCGGCGTGGGGTAACTTGACCTAGTTGTAGGGGTCAATAGACATAGTTGTGTCTCAGCCATGGCCCATGTGGCTATTGGTCGGTTGACATAGTTGTAATTCAGCCACTGTGTAAGCCAGCCTTGAAGGAGGTCGTAACTTGGACACAACGTGTGGTGCTGAAGCACACACCAAAATAGTAGTCGCTTAGCTCTGGTCTTCACTATGAGTGATGGTTTGAGGTATAAGGTGTGTTGGCTTAGGCGCAAGGTGTTGAACCAAAAAACTATAATAATAGTCCCTTAACTCCCGCCTTCACCATGAGTGATGGCCTAATGCATAATAGGACTGCACATGAGTTCGATTGAGTAGAGTTTTAGCCTAATCAGGACCCAAACCAATTAAAGTTTTTTGGGTTGGGTTGGGTTAGATTTCATGAATTTTCACCTTTGAACCCGAACCAAACTAACTCGACAATATCTGGATTGGTTCGGATGGGTTGATTGGATTGTTGCATTAAGATAATAAAAAATCTGGGATACTGAAAAAATATTAAAAATTTGAAAAAAAATCAGAAAAAATTGGTAACACGGTTTTAGTACAAAATAGCATGAAAAAGACCATGAAAACATTAAATTCCATTACCAAATGACATGAAACAATTTAAGTTAATCAGAACCAAAAAAGTAAAAAACAATATTAAATGTCAATAACAAAGTGAAAAGCAATATCAAATGTCAATGTTGTTTGGAGAGAAAGTTGAAGAACACGTGAAAGTGAAAATGTGAAAATGACTTAGGATTTTCACCTTCTAGTAAGTTTTAGACTATTAGTGGTTGAACTTGGCAATGAAATTATTAAAAAGAATATTAAATAATTATAATTATTATATGGCTGAGTTCGGGTTGGGTTGGATTTTTTCCCAAACCCGACCTGAGCTCAGTTGGGTTGTAATAAAACACGCTTAATTAACCTATTAATTCAAAATAAGCCACATTTTTCTCATTGAATCGAGTTGGGTCGGGCGAGTTTATTAGGTCTACCCGACCCATACACGTCCCTAGTGCATAATATACTTTGGTTGGGGCGTGAGGTGTTGAACCGCACCCGGGACCAAATATTTTGATGAAACTGTAGTTTAATATTTGGGGGATGCCATAAAAAATCAATTAGATTGTATTAGTTAATTTATTTTGAAACAAATTATTTGGTTCAATTAGCATAAACACATAATAAAAGTTATTGGTCGAGAGTTACATTCGATACTTACATAGAGTGATTTCACTGGGGTCGAATTACCTCCTTGTTTATAGAGGTAGCCGTGACCCAAAAAGTAATAATCCCTCTCTCATCTTCTAAGGCAATACATACATTCAAAAAAGAATGAATTTATATTAATTATTGAGTTTAATAACTGTATCATGAAAACACGAAAGAATTGTACACAGATATTTTATTAGATTTCATCATTTTATTACTCTATCTTTTACTTTTTATAATATCCCTTAGAGATATTGTTAACATCCATTAATATAAGACTTCTTAGAAGATTTTATAAATATTTAATACTGTCAGCTTGCACATATACTATTTGTATTTATTTCACTTTCCTAATTTCAAAATTTGACTAACACCGTAATTACTTCTCTTCCACACTACTCAATATACTTTTACCGTAATTACTTCTCTTCCACACTACTCAATATACTTTTTTTGTTCCTTTTTATAAGAGTTAAATTGAGAAGTGTTGGATTTCTTTTTATAAGAACTGACTTGAAATTTGTAGTGCATTAATTATTTTTTTGACAAACTTACCTTTGTATAATTAGATTGTCTCTCTCTTTCCCCTATGTAATGCATTAACGATCAATAGAAATTTTAAAAAGTAAATTGGGGCAATTTTGGAAAGTTGATGTAAATTGAGAACAAATTAAATGCTAACAACCACCTTAACTATTTTTCTTAAGGAGTGTGCAATAGTTGTTTGACTCTTATAAAAAGGAACAGAGAGAATATTAATTAAGGGTAAACATAGAAGATTGGATAAACTTTTGAAAACAAATATTACATTATATGTTTTCTTAATAAACGCAATATTATCTTAATATATCTTATAAATAGAAACGAGGGAGTACATTATAATTAAATTCAAAATTAAAAAGATAATAACTAAGAAGGTAAGATATGATTATATGAATTTATAATATGATTTTACACCAAGGCCTGGTCAAGCAGAATCAAACTATATTCTCGTAGAGTTGTAACCAAAAAAAAAACTATATTCTCGTAGAGTATGTTACAAGATTGAACTTTTGATAAATTAACATCCGTTAAAGAAAAATGTCATTCTCGATACAAATATTTATTTTTAAATATATTACTCAAAAATCAAATTCTCAACTAAATATTTAAGAATGTCCCTAAAAAATAACTCTAATGTTAAGAATTATAGACATATGAATTGACGAAAATGATGAAATTCCTAAATTTTAGAAGATAAACTATCTACCGACTTAGTTTACCTGCCACTTTGTTGGTGATAAAATAAGTGATTTGAAAGAAAATGGAGAAACATTTGTATAGTTACACATGAGAGAATAATAGAAGTATTAATAAGGTGAAGGTGAGGACCAAAAAGGGTCGATGCAGAGTCAATGCCAACATTAATATGTTGGGATCTAATAGACAGGACCCATGCTTCTCATATTTCCCTTTCCTGACACGTGTTACTCTCCCTTAAATCATTTTTGTCGTCTTCCGAGCGTGCTTACACGCTCCTGAGAGAGCGTGAGAGAGCAGTACCACATTATCAGTACGGGGTGGGGTACCGCTTTTGGTTCCTTCCTTTCTGCTGATAAAAGAAAAAACACACAACTACTCCAATGCCTTCTCCTCACATGGAAACTAATATGTCTTATTCAATCTTCCAACCCTTTTTTCTTCAACCAAAATTCCCATTGCTCTCATTATTTTCATTCTTACCACATGATTACCTGTCAGATAAACAATTATAGATCAACAAAATTTTACTCCCTCCGTTCCTAATTAACTGTCACTTTAAGGTTTTGCACATATATTAAGGAATTGTATTAATGTTCTTGTTTTTATCAAAGTTACTACATAACTTCCTAATATACCCTTTATCTTTCTTCTTAATTTAGACTCTTTAATTTCCTATCACCATTAATTAAAGGGTATAATTGGTAAAACATAATTAATACTCCCTTGAACTTTGTAAAGTGACAGTTAATTAGGAAAAAAAATGGATAAAAATAGTGACACTTAATTAGGAACGGAGGGAGTAGTTATTAGTAAATTACTCCCCTCCCCTCCGTTCCCTTTCATAAGAGCTAAATAACTATTGCACACCCTTTAAAAAAAGTAGTTAAGGTGATTGTTAGCATTTAATTTGTTCTCAATTTACATTAACTTTCCCAAATTGCCCCAACTTACTTTTTAAAATTTTCATTGATCATTAAGGCATTACATAGTGGAAAGAGAGAGAAAATTTAATTAAACAATGGTAAGTTTGTCAAAGAATAATTAATGCACTACAAATTTTAAGTCAGTTCTTAATTTAACTCTTATAAAAAGGAATGGAGGGAGTAGTACAATTCAACCCTCTTTAGAATTTAAACCTGACCCTTCATTCTTCTCATTTCATATGTTCCTTAGCTCTTACCACTTTAGTTATAATGAGAAAATAAATACATTGTAAGTTTGAAAAAATTGAGGTTTATTCAATGCATGGTTACTATATTCCTTCTTCCCTACCTCTCAAAACAGTACTAGTCTATTTAATTTGGTTGAATTTCCCAACTAGCGTGAAATAAATTGTCATTATTTAATTAGTAACCCAACTCTCTGACATGTAAACATTTTGCAAAGCAGGTTGAGCAAATAAATTCAATGTTTGTTGTCAAGAGCACCACAAATTTGCCAACGTAAATGGAAAGTTGTTTGCTCCAAGCACCTCCAACAATTAAGGCAATGTTTTAATTAATGGTGAACCCTTGTGTTTGGTGGACTGGTTGGACCATTGTTACAACAAAGTTGTAAAATTCCATTCCATGTTGAACTTGTGTAGCTGTTATTACCAATTAGCAAGTCAGTGTGAAATATCCACCACCGGCCCCCAAAAACTTTGGACATTATTTATTAAATTTAAAATGGTTGTTGCAAGGATCAGAATTACTCTGTTGCAAGACAGAGGTGTCCTTGGATCCTTCACTGTGCTGCTGTCAATGGTCCTTTTTTGGGTCCAGGGGGAGGGGGGGTTGGGAGGTGGAGGTTGGGTTGAGTTGAATTGCCAAGGCTTCAACATTGCACCTTATTACCACTTGAGCTACTCAATGGTCCTTAAATGGGTCATGTATGTTGGGTTTGGGCTACTTTTCTATGTGGAGAAAATGTATGAATGTGTAAGCACAATTTGCATCATACTTGGATGGGACAAACTCAAGGTACTCAAAATAAAATCGTTAACTACATATTTGCTCGCAGTTGGATAGGACTGAAATTTTGATAGAAGTTTTGAAAAATCTTATTCATTCTAAATAGTTGGATTAATGAGACGAGGTCTATGGTGTGAGAAACTTGGTTGGCATAGTAGCTGTTTTTCTTGTTTTGTTTCATCTTCTTAGTTCTCTGTTGTAAGTTTTTGGCTTTCTTGTTTGGCTAGCTGTGATGATTAAGTCCAAGTTTGTTTTTATGTTCAATTCAATTGAACGTGGACGGAGATAGAAAGCCTCTTTCAGGTTTGATGTTTTGGAACTCGAGATCGGGAATTATAAAGCGTCAAACAGAGGTTGGAATGGAAAATGAAACACAACCTAATTTGTTCATTTGTTTGAGGCTCTCTTGTACCCTCTTTTTCTTTTGAAACTCTCTTGTAACCTTAATTAATCATAGTAGATTTAATTTAGAGCTGTTAATTAGGCCCCGCGACAAGCCCATTCAACCCCTTTTTGACCCATTTTTTTTCTCCCACGAGTAAGTGAGGGTCAGATGCACCCCAACCCACTAATTTAGTGGGCTAAATAGGGTCGTTCGTAATGCCAACCCACAACCCACATTACATTATTTAAATTTTTAATATTTTTTAAAACGTGATTTTATAAAATAAATTTACAAAAAATATTGAAAAAGGTAATTGCCAAATTTTACCCCTGAATCCTAATTCCAATTTGACTCGTGGCCCACCAGACAACGCTCGACTCAGCATCGACCCACCCATTTTGCCTAAACCCTCAAATTGACTCGAAACCCTAAAATTCGCCCAAAATTCAACCTAAAATCTAAAATTGTCTTGAACCCCGAAAACAATCCTAAACCCAACTCGAACACTAAAAACAGCTCTTAATCCTACCTGCCCATTTCAACTGCCCAGCTCGGCGTCGACCCGTCCCAATGCCCACACGTCCGACCCGACGCTGACTCACCTGCACCAACGCCACCTGCCCTACTAGACGCCAACTCGCTCAACTCGACGCCTACTCACTCGACTCAATGCCAACTCACCTAACTCGATGCCGACCCAACGTTGGCTCTCTCAACTTATCGTCGAATCTCCTAACTCGCCGCCGACTCTCTTGAATCACTGCCGGCTCTCCTGAATCACCCCTGACTTTCCTACATCGACATCGACTCTCTAGACTCGGGGTCGTCTCGCCTGATTTATCGTCGACTTACTTTGAACCGCCTGACCCGATGACGACCTGCTTGACCTGATGTCGGCCTGACCCTTTCAAGCTGTGTATAATTTTAAGGGTTTACAAATTAGGGTTTAGGTCAGCCTGACTAGTTCGAGTCATCCCAACCCCGTTCGCATGGGATTAGGGTTTAGGGTTAAGTTTTTAAAGTGAGAGAGATGGAGTTTTTGAAAATTACAAGGGCCATAGGTTGGTCCTAGTCCACCGAACTTTTGACATTGGAGGCTTTTCTTGTGTAGGGCTTTTGGCCCTAAACCACATGGGTCAGGATTGGTTGTGGGGCCGTGGGCCAGAGGCCTAATTGACCGCTCTAATTTAATTCTTCCATTTGGCATTCTTGGTTTTTACTCTGACTTGACGGCTTTTCATATTAAAAATCTTAGCGCCTCTTGTGTGTTTGTGGTATTTATTTGTTCTCATATATTTATTATTGCTTCTCAAAAATTCATAAAGGTTTTTGAAATTTTTTATTTGCTGCATGTTACTCGTTTTACTGTGTTCCTGTTACTCTATTGCTGACCCATCAATGTGTGCTTTTGAAGGTCGAAAAAGTGTTATCTAAAAGATCAATTAGACTATATCATGTTCGTGAGACTTATTTGAATTAGCATAAACCTTGCGTTTGAAGCATAACAAAGCTGATTTTGTAGAAATTCACCATGGTAGAGAACACATAATTATAACCTTGCAATAAATACACAACCTAACTTAATTTATAGAGTAATGATACACACATCATGAATTTTCGTGACATATGTTAACATATGAAAAGTAAAAAAAAGCGACTAATGAGAGTTTTAAAAACACATTAATTTTTGTGGTAGTTCAAGCAACCCTCCCAAGCGGCTAGAAAAAATATATATAGATATGTTGCATATTGTGACAATTTGCGTTTTCCACTATTGATGGTCGACTTAGCCCGCATGTCTACTAAATCGGTATTTTGATTAATTATATCTCAACAAATCATTTCGGTTAGCAATTTTATAAATCGGTGCCTGTTTATTTTGAGTTCCAAAAGGCATTGTGAGCAAAATGTATTCTACTAAAATGAATTATGATATAGTTCCAAAAGAGTTTATAATATCTATTACTCTATTTTTCTTGGTCAAAATAAGTGCCATTACTCGAGTGTTGGGGGTGAGAGAAGGAACCTATGCCTTTGTTGTTTTTGGTCTATAAACGTTACACATGCGTCATTTATTGCAACAACTTTCTAAAACAATGTCTGTGTTTTGGGCTGCAAGCAATCCAAACGGAATAAGATGTCAATTTGGGACAAAAAAGAAAAAGAATATATCAACCACAAAATGCAATTCTACACTTCTACTGTTGGGGAACATGCACAGGCCCAATATAAGTGTCACCATGGACAGAAATCAATAACCACCCATGTGTCATAGTGGTTGATCACTCCTTTCATTAGCTTAATTTGATTCTCGCTCATGAGAATGAAGTGCGTTTCATGATCAGTCATTTATTACTTAATGCGGGCACTCACAATGAGAGGACTAATCATTAATGTCAGTAGTTGATACTCTGAACTACTAAAAATAAATGGATGAAATCAATAATGTTAGAAAGTACGAATTAAAAAAATTCGATTATTGATAACTTGGCTATTTATTACTATAATGATATGGGCGTTGAGATATTATTCTATGTAATGAGAGATTTAATGTTTGACTCGTATCTTTATATATGTGTGTATTTTAGGTTAGAATAGTCCAATTGAGTCACTCATGTATATAATGGGCTCAATAAGATTGTAGACTCGGGTCAATGCACCTGGGAGAAGTGTCTTGGTATAAATAAGATTGATCCACCCATTTGGGGGACTCATGTTCACACTCAAATCAAACACACGACTAGTAACTGAAGTTAGGATTCTCTCATCAATTCTCAACTCGATTTCTGGTTTTGTCGGTTCACTTCGTGAACAATTACTATTTGAGAATCTCCATTCTTATTTAAAAAGTTTGAAATAGAAAATATACAACTTTTTTAAGAATAAAATCAATTAATATTTTAGAATTGTAGTAAGGGTTGTCTAAATAATCATCAAAAAAAGTCTGTTATGTCTAAATGATCATAAGTTTTTATATGTGAATACACACATCAAAACTTATCAACTCTTATTCCACTTTTGATGGATTAAGTTTATAAATAATGTATACATAAGGATTAAAATGAGAAATTATTTAAAAAAAAATAGATGATAAGGACATGGAAGTCGTTACATTAATGAAAGTGCTTTTTTTTTAATATTGTCATAATCGCGTCAATTTCTTGTCTGCCATAGTCATAATGCCATCTACGTCCAGCAACAAAATGCCCACAAGTATTTAAGCGTAATCATAGTCATTATAAAGTGTTTTCCTCTTGTTAAAAAAAAAGTCTTTTTTTTTTTATTTCAAAAAAAGAAGTGCATTCAAAGCTACTAAATTTTGGATCAATAAAAACAAATATTAGAATAAAAATTTAATTTATATGTATTCAAATATTTTTAAAGAGTTTTACACATACAGATGATCAAATCTCTTCATTTTTCAAAATTTTAATTTTTTTATTAAAATTTGGATATGATAAATTCTAATTGAATTAATGTGTAAAAAAAATTATACTGATCAGTCTATAATTAAATTTGTAGAATAATATTTATTGCGAGTTAGCCTATGACAACTAATTGAAATGATTTGTTAAAGGTCATGCATTTCACTGTTAGTTGAATATTCCATTCTGATCAAATAACTCATCTATATTAAAGTAGCTAGATAGTTCAAAAATATAATTCAACTCGTGTCGGGAACCTCTTCATGTCCTACATAAAAATACCTCAAATACCCATGTAGTAATGCCTAGTGTCAACAAAATTCTTGCATCTTCTGGTTGGGTTTTGAGAGGTTAAAATTAATTAGAAATATAACTAAATATATTCATATAAGCTATATCTCACTTTAACTAGTTTTTATTTTTTATTTTTTTTATTTTATAAATTTAACTCAAATTCTAAAATGATAGTTATTCTAACATTTCCTGAATTACTCGCATATTTCTGGTCGTGTAAACGATATATTTTAGTTATCCAACTTGGATGTGAAAATGTGTTTAGAAGTGTCAACGAAATTCTGATATAATGTGCGGATTTCGCATAGTAGACTTAAGAAATTGATTTGATTAAATTATTTTACTGATTTATCAAAGTAGATAATCACTATTAATTATTATGATATTTACTTTACTCTATTAAGTGAGTAGACTCACTTTAGAATAGTTAAATCTTGGAATTAAACCACTATTGAGAAAAAATGCAACTAACTTTTTTTTTTCTTTTTTCGGCACAGAAAATGCAGTGAAACATATACTGGTTAGCAAACTAGAATTAAACCCGTGCGATTTACAGCATGTTTTTAGTATTCAAATGTAATGTTTAGAATATGACATTTTGAATTGTAATATTATGTTCTTCCAATATAGTTAGAAAAATTGATTACATATTTAATTTAGATGTACCGAGAATCAAAGACTTTTTATACATACATCAAATTATGCGACTCCACTTTCAATTTTGAATAATTTTACACAGATATTCAATAATCACATTACAAATTATTAAACTCTAGTAATAATATTATTCAATAAATGTTGTCTTTTTATATCATTTTTTATGTACAAATGCACATATAATATACAGACGCTACTAACTTATTTACAAAATTTGAAGTCTCAATACTCTTTTTTTCAGGGTTAATAATTCTAAATAACTACAAAGTGAAATAAAGTATTAGAACCACAATCATTAAGTTACCTTAAAAAAACGATCATAAAGTAAAGTAAAGAAATGGACCAAGTTAATAAATGGACATTCAAACATGGAATTAAAACCCCAAAATGAACAGTAGCTTTTAACTATGAACTTTTGTAGTGTTTATAGATTCTTGGCACAGTTCGGCTAGTGCTGGTTGTATCGTGGGTTATTCAAGCTTAAGAGTCTCCTTTAATTTATTTATTTTACTTAAAGAGTCTCAAAATGAATCCCTTGAGTTGGTTTTTTTTTTTTTCTTTAAAAGGAGATTCCATTAAGGCATAAAGTTAACCCAACGGCACTTACGATAATTATACGAATGAATCCTTGAACATAGGAATAAATCCTAAGAGAGTGATTTGCAATGCTCCAACATAAATGATAGCATGCTCACTCAATACGTACATTAAAAACAACAAAAATAAAACAACCAACTCCCCTCTTCGCAAAACTCTATTGTGGTAACTTGTCTGCAAACTCCAAAAGAAAAAATAAACTCTCACTTTGGATAAAACCTTCATGTAAGGAGGAGAATAGAAAACCCAAAAATTGTAAGAAAGCCTCTTAAAGGGGAGGGACAAGAAACCTCCAACTGTGACCTATCCGGTTGTTTTATTTGATTTTTAATATTATTTCCGTGTAAATAAAGATTACATGACAATGCATTACTAAAAACAATATTGATTATGTAATAAAAGGTTTTAGTTGAAAAATTGTAATTAAAAGTTTTCAAATAGTTTTTTTAATAAATGAATGTTTCTTTTATAATAATCCAAACTTGCAAATTGGGACACGATACTTTTCTTTATTAACCTTAACCAGACTCAGCTCGGTCGTCGACTCGGCTAAAGTACTGAATCAATGAGTTACTGATCGGACCAGTTGGTCATTTAACTGATTGCTTGACTCGGTTTATATTAAAAATTATATAAATTAATTAATTATACAACTTATACAAGCTAAGATTTTTTGTTGATGTAATTATATTGCTATATGTAAATTAATGTGCATCAAATATTATTGAAACATAGGTGGCTTAGTGATAAACTTTATTTTTTAACCACCCCATGTCCTGCGTTCAAATCCCAAACTACCACTATTATTGAAATTTTTTTCTTGCATGCCGCAGCAGTTTGGTAGCCGGTTCTGATCGATCCAACCTAAGTTTGATCGATTTGTACCGAGTTTGACTCATTCAATGACACAACCGATCTGATCCTACGACTAGACCGACCTTGTGTCCGAGTCCCGAACGAACCAGTCGGACCGGGTGATCCAATCCAAGTCTTAAAAGAGTGACCTTAACCCACTAATACATTGAGTTATTCGGATACTAGAATGAAGAATAATTTGTGGGGTCCACTTAGATAATTTCATTCTCCAGTTGTGGAAAAAACGTTGAAAAGGTGACTGTTTATATAAAAAGTCTATTATACCCCTCGCCTTGCATTTTGTAACTATAATAAATAAAAAATATTAATAATAACACTGTATATTAATTAATAATAATAATAGCTCTAATAAATATTTTAACTATATTCTAGAACTGTATTTTTTAGTAAAAAAACAAATTTAACAGATGACTTTAAATAAAGATATTTATGTCACTGTACAAGCATATTTATTTATTTTTTCTCATTTTTCTTTTCACTTACTCTCAAACTAAACAATTTAGAAATTATATTATTTTCTCTTTCTTTCTTTTCACTTTCTTTTCTTCTGCATTCCAAATTAAAGATACTCGTAGTCCAACTTTTTCCAGAACAACTAATGATGAGTCAAGTAATGATAAGGAAGAGTTGGTGAGAGAGAAAAATCAGAGAATGAAGGAGTTAAATCACCACAAATAATGAAAATGACAAAGGAGGTCAAAATCACGGGAAAATAAAACAAAAAGAAAGAAATACTTTCTGTTGAATGCTATGTTTCTTGTTTTATTATATGCATCAATGTCACATGACTGCAATGGTGCATTAAGGAGGAAAGGCTTTTGGATGAAGACCTCTTCAGCATTAAGAAAAAAAATTACACTATTTCAAAGAGAAGTTGAAAGGACAAAAATTTACTATTTTCCAATCACGATATGTCATGTGGGTTGAAAAATAAGTAGTTGAGAGGAAAGTTAAAGTTTATTCAATATGATATATTGTGATTTAATATTCGTTAGTTTTTTGAATGGACTAAAAAAAAGCTGAGTTTATCTAAGCAATTTGCTAAAGTTTCTATTTCATATTTGATATTATTCTTTTCAATTCTTTATAGTGTCACGTAATATGCACCACTTTAATTAACTCTAATATTTTTATCTTTAACCCAATAACTCAAAAAAGTTTTAAAATAGATTCCATAATATACCCCACACTTTTTGTCTTCTTCTACCGTAATATTTATGACGCATTAAATATTAGTATTTAACTTTTAACAGTGTATTAAAATAATAATATTTTGTAACCAAAAAAAAAAAATAGTAGAGAAACTGCTTTTCAATAGTTGCCGCAGAAAGCAACTTTGATGGCTAGCATGGTGTTGAGCATGGTACATTGATTGTTGAGCATCACCTCTCATATGGTGTTGCTATGCAATTTGAGATGGATTTAGACATTTCAGTTTCTCATTTGTGATGTATCAAATTGTAAATGTACAATTTCGCCCAAAGTTTTAAATATCGAATTCATAGGAATTGTGGTAGTTTACTCGTATTTTAGTAATCAAGTTAAAAAAAATAAAGCAAGAAAACAAGTGGTTCAATTGAGAGATTGGTAACAATAGGACAAAAATCAAAACAAGGTAAATAATTAATGTTGTTTAGAAATCAGCGCACCGAGTTCCGATTTCATTGATTAATCCTATAGATATACCTACTATAATTATTATATAAGTTGAAATTACTCTTCTACAGTGCTCTACCTAGATGTCTACCTACTGCTCTCGCACTCGCACGTTTAGATATTTCTTCTAATTAACAAGTGATAACAAATTTCTTTCTATTTAATCCTTATTAACTAGAGATTGAGTTCTTAAGTTCAGGTCAACACAAATAATTTGTTACCCCTATTTCTAGTGAGTACAGACCCTTATTCAGTTTCTTTTCAGCTCCCTTTAACTCACCAACCTCTCGGTATGCCCAAGCAGAACAATATATCTGGCATGCAGAACTCTGAATTCAATTAATTCAGAAAAGAAACGTGTAGAAGAAATAAATCACTTTTATAATAATTAAAGCCTCTCAAACCATAATCCTAACTAAATCCATCTCCCCCGGTACAAGGGAGATTAGATACATATAATCATACTAGAAAACAAGAGTTCATTGAGTAAAGCATAAAAAATATTCAAGAACCTATAAGTGACTTGAAAATCTTAAAGTATCGCTCAAAATAAGTTCCAATAGCCAAAGATATCTCAAAATAGGTTAAAACATGGTTAAAAAGGGGTCTAGGCGGAATAAAGATGAAAACTGTGTGAAATATCGCTGAACCCCGCGAAAAATCGCACGAACCGACCTGTTGATGTCACCCGCACGATTTTGGCGGAAGAACGCGGCGACTACGCGCGAAAGAGGTATATATATATATATATATATATATATATATATATATATATATATATATATATATATATATATATATATATATATGCAAATTAAACTAACTAGTTTTGCTTTAAGTTGAAAAAAATTAAACTAACTAGTTTTGCTTTAAGTTGAAAACAATACACCAATTAATTATCATACATCGATCCTTGTTAAATCACATGGAATATATACAAAGACAAGGTATGAATGTAATAGTGACATATCTTAAACAAAAGGCCTTTCCTTTATGCTTTTCGAAGGGCACATACGATTGTAAACTATTTTTTCATGTGCAAAAGCAAAGAAGTCGCAGATGGATTGCTTTGGCATAAATAGAACCTCGTAGTTGCAAAATCCTATTGCCTTGGCAAGTTGATGATGAATTATCTGCAGAAATTGAGTGCACGTGGTGGTGTTAATAGTCTCCATACTATATATATGAAATTGTTGAGTGTGGAAAATGATTCATTTCAAACTCTTCAAACCAGGCCACTGCTTGAATTGAAGTGGGGGCATTAATTGGAGGAGATGATAACATTCACATGGCCAACCCAGATCGAAAATGACAATAAAAGTAGCCGTATGTATCTATCTCTCTCTGTCAACTGTACTACTGAAACTGTTTAAAAGCACAAGCATTATTTCTCTTCTTATTGGAGAGAGATGGATCCTGCGCCACTAGCTGTAGGGGGACCCTTCTTCTCAAAGTTCTCCATGAAGGGTCAACTCCAAATTTGGGACTTCCAATAGGGCTCCTTTTTTAAATAATGTTTTGTTCACAAATTAAATTTATCTTCACCTCATGAGATAAAGAATTAGAAAAATGAGAAATATGATTGATGGTGTGATAAGAATAAAAATAGAAGAGAGGAATAGGAAAATAAATGAGTGAAAATGAGATGGAGTAGAAAGAAGACTGCGAATGAAATGAATCATTACTCCATGCTTTATAGTTGATCTATACACATGCCCATTCTAGAGCTGAAGTTAAGTTTTTTGCTTTATAGTCATGTGATAATCGTGTTTTTTGTTCTAAGCTCCTCAACTCATTTTTTTCATTGACAATTCTTCATGTTTGGATTGGCGGCGTTGACATGTTGCTCAAGAACCTATTCCATTATTAGAAGATACTCTCATGTTTTGGTTTTGTTTTGAACCACATGTATTATATCTCGTTTGAGTCGGATATGTAGGATAACTATAAACAATAAAACTTTCACTACTAAATATTTAACGCAGTTGCATCCACGAAAACTCGAACTCAAGACATTTGCTTAAGCTAAACCAATTTTGTGTTAGATAATCTACATGTTTGGTGATAGAATTCACTCTCATCTAAACCTACTTTTTTTTTATATAACTTTTTTATGTTACTTTCTATCAAACTTTTAATACACTAAAAAAAAACGTTGATTAAAGTCGGCCTTGGCACTTCGACCGACACAAATTCATAAAAAATATTGTCACTTGCATTAGTATAGGCCGAATCTAAATGGATGACGTGGAATATCAAAATGTTTGCATTGACTATGGCCGATGCTAATATTAGTTGTCAATGCAAAACTGATGATGGATTACAACTATTTTCCCTAACTTGGAGTTACTGTGCTTAACATCTCCAAGTTAAGGGCGTTGTTTAACTTGCACAATACCGCCAACTTAAATACCCTAAATTGTTTGAAAATATGAAAGTCGTCACTAAATTTGCATCAATAGCCAACAAGATAAAAGTTGTGTACATAGTGATATAGTATGAAGAAGATCATAACATAATAATGCACTTATCATAATAAAGCATCATATCAATATTTTCAGCCAACATAAGATCTCAATCACAAACAAACTAATTCCCACAAGTTCAAAGTTCAAACATCACAAATAATTATAAAATAACATAAGAAAAATATTACACATTGACGAAAGAAATTAATAGCTAAATAAAATTCTAGAGTTTTCACATTAATAAAAAGATTAAGTAATTAAAAGTTTTTCCCGTAACAATTGTATTGCTTGTCTCGTTCTTTTTACATTTTCCATGCAAACTCCTTTGCATGGTCATTTCAAATCATCATAACTCAAAAGTTGCATTTCACTGTAACAATTCAAGTATCAACGAAACAAGAATGTGAATTCAAGAAAAGTACTTCCTCTAACTGCTCGCTTATGAAGCTCAACAAGAGTGTTGAACGAATGATCATGTCTTCCTGATGTGGTCCTAAATGAATGTTAGAAGAAGTAGAATTTTTCAGTATTTCTGCAATAGTTAGCAGAATTGGATATCTAGCTCTATGAACCAGCTGACTAACATATATTTCTGCCAGGGATTTTTGAGGACGCTCCACACCAACTATTATGACACAAAAGGCTAAATCAATATTATTCACCTCAATCAGAATTTTTGGGTGCCTTAGAACAAGAGAATTAGGATGACTCAGAGTAACAACAATTAAATTGAAACTACTAATATCAACGTCTTCATGGATACTGGCAATGCTCATAAAGAAGCTTCCAATTGGTGGGTTAGCAATGCAGTCATCAATACTCTGTGCCATGAGTTTGGACCAGAATTCTTGATTGTATCAAAAAATTGAACATATCTTCTCCACCTTAGAAACGTCACGAATAGCAAGAAGATCACTTGTGCTAGAACTATACGCTCGTACCACAAACCACAATCCTTCTACTAGTTGCGAGAAGTTCACAATTGTCAGTTGCTTGTATGCTATAAAAGTTAATTGACCAAACATCATCAAATATGTGCTCAGTGGAGCACGTTTTTTTCAATTCAATTAGTAGCAACTTGAGATGATATTTTAATCTCTTTCACACGAATTAGTTGTTAAGTAAAGATATTAACTATCACCTCTTTCAGCTTAGGGAACAAAATTGTCGTTGCTGATCCGAACAAGCATTGTAAACGAACGTTGTTATTGTCCTCTATCGTATCAGCTGTTCTCATTATTGTCATAAAAATGTGACTACATTGCTCAATATTATCTTCTAACCACAATTAAATATCAGTAATGTCCATCCTTCTATTATGCTCGGTTCACACAATAGACCAAGACATAAAACAATTACCAAAAGCTTCAACCATATCAACAAAAACTAATTTGCTATAAGGGCTTTAGCCATACAAACTGAAAAAATCAAATAACTGTACCACATGCTAATAATTTTATAAGAGGAAGAGGAAGAGGAAGAACCTAGGTTTTTAGATTTTTTGTAATTTGATTTTTAATTAATAATTTATACTCCCTCCATCCCAAATTATAAGACCTTTTAGAGACAAACTCGGTGTCCCAAATTATAAGACCCCTTCTAGATTTCAGGAAAAAAAAACTTTTCATTTTTTACCCCTTGCATTCATTATATTTTAAATTCCAAAACTTTAATTACCACCTCTACTAATTACTTCTTTCATATTCCCAACCAACTTTTGTTATATCCAATACTTATATTAACAATTTCCAGATTTTTTTAAATAGGGACATATTTGGAAGATTTGTATAAAAAGTAACAAAACCAACATATTAATTAGCTTATTACATGTTTTCTTAATAGGCGTGGTTGTCTGAAAATGACCCTATAATTTAGGACAGAGGGAGTATTTAATTTAATTATTAATTACACAAGTGTAAATTAAATTATAATAAATTTATATTTAAAATGCCATTTCAAATTCATTAAACACACAACCATGGCACATAAGACTCAGACCAAGAATTAAAGTGGAGTATTTTTAAAAAAAAAATGCTATCAAAACATTAGCATGAAAAACTAAAGTCAAACCGCTTCTAGTTTTCATAAACTAAAAGATTATTTAACTAATAGGTAATGGTTTAAACGGTATATGTTTAATTATCCTGAAGTAAAATTTCATATTTGAGTTTTGTGGATGAAAATAATATCTAGTTGGAAAATTAGCTCAATCATAATATAAATGTTTTCAACTCAATCAGAATTACTTCAGAGAACACATGTCTTAAAAAAAACCTAAAAGATTATTTAACTCAAACATAAATCTACCTCGGGCATCTCTTCCTTCCAAAAGTTATGTCTATCATACAAAACAAACGCTTTAATTTCTCATCAAGAATTATTGGAAGGGGTAGCAAGTTTAAAGAAATAGTAAGATAAATTCATTTTCACATTCACTTTTTATTCATGTCTTTCTTTTCTTTCAATTATTATATTATTTATTAAATCTCTTTTTTTTTTTTTTCATCTCTCTATTCTTTCGTCTACACGTTTGAAGCAGTGTGTGAATGAAGGTTTATTTTTAAAGAAAAGGTAAATCAGCCTTCCAATATATATATATATATATATATATGGAGGGAGCTGCAAAAAGCTGAAGTAGGAGATTGAAGAGACGAATATGACGGTTGCGGCAAATGAATTTGGATGACGACGGTGTTTCCTCGGAGTACAATACAGTGTTCTGCTCCTTGCAGGCGAAACGACCAAAGAATCTTTCACTAACCTTCGGTTTATAATCTGGTTTCCCATTGACGCGTGTCCATTAAGTCTTTTCGATCGACACACACAACTGTAGCTTATAGGAACCTCACCACTTAATACCTCACACGTCGCATATCACTGTCACTCCTGCTGTCATAGTTTTCAGATATTCATTGCTTTCTATTTTTCTTCTTCTTTTTTGCTTATGGCCATTGTTCTGTTCTGTGAGGCCTGCCTCAAGTGAAGTGCCCAACTTAAATCACTAGTTATATCAATTTTTGGGGGCAAAATTGACTCTTACAACTCTGTTTAAATTTGCTTCACTACAGTAATTCTTGCCACAACACCACTGCTCAACTCATCTTCTACTCTTCTATATGTCCATCATTCCAAACCAAATTTTATTTCTTGCGTTGCGTAACAAACTATAACGCGAAGTTAAGATTTGTGTTTCCTCAAAATGTGTTTAGGATTATTCTGGGAGTATTTTCCCAATTTTCATCTATGTAAATAATTTTATTAAGTTTTTCAATTTATGAGTTTCACATTATGTTCTATGATTTTTTTTACAACTATTACCTCATATGGCCGACGTTAACACGCGAAGTTTAGAGTCCGACGTTAGCTTTGTCACGGTAGCGTCGATCACCATGTCACACGTGTAGCGTCCGCTTAGAGTCAGCCAAACCGACTCTAGCCCTAAGATTCGGCTCCGGGGCTGACTTACCAAGTAAGTTTTGACCCTTTTAACGTCCACTCGACGTTGACGTTAAGCTGATACTAAAATGATTGTTGTATCGGTTTTTGGCTCATTAGTGTCGACATATGGCCGAAATCAAATGAATGTTTTCCTTATATTGTGAGGACTTCGGCGCTAGCCCATCCATCGTAGATGAAGTTGCAGAGCCTATTATATGGAAGGAGGTTGGGGGGGGGGGGACTAATGACCGATTATACAGAACGAGAGACTTCTCCGCCAACATGAGACTTGGTGTCATCTCACTTACAGGAGAGTCTTGGGTTTCAGGCCATAGAGACGTTGCTGCCTACCAAAGTGCCGCAACCAAACCATATAAGGTTGCAGTTGCACAGGCTAAAGTTGCTACAACCAATGATTGCAATTGAAGATGTTGTTGCGATGGGGGATAGGTTCCTTACCAGGGGAGGATCATGAATTTTTTTTTTGTATGTAGATTCCATATTGTACTAAAATAACCTAATTTTTATTAACATTATTGAATTAATATTGATCTTTAGTCTTTTATATTTTTATATTCTTTTCATGTTGAGTTATCATTTAGAATGATAGACCTATGTGGAAAGTCAGTTATAGATAGGTAAGCAGCTTGTACAAGTTTGTGAAAAAAAAAACTGTGGTAAAACAAATATTGAAAAGGAACTAAAATGATTGCGGTGAGTCGACGCTAAGTGCATAATATTATGTTAGACATATACGACCGATGTTAAATATTACAAATTTACGTATACTGTTGTGCTAAGTGAGTTGCGTCAATTAGAGACAGTTAAACTGAAGCTAAAACTTAGCGTCGACCTCCGGGACGAGGCTAAAAAGTTAGGTTCAAGCCATTTAACGACAATTTTGACTTCAATGCTAAAACAACTATAAAACGGTTATAACATCAACTTTCGCCATGTTAGCGTCTGCTTCTAGTTAATGATAGTGAACACTTTTTTTGTGGTGTGGTAATGAGCGCTTTTCTTGTAGTGCATTTTGGGAATACCTACACTTTTTTATTTATAAATCATATTTTTCGTTGTCCATTTTAAACAAAGTAAAAAAGATTTTGAAAAAATAGAAGAAGAATAAGAATGCTCTTCTTGAACATTACACGTGTTTGGCTGAATGTATGCCAGCATGAAAGATTCTGCTGACGAAAGTGAACATAACCTAGTAAATCCATATTTCCTATTCAAGCGTAACCTAAGTTCAATGAAATAGTAAAAATGTCAACTAGTTAGGCTAAATTTTCAGGTGTTATAATTGGCTCTTAGTTCAGGTGTGGCTATATATCTGATAGTTGATGAATGCAGTGGAATTAATTATGAAAAGTTAGGGACCTGGATTATATTTTTGGCTCCTCATGCGACCCTATACATAATTTCCCTAAAACTGAACGATTAATTTTAACTTTTTATGGTAGTTAGATATGGTACTATAACAAGGTATATGAGAAACTATGTCAAATTAGTATCCAAACATAGTTCCAATTTTTGACTTGGCTGATTAAACATATTTTTGGGACTATACAGTACAAAGATGATATAACCATTTATAAGGTAACCTTTTCTCAGGGTTTCCACTTTTATTTCTTCTCTTGCACTATTGTTTTATCCCTTTTGGTACCCTAAGCAAAGAGGCCATTTAAGAAAGCATTCTACTCTCTTAACCAATACAGGAAAGAGATCCAAAGAAAGAGAGAGAGAGAAAGATGGGAAGAGGGAAGGTTGAACTGAAGAGGATAGAGAACAAAATTAACAGGCAAGTGACTTTTGCTAAGAGAAGAAATGGGCTACTCAAGAAGGCTTATGAGCTCTCTGTTCTCTGTGATGCTGAAGTTGCCCTCATCATCTTCTCCAACCGTGGCAAGCTCTATGAGTTCAGCAGCACCTCCAGGTATATACACACACACATACCTTTCCCTTATTACCAGCACTAAATCTATCTTCTTGTGTGTGTGTGTTTATCTAGTGTTTGAATAAGTGTTCAAGAGAAAACATGTTCATGTCTGGCAGAATTTTGTCCAAGATCTGTGCTTCTTCTCCTCAACCTATCTTTTTACTGATTGACACAAAGAGCCCGTTTGGATATGAGTTTATTGGAGTTTATCTATTGGAAAATGCATTAAATAAGCTCCAATAAATGCTCCTTAGTATCCAAACGCGTAGAAAGTACCCATGGCCACTTAGTGTTTGTTTGGAATTTTTCTATAACTGATTCAGAAGTCAGAATCTATTCTAGGGAGAAATTGAGTAGATTTTAGATTTGAGGATGGATTTTGAAGGGAAAAAATGATCCAAACATGTCCTATCAGATAAGCAAGTCCAGCCTAAAAGGAAAAAAAGAGAAGTTCTTTTGGTCTCTAAATACATCTCTTCCTTTTAATTCCCAGACTTGTGGGAAGTGTAAAGTTTGGATCTTTTCACTCTGTTTGTTTTCTAGAATCACATACACACACACACACTTAAAATAACTTGTCTCATTTGATTTCTACCCCATGATGTGAAGATCTGAAAGACCATGTCAAAGGAGGAATTTTTTCTTTCCATCTCTAACCAGAAAGCTTTGCAGTGTCTATTTGAAGATGGGTCACCCACATATTCTCAACTAGGGCAAGAGTTTAAAAGGCATTAATATTCTGTTAAAACAGTGTTTTAGTGGGTGTGATTGGCTTCCTTTCAAAATATTGGCAAAGTTTAGAAATTTGCTTATTTTGGGTCATTTTGGTTCATGAAGACAAGACCATGAACTAGCCCTAATATGAATCTGATTTGATTTTTTGGCCTATACACTACATCTGATTGATTAGGGATAGAGTATTAGCAGAACAAGCCAGGATTTACTGTTATGATTTGGTGTCAGAGATGGGATGTTTGATTTTCTAACCTGTGTTTACTTTGCGTTTGCAATTTAAGGATGGCTCAGAGAGAGAATGAGAAAAAGAGCATCTTTAGCTTCTGAGGCTGTAAACCATCGTCTATCCTTAAAACCGTTGTGGAATAACTGGTTTGATCAAAAAGCTAAAAACAAAACATTGTTCTCAATTCTCACTCATACAAATCAATTATTACCTTTATGATGGATACTTCGATAACTTACTACGCATCTTTAGATACACGGTTAAAAATTATGGAAAATTAAAATTACGATAGACAAGTTTGATTTTTCCTATATATTCAAACTTGCACATACTTTTTTTATTTTTATCATTTAATACTTTTTTTGTTAAAGTGGTAAAAACTTGGATATTTAAGCTAAATTTTACATTTTAACCATGATTTTACTTGTTACAAACCATTTTTAGTAAATGTTATTGGATAATTCTATGGCATAAAAATTGATTCACATGTAAACCTTGTTTTTACTTCTTATAAAACGTAATATTTAATATATGATATTTTTAATGTGTTTTTTATGTGCTGAAATAATTTTGTGAGGAAACACTTTTAATTTGTAAACAAGATATTTCTTAACCTATCATCATAGACAATTAAAGTCAATGTTATTTGCAAAATATGTCTTATGTATTTTAATTTCTAAACTAATTTTTTCTTAATACATGGCAGACAAAATCATTTTTTATATGCCACAAGATTAAATCTACCACATAACAAGTAATAGAACAAAAAGCCCTACCAATTAATAATAAATATGTACTAATAGTATGCAAATTTTTACACATACACTTAATTAGAGTTCATCATTTTACCACATTACAATTAATTTAAAATCAAAAGAAGCGTTCATCTTAATATATGCAGTACTTTCCCTGAGAAATAAAAAATAAAATAAAAAGAAGCACAAATGATAGCAAAATATAATTTGATGTATGTGCAATTTTTTTAACACCTTTAGGCAATTCTAATTAATATCTTAATGTAAAATGTCTTCACCTAATGTGGCCCTTAATTCGACTTGTGCATTAGTCTATTTTCTTCTTTCCGATTCCGGGCTCATTCAATCAATTATTTGTAAATCAAACTTTCTTTTTCTTCTCTTTTAATTAATAGAAACCTCTCTTACAATTAAAAGCGTTTGGTCCTCATATTACAGAATTTGCCTGGTTGTTAGAAAGTCTTGTCCTTTGCTTTATGACTTTGGTTATTAACCTAAGGTAGCCCTTTTGACTTGGTGATACATAAATTACACTAGTGTTCTATTTCGATGCGTCTTGGTTTTTGTGAAAATATTGTTTCCAACAGTTCCAAACATTTATATTATCGTAATCATCATCTGATAATTGGATCATTATGATCTCTAAAATTGCCAACATTTTTGTTAAAGAAAGAATTTTTTTAAATTAGTCCAAGGAAAATGGATTTGACTCCTCTAGACTCATTCTAAAGGCTAAGATAAGCATCACAAGCGTTAATAATGATTATTTCCTTTTATAGAATCAATAAAATAATTTAATTAATGGTTGAGATATTTATTTTATCAACTTAAAGGAAGCCAAACCTTTAATTAAAACATGTTACAGGAAGGTTGGAAACAAAAAAATGGATTAAGATACCTCCCAAAAGTGTAAACTGAATAGGATTAATTTGAGTTTCAGACCATTATTAGTAATTTATGTAAATTGCTTGTTTCAGAAAATAAAACATCATGTTTACTTTCCTTTTGTTGAGCTATGAAATTATTATGGTATATATATACACATGTTTTTCAGTTCAACAAGTCATCAAGTTTCTCATTTTCAAATCAATGATCCCCCATTTTGATTGAGTTTTTTTCATTATGTGATCATAGTATAATGAAAACACTAGAGAAATACCAGAAGTACAGTTACAGTGCACTGGAGTCCACCCGACCAACCAATGATATTCAGGTAAATATTAAGTCTTCAGTTAATTCAAGAAATAATTTTGTTTTTCTTTATGTTCACCATCAATTAACCACTTTTTGTGTGTGAGATTATTCATCTATGACTATGTGGTTATAGCTCTACCAAAATGAAGAAGTAACTGCTTTGCAGTATATATGAAAATCTAATAGAAAATATGTCCCTGGGCAGAACTACCAGGAATATGTGAGATTAAAAGCAAGGGTAGAAGTCCTGCAACGTTCACAAAGGTAATTAACCAACTTTAAATAAGATTCTATGAAGATTAATGCACCTACTACCTATGGCTATATATGTTTTTAGTCCTAAGTTGAATACTCTATTGAACATTAAGTTTCATAATAATTTTGTGCCATTGATTCTAAATATTGTAGGAACCTTCTCGGAGAAGATATTGCCCAAATGAATACAACTGAGCTGGAGCAGCTTGAGAATCAATTGGAGGCAGCATTGAAGAACATCAGGTCAACAAAGGTAACATTGGATAGTTTCAAGTATCAATATTTTGAGATTGCTTGAGCTAAACAGTGCACCTAACTAGGTTAATTTTAGCTTGTACATCTGACAGTTCTGTTATCTCAACATAGAGTCAAATCCCTGGTCCCAATGCCTTTTTGTTTGTCAATTGAGCTGGCATAGGAAGCTTGAACATGGTAGCACCGGCACATAGTTACACAGCCCTTGGCTGGCACATATTTCCCTCTCCCTCTGCGTGCTACTTATAGGAACTCAAGGCACCAAGTGGATAAGTGAGTAGTTGGAGTTTGGCCACCAATTCTTGACTCTTGAGGCTAGTTAGTGAACTATCTTGGTCTTGGTGGTATGGATGATTGACTGATTTGACCTCCATTGTTGACCACATTGGTTGGGAGACACGTTCTAAAAAAATTCCCCCTTCATACCAACAAAGAGAATGACTTTATAGCTATGCCGCTACATAGCTCCGAGCTTCTTTACGAGTGACTGTCGTCAACAATGTCACTGCTTCTCAGTGATGAATAATAAGGGACTACTTCATACATTCCAATACGCCGTTAGAAATAGGACACACTGTCTGCCACTACATTGTCTGAAACACTTTCGACACTTTCTGTAGGAGACTTTTTCATGCATGTACTTGTACCGCCGTTGCTCATCAACGAGTCACGTCGCTTGGCCATCATATTGCCAAGAACTCTTTCGACACAATGAGCCACTCCATGGTCCAACCATTAGCTCACTTTTGCTTAAAAGCAAATCACTATGTAGGGGCATCAAGAAAGAGAGGTGAGACACAACTGACTACTTAAATACCAAGTCTTTCCTAGCCAGAACCTTTCCGTGAGACTCATAACCCTTTGTAGCTCATTCTCCTCCTTCGGTTTTGAGGTATCTCAGTGAAGAACACAATCTTCACTATCATTTCTTCAAGCTTCACCAAACTGGCTACCAATCTAAGTCCCACTCCAATTGAGGTCATCAACACTACCGACAAGAAGATCACGTCAACTCCATGGACGACATGGTAGGAATTACAATAAGTCTTATGCTTGTCATTCTTTCATCTCAAACATTCATGGTTCCTCTCAGCTCTTCTTCGTAAGCTTTACTAAATCATGTGCCTTTCTCTCCTGTAAGGAAATCTCTATTTGCACGCATGATAAGCTTCTAAGAGGACTTTCTCGCTCCCACATATCTCTTAGGATGACTCCGGCTACATCTAAACGGAATAACCAAGCAACTCTTCCCAATACTCTTCAACTATAGGAAGATCACCTTGATGGATGCACAACTTCTGGTGGAGGGGCAAACTGCTCCCCTTGTTCAACATCTTTCCATCTCCCTCTAGGGTCCTCCTTGCACTCTTTCAGTAACTGTGTCTAATTGAAATGGCATAGGACTATATTTTCAACACTTCTACCTAGTTTCCTGGATCAACTGAAGCATCATATATTTAAGAGCACATTTTTTCTCTTATGATGACCCTCTTAGCTTCAGGATCCCTGTATCCACCTCATTATCTTCGTATGCATGCACATACACGGAGTGGAATTGACATCAAGTATTTTTCCTTGATACTTGGATACACGTATAAATTCTTTGTACCTCTTGTGGCCTGAGCACATGATCCCGGAACTTCACACTTTAGGATTGTGTTGTGGTAACAAAATACAAGTTGCTTCATCTCATAATGGATAGGAAACTTTGCCATTCCCAGCACACTTCAGGAATATTACGCAATGCTCCAACATGTTGCCTCGACTACAATATTGTCTTGTGGAGTGGAGGAATCTTCCTCTTCAAACATTAAACTCACACATGAAGCATCACCATTGCTTCCACCTCCTCAGAGACCTACAACCATCATAGTGTACCTATTCTAACACCCCTGATCACTTGCATATGGATTTAGACTCTTGATGATTTCCAGCCATACAAGGGTCAAGCGTTATTCACCAAGATAAGCGCATTCTCCAATAACTCTTCCTCCCATGTGGATGAGTCTCATATGCCATAGATTTGGCGATGACTCATCAACACCGCACACCGTCACATGCATTCGTGCCATGTTTTGTCATCTCGGTACCGAGTGCGATTTCAATCAATTTCCACCACTCTGTCTCCTTCTCTCCCCTGGCCTCCTGCCTCTTTCGCCGATCAAATCCACTTCATCCTCACTACAGTGCTTTCATCACATGCCTATTTATTATCTCTTCTCGATCAACGCTTTGGATCCTAAATTCATCATTAATTTTGTCTCGACCTACACTTCCAATGACCATTTATCACTGTACATAGTGGAATCACAGCAAACAAGACCCACCATTGAGTCCAATACGGTCAGAAACCTTGAGGACACCTCATGTTTGAACCAAAATGGACAAAATAGGGCTTGATCTGGTCATACACGAATAACGGAGCAGAATTTCACCAAGTAGGGTTGACCGTTGCATTTGCGACAGTTGAAAATCTTAGAATTGACTCCTATTGGGCTCAAAATGAACAAAATTAGCCTAAAATATCCCAAAAACACATTTTGCCACGTGTCAGGAGGTCACTGGTCCACGTGGAATGCTACGTCACTCTGACATCATTGGCGAGTGTATTACACCCCCGAGAGTGGCCTCCACTGGCCTTCTTCCCCAGGGTGCAAGTGGTCGAGAGTGTCTCCTACCACCTTGTCGACGTGTGGGGAGAGTGTTCTTCTGTCCGAGCTCTATTTGAGCTCCCATGACTTGTTCCAGACGCGCCTCGGCTGTCTGAATCCATTTGTGGCCTCAAAACTTGATCCCGGGCACTTAAAAAATTCAATCATTTTTTAACAATCGTGATTCCGACCACCTCCGGTCATCAACATCACTCTGATACCACTTGCTCGAGCTGGTACAAGACGATGAACATAAAGAAGGCACAAATTCAATGTGGTTCAGCCTAAATGCCGGCGTCCACAAAGGCAAAACTTTGTATTCTCATTATAACACAAATTACAACACTCTACCTCTAGCCTCACCCACACTTAGAGCTCTCTCTAATACAATGGCTCTCAACCTCACCATACTCCGGTACACAGTGGCACCCGCTGGTGTTCTATCTTTTACTTAGCACCCACACATGGTTACACAACCCTTGGCTGGCACACATTTTTCTTTTCCTCAACCCGTTACTTATAGGAACTCAAGGCACCAAGTGGTCAAGAGAGTAGTTGGAGTTTGGTCACTAACTATTGACTCTTGTGGCTCGTTGGTGACCTTGAACTTGGTGGGGCTTTTTGACTAGTTTGACCTCCATTGTTGACCACCTTGGTTGGGAGGTACGCGTTTTAACAATCTCCATCATCATCCTTAGAAGTAATTTCATCCTTCATGTAGTCTTATATGTAGCTTGAGGTGGTTGACGTTGAGGTTGATGGTACGAGAAGAAAAGGGTGTTTGTACGCCATCTACAACAAATACCAAGTTCAAGAAGGGTATAAGAAAGGATGCATGTCAAGCTATTTCTAAGTATTTCTACAATAATGTTATTTCATTCAACGTGGTAAGAAGTGAAGAATTTCTTATTATATGTGAGTTAATTGCCCGACATGTCCAAGGATTTAAGCCCCCCTCCTATCATGAGATTAGGGTCAACTATAATTTGAAGCTAGAGGTTAACTTCACAATGGAGGCTATTGAAGCAATAAAGTTGTTTCGAGAAAAGTTGGTTGCACTTTAATAACTAATGGGTGAACAAATAGGAGGAGTACAATTTTGAACTTCTTGGTGAATTGGGATAGAGTTCTTGAATTCCGTGAAGTAGTGTATTCCCAACTCTTTAACTCTTTTATTCCCAACCAACTCACTTGTCCCCCTTATTTAAGTAGTCCTTAGTCCTTACTAATCAGAGGGATAGTCATCCCCCCATCATAATAACAGCTTACATGAGTATTGGGTGCTATCCTTTAGCCAATCCCTTTGAACAGAATGTGCATCTCTCAAAACTTGTCTTGAGAACTCAATATGTTGATAATTAGCTAATTAAGAAGTATATCTATTCTACAAGGAATGACACATTCTCCTTCCATGCCATTGAATTAGTGTTCTTTCTCTTTGCAAATGCTTTCACATTTCTCTCTCTTTTTGTTACCTAGATTTAACATGTTAACTTTATTTTCAGACTCAATTCATGCTTGACCAGCTCGCTGATCTTCACAACCGGGTATCTCTGACTTCCTTTCTTAATTTATTAGTAGACTCCAATATCGTCTTATTCTTAATTTTGTATAGTTATCTTGTCTTTCACTGATTCAATGCAGGAAGCAGTGCTTGTTGAAACTAATCACGTGTTAAGGAATAAGGTAACAGTTGTTTCCAAACTAAATGCAGATCTTTGATTTGAACTAGAATCTTTCTGATATATTCTATTAGGCAATGTAGTTTTAGTTCTTACATCGCTTCTGATACAAATTCTCTCTGTTGAAACAGTTGGAAGAAAATAATAACTCACATGATCCAGTTATCAGACTGGCTTTGGAAGCTGGAGTGCCTAACATCCATTACACTCGTTTTCCTCCTCAATCAGAGGGATATTTCCAGCATGTGGGAGTGAATTCCAACTTGCAAATTGGGTAATTAAAGTCACACCAATTTAGCAAGAAAATACTGTGTTTTTTATTGTACTACATAGAAGTAAGTGTTTTATTGATCATATGCAGATACAATCCAACGAACCATGATGATGTAAATGTTGGAGCTTCATCCATAAATATGCATGGATTCACCTCCGGGTGGATGCTTTGACGACATTGAGTTTACTTGCAGTGTAGACAAAGAATGGCGGTGGTTTTGTCAACCATACAAGTCCTTAAAAGTTAATATATATGCATCATTTATCAATGTTTAAATGAATAAAAGTTGCAGTACGTAGTATTTGTCATAGAAATATGTGGTGGACCTAAAACGTTGTATATTCGTATTGAATTCAAAACTTGTAACCTTTTATGCATGAGATTGGAACCTTGTATGCTTTGATATAATAAGGTTCAAATCTATGATGATCACCTTTTATTTCATATTCTGAATAGAAACTAAATAGCAAGTTTTGAAGCTTATTGAAATCGGGACCAGGAAGTGGCAAAATATCCCTTTACCAGTTGAGCTAGACAATCAATTGATAATATTATGAACAAACTTTTATTTATATCATCAATTAAATTCTGAAACCCCATCACCACCGACGTTCTCCTTCTCAAATCGCACCGCCAGCAACATTGAACCACAACCATCCAAAGCTACTCAAAATAGGAACATACAAAGGGAGAAGAAAGAGAAACATAAGAGGAAAAAGGATTTCAAATCCAGAACAACAAACCACTTCATGATCCCCCCACCACCGTGCTATCTGTCATCACTTCGATGGCGAGATCACACTCGCCGCTCTGAATCGCGCACCCGCCAAGCACCACCGCCACGCTGGTCATCGCCGCCGCGAAGGGTATGTCCACTGTCGCTAAAATCGAAGCCAGCCACTAAAACCATCCTCTGCCGCGATTTGAGTGTTGGATGTTCTGGGTTCCTTTATTTCTTCTCCCTTCTCTGTGTTTTGAGTTAGAAATGGGGGGTGATTCTGGAGCTTTGGCCTAAGGGATCAATAGAAGGAGATGAAAGAAGGGGGTTGTGCTTGTAGTGTTTGATTCAGGGTCTGGTTGGAGTGTAGGGTTTTGGTTGGGATTTCTTGGAGGTGTTTGAGGTATTTGAGAAGATGATGAACGAACAGTAGTGGAGGGGAGAGAAAACGTGAATGATGATTGAAGAAGAAGAAAACGTGGGTTTGGTGGTGATGGGTTTCAGGACATTTTTTTTCTTTCTTTTATTGTTATAATTGATGATATAAATAAAAATTTGTTCATATTATTATTAATTAATTGTGTAGCTCAACTAGTAAAAGAGTTTGGCAGACTGACGGAAGAGTAGACGCTGCACATTTGAAATTCCAAGGTGGTACAATTCGTGACAAAAAACTTAGTGGGGTACGTTTTATAAAAATATGTATTTGCAAGGGTAGAAAATGCGTTTTAGCCTTAATGTTTTTTAGTAGATAAGGTGCAATAAGCACGTACACAAACAGACTCATTATCTATCTCTTTTTTCCAAATATCTGGCGGGGAAGTGAATATTTATAGTTGATGGTACATATGAGTGAACGGCTTAATTAGTGTTTTTTATAATAAGTTTTTACTGCATAAATGTTTATTCATAGGTAAAATTGAGAAACTTATTAAAATAATAAAAATGATTCATAAACATATAAACAATGCAGACACTCATAAACACCTTCATTTTTGTTTCTATCTCTCTTCTTATCACATCAATCATATATCACATTCACTATTTATCTTTTTTATTCCTTTCTCTCTTTATGTGTCTACACCTAAAAGATATATATGAATCATAACTTTTAAAATAAATTTAATATATGGTATACGTGAGTGCAAGCGCTTTTCATAAAACAACTTACGAAAATAAATTCAAAATAACTTATAGGTGTGTCATAAACTATTTATGGAAGTTGTTGTCAAACACTTACATAAATACTTTAAGTTATAACCTATAAGATTTGTTTTTGGTACGTAGTTATAACTTATAAGATATGCTCAACTAAACACTTCCAAAAACACTTTAATTTTTTTTTGAGAGAGAAAGCTATAATACTACATGGGCCTTTTCCCCTTTTTTGTTGATAGGGAATTCACCTTTGGCAATCACTCAATTGTGAATATGTCTATATGCTGGGCTTCTTTAGGTTTGTATTCTATCTATCCACCATGCACAAATTTAGGCCTGGGAACTTATTTGTTTTTCTGGTGAATAGCCTAGGAATCTTTATGAAGATAAAAAGTGATTGTACGCAATGGTGGATGTGGCCCAATAAATCATGGACAGGGTTGATATTCCACTTTGTTTGGCTGACCATTGAATAGAATTTTTGCATCCCTCCCATTATTCCTCTTTTGAATTTGTGACTAAGAATTTCACTTCAAAATCAAATCAATTTAGAAAACAAACAATATTGCAGGGCATAGCTAATCATCTTTTGGATAAACGGTCGACATATTTGAATATGTACTCCTAAAGGGGGACAATGAACTTTTAGATCATGTTCACATCTCAATTAACCAACACCAAATGTTAGAGTAGGAGGGAGATCTCTAGAAGAGGGGAAAACATAATTGACCTGAGACTAGTAGTAGTTATATTCATTTTAATTTTAAATATATTTTTTGTTTTGGTGAACAATGCATAGACCTTTAATCTATACTGGTTTAATACCACATCTTGACTAAAAATTTAAATGCAATCAGTTTGTGGATGTTAAAACTTATATTATTTTTAATTAACCAATCTGAGACTTGATCACTCACACTAGAATTTCCAAATTGCTAATTTTTTTTTTTTTTTGAAATAAATTGCTAAATTAGAATGGCTGAGATATAGATGTAGGTAGTTTGGGAGATTTGGATTTTTGTATTCCCTATTTTAAAAATTTCTATCACTATGGATGTATATAAGAAAGAATCAATTCTGTAATTAACAGAGCATGAGTAATTAGTAGCTTAAACAAGATGAAGTAAGAATGGGACACATCAAAGTAAAACATCTCCCAAAGTTCTTCAGATTAGAAATGAATATTTTAGGGAATAAATTCCCATGCATATCACCAAAGCTCATGGTTATCTTTAAAATTAGTTGACTGGTTGTATTTTTTAAGACAGGGCTCATCACAACGGTCTGAATGATAGAGTTGCTAGCACGGAATAATTAACAAGAATGCTTGTGTCCCATCAGCTTTATAATTTAGTATGCTATACGTCCAAGTTTGTAAAATTTGGACACGAAAGTAACCTTAATTATCATAGTTCTAGAGTCACTTATGAAGCGCACCCTATCCCAAGATATTTATGCAGAAAAATCAGTTTCAATTTTGTTACCTTGAGTAAGGAATAAGTGTTAAGAATAATTAGATTTCTTTATTATTTTAGGTTATAATATTTTATAAGATATTTTTTTATTATATTTTTTATTATTATTTTAAACTATAATATCCCATAGTATATTCTCTTATTTTTCCTAAGCATATTTTGTTTTCTATTGTAATTCATTTCTATAAATAATACATTGACTACCTCACACAAATTGTGGTGAGAGTTATCACATCTTATTATTCCTAAGCTTGTAGGGAATCTGCGTTTTTATGTGGAAGCTTCTGAATAAATGTTACCGGAGTTCGACAAAATATGGATGACTTGCAACTTGTCGGATGCGCGAAACGAATCAAAACGACTTGCTGCACATCTTTCGTGATTACAGTGTTGTGTGCCCATTTTTTCAATCCTTGGTGATGAGTAGGCCTGGTGCGGATTTCTTCATGGAGGACATTGGTAGTTGGATGAGGATTAATATTAGTGGTGGTGGGCGAGTTACAGGTGGGGTGGATTGGCCTCGTTTTTTCTCTAAAGCTTTTTGGGCAATTAGGAGATTGCATAATGACTTGGTTTCTAACCAAACTGAGCCAAGCCTTACCATATTACAGGGTTTTATTCAGTCTGAGGGTTTGAAGCACCAGGTGAATACTGAGGTCGAGCTTCTTCTCCCTGAGCTAGATGAGTTGCCCGATGTTTTTCAATGCATCAAGTCGCAGGGGAGTCCTTGCCATCGGGTTTGGATGTGTCCTGTGGATGGGAGGCTAAATTCAATGAAGATGATTCAATGAAGGATGATTTCACATCCAATTGTGGTGGAGCATTGAGAAGTAGTACATGGCTTTGAGTTTCTAGTTTCTATAAGAACTTGGGCAATTTTTATTGTGCAAATGTCCTCCTTTCAGAGTAGTGGGTCGTGCTTACAACATTTGATATTATGCTTAGCCTGGATGCTCCTCGAGTTATCATTGAGAGTGACTTTCTTGAGGCCATTCAACTTATTATGTCTGACACATATGAGTCTCACCCTTTCACGGAGGTGATTCAGCCTATTCGTCAGAAGAGCCCAGAGCATGGTGTATGAGGTTCTAGCACGTCTCTTGGGAGGTGAATGCTCTTGCAAATTATTTGGTGTTTGTAGGTCACAAATTCCCTTTTGGTACCCATGGTTTCAATTTTCCAATGATAGAGTGTCATCGTTTGATGGTTGGGGATTATCTTGAGGCTGTGCCCTCTTTTTTTTTTTTTTTTTTTTTTCTCTTTGCATCTGCTCTTGCTTAGGTTTGTTGTTTTCAGGGGGTAGCCCCATAATTTTACCAAAAACATAAATAAAAAAAGGTTAATTTCAATTTTCAAAGTCACTCCTATAGTTAATGTGCAATTGTTGTTAAATCTAACCCTTAAATACTTGTTGGTTTTTAACTTAATTTCAAAATAATTTCATGCTAGTTTTTAAAACCACGAAAATGATTATGTGATTTTGGTTTTTAATTTCAAGAATATGTAACATCTTTAACCTTACCATTTTCTTGTATCCCTTTTTTCTTCCATCATCACCGCCACCTGACAACCTTCACCACCGGCGCCACATGTACTCATTGTTATCGCCTGGTACATTCAACCACCACTTTGCAACCTTAATCGGCCATCACATGTCACCCTTCAATTATGCATGATACCCACTGTCGCCACTCAGTACCCTCAACTATCTCTCCCACTTCCTTGCAATTTATACCTTAATGTCATGTAACATCTTCTATCACTACCTCACCTCTTGACACTCTCTATCACCATCACTACTTTTCATTGTCTAATGCCACAGCGGGTATTGTCCACCACCATCGTTTCCACCTCCCACCATACCACTGCCAACCCTATAGCCACCACCCTTCACCCCACCAATGCCACCTAGACCCAAAAACACATGCATCACCTTGCACCCTCCATCACTACCACTGCTTGCACCCTCTTCGACCATCGTCGCTAAACATCCTACACTACTACCTTACTAGTTTACACCATCCACTGCCACCATTAGTCCTCATATTTTCCACTGTCATTATCATCTGACATCCTCCACCACCACCATTAGACCTCATTTTTGCCACTGCCTTATCATCTGACATCCTCCACCCTTCACTGCCACCACCATTACCACCACCTAACACACACCATTGTTGCTCCTGCCACCGTCTCTTACCAATTGTATCTCTCGCCACCACTTGATACAATTTATTTCCATGACGCCCGAAATCTTCCACAACTCAATATCTTCCATGACAAACTATTGTGGATATCAGGTGGTACTGGCAGCAGTGTTATAGGAGGGCAATGACAACAGTGGATGATGAAAGGGGTCCAGCAGTGATGAAAGTTGTCGTGCAATGCTGGCGATAAATAGTTCATGATAGTGATGAAAATTGAGGGTATCAGGTGATACAAAAATTCCAATTTTTCATATCTTCAAACTCTAATCTTTCATCTACAAAATCATTCAAAATTTATTATATATTCACTGAGCTTTTTTTCAAAACATATTATAATGTTCCATATCTATTATAAACTCCCAAAGTATTTAAATAGAAAATGAAAATTGATATACCTTTTTTTTTTTGGTATTAGAAAGGAAATTCATAACATGAACATATTAAATTAATTTTAAAAATACTGATTTAATTAACTTAAAGAACCAGAATCACACGCAATAAAAGCTAAAAGATTAAAATGCAATATATTAAGCCAAATAGAAACTATTTTGTTGGTCCAAAACAGGGAAAAGCTATACAGCAGAACTGTAGAAGTTAAGCAATCAGCAACTTATACTGAAAAAGTAAAGACAAGAGTAGGAAGGTATTGCACTATTTTAGTGAATTGGAGTTTTCATCAACTGTGCATAGCACAATAACAAAGATATATTCAACAAAGAAAAAAGGGGAAAAAAAACAAAAAATGAGAAAACGGAGGAAAGAAAAAATGGGGCTTGGGCACACACAAACACAATATAGTGCAGTTGAAGGCTTGAGGCTTTTATTTCAATAATTCATGAAAGCAAGCGCCAGAAAAGGAAACCCTGTAAAGAAAGGCCTATACCGTCTCATGTCCACTAAGCCTTGATTGGCCAAACTGGGCATGGAATAAAGGAAAAAGTTGTGCTCAAAAATTGGAAAATATGATTGCACTTATATCATTTTAAATTACAAATACTGCTTATATAAAAGCTTGAGCATTCATTCATGTAGCTATTTTAAACACTGATGGATATGTTGTATGTACGGAAGGGCAGATAAGGGTTACAACTCCTCAAGAATTTTATTATAAGTAATTTCATATAGAAATTTTTATTATTAAGGAAGAAAATATTGGAGACTTTTATAATATTTTATGATGCTCATCAAGTTCAAGTCCCGACATGAAAGTTTCTTGATTTTGTGGCGAGCGGTCTACATAAGAAAAAAGATGGAGATAAGAAGCATTACTATAGAATAGATATATATTTTTTTTCTGCAATTGATTTAAGACTATTTGAATTAAATAGAAAATTTAATGCAAAAGCAGTGAAACTTCTTGTAGTTAATTCAGCTTTAGATCTTATGGAAAAATTTAAATCATTTAATAATGAAAAAACCTGTAAGCGTGTTAAGAATTTTTATGCAGATAATTTGTTCCGAGTTGGAAAAAAGGAGTTTGTCGTTTCAATTCGGACATTATCATTTAGATGTTTCCCGAAATCTTAATTTAGGAAAAAAGAATGTCCAATTTATCTGAGTTTTACGAGAAGTTAGTTGAAACTAGAAAAACATCAATATTTTCATTTATTAATAGATTAATACGTCTTGTTTTAACACTCTCTGTTTTAACAACATCTACATAGCAAACTTTTAACGAAAAGTGTTAGGGCTCAATACTAAAGACGAAATTTATTAGTTCCCCCACTTCTTTTATCTATCTGTTTTGTTTTATTATTATGAGTTAAAAAAATATAAAATGTGAAATATATTTTTTGTATTGAAGTCGATATGTAAAAGAAATGAATAAATAATAAAGTCGTTTGGGTAAGAATCTGAGAATGGGAGTCGTGTCCTAGAGAGTAGTACTGTGTGGGGCTATATAATATAATAAGACAGTTGCTGTGACCAATCATAGGACGACAACACCTTTGATCAAACCACTCAAAAACCACCATTTAGATCCTATCACCGCTTTCGAATATTAATTTAATACTCTCTTTTTTATTTATTAACACACACACACACATTATTAACAAGAAAAAGAAAAAGCTTCTTGACTCTTCATTTCCCTATCTTCTTCTTCGATCGATTTCTCCATTTCTCCTCCTCCTACAAACACTGAAGGAATTGAAAGAAAGAAAGAAGATTGAAGGAGTTAATTTGAATACTAATAATGGGTCGGGGAAGAGTGCAGTTGAAGAGAATCGAGAACAAGATCAATAGGCAGGTAACTTTCTCAAAGAGAAGGTCTGGTTTGCTGAAGAAAGCAAACGAGATCTCAGTGCTTTGCGATGCTGAAGTGGCTCTCATCGTTTTCTCCACTAAAGGCAAGCTTTACGAGTACTCCAGTGACCCTTGGTACGTATTCATTCATGTTCCATCTATCATGTTCTTCATGTGTGTGTGTATGTATGTAACTGTTTGCTTACTTCTAACTTTTTTCATATATCTCTCTACCTATAGATCTAACTGTGATTATATATATATATATATATATATATATATATATATATATATATATATATATATATATATATATATATATATATATATATATATATATATGCCTCTTCTCTGTTTCCTCGATCGTGCACCCAATATCTCTGGGTATTTTATTGTTCATGTATTAGTCACGTGTGTGTTTGTGATATATAAATTGCAACTTCTTCTTAGTAGGATTTCACCTTGCAGTCTTCATAACATTGCTAGCTTTTGCATTTCTTGTTTTGGTTAAACAGAGGACTCCAAATAGAGAACACTGCGAGGCTATGTAGCTAGCTATGTAGATTCCTTTCCATCCTGGCTAGAAAACCCATCCAATTTGATTTGGTTTTTTTTTTTTTTTTATTGATTTCGTTTTAATTCAATTTCAAAAGTTTATAAGTAGCGAAATTAGTAAAATGTTGATAAATTTTGAAAGATTTTGTACATATGAGATTAGGGTTTAAAGATGTGAGTAATTGAGATTTTTTTAATTTTATTAAACTTTAATATTTTGATTAGTGAGTTTTTACGAGAATAACACTAATCTGTAAAGATTTTTCTTAAGAAATGAGAACCCTTTTATTTTTAGATAGGTACCGTAGAAATTGCTAATAGTTTAGATTATGATCAGTTTTCTTCATTTGAATAGATTTTACCGAAATGTTTGCTAAATATAGTTTTCACTTCAACGTATTTTTGCAAGTGTGTAATTGCAAAAATACTAGATTTTTTAGCCGATCAAGTATTTTTTTTTTTAAGTTAAGCAAGTTTGATAACTAGGTCAATTTTCATATATTTAAATTCTTAAACTTTCATTTATTCATAATTTAGGCTTTCTAATGGATTGAAGATATGGGATATTCATTTTAAAAGTTTGAGTTAGAATTTAAGTGAAATTTTGATGAATTTTGTCGGATATGATGTTAGGATTTAAAAATAAAAAAATTGGATTTTTTTTATGAAACTAAATATTTATTTCAAAATTTTTTGAGGGGAAGAATGTCTATAATGATTAAATTTTTATGGTTTTGCTTAGAAAGTGAGAATTTGAGACTAAACTTTCTCATCAAATTACGGGGGCTTATTTTTTTTGGGGGCTTAAAATGAGAGGTATGATAAATAAGTATTAGTAAAATAGTTTTATAAATGTATAAATATATTAAAATGAGAGGTATGATAAGTTTAAAAAATAAAATCATATATATATAAGAGAATTATAGTTTTATATGAGAAAATAAGAATAAATTACTATCTTTAAATCTAATCATAAAAGGTTAAGATTAAAATATCATTTAAAAAAAAGATTAAAACATTAAGTCATGTAAATTTTTAAAACATTTTTAAGTAGTAATGTGACTATTTAATTATTAAATCTTGACAATTCATAATTAGATCTAACGGTCGTGATTTATTCTTAATTTCTGATATAAAACATATTTCTCATAAGTATACATGTATTTTTCATTAGATTTAGATTAATTTTGAAAATAAAATTTGATAGCTCAATTTTGTGTTTATTCAAATGTAATTTTGAATTTTATTATAAGAAGGAGCACAGAGCAGTAATGTAGAAAAGGAGTACAGTAATTAATGTTAGGAAAGGATACAAGAAATAAATCTAGCGGCTGTTACCGCTGCTATAGCTATAAATAAATGAATTCACGCACTGTAGCACTGTCTGTGCTATATTTGGGTGCTCTCTGTGCCTAAGGTTAGGCAGCGACCTCACCTCTCGTTCTTCTCTCCCTTTGTCGGTTATCTATTCATAGGACAAAACTTTGCACTTTTAACTATTACCCAATTAAAAATTAGAAAATACTAGTTTGAGATATCATCACAATTAAGTTAGTGGATATTTCTAGCTGATGCTACCAAAAAATGCACGCATTCAAAACTTTCATGTTTGAATTATTTGAATAAGCAAGAGTTTATAGTTTTCATAAATACAATACAAATCTTTATCTTCGGTATGAGATTAATATTTTCAAATTTTGGTAGGTGTCTTCTTATTAATAGGGATGGCAATGAATTTTTAGACTTGTTGGATTCCAAAAAAAGTGTATCTACCATAGATATGTATGAGATTGGACATGAATAAATATTTACAAAAAGGTCAAAATTGAAAAAAACCACTAGCCCATATCAAATTTTGTTACAACTTAGTGGCAGTTACAGACAAATGACACTGTCATTGTTGTTGTCTCATGTGGTATAGCCAGTATTGTAGGCTCTACCTCTCTTGAAAGCATAGGTCTTTATTAACAATATAAATGTTTCTCTTTAGCTACTGAGTCTCATATAGATGTTTTCATTTGTTTGAAGATAAGACAAGATTTGTATACATGGCTAGCTACTTATATCTCTGCTCACTGTTACTTTTATTTCTTCTAACAGTATGGAAAGAATTCTTGAACGGTATGAGAGATATTCTTATGCGGATCAGAGGCAGGCTGTTGCAACTGATCAGGCCCCAAATGTAGGTCTTCCTCCTTTCCATGACCTTTTTTATGTTTCTTTTGCATGGTTTATTAATGGATGATTAGAGATTGCCCCATCATTCATTTTGAGTTTATTTTAATATATACTTCTTAAATTAGAGGTGAACACTTATTGACATTAGCGGTTAATTAAACTATTTACTCAAACATGCATTTATACTCTTCATAGTTTGTTTTACATGTGCTGTGATACAATCCTAGAGAACTTTCGAACTCATGAAGTTCAACTCCCTCTAATTTACAATTCAAAATCAAGAAGGTATAGATTGAGTACTGATTTCATTACCTCCATGCATTGTTAGGAAAACTGGGTTCTTGAACATGCAAAGCTTAAGGCTAGGCTGGAAGTCCTACAGAAAAATCAAAGGTAATGAATTTGTACGAGCAAGGGCTTGTTGTGTATAATAAATTACACAATGACAGTGCTTAATTGTGGATTTGTTTCAGGAATTTTATGGGAGAAGAGCTGGACAGCTTAAGTCTCAAGCAGCTTCAGAATTTGGAACAGCAACTTGATTCCGCTCTCAAGCACATCAGATCACGAAAGGTAAAGTAAAACTATGCTACACACACAGTTTTGGCGATGTAATGTTTGAGGTTTGAACTGAATGTCCTAGTCATTCTGGGGATATGCAGAACCAAGCCTTGTTTGAGTCCATTTCAGAGCTTCAAAAAAAGGTGAGTCCTTCTTGTATCCAGTTTGTATTTGGATCAAAGTTGTTAGAGTTGAGTGAGTATAGAATTGGTTTTGGTAAAATTGATTAGGATAACACCGAGTTGAAAGTGAACTAATTTATATCTGGATGCATTTATGAGAAGAGTGATTTCTCTAAGGCTTTGTTTGAGTTTTTGAGGGAGGGAAGAGGAAGACTTTGTGGGGAAGGGAAGGGGAGGGGAAGAGAGGGGGAAGGGAGAGTTTCCCCTTGTTTGGAAGTTCAAAATTTCTCTAAAACCTTCAATTTGGGGGAACTCCATACAAAAACTAAAGGGGGGTCATGTAGGTGTGTTGGAGAGTTATCGAAAATTTCCTAAAGTCTTTTCCCCTTCTTATGAGGGCTTCTCATAAGCCTCTCATTTCCCTTCCTTCCCCTCTAAAACCCAACTTGCAAACTAAGCCAAAGGCGATTTTTATAAAATCTCACTATTAATTATAGTGCATGTTTGGTTTCACGACTTGCATAGAATTTAAAACACTTTCACGTACGGAGACACCAAGACTTGTAATTTTGAACCAAAAGTGATTCCAAAGCATTTCATTTTGGAACCAAAGCATCTATATATGCACTGCAAAAGTTATGATCTTTAGGTTTATTTTAGAATTGATTTTTGAGCTAGAATTAATTATGAAAAATGAAACATCCAAACACCCACTGAATGATTCTAACATTTATAATGTGGAACCGAACATGTACTTAGTATGGTATAACATGACTATGTATCCATTCCATAATGATAATGAACAATATTTCTTTGCCTTTCTATTTTCCTTTAAAAAGAAGGATGCAAAGATTGGCTATATGGTTTCAGTACACACAAGCTTTGCCAATAATGTATCAAAATTTCCCTTATACAGGAAAGACTTGGGGATGTGAACATTGGCTAATCAATGTGGATGTTATAAATAATTGAATGATGTAAATGCATATCTATCTTCAATTTTCATAACAATATGGAGACAAAGTTTTCATTGACCAAATGTTTTAGATTGATCAGCTGTTAAGTCATGTAAGTATTTGTGTGCCATCATAGGATAGAGTTGTGATTCATAGACATCTTTTAGGTATAGATACCCAGAGAGAGAAAAGAAGATAAGAGAGATAAGTAGTGAATGTGAATGATTAATGTGATACAAAGAGAGAAATAAAAAGAAAAATGAAGGTGTTTATAGGTGTCTGCCCTATTTATATGTTTATGAATTATTTTTGTGCAGGATAAAGCACTCCAGGAACAAAATAACTTGCTGACCAAGAAGGTACGTTTTTTTGTTTTGTCACAGCACAAACAATTGTGCTGTTTGGATTCAAAATCTCACAGTAAATGAAAATGATTTGAGTGCAAACCAGATAAAGGAAAAAGAGAAGGCCATCACCAGCCAAGAGGAGCAAGGGGGGCTTCAAAATAGTGCGGATGTGGCCTCTGGCCTTGTAACTCAACCATTGGAGTCCTTGAATATTGGGTTAGTGTCTTTTCATTCATGCATACCTGAAATCTGAAAGCCTCAACTGATCAACTCTCTCTCTCTCTCTGTTAGCTGTATATGCATCTGCACAAGTTCATTTTTAACTTTCATCTATTCTAGTGTTTTGTGGTTTCACGTGATAAAAATCTTCTGCACTCAAATGTTGTCTAAATTTCTTATTCTACTAATAAAATCATATCATCTCAATTAAAAAAGACGAGTGAGTGGAACAGTTATAAACTTACATCGTAGTTTCTAATTGACAAATCAAAATTTTACTGATAGAATATGGAATGATACAATTTGGTGTTTGAAGATTTCAATCCCTTTCCCTACACCCATGTTCACAGTGTTGAAAAAACTTCAATCCTATATTTTGAAGGGTTATGATTCATGAACCACTTTACGGTGCAGACACCTCAAGACACCTTTCTTTTTATTTATCTCTTCTGCACACATCACATCATATATCACATCTGTCACTTATCACTTATCTCTTCTTATCTCTCTCTAATGGTCTATACTCAAAGAGTGTACACCAATCTTTATCCTATTTTCATATACCAAGTTTTACATTCACTTTACATATTCCTTTATCACTCTCTTACTTAATACTCATCTTATTACACATTGCGTTTCTCTCGTCTTTTTCTTTCTCTCATTCCATTCGGTTATAAGTTATAACTACTCTCTTTTACCCATTGATGCATGCATCTCATTAGGTGTGGAAATTTTATTTTGAAAAATCTTGTTCGTATGTGCATATACTGCCTCCTTTGAAAGTGCGCATATGATCTAATTTAGCTAAGAACCCATTTGGAATAACTTAACTTATCTTGTAGCATAAACCAGCTTATTTGAGTATTTAAGAGAGCTTAACTTAGGACTATTTTAAAATGTTTTGAGCACTTTTATAAATTAATCAGATTAGCTTATTAATAAATACTTATATCCACCTGCATCATATTTTGATCTTATCTTAATGAGTTTCTGAATTTGCATATGAATAAGGGAGTATAAGCGATAATTCCAATTAATTAAGTTATTTGCTTAAATGTACTATTCGTTAATTTATTTTGCATTTTGTTTGAGATGAAATTAACTATCCTCTCTTAATTGAAAAAAAATAACACTTCTTTATAGATAGTTTATCTCTTTTAACTTTCTACATTCTTTCTTTCTTTTTTTGGTTTAAGTGTTATTTTTTAAAAGAGGGGAAAAAAGGTATACAAAGAGGTATGTTTTTCTTAGGAAAATGATTTCTAAACATCTGCATAGATAACCAGAGTGATAAAGAAAGAGGAGAGAAATGTAATAATGTAGTATATGATATAAGAAATAGATAGAGAGAAAAATAAGGTATATGTTAAATGTTGATAGTATTTTATATATCTGAATATCATTACAGAAATGTTAAAAAAAACGTTTCAACAAGGCAAAAGACCCTATGTTCAATGAACTCCTCACAGCTTGTTTAAGTTTGTTACTTTGGCACAAAGGCAAACGTATAGAGGTGTATGCAATGATGATATGCATGAACCAAGGCATCATTATCATTCATTTTGACATCCATTATATTAGTTGAATTTGCATCTGAAAATATACTAATTAACAACCTGTTTAATTACTTGATGCAGATGTGATGAAAGAACTTCAACTTCAACTCAAACTCAAACTCAAACTCATAACACAGTTAATCTTCCCCCTTGGATGCTTCGTCCTACAAATGATCAATAGAAGGCTAATACTTTTCATATTGATAAATACAAAAATCATATATAGTCAAATCAAAAGGCATTTGATTAATTAGTGATGACGAATATACCTGGACTCCGATCTGTATGTAACATGTCTCACTGCATTTCAATGCTGCTGGCGCTGGGTTATGTATCTAGGCCTCTATAGTATAATAACATTTGCCTATGCATTGCATGGGAACTTTTGTATTTTTTCTTTAAATTGTTTTAAAAATAATTTTCTTAGTGATTAAAGTTTTAAGTATTTTTAAATTATATTCGAAATATTTTGTCTTTAACTTTAATATATACAGTAAAATATTTTAAACCTTTTCATCTAGACAAATATTTTTTCGTTTGCATATTTATTCCCATTAAATATATTTTGATATTTCAATTATTTCTCATAAGTTCTCTAATTTGTTTATCATTTTTCAATTCGTTACCATTAAAATAATGTGTATTAAGTGAATTAATTATATAATTTTTTTCATATAATTACATATTTGGACAAAAGTATATATCCGTGAAAAGAGATACCCCTAAAATAACTTATATTATTGAAATAAGTTTCAATTAACAAAAACAATTAATTAGTTATATTTTAGTTTATTTTTACCATTAAAATGGTAAATAAATAAATTATTTTACGTAACAAGTGTCGGTCATACTAAAAAGTGTTTATTTGAACCTCTAGGTCGAGAGTTCGGCTCCTAGAAGACGCACTCTTAAAAGACATTTGGTCTTTACCACATATGGGTCGAAATTGCATAAACAACTTAACGCACTAAAAGAGATTAATTATTATAACTCTTTAATTTAATTTTTTATTTCACAAATATAACCACGCAATATTTAATATACTTGCTATAGTTTTAAGATTAAAAAACAAAAGTGAAAAATAATACATGACACAACTGCCACCAAACACCAACCTTAATTAATTAAAAATGACTTTTGCTTTAAGGGAATATTCTGTACTCTGTAATTGTCTTTCTTTGTTTGGGTCAATGTTCTTTAAATTGTCGGTCACAATAATTATGGTTATGGTAAGTCTTTGCGGATTTGGGCTTTTTATTATTTTGCACGAACAGATTTGTAATTAGCGTACGCAGTAAATGGATTTTTTATTTCACACTGGATCTCTCAACACACCAAGGATAAAATTTTACAGGCCTATACAAAAAATACTATTTAATAGTTTTATATAACGGGGGAACGTATCAAGTGAGAGCGATGTTTATTATGAGAGATGAGAGCATTTAATCTTAGCAATTAGATCTACCATGAAGGGTCAAGATTAAAACAAAATGGCATGTGACTTTTTTAAAAAGTCATGTGACCATTAAACTACTTTTAATCTCAACCACTCATAAATGGTTGTACGGCCATGATTTAACGCTCTCATATCTCATAATAAACATCGCTCTCACTAGATACGCCCCCTATATAACGGAAAATAATCAAATAGATTGAAGTAGTGGTTTAATACTCCATCCCTTAACTAGGTGGTTAAGAATTCGATTCTCAACTTTTGTGAAAAGAAAAAACTCATTGACCAGCCTAAATTATTCTCACGGCTATCAATTGTATGATCCTTGGTTAAAAAAAATTGTTTCTGAAAATTTAAGAAATCATTTCCATATTTAGTCTAGATATAACTTTCCTAGGAAAAGTGATATTTTTCTTAGAAAAATATTTATTAATTTTTTTTACCATCTCTAGTATTTAATAAATTTAATTTGAATAAATTAAATTTATATTTATTGAAAAATACAAGTTTAAATTAAAGATTAAGATCTTTCCTTTATCCGGTTGTTCATAATTAAAATAAGTTTGTCCATTTCATGGAATTTTCCCTAGGGTGGAAATGTTTAATTTAGAGTCTAATTAATAAAATAGTTCCTATATGTCAACGTGGAGTGATACAACTAGCAAGAGGTTTTGGATTTAGCTCTTACCTCTCCTTAGATTGAGGGTTCGACTATTCATGTGTCTAATAAAATCTCAGATGGTGGACAACCCTGATCAAGGGATATCCTGACGCTCTTACTCAGAAGTGAGTCTTCCCCAACATGTCTTTGGCACCATACCTGATAGTCTGAAGATGTTTTTTCTCCGTTCTACCCGTTGTTGTTAAAAGAAATGGCTCCTATAGAAATATTAAATTACTCATAACTGTTATTTAAAAGGACTTAATGCATGTAAGTGTGAAATTTACACAGACATCCAATCCAATGATGGATTACCACATAAGAAAATAAACTTTTTAATTTAATTAAAATATATGAATCTAACTACTTTTTAATACGTGGTACTAAATAATAGATTTTAGTGTACATAAACTTTATATTTTTTATGGGATATGCGCATTATGTTAATCAGATAATGATGAGTCTAGAAACAATTCATGCACTACAAAAAATTTATATTGGCACTGCATCAAGTTTTTTTTTTTTAAAATATGATAGGTAAATTCACCATTTAATAAACCAAGTGAGCTGATGTATTGGTTAGCACCTCGTGCCTTAAGCAAGTGATTAGAGGTTTGATTCTCAACTTTAATGAATAAAGCAAGAAACTAATGCCACGCCTATAGTAGAGAGGCAAGGAAGATCATGAGTCAAAGAAACAAAATACTAAGAGAACTTGATGTCACAACTTTATCCAAAATCCTTAAAGCATTGAGTTTATGCGTCACTATTTTCACCTTATATATGGGTCTTATCCTTGTTTCCAACTACACCTCTTGAGTTCCAGCTGTGTATAATCTTCCTGAATCCTGATCATTCCTCAGACAGAACTTTTCCCGTCCAAGAATGAAAGGATGTTTCGTGAGTTTGATATAAGAAGAAACGTGTGACCATGTTTCAATCTCTTAAAATTCCAATTGAACGTGATCCCCATTACTCCTCTAATGATTAGCACTTACAAGTTTAATACATTTTCCCATTCGTGGCTGAAATATTGAAAATTATTCTCACACGCGTGTGGAAGGAAGCCAAGCCATAAAAGAATTCATGTCAACATTGTCAACTCTTGCCCATCACCCAAAGTCTTTCATGGTTCGCACGTTCTAAGAAGAGCCCCACAACAAAGAAATCATCTAAAAACAAACAAAGAACGCCTTAATTAACATTTGAAAGAATCATTAGAAAACAAATTTCAAAGTCAAGTGTCTTAAACTCTGTTCAGTGTACCACAATGTGTGTGTTGTATATAAATGATACAGAGTATAGACACAGCTTCAGATCCTATACAACTAACAAGTCATGGGAATTAGGCCACGTATCAGGTTGCAGAGTTTGTGCTTTGGACATTCCACGCCTCGTGTTCGAGCCTGTGCTGCTGCAACTACTCTTTCATGCAAGTCCTCAAATAATAGAACTGCGTTTTCAACCAGAGGAGGCGAAGACTATGGCAGAGCCAAGGGTGATGAAAGTGGGAATAAGGTAATGGTGGTTGTGGATTCAAGTTTTGAAGCTAAAGGGGCTCTTGAATGGGCACTCTCTCATGCTGTTCAGACCCAGGACACTGTTGTTCTTGTTCATGTTGCCAGGGCCAGAGAAGGTGACAAATCATTCCAATATTTCTGTTTCCACTTCTAAAAATGTTACCAATACATTTTTAGCAAACATTTTTATTGGTTTTTATTCATTAAATTACATGGGTTTGCCGATGATGCGGTTGGTTCAAGTGGTATTGATTCCCTTTGTCTCTCGAGTATTGCGTTGACAAATAAGGTTTTATATGCTTATATACATTGTTTTAGCGACTCACAATTGACACGTAGCACAATTTAAAATCGTTACGTGTGTTGATTGTGTGTTGCTAAAGAATGTATGTACAAGTAACATTTTTGTGGGAAAAAAAACTAATTGAAAGAGTTAACCCTACTAAAATGTGAATGTTCTCGCCACGAATAATATTACCTCTAAATATTCAGGTAGGGGATACTTTTCTATAGCAAAAGAAATTATAAAAGTTTGACTCTCAATTTAATAAGTTTCATACGAGACCCGTACAAATTTTGACTAATAAAAAATGCTTATGATATACTTATTGAAAATTGCTAGCATATTAGACAAATGTTAAAGTGAATAGAAAGTTCAATTGAACTATGTTCTGTTCCCCAGATGCAGAGTCTCCTGGGAAGTTCAATGTGAAGGCTTATCAACTACTCCTAGACATGAAAAGCAAGTGCGAGATGAAGAAACCCGGGGTAAATTTGAATCTTTCCTCGTCAATTGAACATTACTATCTAGGACAAGAGGTAATTAACATGTTGAGTTTTGGGGTTTGATCAGGTGGTGGTGAATGTAGTGATGCTTGAAGGAGAGGAAAAGGGTGCTGCTATAGTGCAAGAAGCAAAGCAACAGAGGGTGTCATTATTGGTTGTGGGACAGAGAAAGAGATCCATCTTGTGGTGCTTAATGAGGAGGTGGTGGACAAGGAAGAGATCATCAAGAGGTGGGGTTGTGGACTACTGTATACAGAATTCGCCCTGCATGACCATTGCAGTCAGGAGGAAGAACAAGAAACATGGAGGCTATTTGATTACCACCAAACGCCATAAAAAATTCTGGCTTTTGGCTTAGTAATTGTCATTATTTGTTTCTGAACTGTATGTATAAGCAACTGTGTTTTGGTGTATTTGTAATTCTCAAATTTGAGTGAATTGAATGCACATGGGAGTGTTCACATTATCGCCAAAGTTTGCATTCATTTCATGCATGACTAACCAATTTCTTTGCCCAAATGTACTACAATGCTATTTTCTTTTACTAATGACATTTAACTGGTAGTTGATGCTGCTTGATTGAAGCATTTAAATCATAGGCTATGCCTACATTTGTAGTTGCATTTTCTCCTCTGCACAACTTTCATCTCTAGCTTCTATATGAAAGACTCCTTTGTCCAAAGAAAATGAAATAAAGAGGCTAAAAAAATTCCTTTTCTCAACTTTTAACTTCACTCATCCTAGTTTGCTAACTAGGCATGGAGAATTCTGCATGAAAAAACGTCTTCCTCCAAAGGCTTGGAGCCCGAAGTAACACGAATCCTATCTTCCCCAATCTTGTTATCAACACAATTCATCTCTATTGTGGAAACCAAATTCAGTCTTTTCCTAATAAACTGTCTCAACCAAAGTTGGTTAAACACACTCATCGACTGACTCTGTGTCCATATCTCCCACAACGGAAGAAAATAAGACGTAGCCCTTCACTATAAGCACAACAAAAATGAAATTTGTGAAAAGAGTGATATGTGAAAATAAAAAGTGATAAGTGAGTGATATGATTATATTACTTGGTGAATTTCTTTTTTGGTAATAAGGAGGGGCTATACTCCAAACAAAAAAGCTAAGAACCAGACCCAACATACACTAAGGTCATAGCCTCACTAATTGCCTAAGGAGTTGATGGCACTAGCTCGTTAAAAGAAGAAGCTAAAACATGCACCCTCAAAGAAAAGACTACTGAAGTACAAGCACGCGAAACAACTACGTAATTTTGTTCTCTAGGAATGAAAACTAGAACAGTGTCGGCCCTCATGCACGTCAAAGATGTGGTGAATATGTTCAATCATCCTAGCAAAAGATGAGACTGATCTTGCTCATAAAACACTAATTAAATAACTTTCATGGGGTCACTCTCGAATAACAACACGAGTGGAATCCATAAAGATAACTCCGATGATGAGATATATCACATGAGAAAAATATTTTTATATGAAAAAAATGAGAATAAATCACGATAGTTAAATCTAATTATTAATGGTCAACGATTAACTATTATGATTTATTCTCTTTCCCTTGTACTACAACACGGTGGCAGCTCACATGCGATCATATGTGACCGCGCTTGAAGCTTAGGTTTCATGAGGTGTTTGTTTGTTTTTTGGTTCTTTATGCAAACAAAACGTATGTAATAATCGTGGAGTGCATGCTTCTGCTTCCCTTCGTTCCCTTTCATTCAGAGAGTCCCCATCGAACAACCAAACGAAACCCAAGTCTTCACGCATCTCTTTCTTTCTCTATATTCTTCTCAATCTCTTCTATTGTACTACTTTTTATTCATTTTGTCGGTGTTCTATATTCTCTACTTCGATTCAACAGTCATTTTGAGCAACCAAAGTTGTGTGAGGTTGAGGAATTGCAGCTGTGCGCTGAGGTGGAATTGGGGGTTTGGTGGATGAAATGGCTGCCAGTGGCGAATAGAAATTTTGCGGCGGAATCGGGTGAAAAATGCGGCGACGGGCTGCCGATTTTCGGCGCCCGGTTCGACGGAGGTTATCTGATTGGATCTGGTTTCTCCTTGCCTTCTCCTCTATTCTCGGATTGCTTTTGTTCGTTCTTCATCACAATCACCACCAAGATGCGCCTCAACATCCTTCCCCGGTACGCTAACACCTATTCTCTTTGTTTGATTGATTCATAGATAAACTGATTATTAAGGATCTTCGACCTATGAACTTCCTAAGCCTGTTTGAATCGGTTTCGTAATCTGATTCTGACTTGTTTCAATCTGGATCGAGTGTATTATGGATTATTGGAATCTCATTGCTGATTACTCTGTCTTCTTTCTTCTTCTACAAGTTTAGTATCAATGCTCTTTTTGTATTATTTCCTGTTGCGAAATCAAGGTAGAGTGGTAGACCAAAGTATGTGTTCTTAAAATTTCTGATGTAATTCATGCTTGTGGCTGATACTGAGGCAGTAGTCCTGTGGAGTCTGAATCTGAAGTGACTTTGTTTCTAAAATAAGGAAGGGTGTATTTCTTTTGAATTTTAGTTGGTTAAGATTGCAATACAATTTAAAAGCACTCTTACTTTCTCGTTTGAAAGACTTTAGTTTAGAAGAACCTTATCTATGTGTTGCAGACTTGCAGTTGTATAGTCTGTGGTTGGTTGAGTCCCTGACTCTACCGGGGTTTTGAATTGCGGTTGTGTTGCAGAAATCACGGGTTGAAATGGCTGCAACTGCGGTCGCAATGCGGGAACTTCAAAACCATTATGTTTTGGCCGCATTTGCAGTGCGGACCGCAAACCGAGGTTTTAAATTGCGACTTTGTTGCGGGTTGAACAGTAGCAACGGAAGTTGCCTTAAAACCTATTACATTGTGGACCACAATTTAAAACCTTGTACTACACATGGTCTGAATTTGCTTACTTTTGTTTCTAGTGCCTATTATTTTGCATGATAAAACAATTTTTCTGTTATATTCGAAGTATTCTGGAATTTCTTTTTAATCCTTTTGGAAAGAGGAAGTAAAGAAAAATGCTTGTATTTTAATTGACAGGTACTAGTTTTCAAGGAAAAGGCTTATGATAAGTATTAGAACAAAATTTCTTTTGATTACTATTTTGCCTTTAAAAGGAAAACAACTGAAGAACAGATATTGTCGGTGGAAATCGTTTAATGATTTATTACTAGAATGGGAAACAGACACTAATTTCTAGGTTTGAAAACTGTTCAGTCTTCACTTGCACATCATTCCTCTTGCAATTGTTCACCAGCACACCCTCCCATCTTCAGATATTATACCATTGTTTTTCAAATTGTTGTCCGCAACCTCAATTGCAGCCGCATAAACCCGCATTTGTCCTCAATTCGGCAACGCAGCCGTAACCACAATTGAAAACCCTGTTTGACCCCTATGTGGGATCCATCCTTAGTTTCTCATGTCACCAGAGCCTGAGTTATTTCTACGGCCATTCTACGATTTTACATCAATCTGTTACCCATTGGACTGTCGTTCTGATCATGCATATTATGTATCTCCTGTTCATTCGACCTATTTCCAGTAATATGGTTACAGCACAAAGATGATCTTCCTTTTATCATTCTCTAGCAACTGTGAAGTTGTTGTGTTAGTTATTTCACCACCATCCATTACTTTGGTGGTAATCTCAATTCCTTTCAGGTCATCCAACATTCAGGAAAATATCTAAAACTATGACATTTTTCTTAGGAAGTTTCATCATATGTTGCTAATTTTGCAAAAAAAATTCTGTATGCTTAAATGATACTGATGAATGAATTTCACAGTCAAGTTTCTAGATGATAAAAAGCACAAGTTGAATGGTTGGTCATCAATATGGAGGAGTAAACATGTTTGGCATATGTGAAAAATCTCCCAAATAGCTATTGAAATGAAGGATGGCAATATCTGTCTCAAACAACCTATCCTTTTGAATAAACCACTAGAAGCAATATAACTATAGTTGTTGATGCTCGACTTGTTCGCACTGTTGTGACAGTTTTATTTTCTGGCCTGTCTGTGACTGATTTACTGTTACTTTTTTAAGTTGATATTACTATTTGTTATTAAAAGGTTGCCTTTTCCCCCACCTTCTGGGTACTTACAGAGCAAGTGACTTTCCTTGCAGGAGACAAATGCAAGAGTTGAAAATTTTGCCAAGGACAGTTTGAATTTTACTGAAGAAATTTTAAGTGTGACATCATTTTCCCGCCAGTTAGCACAGCAAATGGTTCTGGCCAAGGCCTATGTGGTTATTGCCAAAGAACACAATAATCTTCACCTTGCCTGGCAGCTTAGTTCAAAGATCAGAAGTTGTCAACTTTTGCTTTCAAACGCTGCCATGACTGGGGAGCCTGTCACGCTGGAGGAAGCAGAGCCAATTATTAAAAGTCTTTCTCTTCTAATTTTCAAGGCACAAGATATGCATTATGACATAGCAACCACAATAGTGACTATGAAATCACATATTCAAGCTCTTGAAGAGCGTGCAAATGCAGCAACAGTTCAGAGCACCGTGTTTGGTCAAATAGCAGCTGAAGCACTACCCAAAAGTCTTCATTGCCTGAATGTGAAACTCATGTCTGATTGGCTAAAGACACCATCCCTGCAAGAACTAGCAGATGAGAAGAAGAACTCCCAACGGCTCGTGGATAACAATCTATATCATTTCTGCATATTTTCGGATAATGTACTGGCGACATCTGTAGTGGTTAACTCAACCGTCTCCAATGCTGATCATCCAAAGCAGCTGGTCTTTCATATTGTAACCAATGGAGTCAATTATGCAGGAATGCAAGCATGGTTCCTTGATAATGACTTTAAAGGAGCCACCATAGAGGTACAGAACATTGAGGATTTTCATTGGTTGAATGCATCCTATTCTCCGATCGTCAAGCAGCTCCTTAATCCTGACTCACGAGCATTCTATTTTGGACTATATCAAGATATGAATGTTGAACCGAAAATGCGGAATCCCAAGTACTTGTTTTTGTTAAACCATCTTCGGTTTTACATCCCTGAGATTTATCCACAACTTGAGAAGGTTGTTTTCCTAGATGATGATCTTGTTGTCCAGAAGGATCTGACCCCTCTTTTCTCATTGGATTTGCATGGAAATGTGAATGGTGCAGTTGAAACTTGTCTTGAAGCATTTCATCGGTACTACAAGTATCTCAACTTCTCTAACCCAATTATAAGCTCGAGGTTTGATCCGCAGGCGTGCGCATGGGCATTTGGTATGAACATTTTTGACTTGGTTGCATGGAGGAAGGCCAACGTGACCGCAAGATATCACTATTGGCAAGAGCAGAATGCTGATGGGACACTCTGGAAGCTGGGGACACTTCCCCCCGCCCTTCTATGTTTTTATGGTTTGACAGAACCACTTGACAGAAGATGGCATGTTTTAGGATTGGGTTATGACCTAAATATTGACAACCGCCTCATTGAAAGTGCAGCTGTTGTTCACTTCAATGGGAACATGAAACCGTGGCTGAAGTTAGCAATAGGCAGGTATAAGCCTCTATGGGACAAGTACATAAATCAAAGTCACCCTCATCTTCAACATTGTAGCCCAAATTGAAATGCATTACTTCTAGATTGCTGACAGATTATACTATCTGGGATTATTTTAAACTCTTGATCTGTGGTTGCCTTACTATAGAGTCAGAAATAGAAAATTTTGACTTTGATAGGGATTTGTTTTCTTCCCCCTTCCCTTCTCTTTCGTCTCCATCTTTTCTTTTGAATCAGTCTTGAAAGAGAACAAAATTTCGTACACAGTAAAAGGTTTATAGAAATTCTTGTAATAATAATTTAACAGCTCTCTCATATAGCAATTTAATCGAATGGAAACATTTTTTTCCTTCTCCTTCCTGCTATGCATTAATGAGGTGTCTTTGGGTTTCTGTTGAACCCAACAGGCCAACACCAGTCCACATCGAACTCAACACTAAGAATCTTGTTTCTCCATTCCCGTTTCAATTGCTACAAATAGACAAATAAGTACACACCATCGCCGGCGGCTGCCGGTCATCTCTCTCGAGCATATTTTCCCTCAACTCCTCTTGGTTCTTGTTTTCGTGGTGCTTGATGAGTACCATTTGTTGCTGATGGCCTTCTTGCAGGTGATCTTCTCTTATGCGGTTTCAGCTAGACTTTGAGTTAGAAGCGACACAAAGTCAAAAATTATAAGATCAAGAATGGGATGGATATTAGGAGTTATGGTTGTGATTCTTAGATTTTCTGTTCTTGTTTGGGTTTAGGTATACATTGTTTCAAGTGCACTTGAGCATGCTACCTTATTCTATAATGTGTATTTGTAGTGCTACGCTGTAAGTAAGTGCTTTCTATAAGATTTAATACTCTTAATTTATAAGTGCCTTTTGACGTGATTTATGTCTTAATCCAACTTATACACACTTAATCTCATAGCAACTTTGTGTTACTAGCTAAACAGATCTTTATATGCTAAGTAGGATACGGTAGTCCTTTAAGCTATGTTTGGCCTAAGGGTTTTGGGTTTTATTTTAAATATAAAAATAAATTTAAGATTTTGATATATTATTGTTTTAATTTATATTCATATATTATTTTACTTTTGTGTTTTAAGATTAATTAAAATGATAACATTTCTTTCCTCTTAACCTCCAAAACCTTCTGGTACGAATATGCATGACAATTAGGCGGGGAATGTTTCTACCTTCTCACCAACCCCCACCGCCAAAAATGAGGAAATTCGTCCTCATCCTTGTCCCTATCAAGGTATGGTGGTGGATATTTGCACCCTAGCTTGTCTTTGTCCCTATCAAGGTCGAATTCAATTTTTCCCTAAATCGTCAAAATGAGGTTTTTTGTTGCGATAGATACCACAAATTCAAATTTGATTGTCATACCTAGATACGAGCATACCCATACAATTTAAGGTATGCGTTATCTTGTATCCCATAGTGAGTATTGATTTTTTTTAAAATGCGTCATAGCGAGTATTAATAACTCTTAAATGTGATTCTTTTTAGAACATTTAGCGGGATTGATTATTATTAGTGAAAATTTGAAGAATTTTATTTTGGAAACTCATGTCATAACATTCAAAATTGCATATGGGGATATCCAAGATTAAATTTGAAGAATTACATTTTGGGGCTGCATGTCTAACATAGATTTACATGTTGAACATTCAAATATGGAATTTGAATGTATTATTCTCTGTCTCAGCTTGTCCCAACTCGCAAAATTGCATGTCAGGACACAACAACCAAGGCACACTTTCTACTGAAAATTTGATGTGTGATGTTGGGACATTCGAGTCTTCAACCTCACTTATAAATAGATAGCAAAACACAATTTTGAAGGGCTGTTTCATTCATTTTTCATTTCTTTTGAGTGGGAAACTTTGAAGTTGAGATTCTCTGTACGATTTGCAAGGTCCAACCTCTGTAGAAGAAGATTGAGATCAATGACTTCTTTCATTAAGTTTGTACATTCTTTTTTCTCTCTCTCTTGTAATGTGTAGTTAGACTTCTGAGGTTAGGGATTGATGAAATTTCAGTTCAAACTCCATGTAATCCTTTTTTCTTCATCTAATTCGGTCCTGAATTGTATAATTTTTCTCTCAATGCTTCTTTGAATGCCCAAACTTTGAAACTTCGCTTGTGCTCAAGAAAATCATTTAAACCTAAGCAAAATCTAGGGAAGGATCTGGATTTCCATATTGGTTCCAAGAGATTCACATTCCACTATTCAATTTGTCATTCACTGGAAACAAATTACACAAGTGTTGCACAAATCACACAACTGCAGCAGACATAATCTGAGATCAAGAACCGCTGCAAAAAATTTAGTGAGACGAAGATGCGCATTAGATTGAGTTACTAGCTGAGGACATGGCATCCCTCTCCTCAGAGTTGCAGGAACCCGAGAGTGCCAAGTAAAGGAGTTGATCTTGGTGAATCAAGCTGCCATTGGGGCATTTGGGACAGGGTGTAGCACAAACGATATAGCCTTTGACATCATGAGCAACTAGAAGAAATGGCATCTGCTTATACCAAACTGAGTAATCAAAGAGTTTGATTGGTAGCTAGGTAACAATGTTAAATTCAACAAGTTGTTTTGAGGAGGAGCTGCAGTTGAATAAGAAGAAGTAGCAGATGTGGTGGAGGCCATGGTTGGTTAAAAAAAGGCGATTAGGCAACAGCGATACAGGGAAATTGTGTTTATTGACTGACAAAATGATATTTGCAGATACAGTTAGAAAGTGAATAACACCAGTGTTGTTATAAAAGTAAAGTAACACAGGGTTTAGTTAGTGATTCTACCAATAATAGGTAAAAGGTGATCAAATTCAACATGCAGGCAAACTATGAAAAGCATGCAGGGTCATGGACAATGAGGTACTCAAGAAGATTATGATAAATCTGAACAAAATGGCAATCTGTACCTTGAAAAGCAAATAGATTTCCTTATGAGATAACAATGCAGGAAGCATAAACAAATGTAACAATACATGAAGTTTGGAAATCAGAAAAAGCCTCTAGATCAGTCAATTTTGGCAGCAGGCCAAATAGCAATCTCTGAAAACCCATCTTCAGTAGCGCAAGCTCGGAACATGCCTGTTGTATTATAAGACATTGCAACTTCTCCTGCAGCGTTGACAGCAACCAAACCAACAGTGCCTTTTGGCGTGCGCTCATGTATAACACAATTAGCAGCTTCAGTTAGAGAAAGACCCTTGAATTCCATCAGAGCAGCCACATCTCTTGCTACTGTGCCGCGGATTATTGATTCACCTTTGCCTGTTGCGGAAACTGCACAAATTTCATTGGCATATGTTCCAGCGCCTATGAGAGGCGTGTCACCAATTCGACCAACCATTTTGTTCACTAATCCACCAGTAGATGTTGCTGAAGCTAGGTTCCCATGATTATCAACAGCTACACACCCAACAGTTCCAATTTGACTATCCCCATTAGCAAATGGCGTTTCCTTCTTAGTATTATTTTGGATGGGTTGAGTGTAATCAATCTATATATTTGTGAAGAATAAAAGTTATCAATATCATAGGAGAGGAAGAAATTAGGTAATTGATGTAACGTATATTCTAATCTTAAGCCAAAAATCAGCATACTTCAGAAGCCAAACGCATAGAAACAGAACTAGGCAAATTAAATACCTGGACCCTATTGGCATCTTTTGCTTGCTGTAGTCTTTCAATATTTTCTGCAGTAATAAAGTGGCTTGTGTCTACTGTCTGAACACCCTGTAAAATAAGGATGTAAATGATCATGAACTAAGATGATCGACAAGCCACAACTATTCAGTTTGAAATAAAAACAACACCAGCAATTCACAGTGCCTAATTATGTTATGGTGATGCTTTGTTAATTGGTTATCAGTGTCATTGTTTATGAAACTGCATCTCAAAGGGAAGGAGACACAACAGTAAAAAGCATATTCTTTCTTTCTATATGCAAATCAGGTTTGACAAGAAGATCTATGTTTGGACTTTGGAAACTCTTCTATAATTGATTGTGAAGCCAAAATAAATTATGGGGAGAACTTTCAATCAGTAGCTTCGGGTTTCAGAATTGATTCTAATAAAAGAAAAGCTGGTCCAAACATGCTAATAGAAGGATCTGATTCCCACAACATTGCCGGTTTCTTTCCCCTAAAGTGGATGGTTGACACTTAACACCGGTTTTCAAGTGTGTATTTAGATTTCCGTTGAACCGACACCGATACATGTTGTACTTAACATGGCAAAATCTTGCTTGATTCTACTTCTCCATTTATACATTGCGATGCGTATTTCCCTTTGCATCGCCGCAAACGGAAAACCAAATACACACTAAAGCCGAATTACTTTACACATGCATCATACATCATACATATAATTAAGAATGAGACACAAAATGCAAGAAACAAGATTGAAGCCACACAACAAAACTAGAAATTTAAAATAGTAATGACCATATTCACAAGTTTATATATGTCAAAAGAAATAAGAAGAAATCATTATCAAACAGAAGAGACCTGTTGTCTTGCAAATTCCTCTGCTCCATCAAAAGCTAGATATATATGTGGTGTTTTCTCCATGACCAATCGAGCCAAAGAAACTGCGTTGACAACAGTAGTAAGGCCAGAGACAGCTCCACATTTCATCGTGTTGCCGTCCATGATAGAAGCTTCCATTTCAACGGTGCCATTGGAGGTGAGCACAGATCCCTTACCCGCGTTGAAGTGTGGACTGTTCTCTAACTCACGAACCTATAGAGAAACAGTAACAGTATCAGCGATTCAGAGTTGTGGAAATTGAAACTTCACACACAGCATTTTTGGATGTAATGAATGAACGAGACTTACAACAAGCTCAACCACGTCCAAAGGAGGCAACTTGGCTTGAAGAGCTTGGACACCGACATCGAGGCAGTGGCGGAGGGCTTCCTCTCGCGGCTGGCGGCGCTCCGGTGGCAGTGAACGTGGGATGTCGCCGGCGCCGCCGTGTAGAGCTATTGCCCAACCCATCTCTGACTGCCACCAATGTTCTGGTTTTGGTCAGTGTTAGGACCAAAATTTTAAGTACACATTAAATAAGGTTAAATTTTGTAATTTTTTTTATTTAACGAGTGTTAACTCATTCGATATACATGTTCGATTTTGAAACCAAACACTTACACGAATATTACCTACCACAATTAAGTTTTACTAATTAAATTCATTAAGTATTTGGTCATTTTTATATGGCTATCTGCATAAATAGTAGTGTTTAATTTTTAATATAAAAAGGAATTGTGCGATTATAACTAAACATTTTTATATAGATTCTTTTTGGACTTATATTTAAACCTGCGCTGCGCATCATATATTTGTCTTTTAGTGATGGAACTCAAGTTGCTGTCGTTATTGCAACCACCACTAGGCATGATATATTGAGATTCTGTCCAGATACTTCTGTCTGTCATTATATAATAAACAATGACTTCTTTTATTTTATAGTAATGTGGAAAAAGATATAAAAATAATTGCAGTATTCTATACTAGTTAAAATATTATTCATTTGATTTTTTTATAAATACCAGAAAATTACTAATTAGAAGAAGCATTATTATATTTATTGACAGGTATATTTAATTAAACTATTATCTTTTCAATAACATCCTTTTTTCTTTTTATTATTTGATACAGATTTTGTTAATTTTATTGCAAATACTAGAGGGAATTTTAAAACAACTCATCCCATAATTTGGGACTGCTTGCGCCACAGGTTTCATAAGAATCTCCTTACTCACTTTGAACATTGTTTTCCCTTTCCAATCTTGAAGCTTATGCCATGCCCTCTCTTGAACAATGAGTTTGACTTTTAAAAAAAGAAAGGAAGTAGAGAATAGCATAATAATCTCATCTAAAATAAAAACGTCACCATAGTCCAACATATATAACTGATAATAGCTCATTTGATGAGGAATTTAGGACCTAAATTATGAAGCATCTGCTCCGAATTTATGTCTAAATAATGGCATACAATGCCAGTTTGTAGTTTTCATTTTAAATTCAGGTCAATTCAATTATCAGCAAATAAATAAGACAGCTGTTTTTTTGTCACAAATTTCTCACATTTTCCATATTTACAACATAACGGGTCAATATTCATTGCAGGTCACATACTGTAACCCTTAATCAGCATTTCCAAATGCATATACTAAATTCCCCTTTTTATAATCTGTGCTTCTGAGTCATCTTGTCTTCCTCTACAACAGTTCTGACAAAAAAACCAGAGCAAAACAAACAAAGCATAGCAAAATAAGCACAATGGCATGGCTTACTAGATTCATAGTTAGGGACTGGAGTTCCTGTTTCTTCACTCACAGGTTTCCTTCAGGTAAGTGAGATCATGGCTTATAATTTGTTTTGATCTTTTTTCTTCATAAATATTTTGTAGTTTTACATGTAAAGAACTTCAGAAACAGACAATTTTTTACTTTTAAACATCAAACACAATACACCATGTCATATTGATCCTAACCTGGTTATTGTCTGCAGATGATAATAGAGTGGCTTCTACCCCACGTGTGGTGGTGAGAAATTTAGCATTTGACAAGAGAAAGGATAAAAGGTTTAACAGTATCCACAACAACACTTTGTCACAGCCAAACAAACAATGCAACAACAACAACAACACACAGCTAAAAAAACCAATGGTGAAGGAAAAACAAGGGGTTTCAGTTGGAAACAAGTTTGATGGTTCAAGCTGGTCACTCTCTCAGGATGAAGATTATATAGTATTCTGCTTTCAAGAGAATGAGGCATTTGGTGCAGTGAAAGATGAGAAAAGTGTCAAGACTGAGGATCTCATGAGAGATCTCCATGGAATGCATAAAAATTCAAGGCCTTTGAATAGTAAGGTATGCAACCACATTATTTTCTCATGAAAATTGATCATCCAGTTGGGCTTTGTTACATATTTATATCATACAATATCAAATTGAAATAAAACAAAAATGAAGGATTGATCAAATCTAAATTGAATTCTATTTCTGTTATTTTTTGTGCAGGTGAAATATGGCGAGGGTACAAAACAAGTCAGCAACCTGAACATACTTGTGAAAAGACCAAATGAGAGTGTTGAACATGACCAAGATTGTATAACCCCTTATAAAGAGGTACACTGCCACCACTCTAAGTTTTCCTGTGGAGATGTTTGAGAGTTGCAAAAACATCACTAAACAATTTTTTCATTATTGTCCACGTTTTCTTTCCTTGCAGGACAAGGAAAAGGAGACTGTATACGCGGATGAACAGCAACCAAGAGACAGCATAAGAATGGCATTCCAGGTTGAGGGAGTTGAAGACTGTGGGGCACTGTCTGCTGAATCAAGAAACTCTGATCAATCTGAAGGCAGTAGAGGTTCTTTCGCGTTTCCTGTGTAAGTTACCCATATCAGTGTTGAATTTTGTTTGTCAAGGACTTGGTGGTTTTCTTTCTTTCATGTTTATCTAAAGGATTTCTTTGAAACACACAGATTAGGTTGGGAATGGATTGGAAGTCCTGTACAGATGCCCAGGTCAGAAGATGTGCACCTCAAGAAGCAGAAGGCCAGCTATGTGGGATTTCAGTGCTGTAGGTTCTGATAGCTGCACCTTCTTAACATATTTTTATTTTCTAATCACCAAATGTGAAGTCCTTTTGTCCCTAGAATTGTCAAAAATGCCATTCACCATTTGTCATTTGTGTCTAAGCAAAAATAACCAGTAACCAATCCCAGCAAATTGATTAGCTAGTCTTTCTTTATCAAATTTTCAAGTGTGCTGACTTTAGCCAGTCTAATTATGTAGTCGCTGTGTTAATATATATGAAGCAGCTTGAATGAGGGATAAATCAAATTCTGATGGATGTTGTTTGTGCCATCTTTGCTTAGCTAAAAAAACACACTAATAATCTATCACTTTGTGTGTTTATTTGTGTGTTTAGATACCAACAGAGAGTGCAACATAAACAAACTTTTATCTTAATCTACAAGAGTTGTATTCAATTTTTAACTTGAAGTTTGTGCTAGCATCGAGGCCAACGCCATTCCAAATATAACCTTAATCATTGATTTTCTTATATCAGATTATTAGAATTAAGCCTATCTGAGAAAAAATTTCATCTTGTTATTTGAACTTTAATCCAACGAGCCCCTGAAAAAAAGTAACACTTTCTTTCAATAATTTACAGCTGACAAATTTCATAAATACTCAGTTATAAGCGCACACAAGGAACGTTACATGATTTCTCTTATTAAAGAAAAATAATTAACTGTCAACTGGCCCCTAAAAAGAACTTCAAACGGCTACTTATTATTATTGCCCTGGATCACTCTGCAAGGTTGCGTTTACTTTTTCTCATTACAGAAAGAGAACATTTCAAATACAGAATAGGTTTTCAACTTTTCATTAGAATTTATACAAAACATAGTAGCACAAATATTCAATACCCCATTATAAAAAAACAAGTTAACAAATAGCAAAAGATCCATCTCGTGGCTATTGTAGGACCAATAGGGGAAGTAGGAACCAGAAGACAATTTGGGGACCAAAGACGGAATACACAGACACATACAAGCATAACAAACCTCATTGAACAAGATTTATTAGGTAAAATGGCAAACCAAATAAATCTCTCTCCCACACAGGATAAGAGCTTTACAATTTGTGACTAAAGGACCTAGCGTGCAAACACGTAAAATAAAACCAGTGAAATCACAGGTTGAAATTTTTGGATTTGAAAATCAATGATTGAAGATGTAACCTAGCACTGGCAGCAGTAGTAATAGATTCTTCATCTCTTTTTTCCTTGACAACAGCAACCGCAGCAATATAAGCCTTTCTTGCTTCTTCCATTTTCTGCAATTCTATATCGTCCAAATCATCCTGTTCAACAAGAGATGTTTATTTCCAAGGATTAGATATGACTGCAAAATTTCACAATTCTGTTCTTAAACAAGAATAATCCAATAATCTCATTCACAGTTGCACTTATTTATCAGATTACCCTCTCCTGAGAATTTAATAATGTTAAATCACTGAATTTGAATGCATGTGTGCCCAAGGGAAAGCCATGCACATTGGTGAACAATATATTTATGTCTCTTGAACCAGGATGATCATCCAAAATCCAAATCAGTGTTGTATCAAAATCATCACTATTGCAAAGCTTGCAAAAATAAACTGTATGTATTGATTTGAAAATGAAAAATATTCATAAACTTACAATTTCAGCCTGGTGGTTGAAATCATAAGGCTGGGTGTCATAATCATCAGTGTATTTCACAGTGTCAGTTTGTGTCAAGCTTTCAAGCAACAACGTGAATGTTGAGATATCTGCTTGAATGGAATCTAGCTCGCCTTGTAGTTTCTCCACTTTCTTGTTTGATGTCACCGTCTCCCATTGTATCTTCTCAAATGCAGCTTGCTTGTCTGCAAGCTTAATCTGGGGAAAAGGAGACCATTAATGCTTAAGAAAACATTCAAGACTCCCCCCCCCCCCCCCCCCCGCCCCAACAGAACCCCCCCCCCCCCAAAATCCTAAAATAGGACAAAACAATAGTAAGATCTGAACATAACATTTAAATTTCTATACGCTCTGATCAAACATTAAGGTTTCATAAAGTCCAAAAATGAACCTATAATAACAATTCCGGTGGGGTAACACACCAAATTGTAAACCATCATCAAAAGAGCTTCTAAGAATAACACAAGTCCTGAGTAGAATCAAAACAAGAAGAAAGCTATGTCAAAGTTGAACCCATTGCAATTTCCAACGTGAAACCTTCCAACAAGCTCTACACATACAACTATTTAAATATTAGAATCAGAATGTAAGTTTCAAAATCAAAAACCATGCCTGTCGTATTCCAAAAAGTGTGAAGATTAAAGATTATGTATTAAGTGAAAAAGGTATGATAAATTAACTCTGCTAAATTGTAAACGATTTTGCAACTTTTGCCAAATTATTAATGAAAAAAACATAAGTAGATCAGAACCTTAGCATCAGAGAGTTGTTGTTGAGTATGCTTCAGTAAAGAGTCCTTTTCTGAAACTTGGTGTTTCAGCTCATCAAGTTTTGCATTAAAAGCATTCATCTGGTCTCTTGAGTTTTCTGCAGACTTTAAAAGTTCATCTTTCTCACATAATTTCGTCTGAAGTTCCTCTACCTGCTCCTTCAATATAGCTAACTCTTCTCTGTCCTTTTCTGATGTCAAAGCTCTTGAAGAAAGCATAGAAAAGTTATCCGCATCAGAATTATTGCAGCCATTTTTTCCTTGTTCTTTTTCTCCAGGGTCCCTTTTCTTTTTGGCAGGAATAGATTGAGAAGTATTCCGGCTTTTTGAATCTGTTGCCTACCAGAAGATGTAAATGATTGAGTATGATGATCATGTAAAAGAATGTCAGACATAATGCTCTTTGCACAGAAAATTTAACAGTTAAACGAGAAGTCTATTTTTACATTTTTCGGAAAGAATAGTTTAGATTGCCATATGAACAGGACAAATGAAAAAAGTCTAATAATAGTAAGGAGGAAGTTCAATCAAGCAATAGAAAGTAATACAGTTCTTTTGAAAATATATTTGAACTTTCTGAAGTATGAATGAAGCACAAAGTACCTGGGCTACATGTTACAGAAACTATGCAGTTAGTCAGATATAAATCCAGTAAAATTTCTCTCGTAAACCATTGATAACTACATTCTTTTGAGTAGAAGTTGGATTAACAAAATCTTAAACTTTCAGAGTAATAGCAGGCGGCCTAGAAATCTTTTACTCGTTTTATGTGACATTGCAAAGTCACATTATAAACAAAAGGAAATTCCTTCCAACCACCTTGCTGAGGATTTTCCAGCGCAAAGCCTTATATTATAGGTGTTTATTGTTCAATCACAATGAGTCGGTCGAGGTGGTATGCAGTCTCAACATCCTGGAATAATAACAAGAGTACAAATCTCAAGGAAGTAGCTCTTGTAGGGAGGCAGCATAACCCTCATGTGCACACGGCCAAAAAGGGTAAGTCTCAAGGGCAAATCAAATGTACTGGACCTATAGAATACTTCATGATTTCACCAAAATGAAGTTCACTATTCAAACAAAGTTTTAATTAAGTGATTAAGTATGTAAAAGGTTGTAACAATCAGGCAATGGCACGTATTCTAGAGATTACTGATTTACTGTGAAGAAAGGATAGTCAACAATGCAGTGATACTTCTCACTGGACAGAAAATATTGAGAATCCAAATCAAATTTAATGCCCTCACATCACTAGTACTAAAACATAATTATTTCAAAGCAAGTGATTGAAGAGACAACACAAAGTACAGAGAAGTTATGTCACTCATGAAGTGTGTCATACTGTCATTCACTAGAATAACCATCATATACCAATCCATCCACATAGTTTACCAAAGCAGATGTGGCCAGATTTTAATTTATCACTGCTGACATGTGTATAGCACACATTTAGGAAGCAATAGAAAGTATTCAATGAGGTATGATAGAACTAAGCAGGGGTTTTATGGTATCCATGCTTCAGAAGGAAATAACTTAAAGTTCTATAATTTTTCATATTTAACCTCCATTGTGGCCATTACCCATAATTACACAACCACAAATGGAAAAACCATACATCAATAACACAGACTCAAAATTAGATAATAGTAAACAGCAGTAGTTCAAAGAAGAAAGATAATAATAGTAAACATCAAAATTTGAGTCTGCATATTTCCAAACTAAACTAGCCCGGAGAGTGTCATACATTTGTAAATTACTTGCACAATTCAACATATTAAGCCAGATTAACGAACACTACAGCAAACCTACCATGAATACAAAAAGTTGAGAAAATTCAAATCAAGAAAGGGGGGAAAGGAGGCATTGTCTTACTCTTTTACTCAAAGCTTCTCTAGTCGGTGTCTTTGTGTAGACCATGGAACCACGTCGTGTGAATGAACGGCTTGCTTTACGATCCTGATCCTAAATTAATCAAACAACAGAATTCAGAAAATTTGACATCCAAATTTAAGAGTTCCACTTATCATGATCAACATGAAATAGACAAAGGGGGGAATTTGAATCTAACTAGCTCTAGTTTTCTAAGTCACCAGCATTCAAGGTGTACCAATCCACAATTTTTACCAAGTTGTTTCCTTTACACCTTCCACATAAATCATAACAGTCCTGAAACATAAAAAAATTCCCTTTTTTGCCTGAGCAAAGAAAATGGGGGAAAAGAGTTAAAGGGGGTTTTGCTTACGATGAGGGACTGAACGAGAGGGACAATCTCAACGAGGTCGTTGTAGAGAACACGATGCAAATTGGCGTTAGCAGAGGCGGAGCCTGAGAGCGACGATGAGGAGTGGTCTTGCCCTGAAACCCATGAATTTGGGTCACCGAATCCACCCGAATTCCCTTGCAATTCCGCGAAATGCTGCATTTTGCTTTGTTGATGAGAAGATCAGGTAGAGCCGAGAGGAGTGGTTTGATTTGGCTGAGAAGAAGAAGAGTGGGATGGAAGCAGTTGCAGATGAGACTCTCACTGAGGAGAAGACTGCACTTTGAAAAATGGCTGTTTTGATTTCCTTCCATTTGCAGACAAAACAACGGATCTTCTATTCGGTCATGAACTTCTGAAATGACGGACTTACCCCTATAGCTTATACTACAATGAGAATTGTTTATGTACCCATTAAAGTCATTTAGCTCTTGTATTTTCTTAATGCGAGCACTAAAACTCTTTTGAATACACTTTCACATACACTTTTCATGTAATTGTTTATTTTTTTCAAAAGTCAACTAATTAGAGAGAGAAACCAATTGACTATTTCGAAAATTGACCTAAGAGCGTGTTAGAAAATGTGTTCAAAAGAGTTTGTTAGTAACACTCCTCATTTTTTTTAAGGATGAAATGTGTTGTTTATAAATCCCCACTGGAAAATTATGAGCTAAGTTTTCGAGATGATCGAGGATCGACAACTTGATTGACTTCTCTCCTTAAATGCACAAACCAGATGCTTTTGATAATTGTATTGGTTATACTAGCCATAAAGGTCGAGCCCAACATTAGAAAATAGAAGAAAATGAAAGACAAAGTACCTTGATGTTCAACCGGCCCTGCAGCTCGCCAATCTCCTTGGCCTGCTCAACCACCTGACTTTGTAACTTAGCATTTTCAACGTCCAGGTCAGTAATCTGATCATCTTTAGCGGCCATATCCCGCTTCATCTTCTCAGCACAACTAATCAAGCTTAACTTGATCGCCTCCAACTCGTCAAACTTCATCGAGTTGTTCCGCAACGTCCGATTATTCTCATTGAGCTTCCTCACCAGCTTCACCTAATTATAACGGAGAACGGAGGACACTCGTCCCAGAGCCTGATGGCAATACTCATACATTTGGTTGGCAGGGAAAGTGTCCATTTGCTCCACGTCAACATCTTTGAAGACAAGCTTGTCAACCAACTCTACATACCTCTTATAGTCAAAGATATCATCGTTCCACACGGAGAGCCCCTAAGACCCCTCGTCGGGATCCCCGACGAGCTCCATGCCCTCTGAGATGACCACATCAACCATGGGAGACTTTCCGCTGTCTTTCTCTACAGACTTCCCACGATCGGCATTGGAGGATGACCATACTTGACCTTCCCCGGCTTGAGCGGACCCAGACCGGCGACCGGAGCAGACTTGGGAATATTCTCAGTTTGGGTAGGAGGGCGAGTGGCAGTGTCACCTTCAACACTTGGTGGAGGCCGAGGGGCAACCTTAGCCTGCTTACCCGGGCCTTCCTGAGCTTGGGCATCCAACTTCCTTTTGCGATGGACGAGCGCTTCCTGGTCGACCTCGTCTTCACTGAACGCCAAATTTACAGACTTGAGCTCCCTAACAACTTTAGGCTTTGCGGCAACCTCCTCACTCGACGAACTCCCTTGCTCATCGTTCTTAGTAAACCAGATCAACTCACGTACTGCCGGCTCGATAGTCATTTTCAATGAAAAGAAGAAGAAAAGTTAGAACAAGACAAATTATAAGACAATTCGATTACACCTAAAAAATGCTTACAAAAGCGCCTCTTCATCGTCACCGCTCGGCGCTTAATTAGTTGTTGGCACTTCAAAATGAACCGCGGTTGGCCCTCCTCGTTTATGGTAACCGTTTTCTCCAAAACACGGAGAAACTCTTGATAGTCCGCACTCAACCTTCGCGGGTCGTCAGTCCCGTACTGAGTGGTATTCATCTCGAAATGCTTATCACTCTATCATAAAGGAAACCTCCTTAAGACTATTCTGTCGCGATCAGTACGGTACCACCACGATCAGCCCACGCCGGTCCTCGTCACTTTAAAGAAGTCCTTCTTGAAATCTTTGTAGGAATCTGTGAAGTTGTGCAACACCTTGGTCGTCCTCGGCTTTAAACTCACCATGCCATGACCGTCGACGCCATGAGTATGCAAAGAAACGAACAAGTGAAAAAAGAGTTCTAAGGACAATCTTGTCGAAGACTTCACACATTGTTTCGAAGGCCCTTGTGAAAGCCCATCCACCAGTATGAAATTGCGAGGGGGCCACGTGAAGGTAGTTTAAAACCCTCATCGTAAAATCGGAGAACGGCATGCGAACTCTGAGCTTCCGCACCACGGCCAGATGCATATATAGACCGGCAAGAGGCTCAAAGCATAGCCGCTCATCCTTACTGGGGGCATGTACCTCGTGCCCGACACCCACTTCGGCACTCGTCAAGATCCGCGCCCTTTCGAGGTACTTGGGATCGTCGTTCGCCAACCGGGATTCCATACCCAGTATGTCGCGGCAAAACTCATTATATATGAAGAGATCTCCCGTCAGATCCGGGTATTTACTTTTATCCTTCTTCGTCCTCTTCAACTTCTTGACCAACCGAGGGGGGTGTAATCGGAGGCCTTGGTAGGTGGTTTCCTTCGTATGAACCATCATGAACGTGCAAGGGGGTGCGAGGAGGTTAACAAACTATCATAGCTCGAGGCCGATCGCCCAACCTCAAGGAAACCCGGTGGGAGCCCCACACTCGCCCCCTACCCCTATGTTGATCGCGTATAAAAAGAAAATTAATAAAAAGACAAGAAACAGAGGGCGATCGGAAGTTTACCTGAAGTGATCAAGTGGAGGAAAAAGTAGCAACAAAGAAGATACGACCACCAGAAAGCAAAAGACAACCACCGAAGAATGCTTGTACTGCGTTCTTCGTGTGCAAGGAGCTCAACAACAATCAAAACGGGTGAAGGAGAGAAATGAACCCCATCCTCCTTATATAAGCGATGGCACCCGAAGTTGAAAGGGTGCATCCATTACCCTCTAATTAAAAGCACACGAAGTGCGAGACACCCACTAGGGGCAATGGAACAGCCACCTAGGAGGAAAATGACGCATCAATACGCCACGCATACGCACACGCCCCGAGGAGGAAACAATACGTCTTGTCACCTGGCATATGAAAGGACAACCAACAGTCACGATCACACCCCAAACGGCGCCAGGGAATCCATCCGATCGGCCCCAATAAGTTGCGACTGAGCGACTGGGGGGCAATACAACCACCCGCAAGCGATCAACAAGACTACAACCGGGCAGAACACTAAAAAATTGCAAAATAGATGGCCACGGGGACCCACATCAACGACGAATAACGAACGTTCAGACATACCAAGAATCGGAAGCTAACTCTCGCCACGCAAAAGTTTGCGTGCCGGAGCTAGGGGCAACTGTTCCTAGGGGAATTACGAACGGCCGGAACCGCCAGGTCGGACTGTGTACACCAACCAGGACCCATCTCGGCCGACCACAGTACACGACAGAGGGACGGTCAACGCCTGAAAGACCCAAGTAGGCCCTAGGAAAGGCCCACTGAACCGCCTGGCACTCTCCTTTGTCATGTTGCCTACCATACCTGTTATGCTGATGCAATCCTAGGTCAAAGGATTTGATAGGGACAGGTGCTAAGGTCCTCCCTATAAAGACCCAGCCCCATCACTTCATACAGGTACACACATTCTAACCTCACATAAGCTCTGTCTCACATAGTCACTGATTTTGGCATCAGTATCTTCGCATGGATCCCTCCCGGACGTCCGCCAAGGAAAAGAGCAGTAGTCGCCGACTTACCACCACCACTGAAAGCATTGTGCCCTCCTCAACAAGCACCTACTCCGAGTGATTGAACAACTTGTTCCGTTTATGCGGTGTTATATTTTGTTATTTCATTGTACTACTGTCATTGTTGAGGTTACACGCGCACAGAGTACAAAATGGGTATGTGCTATCATGATGCTAGCAAACAAAACTCAATTACCAACGAGACATTGAGTTAACCAATAAAATTTAAGGTAAGAAATTTCATAATATTTTTTTATTATTTTATATAAATGATGTTATTAGTACATTTTAATCCAAATTTACACTAATATTGAGCTCAAAATATAAGGCAGTATTATCTTTATTACAAAAGAGGGCAATTGAAGCTCAAAAGCACACCAATATTAATCTATATGAGAATGACACTCCAGTGTAATCAAAAAACAAAAAACTCCTACTCTTGGCAGTTGGTCCTTGCAACAAATTAAATGTAACCCAATAGGAAGTTTTCACGATCCTCATTAACTAAACAAACTGCAACTTGATTAACTATACACATGAACCAATAGTTTTTGCCACCGCTTCCTCTTCCAATATTTCCGAATCTGAATTATGCGAGACAGTTCTACCTGAATTTCCAACCATCATAAAATGAATGTGATCATATCATTTCTCGTGGCACTACCAAGCTAATTTTATGTCCATGTAAAATGTAAAATTGCGCATGAGATTGAATTTCGTAATGCAATAATTTTCCACTCTTTCTTTACACAATAAGCAATTGAGTAGATAATTCTCTCAATACATATAGATAATCATTATGTTATCTAATTAGTCCATGAAATAGAATCGAAATTCAAACTACAAACTATTATTTAGGGTGACATATTGTACTGCATCTGTGGAAGTAAATATGCATACGATCTTTGAAAAATACTTGTCTGGTACTGAAAAACTTGTCTTCGGAGCACAATTGATGTCTGGTACTGAAAAACTTTAGTTCCTTCAATTCAATGCTACTGAGTTACACTTATGAATATGCATACTGTAAGAAGAGCCCCCCAGGCCCCCACTTATGAACTACAGCGGATGAAGAAACCATGCACCACAAGGTCAAGCAGAGCATTAATCACATTTGACTTTGATCGATGCCAATTGACTATGGTGCCTTCTACCTGAAATAGGATTCATACTGCATCTGGATCCTCTCGAAAACGCATTCATGTTAAAATTTTGTATTTGTTTTTATCTCACGTGTATTAAATAAGTGTGACTCTTAATAATTATTTGAAAAAATAGGCAAAATTTAACGCTGTTATGTAACATTAGATGATTCTAAGTGTCTTTTGGTTTGACGTCAGTGCAAAGGCAAACATGATTTCACGAATCTTAATGTATTAACAAAGAAGTAACCAATTGCCACTTTAATTTGAATTTAACGTGGATTGTTGCCGTTAGGGTGACAATTTCAACCAGGTAATTAAAGGCTAGTCCAAAGTACATTATCCATCGTCGATGCCTCTTGACTCCAAGCATTGAAGGATTGGGGATCGTTAGGGCGTAGGCCAGCAGACCAAATCACTAGCTACACCGGGATCTCCTCAGGACAACTAAGTACTTAATGATGATTGACAGGTATAAACGAAGGACGACCAAATACATCCGCATCGCGGCCACTCAGATATTTCACCACCAGCTTTGATATAATTATTAGGTCCGTATATCCACATTTAAATGTACTTGCTTGATACCGACTCCCCCGATCAAACTAATGATGTTAATCACTCTACCACATTAAATGTAATCAAAGGGAGAAGAGGCCTCCATATGTGGTGAATAAGAAATGTTCATTTTAATGAGAAATCTTAAGGCATCGTATTTTTCTGACCTGCTGAACTTGTTTGAGAGCTTTATCGTGAATAGATCACATAGGGAAAATTTTGCCACATTAACTTCGACGTAAAAGTGGATCAATGTTGGTTTCATTAAATTCGTGTGTTTAAAAATATAAATAAATCCACATTTAGTAGGGATCCACATCAAGTTGAAACTACAAATAGTTGCTTTTGTAAAAGAAGGTTCGCGTCTACCACATTCACAATTGAAACCACAATCCAAATTATGAATTCACACTAAATCGATTCATAGTTGAGCCACAGAAGAATAAAGCCTCGTCCAAATGACACCAATCCCTTTGTTTAGTAAAGACACCCGATCAAATACGGATAGCACAGCTACATCTAAAGAAGATAAGTAGCAGGAAGCACTAGTACGCAAAGTAATAAAAAGGGCAAAGATCGTAGCAAATCATGAGAATGCAGGAATATCAGCGATTCCTAACATTTAATATCATTACCAGATTCACCAAACCAACCTCAAATACCTCATTGTTGTTCTGATTCAGTTCCATATATCCAAATGAAAGTAGTTGAATTATGATTTGTGCATACGATGAATGTGTTGCAGATGCACAAGTTGAGTTTCAGACGTCAAGTTTTGAATAGGGGTAGCTAGCTATGACAACTCCATGGACCATGGCAATAGCAAAAGAAGGACCACGATCGAAAACCATGTGCCTACTTCTCTGTGACCCTAACATGGGTGGTGCAGTCGCAATCCACGCTTCTCTGTCACATTAACAACACCACGCTATGGACCAGTTAATCCATCCTTTTTTGGCAAATGATATGGGCTACTTCTGCAGTTGCTTCTCTTTTTGCCCATCCCTTTGAACCATATCATCCACATTTCTTCTTTCTTCATTTTTCACCCTCCTATATTTGCAACGCTACATTGATGTAATTCAATGTTACACATACAGGGAAATTGGTCGGTTGCTTCGTTATTAATTGTAATCCCGCATCCTTATCACAATAGCTACCGTCCGGAAAACAATAATTAACTTTTAAGTTACTATCTTAAAATTTAAATTATTAGCTAGGAAATGAACCTTTACCATGTTTGGCTGGCCGACCTACTGATTCTACGGAGGCCCACGGGCGTTGTCGCACTGCCAAATGATTGACCGGCTGACTATTTGCGAGGATGTCGAGACTCTTCCCTCTCTGACTATTTGCGAGGATGTCGAGACTCTTCCCTCTCGTCTTCCAAATATATCGCCGACAACATTAATGTGGTTGTTCGGACTACATTCCAACTTAGGTTTGATTTCTCAAGAGTTGGATCTCTCATGTGAAATTTCCCTCATGTGTTATCATGTGAGAGTTTTGTATAACACATGAGAAAAATTTCACGATGCAAATCCGATTTCTCAATACTCTCTTCTTAATAATTGTAATGGTCTAATTCCCCTCCCACATAATAGTAATTGATTAGGCCATTATTACCATTCAATAGCCTATAAATGAATCCTCTCTCAATGTAAAAACATATTTATCTTACTGTGGAAGAATCCGAGTGCATGCTTGTGCCCCAGATTTTTTGGTGAACAAGTAAAAGGATGCTAATAACTTTTCTACTTTATGTACTTCTCAGATGGTCCAAGCAAATGGCAGCACCCATGATGGCCATGAAGATTGCATAACAACACATGAGTAGACACTCCACTATGAATGCACTAAAACTTCTCCACCACACTCCATCCATATCATACTTGAGTTTTGGCTTTGTGCTACGAAATTGGGACTTGTTAGTGAGAAATTGGCCAAATCCACTATGACAAAGGACTAGAATAAGCTCTAAAATAAATGGTTTGACGCAGTAATTTAACCAAAAAAAAATCAATTTTCAATTTTGGTAACTGAAAAAACGCATTAGTACCTTTAGATACATGATAATCGCGAGACGAGAGATTAATCACACGTTATTGAAGGTGAAATATATTGGATTAAGAAAGAATAAGGCACCCCACTAGAAAACACAAGACAGGCACAGCAGAAGCTAACCGAGTGATGACATCAAATTATTGTCTTTGTTAGCCAAACCCACGTGTCTCCACTCCCCTTCCTACGCATTCACGATCGACCTTTCCTCTCCCGCACGCGGTCTCATGATCGCGCATGCAACCATATTATTATTAAGCCCCACAACTCCCACCATTTCCCAACAAACCCCTCCCAAATTTCTTTAATTTTCACACTCGCCCTCATAATGAATAATGATACAATAAAATAAAATGTTAAAACTCTAGTAGAGACTACAAACACGCTTCTGGTTCTCTGTAATTTACTAACCAAATGTCCAAAACCTATTCAAGACTCAAATTACAGTAACACAAAAAACTCAACACTCTTCCTACTCTTTTCTATATTTATTTAATATGTTAAAATGCCGCCATAATCATACTCATTAATTAATGGGGAAGGATTAACATCACAAAGTAAGATTACAAACCTAAACAGCCAACTAAATAAACAATTACCGACAAATATATATTTAAACACTGCTGCTACTATATTTTCTCTGTTGCTCTCATCAATCAAATTCCAAATACACATATTATATAACAAACCCAGGAAAATAGAGAGGGAAAATCAGACAGAAACTAACATGAAAGTTAGTTGTGCATGCACATCACTAATTAAAACCAAGCTCATTCACCTCCAAATTAAAAAAAAAAAGGAAAAAAATTATACACCTCATGATTAATTATATGAAGTCCTTCAAGTTTTTTGTTTAGATATTGAAGTTTCTTTGCTCTTGTTTGAAGTTAAAATATTATATATAAGAAGGGAGAAAAAAAGGTGAGTTCTTTTTTCTTATCTCAGGGAAGATGAAAGAGGGTAGAATTGTCAGGATCAGACCAGTGAGTGTGACTCCAATAAGCCTGATCAACGGTGTTAGGAAGATCAAACAAACCTTGATGATCGCCGCCGCTGCCGCCGTGCCAATCCAACGATCCAAATCCTCCGCCGCCGGCAGCAGCGCCGAGATTCCCCTGCAACTTGAGTTCTTGTTCTCCCTGATGATGGTGCTGCCACTGAAACGACGACGTATCAGGTGGGACACCGTTACCGAACCCGAACGGCGCCAATGCCTCGTTGGTGGTGGTGGTGGTGGAAGATGAAGCGATCAAGCTGGTGAAGTTCCCAATCTCAGAGAAAATACCACCGCAGTCCCCTGTTCCTGCTTGCTCCAGACCACCCGGTACCAAAACAGGGTTAAACAATTTCGATTCGTGCATGTTGTTGTTGGAGTCGGAGTTCATCGCCGGAGCTGAAACGGCTTCCGTTGTTGCGGCGGCGGTGAGGCTGGAGCTCTCGCTGCTGGAGTGAGAGTTGTTGGAGTTGTGCTCTGTCTCCGGCGGAGGGAGAGCGGCGGTTTCAGACGAGGATGAGGAGTTGTTTCTGGGCTTGTTGGAGCGTTTGGACTTCCGGCAGCCGCCGCCGACGGGGACGTTGCGGAGGACGCCGCCTTTGGTCCAGTAACGGCGGCAGTTTTTGCAGAAGTGGCGGGGCTGGGAGAGGTTGTAGTTGTTGTAGTAGCAGAACTTGGTGTTGATGGAGTCGCAGCGGGGGCACTTGAGTGCCTGGTTGTTCTGGTTGTGGTGGTTGGGTCTCAGTCTCCGGTCACCGCCGCCGAAGAATCTGCTTCCTCCTCCAGCTCCTCCTCCAGCTCCGATTGAATGGACTCCTATTTCCTGCATTTCGATGTGGGACTCAGAACTGTTAATACTCTCTGGTTTTGAAACTGGTTTGAAATTAATTGTTTTGGTGGGTGGTTGGGGGGGAATTGAGGAGATTTCGTTTTGTGGTGTTGTTCTGATCAGAGTGTGTTCTGAACAGAAGAGATCACCTGAGAAAATTGCTTTTGTGTCAGTGTGTGAAGTTAAGAAGTGTGGGAGGCCCAGGAGTGAAGAAGAGTGTGGAGAAAAAGCAAAGCAGAGCAGAGAGAGGAACTTCCATAGGAGTTTCTGAGTTCACTGACAGATATCCTCTCTACTCAAACGTACTCTATCTTTGTTTTCTATTATTTTTTTGAGTGAATTGACCCAACTAACCCTTTAACGTAATCATAACTACGTTCATGGCCCGAGGACTTTGTTGAATATACCAAAATATCCCTACTTCTTTGTGGGAATCATTGCGGCTGTGTTTGAAACAACACTACTCACGTATACTCAATTTTTTTCTCTATCTCTTTTCATATCACTCAATTTTTTTCTCTATCCCTTTTCATATCGCACCACAATCGTCTTCTCTAAAAATTGAGTTGTGGTCTCCTTGCAGAGGTTCTAGGCTTTGCATGTAATGGTGAGTTGGTTCTCCACGATGGATAATGGCGGGGGAGCTATGTGCATAAAGTAGTTTGATGCTTAGGTCAATTTAAGATCAAAGAAGGAACTCAAAGTCCAAGTAGAACATAATGAGCAAATGAATAATGTTTATGCAATTAAACAATCAAAGTCTAGTTTATAGAGTCTATGTAGAACTACTCTGAAGGCACTTAAGCTAAGCGAAGTAGTCTCATGAATAATTCCCTAGATAATGGCTACATTTAAGTAGTTTTTAAGTCATTATTATGTTGGCTCTTTTTTTTCCGGCTCACTTGTTGGACAAGATAAACTCTCTATTTTGTCGTCTTAACCTATTAACATGATGTTCACTTGGTTGGGAACCCCTTTGGCCGACCAATATAGTATTTGGGCCTTATGATCATTTGGACCGGTCGTAACATGAGTCATCCAGTTTGACATGTAATGTAATGCAATGTCATAATTGACAAGTTTATGCCAAATATAATGGAACATTTATTAAATAATTAATTCAATGGCAAGTATGAGATAGGATATAAGCAATCGGAGATAAACGGTCACATTAAATTGCTAATTTAATCTAGTACAGGTGTCGTTTTAAAGACAACTATTGGCCGAGATAAAACCTATTTAGAATTCGCGCTTTTAAGTGTGGTTACATTTTGTTGGTTATGAATCCACCATTTTTGCATTACGAACCTTTGGGACCCCCTTTCTGTCTTTTGGAGGGTAAATTTATGAAAAGTGAGTTGGAAATTTCTATAATGTTCATAATCTCATAAATTCAAATTATTTTGAAATTTATGGTTTATTGTCTAAATTATATCTTCTTGATTTGGAAAAAAATCTAGATTTAATTTTGTCAACCGCTACGCCTAAGGATTCAAATACTCTGCAACAGATACCATTTTCTAGAGTTCGTTATGACCTAATCGAGTATAGTGTTCACTTTCCTATTTTAATTACTCAACTCTGACTTATAGGGAAAGAGGAAACAAAGGATAACATTCCTCTCATCTTTCCTTTTCCATGGCTTGTTCCATACGAACTCTGTGATTACCCTTTGGAATTCTTGCCTCTTATTCTCGAGAAGAGACTTTGTCCTTTCCCTCTAATCTCAGCTCATTTTCTAGTTATAATCATGAGAATATTTTGAAACGGTTAACTAACATTGTCATGAGCAAAGGCTCTTAATTCAATCTCTTCATACTCGTTTGCAATGGGTCGTCAAAAGTTTACTCCACTTTTAACCCATGCAAGCTTGAATGCTTACGACTGATAGTTAGAGATATTTCAGGGACTTTATAAAATTAAATATTAACTACCAAAATTAACTTTTTACGAAAGTGATAATATAAAATTAGTTCATATATTCTAAAAAACCCACCAACCAACAGTCGGCGCCCGAAAAATTTGATGAACCCTCTGACTTGACCTTGCCAAAGGATGAGGAATGTTGCAATATCACAATCATCACAGGGTTTCGTACACTGTAGTACCACTCACTGACGTAAAAAGTGTCGTAAGAGAGAACATGAGCTCGCGTCCAACCTTAGGCAAAAAATTGGGTCGATGCCACGTGAACCTCCACTACAAACATACTTGGTGAAGAAACCTATGTTGTTACCCAAACCGTTTGCAGCACTCGAGGCTGGGCTGGCTCCGTACGGAAGTGATCTCCCTCGTCCATTCTCACATGCCCCTAAACAAGCACAATAGGTCAAAGGGCGGTACACCCCCCTCTCAGCACGACATCGACACTACTAGAGGCCTCTCGCTGACCATCACCAGAGCAAAGTAGCCTCTCATTCCCTAATCTCGATCGATAGAAGGGAAATACTAGAGTCAGGAGTGAAAGTCACTATGTCCAGGTCAACAGATGATAACAACCTAAAATGAGAGCCACCCACAAAGAAGAGTTGGAAAACACCAAATTCAATTGGCGAGGACCCAGAGAAGCACGGAGGACGTTTGGAGTTAAGGAGTCCATAGCCACCATCTGCTTTGATCACCGCTTTTTCACCCATCAAGTTAATTACACTTAAGTAGTGATTGATCAGGTTTGCCTCATCGAATATTAAAAATTATTGATTAAACAACGCATTGATATTAGTTCGAAAGATATTCAACTTGTTAATTAACTTAATTTGGTAAGCAAAGTAGTGGAAAAAATTGACGAAATTGGACTAGAATACGGTAACGCCACTTGGCAAGTTGGTCGGTTCACCACCTTTGCCTATGACTAAAACTGGATAATTCTCCAAAATTAGGAATTACATTGAAACTTAGGATTAAAAGCTTAATTAAGCTTAATATTAATAAGAATAATGAAGGGAAGAAAGAGAGTTGAAGATGAGGAGGAAGAAAGTGATGGAGCGTACGGTGGCACGTGGAGAGGAGTGAAGGGTGGTTGGCCAGTAGAGAGGTGCAATCCACTAGAGCATTGTCTTGTCGGCCACCCTCGGATATTTGATACGTTCCATATCTATCCATAATTGCCTCGCTGTGTTTAACAAATGGTGTAGCCTCATCCACGTTGCCCCTTTCTACTGCTGACATGTCTTCTTTCATTTCACAACATCCATCGCACCCCACCCTACTGTTCTTGTCCGCTTCATCCTTCAACTCAACCCAACCCAACCCAACCCAACTCTCTCTCTTCAAATATAAACTAATTAATTAATGATGATTTGTTTGTAAATACTAAATAGGCAAAACAATAACTTGTACGAAAATAGAAAATATTCTAGGTTTGAATCAAGTTGTTGTTTACATTTTAATTATGCAACATTTATCTAAATTATACAAAATAAACATTAGCTAAAATCACTGTATTATAGCTTCAAGTAATTCAATAATATTTTAATAATGGGGGATTGTTTTAAGTGGTACATATTTGTTTCCCCTTAAACAATGTTTCGAGTTTGAGTATTGTAGATAAAAAGAACCCCACTAAGTGGTTAGTTACACCATGATGTGAGAATAAGATTGCATGTGACAATACCTAAACAAATAAAAGAATATTATTAGATCACCCAAACAAAGGGTGAATTTAGGTTAAGTATATATTGGGTCATTTATACAACTTATTTATTATATCAAATTCATTATTTCTCTTTTTTATTTATTTACCATTATTTCTCTCTTTTCTCATTTTAAATATTTAATATTTTCTATCACATATCATAGCTGCATTTTAAATTAAATAAAGGTAATTTAAAACTTATCAGTATTTCTCTATCACTTGGGGGGCGTTTGTTTCACTGCTTGGAATAGGATTCCCGGGAATGACTGGGTTGGAATACATATTCCATGGTTTGGTAGAAGGTTTGGAAAAAAGATTCCAGGGCATCCTTCATTCCCAGGCAAGTAATATTCCCATCTAGAAGCTCTTTTTATTCCCAAGCTAAAGGGATGGGAAAGGTGATTCCTGAAGACTAAGGAATGAGATTTAATTTGTGAAAATCCTCAATTGCCCCTACCCACTACAACATGTTCTTTCCCACATATTAATTACAAATGATTTACCCCATTTCCATTTGATGAGATACATTTGTTTTACTATGAAGTTCTAGAACATGACAGAAAATGAATGAAAAATTAAAATGTTTTTCAATAAATTGAAGTCAAATTTTTTTTGTTTAGTAGTATTTGAGACTTTTGATGTTTAACTTTATATTTTATAAATCTTGTCTTTTTAGTAATTCCATCAATATAATGTTAGTAATTCCATTAATATAATGATAGTGTAATATTAACTAATGTCGTTTGAGTAAATATAATTTTTATAAAAAAATTATTTCATAGTATAATATAGTACTCAGTATATTTTTATTTTTATTCCATTTTTAATAATTACATTAAAAAATATTGTACTATTAAATAACATAAGGGTATTTTAGGAATTTCATTGTATATTCCCGGGAATATACATTTTTAACCAAACGCGTGTTATAATTATTCCCGGGAATTTTGAAAAAGATTCCCAGGAATCGATTAGGTTAACCAAACACATTTTTAAAGGATGCCATGGAATAACATTCCCAATCCATTATTCCCAGGAATAAGATTCCCGGTTATCATTTTCCAATCCGTGAAACAAACGCCTCCTTGTTTTTCTAAAACTAGTAGGTGCTATCTCATACCAGTTGCCCACTCACAAGTGTCCAATCACCACAATCTCCTCTGAAAATGGCGGGAAGTCTGCCCTCACTTTGGTCGGGTCGGGTTTACACTTCCTCCCCCTATCACAATCTTGATTCTTGAACCATATTAGAGGATCTCGAATAGGTATTTTAAACTCATCTAAGATCTGCATCTTATAAAATCTTATCATTGGAGATAGGTGACACGACTTGAGATCTTATTTTAGTGTCTTGGTTGGTTCATTTTTCAAAGTGAAATCTTAAATAAAATAATATTGTTTGTCTCTCATTCAACCAACATTTAACCATTAATATGTAAATTAATATTTATGAAATATTATATATTTTATTTAAAATGTATGTAGTTTATTTTTCAATAATAATAATATGTATTTCCTTTAATTTTCAGTTAAATAATATGATGTTGAACTTTAATTATGTATTTCCTAGATATTTAATTATATGATATCTTTTTTAATTATTAATTATGTTTGTATATAATTATTAGTTTAATTTAATTTAATATTATGTAGAAATAAATGATATAAATATATTGTGTATTGTGGGTCCAACTAAAAGTAAAATAAAATCTCAACCACTGGAGCGAAATATGCAGTCACCAAAAATCTTCAAGACACTAAAATAAGATTTGGAGATGCAAATTTTTTATCTAAGCCCCACGGTGCGTATCAATGATCACACAATGGCACATTATTGATTCTAAGAAAGAGCAAGGACCCTCACACAATGGTGCCATGAAGATTAAACTTACATTGTGGCAAGAAATTAAAGTACATTTTTCTCTGTTGATGCATGAACCTCTGAGTCATTCATTGAAAGTTCTCTAAATTATAGCTTGTATAAATTGTCAATTACAACTACATACAAAAACCATGATGTTTGATTAAAGATCAAGCAGTGCAAATCACCATGATTTCAATGAATCTGCAGCAAATAAATACAAAAAAGAAAGATGCTTGCAGGTTTTTTATATGTATATAGGATTCACTCAGCAAGAAAACTGGAAAAATAAAAATAAAAAATAAATCTTTTTCAAATTTGCATAACAACTAACTTATAACGTGTTTAGTACTGTTTACAGTATGCATGCTTGCACGGCGATACTTGGCGAGGGTGTAAGTTTACATAAAGTTTAATTTGTTAATATATATATATATATATATTTTAAAGTAAATTAATAATCGAATGACATGTGCAATAGTTCTACTGCTTCTAAAATAATGTAGGTTTGTTTTGATATGAGTATACAACATTGGTTTTATGTATCTCAATATACATATTAACAATAAAGTTAGAAGTTGAGTAGTTAATGTGATCGGAGAATCAAATTTTTATCATATTAATTTTAGCATAGATCGATCCATATTGGATTTTACAAAAAATTTAATACACGTTGTAGTCAATTAAACGCAAATAAAGTTGCACACTCTTGCAGTTAGGCTAACAAATTGTTTGATGGGGTATTACAAGTTGTGATTCAGAACCGTCCATCGTCTTACTACAAACAACCGCTATAAAATGAAAAGTAGAAAAAAATTACAAGACACCATTTTGTGGTGATTTAAATCCGTCACCAAACATGTGTCGCATGTGGCTAATAATATTTAGAGGTACAATTATCAATAATAGGTATTACATATTGAGAATCACATTCATTTGGTTGAGTTAAAGATAATAGAAGGTGAAAATTATGCTTCAAATTTTGAAAAAAAGCATTTAAAATTCACTAAAAGCTAACATTTGCTTTTATAAAAAAAAGAATTTCCGTCATATTGAATCATGGTGCAATTGAATTGGTAATCTTTCTTCCCAACATAAGTGAACACGTTGAAATGGTTTTACCCTAAAAAATTAAAAACCGATATGCTTGATTCAACTGCATATAATAGATTCAAATTTTAAACACAATAGACATGCACATCTCAATTATTGCAACTAATTTGGACAAAAATTGATTTATGGAACCCTTAATATAATTGTCCTGCACCGCATATATATGGGTCAGCAACATATACGTGCTATTTATATTCAAGATCGAGCTAATTGTTCATCCTCATCATCACATGATTAATCGACGTGTGATTCAAGCTTTCATAGATCAGCTAGCTTACCTGTGTGTTGTTATGATTAGTATCTATAGAACCGTCCATTGACTTACATAGTACCTTTCACTTAATTTGGAATTTCAAGTGCAAATAATCACCACCATAGCCGCCCATAGCCCTGCGGCGGACCTACTTGAAAGGGAGGTGGGGCAATTGCCCTCGCATCATTTCAAAAATTTCAATATGTTAACTTTTTCTGGTACTTTTTGGAGAAGTACTCCAACACTAATACTCATTACATAAAAAATGAATATGTCCTAATTATTGAATTAACACATTTTGCCTCAAAATCTCAAATACCTAAAGTAAGTTAGTACTTGGTCCAAGCCCATTAACACAACACTATTAAATATTAGTTTGTCAAACATAACATAACTCACTGTTTGTCTTTTAATTTTCTCATAATTTGTATGCTTAAATATGATTTTACATCCCGAAAATATTGTTGAATTGGATTTGATCTTTCTAAAGAAAAATCCTAGGTTTTAGTCCCAACATTAATAAAATCGTGAAATTAGTCATTGGTTCATTTTGTGGCGGTTTAATCCACCACTAAAGCACAAAGTAAATATTTTATTGCCGTTAAAAATCACCACTAATATAAAAAACCGCCACAAAAAATACGACAGTGACTAACTTCACCTATTTCAATAATATTGGAGAGTGAAGACTAAAAGCTATGATTTTTTTCCGAAAAGACCTTATTCAATTCACATATATTTTACATGACTAACCTGATTTGTATTGTATGAGCAATGACAACAACCGAAAGTGATATGTGGCTCTTTAATTGAGTTTTATAGCTAATAATACATACAGTCATTGTAAAATTTTTATTGAGTTTTTTAGCTAATAATAGAAATTATCATTATTTTTTTTATTAATATGGTTAAAATTTTCGCCCCCATTCACCCGTTTTTCTAGTTTCATCCTTAGTAATATATTATATTTTTAATACTACAAATTTATAAGTGTATATTGCCCCCACAACATAAATTTTATGGGTCCGACACTTACCCTAGCAAAGCATGATGATTCATACTCTCACGTCTATAGACTATAATGGGTAGGAGTAGCGTAACCTCCTTTGACAAAGTGCTCGAGAGAGACACACAAATACTAATAAACACGACACTAATCAAGTCTTAATTGATTAGCCATAAATGCTGAATTGATGAACAAGCTCAATTCTAACTGAGGGCATTTTAATTAACTTCAAACAAAATGATATGACTTCAAAATACACTGCACGTAAGGGCTTGTTAATTACAATTTTTTAAAAATGTTTTCTATTTTTAGACACTGAAAAATTCAAAACTTGTTTGTAATATTAAAAACAATTCTTGTTTTTCAGTTTTTAAAACTAAAATATCAGAACAACTAAAATATATTTTTTATTTTTATTGTTAGTTTTGAAATTATAATTTTTAAATATTATATTCAAACATTTTTTTTTCAGTTTTTCTTTTGATTTTTTTTTAAAAAACGGTTTTAAAAAACAGAAAACTAAAATTACAATTGAACTTAAGAATATTTTAGGTAATCGGTCAAATGATATGATCCAATAAATATATAAGAGTTATTTGAAAATCTAATGAAAAAGATTGTACTAATTTTAAGTATAATGTCCCTTAATCACGAGGACAGAAACTGAACCCTTGTTCATTGGAATGAAATACATCCTGATCAATCTTTTACTGTTTAATGTAATTACAAATATATCTATGTCCGCTAGAAATGGTGTACACCGACGACATGACGACCCTAATTAACGGTATAGTGCGTGAGACATGCAGTGCAAGCCAACAAAAGAAAAGAAGATCGAGTGAAAGCGTTGGGTAGTGAGTGTGATTGGTGGAGTGAACAGGTAATATGAATATGATGGGAACATGTTCACATGCACATGGGACGGTGGGGGTGGGGGGCTCCCATTTAATTTAGGTCTACCGGTACTTGTCCACATCTAATTTCTCTGTTTGAAGCGTATGTAGCTTAGCTTGTTTTGTTTGGTTATTACTTACAACATGAAACTATAATGCATCATAATGTCCTGTGAAAGCAAGAAAACAGGAGCATATATAGGATTGTTCTGTTCGTGAGTGGAAGCAAATTATAAGGTTCATATTGGAGGGGTCCTGCTACATTTCAAATACACAGCTTTCACCATCGTTGAGATTGCTTGGTATATAGCACTAGCTACCCTCTTCTTCCTCCTCCATCTTCGATCTCTGTTTTAAATTCAATGGGTGTCACCATCACCAGCCACCAACTATGGGCTTTCTTGGCCCACTAAGGCTAAGGCCCAGTCTCCATTGGGCCCCACTGTAGACCATTGGTTCTGGGTGGACCCCACGCTCAAGTCCCAAATTCTTCGTACCGTACGCACCCGGAAGGAACCCGCACAGTGCATGATTGACTGTACCCTGTACGTTCTACATTTCTCCATCTTATTCTGTCTCTCACCCTTTATTTTTAAAAATACAATTAAATATTTCTTTTTTAATATTAGGTAAAATTAATACATCTTTTAAGGTAAAATTAATACACATTTAATGATACTCAGACTATAATTGGTTTATTGTACCAAGGACACTATTTGGTTTACAGTAGAAAGACTTGTTTGGAAAAATTTATTTGAACTCGTTTTATAACATAAGCGCTTATGTAAGTATTTGTGAAATATATATAAGCTGTTTTGAATTTATTTTCATAAGTTGTTTAAATTAACTTATGAATAAGATCTTTTGTGTCGGGCGTGATGGCCTTACTACTGTTTTTATTTAAAAGGATTGATATATTGTGAGAGAGAGGATGTTTTGTGATTTGTCCTTGCTATCCTCAATGGGGAGGCCTCACCAAGTGTTTCTTGGGTGGATAATTCATGAGGTCGCAATACTGACGAAGGTTGAGTCTTGTTTCCCAATGTGATTAGACTGAGGTTCTCATCTCGATGTGGTATCTGTTTGTTATGTAGAATCTTGGTGAAAGAGAATGCAATTTGCCGACACTTGCTTTTGCTTCAGTAGATGGTTGAGAATGTTGATATGTGTGTGTGACGGCGATGGAAAAGAATCTGTTTGATCCAAATGTCGGAGTCGTACCCTATATTGACAAACTTACGGCAGTTGGAAAAGAATGCCTGAACAGTGAGAAGAAAAGAAAAAACATAACACTTAAACTCAACTATCTTGTTTACAAATACCGGTTAAACATACATGTTATGTCGAAAATCATGTTGAAAAGAGAAGTTGTGCAAGAAGAAAGGGTAAGATGGAAATAGTAATTGAAACGATGCAATGAAAAGACGTCTATAAATGCTACTCAAAACTAACACAGGGTTATTTTTATAAGCAAAATGCATAATTTAACTGCAAAACAAAGTGCATAAAAACTAAGAGAATCAGGAGGAAAGGAAAGAAGAATGCCGGAAAACAAGACTTAACTTGAGAAACATGTAGAGTTTAAACACAATTATCATCATAATTGTTAATTTTGAAAACCAAAACATGTTTAGAAAAACTGTAATTTAAGTGAAACTGCAAAGAGAAGTTACAATAAAAGATGGTTGGGTGCATTGAAAAAATATGGACACTCTCCTTGACCGAAAAGAATATGAGTGTTAATTCAGATGTCTAACCCTTAATTCTCTATTCTAAATTCTATTCATAGAAGAAAAAGCATAAACCTAAACATTTTTTTTTTCTGTTTTGATCATATTTTAGAAAATATATTATAAAAAAATATTTTCTAAATATCAACTAAACATGTTTTCAGCTTTATTTTCTTTTCTTTTTTTAAAAATGAAAAATATGAGTCACCTAAATCTAGGATATTTTTACTTTATATTTACTTAGAGTAATTTAGACGAACCAAGTGGGTTGGCGTAGTGGTTCAGCACTTCGTCCCTTAAGTAAGTGGTTGGGGGTTCGAATCCCAACTCTTGTGAATGGAAAAAACTCATTGGCCAGCCCCCTACCGCTTCGTGCGCTGACCGTGGGGCACATGATTAGTCTCACGGCAACCGGCTATGAGGATACCTTGGTCAAGACAAAAAAAAAAAAGAGTCTAAATTTAGACGATGAGTGTTTTTAACCTTGTTTTTGGATTATCCAAGTTGCATATGTGAAACCCCAAGATACAATGTGTGTTTTAATACCCATTGAGTGCAATATTATCTATTTTCATTTACCGAGTTGAACATTTTTGTCTTTTTGTTATGTATTTGAATAAAACTGTCGTCCCTAACTAACATTAATCAAGTTCAATCCCTTAACTGGTTTAGCACAAAAAATTAGCTCCTCACAGAAAAAATCAAAAGCTAAGAAAAAAACTCTTTTTGTCAAGTTGTTTTTTCGTCATGGACAAGAAAATAAGCTCTCCTTTTTTTTGCCAGAGACTAAAGAAAATAAGCTAAAAAAATATATAAATAAGTAGCCCAAACCCTTACCGAACCGGCCCAAAAGCTCAGAATTCTTTTTTGGACGAGAAGTAAAACTAGGAAACAAATAAGTGAAATAACTTATCAAATCAACAAACACAACCAAACTTTTTTTTGTCAAAGAGAATTGCTCAGCGAACATATAACACGTGTGAATGAAATTTCAAAGAGTAATAGTGCAATGTAATATGATTAGGGTTTGCACTTTGCACACACTTCATTCGCCGATGGGGTTTCCCATTTTTTTTTTGATAAGCAAAATTTGCATTAAAGAGGAGTACAAGAGGTACTCCAACCCTTAATACAGAGGAAGAAAAGAAAAAAGAGAGGAAGAAAAGAGAGGAAACAGAATTCAGTACAACTAACAACATTGCAATCTACCTAACAAGAAAGGGTATAAAATAACCCACTGCCATCTCAGTGCCAGAGCATAAAAGCATAAAATTGTGGGGCTATTAGCACCTCCATTCAACAATGTCAAAGTAACAGTGGCAGAGCAAGAAAATATGAGAATAATGGCACCTCCATTAATATTGTTTCCATCGCATCTAGCGCATCTTCTTCCTGTTAATCAACTTATGCGTTCCTCCAAATGGCTTTGTGTTTGCACAGCAGCAACATGAGACAGAATCCAATAATGGACAAGATTAACTTAGAAATGTAATGCACAACACAATAAACAGCCCATCGGCCTTTGCTCCTTCCAGAATTAGCAGAGAAAATTACTGCAACTTCCAAGACCAGGCCAAAGCATATAATGTGCCAAGCTCATCAAGCATACCTCACAGCTACAACAGTGCACTGGTGGAGCATAATTAAAACAGTATGCAGAAACGCAAACCGCTGGCTTAACCACCATTATTCCAAAATCTCCAAACAATCCCAACTGTATTCCGGCAACACACAGCAAATCGCCCCTGTTTATTGACACTATCCCATCATATGGTTCCCAGACAATAATTTGGATTCACTAGCCACTCATACAATGAGCATTTAAATGGCTTCATTTTGGCAGAGATCCATTTCCAAGCTCTAAATTGTGCCAAATCCAACACGAGACCTGCATCAGCTGTTTCTTGACTAAAAATAATAGCATTTCTATGCAGCCAAATTGACCAAATCACAGCCAACCATATTGCATTCCTTGCTTGCCTCTGTTTCGGATTCCGCGCCCCGTAACCATGTTGTGTAAAATGCATCCAGCAAGAGTTGGGCAGGACCGTCTCAATTCCCAACCATCTATAACACCTCTTCCATATTAGAGAGGAGAATGGGCATACCAATAGAACATGATTTACCGATTCAGCCTCTGAGGAGCACAATGGACATATCAACCCTGCACCTGCCGGTAAGATTTGTCTCTTGTACAAATTGTATCTTGTTTGGATCCTCTCCCTCAGGACCCTCCAGCCGAAAGCCAACACACTTGATGGGGTTTCCCATTGATGCAACAATAAAACTCTAATCTCTTACTTTAAGAAAAAAAAATTCAAACGTAGAATAATGCATTCTCTCTCAAGTTAATATAAGTAGTTAACTTGGAAAAAAAAAAAAAAAACAAGTAGCTTACACCCTAAAAGCCATACATAAATCTCCAAACTTTTAGATTTAACACTAAAACATGCTAACTACATAGCATAAATAGCTTTTTCCCAATTTAATGTGCACTCCAACTTTCATAACTCATCTACTTTGTAGGAGTTGAAATTTGTGCAACAGCTTATAGAGAAGTCAGTACTGTGAGCACACATAAATGAGGACAACTTCGATACATACCATACAAATAACAAAATAAAGAAAGGGAGATGGTGGCCGTGATGAGAGCAGCTGAGATGATAAGGGAGGCAACGACGAAGACAGTTGAGGTGGAGGCAGAGTCAGGGAGAGACAAAGGTAGTCGGTGGAGGCTGCAGAGGTTGTGAAGGAGGGGGAATGGAGAAGAACCTACACTAAAATCATCTAATGTGATACACAACCCAACCATTGTGAGGCGAAACACCTATATGAAGCTCCAAAAAGCAAAATGACAATATAAAAGAAAAGAATAAGAAAAATGACAGTGGTCAACGGCAGTACGTGGCACCCAATTAAAAATCATCATGCTCCAAAATAGAAAAAGAAATTGTAATTACTCATCAACCAGAGAAGAGGAAGAGGGGTGAGGTTAGGGATGGAGCTATGGAACAAAGCTCGAAGCTTTGCCGAAGAAACAGCGAAACGAACGCAAGAGTTATCCTCGGGAGCTTCCAAATTGAGCGAGATAATAGCAGAAACCACCAAGGAAATCGCGGTGCAAGCTTCCAAGCACTTGGCTGAACCTTCTCTGAAGAACGATAAGGATCTCAATCTCGAGATTTTCGGCATCACCGACGAATTGAGAGAGTTCATCAAAGGGATTACCGTCACTACCTTTCGAGATTTCCCTCTTCAAGGTCCCTTTTTAGCTTTACCATGATGATTGCTTTGCTTTTGACACAATGTTCAGTGTTAATGCTACGAAGTTTAAATGCTGTATTGTTCTGTTCGTACCGTGAAGCTTATCTCAATTTTGGTTGCTGTTTGTGCAGATGATACAGAATTGTTTGATGTTCCTGCAGTATCAAATGTTAGGCAGGATTTAACAGAATGGCAGGAAAAACATGCCAGTCTTGTTCTTTCTTCAGTCAAGGTAGCATCTTTTCCCCCCCAACAACTCCAAAGTATATCAAAAACATGATAGGGTAAATATTTAGGCTTAGTATAGTTTTGAAACTTTTGTAATATTGTTCCAGCTTTGGAGAACCACCTATTACTCTATCTCACATAAACATGATAAGGTAAATATTTAGGCTCATTGAGTGTTGGCTGGGACTATGAGTAAGAAACATTGTAAAATACTAAATACCCACAATTAGTTTTAGTCTAGGTGTGAGATTTAGATAATGGATTACTGTGGGTTTGTGCGTGTATGTAAGAAGGAAAAAGAAAGAGGGGAGGGGGATAGAAGAGTTAACAACCCTGAATTTCTTCTATCACTGTCTCATTGTTGGGTCTGTTCATGATTATTGGTGACATGCTAACATGGGTTTGTTGTTGCTGGTGACATCTGTTAATGAAGGGATCAAATACACTGCATTTCTTTGGTTAATTTAGCATGAAGCAAATAAAATCTGACACCTGGGTGTCTGGGTTGGTTTATGCATACATGTTATTTTGTCTTCTTTGTTGGTTACATTTTTTTTGTGGTGATTAAATATGAAACATAGTACATTCTCATTATTTAGTTAATTGTTTGTTACAGGAAATCTCAAGATTAAGGTATGAGCTGTGTCCACGTGTCATGAAAGAGAGAAAGTTTTGGAGAATATATTTTATACTTGTGAATAGTCATATTGCCGCGTAAGTATTTTTTCCTGTTGCTATTTTGGTTATCACATTAAAGTTTGTTTTATAGTTTCCATCTAACCTGGATAAGTTTGATTAAGGATTATATTGGATCTTTGTAGTCTGAGAAAACTAAATGGCCATGTATTTCTTGTTACTTATCAACTGTATCATAAAGAGAGATATAAATCACATTGGAGGCCTTTAGAAAAATATCATGTCCATAGTTCCCTGAGTATGTAAGAGTCCTTTTCATTCTTGACATGTGAAAATACCCTCAATAAGAGATTGAAGGAACTTCTGCTAAGGTAATATGAACATGTAAGATTTTCAATAGTATAGATTGTTAAAAAAGAGCGCTCATATATGCAGCTGATTTGTTGAAAATACTGACTATTTTGTACTGTAAAATCCAAAAGTTTAGTTGAATGTGCATAAATTATTAAGAACAATAACTTAAGTGTATTGATCCACTCCTTTAAAAAATAATATACTAGCTGAAAAATATCACGTTGAGCTACACTTGTTTGTCTGTTATATTCAAGTTATTTCCTGAAGTTCCCTTATTCTGCTGCACTGTCACCCAGGTTATGGTTATACTATTTTCTGACTATTGGTTAACTGTTAGATCTTTTGATTTTTGACTGACAGCTATGAGAAACGGTACATGGAACATGCTAAACTAAAATCATCTGAACAAGTTAAAGATCACATAGTGATGGAACCATTAAAAGCTGAATTAACCTCTAATCGAGAGGTGCAGGACGTGAAAAAAGATACCAAAACTTCAAATTCATCAACTGAGCAAGACTTGGATGTATTTCTTCTGGGAGATGTAGGAAGCAGTGATGACGATCCAGGTACAAATTTTTAATTGTATCTATTCAAATATTGTGTATTCTGAAAAATATACTAGTGCATTGCGTTTATGAGTTTGGTACATCTCCACTTATAATTGATATCGAAAGAATTTAGGCCTAGAAAAGTTTAAAGTAGATATTAGTCATATAATAGGTACAACAGTGAGTTATGCCAAACATTTTATCTTATGCACCTTTGGATTATAGCTGTCTTCTAATCTGCATTTGGAACTTAAATAATTTTGTAGAGAATGAGAAGGAAGGGAAGGGATGAAATCAAATAATTGTGCATTCCCCATGTTTGGATGATTAATAAGAAAAGAAATGGAAGTTAAAATGTTTTACTTTCAATCGATTCAGCTTTTTTTTCTTGATAGAACTAAATCTAATGCAACTAGATGGACTGCTGTTTTTCATATTTGCCTGTTTGTTACTCTAGACTTACCATGTTTTTAAAAGTTAGCAAATTTTGTGGTATATCCAATGATAGTTAGTATGCTGCTATGTAGACATAATTTGGAGGATTGAATAATATGTGCTCCGGATGGTTCATTTCTTCATGGCTGAATTTAAGTTTTGACGAGTTCATATTTACGTACAACCTCTCTGGTCTTGCAGATGATGGTGATGGAGGATTTGATGATGATTTGGACAAACTAGTGGATAGTTCGGTAAGCATGATATACTTTGTACTAGTTATGATTTTTCTTCTTTCCCATTTTTATTTATCTTTCTTATTAACTTTTTTATTCCTTTTAGTAAGTGTTATTTCAAGGGGAAAAAAAACTTTATCCTACAAATGTTTGTTTAGTTTTAAAAACTAATTTATTTTAAAACTTGCTTGAGCATACAGGATGATGAGAAAGGGAAGTCATAGATGTTGTTGCTTGAATCTATTGGCTGACATTAAAGAAGTAGTTGCAACATGCCTGGGAATCTTCATGATGAAATGAGGCTTAAGATGTTGCTTTGAGGCAGAAGGTGGTTGAGCTGTCCCATGATGCCTACATTATTCCACAACCCTTTTTCTGCTCCTTTATTTCACGTGTTAGGGGATGAAAGTTGGGTTTGTGATCATAAAGAATGTAATTCATTTGGTGACAAAATCTTTTTTAGTTTTGAAATACATGCTTGTTTTCTTTTTGTTGTGTGTGTCTATATATGCATATACAAACACACCAAAAGGAAAAAGAAGACCATTCCAGTTTTAGAATTCAGTTACCCAAACAACATGACACCCTCATGGCCGATGCACCTTTTTTTTTCTCTATCTCTCTTCGGGTTAGATCATATATATTTTACACATTGCACTTAACCCATGTGAAAATCTAAAATAAATTTTAAATCACTTCCAACATCTCCTTTCAACCATGTTTTACATTCAATTTGTATCATGATTCATATGTTTTGAGCTTATTGAGTGATTATCTGTGCTCCTCTCTGCAATTTGGTTGCTTCTCTAGTTGGTTTGTCTAATATTAACTTTTCCGTGCCAGGTTTTCTGAACCATTATCGAAATTTTACATTATTTGTTTTTGTTTGAATTGATTATACATGGTGGATGCCATTTTTCAAGTTTAATCATTAGAAGATTTCTTATTTGATGATCTGAAAGTTTTATATAAAAGTAGCTATGTTCTTACAATTTATAATAAAAAAGCAGCTATTTTCTCATGTGGGTTTGTTGGTTTTATTTTGGAGGCTTCGCATTATTACCATGTCTCCATTTTTGTTCTTTCTTTCTTTTGTTTTGCTAAATGTCATAAACTAACTGAAATTGTTATTCAATGACTGTTTATGTGTTGTGATAGTTTAGAGTATTTTGTCCGTGCTTTCACTTTCTTTTCTTTTTTCAAAGTTTATTAAGTTATTGCTGTATAGCTCTCCAATTGGATTACCCAAACTGGAATCATGTGACCACCCCACTTACAGCAAAAGAAATGATACTGCTACTTTGTTTAGGGTAACTTCATCACACCTGTTTATTTCCAACTGGATTATGTATCTTAGCTGGGATCATGTCTCAGGATATAGATGTTTGTGTGTGTTTGTTTCTCTGTTTCCACCAAAGCAAACATGATTTTACATATTCAAGTATTCAACGCATAACTAAATCATGATTTTATAACGTTGAGTTCAATGAAGATCGATGTTGAATTTAATGAAAATTCAAACACATAGAAATAGTTTATTCAATTATTCAATCTTCATATCCAACCCAAAAATATGCATATTTTTTCCTTCAAAATAATCCCGTACATATGTCTTGCTCTTTGAAGTTAAATAATTTTTCAATCCTCTAAAATTTGTAATTACTAGTTTTAGTCTTATCTGTTTGTAGTCCTTATAAAATATATGAATCATGCGGTTTTAGGTGTCTTTAGTCCTATATGATGGGTTAAATTACATGTTGTAGGAACTAAAAATGAATAAAATTTTAACATGGACTAAAATAAAAATGTGTCAATTTTACAATGATGAAAAACTTATTCAACCCTTTTTTATATCAATCAAGGGTCATTTCAAAATTGAAACACTCTTGATCTTAGAGTTGTCAATATAGCTTGCAAATCATGAGCCAACTCAGCTTGTCAGCGGCTTGAGTTGGTCAAAATCTTGCTTGTGTAGACCTTGAGTTAGATTTACTGGGCTTATCCAGCCCGCGGGTCAAATATGTTCGCAACGGTTGAGTAGGGCTGCTTCGTGAGCCAAATATTTTGTTGTTGATTATTTTATAGAATGTTGCAATAGTATTATGATCTTGAAGAAGTTAATTTGCTAAATGCACCAAGATATTTTTTCTTGTAAGTAGCCAAAAAGCCCACATTTAGTATTATGATAACCCTTTTAATTTTTTTTTTCTAAAAAGCCCGAAAGCCAACTTGCCTAACTGTAGTGGGGGTGAGTTGGGTTAATCTTTTTCTGACTCACTAAAAAATGATTTGAGGTGGCCTAGCCCACTGTTGTAGTAACTTGTGGCGAGTCAGATTGACCTGTTTTAGCAACTTTGCTTGGCCATTGGTGTTTGTTATTATCTGTTATTATCTATTTCTCTTATTATATTATGTTCCAGTGTAAAACCATAAGATGAGATTGGGAACACAAGAAAGAGGTCATCTAACATGACCACTAAAAACAGTAGAGTTATGTTCAACCACCTAATAGTATTCACAATGGAAGTATTTTAGAGTATCTTTTCACTAAATAATCATACCTTATTTTTTATTATTATTGGAATAAGTATATTTGACATTCTAAGGAGCTTAAAAATAACGTTTGGTGCTCTTCTACGAGTAACCATATCTTATGATTAAAATGATATTGTTTCTCTCTTGCATTAACAATTCATTTTCTCTCCTACATTAAGTGAAAGAAATGGGTTGCTTATAGAAAAAAATAAGAAACTATCATTGAAGCAAAATGTGTTTATGGATTATGTAAATACTATATGATAAGGCTCTGCCAAAATATTTTATCATAATTCTCCACAACCTATCCACATTTTATATATTGATATTTATATGTCTATTTAATTTTTTTGTACCCACCGATATTCCAAAAACAATATATATATATATATATATATATATATATATATATATATATATATATATATATATAATCAATGTGGTTGGGATGAAATAGTGAAAACCGATCACAAAAGTTGAGCATTGAAGAGTTTATAGTGAATGGTGTGTGTGGCTATTTTGAGTGATCATCTGTAGGCTGGGGTTGGCCCAATATCGATAACGGGCTGCTGCGCGGTTTAGGCCATTCTCCCTTGTGCTCATTTTGGCTCTCCACGATCTTTAATATTACTAGACATTCCATCTCGCCGCACAGTCGATAATCATGAGATTAATTTTGAGACTCTAATATTTTATTAAGTAAGTATGTTTTTTCTAACAAATTATTCTCTACATCCACTATCTTGCATCACATGAGCTTTCTTCCCAAGTTCATTTGATTAATTGCTATTCATTATATGAAAGTAATTTGATGATTTTATTCATTTTTTTTTTCTCTTCGGTTGAGAAGGTACAATTAATTGCTAATTACTCGTTGCATTGAACTTTGCGAAATCGGATAAGTTCGCATTCACATCATCACAGGTGATGTAAGTGATTCCTCACCCATTTCATTATTCTTGATTTGTGAACAAAATTGGAATGCTCAAGTTCGACGCATCTATTTGAACAAATTACAAAGTCAAAAATTGAGTTTAATTTGCTAAAAAAAAATAAAACGTGACTTGTTTTAAAGCTTCTAAAAATCTCTTTTTTTTACATATGGAAAGTAGACAAACGAAAAACAAAACTATAGAGAGCTTGTAAACTACTCTATATTTTGATATCCCAGTAAATTATATACCTAAACAAACTATTCATGAGTTATTAATATCAAGTTTGTTAAGATTGCATTGAACCCCATCTTCAATCTTGAATTTACTTATATTAAACAAACAACTTTGATTAACTATCTAACTAGCAAAGCTGTAATAAGTACATATTTGAATATAAGATGAAACATAATTTACCATTAATAGAAACAATCTTTCTTAATTTATAAAATTATTTTTCATAATTTTAGTCTCACCGTAGGCTTTTATCATATATTTAAACATGTATTAGTTAAGCTCATTTACATCCCTAGAGCTCACTCGGTTGGCACTCATCAATCTTATTAACAACTTCCACGCAAATATAATCATGTCTTGTTCACGAGTATCATATCTACGCATCAAAAAAGTTCTTGATCACATTATTCATACATGCATTTGTCGACGGCACAAAGAGTATAACAATATGCTAAATTCGGCAATATATCAAGGTCCTTATTTATTGAATGAGTATGGATTATTTATGTCCAATAAATCTTTCAAGTAGCACGACACATGCATTCTATCATCTGAAATTGGCTGTGTACTATCCCAATTTTGTGATATTTCATTTTCACCAGCAACTGAAAATGATTCTTTTCATTATAATTTGTTGCCTTATAAGTACACGAAAATTCTTTCAATTACTTGGCATATGTAGATAGGCACCGGAAGCTTGAAAATATTGTTATTTATAAAATCGAAACAACTATATGTAATTTAACCTTTTACTAGATATAATAATCCGCATGAGTCGCCAGAATTTGGTTATGTGATATTTATGCAATTTTTTTAATTTTGTGATGTTATGGATTTTTATTTTATTTTATAACGCAGGGTTATTTTATTTAAAAAAGACGATAATTAATTGCATGAAATAATTAAAAAAAAAGGGGTCTGCAGTTTCACCACCTAGTCAACTCCATTTTTGTTGGCACTCAATTCATCATGTCCAACAGTTTAAAATCTGCTGGTAACCAGAATTTCAAAAAACTACAATCTCTAAGCAACTGTCACTTAATTTTGGTGTTTTTGGAGGATGTCTGTATGAATTGTTAGCTGCTTGAATTTAAGTAATGGTAGCTTCCGCAAGTAACCGTTTTAACCCAACCTAGATTTTAAATAAAATATATTTTCTCTCTCTCATGCTTCAACTAGATTATTAAATATATAGGACATTTTGTGATCAAACTAAAAGTAAAAAGTGAATCCTTGGTTTCATATATAACATTTTGGGTCCACAAAATAATGATAATCAACCCATATAAACAATTGTGCATTGGAGATGCTCTTAGAGAAGATTTGTCATGCTAGTTTGACAAGAAAAATACTTTATGTGAACAATAAAGTGGCAACTACATTTGTATTTTTTAGTATACATTGCTTAAAATAAAATGTAAATTAATAATGGTAAGTGTACTGTGTATATATGGATAATGATTTTGTTAGAAGAAGTCTACCCACTTAAAGTGATCTATAAGCTCCAAGAGGATTAATTTTATGACTGTCTAAGATTAAACACAAAAAACACTCTTCGTGTTAATATGTTTTTAGTCCATTGAAATATAACAAATGTTGTTTTTAGTGGAAAAACATTTCTTAATTTCTAATTGTTGAAAATACATGTTACCATTGTTTAGTCTTTGCGATTAAGTGCTTATATGGATCACATAGTGGTGATTCGCTCATCTTTTATGGCTTTTTTAATCTAATTTGATATTTACGTGTTACAAGTTTTATTTGAAGTCAATTGCATGTTGTAAAATTTGATTTGAAGTTCAACTAAGATCCATGTATTTCTCACTTACGTAATCTATGTGGGATTGAATTATATTAATGATGGGTTCTACGATGTCAAAACAGATAAAATATTTGAAGCAGGAAGAGTGAGTAACTAATTGTGTGCCCCATAAGCAAAACTTAAGGGCATAGGCTAAAAAATATAACAGTGTATATCTTTAGGGATTAAAAATTAAAAAATATTTTTTAATGACATAAAAACATATTTAAGTCAATATTATATTGACTTGTTTTTAATTTTAAGTGTATGTTGTCTGTTCCGAAGAAAAAAAAACAAAATCTATCAAAATTAAACAAGATATTTCGGTCAAATTATTAAAATAAGATTTTTTGCAAAAAGAAAATAATGAAAGAGTCACGCAGATCTTATAGGGCCCATCATCGAGGATTATGATGGGTAGATCAGTCACCGTTGATGGGGTACATGGGTCCTCCTCAACGGTAGTCTACACGCGATTTAGAATACCGACACGTGGTCCAAAACCACCATCAAATGGTCAAATTCAATGGACCATTCTAAGGTGAGAAGTCAGCGTCGGAGCCGACACTGATAGAGGGTTTAACGCCGGCGACGGCGAGGGACATCAAGAAATATAGGGTAACATTAGGAGAGTTGTAATGTCACTACGAAACTAGACGATACGAGTCAAAATTATTTGTTTCATTTTTTAATAATAAATTTAAATGGGTTCAGCTGCCGTTACCACTACGTAGATTAGGGCATGCCAAGACAATAGACTTTTGAGGTACTTACATATTGTTTATCAACTTAACCTCATATTAATAGTGAGAATTGAACACACAATATTTTGGGAGAAAGTGATGCGTCTTATCAATTTTATCTATCTTACCGGAAAAAAAAATATAGCATGGTATACTATTAAATTATTTCTTTCTTGTTTTGTGGAAGCAGCAAAATAAATAGAGGAAATCGTATGGGGGGCAGTGTTACTTACTCCCAATCCCAAGAAACTTACATGCATTTGATGGAAGTTTCACATGTGAAGTTCCCCTTCTGACATTAAATGGAGATACTCCATCTGTAATTGGCTAGTTCTTTATCACATGCATCGTATTGTTAGCATTTGCTTTTTGAACATTTTCATCTTGCATACAAAAAAAGTACTACTGCATGTTTAATATTATTCACTCGTTTTTTACTACTTTTAGTTTTTCTTCATCCAAACGTTGTACTTTTCAAAATGAAATATTAATTGAGGTAGATGAGAGGTAAAAGAAAAAAAATCATCATGAGATGTAAATGATAAACTTAAAACTTCACCTCTAATGCAGATAATATAACATGTTTAGATGTGTGGTTTTGATTTAGAACATGTATTTCCAACTGACAGTGGTAACTAAAGTGTTTATACTAAACAGTAAATTATGAAATATGTTTTTGTAAAAAAAAAATACGCATTAAACATGTAGTCCAAAGTATGTTAACAAATGAAGGTCATTTTAGAGTCTAAAAATGGATTGGGAGCATGCAATTAAAAATGTCATTTTAGAGTCTAAAATAGATTGCAAGCGTACAATTAAACATGCATTAAATGATGATGAACCACCATGCTCTTGGGTTGAAAAATGTGTCTTAAGACAGTAAAATTGTCAATATAAAATTAAAATATAGCAAAAATGCATCTACGTTATCATATTATAATATCACATTACTTTAAAAAATCACATTATCAAATTTATCAAAGTCATATACAATGACAAAATTATTAGAGAAAGTATTGAAAAATAGAATTTTTTGAATGTATATTTTAAGTGAGTGATGGATAAAAATATACTTATTTTACAATTTTCTTAATATTGAAATTAAAAATTATTTTATTTTTACATAATCATGTTGGTTTTAATTGAATATTTTGGGAATCAACAATTTGTGACTAATGTAGATTTGTCGGCGGGTAGGATTAAATAGACAAAACTCAAAAGACGCATATCACCTGCCGCTTTGATTATTTAAGTATAAATATATGAGTTTAATACCGCCGCGTGTCCCGCCTCATTAAATACACGTCAGAAAAATAATTCTCCTGGTCCCAGAGATATTATAAATACACAAATAAATCTATATTTTTTTCTGACAAAATAAATAATATAAATATGAACTAATTTTCCTACGCGTTTATAATAAATATTTTTTTGTTTAATAAGGTATTCCACAATTGATCATTGTGAAATTAAACTCTCATCACACTCACACTGTCAATGCATTGACCGGTAGAAATCTGACAAATGAGTTTTTTTATTTACAAGAGTTGAAATTCAAATCTACGATTACAGGTGTATTTATTACCGTAGAAATTTTAAGAGAGAAACATGAAAGAGAGAGTCGAGCAACAAAGAAAGAAGCAATCTTGTTGGGTTCTATTTTATTTTACAGTAGACAAGAGAGAGTTTGAGGGTGGGTGAAAACCACTTTTGCCCGTCTTCGCAATTTTGTGAAGAAACCAACACCGGAAGTTTTCTACATAAATTGTGAAAATGAAAATCACATTAGAGAACAAAATATATCAATAAGGTATGTTCGTAAGTTTAACTCTTTAAGCATGAAAATCTCTTTTTTATCAATTAATGCGTTAATTAATTAATCATGAGGCAATAAATTAAAGTTTATATACATTTTTAGTCCCTATAAAATACACTATTTTTGTTTTCTATCACTCATAATTTTTTTTCTATGTTTTTAGTTATCCCAAAATCATATGTTTTGTTTTTCGTGTCCCTTTTGTTTTTTCATATATTGAGATCTAGATTTTTACAATTTGAGAAAAATTTGAGATGGTTAAAATCGATTTCATCGCTTCTAGAATAGATCTAGGCATGTGTGAGAGTATTTCCAGGTCTGGATTGGATGGAAAAATAATAAGGCAGAGATGAAACATTTGATTTTCGGAAGACAAAAAAAATCCTTAATTATAAAAAACAAAAATATTATATTTTGCTGGACTAAAAATTAATCTCTTGCCAATGAGCTGCATTGGTTAGGAAAATAAGAAGTTGAATTGTTTGTATCCTAATCTATGCAATGTGAGTGTTCGATTCAACAGCATGAGATGTTCTTGGATAACTTGGAGTACATTCCATAATCCATACAATTATTTATTTTTCTCAAATTTTACCTTTAGCAAGTCCTGCATACATAATGTTTTCAAATTAAACCATAAAATGTAAATGTCTAGAAAAGATTAATAATACGCATATCCAATTAGGTTTCGTTATTTTACTATAAATTTTTTGAAACAATAATAATAAAGCAATTTTGTGAATGAAATTGTGTCAGACAAGAGACACAGTGTTATAAATACAGCTGGGTCTCTGGTTCATACTATGGTGTGGGAGTGTGGGACAAGCCAACCAAACCAAACCAAAGGCGATCTTCTCAGCTTAACCATGGTTAGGTCAGCACGGGTGTTAGTGACCATGTGTCAACTCCTCCGAATGTCTTTGTGTTTTTGCGTTTCATTATTCTCCAATTCCTCTTTTTCCCACCACCTACACTAATAACAATATTACTAATTTTAACTCCGTCACCGTCACTCGCCGCCGGCCACCACGCTCCTCCTCGCCGCCGCCATAGCCTTCTCAATTCGCCCCTCACCGGTTTTCATTCCACTCAAATTGGAAACGAAGATCCACTAAATTGTGTGGTTTTCTTGTGCGGTTTCAGTTTCTACAACCGTTGTGCTTCTCCGCTGAAGAATCAGAGTGTAATGCGCGTCGGAATTGAACTTCGTTGATGCTTCTTCTTCATCTTGAAATCTCTGTTGGCATTGGCGGAAGATACTATTACTATCGTATCGGGTTCGACGATCCGGTTTCGTTTTTAGCAAGTTCGGATCTCGCGGATTCGCGTCGGACAAAAGGGGATTTCTTCGATTCAATCCACATTTTAGGGTTTCTGGGGAATAAAGAGGAAACTTTTTGGGTGAGATGTGCAGACCGGAGAGTAAGAACAACAAGTGGCAAGATTTCGGTTGGATGGGTGTGAAAGTTGAGAAGGAGAGAGGTGGGTCAGCGCCATCGTCGTCTTCTTCATCAAGGTCTAGAATGAAGCTCTGGTTGATACGTGGAACCACATCGATTTTGCTATGGACTTGCATCGTTCAGTTAACCGCTTTTGGTGATATGTGGGGGCCGAGAGTTTTGAAAGGTTGGCCTTCTTGTTTCACTCACGACTCTGCCGCCGTCAGTGAACTCGACAGCATTGAGCTTCCATCTTCACGTCCACCACTTCTCCCTCCCAAGAGTGTGTATTACTATTTCCCTTCTTTGCTGCTGAATTTCATGAATTTCTCATTTGTTAAAAGCTTGTGCTCTGTTAGTTGCCGATCTTCAGTTATTTGGTTTCATCGTGTTCATGTTTGTTTTGTTTTGTTGTTGTTTGTTGTTACCTAATTTGAGGTATTTTTGCTTTTCCCCTGAAAACAGGAGTTTACAAAAACAATGGGTACCTTATGGTGTCGTGTAATGGAGGATTGAACCAAATGAGAGCAGCGGTAAGTGGTTCACACATGTGGTTTAGCGTGTCCTGTATATCGGTTCCAGTTGCTTTTCTGATTTGATGATTCAATTGTACAGATATGTGACATGGTGGCCATTGCAAGATATTTGAATGTCACGCTTATAGTCCCTGAATTGGATAAAGCATCCTTTTGGGCTGATCCGAGGTGAGTCTCCCCTTCCCATCGCGATATAAGTTTCAGAGACAACCTTATCAATGTTGCCCCTCAATGTTGAATGAGGATCAATTCTCAATTATGTTTATTACTTTTATGTCTCAGTGAATTCCAGGACATATTTGATGTGGATCACTTTATTACATCCTTGAGAGATGAGGTTCGGATATTGAAAGAGTTGCCTCCTAGAATCAAGCAGAGAGTGGAACGCGGGTTACATTACAGTATGCCACCCATTAGCTGGTCTGACATATCTTACTATAAGAACCAGGTCAGATTGTGGTATCCCTGAGCCAATTAGAAACATGCTTAAGCCTAAACAACTATTCGCTTAGCTTGTCATTGTAACTTTTGGGCTGTGTAACTCAATTTTGTTTTCTTACAGTTTCTCCTTTGCTAATTTAAGGTAAATGACATGTTAATTCTTGTAGATTCTACCCTTGGTACAAAAGTACAAAGTTGTCCATTTAAATCGAACTGATGCTCGTCTGGCCAATAATGGTCAGCCTCTGGAGATTCAGAAGCTGCGCTGCAGAGTTAATTTTAGTGCTCTGAGATTTACTACTCAAATAGAGGAGTTGGGGAGAAAGGTGATCAGCCTTCTAAGGAAAAATGGTCCGTTTCTGGTCCTTCATCTGAGGTATGAGATGGACATGTTGGCATTTTCTGGCTGTACTCAAGGTTGTAACACTGATGAGGTGGAAGAGTTGACAAGAATGAGGTGATTATTAACCTCCATAATTCTGTGGTTCCATAATTTCAATTTTTCTTCTGTCACTTGGGCGTTGAAAAGAGATTTGGTCTAAATCTTTCAAATTTCAATTTTTGATGCATTGGCAGATATGCTTATCCTTGGTGGAAAGAAAAAATAATTAACTCTGATTTGAAAAGAAGAGATGGTCTATGTCCCTTAACACCTGAGGAGACCGCCCTTACACTCAGGGCTCTTGACATTGATCGCAGCATTCAAATCTATATCGCAGCTGGGGAAATATATGGTGGGGAAAGGAGAACGGCGAGTCTTTTGAAGGACTACCCAAAATTGGTAATTACTAAAGCTCAAAGCAGCATGGTGATTGTAACGTTTTAATGTTTGTTATTGTTTGACGTCTTCACCATTTGCTTTTATGCTCTGTTGAAACAGGTCAGGAAGGAAACGCTGTTGGAGCCGTCTGATCTTCAGTTCTTCCAGAATCATTCATCTCAGATGGCAGCATTGGATTATCTTGTCTCATTAGAAAGTGATATTTTTGTCCCTACATATGATGGAAATATGGCCAAAGTAGTTGAGGGCCATCGCAGGTATAATTCTGCTATAAAATACGTTATTTGTCTGACTAAGCAACTTGCAGTTTTTTTGTCGTCGAGATATGATACAAACGGCAGTTTCTGGCATAGTTTAGATTCAGCCCCTCCCTTCTCTGTTTCTTACTGTTATCAATACCACTTTGCCAAGTGAGTTGACTTTGTCCCCTACAATGCTTGTGCAGATATCTTGGGTTCAAGAGGACAATTCTATTGAACAGAAAGCTCCTGGTTGATTTGATAGATCAGTACAACAATGGAGTGCTGAACTGGGATGAATTTTCTTCAGCCGTGAAGGAATCTCATGCTGATCGCATGGGTAGCCCAACTAAAAGGTTGGCAATCCTCGACAAGCCAAAAGAAGAGGATTATTTCTATGCCAACCCACACGAGTGTTTAGAACCATCAAATGATCCGTTGAGTAGTACGTGAGTAATGCGCTTGGAAAAAACCGGAATTGACTTGTGCCATCTCCTGGTGCACTTGGTTTTCTGCCACGGATATCTAGATAGTTCTCTATGCAGTTTTAGCACAGATGAAAGCTTTTTGTATCAAAGAGGCAGCCATGGTATGACCCATAAAGAGCTTTGGGGTGGAATAGCCTTCACAGAAGTTCTAGTCATGCAAAGAAGCTGAGGGGATACCTTATATTATATATATGTGCAAATAATCCATCACATTCATGTATAGAAGGTAGAAGCTACCCTGCCATTACAGGGTGAGAGCAGTTCAAACAGCATTGTACATGGAGGTCTTGATACAAGTTTGGATAACAAGAACTGCAGCTCCTGGAAGCTTAATTCATTGGTATTTGCTTCTTCTTTTTTCTTATATAAATATATACTTCTTTTTCCTCTCTTTTTGGCCTCCTTTCTTTTGTTTTTAGACCACCACCATCATTGTCATATTCAGGATTATAGTATACACTATAACAATTTGTTTGTTCGTGTACCATTGTCTCCTATTTAATATTATTTTTTTGGTCTGATGAGGGAATACTAGGCTGGATGGACTTTTTGTATTTTATTCTCATTTATATTTATACGTACAATGAGTATCATTGCTAATGAATTCTTAATTGCTAAATGCAAACTTATCTATCATCATAAGGGAATTCTTCTTCTGTTGTGACTATCTAGCATGTCATTATCTTGCTTGTAAGTTTATATTGATTTGGTAAGCAGGAATTTTCATTGTTTCAAGCCGCCTATGTTCTTGAAAGAGACAGGTTACAAACGCATCCAATAAAAGTGGTGCACTGTGATATTCTTTGTTTTATTTCATTCATGGTTTTTTGGTCATGTGGTTGTTGAGGAATATGCTTTGTTTGATCTTGCAAGTTTGGCGATTGTATTGGACCGAAACGTATGCGGCTACAGGGCTTTGGTTTTTTGGGATAGTTTATTTGAATTTTGGTACCTTGCTGTCTTAATTTTGATTGGTTCCATCCCATCACCATCATTTTTTGTTATTTTATTGGGAAATAAATTAACTTGCCCATTGATACCACCCTCAATCTGTTATTACAAAATATTATCTGCATATTCAGGATGAACAGTTCTCTATTACAGTGAGATATCAATGGTAATTCAATTTAAAAACACACCACCAAGGTGATGGAGCACAACGAATAGATAGTTAAGTTCCTTAGGCATCTAGTTAAAGTTCGATCTCAAAGCTTCGGGGAATTAGTCTCATGACTGTCGGCGGTGAGATATTTTGGGAAAAATATATTTAAAAACATGAATAGCCTATAAAAAAACTAATAATACGCCATTATTATTTTTTCAGTTTGAGCATATCAAATGTGAGCATGAAGACTGTCTTATGAAGCCATTACGCTTTGCTGTCCGTTCAGGTCTCAGTGCAGTGTATCCTACTTATTTGGCAAGTGTATGGCATGTCTTCATTCATGTAATAACAATGCTAACGAAGCCAAGAATGAGTAGCCTAAGAAAATTGAGGATTACAGTAAAAGCCTTTTGTGTTTTTTATTATTACTTTTTTTTCCAGTTAAAAGGCATGTTAATTTTTTTTACAATTACTTCCTCGATCCCTTATTATAAGTTATTGTTTTTGAAAAATTTTTTTCTCAAAATATAAGTCACTTTAGCATATGTGTAAAACATTAATCATGATTTATCGATATTTATCCTTATTGAGATAGTGAAATGTTAATAATATGGGGAGAGAAACTAATTGAATTGATAAACTTTTAAATGAAGGTAACTTGAGAAAGTTAGTAAAAGAAACTATAAATTTATTGCTACTAACTACCTTTCTTAATCCTATAGAATTAAGAAAAAACGACTTATAATAAGAGACAGAGAGAGTATTATTTAGTGCCAAAGCAGTTAGATTCTTATATATTTTAATTAAATTAAAAGTTTAAGTTTATTTTCTTATGTGGCAAAGAAGTTCAACAATTTAGTTTTTTTTAATGAATGTATTGTTTCATTTTATAAAAAATGTATTTGTTTCGGCTTCCATTTTTTTTCTTCATATATATCTTTATTCTAGGCTATACTTTTCATATATATCACTCCTTTTTCATACACATCATCTACAAATTAAATTCTGAACTAAATACATATGAAGTTCAATTATCTACTAAAGTATAAGCTTACTTTAATTCTAAAACTTAGAAACAGAGGGAGTATTGGGACGCGGTGAAAATGATAAATAATTGGGACTTAATAGGATAAGCAAAAGTATTGGGATTGGGATTTTGCCTAGAATCCATTGACGAACGTGCTAGGATAATAGGATACTCCACAGAATTAACCGTGACTCACACATACTCACATACATTTAATCTTTTATATTATAAAGCATCCAAGTTAAATGAATGTGTGAGCTGGAATTAAGAATTTCTAAAAGGAACACCTGTCTAAAACCTAGCATAACTTTTATTTTGTTAATAATTTTTTTTAACGTTCATATAGTAATATTTTAAAAATATTTCAAGTCACGCAGACCAATTTCCTTAGCTTAATCAAATTAACAATTGAAAACAAACATTTTAGGTCATTTTCATCGTCCAAGGTGTGGCATTACGCATGTTGCACAATGTTAGTGCTTTGTATTCTACTATTATTATTGTCCCTTTTCAGAAGTAGTAGTAGTAGTGGATCACCACATTCCATCCCTAGTGGCAGACAAGCAATTTCAAATCAGAATTTTCTAAAAACCTTGGATCCAATCCATCATCGCCAAACAAGGATTTATATCCAATAATAAAAAAAAAAATTGAATGTTAGAAGTTTTCTTCTTTGAATTTCAGTGCTTTGAAGGATTGTCTTTGTCAAATTAACCAGTTTGGACAACTAAAGCGAAACTCTTGCATAACAATCTATATCCGAGTTGGAAAATCAAGAAGATCATTGGGAAACTGAATGTGAAGAAAATACCAAGAAAGTTCTAATAAAGTTTTCCAATTTTTCCATTTTAATATAGCTTGATTAATGATCCAAGAATTCCCATCTAGAAGAAAGTGTCAATTGAGTTTGTCTATTATCTAATCACCTAAGCATTGAGTAGTAGCACTAGTAACACAGAGACTGCACTACTTAAGCAGCATATATTATAAATTGCCTTGAAGAGACAGGGTTGTATTAATTAACTTAATTAATCAACGACTAGTGTTGCTTTTGCGCCACACAAGGGTCAGCCACAACGTTATTCTCAATTATCACTGTTTTCACGAGTGTCATTATATCAACCAAATGCTAATTAATTTAGAGTTAGTTGTTGTAGCTAATGCTTTAGCTCAAAGCAATTATCTTCAAACCTTAATCAACAATGTAAGGCAAGTGACACTCTTTGATACCAACAAGGTGTCGCTATATATGACCTATTTCTTTTGTTTTTACTGATAACTTTGTGACATTTTATCTCTTTGACTCGGACTACAGGGTGTTAGCAAACTTGTGTTGCAGAGTAAATCTGATACAGTTTGTTTATCAATTAATTCAATCTAATCCAATAAAGATTAAACAAATTTGGGTACTAATCAAAATGAAAAGTGAAAAATCCATATTTTCAGTGTACTTATATTAAACAAATTTGGAGCTGCAAGTAGTAGCACGTTTGAGCCATTACAAAAAATCTCAATGGCGGTTGGGCAACTGCCATAGGATCATGCGCCACGGGTCAAACAGAATGTGGTTTTGAGCAATGGTGGAAAAACCGCCAGCAAATTTTAGCGCAGTTTGTAACCTCTACAAAACTATCAATTATAATTACTAATAGGTTTAGCGTCTATAATCACCGTAAAGCTATTGACTGAATTTCCTATTTTTTCAGCAGTGGTTGCAATCGTTGCAAAACTGTGTCACCAAAAAAGATGTATTAAAAAAAAATCTTTGTTAGGATTTCATTTCTAACAAATTTGGATAACATAGTAGTGCACTCTTGAAGTGTGGTTGTTCCCCCTTCTCCTTTACCACAAGAGTCTTTGTAATATAAAAAATACTAGTATAAACCCCTTAGCTATTGTTCTTGAGAAATGGACGAACTTTGACCATTTATCGAAAGAAGATTTTGCATCTTGGTTGGCCCGCAACTTGTTTATTTTAATTTCTAAGTCTTTTTAGTGGTTGTTTTAACCACCTCTAAAGAGGTTCAAAGATTTTTACACAATATTTTAAAACCTCTTAATATGTCTTGTATCTTTTGGGTTATGTAGCATACTTATTACTTGGAAAATATAACAACCTTTGATAAATCTCTTATTTCTTTACCTTGTACTATGACTTCAACATATAAGCTCATGTCAAAGAATTTGTATTATCTATCCGGCCATTGGCTTACAAATAACCTATAACGAAAAAAAGGATGAATGCCTACTCTCATACATACCAACGTCGATGGAATTTGGATCTCTACTATCATGAAAAATCCCTAATTCACACCGTCAAGGAATTGAAGCCCTTCGATTAAAATATAACGGTTGGAATCTCAAATTTATCTGAGCTGTCCAGTCTTGATGAAACTTATGAATTATATAATCTTTAATTGAATGACTAAAATTACTCAAATCCGTGAATTTATGGTTGCTATGGCAGAACCCAAACACACGATCGATGAGAAAATACGCCTTAAATCCAAACAATTTATTTAACTAAAGGATAAGACTAGTAAAGGGTTCAATTCAATATTTTTCTTCTTAGATGGATGCTCCTATTTGTGAATAACTAATGAAAAATGGATACTAGAGTTTGTAATTTTCTGCTTAAATATTATGAAATTGCACTCAAGCGATGGTTGAAATATAGATCAAAAAGAAAACTTGAAGGTAGATTCACTCATCCACTAACAATACAAAGAGAAATTGGGGAAAAAAAAACTGTATTCATGTGATGGTCTTTGTTGGGCTTTCAATGATATTAGAGATCCAAGTGCCATTTACCAAGACTAAATGGACCAACCCATACTTTTGACATACTCATTATGGGTCTATTAGAGTACCAAAGCCTTATCTCTCTGTTTGACAAAAAAAAAAAAAGCCTTATCTCTCCTTCGAGTGGCACCTATTTCTACAAATATTAAATAGGAATTGAGAGGTGATAGATGGATACTTTAGCCTCTACTAGCACCTCAATAGTAACATATAAAGAAAATTAAAATTACAACTCTTGAAATTTTTAAATAATAATTATAATTTAGAATGAAGGTTTTTATTATTATCACAAGGACATAATTATATATTAAGAAAAAAGTTATACTTTATAATGACCATCTTCTTTCCTTTCACTTTCTACCTATTTCATTCTAATATGAAACATCTTGCAGTTTTACTCCTTCTGTACAAAATTTTCTTTCTATCTTCTCTGTTTCCACTTTATCTTCTCTTCTCTTTTCCCTAAAAAATCACATAACTTTTTTTAAATCTTAATCACTTGTTATGAAATCCAATTGTCAAACTTTATTTCTTCAACTGTCATGTAAAAATCTCTCTTACTCGACACATCCCATACAATAGACCATAAAAAAACAATGTTTACAAAATTTAAATGAGTGGAAGCCTTGATTTCAAACAGCTTCTCAATTACTACCACGGAAGCCTCTATAATTATATAGTTTAGGAACTAAAACAATGCATATTATTTTGCTGGGGAGGAGCCTAAGGATCCCAACAAAGTAAACTAAGACACTACATGTACAGTCAATCTTACCCTCGCTGGATTATAAGCCAGCAGAAGACATAAATACCCCCCCGTCCAAAAATAATTTAGAAAAAAGTTATACCCCCAAATAATTGATAAAAATTATTATGAGGAAAGAATGAATATAACTGTTGGATTAACTTCTGCACATCTTTAGCTTCTTTACTGGTTGATCAGACTTGTCAGAGCTAGCAACTCTAGAGCGAATCATCCTTTGATTGTTAGAAGGAACTTCCTCATCCTAGGGGAAAATGATTGACAAATTAGATAATACTACAAGGTTCTACAAAGTAGAAACAAGCTATATTCACTAGAAAGACCTTGCAAAAGGGCAATTAGAATGTCAATATTTTACCTTAGCACCAAACATTGATATTGGTACAGTTGGTCTGGTGCTTGCTTGCTTTCCAAGTTCAATTTGCACTGAAATGCTAGCTTGTGACAAATCCACACCCGAACTCTGCAAGGCTTGTGTAAGTGTATCCAACAACCTGTCCAAGAATAACAGACTTGCTTTAATATATTAGAGTCAAAATGCTCCCAAAAACCAATATTGTCATGCATCCTAATGACATTAGCGACATGGCCTAAAGCACATTCATTCCAAATGCTCTTAAGCATGTGCGCGGACAAAAATACAAACCTACCCGTTCAACATTTAATATTACATTTTGCAAGCATTTAGAGTGGAGAAGAAAGTTCTGTAAGTTCACAAAAGAATAAAAGTACTCAAGAGAAGAAATTCAAATATACATGCTTAATTCAAAAAATTGGCTGGGCCTATACAAATGTTTTGCAAATATTTGGACTAACATCACATAATTAATTGTTTGAACGGAACAGAGCAGTCCCCACAAACCATCTTCTAAAAGACAAAAAAGATAACAATGAGTTAGAGTCTTAAGCTGCAAATTGAAATTAAGGACTTTCCCCCAATTATACAGCGTCATGAACTGAAGGGAATTAAGTCCAAATTGAATTTACATTTAATTCTAAACAGAGAATGGAAGGGAATTAAGTCCAAATTTAGGTTAGATAGCAAAATCCAATGTGTAGGCAAATCATTTCTTAACCCCTCATGCCAGGATAAAGATAAGTATGCTATGACTTTTTTTTTTTGTTTAAAAGTATGCTATGATTTTATTAGGTGATTAAAGAACATGTCTCTACAATCACCTGCCACATCTCCATTCTCTATCCATGAATGCTCACTAGGGGATGAATCCATATTATGTCCAAAACAATTTAAAAATAGTCTAAAGGAAATAAACCGTATTCATATAATATAAACTAATCAAATGAGTATAAGATCAATTCTCACCCTTTTGAGTACACACTTGATATGCTAATGGCACCACCTTCAATAGTGAGCCCTTTCTCTTTCAGCTTTTCACTGGTAGCATTTATTGTCTGAGATCCCACTGAAGGTATATGGATGGTGTTCTCTGCATCAGATGCCAACCTATGTGTGAGCTGAGATGCTACTCCACCTGGACTGCCGATTTGGGTTGGAGTGAAGAAATTTGGCGGTGGAGAAAAAGGAACTGAAAAAGCTTTGTTCACCATTCCAGATTGATGATCCATTTTCTTGAAGGTAGTTGCTGTGTTCAAGCCAGATTCGAAATTCTGGGTACTCCCAGGAATTGATGGGGAAATGGTGATATTTTTCTCGTCGGCCTTCGAAGGAAACAGCAACGTTGGAGATGAACTTGACCCACTATTCGTGCCACGAGGTTGAAAACTTTCTGCTGGCCTGTCATTATTTCTCTGCTTTGAATAGAAAATTTTAATTCAGTTTATGGCTAAAGTGGTCACCGTCATATAGTTACTTCAAAATTCAAATCCATTTACGCTGCGCTATAAGATGCTTATAATTTATTAATTAATTAATGTATCCACCAGAACAACAGACAAGCATCTGCACAGTTTATGACGGGCATGTGTGTATTTACCCATGGCATCAGTTTCTCTGGCTCGTTATTCCATCCTTGGAAGGAACCTTCATACTTATGCACCTTCTCTTGTAAAAAATGAATATACTCAATGACCTACAAATAATTCAGATGAAGCATTAATGAGCAATAAAACTGACATATAAAATAAAACTTAATTTACATCATCTCATTCGAATGTACCTCTAACAAAAAAGATGCTTTATCCCTCTTTTGGTCACTGTGTGGAATAAGCTGTCGTAGCATCTGGAATCTACATGATTAATTCAAATGCTCCATCAGATGATTATAAGCAATTTATCAAGTCTTATTCATGATCACCAATTTGGTCAAGCCAAATAAAAGTTAGGCAATTATGGAAGCATATAGTGCCTGTAGCTGCTTATATTATCTATCAAAATATGAAAATACTACTGTGACAGACATGTCTGATCAACCATAATCCAATAGAAGTATAGAACTACTTGGTATCTTTGTTACTTTTTCTAGAAACCCCTTTTTTGGACAACTTTTACAACTTAAATCAATCAAAGAAACTGTCCCTTCAGTTCACAAGTCAACAATTAGGACTCACCAGTCACATTTACTTTGTAAGGAATTTTTATTTCAATTAATTTAGGTAAGTTTATATTCAATTCTATTCATAATAAAAAAGGAAAGTTCTTTTTGCGCCAGCATTACAACTTGCAAGTGCCTTTTCAAGCATCCAGAAAAACTTCAGTCAGCCAGGTAGGTAAGACTTGCCTATCATTAATTTTGCTTCTTCTCCGCTGCTCTGTTGCAGAATGTTTTGATCTTGGTGTGTTTGGCTTTTGATCACTGGTCTTCGCATCCACTTTCACCCTCAGCTCTTCTGTAAATAATCTCCTATGTTAACCTTATCAGAAATTTTCAAACAAGTGGCCTAGAGAGCGAACAATCTATGTCTTAGGTACATAACTTTCTCACCCGAACCAATGTAGATATATAAATAAGCACAGAAAGTGGGTTAAGGCATTTAAAATTTCTTCCTTTGTTTTCTCTTTATCTTAAAATTAAAATACCAGAACAATGGCCAAAGACAAGAAAGATATTGTTTACACAGATTCACTGGAATCAATAACAAAATTCAATTAGCTATGGTTGTGACTCCTATGTAATTTTCTCAAATTAGTCATGTTATTACAAAAAAAATCGTTTGTAGTTCAAAGAATAAGAAGAAACACGTTTTGTGGACTTGTTACCTGTAAAGCAATTTTTAATAACATAAAAAAGTATTTCTTTTTTTTTTAAATAAAAGCACTTAGGCTAACTATTAAACTCACTCAAAAATCGTCCCCAAATAATAGCTTAAGTGGTAAGAGCTTAACACATAGAGTTGAGGAATGGAATAGGGATCAATCCTTGTAAGTTCAATTTAAATGTTTTCGATGTAAAAAAAAAATCGTTCAAAAGTCAAATCACTACATTAATCAGATGAGTAATGGAGCCCGTTAAATATATTCTCAAACTCCCATAAAAGTCACATAGGCATGCTGCAGCCATTCTCAACAAGGAGTTATTAAAACTAACCTCTTGGAGTATTAGGGGATTCTTTCTTCAGAAAAAATGGCTCTTCATTCTCTAGCTCTTCATCCTCAGCACAATTTGCAGCCTTCATCATTTCAATGAAACTTTGGTTCTTCTGTCCAGTTGTCCTGTTAAATCAAATCCAAAAATTCAGCATAAACATGTAAATAACCCACCTTAAAAGCAAATATTTAGCTGAGTAAAACTTAATAAGAAAATAAAGGCACATAAGCATCAAAACAAGGGGTAGAGAGGCGGCATGACTAACAGAGATGAAGAGCGAGAGTTGAAGCTGCCGTGACGATTGTTAGAAAACAGCTGTGTTGTGCGCTCGGTCAAAGTCCACTGCCCTGGCTTTGCCGCAGAATCTGTCCCAGAATAAAGGGCGGCTAGCCGTTAATCCGTTATTACCGTTGCAGATTATGCAATTGATCTTAAATAGTGTCAAATGGTTCATATTGTCAAACTACGTAGTGTTAAACATGTAATGCAACACACGTAAAAATGAGAGAAATAGTATAGTTTACCTCCTACAATGGGTTTCTCGCCCATGTTATTCTCCTTTCCTGTCTTTCCCTTTTTAATTCCAGACTCTTCCCACAAAGTGAAACCGCTTGAAGTATATGAACTGCTGTTCGAGTTGTCATCATTTATATCCGTAGTCGCCGCTTGACGCACAGAGAAATTGGATGCTTCTGGCGTTGGAGTCCTTTGATTATTATTTAAGTAGGAAATGTGGCTAATACTGTAAGTCCCAATTCCTCCAGGTAAGAGGTGCTCAACTGAAGCTGGTGTTGCTGCTAAAGGTAGTGCCTTTTGAGCCGCCGATGATATTTCGTCTGTGGCTTCTTCCTTGGTGCTAGCTTTCGTTTCTACCCGTTCTAGTGGCTGCAAGAAATCATGGGTCTTGAGGTAACTTCCTGTTCAAACATTGAGAAGGCAATAAGATGGTGCTGAAGTAAGGAAAGATAAAGCAAACTCATTGACTCAACCAAGACATACACAACGTGAATGCAAGTGCGCAGTGCCAATAGCTATGCTTGGAGAATATTCTGAGAAAAGCTGATACATCGTTTTCATTTGTATAGAGTTTTTTATTTATTCATCCCTCTTTTTCTTTTTCATCTCATTATCTTCTTATTTCTCTTATTTTTCTATCACATCAATAATCTTATCTTTCATTCCTCTCTCTTTTGTTCCTATCTTCACTAGATGGAAATGTCTGTATAAAGTGTAAATCAAACTCTTTCTAGCTATGGTCTCTGAGGCCCAAGACTATGTATTGGTAAAATAGTAATGATAAGTATTGGTGCAAAACAATGTATTGGTAAATTTTTAAATATGTTAGTAACTTAATTTTAGACACAGCGATTAACCTTATCAGCAAAAAATACAAAAATTGTCAAAATAAAGATTAAGTTCACTTTACCTGAAAATTTTCACATAACAAAATGAAAATTGTAATACATTAGAGTTTAGCAATATGAACGAATGTCCATAGGCTTCAACACCAAATAATAGTGTGTTTATATTAAAATTGAGCTCAACTTAAAAGTGCACCTTTTAAAATTCTTATACTTAACATATTTGGACTGACTTATTTTATTTCCGAGTCATTCTTACACTAACAAATTATTCAGAGTAGTTTTTCTCTATAACTGATATAACTGATTTTGGTTGTAGAAAGAAATTTAAGAGGACTTCCAAACATGCTACTAAAACCAAAATTAATTATTATGAGAAGTTTATATTAGTAGAGTAGATTTCTAGATGACATAGATTTGGTTCTGAAAAAATAAGAGTTAATCTTAACATACTATAAAAATGTGTTTCTTCATTTGAATATTCTTGAAATATGTTGTAACCAAAAATCAAACGAACATAAGAACTCTCAGAAGATTGCACATGGCATGTAACTCTCATAAGATTTTACCTGCGGTGAATTATCATAAATAGTGCAGGTGCTTAAATGGCTAAAGAGAGAGAGAGACAAAAGACAGACAACTACAATGGGGTAGGAATGTGAGAAAGCAGAACCTGACAATCCCAAAACAAAAAATTTAGCCAAAGAGACAAAGCTTTCGCTATGGGAAAAAGGTATCTGAAATGAATATATAGCACCCAAAGAAAGAACATGAGTGCATGTCTTGCATTTTCATTTTTCATTCCCTTAGAACATGAACGATTGTTAGCAGGGAGCGTGTGAGAAATTTCACGAAATTTAAGAAAAGGAAAGCTACAACTACACGGGAACGCCATCCTCCCTTATCAGGACCTAATATGAAACGTCAGATTGGGCCCCTACCATCCCCTAGGGCCCACCCACACCTGCCATCATCAGACGGTGTTATCAGCCCTAAAAAAATCAAACGGTGTTAAATATGTACATTCTTTGTTTGGTTTCCTAAGCCATATCACCGGACAGAGACTAATCTCAAAAGCATCTGGATAAATGTATATTTCTCCATACGCATCATTTAAGAATTGAACCATGACTAAGGGTTTAATGATCCTAAATATAAATATGACACATTCGGGTTCGAAAGAAACAAAAGAAATTTATTTGTTGAATAGTTAATGCGCAGTGCACAAGATGCATGGCCCAGATCCTTTGATTAAATAGAGGTCACGTGCACGAACAACGTACAACTACTCCTTTCTTTCACAATTGAATTATTATTTGAAAAAATTGACCGTGATGTGGAGAATAAATTATGGGATATTTACAACTCGATCCCACGTCAGAGGAAAAAAACATGGCAAAAATAGAGGAGAGAAAGATTCAAGGAGTGAGTCATTCTGCAAAATTACCAAAAATTGAAAAACGGCATACCTTGAGAAGATGGTGGTATTGGATCTTGTTGCGCAGTTGAATTACTGCATAGCGACAGAAAGTCATGCGTGGATTTGTTTCCTGCTAAAAAATTCACACCAACAAAATTCCAATGGAAATTAATAAAAAAAAATTCTAGAAAAAATAACGAAATTCAGTAACGATCTTGTTTCAGAATAAAAATTACGATCTGGAACTACCTTCGGTTACACATCGACGCGCTTGAGAAAGCTCCATCAAAACCTGGAAATTTTTAACCTCTTCCGTTTCCGTCCTTCGGTTTTCCTTTCCAGTACGTAATTCAACGGAATTTTGAATTTCGGTCCTCCCAAAGTTAAAATCTCACAGAACCCAAAATTCTATCAAACTGAATTCCCTTGCAATTCGAAATCCAACAGAGAGATTAACAACTTGCAGCTTCGATCAGTCTCTCACGGATACGGAATTCTCAGATCCGAATTGAATAGAAACTGTACTTGATGTTTCTCAATTTCTCCTTCAGAAGTTGAAGATCGGAGACGCATTCATACAGTTTCCAACGAATTTCACAGTGAATTTTCTACCAATTTGTGCTAGATTTCTCCAGAATCATCAATTTCACAGAACCTGAAAATCAGAGAATCACAATTCAACTTCCAAAATTGAAAGCGTGCTAACTTCAACTGCTCTTCTTAGACTAAACAGAAGAAAACACGCATAACCATATTCAGCTTTAAAACAACCAAATTCTCGGAAAATTCAGCAGCGTTAACAACACAGAAATAAAAATAAGAGATCCAAACGAGGAGATAAAGTTGCGCGCGAATTTCCTATAAGAAGCATGAAATCAAGAGAATTAAAACCACAATAATGATAACACAGTGAGAATTGAAGAGAAGAAGCAAAGCATGAATTGGAACAGTACCGAAAGTTGAGTAAAAGAAGATTCTGAGAGCGTTTGACGCCAAAGATATCTATCTTTCTTTCTCTCGCTTTTTTGTTTTGGTTAACTACTTTCTTTCTGTGTGGATTCCTTTGTTGCTCTGAAAACGAGCACTGCGGCGAAAGATGAGGGTCTTGGGTCTTGGGTCGGACCCTGCTCTTTCTCTCTCTCTTTCTCTTTCTCAATCTGTTGTTGTCTGTTGAGTTTGATAATTGAGATGAATGAAAGAGGTTTTTATATATAGCTATTAGCTGCTCTCACATTCTGTGTTTTCGCCATTCATTTTCATCTTCCTCACTCGTGCTCTTTTTTTTTCACTTCCTCCGTTAAGTCCGAAACTCCGTTTATGAACGTCGTTGCGGCGGGTAACGACGTTAAGTCCGTAACTGACGGTTTATTCTGTGCGAGACGGCGCCGTTTGGATACATATACGGTTATATAGAGAGGAGTGATGTACACTGCTAAACTCGATTATTTTTTATTATCTTTATTTTCTGTAATAGTTCGGCAATCCCGAAGCCGATTTACATTTTATTTACGCAACCACTAATCTCCTAGGACTAATTAATTGTGTCCTGTCAGTAAATGAAAATTTGTGTCCTTGGTTTTCCTTTCATAAGATAAGATCGTACAGTGCAGTAATTAGAAAAATACAGCATTTTTCTATTTTTCTTTGCGAATGAAACGATAAAACGCATAGAATGCATTTTGAAACTACTTTCTCGGTCCCAAATTTTAAGATTTTATAGAGACATATTTAATGTCCTGTAATATAAAACTCCTAATAGATTTCAAAAAAAGAATAATAAGATTTTTTTAATTTACCCTTTTGCATTCATTATATTTAAGTGAGATACAATTAATATACTAATTAGCTTTAAATAATGACATATATGAAAGATTTATACAAAAACACATAAGACCAAGGCATTAATTAGATTATTATATATTTTCTTAATAAGTGTGATTGTATGAATAGGTCCTTATAATTTGAAATGGAGATAGTATTGTGTAAGGCGCTCTCACAAGATTAGTATAGGCACACTCCTGGGTGTGCATGACCGGCTACTACCACAAACAAGTTATGTAGAGATTTTACTAGGCGCGGAAAGGCTTCGATCCTCAGCATATGGGGAGAAGTTAGTTGAACCTGGAATATGTGATCAGTTTTGCTTACATATTTGGGAAATGTAAATTTGAAGAAAAAATGAGACAATAATAGTTTCTTATGATTGAATGGGGTTTGTCTTAATCACCAATGATTTACTTTAGTTGAAGTAACTGAATAATATTTTAACATGTGTTTTAAACATGTTAAAATATTATTAATTCATCTAAGATGAAGGTAACTTTTTCAATATTCATCGTGGATGAATTAAACAACTCCTTACTGAATTTATGATTTTTGTAAAACATTTAAATGTATATAATTGTAAATTAAATGAAATAGCATGAATTTAATTTTATAAATTATTTATAAATAGATGGAATTCATCACATCTTAAGAATTACTCACTTATACTCCAACTGGTTATAAGATATTGGTAATAACTTTCATATAAAAAATGAGATTAATAGATACCCACCATAGGTGCAAAGAAATTTACACTAATATCTAATTATCTTGTCACATAAATCAAACAGTTATATTTTTATTTTTGATAAAAAAAAGTGAATTTCTGATATAGCGAAAATCAGTAGACCGATATGAATTACATTAATTGTACAACAAATATTTTCTCTAAAAGTTATTATAATTTTTTTATAAATGTAGCGTCCGTCGACAACAACAGGAGTTTCAGAAATCTATTTACAAAATTTAATTGTTTTTTTCAAACTAAAAATGACTCAAATGGGTAAAACAACAAAAAAAAGTCACGTGAGGGGGAGGGTAACCTGCAGAGCGTTGACATGGTAGCAGTACGCAGTTGAGTTGACGTCCTTAAAATGAAAATTAAGAAACAGATAAATACGTTGCTGATGATTAGTGCACAGATCCCAAGCAATATTATCTGAGTAACAAAATTGTTAATTGCTTTTACTAAACTGAACTCCACCATTTTTTAATTCAAAAAATGGATTTACATTTTTTCGTGCTTTGTTTTTTTATCCACAAGAGATAAAAAAATTAGGAATTAAGACAGAGAGGAAAAGCAGAAGATGTTGGTGGTGAGGGAAGAAACGTCACGTGCTGCACCACATCCCCTCATCCTGAAGGGGATCATTATAGCATTGCCGTCAAACGCGTGATTAAGTTTAAGGTCTTTAATTAATGTTTGCTGTAATTGCTTTATTTTTTCTTTATCATGCTTTGCCTTATGCCTCCATGTGCAAGGTTCTCACTCCTCAAGATTCTTTCTCGCTCATGACTCATACCCACTACCACATACATGAACAATATATGCACTTCCACTAATTAATTGCTGTTTTTGTTACCCACACAATAAAAATGTTGAGACATGGTAGCTTCTAAACATATATTTCTTAACTTGATTCCTTTTGTTTTCATATGATAGATACTTCACTTCAATAATAGTACTAGACCATTATTATGGCTATAGTGTTACTATGTCTTATATATCTTTTATCTTAAATCATTGATCCATTAAATCATTTAAATGTTAAGTTCTAAATTACATAATAAGAAGAGTAATGAGTATCAATGGAGTCCTAGTTCATGTGTTCCATCTTTGATTTTCCTCCATCAAGTTCTCGGGCAAAATTATTCCCTATGAACTACACCTATGATGAAAAAAAGAAGGAAATAAGTAAAAGATATACATAATTTTAAATGTTGTTCTTCCAGAAATAGAACGTTGAACACCTCAAATTTTTAGGCAAAGGTCATAAGTTGAATGCTTTAGTGACAATAGCAAAGTCCATGACAAGTCACAACAATGATGTACCTGTAAAAAACACTAAGATGCTTAAGTCAGTTTTTAGATCGCAGAAAAATCTAAAAATTTTAGAAAAATATTCAAGTAGCAAAAAGAGTAATATTTACGAAAATGAACAAATAAACGTGTTTATATAGGCACGGTAGCACCTACAATCTGGACATTAAGCTTTAATTAAGTCTTTGTGAGCGAATTATGGGATTATGCTTACCTTTGGGTAACGAATCTTACAACTGTTCATTAAATGTGCCAAACTTATTTTTCCGGTCGGTTGACTGTTGGATGAGAAGAGTCTCTCTTAATTGTTTTAGTGGCAAACTCTAAGGTTCTCACTTAATTATGAACCATTCAAGTCATCCAAAAGAATAATGGGCATTGTAGTCATTTGAGCTGGTCATAAAAATTCTAGTAACCCCTTCAGCAGTTGAATTATATGCCCTCTTTTATATTAACAACCATGCATTTTATTGTTTAATTTCCCATACGTATAGTTGTAAAAATAAAGTATTTTATGATTAAGAAAAAGAAACGTTTCTCTTTATATGGTCCGCAATCACAAGAATTTTACAAAATTGTCATATTGTGAAGTTGATTATGTAAGGGGCATGTGAATTATAAACTTGTGTCTGGGTCTTTTCCCTTTACGCCGGCCGCAGGTTCCCCTTACCTTCTTTGTTTTCTGGATCGTGTTCTTTTTATAATTATTTCTGTAGCTTTGAATTAAACAAATCAATGTTACATTTATTAATGAAATGATTCTTTAACCCTCCGACAATCATGGCAAGCATTTACACTGATGCAAAGATACAATAGGACAGCTTGGACTGATGATATCTATACATCTTTATCTAATTAATTTCTTCTTTCTCTTTACGGATATATATAAAAGTTATAAAGGTTGTACCTCAACCAAAACCCTCAAGATGATCAACACCAACAGATGATTTGATTAAAGTGGTATATATATATGATATATGTTTGATTTTTTTTTACATTACTTACCTTTTTTTCCGGCCCAATATCCTTTTGATCAGCTCATAAGGTTGACACTCAAGTGAACACAATACTGGTCGATCAGGATGACCAAATTAAGGAAGACTTTTCTTGTTTAACTATTGGCTGAGCAAAAGAAAAGCCAACACAATTAATGACTTAAATTGCATAAGCATAATCATTATCTCACGACAAACATGAGGCAACATAAAGAAGAGGCATTTCGCGATTTTCTCCTTAGATTCCATAGGGAGATTATTGCAACTCCTTGTTTGGAGTCAAAGAAATGTTGGAGTTGGTGCGCAAAGCAATGAGAGATGATACAGGCTTCCACGCAGCATTGATGGCAATGCCTCTGATTAGGTTGGCAGAATTTTGTGCTAGAGCTATAGTTTAGATTGATTTGGAGGACGATTCACACTTCCTTCCAATAACAAGCTCGGAGTGTAAACTTCATCGCTGGAGGAATGACTGGTGGAAGAGATTCTGGAAAAGCTCGAAGAAGACATTTAAAAATGATGATTAAAATTGTTTATGACATAAATCATGAACATCTTGTGAATAATTTCATATAACTTTCCCATGTGAAGAAAATGAAGGTAATGAATGAGTCAAAATTCACGAATGGTGATCTCGGCCACCATAGCCAATTAACGTGGAGAAATGAAGAGTACAACTAGATCCTAGAAGTTCCGTTGATATAATGTTTTACGATTGTTTCATGGCATTGGAGTTAAATCATGTAGATTTAATTCCACTCATGAACAATTTGATCAGTTTCGCAGGTGAACGGATAACTCCAATGTGATATGTGAAGACTGGAAAGACTATAGGGGCAGAGTAACTGATAAAACCACTAATGCTTATTTTCTTGTAGTTGATTTCTCATTAGCTTAAAACGTAATCATTGGTCGACTATCTTTGAACGATCTTTGAGCATTATTGTTCGTTCAGAATTTCCTGGTGAAGTTTACTAATAAAGATAATTTTAAGGTGGTTTCCATAAGAGAATGAAGAAATTGATAGAAGTTGTTAAAACATCAACGTGAAGAAATGAAAGAAGGATGGGTAGCAAAAAATATAAAGCCAACTTCAAAGAGCTATACACAGTTGATCGGGGCGACGTGGCTTTAGCAAGGTTGGATCCAAGGGTAGTGTAAATTAGAAGATAGAAGTTAATCGTCCTCATCCTGAAAGAAAACTTGTTAACTTCTAAATTGGGGAATCACCAGAAAGATGTACACGCATAGCAACAAATTTGGAATCAGAGCATCCAAATTTCAAGAAATGACTGGAAGAATTGTTGATAAAAAGTGTGTTTGATTGTGTTTTCGATTTTTTTGTTTTCAAAATTGTTTTCTAAAATAGTTTTTAAGAACTACTTTTTAGAACAATAAAAGAAAAAAACTTGTTTGGTAATATGATTTTAAAAACATTTTTGAAAATAAAAAAATAAAAAACATTTACTTTCTAATTTCTTTTAATTACAGTAATGCCATTAATGAAACAAAGTTGAAAATAAAAAATAAAAACAACTTTTTTCTGTTTTGGTTTTTCTGTTTTAAAAACAAAAAAACAGGAAACTGTTTTTAAATTAATTTTAAGAAAACATCTTAACCAAACAAGTTTTTTTGTTTTTTAATTTTATAAAACAGAAAACTGTTTTCAAAAACATAAATCAAACAGGCCCATATTCTCTCCTTCAAGGCCTTTGACATTTCCGGCTTTGTTCGAGAACTTTATTGCCATAAACTCTTATATGATCCAAAATTTAAGTCGGTCATCCAAAAGAAGAGAAATATAGTCCGAAATGGCAAAAATTATTAGTCCGTACAAGAAGGAAAGCCTTCCACTAACACTTTTAGAGTCGAAATTGAGCATGCATTCGACATTTAACGATGAGAAAAACATTCCTCGTACATAGGAGACAATCGTGCTTACAAAAGCATGACAAATAAATGGAATATTAAAGGAGGTGGATAAAAAAATCTAGAAATAAAGAGAGAAAGAAAACTTAAAAACTCATTAAAGAAGGCCCCGAAGTATATAAGGAGGAGAATGTGATATGAGAAAAACATGCTCACAAAATATGCAACTCTCCTAAATTTTTGGTTTTTTTTTTTAATGTTAAAAAAAACTTCATTGAATTAAAATCAGTAATATATTCGAACGGATACAAGAATTAAAACAAATCAGAAAGTTATTTGCCCAATCAGAGTGAGAAACAGAATAACCTATATAAGGAAAAATCTTTGCAATAACCAATTCTTATTGTTGTTATTAATTTATTCAATAAGTTCAAGTTGTATTTTCTAATCTAAGAGATCAATTGTTTCCCGAACACGAACAATGCTACATGAATAATAAACTTTAAAAATAAGAGGTGGATATTAAAATCGCAATAGGTTGAAACTTGAAAGCATTACATTTCTGACTACAATATTAAAGAAATTAACAAATGTCGTTGATATTGATGATTTTTTAAAATATATTATTTATTTTATTATTTTAATACTTAAAGTGTATTATATTTCTCTTCATTTATTATTTTCATAAAGGTATTATATGAAAAAACATTTATTAGTGGTTTCTTAAAATTGAACAGTTATTATGAAACAAATTTATTCTATCTAAGTAAACAGCTATATTAAAATAGAGGGAGTAGAAGGTTTTCTCTTAAAAATAAGAATCTCATTATTATCTCACACATACAGACAACGTACCAGGTTCATGTATGCAGTCGCAAATCCGTTGTTCCTCAACATATAATTATTCTCTAAAAAAAGCATATAATTATGACATTAACAACGTATAATTATTCTCTAAAAAAAGCATATAATTATGATATGAAAGTGAACAAGAGAAAAATATTTTTATATGAGAAAGTAAGAATAAATCACAACCGTTAGATCTAATTATGAATGGTCGAGATTAAAACATGAAGAAAGTCACATGACATTTTTAAGTAGTCATGTGATTACTAAGTTGTTTTAATTTTGACCGTTCATGATTAGATCTAACTATTGTGATTTATTCTCATTTTCTCATATAAAAACATCTTTCTCATATAATACATCTCTAGAAGAGAAGTAACATAAATAAATAGAACAATTATTGTTTCATTACAGTACTTCTTTCGCTCATATATCTGTCATTATTTTAACTTTTTTTCTATTTATTTGCTACTTTTATAATTTTAATAGAGTATTAATTATGTTTTACCAATTTTACTTTTAAATAATGTTGATAGGAAATTAAAAAATTAAAATTAAAAAGATAGATAAAAGGTAGTATTTTAGGAAGTTATGTAGTAACTATAATAGAAATAAAAATATTAATACAATTCTTTAATATATATGTAAAATGTTAAATGACAGTTATTAAGGAATTGAGAGAGTATTGTATATAACTAAATGTGTCTTTTTTATTATTTACCAAGAAAAAATTTAAAAATCTACCAAAAAAAAAAAAAATGTGTCTTCTTTATTTAGTATTATGATCCATAATGTACATCATTCATTTATACGGAATTCGAGCCATTATGCGTTTATTTATATTCATTTTGGCTTATGAAAAAGAGTTGAAAAAAATAATTAAAAGTTTATGATAATAGTATCAAAATAATTTGATTCTAATTTTTATTTTAATTATTATTAATTTAATGTATTTATAATTTTTTATTTACTGCATAGATAAATATCAATATGTTGTCAGAGAGAAGTCTTCTGACTAAGTTTTTCCTTAATACCGCTTGACTTGAGTAAAACTCCTAAAGATAAGATTTTCTTCCCAATTTTAATATATGAACAAAATTTAAATTCATTAATAACTAGAGCATGTTTGGTAGCAAATATTTTTCCTTTTTCCATTAAAAATAAGTGTGTCAATATGTGTCGTAACTTGTGACATTCTATTTGCATAGGAGTATTTTTCAAACATTAAGTAACTTTAAAATTTAATTAATTTTTTGAAATCTTAAATTACTATCATAAACATGCTTATTTGTTTTTAGTACTAGAATTAAATTTGTTTTTGCACATACAAATATCATTTTTAAAATATAAACATATTTTGGTAAAACTATATTTTATATTGGCATGTAATACGCGCCTAAGGAAGGTAGTTACTGGTGACATTCCTCTGCAAAAGAATCAGCATAGGGATCAGTTAACAAATCCATGGGTGTCGTGTGATTGTTAATTCTCAAATATTCATCCCACTCTACTCATTGGATAAGTCATGCTGCTAATGGAGATATTCTTGCTAATAATCTAATCTAATTATAAAGTCACACGCACAACTCACAAATTGCAAGATGAAGTATCACCATATTTAATGTGGCACAGTAATTAATTCATTTCGTCATTTAACTATAAAGTTGATAGTAAAATAAAATATTTCACAATTAGTCATTTATTTATCATTTAATAAAAACCTCTAAAGTGAGGGGATTAATTAGCGATGGTTGTCTGCCGTACCAAAAATTGCATGATGAAGCACAATTCTATATTGTGCCTCTTGCTTCTCTCACACACACACACTAAATAATCACACGCGATAAGTATATTTAATTTAATTAATTACAACTTCGCAATGCCTAATCCTATGACTCTATGAGTTATGACTTAGAATAGAATATTCAATAGTACGCCTTAAATGGGTGGACACGTGTCTGTTTTCCCGTATTGTCCGCATCTTATCACGTGATTAATGTTTGCCTACCTTCGTATTTCATGTGGCCAACTCATCCTACATTGTATCTGGCCCCACCATATTACGTTAATAAACTTATTTCCCTTTATTTTATCTCTCTCACGCATATTGGACTTGTTTATTTACAATAAAATTTGAACAGAGAAAAGGTAAAGCTGTCCCTTTTTAAAATATTAACACCTTTCTTTTTGTACGAAAGCAAAAGTAGCATTAGTGATTAAACAAAAGAAAATTAAATAGAAGAAACAATTAAAAAATTTGAAAATAAAATTAATTTATATTCATGTATTCCAATCGCATGAATGAATTTACACGAAGTTGTTTTATCTTACTTACATGTCCTAAATTCAAATCCATGTAAGTACAACGCGTTAGATCTTAGTAGATAGGAATTCACCCACCGCTCATAATAATCTTATTTATATCAACTTATATTATACATATGATTCGAACCAAACTTTTAAAACAAATATCCAATCGTTCAATGTCACATAAACTTAAACAGTTACCTACCTTGTTTAATTAAATTTATAATTTACTATTTAACGTGATAAAAAATTAAAAAGTAAATCATGTCCGACTATGAGTTTAACACCTAAGAGTGTATATAACTGTATAAATTAAGGTAGTGTTTTTTTGAACTTCTTTGTGCATTTCTTCTTAAATGAAAAAAAGTTTGGTCAAACATAATTTATAAAAAATTATTTGTAAAATAAGTAACTTATTTTTATTGAAGGAAAAAATAATAAAGAGTTTTTTAAAAAAAAGGTATTAGCTAGGAGGAGCTTTTTTTAAAAAAATAACGTATTTTCTTATGAACATCATTGTGTCATGCTCTTATTTACAATGTATCTCAACCATCACCATCACTTATGTTGCCGCCGCCACCATGTTTTATCGCCACCTCCACCACCACCACCACCCAACCACGATCAGGACCACCATTCATTGTGGTCATCGTTGCCACTGCCGAATCAATCGCCATATCCACCATCCACCACCACTTCTGCCACCATCACATGTACTATAATCGCCACCACCGCCCTCAACCACCACCGTCGTTACCTCTGCCACAACCATCATAAACACCAGGTAACACTCACCATCACCAGCATCAGCAATAGCATCTCCATTGCCACCACTAACATCACCTTCACCGCTACCACCATCATCGCCACCGGTAACGTTGTTGCTACCACTAACACCCCCATCCCAACCCTCCACTATCACCACCACCTCTCCCTCAATCGCCACCATCCACCACTGCCATTGCCAACATCTCCACCACCACTTCCACCGTCACCACCACCACCATCTTCAACACCTCCTTCCACCACTGTCATCATCTTCATCGCCGCCTCCATTGCCACATCCACCCTCCACCACCACCACTAATGTCATCATCTATACTATCACCGCCACCACTACCATCACCATTGTTGCTGCCACCACGACCACCGTTGTTACTAGGTAATAGTACTCACCTCCATCACCACTGTCGCCGCCATACCTTGCCACCACCACCTCCACCGCACGACATCCGCCACCCTCCAGCACCAGTACCACCACTGTCATTGTCTCCGCCACCACCACTATTGTCGCATCTACCATCACCATCACTGCCATTAGGTAGCATCTGTGAACACGTAAAGCCAATTTATTGGAAAATAAATGTCAAGACTGTTGAAATCATTGGTTTGTTAATGATAAAGAGAAAAATGCATAGGCTATTCATAGCAACAATATCATTATTAATAGTTGCATCATCTTGTAGCTTTTCATTCATCCTATAATCATTCTTTCTTCTAACCGTACTAGAGAGAAAAACACTAGAGAAGAAAATTAGTATTTCTCCTATAAGGTTCTCATAGTGAGTGCTCTCCTATTTAGAGAGAGGTGTTGTAAATTATTCCACCTAGCAAAATACTTTTCTACCGTTGCTCATGGTTTTCTACGTAAATATTGTGTGTCAATTCCTACTCTCAAATATCTAAATTTAGTTGCATGATACGATTTATGCTACTTTGTTACCCAACAACATCCACCTTCACCTCCGTTGTTGCCATTGCCACTAGGTAAAATTGACATCTACCACCACTGCTACCTGACCCCCTCCACCATTGTTTCGCTGTAACCACTAGTGTTGTAAATTTATAAACTGAAAAATAAGTTGTAAATTAAAATTTTAAACTATAAAAATAGAAAACAAACAAATAACTTTTATTTTTTAGTTTTTTTTGAAACTCTTAATTTGAGCTTTAAATTAAAAATAAATTTTAGAAAATAAAGAAAAAGGACAAAGAGCACCTAGTTCTATAAAATCATATGAAAAGAAAGTGATTTTATTTCATTTAGCGCTTCTGCCAAGTTCTGTCTCAAATTGAAAGTGAAGACATGTAAGAACACTCAATCATTAAATTGGCTATCCAAATAATTATTAATATTAATTTAATCATGTAAGTATTTAACATTAAATACATTTTAAACGATTATATTAGGTTAAAATAACTATTCAGTCAAGAGTTTGATCCCTTTATTTGTTGGGTATGTCATACTCAACTTAATGTGATCTTCAAATTTTGAGAAGATTAATCTCATAGTTGTTAATTTTAAAATATTTTGAGAAAAATACGATTTATAACAGCTTGTGCTTCGGAACACAAGAGGTAATCTATTCTGCCTGTATATACATATATATTCGTCCAAGTTTCAATATTATACTGAACTACATAAATTTTATATGTTTTCGCGCTAAACCTAACCTAATTCACATTTGTTTTAAGGGGAATTCACATTAATACAAGGCTAATTAGGGAACACATTTTATGATTAAAAAACTTAAGATTGCAACTCCTTAAAGTTATTTGACTCTGAAGAATGGTGCAGATTTCAACCGCCATTTTATTTTTATGCACGCTCAATATGCTGATTGTAAATTAAGTTCAATAAGTTGAATGGCTGTTTTTTTTCCCATCTGACTTTGAATTCCTTTCATTTTGAAAAACATTTGCTTTTAAAAATTCAATTTTTAATTTTTTCTTATACATATCTCATCTACTCCATAAGTAAAAATTGCATAAACTTGCATTTAAATATAACTGCTATCATTCTTTAAAATGCAGGGAATGTTCAAAAAGTAAACCATCTATCTACCAAAACATATAATATCGAACAAAAAAAAAGTAAAATGGTTTATTCAATAGTTTAAGAGAAAAAAATTGAGGGCATAGTGTAAAATCTTTTTCACATGCACTCAATTAATTTTTATCACATTTTTTTATTTTAATCAAAATTAAAAATACGTAATGGTTTTATCTTATACGATATAATATAATTGAATATGAATGTAAAACATTAAAATTTATTTATACCGACTGACTGTGTATATTCCCTAATCTTTTAAAGTATTTTTGTAGGTGTTTTAAGGTAGCTTTTTATCATTGTTTCCTTAGTTTATAAAACATATATATAAAAAATATTGTAATTAATATTATCACATGCAATATATTATATATATGGAAGGTAGAATTGCAGTAGAGGGTGTGTTGGGAAATACGGGAGCACAGACGCAGGCACGTGAGAAAGCAGTTGGTCACGTGCGATGATCCGCTGCCGTTGGTCTACTCCACCTCGCGTGCGGTGGGGACCTTTTTCTCTGATCTCTTTGTTTTCTTCGATCCCTCCTTCCCTCTCTCGCCAGTTTTCTGTTGGTGACATTCGGCGCTTCTTCTCTGTTCACTTCAGTTTCACTACTCCAATTACCCTCACGCCGTCGTTCGTTATTAACCGCTTTTAACAATCGTTACCTACCTCCGTTACTTACGACTTTTCCTCCCTTCACTCGAAAACCCCACTTTGCCCTTTTCCTAATCACGTACTACCTTAACCTGGCTAGTACTAAATATTAGTATTACTCCTACTATCCAATGTGCTTTAGGCCCATTGGTTGATTATAATTGAGCTTTCTACCAAAAAAGAATAAGTTATGATTGAGCCATCATATTTTTTATGAATAAACATTTTCATCCGTGATACTGTATCTCGCTCAATAACTCGTACATAATTCATATTTCTAAGGACGAAAATGCTTATCCACTCTTATTAGTTTAATTTTGTGGTGTTGCTCAGGTACCCTCTCAAAATGGGATGGTTTGGAACCCTTCACTTCATTATTTAGAGTATAAATGACTCAATTGTAAGTTGTAAAAGTTTGTTATACAAAAATTATAAAAAATTAAGTCTAAAAGATATGAAACAAACCTCTCCATTTTTAAATAAGCACTATAGAAATTGCCCTAATTTTGATACACCAACTGTTGTAATGATTTTTTATGACTTTACTATTCTTGCATTGTTAGTGTAATTTTTTTTTACACAAATAACTAATAACAATTCAGATTTTTGTCACATAAGATAAGTAATTTCAAAACTTGTTCAATTAATTACGGAATTAGATTATGATGTTACAAGTTTATGAGTTATGATTAGTTGTCTGTATAAAAAAAATTACACTAACAATGACACTGCATGAGTATTAATTATTAAACCCATTTTTATACTATCAACTTATTAGATTTTAACCGTGTACACATCGATCAATTATATTAAATAAAATAAGTTTTCTATATCTTTATAAAAAAATCTTTACTCTTTCAATGTTTTTTCATACATATAGTTTATGTTACTACATGCGAGACAATTTAGTGTTTTATTTTATCTTATAATTACTTGTTAGTTGAGTTTTTGTCCAACTATTTTATTTATTTTTCTGAAATAATTGGTAGATAAATGAACTTATTAACAGTTTGTATAGAAAATTGAAATTTTTAAGTATTTAATTGAAGATTCAATTATTGAGCGATGTGTACGGAAAATGATATATTGTGAGATGTTTATTGATTTAGTGTGATTCTAAATTCTTAAGGAGATTAATTTTATAATTGTCGGCTTAGAAGATACTTTGGCGCAAAGAAAAGAATTTACTTAATATATATGTGAAATTAATTAAAAATAAATAGTATTAGAGAAAAAAAATTATTTTTTTTCAAGTAAAATCTTGAATTAAAGTTTTGTGTATTGAAATTTTTTTTATCAAAAGGGTTAACCTCACAAGTCACAAGAATACGAAGATTCTTAGTTGGAACGGAATGATAATCATGTAACGAAGACCTCAACGAATAAATGATATTTTTTTTATAAAAATTGGATAATTAAGCTGTGGTGTTGGCGTGTGAGTAGTTGATCATCTGATTTTGTTAAGGATGAGTGAAGCGATTATTTATTATCGGTGTGTGAAAGGAGAAGGGCATGGAATAATATTGGTAGGAGAAAATGGGGAAAAAAAGAATGTGTTAATTAATTAGTGTATGGCGTGGTTAGAGAAAATTAGCATTTTATTGTTTAGAAGGGAGGAAATATTAAATTATTATAGTAATTGAGAAAAGGTGCGTGAAAGCACGTGGTGGAGTGGAGTTGAGGAAGAGGATAGGGTGGGAGGGATGGGATGGGATGGGATGGCGGTGCACTTGCGCTCTCTCTCTATCTGTGTGTGTCGCTTTCTTTCTCGTGACGGTGTCACGTGGGGGTGGGTAAGGGACCCACAAATGCACCCATTTAAAAGAAAATAATAAAAAGGGAAAGGGAAAAACTTAGTGGGGGCATGTGCTGTTCTTTCTCAACTGACCTGTCGTTTATGGGTCATTCAAATCTGAAAGCGATCCATCCAACCACACTTGTTTCCCTCACATGACGTGGCTCACTCACGTGCCTCTCTCCTTTGTATTTTTTAATTTGTTTGTCGTGTAGCGTCATAGCTCGTAGCTACAGCATGGACCCACCTATGGTAGGACAAGTGTCTCCGTCCACCCGGCCACCACCTCCCATGGCCCTCTCGCTAATCTAATCTAATCTAATCTAATCACCTCGCTCCTCCCTCCCGTGCCGTATTGCGTCACTTTATTCTCTGTTTCTTCAACCAAACTGCAAACCCAAAACCCGTTTTTCACCGTGTCATGCCTTTTACTACACATGCATGTTTAATAAAAAACAAAAAAAATAATAACCACTTCATTTCGTCCACTGATTAAACCAAAACTGTTTATCTCTGTGTATCAAAAAGTTCAGCACATGTGCATTCCATGGTTCAAAAATGATTGCAACATTATTTTAAACACTCCTGTCTATTAGTTAAAATTCATATAAGTTTATAAAAAATATAAGTCTCACTTTCACTTTAATATAACCAGTGACGGATTCAGGAATTTAAGTATGGGGGGCACAAATTGTCTTTGTGGAAAATCAATCTCTTTTGGTTGACAAGGACCCTTTTGTAGATAGTATCTCCTGATTTCATCTCTATCTCTATCACTAGGATGATATAAGGACATTGGTGGCCTTAACCCAGGATCACTAGGAAGATTTTCTGAGTCGAACTCTAAAAATCTTTTTTTCAAGATTGGACCTAATGTTTTTTGGAGTTGTTGAGGTTGAGGGGAAGATGCTTGAGAAGATGCTTGCTCTTGCTCTAAACTTTTTCTTTTAAAATATTTTTCCATTGCTGGATAAAATTAAAGAAAAAAAGAAACACCACAAATGGTGACACACCACAAAGAAACAGGATTCAGATTCACATTTCAAAGTAATTCAAACACCAAATTGTTGGCCAATGAAGGGTGCGGTCGTTACCTTAATAACCAAATTGTTGGCCAATGTGCCGATAAGAAGAGGTCCGGCAAATGGAAGCACCCAAGTTGCAATTATCAGAATGCGAAAAAGCCAACTAGGACTGAGTAAGAGTAGGCACAACACAACACAACACAACACAATTAATCAAAGCTCGTGAATTCGTCACTGCTCGTGAATCCTAATTAATCAAAGAATATGGTAAAATTGATACTTACGGGCTTACGGCAAAGCTTATTCAGCTGCCTCCTGTACTGCCTTCTTCCGACGCGGCGGCGCGAGCGAGGACGAGGACGGGAGGACGCCGAAGACGCGGCGGCGCGAGCGAGGACGAGGACGCCGAAGACGCGGCGGTGCGAGCGAGGACGAGGACGGGAGGAGGCCGGACGCGGCGGCGCGAGCGAGGACGAGGACGGGAGGAGGCCGGACGCGGCGGCGCGAGCGAGGACGAGGACGGGAGGAGGCCGTGCGACGCGGCGGCGCGGGCGGCGCGAGCGTGGAGGCAGAAACGGCGCACAGGAAGATTGAAAGAGGAAGAAGAAAGGGAAAGAGGGTAGGGTTTGGAAATTATTAGGAAAGTAAATAAAAATAATTATATTATATTAGTAATATTAATATTAAAAAAAATTTCAGAAAGTTTATGTGGGGGCACGTGCCCCCCCACTGGACCATGTGGGTCCGTGCCTGAATATAACTCACATAATTTTCAACCAATGATAAAAAGGCCGTTAAAAATAGAGTATTAGAGTGAGTATTGCTAAACACTCATTTTCCAAATTGATCTTTAAAGGCTTCGTAGTGTTTTGAGAATCTCCAAGTGACCTCTCTAAGACTCTGTAGCAGAGTTTGATTGAATGTAGCTCTGAATGAATGGTGGTGGTGTTGCTTCCTTGTCGTAAAAGGGTGCCCGCAAAAAATACTTTAATGCTCAAGCTAGTGAGAAACCAAGGAAATAATCCTAGAGTCTCAATTGAACTCTCACAAATGTTATAATGAATAACATGTTAAGTAAATGAACGATGATCATACCTGTATATGTAGGCTCAGGCCGGGTCCATGTCTTTTGTCTCTGCAATTATAAGGGAAATCATTTAGTGGGAGCTTCCAAGCACATGGTCAGTTCGGGGCTCGGGGCTCGAGGCTGCCCTGCTTTGTTTGTTGCATCTCGGCCTTCTGGTGGCCTCTAGGACACTGGCTTAGACGAGATGTTTCATCACCAAGTCATTTAGTTTGCCCTTATGTCACTCACTTTATAGCAAGCCTTTTGGGTCGGTTCCGATGCAATTGAACTTTTAAGCTTAGACGCCGACCGGGACATGCTTAAACTATAATGTGCAGTTGATGCGGTTTCGAAGACTTAAATTTGCAAGTTTGATATTTTCTCTATACAAGGTAGAGTCAAATATTTTTATCAAAAGAAACTCACCGTAGCGTATACATGGATTCAATTTTACTACATGAATCGGAATGGATGAGACAATTAAGAAAGGGCGAGTCAAAGATGCATCCGAGCATAATAAGACATACATCGCCTTAAATGCTCAAGATTTGGTGCTTTGTGGGATTGTGGACAAGAAGGGACGACCTAAAGATTGGGGCGCCTTAATGTTTAGGGACGTTCATGTATAGACCATAGACTTTAACTTTGTTTTTTGGGCTTGGGCGACGTCAAGCGTGGATTAGGTGAAGTCAAGCCCATCAAGCAACATTGTTAATTAGACTTATGTGGCTCGGATTAGGCTATGTAATATAATTAGGCAATATTATCTTGTAGGCGAGGTTTGTTTGCCTACATGTATTGCAGAAACACTTAGGATATTTTGTAAGTGGAATTGTTCAAAGTACCCAGCACTAGTAACTACGTGAGAGGGGGTGGTTATGTGTCAAGATTAGGGTTTCTCTTGAATATAATGAGGTCTGGCCGAAAGGAGACTTCATGTTCAATTGAAAGCTAAAAAGGTTGAGTTCATAATTTCACTTTCATTCTTAGCTTATCTTCCAGGTTCACTGCTTGAACATTGTAAATAAGCATTTTCAGTTTAAAGTCGTTGACATAAAAAATTCATAAATTTTATTTTGGCTTAAATAAGTTTTTTTCCTTTGTAATACTAATAATCTAATTTTTTTGTTTATAGCCTTTGTGTATTTTTTTGGTTTTTGACACCTCTAAAATTGGGTCTGTTTGATTTCTGTTTTTAAAAACAGTTTTCTGTTTTATAAAATTAAAAAACAAAAAAACTTGTTTGGTTAAGATGTTTTCTTAAAATTAATTTAAAAACAGTTTCTTATTTTTTTTATTTAAAACGGAAAAACCAAAACAGAAAAAATTGTTTTTATTTTTTATTTTCAGCTTTTGTTTCAGAAACAACCAAGACACGGAAAACATGTTTTCTTTCATTTCATTAATGGCATTGCTGTAATTAAAATGAATTAGAAAGTAAGAGTTTTTTATTTTTTTATTTTCAAAACTATTTTTAAAATCATATTACCAAACAAGTTTTTTTCTTTTATTGTTCTAAAAAGTAGTCCTTAAAAACTATTTTAGAAAACAATTTTGAAAATAAAAAAAATCGAAAACACAATCAAACACACCCTTAGACTTTTATTTTTTGTCATCCAAACCAAACAGAAATCTATGTCACCGTCAAATGTGACATTTTTTAAATTTCATTGGCCATGTAAGCATTTATGTAGGCTCCCCCTTCTCCCTCTCCCCCCACTGCTCTCCTTCCACTAGGGATAGAAGTAGGTCATACTATCCTGAGGGATCTATGGTCTAGCCTGCACCAGACCCAAGACTTGCCAAATTACTAAATAGTAAATATGTTAATCTAAGGCTTTTTTAAAATCCTATTTAATTAAAAAAGCTAGGCTTAAGCTTCTTAAAAAAATGTGTAATCCTAACAAACTGACATATTTAAATAAATATAAATTTATTTTATTATTTTACATTAATTTTTTATTATAATATCTTAAAATATATACATGTTGAGATATTTATATGTTTACATTTTAAGGTTTTGTTTTATTTTATTCCATTTAAAGTTCCGGTTTTTATATAGTCTACTCAATTTATTCTGATGTTTTACCTTTACTTTAGCAATAACAAAGCCACCCTTTTGTTCAAAAAAAACAAAGCCACCCTTTGATGCAATTCTCAGTAGAGACTAACTTAAAGTTCTTCAGAGTGTTTTAGATAGTATTAAGAAACTAGACTCTTTCTCAAATAATCGTTTAATGTGTTTAGGAAATTAACTAAGTTAATTATTTGGTCAATTTCAATTGGTTAAGTCTCTAATAATTTATTTGAACTGCAAAGTATTTCCATATGTTCATCAATCCTTGTAAAAAAAATATTTTCATTGCAAAAATATACATATTACGAAATGCTAAAAAATAATTTTTAGACGGAGTAAAAATTATTAACATAATATTAATATAACTATGCATAAAAAGATTCTACAGATCTAGGTTAGCTTTTTAGATCCAAATAGTATCTTCATTGCTAAGAAGTTATAATTAACTAATTATTTGTAGGGAGATAATGTTAGAATTTAATAAGTTTACACTTTATAAATACTCTTTTCAATTTTCATCTCGCTCTTTCTTATTGTTTAAAATTAATCTAGGATCAACCAAACTGCATCTGCTTTGTTTGGTTTGTCAGTCTATTATGTTTTCTTCCACGGCCCAAATATGCTGCTAAAAGGCTTGTTTATTTTACAGTTGGACCAACTCATGTTCATTGAAGGCAATGTTGTGGTGAGAATAAAAAAAAGACCACAAGTCAGATATGTTTTTGGTATGTGTTGTCCAGAACCAATGCTAAATACTGAGATAGCCCTTCGTATTTAGTAAACCCCTGCTATTATGAACAATTTGAGAAATGATATTTTCACTTTTTAGCACATTCTTCTCAAGTTTTCATTGATTAAATTCATTAAATCATGAGTCGCACCACTAACTTAACTAGTCTTATTCCATGTTTAATATGACCTGCCTAAATTTCAACAAATAAAAAAATGTGATGAAAAGTTTAAGAAAGTAAATCACAAGAATTCCTCTTATACTTTTTTGGATAAATATGTACGTATTTTACAAGAATTCCCCTTATACATATGTATGTATTTTATTCTACTCTCAATTGTTAAATTTTGAATGAAATTGTTATCTTTATACTTTATCATCTAAAGTACACCTCCTTAATTACATAAGTCAAATCCTAATTGAAAATGCAAGGTGTTATGGGAGTCCATAATCCCATTTAAACTACTGTGTAGCATTTTTAAAGTAAGGGTCCGTTTGAATACGCGTCAGACCTCTCCAATACAAGCGTTCAAATGGAATCTACAATGAGTTCAATTCCAAGATTATGCGCGTGTACCCCATTTAAACGCGCACACAAAGGCACACTAAGTGATCCAGATGTGCTAAAAACAGGCTTCTTCCGGGTATTGGTTTTGTCCAAGGAATTATTGATTTGACATTTCATAAAAAAAAAGACTAATTTTCCATGATCGATGATGATTGTGGTGCAATCTAGAAGCATTCAATAGAAGATACTCTAATTTTCAGTATAATTTCTCAACATTTTCATCCAGGTGGAAAACCTAGTTGTTTCGTTTCAAGTTAACACCCCTTCCTCCAACATAAAATACATACAATGCACTTGCCTGAGCTAAGGGGCAACCAAAATCTATCTATCTATATATTATATAAACGAAGGTTTATATCCACTTACCCACTAAAATAAGGTTTAAATCCTAACTACCTCACTATGACCTACCCACTAAGACCCTACTCTAAATAATTAATATTTATAAAATTTATTACAAATATTAAATAAGGAACGAATCATAACTAATTAATACCAAATTTTCAACCAAATTTTAATAGGAAATACTAGTTAACATACAATCTTAATTTTTATTTTTTTAAAAAATATTTTTTAAATAATTAATATTTATAAAATTTATTACAAATGTTAAATAAGGAACGAATCATAACTAATTAATACCGAATTTTAAATCATAAGATTTTTTTAATTTTTTTTAAATAATTAATATTTATAAAATTTATTACAAATGTTAAATAAGGAACGAATCATAACTAATTAATACCAAATTTTAATAGGAACAAAAATTGATATTAATTACAAATTTTAAATAAGGAACAAACTGTAACTAATTAATACCAAATATTTAACCAAATTTTAATGTTTTAATATATCAAATCTTACGAAAATATTTGTCCCTACCCTAAATAAATAATATTTCTAAATTTTTTTACAAATATTAAATAAGGAACAAACCATAACTAATTAATACCAAATTTTTAACCAAACTTTAATAGGATATAGTTAACATACAATCTTAAGATTTTTTTGAAAAATATTTTGTAAATAATTAATATTTATAAAATTTATTACAAACGTTAAATAAGGAACCAATCATAACTAATTAATACCAAATTTTAATAGGAACAAAAATTGATATTGATTACAAATGTTAAATAAGGAACAAACCCTAACTAATTAATACCAAATATTTAACCAAATTTTAATGTTTTAATATATCAAATCTTACGAAAATGTTTGTATTCTTAATAATCATAAACAAATACCAAATATTACGAAGATATTTGCAATATTAACAATATTTTTTTAGTTGATTTTAGTTGAATTAACAAAATATTTTAGTTCTAGACAAATACCAAATATTATGAAAATATTTACAATTGGCTTAATAGCCATTTTGGTCCCCCACGTTTCACGATTTTGCATTCGTGGTCCCCCTTGCATTTTATTAGCACCCAGCATCCTTTAATGTTTAAATAAGTTGCGAAACAGGTTTTCCGTTTGCATTCTGTCAGGAAATTAACATTGGGATGTAAAGTGGGACTCAGTAAGTGATGTGACATGCATATAGGAAAGAGAAAGAGGCTGAATGAGAGAGAAAAGAAAGAAGCAGCGTTATTCTTCCTCTCAAACGGCTAGAAGTGAACTTTACAAAGAAGGTGAAAAATAATCTACAAAGAAGGTGCCACATTTTTATTCCTTGTCAATGAAATAACTGAATTCATCACATATAGAACCGTTTTTGGCTGCAACATTCACACCACAACGAATCATAGTAAAAGAGATAGACAGATTTACACAAAAGAGATGCTACCACAGGTATAAACTAACCAAGAGCCTAAGCAAACAAAGGAGGGGAAGCGGCGAAACCACCAAAAAAGGTGTGTTTTGGAAGAATTTTCTGAGCACGGTTATTGAGCATTGCAGAACAACAACTAGAAGATTATACACTCAAAAATGTGTCAGGGCGCATATTCATGTTAAAGTGTAGGTTGTGTTCGAGTAACCATTGCGGCCGGTGCTTTTGTATCCCCAACAGAGGCCATGTGAAGAGCTTCACCCGTATCAGCAGCTCTTTCCATCTGCTGTATCTTCTTGTTTCTCATGTACTTGAGCACCCAAAAAACCAGTAAATACAACAACACCAGCAATAGAAATAGCAATCCACCAAGGACTGAGCCTACAATTATCCAAACTTTCTTGTTACTCTTACTCTCCCTTTGAGCACTCGGTACCGGAGCCGGAGCAGGAGAGGGTGGCGGTAAAGGAGCGGTGGACTCAACCACTATAGAGTAATGACCCTGCCTCGAGGTAGAACATGTATTGCCTCCTGTTACATTGCTGAAATTGGATGAACCCTGTAAATCAAACCACACACATTTCGCAATAGCACCATGAGGGGCAGTTTTCACATCCTGAAACTTGACCTTGACAAAGAAACTCCGCTACTGCAACCCATTTGCTATCACCCACGCCTCTATACCTCTTCTCCTTCGAGCTTCACGAAATTCCAGCAACAAGGTCAGAAATCGAAGAGGATAGAAAAGCCCTCTTTTGTAGTAGAACCCTGCTTCTAGCCGTTGGAGAGGAAGAAGAACGCTGCTTCTTTCTTTTCTCTCTCATTCAGCCTCTTTCTCTCTCCTATATGCATGCCACATCACTTACTGGGTCCCACTTTACATCCCAACGTTAGTTTCCTGATAGAATGCAAACAAAAAACCTGTTTTGCAACTTCTTTAAACATTAAGGGATGCTGGGTGCTAATAAAATGCAAGGGGGACCACAAATGCAAATCGTGAAACGTGTGGGACCAAAATGGCTATTAAGTCTTTACAATTTTAACAATACTTTTTTAGTTGATTTTAGTTGGATTAACAAAATATTTTAGTTGCAATCATTTTTTTAATATTTCAGCTGGATAAATTGTTTGCAATCTTACGAAAATATTTAAGATTTTTTTAAAATATTTTTTTGTGAAATATGAATTTTTATTAACAATTAGTCTCCTCACTTGATGCTATAAATTGTACCACTACAGTTTCTCTGTTATATCGTTTTGAAAGAACAAACTCAAAAATCGATCCTTAGAAGTATTACATATTTCTAAATTGATTTTCTACTACATCATTCTGAAAGTAATCGATTATGGTGGTGAGTTCCAAAGTAGACCCAGTTTCCTCCATCAATATCTCCAACGCTTAAAAGGTGTGGAAGATGGTAGTCAGGGTTACACGACTATGGAGACCACCTAACAGGAAGCAGCCTGATGCACCAGACTTCATTGAAATGTTATTTGTTGACGCTAAGGTATGTGTGTATACCTTTGGAAATTATTTAATTCCTTTTAGAACGGTTTTGTGCTCTTTAGCGTCATAGGAAAGTCATTTTATTAGTGTCTAATTTTTTATCAAAAAAGAATTAATGCCCAATTTTCCTCCAACTATTTCAAAAAATAAAATATGAAACTCGAAATTAATGATAAAAATATCATAGCTTTGATCTTTTTAGTTATTTCAAAAATGATGAAATAAATTAAGTAATTCAAATTTGAAATATTTAGAGAATTGAAAAAATAAATTACGTAATGTAATTAGGTATAGTAATTAATTATAATATAAAAATTGTAAAAATATTAGAACATTGAAATATTTTAATTTTAAATTCAAAATTAATAATTTCGATGTTTAATAATACTTATCACCATAAATTCAATGAATAAATATTTTTGAGACCAAATCAAATATTTAATGTTTCAATAAATTCACACACAAGAGAATTCTTTTGAAACAAGAATATTTTTGGTTACACTTTTGAAAATGACAATGATTTATTTAATATTTCTTTAAATAACATATTGATCCGCCCATAAAATATGGATGAAATACATGGTAAGAATTCAAATTGTTGAAACACATAATATTCATGTATTTGAAATTTAAATTATGATAAATAAAATTCCACTAATGAGCATTGGAATTTTTTGGATTTAAAATACGAAATATAATCTTCATTATGTGTACACTTTTAATGCATAATCATAGTCATTCCTAAAAAACACCACAATTTTTTAATCATATCTTATTTGAAAAAATTAATATCCATGAAATTTTTTTTATTACAATATCCATGAACTTTTTTGAAACTATAAATTAAATAGTAATATATAAAGAAAATATTTAGAAATGAATATAGATAAAAACGAAAAAATATTTAATTTGAAAATTATTTAAAAAGTTAAGATTTGAAATTCGAAATATTGATGGTAAAAATATGAAATTTGAAATTCTTAAGTTTAGTAATTAATTTACTGTAAAAAAAATTTAGTAATCAATTGTAATGTATGAATGGTAAAAGTATAACTAAAGCACTGATTTGGTGTAAATAATTTGGAAATTCTGAAACATTTTAAAGGCTTGATAATTTTTTTCTGAAAAAGTAGTTAAATATTTATTAGGATATGATACTGTGCATATTTGTTTGTGTAATTTCTATTGTAATTTTAATTTTATCAACTAATCCTAAATAATGGTAGAAAATAATTATAGATTAGTACATCCTTTATCATTTGTTGCAAGAAAATTAACGTCTTCATATTAACCATGCTATAAATTCATATAAAATAATAAAGAAAAAATATTAATTTCCTCGATCAATATGCATTTAATATAGTGAAAATTCAAAATAAATCTTTTAAATTTCAAATTCCGCCCCAAATAAAATCCTTACCTATTTTTATTATTTTTGAAATGATATAAACCCAATTTATTTTTTTACTTATTCTTATTAAAAATAATTAGTTATACCAGATTTTTTAAGTTAATTTTAGAATTCAAAATATCACATAGAAAAAGATATTTTTTAAATTCTCTTAAAATATATTTTCCCGTAAACTTAATTTTGAAAAAAGATACTGTTTGTTATGGCAAATATTTAGAATTCCAAAAAAAATGTTCATATGTAAATTTTCAAAAGCTGGTGTCAAATGACAGTATTGGTGCATCCTATTATTGTTAACAATTTTAAAAATTTGATCTAAAACTGAATAGAAGATTTTTAGTTTAATGTATTAATAGTATTTCTGTGATTTGGGATCAAATAGTTAAAGTATTTATACTTAGTAATTCAAAAGGAATCATAATAAATTAGTTAATCCTTATAAATAGGTTAATTACCAGCGCAGATATCCTAGACTCATCTTTTTAAAAATTAACATCCAAAGTTTTTTTTAAAATAATTTAACGTTAACATAACTTTAAATATACATCTCTAACAACCATTTATATTTTTTTGCAATTAGAGGTATAAAACGTTACAAAAATATAGCATTACACACATTTTAGCTTTGATTTATCAAAAATTATATGTGCATGTGCACGGTTTAATTTTATTTCTAAACAAATGAATATCCACAAGTAATTTGAGATTGAATTTAAATTCTTTTTGAATTTTTTAGTAAAAGCTTTAATGTCAAGCTCAAACAATGTAATTAATGAACATTTTACGAAAATTTAGTTAAGTCTAAAGATTTTGAACAAATCAAGTATGTTTTTTTAGGAAGCTGAAATAATATTAAGAAGAAGAAGCCGCCGAGGCAATTACATCAGAGAGCAGGAAAGCTTCAATCCCCGGATGCCCCTCTTCCACCCAAACATGATTGACAAAAGAGTGAGCCTGACGAGAGAGGAAGTCCACAACACAGTTCCCAGATTGGCGGACGAAACCAAACTCAAAAGCAGAAAAAGCCAAAACTAAATTCTTACAATCCAACAAAATAGAATGCAAATAAGAAGAGGACATCAAATGTTTCTTCCACTTCTCCACCGACGACAAGCAATCTGTCTCAACATAGATACGGCTGAAAACCAAATGGTAGCTAATCTCAGGGACCACTGAAAAGTAATAGCCTCAGCCATCTCCGGAGAGAACACAACAACAGAAAAATTTGTCATTGACACTATGATCTCGCCACACACCCCAAACAAGCAATGTTTGATTTCAGACGTGAAACATCAAAATTAAACTTGATCACCCCCTGAGCGGGTCTCGCCTAAGCATTCATACTTGGGAGTGACCGAAAGAAGCGACTACATGGAGAAAGGAGCGAGCGTGTTCATTCGTGAGAGAGAGGGCGTTGGAGAGCTGTGATGCGAGGGTGGAGTCAGCAGGTAATGGATATCGGTGAAAAGGTAGAATTAGGCGGTGGGAAGGAATCATAGTTACTCACCCGTTGCACGACACAACTCAAACAGAAACCCGATGGAGAAGGAGAATATGACGATCATAGGAATAGGAAGCTCGAACAGGAACCTGATGTAGGAGAGGTTGCGTTGAACGATTGCGGCGGCTGATCGCACGAGGAGCAAGGGAACATGACGAGGAGCAGGGGGAACGATTGCGAGAAGGAGAAATCATTCATATGGCGCAAAGTAGAAGATGAACGAAGTGAAGGAGAATTAGGATTTTACAGAACCGGGGAACGCTGTTGAAGACAGTGGAAGAGACCGTCGAGGTCGCGGTTCCGACAACACCTTCGCGAAGCTGTTTCGTCGCTGTAGGCAGATAAGCTCCTCCACATTGGTGTTTCGTGAAGAAGAAATTGCCATTGCTGTGGAAAAAAGGTTCTCCCTTTTTAGAAATAAGAGAGAAAACTCACAACTAAGTAAAGTTGTGAATCGGATAAGTGGTTGAGAAGATGAACAAACAGCTTAGTTTTCCTTATCTTTTTCCTTTTTTTTGAGATGTGCTATATTGTCATAATTATTTCCATCAAAACACACTCTTATCGCTTTGAGTTAAACTATATCTTCAAAATCATTAAATAAATTGTAATTTTTTTACCTTTTTATCAGTATCCAAATATACCGTCTTCACATATTTAACAGTATAAATACCAAAAGTCACTCATCTTCTGTCTCCTCTGTTTGCAGTGAAGAAGTTTTAGTTTTTTTTTAGTAATAAAAGAGCTTTATTTTTATTTTCTACCAAAAAAAACAAAAAATAAACTTACTTTCGTAATTTGAATCAAACATATAATATGTATAATTCCTACCATGGTCAAACAATAGAAATTATTTTACAACAATTACTTATGAGATTGTCTAAATCACTCAAGGTAAATATTGTGTAAACTCACTTTAATCTTAGCCTCTTAGGTGACCAATATATTTTGACATGTACCATGAGATAGAATTTTTCATGTCAAAATATTATTAGACCACCTAAACTATAGTAGTTTTACTTAAAAGTAGCAAGTTATCAACTCAATTATATTTATATGAAACGGTTGTTAAAATCACACATGTGAGAGAGTTTGCCCAAATTTAATGTATCAATAGTATAATTTATAAATAATAATTGATAATTTTTTCCATTTTAAACCCTTCATGTCAAATATTTTATTATTATAGTAAACAATTGAAAGCGCTAGATTATGAGCATTGTATACGAAAACAAAAGTGTTTTTTTTCCTGTATGGGTATGGGGGAACAGTTAAAACATTTGTACAGAACACTCTATCGGCATTCATTAGATCAAGAGGTGATATTGTCATTAATGTTGCCTCAAGTGGGTTTGCTGCAGTGTTGTTGCTCAGAGAGACGACAACATACTCCAAGCTAAAGATTCTTATACCAATAATCGATGAATCAACATGACAAAATAACATCTAAATTTAGCACAAGATGTGGCGTGGTAGCTATCTAACTTTGTCCCTCGACCATGCAGAAGGGGGTTTCGATCCTGCCCATGTGAGTTAAGCGCAAATTGTCGTCAATCGTTTACTGCTAAATAACTATTTCTCACAGCTATAGTATTTGTCACTATTGTGGACCTCACAACAACATGTATAAAAAGTTATAAAAAAATCATTCCACACACAATAATTTTAGTTTATCCAAAGTTACCCGTGCCTTTCACGGGCAATTAAAATTATCCATCTAAAGTTACCCGTACCTTTCACGGGCAATTAAAATTATCTAAAGTTACCCGTGCCTTTCACGGGTAAATCCAACTAGTTTTCCATAGAATAGTATGCTTGACAAGAATAATCATTGTAACCTAAATACATGCATAAGCTCTATCAAGAAAAAAGTAGATCAAGCACAACCCACTTTCTCCAACAAGATGGAATTGACAGTATTCTTCACAAAGACATCAAAGCACTTTCGACAACAGTTGGGCATTAAAGTAGATTTTTGAAACTGCTGAGTGTGGTCATGATGGCTGCATATTGAGCTCGAGGAGCCTATATTAGAATTCTGGTGCTTGGAACTGCAAGCAGCCAAGATGGTATGAGTAGCCTGCCTCGCGACTGCCTTGAAGGTTTCAACACCTGCATCACGAACAACATCAAATGCATCATGTTATACAGTATAATAGCATGTTTGTTTTCAGGGTGAAATACTCTAGAATCAATTCTTGTTAGAAACTGCAAGTTTGAGCTTCTGAGTGAGTGTGTCTTGGATTCCATGTCAATCATGAAACCAAACATGCACCAAAACAAACATACAAGGACAAAACAAACAAGTTCTGGTAAACAATTTTTTCCTTATATGGGAAAAATAAAGAAAACTAAGAAAAGGGGATAAAATTGAAGTCTGGCATAGAGATGCAATCTATCTCATATCAAATGAATGGAGATATGAGTATTTAGTGATAACGTTGATATGCTAAATGAAGAATACCTACCAAAATGAGTTTACTTTATACCTAATTATCACACATGGATTGTAAAGGAGTTCATGAAACATGTACCAAATTTCAGCTAACAACAATAGTGTAAATATAGAGGGCAAAAAAGATACTTAATAATGAACTAGTATATTACCTAATTTTTTATCTTTAGTTAAGAGCTTCAGATTCGTTTTGACAATAGACTTGATCTCAGTTTTTGCATCTTCAAGATTTCTTGTGTTGCCCTCTCCAAAGGTTTTAGTCAACCTCTTCTCTTCATTGTCCACATCTTTATTAGAGGTCGCACTACCAAGTTTGCAATGAGAGGGAGCTGAACCTTCTGAAGTTACCAAGCAAGAAAACTGCCTTTGTTCATTAGCAACATTCCTCCCTTCATAACCATGACAGCGAACACCCTGCGTACCAGCATGAACCAGTTTGGGCAATGGACGTTCACAGTATCTTTCTGAATTAGTCTGGTCCCTCACATGTATCGTCTCGACCCTGCTTTGCCTTTTCTCTCCCAACTTGGGATACCTGTGATTTTCCAAATTCTTGTTGAGACTCGAATTCTCACACTTCTCCATTCTAGTGTGCCTCGAGTCTAATTTTCTGAGCTGTTGATTTTCCAATTCTTGGTAACCAAAATGAGTTAAAGACATTTCTCTAGCTCCTCTGCTTGAGGGATTATCCACTCCCTGTGGACTGCTGCGAGCTCTTTGATGAGTCCCTTGCTTCATCATCATTGCCCTGTCCATCATTTTCCAAGCCTTCTCAACATCTTTCAAGCCTCTATCATTACTAGAACAACCACCTTGGACTGCAGATTGTTGTACTAAGCCTCTGGAACCGGAAGCCGCTATCGAAGGTGAAACATCTAATTCACCACCTGATAAGGAGCTAGAATCTTGTTTCTGACTACCTGTGCCACCAGATTGAACTGAATTGCAATTGAACCGTAATGAACCCCTCCTCAAAGCATTCCAATTAGCACGAATTGCCTGTACTCTACGCCTGGCATGTGCAACACGAGATACAGGAATGTTGCTATTCAATCTACTGAAGCTATCAGGCAAAGGAATAACAGGAGGAAGAAATGATTGGTTTATCTGTGAAGAATTTGCCATATGCACATGGTTACTCCTGCTTGGATCTCTCACAATGTCAGAGACGGTTACATTTTGTTGCTCTAATTCTTCATTGGTACAGGGCACAGTCTCACGGGAAAGAGAACAGTCATCACAAAACCAATCACCTTCAGGAACAGTATAGCCCAGGCCAGTGCAGAATGTGTGTGAAGGAGTGTCACAAAGATCACAGATTAGCAGAAAATTCTCATCAGTCCCAACAAGACAAACACTGCATTTGACTTCAGCATAGGAATCAGCAGGACCCCTTGTCGTATTTCCATCAGGATGATAAACCTACAAAAACATTGGCCAATCAATTGGTTTTCAGTTTAAAACAACAATTTAGCATCTCGTAAAGCGGACTCATGATTTCCAACGCACATTCACTCAACTGAATGCAGTTGTTGGGATAAGCGAATATGCTTTCGGCTTCACCCAAGGCAAATTCAAACAGAGATCAATCTCGATTTTTACACACACCTACATGTTTAACTATAACTATTATTTCCTCTCTCTAGTTCTGGTTTGGTTTTCTATGAATAATTAAAATGGAGAGAAGAAAATTGACCTGATCGCGACAAGGGACATTGACGTCTCTGGAGGAAGAGAAGAGGCCAAGCTTAGGGGGTCTGCGAATGTTGGAGAACCTCTGGCGGCAGATTGGGCATCGAGACTCGTGCTTGGCCCACTCCATGATGCAGATGAAGCAGAAGTAGTGCTTGCAGCAATCGATTTCTCCGGCGACATAAACACCGCGTTCGGCGTAGCAAATGCCGCAGCCATCATCGTTGTTGTCTTTGTCGTCTTCTTCCACTTGGGATTTGAGGCGCTTCTTCGGGGAAGCAGGGGGAGAGCACGACATTTTCCGATTCTGATTAGCAGATGCTGAATGAACTCAGAAACAGAGGATGGATGATAGTTTAGACTGTGAATTGTGATATGGGATTACGAAGAAGAAGATAATGCCCAAACATTGCCGCGCTCGCATAAGAATGGGCCAAAGGCCCAATGCTGGATTTTATCGACCCAAAAATAAAGTAAAGGCTTAATAGCACTTTTGGTCCCTCACCTTTCACGATTTGACATTTTTTGTCTCCTTTGAAATTTATTAGCATACAAGGTCCTTCACTTTTACAAGAAGTTGCAGTTTTGGTTTTCCGTTAATTTCTGTTAAAAATTTAACTGATTTTTATTAAAAATTTAATTAAAAAGAAAAAGAAAAAAGAAAACCTAGAATATTTGTGAAAATTCATTTTTTTCAAGCATTTTCTTCGTCATCTTCATCCAAAGACCCAAAAAACATAAAAACCCAGAGATAAATGGCTTGAATTACTCACAGGTGTTCATCGAATTAGATTTTTATAAATACATATGGATATATCCAATCTCCTTAGCAAATAGTAGTTGGCTTGGCACTGTGCGCATATATGGTAAATTCTACATACGTGCTTCTTGATTTGATCCATGTGCACTACTATTACAACAGAACAGAACTGAAGACAATGGAAGTGAAAAGAATGGCTAACAATTCCTGATTGAGAACAGAATGATGAGAAAATCAATAAGGAATTGATTTCTGAATGATGAGTTCTGGTAAGTTAACACATACAAGGATGTAGAATATGGAAATTTATCAGCAATCACACACACAAGAGAAGCTATAATCATTCAATCAATAGTTAAAACAACGAAGAAGGCATCAAATTCGAAAACGAAAGATGAAATCAAGAATCACATGGCACCAAACCCAGAAAACTGCCTCTCCTTCAATTAACCCTCTGTTCTTCCATATCTCCAACTTGAAGAACAAAAGATGAAAGAAAAATCAAAGCTTTCTCCTCCTCACATAAATTTTCCCCAAATCCATACCAAACCCAAATCAGAACCCCCACACATACCCCCAAAATTAGAACCCACCCACCAAGAAATATTTGTCTCCATTTTCTGGGGTTTTCTCATGTGGAAGAATGAAGCTTGAACGGCGACTGAAGCGGCGGCGGCGGCGGTCGACAGCGACCGATCATCAAATTTCTTTGGGTTTTGATGCGGACGTCACGAGGATTTCAATGGCGGTCGTGTCTTCTCTATTGGCCCACTGGTTTGGCCGTAAACGAAGGCAGAAGGCAGCAGCGATGTCGTCGCATTTTCCAGAACAGAGGAAACAACGGTGGTCATTCTCCTTCCTATGGCTGTGGTCTCGATCCTGGGATAGTGGTGGAGGGGTTCATGGTGGTGATGTTTTACTGTGAGGAAAAGGAAGAAAGAAGAAAGAAAACGGAAGAAGAAGAAGAAGAAGAAAGGAAGAAAACGACGAGAGGAAGAAGAGAATGTGAGAGAGAGAAGAAATCAGAAAATGAATGAGTATAATTAATTTTTTGATGTATTTGGATTTTTTAATTTTTTAATTAATTTTTATGGAATATTCTGTCAAACCTTTGACGGAACTTAACGGAAAACCAAAACTGCAACTTCTTATAAAAGTGAGGGACCTTGTATGCTAATACATTCAAAAGGGACCAGAAATGCCAAATCGTGAAAGGTGAGGGGCCAAAAGTGCTATTAAACCTAAAGTAAAATATTTTTTTTTACCTATGCTCAAGTTTGTCATTCACCACATTGTGAACAATACTGAAACGATTCTTGGATTGATATCCAAGGGGAAAACCCAAACATGACAACTTTGATCCTCAACACTTTGATATGTTCCTACCACATTCCAAAGGCTTTTAAGCATCATTCGTACTCCTATAAAGCCCGCGAAGAATAGCTCAAATTATAAGAATTGAAAGACATATGAGTTGGGGAGAAGAAGATCCATGAAACAGTCACTGGAAGAAAAATTTGGTCGATCAAAACAAAAATAAAAGTTCATACTCCTATAGACACCACGATTTCCCTGACTTTCTTTGTGAAGCACCATAAAGAATACTTTGTTTATAGATGGGAAATGTTGCATGAACAAAATTTGAGATTTTACTATTATTGAGAATAACTCATTTAACCTACTAAGAAACTAATGTATTAAGTTGATGATCAATTATTATTTTAGATTCTTTCTATATAATTTGATTATATTTTTAAATTTGGAATTTTAACTAGTGGATGACCATTTTGGTCCCTAAAATTATGAGGGTCTATCAAGTTAGCCCTCATACTTAGGAAATAGGCAAACTTGTCTCAATAGTTGTTAAATGTTGAACGCGCTAGTCCTGGGGATCAATTTTGTCAGTTGCCCCTGTTAACGGATTGGATGATGTGTCACATTAAGTGCCACATGGATTTCAATTTGGTCCTTGTGATACTTAATTTAGTTCAATTCAATCATTGTGAGTCAAAATTAGTAAATGATTACATTGTCTCTCCTCTTGCCCCTTCTCCCTCCCATCACATCACCACCACCACCACCCTTGTCCCTCGCCTCTCACAGGTGTAGACAATACTTACTGATGAAGAGCCCTTAGAATCGTGCTCAAGCATTAAGGGGATATGTAAGCGAGCTAAAGTAAGCTTGACGAAGCTTACCCTAAGATTGGGCAGACATGCTAGTAGAAGAAATGATGGTGCATGCATCAACATTATTGAGCTAAACAGGACAAGATACAAAAACTCATTATGTCGTTTCCAATGAGAGTATGAAAGGTTTTCAATGGTGTTGTCACCTTGACCAATTGTGGACAAGAAACATGGAGTAGCACCAATGAAGTTAATTTAAGAAAAAGTATATTAATAATACCTTAAGGTTTTGAGTATCGAAGATCTGGTGCACTAAGGTTCCACTTTGCAATCTTCTTCTTTCACCATTGATGCAAATCATTTTTCTTTATGGGCTCTTCCATGTGGTACTTCCCTTAAAATTTTATGAGCTAAAGTTATAATATTTTTCAATTAAATCAACTGCGGATATAACTTCACTTGAACTTTAGAGGGGACTCATCCGTGATGAAGTAATATAATTAACGATTAGTACATCATTAAAATGTATGGATCGGACTATCTTTTTGAACACAACTTCTCTGTTTACGTATAAGTATGTTATACATACACATACTAAGCATTACAAAACTGAAAACAAATACATAAGATTTGTACGAAGAACTAATAATTAAGCTAAAACAAAGTGCTACATTCATGTATAAGCCAAAATTCCTGCGAGGACGATGCAGATGCTGCTACTCTATTCAGTTATTCCTGGGCGGGTGATGCCTTGGATCGTGATAATCAGCATTCAGAGGCACGAAATAATGGTCACTACTCCTTTTCATCTCAGACTCCACCACAATATTCGACTTGGAAATTAGTACTACTCCTCTAGACATCAACATTTTCCTTCCTGTTCCTGTTCCAGTTCCAGGAACAAATCTCTTCCTTTGATCACCTTCTATTTTCACTGGCCTTTTGCCTCCAGTGTCAACCACTCCTGAAAAATATAATGAACATGAGTTTTAGTTACAAAAGGTGAGGAAATTAAATATAAAGCACGAATTAAGATAAGAGACCTTGGTGGTGTGTATCTGCGCAGGAGAATGAGAATCTTAGAGGAAGCAACAAAATGAAAACTAGGAGGAGGAGAAAGGTAGTGGACCTTGCCGACACCATTAATATTATTGCAAGGAATGAAGAATAACAGTAAAAGGTGAGAAGGGTATGTCGTTGAATTGACTAATAAAAGAAGAGAGGAATCCTACAAAGAGAAGAGGGTTCTTTAACTTATAGGATCAATATAACTTTGAATAAGAGTAGTAAATAGTAATAGTATTATAATGTATTGAGTGTTTCCATAGTCGTTGCTTGGGAAAATGAACCAGGGCTAGCTAGCAAGAGTTGAAAGGTGCTTGAAAATTGAAATGAAGAGATCGATGCATGGTTGAAATTAAAAGAAAATGGTTTCAATTCAAATGAAGAAAATGTGTATGATCGATCGCGTGAAAACGGAAGATACGAGATGTTCAGCCCTTGTCGGCCGCCATGCAAGCAACGAGGAGGAGAACTTGTTTTTGCTCGATCTTCGATCTCACAACACTAGTTCATGTCAAATTTCATGTGATCTTCGGCACTAGGAGTACTTTGTTAATGCATAGGTACACTCTCCCAGGACTTGTTCAGACAATCACGTTTATTAAGAAATCATGTAATAAACTAATTAATATCTTAATTTTGTTATTTTTTTATAAATCTTCTATATATGCCCATATTTAAAGCTCGCATTTCAATACCCAATAAATTAAAAATATAATAAACGCAAGGAGTAAAACAGGAAAAATCAATTTTTTTTCTTCTTCTGAAATATAGGAGGAGTCTTATAATTTGCAACATCAAATTTGTCTCTAAAAAGTCTTATAATTTGCAACATCAAATTTGTTCTAAAAAGTCTTATAATTTAAAACGGAGGGAATAGTTATTAAGGAAATTAAGAAGTATAAAATAAATTTTGTAAAATAAATTAAGGTAGTTACTATACTGATTAGTATAATAATTAGCTGTCTTAAGCATAGTCTCGGTTTGGTCGAAAGCAAAGGACACTTCGAGATAAGTGCTTTGATTTGACCATTATAGTTAATAACTTAATCGTGTAACGTGACTAAGGTTAATGTAATTTATTCTAGATATGAATTCTACATTATTATAAAATCATTTATAAGAATGGCATACAAATCTATTAGTAAAATTTTCATAACTAAAGTAATTAGTTCTAGAACCGTTTATTTTGCTTGGCGTGATGAGCATCAAAAGGAGTTTGATTTCAGCAAATCGTAAAAATGAGAATCCCAAGGCCATTAATTGGTTTTAATAGTGCTTGGATGAAAATTTAATTAGGACTAAAATTAATTATTGGTGATTGGAGATCGAGAATATCTATGAACAATGTTGATGAACATAAGGTTACGTTCGTGGTTCACTTTAACTACTTCTTCCGTTCTTTATAACTATCACTATTTTTATCTTTTTTTTTTTTTCTTAATTATGTGTCACTTTTTAAAGTTCAAGAGAACATTAATTATATTTTACTAATTTTACTCTTAAATAAATAGTGATAGAAAATTCAAGAATCAAAATTAAGAAGAAAGATAAAGGATATGTTAGAAAGTTATGTATAATTTTAATAAAAACAAGAAACATTAATACAATTCATTAATATACGTGCAAAACCTTAAAGTGACAGTTATCATAACCACTAGGAGTTAATTTTGAGTACACCTATAATATTTAAACTTTGTTACTCCCTTTCTTCAGAAAGTTTGTAGTTTAAAGTTGTGGCACAAAAAATAAGATGATAATTATTAATAGTATTACTTTCTCCGTCTGAAATTATAAGGTCTTGTTCAGACAATCATGCTAATTAAGAAAACATGTAGTAAGCTAATTAATATCTTGATTTTGTTATTTTTTGCACTAATGTTTCATATAAGCCCCTATGTTAGCATTGGATATATCAAAGGTTTGTTGGAAAATATGAAAGAGAAGTAATTAGTACATGTGATAATTAAAGTTTTGGTATTTAAAATATAATGAATGCAATGGATAAAAAATAAAAAACCTATTATTTTTTTCTGAAATTTAGAAAGAGTCTTATAATTTGGGACATCAAGTTTGTCTCTAAATAGTTTTATAATTTGGGGCGGAATGAGTATTTGACCAAATTACCTTTATTTATTCTCTATTGTTTTTCTCAAACTTTTTCCATTAAAATCCAATCATTAATTAGTCACCGCATCAATTTAACTCAATCATTAAAACCTTTTGTTTTCTCCAAATTTTACTCGTTGATACCCACATTAATTAAAACTCACTATTTCTCTATTTTCCTTATTCTATCTACGTAACCTTGTGTAGGGAGAGGGGTCAGAATTTTTACATTTCCCTCCTAAGAAATTTTGCTTTAATTTGATATATGAATTTTCATTTTCAGTAGTTTAAAATTTCCCATCTGAACTAAGTTTTTGGCCGTTCTCCCTAAAATTTGTTTATAAAAGTCTGGTTTTATGGTACTATACCAAGTATGCCTACAAGAAAATTTCACAGTATGTCTTTAGTTGAAATAGACCTCAATATTGATTTAAGAGATTCTAGCATATCCAATGAAGAAAACCAATGTGAAAAAGGAAGAGGTGTGATGTTAGATTTAAATGTTGATATATGCTTCAGAGCTTCTTGCCTTTAGTGATAGTGAAGATTCTTCAATTGTTCCAGTTTCACCACCTATACATCTCTTACCTAATTTGAATAATGATTCATATGTAGAAGATAATGTACAACAGCTTGAAAATACTAGCACAATCTTGTTTGGAAGGTGAAATGCATATGAAAGAACCAATTTTGGAAGATGATAGACATGACCTTGAAGATTCCCTAGTGCCAGACTCAGATTTTGGTAATATTAGCTTTTAGTATTTTTTTCTTAATTTCATTTATTTTACTTTTTTTAACAAATTTATGTTACGTTCAGTAGCATGCTCATTGGTTTTTATCGTTTCTCACTAATCTAATTTACCGTTACTTTCATACTACGTGATCCTTTTCTTTCCACAGTATTTTAGTTTAAGGTATTTTTAAAGTTGAGTAGTACTACTACATTTGCTTTTCATATGTTGGTTGAGTGGTGCTTTGATTTTGATTCTAATATTATTTTTTCTTTTACCAAAGGAAGATAATGATAATCATCCGGATGTTGAAGATACTATGATGAGAAAAAGAAAAGCTTTGAAAAATGAGCAACGAAAAGTCAAGGGTTGGTTGATGAGGAAATAGATTCAGTCGATCTGGAAGCCGTGTGATCGGCTGGAACACCAACTATAATTCCCTAATCAAGCAATTACTCGGGGAAGGGGCTCTGCTCCTCAATATGTCCTAAAATACTCCAAAAAGCTCTTAGAGCCTTGCTATTGAAGTATGTTTGAAATAGGATTTTGGCTATGAACTAAAGTATACTCCTAGGAAATGTAAAGGGATGAAAAGCGTTAAAGAAAATAAAGGCTGAAAGTTGTAAATCGGCGGGAAGATAAATTGCAGAAAGCGATAAAAAAATTTAAATTGATGAAAAGTAAAGTGTTTAAAAGTAAAATAAAGATAAAATGCGGGAAATTTGTAGATTTGATTGATTGTGTGCCTTTGAACAAATGTGTCTACCTCTATTTATAGAGACAAATCAACTAACTACCTAGCGGTTGGAAGGAACATGTGACACCCCACGTTCTCCGATCATTACAAGTATTTACAAAATCGTGGGGTATCATTGTTTCCTCTCTCCTAGTCAGCCTAGAGGCTTTGTTTCATTCGTTCCTCATTACATCGGTTAACTCGCAACCACTTTCTCCTATTTTGCGGGGACGAGCCCACTAACTATGTTTGCACGTAAAAAGTTTATAGAAACCTAATGATTCATCCTACTTGAAGCCTAAGTTTCTACACCTTCCTTGTATCTTGTCCTTGCATATTCGATTCTCCCTGGCCGATTAATTATACTGCCAATCGACTAGACCCACTCGATTCGGCTAACATTATGTTCGGTTATGATCCCTAAATCGACTATAGTGGTCTTTCGGCTTCTAACTAGCCGTTACGGATTTTTGGGTGCCGACAATAGTAAAATACTCGTCTCAAAGAATAAAGTAAGTGATATTTACCATTAACAAAGTTGTTTTATTAACTTTTCAAATAAAATATGCAATTAATATTAATAGTTGTGATGACATAATTTACTATTTAAAGTAAGCACCCGTATAATATTGAGCCTAAATGAAGTCTCTCACTTTAGAGAAGCTAAATCTTTCTTACAAAATAACCAATTACTTTTTCATTTAAAAATAAAAATAAAAGAAAAAGTAAATTACAGTCCACTCACCCCTTTCAACTTTCCAAATATCAGAATCTTTCATAAAATATCTGGCTAAAAATGTTACATGAATAAGACAGGTATAATTAATGACAAATTTTATAGAAGAGTTTTATCCGTCACTAAGTTTTTTACTACTTTACACATTGACAAATTCAATGTAAAAAGTTAATACTGGTGACGGGTTTTATCTCCATCTCCAATTTTTTTTTGCTAATTTTAAAATACTTGCTAAGTTTTGCATGTATTAGGGGTGAATCTTGAAAATGGAAAAAAATTATCTCTTAATGGATGGATTTAAATTAGGGACAATATTTATGACAAAAAAAACTTTCTGTAAAATATGTCACTAGTTAGGTCTCCATTATCTATCGGTTTGGGATTTAGTGAAAGATCTTATTATGTTGCAAAAGTTAAAAAAGTGGGGGCGTAACATCATAGGGACAGCGAGGGGCCCGGCCCCCCTCCCCTAAATATTTTTAACAACTAATAGAACTACCGGTGTGGGGCTTAAGGAGTTCAAGGGGAGCAGAACCATTTCTCAAACACCTGTTTTCTCCATGAAAAGAATGATGGTTGATTAGTGATCAAGCAATGGTGAGGAAGCAACTTGACACTTGCTTACTACTCCCTCCTTCCCTAATTATAAGCTAACATTATAAAATTTACGCTTATTAAGAAAATAAATGATAATGTTAGTTGATGCGTTGGTTTTAAAAAAAATTGTACAATCTTCTCTATTTACCCCTATTTAAGATCAAATTTTTCAATCATTATAGTATTGAAAAACCAATAAATGCAAGGGCAAATATGGAAAGAGAAATTAACTTTTATTAAATTAGTTTATATTTAGTGACACCATATTGGTGTCAATGTTAGCTTATAATTAGAGATGGAGGGAGTGCCATGTAAAATATTATGTGCTCCATGTGAAGAGCTGGTGATTTTGGATGAAAGAAATTGGGAAATGAGATGGTGAAAACACCAATTAAGCATTACCCATGTTTCACAAGGCATAACACCACTTAAGTGTTGGATGAATTAATATCGGTGTTTGTAAATATGGTGGGCAGGTTCTGTTTTCTATAACTTTTCTCATTAATATTGGAGGTGTTGGGAGGCTACACATTTTTTTTTCTATTTCCTTGCTTGCTGTGTTTTATCTCTTGCAGCACGTAGAGTGTTGGTGGCTCTTGCTGGGAAATCAAACTATTTTTTACATAGTAGCAGAGTTTCTCTACAATTTGTATCTGCATCTTATTTCTTTTTGTTTCTTCCTTCTTTATAGTGGGTTTTTTATATTCTTTTTGTTTCTTCCTTCTCTGTACCTACCCCTTGTAAAAAAAATCTAATAATTAAGAGTAAACCAATCAACTCTCTTTTCAAGAGAAAGTGTGAGGATAAAAAAAATATACAGTGTTTTATGGTACAAAATGTCTTCACAATAAAAAAGTTGAAGAAAATGAGAAGTGAATTTCTAAAGTTATTAAAATAAATTATAATTAACTTTTAATGTTTATATATATAAATTAATGTAATCTTTATTATTATTATTTTTCTATATATTTTATGTGTATACATATGCTTATATATATAAAAAAAATAAAAAATACTTTATTTTATTTATTAAAATATCATTTTGGCCCCTTCAAACTTTTTATTCAAGTTCCACCACTGGTACTGCAGGTGGAGAGTAAACTTTAGAAAAGAATGAAATTTAGTGTTATATGAGCAAAATTGAAAGCACCATAACTATTGTCATTGATCACTTCGAATTCAACTTCAATGTAGCTATTTTAAATTTTTATTTCTTATTTTTATTTCAAACCATAGAACAAACACACGTGAAATTAGATTTTTGGGCCGGATCAAATGGGTGGTGGCGGTGTGGTAAGGGACTCCACTGGCCGATGGCTATCGGGGTTTGCTTGTTTTTATGGGGCTGGTTGTGCTTTTCATGCGGAGCTTCTGGCGCTTCGAACTGGTTTGAAGCTTATCTAGGATTTGGGTTTTCAAGAAATTGTCTGCTACATGGATTGTAAAGATATTGTGGAGCTTCTGAGGCAGAACAGAGACACGCAAACTTATTGACAGCAGGATATTATTGCTTCTATTCGGGCAATGATGTATGAGGATTGGAATGTTCAATTCTCATATGTTATACGACATAGAAATGTTGTGGCGATGCGTTGGCGAGAGAAGCTTCTAAGACAGGATGTTCGATGCGTATTTGGAAGGAGTTTCATTCCTTTGTGATTCCGCTTTTGTGTAAAGATGCGGTAGCTTAGTTCGTTTCTTTTATTGTTTTCTTTCATTCCTTTTGTAACCAAAAAAAACACACGTGACACCATAAAACCGATCATTACATGGATATATAATAAATATAAAATAATCCAATACTTATTTATGAAAAAAAACAATAATTACTATGTACACACTCCGAAAATGAATGTGCATAAAATTAAATGTCTAAAAGAAATTAATAGACATGCACTACCGTAAAGTACAAACTTTCATTCATGTGCAGTACTTCTTCCGGGAGCTAGACTAAAAGTCTTCATCATTTAGATTGGGAAGAAGCCATCCAGCATGCTCATAAGGAGAACAATTAGGCTGCTGATGCTCTAGCTAAGTCTGGTCTTTGAGAGAAGCATCCTTTGAAGACCTGGATCACTCCTCCTAGTGTTGTACTTCATCTCCAGGGTTTGGTCAAGTTGTTTGTTTCTCGTTGTTTTTAATTCTTATTTACTAAAAAAAAGTGTAAGAAGTTTACACCGACATTCAATCACATTTATACTATTAAGGATCAAGCGATTAAATTTTTTTAATTTTTATAATCACATTTTTACTATTTAGTATTTAGGAAAAGCGGATAATTTTTTTAATTTTTATGAAAATATAATAAAATTTATAATGTGTCGAAAATCAATTGAATGCCTGTGTAAAAGAAGTTTTACACTTCATCGACTTTCTAAAATAAAAATATTATATTTATTTCTATCTACCTAGATGGTTAATTGAAAGCTGTTTGCAAACTCATGAAATTCAAACCCATACGCATCACGCATGTGATGTAGTCACACAGCCGTGAATAATTTCACATTGTCGGTTTTACTAGTTTTTACACTAAGGGCCGGTTTGGTGGACATGATTGACAGAGACAGGATAAGATAGTAATCAATATCCTGTGGTTATCTGTTGTTAATTTGTTGCGCCAGCACGATATGATAACACTATTATGTCCCTTATCCTATCATATCATATCCATCATGTGTAAAAGTTATCATGCGAGGGAGTTATGATAGAAATTATCCTGACAGGATAGGATATCAGTTTTATTTATTTATTACCATGACCCAAAATTAATTTCAATATTTATATTTTATATAATTTATAATAATATTAATTAATAAATATAAATTTTTTATTTTAATAAAATATTAATTTTATTACTTATCAATTACTAATTGTTATTGTTAAGTTAAATTATTTAGTTACCGACAAATTTAATTAAAAAATAAACTTCTTCATAAATGGTAAATATATTGGATTTACTCATATAAAATAATTAAATTTTCATTATCACTTACTACTACTTAGTTAACATTATTTTTCGTTATTTATATTACAATAAAAATACACAAAATAATTATTCACTAACAATAAAATAGGCTACTCACATATATATATATATATATATATATAAATATTAATTTTTTAATAGTAAATATAGACTAATTTTATATAATCATATTATATTATTTAAAATTATTTCTCAACTTATATAATTATAATTAATAATTTAAATATAAAACATTTTTGAAAGAATAATATCTTTTAATAATTTTTGTCATTAATCACTTACCCCTACTAAGTTAAAACTCATTGGTTACATGTATACTAATTTTAATTAAAATAGACTCCCTTCGAAAAAATTAAAATAACCGAATTAATAAAAATTAATTCTATTTTAGTTAATATTAAAAAATAAGCTATTTATAAAAATGTAAAAAAATTAAATTTAATAGAATAATCACTTGTTAAAAAAAACTATTTAGAAAATTAAATTTTAAAAAATATTATGTATTTTTTATTTCAAGGAAAATTTGATACATTTTTCGTTGTTTGTATCATATCCTCTCAATATCCTGTCCACCTCAAACGCAGGATAGGATAAGAGTATATCCTCATATTCTGTGTTTATCCAATCCTTTATCATATCCTGCTCCTATCCTTAACCACCAAACAGACCCTAATAGTCTTTCTAGTTAAAATTTCCAAACACGTGGAGTCAGATTTTGAGTTATTAACGGCGGGATATTCAAAGCATAAGTTTCATAAATGAAATTGAGTTAACGGTATCGGTCTATGAGAGCGGAAAATGCCCATTAATACTTAAATGGAAATATGCCAACATGATAGACTAGACAATTGGGCCAAAATAAAGCCCACTTTATTGAGTGCATTTCAATGATTAAACTAAACCCGTTACTATCAATTCTTCATCTCATCAATTCATCATTAATTAATCTATCTATCTATATACGAGAAAAATGTTTTTATATGAGAAAATAAGAATAAATCACGATCTAACATGAATGGTCAAGATAAAAAGTCAGATGACTTCATGTTTTAATCTTGACCATTCATGATTAGATCTAACGATCATGATTTATTCTTATATTCTCATATAAAAATAATGATACATCCTTTTATATTACTTCTAGGGTGCAACACCCTAAGTGGTGCACCGTGCACCACTCTAAATGACCTGCTACACTAGGTTTTTTTATCTGATATTTAAAAAATTTCAAAATGATAATAATTAGTTAATTACATTTTTACCTTTTTTTTATTTTAAAAAAAGGGTAAAAATAAATTATAAAAAGAAGATTAACAAAGAGAAAAGGGTTTACAGTAATTAACAAATTAAAATTATAATAAATTATAAAAATAAAATAACTTGTAGAACCGGTTACCGGTTACTTACCTGGTCACTTGGCGTGATTTTATTGGGCAAAAGCTGGTGGTGCACGGTACACTACTTAATTGTTAGTTCACCTTAGACAACACCGTAATATGTCAAGTCATTTAAATCACTTAGAGCATCATCATCTAACCAACTTATTAGAGATTCTAATCTAAATTTTATATTATTATTTACAATTTCTTATAATGTCACGTTATTTGCACCACTTTAACCAACTTTACTCAATTTATACTCTAACTCAACAACTCTAAAAATTTCTCAAATGAACCCATATTATACCTCATAATTTTATTTGAAGCTCATGTAATCGATAAAAATAATTAAAACTCCATCAAAATGGAAATAAAAAAAGTCTATAATTAGTAGTGTATTTTTCTTTTTCTCTGATGTACTTTAATTTGTGAGGGTGATATTGACCCAAAAGAAACAAAGGTAGCTGCAATACAACGTGTGCCTAAGAGAGTAAGCGACGCAGTCGTTACTCCTCGTATTCCGGAGGAGGCGAGAAGATCACACGGACATTGAATTGCAATTAAAACCCACTAAACACGTTTCAGGGGCAAACTAGTCATTCCACTTCCCACCACCAGAAAGAAAAGAAACAAGAACCCAACGAAACGTTAACCACCCACAGTTTCACCCACACCACACTCGCTTTCTTCCTTTCTTTCCCTTCAATTCCAATTCACAGAACAACAACAATGGCTGATGTGACGTCGTTCCTTCACCGCCACCACCACGAACCCGACGACGACCAAACCCTAATCCCCTCCTCCTTACCTTTCTGGTCCTCCCCTCCCGATTTTGATTTCTACTCCTCCGATCCCGAATTCCCCCCAAACAACCACCACTTCTCCCGTCGCGAAAATCAGGTCAATTTCGTCATGGACCTCTTCCACCAGCGAGTCGAACAATCCCAATCCCACCTCCCTGATCCCCTCTTCGACGAAGGCCTCGCTCTCGATTTAGGGTTCGCTCCCGATGACGATTTCTTCCCCGCCGGCGCTACTCCAATCGACGACCTTGCTGCCCAACTCGCCGGATTCGTATCCGACTCTGACGACGAGGACCCCGACGGCCTCCTCGGGATCTGCCTACACTCTGACGCTGAAAACGAAAACGACGACATTTCCAGCATCCCTCTCTGCTGGGACTCGCTCCAGTTGGAGGACCACATCAGAGACAACAACAGCTACGAGGATTTCGAGTGGGAGGAGGTGGACGGCCGCGTCGACGAGAGGGACGTCCTTAGCATGTTCGCGGTCGACGATGACAGGTCCGTTTCGGTTTCGATTTCTCCGATCGAAGAAGAGGAACAAGAACAACAAGAAGAAGATCAATTAGAGCTTAACTTAGGTGGTGGCGTAGAGAATTTGGAGTGGCAAGTGTTGTTGAACGCCGACAATTTGGAGGGAACGAGCCCTGAGCCAGAGCTTTATTTCGAGGACAACGACGGCGATTACATTTACACGGCGGAGTACGAGATGATGTTCGGCCAATTCACCGAGAACGATAACCCCTTGGCCGGCAGGCCTCCTGCCTCTGCCTCCACCGTTCAGAGCCTTCCAGCGGTGGCTGTGACGGAGGACGATGTCGGCAACAACAATGCATTATGTGCTGTTTGTAAGGATGATTTTGTTGTTGGGGAAAAGGTGAAGCAGTTGCCGTGCTCCCATCGTTACCATGGTGATTGCATTGTTCCATGGCTGGGGATTCGTAATACTTGCCCTGTTTGTCGCTATGAGTTCCCCACTGATGATGCGGATTATGAGCGTAGGAGGGCTCAGAGATCTGCACAGAGCCTTTGAATGTGAAATGATATGATTAGTGTTGATGGGGTCTCTTAATTTCTCAGCGCAAACTAGCTAGGTTGTTAAAGTTAGGTTTTTTATCTTCTTTCATTTTTGGATTAAGAAGAATTGATGCGATTGGTGATTTTCAAATATTTACATTGAGATTTGATTTTGTGATACATCATAAAATGAATCAATTTTCTTAGGAATATACACATTTGTTGTGTTTCCATTATTGTGGGTTGCAATCTATATATTGTGCTTTAGTACATTCGTGTAGTGGGAAAGAGTTTTTCCATTTTGGAAGAAAAAACCTTGCTATACTTGTATCTTTGATCATATGTTTCTGCACTTCCAAGTTTTCATATGATAATAAACGAATTGACCAGCTTTTTCAGCTCTCTCTGCTTCTGCTCTGTTATTAAATAGTAGTGGCTTACGTTTCCTTAACGAAGTTGGAATATAAAGTTAGTAAAGAAACGAAGAAGCTGTTGGATCCATAACAATTTGGCCGTAGCGGTGGTAATTGTCTTAGTATTCTGCCTGATGGATGATCAAGGAATTGGATTAGGGACATGTAGACAATGTATTCAACCATATGACACCATTTTTCATTTTAAATTAAAAATTAATTATAAGATGAAAAATTGGTAAATTCTAATGAGATGTTTGCGCTATTGATGTATAGTAGCTTTGCTGGGTTTGTCTGGATTACGCATTTTGTTCTAAATATTTTACAAGTCACTCTCTTTAGTGATTTTTATTTGTGTACGAGTTTAGACACCTTTTGTGCTTGCTTATAAAAATAAATAAATAAAGCTTATATGAAAATTAATTTATCATTATGGGAGTTGCTTGATATCTGATATTGATAAAATTATAAATTTTTTTTATACAAAATTGGTTGTTTGGAAATTAAGATTAATTATGGGAAAAAGAAAATTAAGATGATTCAAGAGATTCGATTCTTAGAATGTAACATACAACTATGATAAAACTTAAAAGCAGCGGATGTGTTGTTCACTTGTTTGTATGTAATTGAGTTACATTCTGAAGAATCATTTATGTTAAGAGAGGGTACATCATCTTTTTAATGGGTTCATTGTGATTTGTGACCCTAATGTAATTAATTTTTATATTTTTTCTCTTAGTTATTAATTTATTAACGAAAAAGGATATATGATTAATACTTGTACGTTATTGCATGATTAGACATGTGAGTAAAAAAAACAGACATTCCCTATCTTCCGCTATCATGCATTGCAAACTGAATTTAAATCCTCTTATGTTTTAAGCACCTTTTTCATATTTATCTCGCGTACAAAGTAACCCTTGGTTTGATCTGATCAAATTGAGTGATCACAAACACATGAAATGTTTTTATCTTGTGCGAAATGATTATGTTTGGAACTTTGAAAAAAAAATGATTACTAAAAGGTTTTTTTAACATGCAAAATAAAACGGAAAAATAGAACTAAACCTAGGGAATAAGTTCCTATGTAGTCAAACATCAAAAGAGGGAGCATTTTTTGAGGAGATTCAACCAAGACTTGACAATCAAGAGAAGACCAAGATCCTAGTAAGGAAGTCAGCTGCAATCTCTTGATTAAAACATTGATGTTGCTTATAATCCAAGAGTAGAGATGGAACACAAAAATTATCTCTTGTTCTTCTTGAATCTAAGCAAAGAGATTTTCTAGTTGAGTGTGGAGGTGCTAACCTGAGAGTACGATGGTGAGAGCGGTGGTGCGATGCGAATCCACGATGAGGTAGAACTTGTTGAGAATTCAAGTGTAAGTTGGAGTCTCACATTAGTTAAAAATGAGTGCGTTGAATACAATATAATAGTTGTGACCCATAATCCTAATGCCTCAAGGTTTTGGGTAAAGATATGGTGTCTAAATCTCTTGGTGGTCTTCGATGTCGGCTCATCAGTGCTGGTTCTCTTACTGTGAGCTCTCTTTGACTGCCCAACAATACTTGTAAAAGACACTCGGACTCTCAAATTAGCTCAATATGGTAGAGAGAATTTCAAAGTCTAAAACAACATAAGAGAGCAAATAAATGTTTGAGTATTTTCCGGTGCAATCAAATTTAGAATCTTGGTGGCATTGAGACTTCCACCTTGCTTAGACAAACTTGATCATAAATCTAACAACTTAACTTTAAAATTGAGTTTAGTTGGTCAAATAAATAGAAGCTTTTGTACTTGGTCGTCCTGTCGACTAACTTAACAAATACTGGTTGTGCAATCATTTGGGGAGACTAGGATGTTGGCGGGCCAAGTGGACCAACATCTCATATAAGAGCAATAGTGATCATAGTATTAGAGAAAACATTACAAGTTTAACCATGGATTCAAATATCTAATTTATATAAAGAAAAACCTAAGATGCATGGATATTGATACTAGGTACAGGTATGAGATACGACATTTTAAAAAAATCCTAGGTACGATTATATTTTAAAGAGAAACTTTTGTAAACAGCTTATGAGTGTCAAAATTGATTCAAAGAAAAAATAACCTCATAGAAAAATGCTATATACCAGCCTACTTTTCAATTTTCTTGCGCTTCTAGGTTAATTATTCCCCAACCATTTTACTGAGCAAAACTTATCTAACCATAATTTGTTGTTATTAATCTTAATCATACTTACATTCTTATAAACTTTCCTAGTTTATGGAACCAAAGATGATCTACGGCACTGAACATATCTAAAATTGCATCAGCAAATTCTTAAATGCCAAGAAACTCCCTCACCTTAGTTATGCTCTATTTTGCATCAACTATAAAACCCCTTAGCGTCTTTTTTTTCTTCTTTTGTTGCACTTGGAAAATTATAAAACCCGTTAGCGTATTAATTTCTGTTCTCCCTCACCCACATGAAAAATTGAGAAAATCCATGAGGCACATTATGCTTCCTTAACACAGTACCTGCACAATCCTTCTCCAACACAGAAACCAATCCAAACCTCAAGTCTCCATAACATGGAAACTGGGCTTATCCCATCTCGTGGTTTACACCAAACTCCAATTTACTACTCTGAGCTGCACCCAACAACATCAATAACAGTTCTTTTACCCCAAAAAAAAAACATCGATAACAGTTCATTTCAAATCCCAGTTCATAAATCCTCCACCAACACTTCATCAAACAGCAACAACAACTCTGATGAAAGGACTGAGTTGCATATTAATGTAAGTGGAACTCGTGAAATGGCTGAGTTGCATACGAATCAATTAATAATGTTGCGAACCACCTAGACAGCATATGGAAAAATTGTTTTTGTGTAAACGCACATTTCTAGTTTATTTTTTAATCAATTTTTCTCAATATTAAATACAAAACATAGTTCTATTCGTGTAAATGTGTATAAATAATACATACAGATAATCATATTTATGACTAAACATTTATTATTAGCTCATATTTTAAAGTTATTATTTATGTGTGTCATATGTATCATCCACAAGAGACAATCATATTCAAATTGAACATTCATATCATGATGAAAATAACTTTTGAGGTGAGTTTATTTTTTTGCCAAATTCACAAGATTGAACCGGAGAGTTTCTTAAGAGAAATGAGGCACGTGCCACTGCACCAACCTCTTGTGGTAGAACAAAGTCACAACTTTTAAATTAAAATGAAGTTACTTAACACATTTACCAACAAGTACACTTACCAACAAGTGGTTAGTTGAGGTGTTACATGTGTAATTTTCCTTAAGTAACGTCTCACGTTTCAATCTTGTGAATGGAAAAAGCTCTCATTGAGAGACCTAGCCGTACCATAATTCGGATATTTCCAGCTCAAGCATGATTACCTCCTGACGATACATGTCTTTACACAAAAATTCATAAACACTTGTAAATATAGAACTTTAGGGAACTCAGCTGAGGTAATCTTTTAGCAATGCCAAAATGGGGTTGGAGAATGAATATCCTTCCAATTTCTGAAACACGATTCCGTCCATCCGTGCTTGAACTCCATCAGAAAATGTGAATTCCGGTAGCAGTTCATTTAAAGTTCTGTCCACTCCAACAAGAGAATTACCTAGACCGCTTATGATCTCAGGTAGAGAAGGGCTGGGTCTTGAGAGTTCCACAATCGTAACCTGGCATAGCTCAAGCACAAATCAACATGAGAATCATGAAATTCTAAAATATAAGCACAAAGTCAAAATGAAAGTGTATTCCAATCAACCTGTCTATCTTGAGGTATATTGGCCTTCAATTTTGCTATGGCAATAGCTCGAGAAATCCCACCAATAGCATCAACCAAACCATGAGAAACTGCATCCTTACCAGTCCAGACCCTCCCCTGAGCAACCTCTTCCATCTTGTCTACCTAGAGACGGCAATAGTAGTTGATTAGCTGTAACTTATATTTAAGAGGAAAAACAGAAAGCATAGAAAATAGTTTATCTTTTAATTTAAAACATACAGTCATTGATCTGGAAAAGGCTGCCTTGTCTCGAAATTGTTTATATACATTCTGTGCAGACTTGGCAAATAACTCTGCTTCATCTGGCCTGTACCCAAAAGAGAGAGAATGATCATATCTGTAAGCTTAAGAAATCAAACATGACTCTGATACAAAAGAAAAATACCAATGCTGGAGTAAATAAAAAGTAGATAATTAAATCATAAATCATAATAAAAGTCAGCATTAATGATAATCAGGCCATATAAAACCTGGATAAAAGTCACCACCAGCATTACTAAAATTACATTCCTGTACTGCAAGTCTTAGGCTTGCTTAAGCTGATCTCTTGTGGCGCCTAAAGGGTGAAGAGAGTAATATTGTTCCGATTATTTGTCTTCTTTTGCTACAATCCACTTTCAAAGGTATCACACGCAGGCAGGGACAGAACTACTTTGACAGCAAGAGGGAAGCCGCAAACAATAGATCAATGAAATTTCTACATGTTCAGTTTGATGTACAGCAAAATATTCATAATATATTATACGTTTAAACAATCCGCACCCCCAAGGTCTTTGCTATGGTTCTGCCCCTGCTTTTAGGGGTATCTTGATCTTCTTGAGAGATCCTGCACCTAAAATTGCTACAAGTATTGACTAAAATATGTGGAAGCCATGCCAGATTTTATCAACAGTCGAACACACTCAACTACTTGATTAAGGAACCTTCCTTATAACAGTTAAAAAAGCAAGAGATATATGGAACCCAAAATGGTATTAAATGACAGGATTTTAATTGAATTCAAATACTGTAGCTAAACTGGAATTTCACTATCACCTATTATTAGAGCGGGACTGGACAATGTTTGGAAAGAGACATCCAGTCTTCTCTTCTCAAAAGAAAGAGACTGACAGTTAGATATCAGATGGCACGGTGCAGTGGTTAACATTCTCTTCAGCACCACTAGAACTTTAAGATGAACAAATTCTATTACCTTAAAGAACGCTGTTCAGCGGCAAGGAGCTCAGCATATCTACCCCTTGATATAATCTCTTTGTTGAAGCCAATCTTCTCATAAAGTTTCCCAAGGTTAAATTTTCCTACATAAATACGTGATTACCATGAAATTAATAGACTAAAAACCCAACAGAGCATATTGACATGGAGGCCTGACTGTTCACGAGGTTACACGGTATTCCCCCATTATTTCATAGCTCAAATGATTACTTTCTTTCAGCTACTATTTCCATTGCGGCTGCATGTAATTAGTTGATTACCATTCGAATTATGCTTCAAACCGCTAAATTTTTCTACATCAAAAGAAGTTCAAATGCTATTTTATAGTAAAACTTTGAGAGATTGAAAATTGTAAGTATCAGTGGATAATAAATAACGTAATGACATGACACGTCAATTTTGTGTGAAAAGAGATCTACTCCCACACAAAAGTTAGATAACTTCAAGATTAACATTCTAACATGTCTGTTGAAGGCAAATTTTATCCAATACCAGTGATGTAAGAACTTTTTGATCAGATTTTCCTGTGCATGGAGAGTGAACAAAATCAGCAGTCTGTAAATTCATGCATATTTCCTCTTCTTCTAGTAAAGCTGATTTTGAAGACAACATAAATAGAGCAGAAGAATTTTTTATAGAAGGTAAATTAGCTAGAAGACTGCAACAGTTAGTAACATCTTATGCGACTATCTCAAGAAATGGGGGAAAATGTTGATTTTAACTTAGTGCCTATATTATTAGATGAGATCATCAGCTCCAAATATAGCAGTATGTGTAATTGTGTATGCTGGTTTGTAACAAATCTATATTATTAGTTTCAGTTAACCACATGTTCCCTTTCTCCTACTAAAAAACAAATATAATGTTTCACCTATAACCACTCCAATTGAACCGGTTAAGGTAAGACTTTCTGCAACAATAGCCCCTGCTCCCATTGCCATGTAGTACCCTCCACTTGCCGCCACATCAGACATTGAAGCAACGACCGGTTTTGAGGCAGCCAGAAGCCTGATTTCTCTCCACATCCTGCAGATCGTGACACCAAAACTTTATCAGCTAGGCCTGCAAACTCACCAAAATGCTTAGCAATTAGCATCACAATTCAATGACAAAGATCACAGATTTAGTTTAAATTTAGCTAGACCAATACAGCTATATTAACTCCTTTGAAATCTAAGAGTAGCATCTCCAAAAAGTTATGATGGAAAAATCAGTTAGTACATGTTGTCACTAAGTATTGTTGCCACGGTATAGATTCTTCCTGGATGTATCCAACCAATCCTTGCATGTAATATAATGTATTAATGGACAGTGCATTTTGAACTGGGGAATTTACCAGCACTTACAAATCAGAAGCAAGAGCATCGCCTCCTGGACTGTCAATTCGGATAATAACAGCCTTGAATTTATTTGACTCTGAGAAGAAAAGGAAGGCTTAGTGTGACCAAAGACAAACTATGGTACGGACATAATGAGCAGAAAAGAACAGAATTAATCCCGTTGCTTAATAACACTATCAAGGGTTTCAGATTCAGCAAACAGAATCATAGATGAAAATGGAAACTAATGTTATCATTGTCCTATGGGCTTACAAGAAAATATGTAAATAGTGTGTTGCTGATTATTACACAATGATTATTACACACGGTACCTAAATGAACAGAATTAATCCTTGGTTCCCCACTGGTTATACCTTGAAACTCAAGGATGAAGATCTCTGCAAGTCATAAATGTTTATTTGTTTTCTCTAATTTCCACTGGCTGCTGGGTCTCTGACTCAGTCAAATTTATACCTCAGACTTGGGAAGGAAACCATACTTCTAAAGGTTCATTTTTAGTTGTAAAAATCTTAGAAGAGGTGTATTCCCTCAGCTTGTTTTTGCAGTTCTTTCTTTTCCCTGCAAAACACTTCCTTTTATGTTTTTCCAAGTTTTTAGATGGAAACCTTATTTCTAAAGGCCTGTCTTTAGTTGAAAACATTTAAAATAAGTGCAATACCTTCACCTCCCATCTGAAATAGTGACAAAAGTTACTGATAGACTACAATTAGACAAAGATAACTACGGTGCTGCACTGCATTATAAAAAAACTAGCATAATCAATGTAAGAAGAATCGTAACACCCACAAATCATGCACCAATTTCATTTTGCCTCCTGCTTTGAAATTTAAAGAAGTTCAATTTATAAGATCAATTGTACCTCTGACACGGCGAATCTTCTCAATTAACTTTTCTCCAATGATACCTGCGGTACGGGCACTTAATGGACTTTCGGCACGACGAATGCTCCCTGAGGCTCGGATGATGGCAATCAATTCTTTACCACCTGACATTCCCAGAGTCGACTTCCTAACTCCAGAGTATTTTCTGTATTTGAGGAAAAAAATATCTGCTTATGGTTAAGTCAAAATACTGCGTTATTTGGCATATTTTAATTAGTCAAAAAATGCATCTATTCACAACAAAAGTTTGTTAAGAAACAGGAAGCCATAGTAAGTCATCTAAGATAATCAGAACTGTGTATTTACATAAATATGTTAAACAAAAAATATAAACACCAGCACAAATTAAAAAAAGTTATATTCAACGGCCATTCATAACAATTCCCAATGTCCAAGAAAACCCCAAAATAAATGTTAATTTTTCTTTTTAGGGCTACAAAATGTATTCCATAGCTTTTAGAATTGATCTTAGTCCTTAGAATTAGAAGATTATACAGGCTTGTGAAACATCCATGAGAAAGTTAAATGTTCTTTCAATCTCCCAAGGGGTCTTAAAATTAAGCATAGCCCATGCTGACATGAGTTTAACTTTTATGCACTGTCAGAGTAATCATCTTTTACACCTATATTCAATGACATGTTGCTACATATTTGATCAGTTTAATATCCCATGTAGTTGTCAACAAAGTTAAACTCAAATGATGCAGCATACCTCATTGGGTGCAATGCAAGTGAATGTCGCTACAGTTCTACACCGACATCATGTCAAGGTTAAATTCAATATATATATATATATATATATATATATATATATATATATATATATATATATATATATATATATATATATATATATATATATATATATATATTTGCTTGAATAAACAGAGTTAGATACCAACTTATCATCGCCAGTACCTTAAGGACTAATAAACCCTGGATGCATAAAAGAGAAATCCAGAGTTCCAGGTAAATCCCCAATAAGGGAAAACAATATTATAACTTTAAGAAACAGCCATGCTGTGAAGTTCGTTATTTGATTATTGAAATTATCACAACCATCAAACAATATTATAACTTTTTTAACAAGAAAATAAAACCAATACAGGGAACAAAAAATTTAAGAGATATACAATGAATATTATAAGACTAAGGAGTAAGGATTTACCGAAATTTTTAAAGTTAACCTTTGTGTTCTGAAGAAATGGCATAATTTGATATAAAATCATAGTACATTCTTTAAGGCCCCTAATTTTTTAAAAAGAAAATAAGTTACCTCAAATCAACTATAGGCAGATTTTTATCTGTTTTCACTTGAAGTCTTTCCTTCAACATAGAAATAACCTGCAAAAGATTTCATGTTATCCCTTAAACCCTTTGATTGTATCCTTCAAAATATCTTATAACCAATATCAATTATTAATCATCAATACATATGAATGACGCAGTCTTTGTTAGAATATATGAAAAATAACTCATAAAATCAATATTGTAACGTGGAACATTTTAGAGTGTCTTAGGTGATCTATTAGGATTGGTTTCTAATTTTCCTCATACTTCATGACTTGTTTCCTTATTTAACTAGGTTAACATTCTAGTATAACTATAGATAGGGACTGATATTCTGTTTATTATAACACATTCAACACATCATCCCATACTATGTAAATATCAATTTTAGAGTACTCAATCTATGTCTATATTATTCTATATTATTATTCCTCCCTTTACACCTAAAAGGCTAAAACCCTAGAATTTCAACATGGTATCATAGTGGTACTACCCCTAAAAATCAAAGCTCCACTTTGTTTCTATGATTATTTTCTTTCTTTTGATTAGTCACCTCTATTGCAGTTTTCCCTTTTAAACACCCTCTTTCTGGTTAATCTGTGTTGGTTGGCCATTTTTTACACTGCCACCGCCATCCATGTTCTTGCACCACATGCCATTTCATAGTTAGTCATCTCATCTTATCAAGTACATATAAATTTCAAGTATTTAGTCCCTAACCTCTTCTTTACTTTCCTCCAAACCTGAGTCTTAAAACCTTATGGCTTCAACAGGCTCCACAAGTTGGACAAAAACTTTCTAAATGTTTCCATTCAAACTTGTATCAACCACTAGCCACAAGATGAGATTCTCTTACTCTCTAGATATGATTAAATTAACCAAGCTGACCGGTAACACCTTGAGACATGCAAGCAATCAGTAATATAATACCAGAGTACATTATGTACCTCGTCATCATAGATTATATTTGATATGAAGCCTGCTTCTTTCAGCCTGTCTAACTGATAGACACCTTCATTTATGAATTTCTCAATATCTTCCCTTTTCTTGCCTGTACAGAGTTTGCACAGAACCACAATGTTAATTATTTTTATTCAAGATTCAGAAAAGACTTCAAATGCATATTCACCTCTAGAGGAAGAGACTTTATACAGCCAATTTGTATAGATATTATCAAGCAATGCATTCAGCATCTCACGAGTATCTTCAGACATGGTTCTACAGGTTAGTTGCTCGCCTGCACTTTTATATTTGCCAATCTTTTCCACTTGTGGTTCAATTCCAAGGTTGTCTAAAACACCTGAAAGAATTAGTGACATAAAATAAAATAAAAATTAGTTTTAGGCTTAAGTATAGTCATCAACAAATTTATATTTGAAAGGGCTTAACAATAAATTCCTACATGCTACAAGCAAAGGTGATGCGGACCTAGGCTCACTCAAGTATATGTTAGGAAAGATAGATGAGGGAATACATATCCCACTAGTGATAACTGCCTTGCTGATGTGGCAGTATCTCTAGGTGAGAGAAGCAGTGCAAGGAGTGTGTGAGGTGAGAGAGAGCTGAGGTAGGATGAGGGGTATAATAGTGTGACTAGGAAGAGAGTGAGGCAGGCTTGATTTTGGGCCGGGGATCGGGAGAGATTGAGACACTCTCTAATTTGTCTCTGTTATCTGTTCATTTTCTCTTGTATTTTCCCAATTCTGGATCTGTGTTCATCTCAGATTCCCAGAACTATCCAATATAATTGCATTTCAATACAATTTCCTTCTCTGTAATTTCTGGTACCTAACAAAAGGTTTTAAAACTTTAGTTATTAATTTACTAGAAAGACATACAACCATTACTAAATGTTAGTAATTCAAACTTTGCTTAAAAGATGCAATGAGAAGTAGAATAAGCATACCTCTGAGGAATGAGGCTTGAACAGTCAATCCAAACAAAGAAAAATAAGCACTTGGAGGGGCATATATTTCTTCGCAAGCGCACGCGATGTAATATTCTTTTTCTCGACATGAAGGGACATAAGCCACGGCAAACTTTCCTACAAGCATTGTCAACTATCAAAGCCTTTCATAAGTAACAGAGATCAGTAATACAGATCAAAATATTAGAGGATTTAAAGAGTAGCATTATGTATCACCAATAGCCATATTTACTCACGATATAATGTAAACTTCAGTTGCATTGCATCATAGCCTCAGAAAATAGCATACCATCAGTGCTCTATGGGAAGAGAAAATATTGACTATAGAAGCATGCCACTTACATGCCACTTCAACAATTAACATTTAACATAGATCAACATTAATACTAAATTAAGACAATTAATAATTCTCTAGAATTTCTCCAAAATGATACATGATAAGGATAAATATCGCAAAGCATTACATCTTGATAAACTTAACACCATGGAATTTAAAATATAAATTTTTTCATTTCAATAATGTATATTTCTACATTCCTACACACACAAATAACAAAAATGAATTTAATTTTTTATAGTGTGTTTGTGAGTTTTTAGAGGATTGAAGGGGAGAGGAGGGAAAGTGAGGGGAAAGGGGGTAAGTCCTTTCTTTGTTTGCAAGTTCTAAATTCCTTTAAACCCCCAATTTGAGGGAACTTCACAAAATAACTAGTGGAGGGTTTTGGAGGGTTTTAAAAAAAAATGTCCACCCTAGTTTCTACTCATAAGAATATGTACATATTTAGTTTTCCGGAGCACAAAAAAATCGAATATATGCATATATAGGCAGAGAGATAAGGTGTAACGCGAAATCCGCGAGTGGCAATTGCACCTGATTTTCTGAAATAGTAGATGTGCCTCCGAATTTCTTCGAGTTTAGCCCAGCCACAGTTTAAACTATCAATATGAAGATAAACGCCGGAAATACGAGGATCATAGGCTGCTTTCAGCAAATTCTCACAAATTTCAGGCAGAGACAATCCAGGGGAGAATCTACTCTTCAGCTGATCGGATATCTGAATAACCACGAGAAATCCAAAACAAAACAAAGAAAACACAAATCACGAAACTCTAGTTATGCTGAGAAGTCAAGTGAAGATGAGAGAGAGAGAGAAGGGGAAATTAAACCTGGCCGCGCAAATTGATTTTCAAGACGGTGCCGTGTTGGATACGCTCCCAGGGGAACGCTGTTAGCATCTTGAGCTTGACAGTAAACTTTTTCCAGCCAGTGACGGGCTTAAAATCAAAGTCGCCGGCGGGATAATCGTCATCGCCACCTGCAGAGTCTTGTTTAGGGGCTGAAGTGGAATAATAACAAGAAGAGTGGAATTGAGGAAGGAAAGGGAGGAGGGAGAAGCGGCGTTGGAATTGGAAGCGAGAAATTGTAGATGATGATGGTGGTAGTTTTGACGACGACGACGACGACAGTGCGCTGTAGCTGTAGCGGAAGCGGTGAATGCAAATGCGAGTGCGTGACATTTCCTCCGTCACTCCACGACTGCAGAATGTGGAGGGAAAAAGGAAAGAGAGCGCGACTCTGTCGGTGTGGGAAATGGGAACTATGTCATGTCTATACACCGCACCAGTCCCTCCACGTCGTCGTTTCGTGCCAGGATGCGTTTCCACATGTCTTTTTCTATCACGGTTGTTTGTTTAAAATTAAATTAATAGTTGTTTTTTTAGGTCTTACATGTAATAGTTTATACGGTTAATGGTTTACTTGGTCCTTGTGGTTGCACCAAGATTTGGCTTTGGTCCCTTTCCGGAAAAAAGTTTGCAAAAGGTTCCTGTAGTTGTACCAAGTTTGATATAGGTCCCTGCCGGAGACCGGAGCTCCAGTGAGTGCACATGTGGCAAGCTGACTGGGTTAATGAAGGTGACGTGGATTTTTATTTTTATTTTTATTTTTATTTTTATTGAAATACAGGTCAAATCCCCTTTCTTCTTCCCTAACTCACTCACGCATCTAAAATGCTCCTCCCCTAATAGGTCACACAGTACAAGGAAATTGAGAATACCATTGATTTCAACCATGCATTGCCTCTGTCGAGGATCAAGAAGGTCATGAAAGCTGATGATGAAGTGAATATGATAGCCGCTGAGGCTCCTGTTATGTTCTCCAAGGCGTGCGAGATGTTCATTACGGAGCTAACAATGAGGGCTTAGGCGAATGCTGAGGAGAACAAGCGAAGGACCCTTAAGAAGAGTGACATTGCATCTGCAATCTCAAGTACTGATTTGTATGATTTTCTTGTTAATGCTGTTCCGAGAGATGAGACAATGGAGCGTGAAGTGTATGTTGGGATTCACACAGGGGCGACGACGAGGAGGCAGACAGCGGCAAAAGACCACGGCGTCAGAGGGAGTGGACGCGATGGCCACTGTCGACGACACGAAGGGGCCATGATTTGGGGAAGAAGAGAGGAGAATCTCGAAGGCTTGGAGGGACTTGGGTTTTGGGGTTTTCAGTTTCTAATTCTGATTTGGGTATTTGATTTGGGAATTAGGTTAAAGGAATTGTAATTGATTTGAGAATTATGTTAGGGGAAATTGTAATTTGGGGATTTCTAGATTTAATTAGGGAGTTTTTTTTTTTTTTAAATCTGACATGTATTTCAATAAAAAAAATCCATGTCACCTTCATTAACCTAGTCAGCCTGCTACATGTGCACTCACCGGAGCTCCGGTCTCCGGCAGGGACCTATATCAAACTTGGTACAACTACAGGGACCTTTTGCAAACTTTTTTTCGGGGAGGGACCAAAGCCAAATCTTGGTGCAACCACAGGGACCAAGTAAACCATTAACCCTAATTTATACTTTATTTTTTTATTTTTAATAGGAAAGTTAAACAACAAATTATAGACCTAAAACATCACTCTTTCCTATCCAAACGATCTTCAAGATCAGTATAAACAAACACATTGTAGGCAGGCTCCCTTACTAGCTAAGTAGTAATGTTCCTTAGTATCTCTATGGATATAATGAAGACATCATTTCAAATCATGAGATAAGAGACCGTGAAGATTAATGAATTCACTCGTCAACTCATGAAATCAAAACCAATTATCCTTTAAGGGTTCAACAATCTATTTTTTATAAAGAGTCTACTTAAAATTTAGACGTCAAAGCATTTAAAGACAAAGTTTAAGTGTTTTCAATCCATACTCTCAACGAGTCACTTGATTCCCCGCATAAAACCCACCAAGCCGCTTTCCATAATCATCTCAAACCAATCCCTCCCTTCCCCATAAGCCGATTAGAGGCGCTGAAAGCCCCATCAAGATTGAGAACAACAAAGTCTTTAGGAGGAATACACCAAGTAGTTGACCTAGGCTTTAGAATATCTTGCGCACTGTTATTGCAAGGAAAATGGACATGATCCTTCTGTTCATTCAGAATCCACTTGCACACAAAATTCACGGACCAACCCTTATCTCCAAGCACTGTCTCATTATGCCACCGCCATAATCTCCAAATGGTCACAACGAAGAGGAAAGCATTAAGACTAGTTGCGTGATTTTTCATCCAGGCATGCGAGTTTATAGTGTTAAAATTCGGTCAAGCTATAACATTCAAACATAGCCACACTTCTCTAGAATGGGGGCAATCTCACATACAGTGCAAGTCATCTTCACGAGTGTGGGAACACCCAGAACAATCAGGAGAAGCAGTTAAGTGAAAGTGAAACTTGTGGCTAATTTACCTAGATGGAATTCTGCATAAACAACCAGATAAATACCATAATCTTCTCTAGTGATTTAATCTTCCGTATCCACTTCCAATCTGGAGTAACATGTTTGAATTGGATCACAACGATCTGATCCTCCACTACTTAGGAGATTTATGCATGATATCCCATACTAGTTTTCCCATCAGCGTTGTGTTTGCCTTAGTCGCATCTCTGAACCTGATTCATCCCCTGTGCATCGAGCGAGTGAGAATTTACCAGCTTACCAAGTGCCATCCTCTTCCCTTTGCCGAGAAGACCAAATAAAATCATGAGAATAGCGGTTCATACGTTGTAGTTGCACATTTGCTTGTATTGACCAAGGTAACCCCACAGCCGATTGCCGTGAGACTAATTATTCGCCCCACAGTCAGCGCACGAAGCGAGTTTTTTCCCTGAACCACTACGCCAACCCGCTTGGTTGCTTATATTTTATATTTGTAACATGTCGTAATAATATTTTATATTTATAATATTTGGTAATTATAACTTTTGAAAAACTGTGTGAAAAGTCTTTAATTTAAACATGAAAAGAATTTGTTAACAGATAAATTTGGGTTAAATAAGTTTTTGGTTCCTATAAAATAATAACACATGTTTAACGAAGCTGAGTTTGAATTTCAAATGTAATTTTTTATTAAATTTGTATTCCACTCGTATAATTCATAATTAAATTAAAATTATTAATTAAAAAAAATAAAAATCACAAAATAATGTTTTTCAACATCTCTAATATCTAAAACTCTAATTCCTAATTTTTCAGACTTTCTTGTTCATCTCCATCATCATCTTCATCTCATCATCTTTTTCATCATTTCCATCCATTTTCCTCTTCACAAACTAGTATCCTCTAATAAGATCCCCACCAGAACCAAACCCTCTCCACAAACCTCAACCTCATAATAAACCAAGGTGACCGTGAGCGACCCCTCAGATACCATCACCCATCACAGATACCATCACCTCCTTCCGAACCTCAACATTAACCTCCACTGCCACCCCTCAGATCGAAGAGAAGAAGAAGAGATCGAGAGAGATTTAGCCAAATTGGTTTTATTTAGCTATTTTACTAGTTGTTTTTCTCATTCTCCTTCTTCGAGTCTATTTTATCCATATTTAGTTAGGCGTTTCAATTATTTTACTGGCTATTTTTTTCCTCACCATAATTAGCACTCAACTACCTTCAATGTCATCTCTTAATAGTAAAAACTAAGGTTTTTTTTTTTTTTTTGGAAAATCTCACTTCTTCGAGTAATAGTAATAGCTTCTTTAGGGAATTATAGTGTTCGATTCTCACTCAACTCACACGACAATCCCTAAACCTAATTTTATTTGAACCAATCATATTTTACTACAATTAAACATGTATTACTTAAATCAAATGTGTACCACTCGAACCATCTACTCATTTGGTTCACCTATTTAGCTTGTAAAAGAAGTCTCTAGATAAAATACTATCAAGACTATATTTTTTTTATATAAAAAACATATAACTCTATATAATTTTTGGATTTATAATAATAGTCCATCAACAAAAAAAAAAGCTAGAGTACTTAGTTTGTTCCAGTGAAAAAAATTGCTGCTTAGTGAAGATTAAAAGAGTTAATAAAAATTAATTAGTTTCAATCCAAAACAAAATTAACACTCGAGAATATTCTATAAATTAATTAGGGTTGTTCACTGGACAAATAAAAATAACCAAAAGAAAAATAAGTCAATTATGAATCCAACTCTCCAAAACATCTTGAGTTGATGTGAAAATTAATGTGTGTTCCCCTGAAGCATTTGTCAGGGAAATTAATACGACTGAAAGAAGGTTCAGTGTTTAGAATAGAGGGAGCATTGACATCTCTTGGCTCCTTCCAGCAGATACAATTCTTCATTCTTCAAGTCTGTCTCGGCATGAAGAGCAAAGACATACGCAAATTAAGAAAGAGCCATTCCCTTGTTTCTATGGATGTCAAAACAAGTTTTTTCTTATAATAATGAGTGTGTTTGTATAAATAACTTAATTGATTGCTTATAATAATAAAGATTTACCTCATAAACTCTTATTCATAAACTTATTATAAAAACCTCATCATAAATTTATAGGTGGATATAAGCCTTGTTTACTAAGCTTTTTTTTAGGTTTAAAATTTGCATTTCATCTATACAGGTGTCTAATCTCTCTATTACTAAACCGACCTTTCATTGGTCTCTTAAGCTATCCTTTAATTGTTTTACGAATATGAAATTCTTAATATGAAAATTGCATTTATAAAAAACAGAGAAAACTAACTCTCAATGTTTGCAATGCCTGATGGATCATACAAACAAATTAGTACATATCTCAGCAAGATATAGAAAAAACCAGGTATATGTATCCATACCCTTCAATCCATGCACGCTGTATATAGATTATAGCCATAACATTTTCTTGATTCATAACAGATTTCACAATCACAACAACTATAGCTGCTATCCTTTAGATGAAATAAAACCTAATTAAGCAACAAACAAGCTTCTTAGCAGGGTAGGGTAATACATCTATTTCCTTTTACCCACCCAATATTTTTTTCTCCCCTTGCCACCACCCTGAACATGAGACTTACCTTTGCCATTGGCATTGGCATTGATGAATAGCATCTCTTTCTCTTCCACCTTTTTACCTTCTAATTTCTTTTCTTGGGTTTCACTTGCTTTCATGTCTAAGCAATACTTGTTCTCATCACATTCCTCTTCAGCTGCAGAGCCATAGCCTCCTTTGTCAAAATGAATTGGCCTAGAAGAAGCATCAGAAGCCATAGAATCATCACCACTTTCATCTTCTGGATTATGAGCATCATCATGAGTACCTTCATCATTTTCCCTGTTATCATCATCTCCTGTGGGGGACCCAATATACATTGTCCATCCAGATTCACTGCTTTCACATTCCTCTGCAGAACCTCCAAAGATCTTGGATGACTCCTCCATCCTGAGAAGCCAAAAGGAAAATGTTTCAAAATTGTTAAACCAAAACAGGTAGAAAGAAACACTATTTATCTTAAATAGGAAAATTATCAAGTATCTGTTTCTAGACACCTGAAAAAAAAACTATTATCCCTGACCAAAACAGAACAGATAAACCAAGAGCACACAGCACAGTCTTAAAGCCACTTTAAAAATGTTGAGAATAAAATGAATTGGGGATAAGTCTCACACTTGGAAATCTAAATTTAAATACACAATTAATTGAATTCTCTGACTTATCCAGCAGCAGCAGAAGACAGCTAGAAGCTGTCAATGAAAGTGAAATTAGCCTCTGAAGAAGCATAAATACCAGAGTTTTCTTGAATTTTATAGGACAAGGGGTTGTGGTTCCTAAGAGAAGATGTAAGCAATTACCATCATTATGATTTCTCTGCATCAGTCATTAATATGAAAGACAAGATTTTAAATGCATAGGTAGATAGATAAAGAAGATTGGCACATGCTAGTACAAAACTGGAGAGAATATACATGACCCATAGTTTAAGTAGTATGCAAGAGGACCTCTTCATTACCTGATTTAGCTTCCAAATCTTTAATTCTTTTGTCCCTTCGTAAGAAACAAGAGGGCATTTTTTTTCACTTCTGAACAAACTGCAAAATCCAACTGGAGGAGTTCCAGAATTTAAATGAAGCTCACAACACCAGAGGTGAAAATTACTGAAAAGTGGGGAGTCTGTAACAAAATTCCTGTGGTACTTTGCTAGCTGGCTTCCTTGGTTGGTAATGGTGTTAGTAGCAAAATTATTATGATCACATATATCAATTTTTTTTCTTCTCTCCAGATACACATTAACAGTTGATGCCAAAAGGGTTCTAATTTTGAAAAGTGACTACAATCAAGTTTTATTTTTTTAATAATGATACTTAGACATACAAACGGTACAGACACGGAATAAACACACTATTATTCTCTCTCTAATAATTTTTTTATTTATGATAAATGTGTACCACAGAAAATGTTTTGGCGACAAGTTTCCCAATCACTAGATTGCTGTGTCTATATGTTGGGGAGTGCATGGTCGGATAAAGAAAGTAAATCCTAGTTCCTAATATGGGAAACCATTTTCCCTACTTCTTTGTTTCTTCCACAAAATAGTAGGGAGTTAGATTTGCCACTTGGGTAAATGGATTTTGTACCTTAGGTAACGGTAGTAATTGTCCTTAATACCTTTGTCTCGACTTACATTTCGAGTTTTAAAACCCCGGAACGAATGTTGATTATATTCCGCATTTTGTATTCCTGGAGTATAATCTCCATGTTGAATCCCGGTTTTTAAATCCCGGTATGCATCAAAATGTTTTTTCCGGGATATTATTCCCGGAATGATTTTTATTCACTATAATTACATTCCGGGTTTTTTAATCCCGGTAAGCATTTTCATGCATACCGGTTTTGTACATCATGGAAGACCTACTATAATGTCTTTCGGGAATTATAATCCCGGAATGATATTACCTTCCGGGTTATATGTCTCGGAATCTAATATGAAAAATTAAAAAAACATTTAAGTGTCTCCCAACAATTTATGTACCGATTTCAGAAATCCCGGTAATCATGTTATAATATATTCCGGGTTTATAATTCCCAGAATTAAAATTCATAGTTTTCCGAGAAGAATATCCCGGAACGAACTGCAATGAAAATGTGTATTCCACTTCTCGGAATACTGTCTGAATGAAATGTTTTCCAGGTTTTAAAATCTGGTTTTTGGTTTAAGGGAAAGGGTGGGAGTGTGGATGGGAGGAGCTGCGAGAACACGAAGGGGAAGAGAAGGGAATGTTGTAGGGAAATGAAGTTCAAGAATATATATACTACATTTTGACTCCGAGTTCAATAACCCGGAACACTAAGACATCAAGTTAGACTATCGGGGTTTATATCCCGGAATATTAATCCTAAGGTGCTATACCGGGATATATTTCCCAGAATGATGATGATACATGCAAGTTCCGGATTTTATATCCCGGTAGGAAAATGCTACAAATTATACTACCGGATTCTATATTCGGGTAGTACACGCCTACCTTACATTCCGGTTTTTAAAAACCGGACAGGGACAGGTAACGGGTGGGGTGTTGGGTTATTTACAAATAGGGGTATTTTGGGTATTTCAAGAAATAGATTGGGGTTTGAAATTGGATGATGGGGTCTCAAATCTAACTCCCAAAATAGTATTATGATTCTCATGTCATTGTTTATCAATAAAAATTTATAGACATATAAAATTGTATATACACCACAAACACTTTATTTTCCTATTTATCTCTCACTTCTTATCATATCCATTACTCCTCTCTCTTCTCTTCCTTTCTCTCTGGGTGTGTACCGATTTCTATGAATCATATTTCATTATTTATGGAGTTTTGAAATTATTAAAATCATTTTATACAACACTCATGGACTGGTATGGGTGATTGGGCCTAATAGCTAGTATATGGGTCGGAAGTATTTTCTATGGAAGTCCAACTAGAATCCTATTGTTTCCAATTTCCATGTCATTTAATTAATTAAGACACCAAATTGTAACACCAGCTTGCTCAAAAGTCAATGAAAGAGATTGTCCCATCTTTAATAATATTTTTTTAACATGAATACAATTTGGTCCAAATTACATTGACCAGAGTCCCAAATAAATACTTAACATGTACCTATGGCATGATGAAAATGAAGATACTAGACAGTGTACTCAGTGCTGTAATCACTAGTCAGGAACTTGAGTTTTTTATTGCAAGTATGAAATGAAATTGAATCAATTACCATGTCATCAACTAACAGTGTGTTTGGATTCACGTTTGAAGAGGTTGGAGAGTTTCCAAACGTGGATCCAGCAATCAAAAAGCAACTATTTCTTATTTCTGCAAATGTGGATCCAGCCCCCCTTTTCAAAACATGCACTAACTCTTCTAAAGATACAAATGCCTTACACTTGATATAAATAACAATTGTGCCAAGTGTTTCTCTTCATACCTAACAAAAAGGCCTAGAGCCTGTGAAAGTTCCCCACTGAAAATAAATCCCAACTTGCTCTTCTTCAATCACAAGTTTATTTTTGTTTTCTCCCTGACACAAACAAAACAAAAAGCTGAACTCCATCATGTAGAAATAGGAAAGCAAAGCACCCTCATGAATTGGAGATTTTAATATACATAACCTTCTTGTCAAATACAATGCATCTTCTCTTTTATTTTTTTATTGTCAGCATAGCAATAGTAACCAAGAGTCCCACATCGCAAACTTATTACTCATAGCATCGCAGAAGAGATATAAAATGGAGGTGTAAGTCTTAGAAGTTTGAGTGTTGGTAGTAATTGGTACTAATAGACCAGTAGCCCTATCAAACCCACCATCTAAAATTGATCATCTTTTAAGTTATTTAACTAAATAGGACGACCACTAACATTCCAAGTTGATCCTATCTATTACATTGTATGAAAATGATGTAAATTCTTTTTGGAAGGAGAAGCTTCTAGTATGAGCAATTTTTAATTGAAGAAATCAAAACGCGGTTGCACCACAACTTGAAAGAAACATGTTGGAAAGAACCTGTCTAAGGCCCACATTGGAAACATGTTGCTGATAATCCATATAACAGATATTTGATAACGCTACTACTCTTCATACAGAACTTGCATAGGATTTGCAGGCAGCATTGTTACTCTTAAATGGGTATTGAGTTTTATGTTGAGAAATCCTTAGAGAAAGCAAAAGAAGCTAGTCAATGGAGCAACCTCGTGATACAATTAGATGAGTGCTAATGGAGCACATTTTCATGGGGGCAACCTCCTAATATTTTAGATTTTGATTTACTATTTGCTTTCCTTTAATTTTTATGCGCTAGTATCTTCATACTCCATAATCGTGAGATTAATCTCATATTCAACATATTAAGCGGTTGAAACCGAACTAAAGAGTAGAGTTAAAATTTAAATTCTAATCACTTGTTTAATGGACGAAATAAAATATCTATTACATATTTTGTCAACTTGAACATTCTCTCATACATCTATGATATCACACAAAATGATTGATTCCTTACTAAATCGTGATTTATTCTTAATTTGCTAGTTTTTTGCTCTCCTGCTGGACATGTGAATTAAATAAGAGTATATATAACATTGATTTTTTTTCTTATATAATGTTTGATATGCAGTAAATAACCCACTATATTTGACCAAAAAATAACCTACTATATTATACTATTAAATTATCTAGTGTTTGAAGTGAGCTAGATAATGCCATGTTGTGTTTTATAAATAATAATGCAAATTATAAAACTACCATTCTATTAATAACACGTGATTTAGGTTTAATTACACGTTTGATTCTCACTTTATGCGATCGTGCAGACAAGGTTCTAAACCTACAAAATCTCAGATTTTTTTTTGGTTCCACACTTCTATTGATGTTTACAATTTTGGACTTTTATCTATATTCTATAAAAAAAAATTAACGTTTTTTAGATTAAAAATTTTAAAAAATAAAAAGCCAGAAATACTATCTAACCCACCATTGTATAAATAATATATATAATATAGATAACCTTAATTAATGTAATCGGTGACTCACTAATTAATTAGAAAGTCCATCTTGCATAGCAAGACTCGTCCTTGGTATTATTAATTATATCAAATGGAAGAAAAAAAAGTCTTTGCGTTTCACCTCTATTTTTTAGAAAAAAGTGAGAGATACGATGAATGATATATGTTTCAGTAGTTAACTTTTTCATTATCATTTGCCAATCAAGTTCAAATGATAATTGCCTTTTTTTTTACGGGATGATAATTGACTTCTTTTTATTTTAAAACGATAATCGACAAATGTTCGAGTAGTCGACATGTCGCTATCATTTTTCGATCAAGTTCAACAATAACTGACTTCAACATACCTGTCGACCATCACTATGTGATGGTCATAGCCGGGGGCTGTTGGTTCGGTGGTCAGCATTTCACAATTTCGACTATTTCTAACCATACCAGCTAAACACGCTTGTCCACTTACTACTTTTGGTCACATTTGCGGACATCGACCATGTAGGCGATAAATATGCCTATTACACGTCTTTGACCACGTAGATGGTTGACATCGGTGTAACCAGCCTTGCAAAATTCCGACTACTAGGATGCCTAGCGACGATGCCACTAACCGCTAACATTTATCCTACACAAAGTAACTTAACACATTTGACGTCACCCTTTTGTGAAACTTTGGAGTTCAACGATTCCCTGCCTAACAAATAGCCATAATGCTCAATACATGGGTGTAATATGCAAACCTCCTACGCTCCATTTGATCAGTAGTGCTAGGTGCCACGTCTCTGACAATCAAACGGCTTCCCAAAACCTTCACCATACCTCGAACTTACATTGACAGCGAATAAATCCCGAATTCCTCAAACTTGACCCTATAAAATGTGAGAAAAGGCACATAAGGTACACGCCCTTACATATCATCTTCCCCTTATTTCACTCACGTTCTTACTTGGTTGTTGGAGTGTTCTTGCAAGTGCCACCATCGGAGCATCTTCACGGCGAGGATCAACCCAGAAGCACGAAGGACACCATACTCACCGACGCTCCCCACTCAACAAAACTCTCTCCTAAGTGAGATTGGTTGGATCACTCCAATCACTGTGATATAAAAAAATAGAAAGAGGGAAAAATATGTGGAAATGAAATGCAAGAAAAAAGTGAGTGGAGTAGTATATAAAAGTTGATATCAAACCAAACCATTGCACCCCATTGCAATTTATTATTCATCCTTCATCTTTCACCTTAGTTAAAAATGTAACCTATGTGGATATAGTCATATAGAGTCCATCCTGTCACTGCTGTCAGCAAATTTTCAATCACTCCACTAAAGCAAATTAAGGCCATCCCCTTGTGTTAAATTAAGCCATTCCATAAACAACATTCTTTGGACATGAGTCGCATTGATCAAAACCAGCCTCAAGGTAGCATTTTTATCACACCAACGTTAACTTTGAGTTTGACAACACCTTCCCTACTCCTTATTAATTTGTACTGACTGACTGTGTGTTTGAATTTCTGTTAAACTTAAATTTCTATATCTGCCCACTTTGTTGGTGAAGTAAGGAATTCTGCTGTAACATATGTGTTAAAGGATAGTGCACCAATTCCTTATCCTGCAGTTCCACCTCCTGCTATTAGTCTTGAGGGTTATTCCTTAAGGATCCTTCCAGGGAAGAAACTAAAACCAAAGGATCAGGGTTCAGGAGAGGATGGTAATATTTATTTCGCAACTAAGCAGTCATATTTTAATATATTAGAGTTTAATAATCGTATATTAAATTTTACACATGCATACTTCTAATTACATTTCATCATTTTGTCATATCATAATTAAATTAAAATTAAAAAATACAAAAAGTATGAGATGTAATAAGAGTTCGACGTAAACTGTGTCACTTAAATTTAATAAATTATTCAGTTAAATTCCATACTAATTATCACTGTGATTTCATTTGAATGGAGACGAGTTATGTTTCATATATATACTCACATTTAATTTGTGTTAAATAATGAGTACTTTAATGAATAAAACTTATCATCTAATTATTTCTTTGCAGTTGTGCTGGAATGTGTTGCTATTGTTGGTTGGACATTTGCTTCTGAGATTTGAGGAATACTCTGCGCATACATTGCAGATGTGTACTCATTTGTCACCCCTATCCTCTATATGCTTTCTAGACATGGGGTGAAATTAAGGTATTGTAATTAGTTAGTGCAACAGTAATTCTTGCATGAGTATTATACAAATCAATAAAAAGCCTAAGATATATTTATCATTTAGTGTAAACACCCAACTACGAAGGAATTATTGACAAGTGTATAGATACTCTGGTAAAAAAAATTAAGATATATTAAAATAACAATAGTAATAATAGATAAATATTAAAAGTTATATTAAAAATATTTTAATATTATCTTAAGCTTTTGGTTGGTAGCATTTATAGACATATTCATACAAGAATTACCATTACCCATGAAGAAAGTGCAATAAATCTTATAAGGGCCCCTTTGCAAAGAAGTAATATTTTCTTCAATACTATAAGACATGTAGATTAATGAAAAAAAATTGTGATACTGATATCACTTGATAACATTGAAGAATGATTTTTTGGAACATGAGGGCAAACATGAACATAAAAAGAACAAGCAAACTAAAAATAAATACAGACGAACATTATCCACATTGCATCACTGCTAAACTTGATGACCACCATGAGAAATTGCCTTCCGGGAGAGTATGTACGTCCGGTATTAAAATTCCAAGAGTACTCCAAATATTACAACCATCGACTTTATGAGTCACATAGCATCCAAAGAATTCCATTGACAATCTAGCTATATATACTTCTGAAAACCTAGCCCCCATGCTAAAACAACAATGACACATGCAATTGCCAATTTACTGAATAGTTTGTTGGTTTAAAGAATCTCACCCTATTCGAAACTAGCGCAACACCGAAACAAAATGATATAATTGTTAGCAGTGTTGATGATGATGTTGGTGAGTTAAAGAGACAGGCTTTGCCACATGAGTTGGGTGCTGCTCTCCCGCCACGATTACCAAAACGTTAGGCTCGTGAGTTGATGACGAAGACGACGTCGTTGCCTTGTTGTTGTGACTTACTGAGTGATGATGATGGTTTGTTAATGTGGTTTCGAGACTTTGTTGACGACGGCGAGAACACGCTAGGCCCAACAACGTTATCCCGATGATTAAAAATATGGGTACGAGCCCACCGTAGAGGAATGAGAGTGAGGAGTTCCACCTCCATTGAAACGTGTTGTTGCTACCAGACGTGTGATTCATGTATGAACTCATCGAATTAACCTACTTGGAATATTATGGAATATTTTGTTCTTGCTCTAGTGATGATAGGTTATAAGTAGTCATGGACCCTTATTTTTTAATTGAATTTAACCAACAGGGTTGATAGATTCTTTTTACGTTCTTTAAAGGCCGTATTAGATTCATTTTTTAAATATATGGAGGAGTGTTCATTTATTTTATGAATTTGTTGTGACTTTGTCTGGTAAAATAAAGGTGGAGAAAATGTAAATTAAGAATAAATCTCGATACTTATCTTTTAGTCCATAATAAGTTGGATGATGATGTGATATGATGGCCTTTCCACAAATCAAGGGACAGTGATTTTCATGGCTCAAGGTGATACAAATGAAGTATAAGGTTAATACAATATTAATTACCCACAAAAACAATGTTGCTTGCAAAATCAGTATGCGAACATTCAAGGTGCTGTTTTCATATTCAAAACAAGCTACGATTGTAAACATGTAACTTTATTTTAATTTGGATTACAAAAAGAGAGAGGATAGAGTGAGTTTAAGTTATTGATTTTGACCCTTTTTCTACTGTTCCTCTAAAGAAAAAAGGTATCTCTGAAGTAAAAAGGTCAGTGTGATACATGTTATTCTTAACTTATATTATTTTTAAAAAATCTTCCGTATAATTCTACATGTCTTTTTTTTTTAAGTTCAACAGTTGACATGTCTTCTTTACAATTCAATTTTTTTCATTCAAGTTTTGAATTTTACTTAAATGCAAAAATATTCATACAATTGACTAATTTTATTTAGGCACAAACAAAATGACAAGTGTTTGGTTTTACATTAGTAAAGTCCAGAAGAACATGGTTTTGGCAAAATTTTCAACTTGTTGCATTTGTCAAAACCATAGCTTCGAGGATCCCATGCAAAACAAACATGCAATTACATTAATGTCTGAACTTACAAAAACCAAGAGACAGCCATATCATCAATAACCCCCATTCCAAATTTAACTAGGAGCTATGAAAAGAAAAGTTCTATTCACACTCTCAATAGTAATTCCTACGGCTACAGGGAAAAAATTGAGGTGTAGGATTATGGTGTATGAAGGAGTTGGAGTAGTAGTAGATGCTCTACTATGATAATTCTAGTCATACTCATTCAACATGCATGGACAGTTGCGAGGTTAGTTAAATATGAACACAGAAGAACATCAATAAATAAACAATATGCCATTTATGAGTATAAATTCTGAGGAAGGCACAGGGAGATCGGCCATTTCATAACTTACAGGAGTCAAAATTATGTAGAAATGATAGAAACAATACTTTAATAAACCCAACGCCCGACTACCTAGACTAACACCAAAAACGAAAAAGATACATGAGGTTTACTCTGAGATAGGGAACTACCACTGCTTTTCGATCCGTTGATATATAACTGGACAGTAAATGCACGATAAGTTTTAAAACGACTGCAATATGTAATCATGTCCAACTGTTCCCCTATAAACTCAATTAGTGAACTTTGCAATCAGCTTATCAACATGGATAAGGATATCGTCTATCCTGGGCCGCATAAAAGCCTGGGGCTGAAGCATCCATGACACAAACTGACGAAGAGCTTCTGGATATGAAGGCTTAGGGCCAGCTGGCCATTTGACCTGAGCATTTACAATAGCCAGTTGCAGGCTTCCACCAGACTCTCCAAGTGCATACTCAAATGGAGATACCCCGTACCTAAAATTCAGCCAAGTGATACAATAAACAATTTGGTATGTAACTAAAGCTGCAAACATATATTTCTAATAAGCAAAAGACAAAAAAAGTCAGACATTATGATGGTACAGATGGAAGTAGTTTGTTACTTGAAAGAGTAAAATACTGTAAATGAGCAAAACTGTGTGTCCAATAAAAGACACACCTCTACCATTGGATTTCTCTGGAGTGCCAAATCAAATGATAACGCCAAGGGAACAACCTTAGGCAACAAAGTCAAGCTAATATGGACTTGCAAAGAAGTTTTGATGAGAGCATTGCTACAAATCAATAACCTATAGAGCATCGGTGCTCTTTTCTTTTGTATTCACTGTTGGTTGAGTAGCATTACTCAAACACAGCAATAATATTTAATATACTATTTAACTTACTTTCACAAAACATGCCACAATTTGGAACTAACTCTGGTTCATAAGCAGGAATTTTAATTAAACCTAATGGTCAGGTGGCCAATAGCCCTCTTTGGAGGCTCAGTGCTCTTAACATCTCATCTGTTATGACAGAATTTTGTCAGGGCATAAAAATAAGTAAATTATTGTCCCCCATCCCTTCTTTTATTTTATTTTATAGGCTACGCTCCAAAAACAAAGAAATATAAATTCTCCATGCATGTCTCTTCAATCCCCCCCCCCCCCGCCAAAGAAAAAAAACTGGTGGGTGCCTTCTCGCAAACACACATGTCAAAACATGTAGCAAAGCCAAAAAAAACAATATGGGCTGGTGATGGTCCTAAAGTAACTTTGTTAATGAAACCACTTAAAAATATACAACCTTTTCCGTGCTCCTTAAAATTCTAACTATCTATTAATTTATAGGGCTGTATGTACACACACGTTCAAATCAGAATCAAATGCATTAGTATATTGCACATATGAAACAAATGTTCATGAGGCAGTAAGTTAAATTAAAAGCAGAAATATTAAAAAATGACCAAAATATAGTTATTATGTAGTATGAAGGCATGGCTAGTAGAAGTTCTCAACATAAAAATAAACATAAACACATACAAAAGGAGTAATCCTCACATTATCGCATATAATGTGCATCCGAGTGACCAAACATCAGTCCTCTCATCTATATCAGCATGACTTGGGCAATCCCACAGCTCAGGAGCTCGGAAAGGAGCAGAGCAATGTTCAGATGCCCATTCCTACATAGGAAGACAAGTAGCAATTAGAAGGTTAGAAAATCCAAGCCAGGTGACTGAAATGAAACTTCACACGTCATATTTGTAAAACCTATTCAGGGTAGATAAACTATTAGAAGAGTTAGTACTGCCAAAATGAAATTCTAAGCTAAGCAATTTAGTATTTTTAGATGCACAGAATTGGTTAAAGTACAGTAATAAATTAAAAAGATCCATTACTACCCTGATGAATTGATCATGCTTATGGTGCAAAAGATCCACCTACCATATTAGGCAACACAATTTTGCAAACTACAAATGGAGCAGAAGCCTCATAAAACATTCCAAATGTGATATAAGTGCAATATAGTTTGTGCTGTGTATTAAAGAAATTACCAGTAACACGAGAAGTTGAAGTGCTAAGACATTGAAACAGCAATGAACTATTATGTATGAACAACAATTAATAAAAGGGGAAGAACGATCACCTGCAACTGAAGCGCCTCTGACCTGGAACTAATTTGCTTCCTAGCAGGACGAGAACTGCCAAAATCCATCAGTATGGCAAGAGGTGGTTGTCCTTTTCGATGTGTTAGGAGAACATTACCAGGTTTGACATCGTTATGTGCATATGGAGGTTCCAAACTGTGCATATGTTTTAGTCCTTCACAAAGCTGTTGAGTACTTGAGTTAATTTTACGGGGTTAAAGAGGTCTCTGAATAAAACAATTTCTGTCGTTTTAAAGGAACAGTAAACCTAAAATGTTAAAAAGAGCATTTAATCTAAAAGGTAAAAAAACTGTTTCTCATATAGATTTTAAAGAAGCAGACCAGAGAAATTCATTTATCTTATTCTACAATATAATTCTTAGGACAACAAATAGCCTATGTCACATGAATTACAAAGTTTATATTAATATGTGTGGATGTGTGTGTGGCAGACAATTAAGAAAGGAAGAAAGATATGTGTAGAAAATCTTGAGGTGCAATTGCTATAGTGATGCTTCAGGTCCCTGGGCCCCCTCACCTTATGAAAGAAGTTCATAATAGAAAGACAGTTTTTTTACCTGCCGAAATATTTGAAGAACATCAGAGGTAGAATAGAATTCCTTCTTGGCTTTCATTGTTTGGGCATTGTCTAGCAATGTTCCGTCCAAATGAACTGGAAATAACAAGTAAGCTTCATGGGTCCATGATGTTTCCTGGGTACGCTGCTAACAAAAAGGACATGTTCTACATAAATATAAAAGCACAAGAATGAAACAGGGGAAGGGACAAAATAAACCTAAAACAGTGAAGGGGGAAAGGGAAAAGCTACACATTCCCACATCAAAAACATTTTCATTCCCGCGGTAAATGATAGCTAAGCACTGTATCGGATGAGAACATTTAGATTTTAGAAACTACACTAGCAATGCCACATCATACAATATACACAATTACGAACCAAGTTTAGAGAACCTAGATTTTGTGCTGCAACATTAGATAGAAGTATGGGTAAAACAGCACCACTGGTAGCAAGTAGGGACATTATATTTTCAGAAGATATTACACGCATAACAAAGCTTGTATTCGAGAATAAATAAAATTACAAATTGCTGGATAATAGACTGTGATCAACTTGGCCATGATATACAAAGTCTCAACCAGTACTTACCAATTGAAAAGCTGTAATCATGCATCACTATAATCTCTTCACAATCATATATCTCAAAAAAAATTCATTGAGCCTTACCAAGAAACATCACATGATATCATCTTACCCATGCAAAACAGACAAGTAGTATCGAAAAAGGAAAAACCATTTTGGCCAAAATATGTGACTGTTCAATGTAGTTGAAATACAACAGATATAATATAACATGCCTTTTTTACTCGAAGTGAATACAGGAAATGAATATAGATGTCTTTCAGAGGTAATTGAAATTATAATAGTTTATGCGTCCCTCGCTATCTTCTGTTACCTAAAAATATGGATGTTCTGGAAAGTTCTTAAACCACAATGAACAATGGATCTCAGAAGTCAGAAACATCATAATAGATAGTAAAACACTGTTCTCCTTAACATTACAATCCTAACAGCAGATGAGGTAGAGCCAAGAACTCAGGAACTTCAAAGAACAAACGAAATTATTCAGCTAGTAAGTAAATGTTCATTATGATCAACAATGGAGGAGCATGATCTACACATGTGGTTTCATTTTTCACCATAGAAAATTTATATAGCGAATATGAAAAGCAAATTATAGCGTTCTATTGCTGTCATGCATAATAATTGGAAATACAAACAGCTAAGTCCATAAACCCAGATAGCATGTTTGTACAACTTTTTCAGGTAAGTACATAGAGAGACCTGAATCCAAGGATACAATACACAAAATTGTAGTTCAGGAACAAATTTTTAAGCAAAAATCCTTAAAGAGTGCTGTCAGATCACGGGATGTGTCTCGCCAGAATAAACCAACAATGCTCTTAATTCAACCAATTTATATGGTCTGAAAAAATGCAGAACTGTGATACAATAAAGAGAGGAGCAAAAGTCTTGGCTGAAATAACTACTTTACCTTCACAGAAATGATAGCATGATCAAGAAGTGGGAGCAGATTGGGATGATTGAACAGCGACGAAACGCGGATCTCCTCCCTGACCAACTCCAACTGTTCATTGTTCTGAATGAGAACCTTCTTCATAGCATAACTCCCGTCATCTGCAGAAGAAAACAAAAAGATATAGTACAGTTGACGTATTAATTCAATTCCGCCGAATCACATGGTACTAAGTTTTTAGTTACTGCAATCACATAGAACTTTTTTTCACAGCTGATTATCAAAACTAAACTACTAACAAGACAGAAAAATGTCGAAAGAACCACACGCATCATCAATTACCACAATCAAAGCGAGGAACACGACATTCAACGCATTTTCATAACAAAACCACTTCAACGTGGATTGCGCGAAAATCCCTACGAAGAAGCCGCAGACTCAAATGCCTCGAAGCGGCAGCGTTTGATAAGAACACAAAACAACAAGCAAGCTCGAATCAGAAATCAACTGTAACAGATCGCAAATTAACTTAAAAATGTCATCGCAGATCGAGTGAAAATGCAAAGAATCACACAGATCGGGATTCAACACAACCTAACAAAGCTGAATTGACGAATTCAGAGAGAGAGAAGAAGAATAGCGATTGAAGGAAGGAAGCGAACCGGAGAGGTGTGAGGAGTGTTTGAGCTTCTTGGCGAGGCCACCGGCAGCAGAGTCATTGAGCACCTCCTTGACGAGGAAGACGTAGGCGAAACCACCTTCACCGAGCTGCCTCACGATGCGGAAACGGTTCTCGTTGATCCAAACGTCACCACCTCCGTTCACCGAGTCGTACAATGCGTTCAGACCGGAGAATGAGCACCCCATTTTTTCTCTCCTTCCTCTCCCCCCTGTGTGAGTGTCTGTTTTGTTTGGTTATTTTATTTTATAGTTGCGTTGCGTATGAAACAATAAACAGAAGGAGGATGCTAACTGAAATCAGGCGTCCAAAAGGTGATTTTCGAAGACCTGATTTCACGATGATTGGGATGTGAGTAATGAAATTTGTGAATTTTTATTTATTTAACTCTTTTCGTAATTTTGAGAGTGTGTAAAGCTTTCTCTGCCAAGTATTAAACTCCACTCCTATTCAAAACATGTACTGATTAAACTATTTTGTATTAGTTGATGTACACCCCTATGAATTTTCTGAATCTCAACTCTCAACCCTCGTTCTTTTAATTTATTCGTTTAGTGTCCCAGCTCCTCCATTCTTGGATCGCGCGATTTTGAGCCTAACACCTGTGAGTGACTTTTATTTTTGGGTGCTCCTCACGTTACAATTTTATTTACGGTCCATCACGTTCCAGCTTAAATTAAAAATCTGTTGGTATTGTTTCTCTGAGCAAGGGGAAAAAGAAACTGTCGGTGTATTGATATCTTATTTTAATAGTCTTGGGGTGCCTATGCAAAAACAAATTAATTAATGTTTATGACAATAAGCTATTGTGTTGAGGGTAAACTCCGACAACGGTTGCTGTGTGGTTTGCCTCGACTTTGTCTTTGAGGGTAAACTTCTTCTCCTCGGTTTTGGACTTCTGGCTGACTGTTCCGCAGGGAGGAGGTGTTGCCATCGCTTCGGTGCAAACTATTTGCTATGCTATTTGGAGGCTCGAAATCATCTTGTGTTCCAGCAGCGGGTCTTCCATCCAGGATCGGTGCTTGCTCGTGTTCAGGTGCTGAGTGCTGGTGCTGTCGTTGCGTCTTCTGCTTCGCAACCGGAGTTCCCTCCTGCTTGCTCCTCGTGGACTCGACCAGAGAGAGGCATTACCAAGTTTAACTTTGATGCTTCTTTTTGTGAAGGTAACTTGGCTGGCCTGGGATTGATAGCTAGAAATTGGAAGGGTTAGGCTATGGCAGCAGCTGCCTCTCATCCTGTGCCCAGTTTATCTCCTTTGCTTGGGCACTGCTTTTGGCCATTGAGCTTGGATTTCGCCGATTTGATTCGAGACTGCAGCTTTTTAATGGTGGATTGGAGAGATCTTTCTATATCACCTCTATTCTCCGAGATTGTCATTCTTTACATTAAGCAAGCGGAGCCCACACATTAATCAAATAACGCAATTAGTCTCCAACTAAAACTAAAATTTCAATAAATTGGTTTAGAGTAAAATGGTCATCCTTTGACCATTTTATTTGTGCTGTCTTCCATTTTACCATTTTTCTCAAATGTCTTGATCTTCTCCATATGATAAAATCTTATTATCCACACCATTTTCTCCACTTATGTCAATCTTGCTTGTATCCTATTTGTTACATCTTCTCATTCTATTACTTTGTAATAATTTTCCTCTTCCATGAAACTTCTTGCTTGATGTGACCTAAGATACATCTAAAATACAATTAACTTTTTTTGGTTTCTCAATATATCCCCACAGCCGACAGTCATGAAACTAATCCCCCAAAACTCCTAAGTTTAAGCCTCTAAATCATGTGTATATCTTGTTCATTCTATCTAACACTTCAATTAGAAATGTTAGATAGAATGTTTCTCCATACGCAATGCTCAAGAAAAGATAGAATTCTGGATTAAATGCTTAAGAAGTCCAACAATCAATTTTCATACTACTATTCTACATCAATCTCTAACTCCTAAGTTTAAGCCTCTAAATCATGTGTATATCTTGTTCATTCTATCTAACACTTCAATTAGAAATGGTGAGTTTGTTCAAATTTAAAATAGAAATAATTTTGTACTTTTTTTTTTAAAAAAAATAACTTTTTTTATGTAAAGGAGAAGTTGATTCGTGTTTATTGATGGTCATAAAAGTCCTTTTTTTAAATTCAATATGAGCTACCTCTTTTCTATTCTATATGTTATTTAAAAAAAATTCAAATTTACTTATGTTTAAAACTTAAAAATAAATATATTTAAAAAAGTATTTATTGAAAAATGCGTATCTAAAAAAATCTGAAACAAAATACTCAAATCTACATGTGTTATACCATGAGTCCATAAGGCTTTATGGATCCTACCAAAAAAGATTGAAATTTAGTTTTTGTTACTGAATCATGTTTTTTTGGTTAATATTTATATTACATGATGTATTGTGTTAACTCTCACTCTCTAAAAAAATATAAAGCATTAAGCAGAAACAAGTTCAACCTATGCAAGCGTTTCTACATTCAAGGGCCTATTTCCTCAATTAACCATCACTCTGTGAAGACAAATTAGTAACAAAACCTATCCAAACATTAGAAGATTCTGGATCAGCATGAATGTGGGATCAAAAATACCAACCTGATACTACCTTTTGGCACAATGATAGTTGGCATTTCACAAGAAGTAGATTAGAAAGATAAGATAGATGCTTCTAGGGATTAACATGTAGACAAGTAGATATTGTGTAGATGATACTCTTAGGATCTTGAACTGCTAAAAACTGCAAAGAAAAAACTAGAAAAGAAAAGTCCGCCGTTCAGATCCCTCCAGCATTGCCTGAAATAGCAGCAGGTTCAATATTTCCCTCTCCATTGACTTGAGGTAGAGGAGTTGATGATGGATTCGAAAATCTTCAAGAGAATAAACCATGATTACACAATTTTCATTTTTTAGTTCCACAATTTAACATGCTTGCTCAGTAAGAGCAATATAGTCAAACATCCTAATAATACAATCCAATACAACACTCAACGAATGTTGAGAGAGTATCGCTAAATAGCTGGTTGCTGCTGAGTAATGCAGTGCATATTTCCACCCGCCAAAACAATCTCCCTGGCACCTTCAATTCCCACAACCTAAGGAACCAGACAACATTTTCAGATGTCATTCAGTTACCAAAACAACCAAAATGAGAACCAAATTTTACAGTTCATTAACGACTTGTGAAATACTAGAACACTACTAGATACAAATTAGTAGTATATTGGAGCTATTAGCTCTGCGGCTCTGCCAAATGATGGGTATTCATTTGCCAGATTTCACGTTAAACTCTACTCAACTTCTGAATTCTGATGCATCAATTATTCATGATGAATTGGTTTATTGAGAAAGAGAGCTTGCTTTTAGAAAAAAATCAAAGCAAAAACCTATCTATCTTGATTGACAGCGTTAACTCTAAGCTATCCTTAGAACAAATAATTATGGTTGGAGCCACAAATATTCAATCACTTTAAAAGTTCTCAGATCTTCAGTCCCTCACAACACTATTGTTATTAACTACCATTGTCTCTTTAATTGAATATTCTTCAAGGTGTTTAGGACAACTATTCCTTGATCTACACAAACATACTGCAACTATACATGTCTTTGAAAGATTACCATATTGCTGAAAGATTTTTCAACTAAAAAAGACTATAATATCAGTTTTACTTACTTCATGGCAAGGGAAGGTCTTAGATAGGACTCGGACAGCTTCATCATCCCACTTTTTATCTCCAAATTGTGGTACAATGATAGCTCCATTTGCAATGTAAAAGTTTACATAGGATGCAGCAAGTCTAGTACCTGGAAGTCTTACCTTGGCCTCATCAACCTGACAAACATAGAATAACACCAGAACAAGCAATTCCATGAAGGTTGAGTTTGTATACTTAAATGAATAATTTACCACTCAGGAAGTGTGATAAATAGTAATAACCATATCAAGTAGCAACAATATTGCTTCAAGCTCAGTATATCAGTTTTGACAATAAGCTGTAGCATACCCATTTTTCTAATATCACAATATTAAGTCTACAACCGACTACAAACTTCTGAACTTAAATGGTTGACAATATATGTACTGTTTATTGACGACCTATTTTGCTTTACAAAAGAAAAATATAACGCCAGCACTTTGAAAAATCATATTGCAAAAAAGAAAAGAATGACCTCAAATTCAAATATGACATCTTAAACTTTTATAACTGATGACCATTGAGCAGCAAAGATACAGTCCAATGATGATAGGGTCCATATTTTGAAAATTATTTCTACAATTTTAAATTTAATGAGATTCTAATCATAGTATGATCTTCTTTTTTTGTTATTATGTTTTCAATTAAGAAGAAATAAATTTAAATGGTAAAGGAAAGAAACAAACATGGAAAGAAACAAAAATTTGGATGTTTACCTGCAAAATCCCAGCAGCCTCTTTCTCTGTCATATAGAGTGGATCAGGAACATGGAGTTTAATGATTTCAAAATTTCTACCATTGGCATCAGTTACACTTGAAAGCAAAGAATATGCTTCTGCAGATCTTTCATACTGAGGATCAGTTTCATCATCAGTCCAAGACAGCAGAACCACACCAGGCCTCACAAAACAGCACATGTTATCAATATGACCATTGGTATCATCATCTCCTGTATAAAAGCAGCATATTTCTTAATTAGAATTTAGGGAATGCATAAAAAAAAGTAGAAATGCAACTTTGAACCTAAAACATGCATTGCAATTATTCCAGAACATCTCCACAGAAATGTCTAATTTCCTAGCTTGGAAAATTCTTTAAATGTATGGAGATAAGCAGTCCTTTTCAACAATCTGGACAGGTCTGTGCTCTTAAAAATCTGCTACCTCAAAGACGAAGCTATAAGAATGTCCTAACAAAATGAAATCACTATTTCACTAACAGATTCTTGTTTCTTCTTGTAGAAAAATCAGCTGAAAAGATTATGGCCAGATTCCTTGTTATTGGTATCCAGGTAAGACCTCTCAATTTTTTAGTTAACTTTCACCAAAGGAAGGTCAAAAGATATGTGTCAATTTTACCCTACGTTGAAATTTCATTCTAAAATGAAGAAAAATACATATGTGATAATCAATTGCACTAACTAACTGAGTAATTGTTTAGATCTGAAGCCTTTTATGTACATGGTGAAAGCATAGTCAAATGGACAAAAGCTAATTTGAAAGTGCATTTAATGCAAGAGAAACCAGATATTTTTCATCTATCATACTTGATTTGTGTAATTGTGTTATGAAATGGCTGTGCAACTTGTTATTTAGCTATCTAGAGTTCTAAGCTGTATCTTGCATGGCTCCATTGGTTTTATACTGAACTAAGGTTTTTTCTCATATAGAATTATTCTTTCACAAACAATATGGAACCTTGAACTACAAATTGTGATATATAGGCCACATAACATATTTTAAGTACACTAAATTAAATACTACGAGCAAAATACTACCGATTGATAGGAAGATTCTGAGTCAAATCAAGTTTATATACCATATAATCCACGAGGTAACCATATAACCTTCGTGACTCCAAGATATGCTTTAAGTTCATTCTCTATTTGCTTCCTACTCAAGTGAGGGTTCCTGTACTTGTTCAAGAGACACTCTTCAGTGGTAAGACATGTTCCTGAAGGAAGAAAAAATTGCCGAAGTAAACAGAAAAAGTAATTAATCAAGCAAATCAGTCTGGAGAACCAAGTTTAGAGCAGTAAATCTAAGCAGATTAAAACAAAGGCAATGAAGTACACAGACCCACATTCATGAATATAACTAGAAATAAAAAATTATCCTGCTTAACTACCACTCGTGCTCATTTAATGCAGATGTTCAAGTGCCAGATAAAAGGGTGTGATATGCTGTCATATTCTATTTTGTATTAAAAGCTGGTATGAATATTTCCCCAAACTAGAAACAAAGCTGCTACAACATATCGAAAATCACTGCATAACTCGTACCTTCTCCATCAACATGAATGCTTCCGCCTTCAAGCACCATTGAATGTGAAAATCTAGGAATCCCCTCAATTTCCAAAATCTAGCAAACACATGGTGACAGCAAAATCAGGCAAGCAATCCTCACAGCAAGAGAGAAAAAAAATACATAACCACCCTAACAGCCTAACCTTATTAGCAACAAGGTTGTCGAGACTCCAGTCACTGAAACATCCATCTTCTAAACCTAAACATTTAATAAAATGCAATTAGTTGAAGAAGCACCAATAACAAAGAGTCAAAGACAGCGGTAATCAACTCATCACATTAGTTTTCTCTAATCATTTCACAAATCACCCATCCTAACAATTTACCTCCCCAACTATTAAAACTCCAGTCAATTCCCGCAATCCTGTGATCAGAACCACCAGATTTTGATGTGTTCCTTCTCACAACAAACTATTGAACAAAACAAACCATGAAAATAGAGGCAAAACAAAAAAAAGGAAAACTAGTGAACAATAAGAATCATAATCTCCAAGCTCAAAAGTCAAAACTGATCGAAACTCACAGTAGGTCCGGTGTCGCGGAACCAATAATCATTGGCGCTGATCTCAACCACCCTGATATGCTCCGGTAGCTGACTCCTTGCATTCTCCCACTAATATCGTGAGACAATTCCGCTTAGTACATTGACCGCGAGACCACGATTAACAAGATTAAAGAGCAGTGATACCTAACAGCTTCAACCTACCTGGCCGGAACTGGCGCAAACGGTTACTCTCTCGAATCTCGAGATGGCGGAGGCGGCTCGGGCGATCACCCGATGAGCATGAACCGCGCCGTCACGCCAATTATCCCCGCGTTCCTGTCACGCAACATCAACCTCAATGTGATAACGAGAAGAAGAGAGTGTGCAGTGCAGTGCATGCAATCTGTTATATATACTACTACTCACAGGCCAACCCATCCAACACTGTGTGTGAGGTTCCCACTCTGCGGGCATGTGAAATCCGAGAGAAGCCGGCGTGCCTTGCAGATCCGCCATCACCGTTCTCTCTGTGATTCGCTCCTTCAGAATCAGAACAGCAGGAAACGCAGACGCACACAGAGACACTGTAAAAGCACAATCAGGGCCCTTAACGAGGGAAAAGCAAATTAAACAGCAAAAATTTGAGGGGCGCATGTGATGTGCATGACTTTTCAGTTTTCAATACCGTTGCGTGTAATTCACGGCCTCTGAAGAATGATGAACGTATAGAGCAGGTTAGATAGGAGAGGGAGAGAGAGAGAAGATGCAAATGGTAAAGGTAAACAGCGTTTTTTTTATTTTTAATTGAATAGTGTTTATTAAAACTAAAATAAAAAATTTAGTGCTTTTTTATAAAACGAAAATTAAAGTATGATGAAATTCGTATTTTTTCTCAAAAACTATTAACAGTCTACAGTCATGTTTAATTTTATTTCCTGTTTAAAACATTGTATAGAAAATAATTAATTAGTCTTTTTTATTCTTATCATTTATAATATATAATATATTTTATTGATAAAATAATACTTTTATAATAATTACAAGGCTAAAGTCTTAGTTGTATATAAAACCATAAAAACCAGTGAAATATGACATCAACAAATAGCTTCACTAATTCCAGTAAATGAGATATCAACAAAGCCTAATTTCTTCAAATCCGCAGCACCCTAGCCAAACCATCAAAAGCACAGCAACGATTATTATCCGACCATAATTACTAACACATGTTGGCTCAATTGGTAAGGACGAACCACTTCCCTTTAAAGGTCGTGTGTTCGAATTTCGCTGCCGATATAAGGGCAGTGAGATCCCGGAGACCTGCCATGACCCGTGGTGATGACCGAAGCCGAACCCACCTAATATTTTTGTAAAAAAAATAGTGGGTAATTTGGTTGAACTAGTTATATTGGTGTACACATAACTTATAGACATTGATCCGACGTCAAGGGAATGTTGGTTAGTTGGGAAGGTTCTTTCTCAACATAAGTGGTATGTGAGAGATTTAAAGACAACCATGGCACAAATTTGATGAGTCAAGCATGAAGTGGAGATTCGAGACATGGAGAAAAATGTTTTTACGTTTTGTTTTTTTTTTTTTTTACATTATTTACAGGGCTCAAATTCTTCAGCAGGAACCATGGACGTTTGATTAATACTTTGTGGTATTTACTTTGCTTGATCCTGTCGTTGACCTCTCTCAGGTTCCGCTGGTTAAGGTATCGTTTTGGATCTGTGTTTTTTTATTTAACGTTGGTGTCCTGGAAGGAGGTCGTGATGACGTTGTTGGGGAAACTTTTGGGTGGTTTCGATGGTGGTGATGGTAATGATGATAGTCGCTTGGGTTCGTTTCTAACGATTATGGCTCTTGTTGATGTTACGCTACCAATCCATCGAGGCACGTTGATCGCTTGAAAAGACGGGGAGCTGTTGAAGGTGTGGTTTAAATATGTGAGGCTTGGGAATTATTGTTTTGGCTGTGGGGGTTTCGATTGTGTTCTGAAGGGTTGTGAGCTCGTTGTTCTAGGTGATATGAGAATGGTGATTATTTGCTGTCCAAAATGTGGTTAAGGGCTTCGCCTTTCCTACCTAATGTTGTCCGGGGGATGTGGAAGACAACCTCATTTTTGGGTATCAATGTCAAACCAGCAAGTGGTTTGAGTGCGGAACATTCGGTAACTGATGCTGCATTAAGTCGTCGGTAATTTGGTTTTTGGGTATTAATATCGATTTTTGGGTATTAATATCAATTTCTATTTTTTAAATTACCGACAGCTCATGCTGTCGGTAATTGACGGTAACAAATTCCGTAAAAAAATAAATTTGCTGACTAGGCCGTCCGTAATTTTTTTTTACATAAAACGTTATTGACGACTTGATCGCTGGTAACAACTTTTTTAGACGGTCAGTGATTAAGTGTTATCTTGTAGTGGGGCCAACTCTAGCCCACAAGGTCTTTAAGAGTTCTTCTCAAGTAAGACTTTTTAGAACTAGAGTTGGTGAAGCCAAATTGACAGTTCTAATTGACCACCACCGGTAACTAAAGTCCATGCCTAGTTTGATAATCATATTCATGTTGAGACAAGTTTGAATATCAACGCGCAAAGGACCCATAATCTCGGCTTCATAAGTGAGATTATACCCAAAATATTCAACAATCAAGGTGATGAGTCCTCAAATAGATATCTTACCTAATACCTATAACAACTTTAGCTGCAAATAGAAAGTGACTAATTAAGAAGGTCCGTTATCTATTGGTACCACATTGAGCATGGCCCAAAGAAAAAGTAGCTGAGAATGTTGTACAAAGCTAACCCATTTTGCCAGAGTAAGGCCCAATCTTGCCGTGTCGCATAATGCCATCCATAGTCCGTCGCACGTGTCTATCGTATTCAACCGGTTTTCTTGCGAAAAATAAAAAATTGGAGAATCCAACAGCAAATTGCGTTCAAGTTCAACTCTCTGCTCTGCATATTCTGCAGCAACTGCAAAAGCCTCAATCAACTGCAGGGACCTTCAAATTCTTCTCTATCTCTTTGCTTCTCAACAGGTTCGACTTCGCACTCCTGTTCATCACAATTTTATCGGATGATTTCGTTCCCTATTCTGCTTGATCATTTCAAACTATGTCTATGTATTTATTAATTATGGGAATTTTATAGGCTTACATAGTTCATCGTTTGTAATTGTATCTATGTGTATGAGAGAAAGAGTGGACTAGCTGGGAGATTTTTTGCAGACCAAAAAAGTCAATTTCCGTCATGCTTTCTCAACTTTTTTTTGAAAATTTCAGTTTCTTTGTACACTCAAGAGTTTTGATCGACAGAATTGTTTATGATCTTCAGTTATTAGAGGATATAGCCATTGCTCATTTATGAATTAATGGATGACAACATGTGTGGATATGGATTTTCATTACTGTTATTAGCAGTGGGATGATGATAGTTGGTTCACTTCAACTAATTGCTTTGCTATTATGCAGGAGCAATAATTTGTTTTTTTTTTTTTTTTTCCAACTTATATTCTATAGCATGAAATATTTAAATTATTTTAATTTTTTTTTACATATATTTGAACCATAGATCTTGATTGGCCATACAAAATGTGACTGATAGTTATGACTTGCAGTTGCTCATATCCATTTGAATGCTGTTGTCAATTTATGATTGTCACTTCCAGTAAATAGTAAGCTTTTGAGGTGTAAATTATATTGTATTACTTTTCTTTCTATATTATATTTTTTGAAATGTCAAAATGCCATCTCTTGTTTCCTTGTGCAATTTATGCAGTTTTAAATCCTTATTTGGTCTAGTTTTGTTCCTATGTTATCTTGTTGCATTTTTATTTCCCTTCTCCTTTTCTGCAGCATATGGCGTGAACATCTCTGGTTTCCCCAATGGCCCAAGATACTGTTTCTGGTGCTGAATCGCCTCAGCGACGTTATGGTCTATTACGAGATCAAGTTCAACTAGTGAAAAGAAAGGACTCTGATCGCTATGAAATTGTTCCAATCCAAGATTCTCTGTCATTTGAGAAAGGATTTTTCATAGTTATTCGTGCTTGCCAGTTGTTGGCTCAAAAGAATGATGGAATCATATTAGTAGGTGTTGCAGGTCCCTCTGGAGCAGGGAAAACTGTTTTCACTGAGAAGGTTCTCAATTTTATGCCAAGCATCGCTGTCATAACAATGGACAATTATAATGATGCTAGTCGAATCATAGATGGCAACTTTGATGGTAAGTTTTTATGGATTTTCCCTGGATCAATCTCAAGTTATTTCTTTTATAGCATTTTTATATATTAAGATAGAATACGCATTCTCTTTGGCCAGTGATGGAACTTGTGTCAAGAATTGTGTTTTGGTTGGAATTGATGCAATGTAAAAAGAAGGTAGAATGATAGTGTCCCACTCCCCTCCCACTTTTTTGGGACACAGTAGACCGCAAGGCTTGCCATCTAATATGTTTAACAATTCCTGCATTTCAGGCATATGTTGGAACTAGAAATTATCCAACTTTAATATGAACAAACAACATTAATGAGAGATTATTGTATACATTACATATAAAACAATTGTCGAACTAGAATCAAAGGATAGATTGAGACAAGACCACCATTAAAAAGTATCGACAAATCATCTTTATTTTGGGGGGGGGGGGGGGTAGTTGTACCCTGCGCCATCTTAAGTTCCACCACTGTCTATAGCCTTCTCTTTTGTGCTATTTGGGCAATAATCCTAAAATGTTTATATTGCATTCGACAGAACAACTTTCTACTCTTGAGATCTATTGACAGCTGTAGAAGCTCTAGACACGTTACTTTTTGAAAATCTATATCATCATTTCAATATCAGATTTAGAGGCCTATTATAGTAAATATAATTCAGTTATTATTGATACTTTTGCATCCGTGTGGGAGTGTGTGTACTAATTGTGGGAGGAATCATGTTCATATGTTTATCATCTATCAGACTATCACTGATAATATGGATAAGTTTTGTGTAGGACCTACTCTTAGTTTACTCACTTTATTTCTAAGATATACTTCCACTTATTTATCATCTTGGTCGGTAATCTAGAAATAGGAAGATATATTATTCAACCCTGAGATCTAATGTCATTGTTATTTGAAACAGACCCCCGGCTGACGGATTATGATACCTTGCTTGAAAATATACAGGGTCTTAAAGCAGGGAAGCCTGTTCAGGTTCCAATATATGATTTCAAGTCTAGTTCTCGCATAGGTTACAGGTGATGTACCTTACAATTTGTTATTTTCCAGAATACGCAAAAGTATGTTTTATAGCTGTGCCATCTAGTTTTGCACTCACAAATTAGGTAAACCTTGACAAGAGAATACAAAAGCTAAATAATATTTAACCATACTCTTACTGACCAAGTTAATATATTCGAAATGCTTTTTGTGTGGAAGTGGAAAATCCTAGAAATTTCTGATTATTTGGAATTTATGGTTGTGTTTGGATTATCTACGAGCAAAAGATTATTTAATAATCAATTATGATAAAATCATTTTTATGTTTGGGTATCCAAACTGAAAAGTGATTTTAAGGTAAGTTCTATTTGTGTTGTATAAAGAAAATCGCTCCTATATTGTATATTACTAAGGACATAAAATGATTTGTTTATTAATTTAAAACCCATGCTTTAATTGCGTGATGGGGTGAGTTTGATAAGGATGGTTAGAAGTGCGAAGTAAAGAGAAATGATATAGATGGTGACTATAACCAATTTGACTTACTTATATCCAAATATGTTAGTCTACCAAAAACAGCTTTTATAAAAAAGAAAGTTGCATTTGTTATGGGAAAGAATTACCAAACACTCATATTGTGTGGATAGAGGAGATGCAGGATAGAAAGTGTAAATTTGGATAGACAGGAGCACGCATAAATAACATCATGTTATTCCTAACCAGGATGTTATTGCAGTTGTACTTATTTTGCTGATTTATTTTGTACTATTTTCTTTTCAGGACTGTTGAAGTACCTAGCTCCCGTATCGTGATCGTTGAAGGCATATATGCCTTAGGTGAAAAATTAAGGCCTTTGCTTGATCTTCGTGTTTCTGTCACCGGTGGAGTTCATTTTGACCTTGTCAAGCGCGTTTTACGAGACATTCAACGTGCTGGTCAAGAGCCTGAAGAAATAATTCACCAAATATCTGAAACGGTTTTTCACTGATCCCATGTTAGAATTTCTTTTAGGAGTTTTGGAAACATGAATCTATCAGACTAAGTCATCTGCTATAAATCTACCTATTATTTTGCTTCCTTTTGTAGGTATATCCCATGTATAAAGCTTTTATAGAACCAGATCTCCAAACAGCACATATAAAAATTATTAACAAGTTCAATCCATTCTCTGGTTTCCAGAATCCCACCTACATACTGAAGGTGATATATGCTATATTTTCTTAGTAAGGTTCTTAGTATTTTCAACTGTCTTCTTGATGATACTTATTGTTGATTGTTTCTACCGTTTTAGTCAGCAAGGGCTGTTACAGTCGATCAAATCAAGGCAGTTATTGCCGCAGAGCATACTGAGACCAAAGAGGAAACATATGACATATATCTTCTACCCCCAGGGGAAGACCCTGAAGCATGTCAATCATATTTGAGGATGAGAAACCGGGATGGCAAATACAATCTGATGTTTGAGGTTAGCTGATTGAAAACTTAACCTTTCAGATTGTTAGTTACATTATTATTTATAAGAATGTCTAGCAATGCATAAACTTGTCTATGTTGGTAATGTGCATTTATATTATGCCACTGCTTCACTCATAATATTGTTCTTGACCTTCTGCTTTGAGATAGTTGTTCCTCTTTCTTTCATGAAACCGTTTGCTACTTGCTATATTGTAAATTTTTTCCCAAGGTCTTTAAATCTGTGTTTGCTTAATAAAAAGTTAATAAAAAAATCTGCTGTAAGGAAAAAGAAGCCTAAAAGCTACTGTTCTCTTGTATAGCCACAGCTACATCCTGGTTTTGTGACATTCAATGAGAATTAACTCTGGGGAAGAGATAAATCACCTCTGATAAATTTCCAAAAGTTGCAACTTGCAAACAGTTCCCCGCCCCCCATTCTTACAACAGCTTCTTTGCTTTGTAAATTGAATCATCATAGTTCACGAAACATCTACTCTACTTGTTCTTCTTTTACTTCCTTCGTTAGGGTGTTTGTCTCGACCTCTTTCTTTGATCGGCACTTTTGTCCAATGACTATTGGATTATTCTCTTTTCCTTCTCTCGTTTTTGTAGTATCTCTTCTTATATGAACATGCATATGTGCTTAAATGCTGCTAAAAAAATTGGTTAAAAGAAGTGTGAAATTTGTTTCAGAAAGTTTAACTAATATTTAAACGCCTGTGTTTCACAATGGAGGCTATAGCAGCTTACAAACTCAAGCTTTGCAGATCCTATCTTTGATATCCTACCTTCACGAGTCTAAGACTTGCTAAAAGGTTTGCATTTAGCTGCGAGTTTACTTAAACTACCTCTATTGCATCCTGGTTTTCAGGAATGGGTTACAGATAGTCCATTCATAATATCACCTAGGATTACTTTTGAGGTCAGCGTGCGCCTGCTTGGAGGGTTGATGGCCTTGGGGTACACAATTGCAGCTATCCTGAAAAGAAGCAGCCATGTCTTCCATGATGATAAAGTGTCCATAAAAACTGATTGGCTAGAACAACTTAATCGTTTATATGTTCAGGTATAACAGCATATCGTTCATATCTTTCCCCTTTAACTTTTTCTATCCATTTTGATTATGTGATAATTAGTTTTAATCTACCCTTACTATTTCTTGCCCATCAATACTCAATGGTATTACCCAAGCAAGGTTGGCAAACTCATGAGTCTTCGTAAACTCAGAAGCACTGCTTGTAGACTTGTACACCTGACTCGTAAGAATTTATCTTATATTCTTATGCAATAATAATATTTAAAAAACCTTTAATAGTATCCACACGTTACTTAGTACCATATCCAGGGTCATGTTTACTAGTTTTTGAAATTTAAAAAACAGAAAAATAGGTTGCTAGTTCAAATTTAAAAAAACAGCAAAATAGGACTTTAAATTTTGGGCTGCTCAGGCCAAATGCCCGTCCCTATTCTCTGTGTGTATTTGTTTCTTTTGTTGTCAGTAGCTAAATACTTGTTCATGTTGTTTTAAAAGGTGCAAGGGAAGGATAGAAACTATGTTAAATTTGTAGCAGAGAAACTGGGGTTGGATGGTTCCTATGTTCCTCGCACGTATATTGAACAAATTCAGCTAGAAAAGCTTGTGAATGATGTGATGGTATGAATCATTATACCTCCTTCTGCTTGTGCTTTGCATACTTGCACGGTGAATCACTGATCTGGTCAAACTTCAGGCACTTCCAGCTGATCTAAAGACAAAGCTCAGTATAGATGATGAGATGGTTTCAAGCCCCAAAGAAGCCCTTTCCAGGGCTTCTGCTGATAGGAGAATGAAGTACCTTAATCGGTACTCATCATAACTTATTTAACTTGTCTTGTAAAGAAGATTGATATATCTTCTACTTACTCTCCATTTTGGGAAAAGAATTTCTAAATCTGAATCTGATTGTAAATAAGTTTGAGAAATGACCTCATGATGTTTTTCTGATGTTGATCTTCTGCAGTGGTATTTCACGCTCATTTTCAAATCGAAGGGATAAGATTCTGCCCAAGTTGACTAAACTTGCTATAAATGACACACGATTTGATGGGAGAGCTCCAGAATCACCTGCACCAATTGCTAACCAAGTAATATATATTTTCCTGAATCATTTTGGCCATTTCATTCGTAAGTGTATCACCTGTTGTATCTTATTTATGGAAAATGGAAAAGCTACCTGCTGAGTCTGTATATAGAGATGTTAAAAAGGATAATGATATGAAGTTTATTGCATATTGGCAAGAAACTTTAGACAAGACGGTAGCAAGTTTATAAACTCAAGTGGAAATTATATCAGCTGTCTGCCTTTGGCACTAAAAGGTTCAATTTTTCGATTTGTTTTTACTACCCATCTAAATTATTAATCCACTGATATTTGCTCGAGCTGCCAGGGAGTCATCACTCAACTCTCTGATCAAATTTCGACATTGAATGAAAGAATGGATGAGTTCACCTCCCGTATTGAAGAGCTGAATTCCAAGTTTGCTATCGGAAAAGTTTCAGCCAGTCAACAAAACTTAGCCGTACAGGCTGAGGCCTGCAATGGCTCCGGCCCCACTTCTCTCTTTGTATCTGGATTAGGAAATGGTTCGTTCACCGGATCATTGCTACCTAATTCTTCATCATGCTCTCAACTGGCTAGAGAGTCTCCCCTGATGGAAGAGGTAGGTGATATATCCCCTCATTTTGAACTTGCATGACACTAGTCATGGTCTAAAGCACATATATGCACCAAACTGTATATCGTGTTGAGAATGCTATGGCCTCTTTAAAATGCTTATAAAATCGGAATAATATGCTTGTAAACAAGATTTGAATATAGGAAGGTGATTCTGATAACTGCAGAAACAATTTTTAGATTCGAAGTCACCTGGTCAAACATTTCAGTAACTCTCATCTCCGTTCATTTCAGACAACACTAAAGATGGTGTCAAATTACTTCGACATGGAAAAAATGATAATATTAATAATAATAATGATAATGACAAGTTGACAACAACAACGAGAGAAAAAGCAAGAAATGTTGGCGTGGCAAAATTAACCTGTTTCTTTGGCAGATATCATGGTGGGGTTATGTGGTTAACTTTTACTTGTGTTTAGCATATTTCCATCAGTTTATTATATGTTTTAATAGGAAAACATTTGCTGTGTCACCTAACTTATGGTGAGTTGCGTGGGGTTCTAGACTGAGATAGCATCTCTTGCAACCGCAATGCTTTTTAGTACGAATGAATATTGCAAGAAGTACTAATGCTAAATGTGTTATTTAGCGGAAATCATGGGATAGTGGGGGATACCTACCCATTCTTGTGTTTAATACTTTTCTTTTTTTAACCCCAAATAGGTATTACTTGTTGCTCGAGGGCAACGTCAACTCATGCATCAGCTAGACACTCTGAGCAACCTTTTGCATGAATACTTTGGAGAAAGGTCACGGCAGGGAAGAACAGACCAGAGAGGCAAAATGGGTGAAATTGAATCCATTGCCATCCCCGTGGTTCTGACTTTGGCTGTTGGTGCTGTTGGTGTGTTCTTGTTCAAGGGTTGGTCATCTAAAAAATAATGTGTATATATACTTATGTATATCTTTCTTCTTCTCTTCACCCTTAAATGAGGGAAGCCTCATCAGTATATCTCATAGGTTTCTGTAAACAACTACTATCTCTGCAAGGGTCTGCTACACTGAAAATGTAATATAGAAAATTATCGAAGAGTATGTATGTAACTATGTATCTTTACTCAACACACAAGCTTCTGCATTTCTTTGTCCTCGGTAAATAATTCATCTACTTGGTGGAATACTATACTTCTGTATGTATGTTCTTGATTCTCATGAGCTTTTCTGGTTAACGTTTCACTTTATGACATTTGTTTTAACTAAAAAATAAAATTGACATTTGTTTCAGTCAGTTATGTGGGGATTACTTTACATTGTACCTTAGACATGTCATTTTTTTTTGTCAATCTTATACACGTCACTTTACGAATTGTATATTTGATACGTGTTTGGGGAAGGATTATTTTGAAGTCATGATTTTTTCTTTCTTTTAAGATTCATCAAAAAGATTTTAATGACCTTTTAACCTCGAAGACAATTTAAAATTCTATTAATATTTTGCTTTAGCCTTGAAGACGAGATGGTGATGCAAAAAGAGAAGGAATAGTAACGATAAGGGTTGCCCCTTTTTTTTTTATCAGCAAATGTTATTAATTAGTTGTTAGTAAATTATAAATGTCCCTCCTTAAGATTTGAACCCTGACCCCTTCACCTTCAATACCCTTCGCACACTTGCACGCCCCTCCCTCCAAAGGGTTGGCCTTGTACTATCTCATTTTGACCAAATGTCCATGCTTTCCCGTTTCCACTTTATCTCAACATGTGTTTGCAACTTTAGAACTCCTACTTGAACTTGCACATTTATGAATAACAATTTCGTTATCTTTTTTTATTTGATTTGATGAATGTAAATAAATAAGAATTATTATGTGTCCGATACCTTGTTTCTATACTGAAATATCAATTCTCATACCATGTTTATGTGGCCGTGAGATGTCTCGGTGGCACTCCAACATGTATTCATGATACATTCGTGGCGGCCAAGTGCATATTAGCTGTGTGAATGTACTGTAAAGGGTCTGAGACTCGAGATTCGATTCTAATCAAGACTGTTTCAGCCTTCCTCATGAGAAAGTCATGACCCGGTGTAGTAATCACGGCAAGGGAGGTTGCAGTTTTATAGCAAGAAAATGTAGAGCCACATAGAATTATAACAAAATCCATACACCAACAGATTGTTAAGTAGACTACTAATGTTATCCAACTGGAGCCAGCAATACATATACATTTGTGGTTGTTTCAAAAAAGTGAAGCTGTAATCTCGGTAACATCCGACACAACTTGATCATAATCTGACTTCAGTTTCTCTTGTTCCCCTTGCTCTAATTCACCCTTTGCAGGCTTGGTCAGCACCAAAACACAGCAAGTAGGCCTCTTTGTTGCTCCTGCAGTTGCAAGGTCCTGGAGAATGACATAAATAAAAAAGTACATGAGCTCAGATACTCGAGTAATAATTGGAGTATCCTCAATAAACATAATCTCATGAAATAGTAAAACATATATTCAGATGTGGCAATTTCAGGAACAGGTCCACGTTTCTCCCACTATTACTCACTATAGATGGGGTTTTATAATCCATCAAGTAAAATGGACATGTCAGAAGAACTTCATTCCAAATGATTAATACGATTATGTTAATATAAGTTTTGGCTGAACTAGTAAAGAAAAGCAATCAAGCTACTCGGGAAGGTGTAGACTGCATCATCTCATTGAATACTTACTATGAATGAGGAAAAACCCTCAAAGATAACAACTTAACTTCTAACATCAAATTAAACCCAAGAAGGAAAATGTGCAGAAAATAAAATATAATGCACTAGAATTGTATTGTCCCACAGGGGATAGATAAGCAAGTGTTCAATAATAAACCTAAGAGACATAATTATAAACGTCACAATACAAGGTAAAGTTGGTAGCTTACTTCTTTAGACGTGACATACACATACGGAATGTCAGACTCTTCACACAAGACAGGAACATGAGTGATGACATCAATGGGCGATATATTTCCAGCTATAACACACAACCTGCACAAACAAAAAGCCACAAAATTGATTTCTTCTGTATAAAAACCAGAAAAATGACATATGGGGATTTTAATGATCAAAAGAACAAGGCATTTCCAGATAGATAATAACTTTTCTCATGCTCTCTCTGAAAAAAAGATAACTTTCACATAGTACTGACCCTTTATGACCTCGCCTTATACTTTTAACCACCTCCTTAACTCCTCTTTTCAAGCATTTGTGTTCAGCAGCTGAAATAACACCCACAAAACAATACCAGTTACAAATCACCAATACAGTGCAGATTATCACAGAAAAAACAAACTTTACCAGAGAATCACCAATAAATCAACAACTAAAAAGCAAATACCGAACACAGACTTGGAAACACATTGAAAAATATGCATACACACATACCTCTACGAACAAGCTTCAGTGTTCGCTTGCAAAGCTTCTTCCCAGCAAGGGGTTTCGCAATCGGTGCCACCGCAAGCAGCTTCTTCCTCTCCTTCTCTTTCTGCACCGACTTTTCTCCTTCACTGTCACTCCCCATGTCTCTAAATTCCTGAGAATGAAATTTGGGGATTTCAGAGCTTCACTCTCTCTGGCTGGGGTTTAATTCAGGGTTTTAACAAACGAATGGTTTTGCTTATAAAAGCTTCAGTTTTTGTTGGGCCATTCCGGGTTTTGTTGTCAGGCCCACTCATATTGGGCTTACAATTGGGCCCTGTTTAACGAAACGGCCCATATAAGAAACCTAACGCGAGGTCTCGGGTTTGGATGACTTGCGTTTCTCTTCGTCGTGGTTGCAGTCACCACTACTCCCTCCTTCACCACCACCAGTTCAGAGGAGCACGATGCCTACAGTGAGCGTGGGACGGGATCGTCTGTTTGCAGCTTTAGGAAGAGATTACAGTGCGCTTCCATTCACAACTCTCTCTGTTATGGAATCGGTGAATTTTCATCACGTTCCGTTTTGACATTTTTGTTTTTTGTTATTGTATTCTTCAGCGCAAGAGGAATTCGAGGACCTGTGCTTCAGTTTCGGGATCGAGCTTGACGACGTCGTAAGAACTTCACCGTATTTCCGATAATTATATGAATTATATCATCAACATCGTCTGATGAATTTAGTGTGATTGTATCAGACAACAGAAAGGGCAATAGTGAGGAAAGAGAAGCATTTGGAGGAAGAAGAAGCGGATGAGGATGAAGAAGTTATCTACAAAATCGAAGTTCCCGCAAACAGGTGCCACTTTGATGATAATATCTCTGTTCTTTTTGGTTCAGATAAGATGAGAATCAGTAAAATGTGGTTGTAGTGTACATTGGAGATTAATCTTTGTCTTACTCTCGGATATATGATATGATTGAGTAAATGTTTGCATTATGTTCACCTGTTTGTTTTTACTTGATCAGTTTTTTGAATGGTGAGGTTTTATTTATGATGTATCCATTCTATAAATTTTATGGATTCCTTCTGTGGCTGTTGTCTGAGGTTTCTTCTTTGATTTCAGATTGATGCTCTCTGTTACATTACGAAATCAGCTTTGTATGCTTTTGTAATTTGCAAGAGATTTGACTTGAAAATTCAAGCTGGTTGTTAATAACAGGAACAAATGTTGAGTATGATATGTCCATAGAAAACAAAGTTATATAAGTCATTATGGATGATGTGACACATGTTTTTCTTATTGCAATTGCAAAGTCACTAGATTTTATAACATGCTAGTTGGTTGATGATGTAACCATTTAAAGCACGAGATTAAGTGTTGTCACTCTCTGTGAATGTTTGTGAAATAATTTTGTGACAAATATTGCTTTCATCATTTCAAAAAGTTGTGCTAACAACCTGCTTTTTACTTTTTGGACAGGTATGACCTGCTCTGCCTTGAAGGACTTGCTCAAGCCCTCCGAGTTTTCTGTGGGTTCCAAGAGATCCCTACTTACAAATTGGCTGACGTTAGGAAGAACACAATGCTCAAAATGCATGTGAAGCCTGAGGTGATTATATGATGCACGCACAAATATTTTTTCTTTTTTAGTATGGTCCATTTCTAAGTGGAATTCTTTTGTATATTTATTCATTGTAGACAGATTCGATTCGTAAATTTATTGTATGTGCCGTATTAAGAGGTATAACTTTTGATAAAGCAAGATACAACAGCTTTATCGATCTCCAAGACAAGCTTCACCAAAACATTTGCCGGTAATATGATTTGACTCGCTGCTCTATTTATTTTGAGCTGCACACTGTTTGTTTCTCAATTCTAATCAAAATATTCTGCAAGTTCAATGCAATCATATATGCCCTTTTTCTCCTTATGGAGTTTTCGACAACTTTGATAAATATTTAGAATATAAAAGATGATCCTCCGTGTTCTAAGCTGAGCTCTGATTATCTATTGTACATTATTTTCTTGTAGGTTGTTTGGGAGGGGAGTTTTGGAGGAATGGGAAGAGGACGACATAATTATTATTTTAAATAAATAGTTTCTAATTTGATAAATTTTTAAAATGAAAGCTATGAAATGATATATTAGCAAACATGATATCATAATCATTTATTTATTGTCATAAATATTACATAATTATCAAATTTTTAGAAAGTGTGCCCTCTCCTTTCTTTCCCTCCAAAAACCTCCTCTCAAACATCTTTATCTATTGCTTCACTAGCCTTTGTCCAAAATTTGGAAAATTCTTCTTGTTGGTGGCTTTTGGCTTACTTTTAATTCCACTTTATGTTGTTCTCTTTCTAAATTGAGCTCCCCTTTCATTCATCAGTCGATCTCTATGCCTTTGTTGTTTAATTGTGTCTTGTAATTTCATTTCTTACACCCTTGATTTTCAGAATGAATTTTCAGTTTATTTGTTTTTATGCTTCTTTTTTATTTTTCAGCCGAAGAACTCTTGTTGCCATTGGCACTCATGATCTGGATACATTGGAGGGCCCTTTCACCTATGAGGTTAGTTTCTATCAAACTGTAAACCATGAAAATTATTTGCATTGTGGATAGACAACTTACAAATTTAAGATTTAGAAAGACGTGTATATTGTAGTATGTTGGATCAGTTGTACGAAATGTAGAAGGGCCTAGCTCTAACAGTCTTTTATGATTAGTTAAGTGTTAGTTATTACTTATTAGTCAGTTGAGTTAGTTTGTAGTAGTTAGTTGAAGTTTGTTATTCTTGGAAGCTGTCATAAGCTACCTATACATAGTGTATTATGAACTCATTCAATAAGAAATCAGATTCAGATAATTTTTCTTTCTCTCAAATTTTAATAGTGTACCATGTTTAAGGAATGCTTGTGCCCCTTATGAAAAGGGAAGTCACTGCCTGGGCAAATGGGTTGTTTATGGTCGGCATTCAGCTGTAGGAAAGGCTTTCTAGGGGAGGGCCTCCTGTTTGAAATCATGTGTCAATTTACAAAGAAAGTACTTTTCAAGCAATTTGTTTTATTATCTTTGTGATGGAATGGATCAATGCTTGTTTGTTTACGTTGTCATAAATTATTAACATGAGGGAGCTTTACCTCTTGTTTCATGCTGCTTTCCGTTTGAATTTGTTAACATATCACTTTGATTTGATGCTTAATGGTGTCAAAGGAAGCATGGGTGTTGCTCTATGTGGCGTCGTTTTGTTTATGACCCAAGCTTGTGCCTGATTTGTTATAAAACCAATTAACCAAGACAGATATCAGGAGTTAATTACCAGTTTCTTTTGTGATATGCTAATCTCTTGTTCTCTACATCATCAGTATCACTGACTAGACATGTGTTTTTTCCCAGGCTTTACCACCTTCAAGTATTAATTTTACACCCCTAAAGCAGGTAACTTTCATTTATTTTAGCTTATACTCACTAGTGTACCACACAGCTAACATTATTATTTTATATGAATATTTAGTACAAAATGCTAAACTAATCTGTGTGCATTTTTCTCCTTCCCTTTGCTCTTTTGGCATGTTAGGAAAGGAGCTTCAGTGCTGTTGAGCTGATGGAGTTCTACAAAGTGAGTATTTGTGTAATGTTTCCTTGCTTTATATGTTAGTGATTCTCAATCTAGCAAAAGTTAGATTATAAATAATTGGAGTCCACCCAACTATGTATTCATTTCATCTCTGATCATCATTTTCTTTTTTGTACATACTTCCTGTGAGATTTGTCTGAATACTTTCTGGATTTATGTTTGACAGTCAGATTTGAAACTGAAGAAATTCTTGCATATAATCGAGGGGTCTGATGTTTTTCCTGTTATATATGACAATAAGAGGTATTATATTTTCATAGCATCCTGATATTTAAATTTACAAAGATTTGAAATTTTTCTCTCATTTGCATAACACTGTTACAATCTTGCTGAACTCTTTAGGCAGTATGTATTTTACACAGAATAATTTATTTACATTTTAAAAACATTTAAATTTAACTACTATAAGTAGAAGTTTAGAACGAAACTATCAATGCATTTCATAATTCTTGTTTATATTATATTATGATGGGGATACATGTTAGTTTATACTAAATTAAAATAATAATAAATTGTAGATGAATGTCATATATATATATATATTTATGAATACTTGTTATAATTTTAAATTAGGTTGAATGATTTCTTTAATTATATCTATGTGGATAAAACAAAGTCACTCAGAATGTAAGGGGTAATGATAAAAACTTGGCATGAAAATTAAGAAAATTAAATTTTTAGGATTATTATCTGTTTTGTTTCTGGAAGTAACATCAAGAAACAGTGTTAAATTATGTTCATAAAGTCATAGCATTCCTATTGCTATTCCACATGAAATTTTCTCAGTTTTGGTCTTGCTAGGCATTGTAGGATAAGGACATTGGTGACTCACTTCAGTATATGGTATCAACTCTCAGTTCCTAGGGTACTTTTTGTTTTTTGGGAGGAGCTATATTTTGGTTTATGGGTTTATGTTCTTTGCTAGTGTGTGGGGGGTGATTGAACGCTTTGAGATTACCTGCTGAAAATTAAAATTAAGAGTTGATTGGGTTACTTCTTCTTTGAGATGCTCTGATGATTTCGTACATGAAATTTGACTTCATGGATTTACATTTTATTTAATGACTTGTTTGTACGGTCAACTCCCACTCAGGATCAAGCCAGTTTGTCCTATTGTTGTATCTTTAGTTAAGTAGGATTCTTCATCCTATACTTGTTCTAGCCTGTCTCCTTTCTAATAAAATGTGTTCTATCTACTAGGTATCCGATTGGTGAGAATTCTAATTAATATAATTAAACTATGACAGGTTTAGAGCTTAAAATATATAATATGGTCTATAATATTAAGAAGTTATTGGTTTTTTGAACAAAAAAGTAATTTAGTGTCATATACGCCATCTATTTCAACACATGACACACTCAAACATAGAGATAGACAGATGCATGGTAGTCAGTATATGGATGCGTAAACTTAAAAGAACCATCATATTTTCTTAAATGAAATGGTTTTCCACCAGATTTTTGTCGGGTTAATTTGCAGAAATACTTACAATTTACTCATGTTCTATTTTTTGTTAAAAGTGCTTTTTGTAATTTTTTTGAAAGTGAAATTATGGCACTTGACTTTTAATGTACTTTGATGATCTTACTTCCTGCATGCTCCTATTCAATTCAGTTACTGACATGCCATAATGTTTTGACAGACGTGTTTTATCTTTACCCCCAATTATCAATGGTGCACATTCAGCCATCACTTTGGAGACAAAAAATGTATTTATTGAATGCACTGCTACTGATCTGACAAAGGCGAAGATTGTTTTAAATACAATGGTAGAGCTGTGAATTTGATTGTATGTTTTCTGTTTTGAAATCGTGTTTCAATTGTTTGGATGATAACAGGCTATTCTCTGTTTACTTAGGTAACAACCTTCTCGGAATTTTGTGAAAATAAGTTTGTCATTGAACCGGTTGAAGTGATTACATCTAATGGAGAGTCACAAATATATCCTGATTTGTCTGTCTACAATATGGAAGTTTCTCTATCTTACATTAATGGACTGATTGGGGTATCCTTGGAGGCAGAAGAGGTAATAATTCTCCTAACTTGCTTATGTGTGATATGCAAGGGGAATCTTGGTGCCTCGTATCGAATGGCTTGTAAGCTTACTATTTACATTTATTAGACTTGAGGTCTCCATTGAGTATTTTCCTTCATATTTATTTTTTCCAAAGGTAATTTACCTTTACATTACCAAGAATGTGTTGGAAGCATCACTTTCCTAATTAGTGTCCCTATAAGCTTCTTCTTTTTTGGTTTTGCTCTCTGCTGAAGCATCACATTTTTGTATTATTTTAATCTCTGCTGATATGGGATATTCTTGTTAAATTTTTTTTTGACAGTGTTCTGCTCCTGTTGTTTCCAGATTTTAATCTACTGTTTGAAAATTAGTCACACATTCTTAAGGACTAAGATTCTGTCTGTTAAAACAATAGAGATATCTTATCCTTAAGACTTGTACGTTGTACAGGGTGACTATGTTTTCTTTTATGCAGACATTTAGCATCTATGGTTGAGTTGTTCTATTGTTCATATCACGATTACCCATAGTTCTGTTTATTTAGTCTTTTTATGTGTCACGATATTTTCATTAGCCCGTACATCTTCATGTCACGAGTTGTTCTCTGATGCAAGATTCAATGCTCATGTTTTCTAACAGCAACTGAAAAGAATATTATTTAACTCGTCATTCTTGTACCTTAATCATTCCCCTTCTCTTTCAGGTCACAAAGTTCTTAAATCGGATGCAATTGCATGCCAAACAGTCTACATCTGACAAAAAGCAGTGTAACTTTGTTGTATCTGTACCTCCCACTAGAAGTGATGTGCTTCACCCATGTGATGTTATGGAGGTACTGACAGTGATAGGTTCGGTCAGTCTTGAATGCATTATGCATATTGGAACTACTATAGTATAATTTACTGACATGATATCCCTTTTTTCAATTTTTTTTATCTATAGGATGTTGCAATTGCTTATGGATTCAATGCTGTTAAGGATAAAGCAATAGTAGATAATAAGGGCTCAAAGAGACTGGCTGCTTCCTTGACACTGCTTCCTCTGAATGAGATCAGTGATCTTATCAGAAAAGAGGTATAAAATAAAATAATACATCACATGACTCCTGCAGTTGGAGCCTGTTAACACATTTCATGCTTTTGATTTTTCTAAAAGTATGCCAATCATTTTACTGCCTGTGTCAAATTTATTTCAGCAGAATAAATTACTAAAGCACAGCTATCAATGTTACTATTATTTAAAGTGTCTAGTTATCTAAATCTTTGTTCCAAACTTCTTTCAGGTTGCAATGATTGGATTCACGGAGGTTTTGACATTTATACTCTGCTCTAAAAAGGAAAACTTTGCCATGCTAAACCGTAAAGATGATAAATCTAGAGCAGTTATCATCGGAAATCCTAGGGGTTCAGACTTCGAGGTTCACTCTCTTTATCCAACTTTTTCAACTACAAGGTTTATAGCAAAAAAGTTTATCTAGCTGTAATTACAATGAAATGTTTTAAAATGGTCCATTTTAGTATTGGTCATCTTGTTAGTTTAGTATGTTGTTGCACAAATTACTTTTTGTTTTCACTGTTTTTGTACATAGCTCTTCCAATCTGTTTTATTAATATTGCCTCTTTCTTCCTTAATATTTGATTAGTGAAGTGGCTCATTCTTCGATTTCATGACCTTTTGTCTATGTATGCTTGTATATTGTATGCTTTTATATTGTCTTGGAATCCATTGCTGGATGTCAGCTTTGCTTCATCCCAGCTACTGTCTTCAAATTCAATTTGCCGAAGCTTACTGATAATTTTTTCTCATTACGACAAACTGTTTTCTTTTCCTTTTCTGTTTTTCTGCTGCATGGACTATATTTCCAGTATTGATTTACAATCTGAAGTTGCACTTTCTGACTGGATCAGTCACCTGCATTTTATCTGCAGTCTGCTAGATTTACTTGGTGATAAACTTGAAGTTGAACCAGTTGCATATTTGACTGAATAGAATTGTATAATGCTAACATTGAACTAGTTAGGCTGCATTATACATTTATATGATGATCTGCCATTTTGCTGGGTTCATTATGTTGATGTTTCTCACCTTTTCCCTTCTTGAGCACTCACAATGTACTCGATTCTATCTGTTGATAATTTGTTCCTTTACATTTGGTTTTGCACATGAGAAATAATTCAGCATATTGTTGGTTTTTTGTATTCATTAGAGTGATATATTTGCTTTTCAAAAGATAAAATGATATATGTATCTTATTTTTTTTTTTGGTAATTTGGTTTAATTTAATTTTTATATCTAACATGTGTTCAGGCTGTCCGGACTAGTCTTATGCCTGGCATTTTAAAAACTGTTGCTCACAACAAGGATCATCCTAAGCCCATAAAGGTATTACTTAAGTTCTCCCCTTTGGTGATTTATCTTTTTAGAATGAGCGATATTTTCGATTATGAAAGCGTGATCTTCGCATTAAAAATCCAATGCTAGTGATTAGAAATTATATGGCATATTTTATCTTAGTTTTATTCTTTCAGCTTAATATTTATGAATCTGCTTTGAAAGTTTTTCTGCAAATCATTGTCATTTCATATTGCTACTATTCTTTAATTAGAGATAACATATAACATGCAGTATGTTAATATGAATCCAGATGTGTCTCTATGCCATTAAAGAAATTTATCTTATTAGATTTCTGAACTAGTTACAATTTACAAATCAAAGATTCAGACTTCAGGTTGAGAAATTTCGCTCTACCTCTGCATTTTACATTGCTATTTATCACTTTGCTTTTTTTCTCTTTTCTCTATAGTAAGCTGATAAGAATACATTTCTATCTTAAAATTTTGATTCAGATTTTTGAAGTAGGTGAAATAGCAATTTTGGATGACAAAAAAGATGTTGGTGCAAAAAATCTACGACAACTTGCTGCACTTTACTGTGGGGCTAATGCAGGATTTGAGGTATATTAAGTAATGATTTTATGCCACTTCAGTTGGTTCTTTACTCTTTGAATAGAAATTATTGAATATTTGATGTACCACTATCCCTACTTGATTGATCAGATATGATAGATCCCTAGATTGTTCTTATCCAGAAGAGTAAGAATCTACACTGGCTATATTTAGAACAAAAGTCTGATATTTAAAATAAATATACTCACAGTTAGCGTATATTCTTTCTATGTCCCTAAAAAAGTTCTTCTCTAGAATAAAAATTGAATTATTATACTTAAATTTACCCATTGATATGCAGATAATTCATGGCTTGGTGGACAGAGTAATGGAAAAGAATGGTATTCCCTTTGTTTCACCGGGTGATGAATCGGGGTATTATATTGAGCGGTCTGATGTAAGTGTATTAGGTGTAAAATCCTACATAGGAGCTCTCTGTTTCCTTTTTTGGCCTTATTGTTTTTAAGAAACCTTTTACTCTGCTTCTGGTTTCTTGTTTTTGAACTCAACTGCTTTTTGAAGGAACCTGAGTTTCTTGCTGGAAGACAAGCTAGAATCATTTACAAGGGAAAGCAAATTGGGACTTTTGGCATTGTTCATCCAGAGGTACTTATGAACACTAACATTATGTCATCTTGATTTGACATGGCCAAATTTTTGTACATTTGTTTTGCCTACATTTTCTATGATTAAGCAATATCCAACAAAGGTCTTTTTGGATGGGTTAAAATGATTATAAAATAGAGATTTGCAAAATGAGGGTATAAGAGCTCTATTTCTATTCCAACTTAGCAATGTTTTCTCTCTATTTTTAATATAATTTGTTTAGCAGATTGTATCTCCCTGGCAATTTATGTGTATGTGCTATTCGAACTTAGCACTGTTTTCTCTCTATTTTTAATATAATTTGTATATAAAAACGAAGTACAAAAACATCTGTACTTTGGAGTCATATACATCTAAAACAAATGGTTCTATATGTTTTCAGGTATTAAACAACTTCGACATTCCTGATCCCTGCTCTTTTGTAGAACTTAACATTGAAAGTTTGTTATAAAGATTTGTCGCAAATGTAAGTATCGCCATCCTAGGCTATTTGCTTTTGTTAGTATGTTTAGTTTGTATTTTCTCCATGCTGTTTGCTCGTGTGAATCTGTAGCTTTCATGCCCTCTTCTCCCTACTACTCCACCATTTCCTTCCCCTGTTGAGTTTCGTTCTGCTGATGTTGATTTCTTTGTAGGTAACTATTTGCCCCCAGCACCCTTAAATTATCGTTCCTTCAATGTGGGAGTCGAGATGCTTGACTTCTTGAGCCTCATTCTTGGAATTTAGAACTACACTACCTGGGGAGAGGAATATGTCCCTAATATGCCCTAGATTAGGGGTGTTTTGTTGATCATACGATTGTGTAATTTTCTGAAGTTTATTCGTTCAATATGTTTAGAATATTAGAAGCAATGAATTACCTGATAGGGGATAATTCTAACATGAATCATAGAGCTATTGTTGAAAAATAATTGATTTCGGCCTTAAAACCAAGATAGAATATTGGCACCTTTGAATTTTTTCAATACCAGATAGTAGTCTCAAGACCCTCTTGTTTAATCTATTGAAGTGGCAAAATTTGATCGATCGCTATTATTTTAGGGACCAAGACATGCCAATCTTTTCTTTTGAGCAACTATTAGTGCCAATCAGCTTGCATTGTAGCTCCATTGTTTGGAATATCCATACCACCATGATATCAAGAGTTTTTTATATGTACGATATGATTTCAGAAGTTTTAGTACGAGCATTTTAGTTAAAACTATAATTGAGTATTTAATGCCACTAAAATTTAAACCAACTTGTTTTTGTTGATTGATCTTTTTTGTATTAGCCTTAGGTAAAACTCTTATTCAGTATTAATACAACTTCATACTTCAAATTTAAACCAACTTTTGCTTAAAATTTATCATCCCCAAAGAGTTAAACCATATGCTTGGTGAAACTCTTTCTTTTATGCGTGCTTTTGATTAATTTTAGTGCGGAGGCTTTTCTTAGCTTGGGTTGGGGCACCCTACCCTATATTTTGTTAAGAAAATAATAATACATTGAATGTCTCCATTATACAATAAAATAATGGCTTTATAAATCAGGTTCTCACATATGGTGTTATTTAGTTGAAGTTATAAGTCAGTAAATGAATGTATTTTTTTATATTTACGATTTTATAAATTTCCACTTCAAAATTAGACTAATAGTATTCTAAAATTTTCCATACGTTTTTTTATATAAATCAAAACAATATTTAGTGTGATAAGCATAATTAATTTTGAACATAATTGATTTTATTAAAATTATGTATGTTAAATGTGAGATAAAATGATGTGAATTTTGTTTGTATACCTTTATTAAAAAAAGTAGGGTAGTTTATTAAAATTGAGTTGTAAAATCTCAGAATTAATTAAGTTTAACGCTTAAATAATTGTTGTGTCATGTGGATGCAATTCTTGGCACATAAAATTAGTTTTACTATACACCCAAACATTATTTCGGCTGATTAAAGTTGATTTTAACCAAATAAAATTGATTTTACAGAATCGATTCTGATTATCAAACATATGCCATAGATGTTTATGTAGACACTTAATTCACACTTAAGCCAAAGAGGGAAATGAAGACAAGAAAAAGAAATGAGATATGAATGATGTGATAGAGAAAAAAGAGGGAGATAGAAAGAGAACGAAAGTGAAAATGAAATAGAAAACATAGTAATTATTCTGCACGTAATTTCACACACTTGAAAAAGAATCAGCTCATGATGCCATGAGTGCAAGTTGAAACAGGTAGAAGAGAGTTTTCATGAGTAACCCCACGAAACAAAGCATACTGAGGAAGAAGTTTGAAGCATGCATGAATTAAAAACGTTCATTTCCTATATAATTATAACTTCACACGTACATTAGGCATTCTGCCCATATTTTACTTGTGCACACTCAATGAGTGTGGATTACTAAAGGGAGATCAGAAGAGACGAGAAATAAATAATAGATGTGAAATGTAATGTGATCACAAGAGAAGTATAGAGAAAATAGTTGTTTCAAGATGTATGCATTATGAAGTAGTCTACGTTCCATTATTGTTTTTCTTTTATTAAAAATTGAAGTTCCACACGAGGGAGTTGAAGATGAAAACAATGGTTTATTAGTGTGAGTACCAGAAGTCCAATTGCATTACGGAGTAAACCACACCCACATACATAGCCCATCACTCTCCTGATATCTAGTTATATTTGGGTCCGTGCGCAAAGACGAATCTTAGGTTAAACTATCTCCCTTGCCCCCACAAGAATTTCATATGCATACCCCCAATTGCCTGGAGGTATTTTGTACTAGACCACACTCACATACAAAGCTCATCACTCTCCCAATATTCAACTACATTTTGGGTCTGCGTCGCGCGCATCCAACCCAACAAGTGGTATTAGATCAAACTTGCCCAATGATCATGATTCCAGAAAAGTAAAAAAAGAGTCTAAGAATAATAATCAACCCAAAAAAAGGAAAAAAATGGGCTAAAACAAACTATCAAATAAACCTACATGGGAAGTAGAAGATGAAAACAATGGTTTATAAGAGTGTTGGAAGTCCAAGTAGCTTAAGACACATACATAATCCATCACTCTCATGAAGTACAACTATATTTTGGACCCGCAATTCTAACCCAAAAGTTTTTCTCAATCAACTACTATCTCTATTTCACAATTTTTGTTGTTTTAGAAATTCAAGGTTATTTATCTCACATGTCATCTCATATTTTCTCATATCGCAAAACTCACCAATTAACTAACCAATAACTATCATTCTCTCTCTTTAGTATAATTTCACTTTACATAAGAGTGTTTATGTCAAATTGTAATATCAATTAATGAACTCTGCATATAACCTCAAATAACAAAAGTTTGGAATGAAGAGAGTAGTATCTTACTCTAATCTAGCAATCAACTTTAAAAAGTTTTTTAATTAGACTCGTAATCTACGTCTAGGGATAACAAAAACATATGTACTCACAGGTAATCGTAGCGGGGCATGTGCCCATCCCTATCTATCTATGTCACCTTTTATATTTTATTATGTTGCTGCAAATGCAATAAGCAAGCGGTGCCTTGAAATATGCAATTTATGTTTGCCTCCAATGGTGGAGGAAGTTGCTTAAGAGTTGCTTTCCTAAAAGCATGGCCTAACTGTTACTATGAAGAATGAACCTTTCTGACAGGAAGGTCTTGCTTTGCCGTGTGTTGTGTTCATTTTCTCTTGATGTGGCTTTTTCACGTTTCCACCATATCATTATCAATGCATGGCATACCTATAAATATTACTGAGTTCTGAATCTTCTAGGCATCCACCGTGCCTTACATTACATCATCGATCGAACATTGTTGACATTACCATGTTGAACATTATGACTATGATGATTTCTGTCTCAGCAACTCTCATCTTACTGATCTTTTGTTCTGCCCCATCTGTAGCCATATTAATCAGGAAGCTACAGCTACCGCCACCACTGACAGGCCCTGAGTCACTTGCATTTGACAGGAACGGTACAGGGCCTTATGTAAGTTCTTCTGATGGAAGGATTTTTAAATATGTTGGTCCAAATAAGGGCTTCCAGGAATATGCTTACTCTTCCCCAATCAGGTAAATATGAAAAGTCAACTCTTGTATACAAAATCAGTTATGGGATAAGCTAAATAATATGGAAAACTATATGATAAACGTATAGAAAAATAACTTTAAATCCCGAATCCTATAAATGATTTTTGAGTCAAATAAACTTACTCATGCATAAGCCAAGACAATGTTATTTGTTGGTCTAGGAACAAGACAATCTGTGATGGCATTACTGACTTCTCAACACTCCAAGCAACATGTGGGAGGCCTTTAGGATTGGGATTCAATTATCAAACAGGGGAATTGTATGTAACTGATGCTTATTTTGGGCTTCTCAAGATTGGTGCCAATGGAGGTCCTCCAACCCAGTTATTTGGACCTGCACAAGGAAACTCTTCTCTCTTTGCTGATGGCTTGGATATAGACCCTAAAACTGGAATTGTTTATTTTACTATAGCCAGTGCTAAATTCCAGATCAAGTGAGTTTTTTCTCTTCCTAATCTTTTTTCCATGCAGATGCTAAGCCTTCTTATAAAAATCTGTCTCCTGATTACTAACAAAAGCATTACATTAAGTGCTCATTTTGGTTTTTTATTCCCTCAAATAGTTAGGAGGACTTAATGAAGTTATGTTTTTTGAGGATTCAGCATTTGAGGTATATTGAAAAAATTACATGCAAGCTGTAGTGACATATAATGTGGTGCTTGGTTTTTGCAGAGATTTGAATAAAATTGTAAGCAGTGGAGATCGTTCTGGAAGCCTTCTCAAATATGATCCAAGCACCAACAAGACCACAGTGTTGCTGAGTGGTCTTGCTCTTCCAGCTGGGACAGCAGTGAGCAGAGATGGTTCATTTGTCCTTGTTAGTGAGTACACGGCAAGCAGAATTCTGAGATTGTGGCTCAAAGGACCAAGAGCAAACTCTTCAGAAATATTGATAAGATTTGCAGGAAGACCAGATAACATAAAGAGGAACTCTAGAGGCCAGTTTTGGGTGGCGGTGAATGGTTTTCTAGGACCACCTCCACGCCCAATCCGTCCTGCTTTGCCTGAAGGAGTGAGAATCAATGAGAATGGTTTAGTTTTGCAGGTTGTGTCTCTTACTAAAGAGTATGGTACTGAAGTAGTAAGTGAGGTTCAAGAGTTTAATGGGACACTCTATGCTAGCTCCCTCTTTGCTTCCTATGCGAGCATTTTTACCCCCTAGTTTTTCAATTACTGCTTAGTGCTGCATCTCTATGGTACCACCCAATCTTTTTGGCCCTATCTGCTAGGCCCAAAAGGAAATTAAATAAGCCCAGTTGGCTAAATGATTATGTTTAATATATTTTACGTCTGTTATTTTATCTTCTGAAATATTCAAGTCACAAGATGTTGGACACATATAGGGCCATCCTTAATTTAAGAAATTATAGATCTAAATAAATTGTACTGTCCACTGAAGAAAATGATAAGATGAAAGTTGAGAAATAGCTTAGCCAAAATTTATTGTGTTTTTCTTGCTCACTTGCACATTAGAATTCTGCCGGTAGGATTCTCTTCTACCAATTTGTGCTTTCATTGCTTCCTCCGCATGCCTCCTGAAGCTTATTTGAGCATTCTTGCACACCTACTTGAATTAATTACTGAAGCATTTTCTTTTATGTCTAGGAGACGAGATTAGCTCCAATACCACATGTATTCAAACCACAATGTCATTGCAAGAAAGACTTGATTTAGCGTCGAAATAAAGTGTCGGCCTCGACGCCAACACTAAACTTGGTCGTTTAGCGTTGGTCCAGCCAACGCTACATCGACATAAAGAGTTAAAGTTCAAATTTTTAGTACTTAAAAGTAGCATTGACTCAGTCGATTCTAAGTAGCGTCAACTTATCCCACTCTAAAAGTCATAAAAGCCGACACTACATTATTTGGGACGTAGTGTCACTAAGTAGGAGGCCCAGATCCAATAGCCCAATGGATAGTGTTGACTAGGATGTCGCTATATCAAAATAAAAAATTTGCGTTGGATGGGCTGACGCTAAATTTGAACGATACAATTGTCCCATGTTAGCTCAGTTTTGCACAAAGTTAGGTGGTCATGAAGAGTACCAACTAAAAGTCGCCCCCCATGAGGGACAAAGAAAACAACTTAAGTTTATAAAACTTGTTCTAATTGGCCTCTCCACGTTAAGTTGTGAATTGGCCACGTGTTCCATGGTATACTTGTCATCTTCGCTTGAGAAGGTGGTAAAATCTGGGACCTTGGACCCCCTTGGCAAAGGTACAATCCTATCCCATTCAGGATACGACTCCTGATAGATTGGTCTATCGATTGGTTACTGCTGAACACCAAAATGTTGTCTGATAGCCTCAAAAATCATATTTAGATTATTTAGGTTTATCCCCCTAGGGTCTCAGCGTTCGACTAGTTCGATTGGTTTCCAAAACCCTGAACGTTAGGCGGTTGGTTCTCCATGACAGCTGGTTGTGCTTGTCTAGCCTGTGGAGGAAGTATTTGGTATTGAGCCATTTGTTGGATTGGTTTTTCATAAAATAGTTTCTCGGGAATACTTCCATAAGCTTGATTATTCACCAATGTCCATGGTTGGACAGAGTCTCTGCCAACCCATGGTGATTTGTTAGCCCAGACTGCCTCCACTCCAATAGGCATAGGTGTCAAAGAGCTCCCTCTAGTGAGTAAGGTGTTTTGAGGAGTCTGGCTTGGCTGTTGGAAGCCTATGCTTATAAGGCCCTCAATCGTCCTAGCGGCGTAAACCTACCCGTAATGTAATGGGATTGAAGTTGCTCCTTCTTGGGCAGGTTGCTCGCCAGGGGAATGGTCTATACAACATGATATGGTGACTCTTGTTGTCTTCTCTGTGACTCCTCTCGAGTAAAATGAAACTCTTTATACTAGTCCTGCGATTGTTTGTAGATTCAATTTTTCGCCCAAACCTAAGTTGCTTGCGCCAATGTTGGTCGTGGTTTGGTGGAAGAAACTTCTCAATAGCAATGTGGGTCCCACTGCTAATTTATTGGTTCAAATAAATCAGATCTAGGGATAGCCGTATGAGTTGTCTTAGAAACCAACATAAAAATTCTCTAAACAAGCGATTATTTGAGAAATGAACTTTGTTCCTCAATGCAGATTCTAAGACACTCCAAAAAGCTCTTACTTATTGCTATTGAGACATGAGTCAAAGGTAAATGAATACTGACTAAAGCAAGTAGAAAAATGAATGATAAAATAATTGAAACAACTAAGTAAATAAGCATAAAATTTAAAAGTAAATGGCTTAGAGGAATAAGTAAATGCTAGAATAAGTAAAAGTAATGGGAGAATTACTCATAATACGAGAAATTTGTATTTTAGTTGTCCATAAATTCTGTCCACATGCAAAAAAATTATTTTACATTCTGACTCGACAATGACTAGCCATTTTTATATTAGCACACTCGTTTCTAGTCATTATGAAATGTCCAATATTTTAATACTAACAAGGGTACGAAAGCCATTTTTTAAAATTAAATTGCTCTTACAATTTTGACTCGGTGTGGTGAAAGCCAAAAGTCTCCCTAAGAGTGTGATGTCTAAGGATCGAACACTAAACCTAGGGATTTAAACAGTCAATTTTTACCACTACAACGGACACCCATTGGGTCGAAGGCCATTTTTTAACTTTAAGCACGAACAAAAAATATTTAAGCGAAATTTTATAAATGTCATTAAAATTAAGTGAATTTCACTACTAAATTAATTCTTATAATAAAATTGTACCATAAAAATAATCTTATAAAAATTACAAACACACTTTTTATTTGAGTTTAATGAATACGCAGGACATTCAACCACTATGCCACACAAAACTAAGAATAACTTTTCGCCCGTGTAATGCACTGATATTTTTAATATTTAATTTATAACATTTTTTTAATTGATGTTATAAAGCTAATAAATATATGACATATGTCAACATTTTTAAACATGTGTAAGATCACATGATATGTTGAAGTAAATAAATTCCTCAATTGATAAAACCAAAGAAGACACAATGACTAATATTAAAATTGTTCATCTAAAATTTATGTCATACCAAAACCAAACAATGTAATTAAGTTTTGATAACAGAAATAGAAAAACATCCAACAAATACTTACGTAGCAATAGTCTCAACCCAATGAACCTCCTTCCTTTGTGATTCCGCTCTTGTGCAAGGATGCGGTAGCTTAGTTTGTTTTTTGTTGTTTGCTTTCTTTCCTTATGTAACCAAAAAAAAAGTCTCAACCCAATGAAAATCTTATTTCACTTATCTATCTTGACACATTTTAACTCTTTAGTTGAGGAAGCTTGTGAAAATCTTACTTCACTTCTCTATCTCAACACGTTTTAACCATAGTTCAAAAGTTATTTTTCATAATAAAGAAAGTTAATATAAGTCTGATGAGAAATGAAGAAGTTATGGCCGTTTGAAGTTAAGGATGCAGTGTCATCATCAACATGTTTGGAAGGACGAAGCGTAGACGAAATTGTGGGGTATTTATTTCTTTTAAAAATTTATTACATTTAATTACATTTTAATATTATTGATTTCTTTTGTTTTAAAAATCTGTGAGGTTAGACCAATACAAAATAAATTAAGCAAGTAATATAAATAAAGAAATAAGAAGAATATCTAAAGATTAAAATATTTTTCAATAAATAGGAAATAATTTTATTGTCACATTAGGCTAATATTGTTCTGTAAAGCAGAATTGACAATATCTGGATCAAGAGTAGGTAGCAAGCATTGATCGAGGGAGAAATTGTTGAATTGATAAAATGACATGTGTCAACATATAAGGGAGATGTTTGCTTTTCCTTTAGACGATAACTTCTATCTGAGTAGCAGACGATACTTCTCTAGATGGTACTTTCCTTGGTGATTTTATTTTAGGGAGATGTTTGCACATTTAATGGATAAATCAACATGTTGACAAAATCTTGCTTTAACACATGCTAGTTAGTATAATACGAAATTAATGATAAAACAGTAAGTAAATAAGTAAATAAATAAATAAATAAATGTGTATTGAATATAATTGGTAACATCATCAAACAATAATTATTATATAAAAAGAATAATCATAAATTACATGATTTAAATTTGTAACAGATAATTATTTGAATTTATTAATTATCGTAAATCATGATTTAAATTTGGAAAATTGATTTGATAGAGGGAGAAATTGTTGAGTTGATTAAGTGACACGTGTCAACATATAAGAGAGTCTTTTTTCTTAAGAGTGAATAGGGTTTGAAATTAAGGACTCACAATCTGTAAATACTAAATACAATAGTAGATTAAAATTTTAATCTGATGTGGCGAAAAACATGGAATGTTTACACGGTGAGTAACTGAGTATACAAATATTAAATCCTTTTATTTTAACATTTCAATGTTTATGATTTTGTAAATTTCCTTATGAAAATTACATTAATCACCCTTCTATAATTTATAATTTTCAGCCAAATAATTTTTATTAGAATTTAATGTGTATGCAAGTAAGAATTCTTTAGAGAGATATCTAATAATTGGTTGTCACGCCAAAAATTAAGATTTTAATTTAATTAAAATAAAAAAATTAATTGTTTCTGGATGTGACATTTAATGATTAATGATTGGATGTTAGTGTAAATAAGTTTGTATCAAAATTAAACTCTATTAGAAGTATATCTTTGCTGATGTCTCCAGCATGTCACTAGCACTTTGTTCGATAGTTTGAATGTGCTTTCGCTCCATTATGCTATTATTGTAACAAAAATATAAAATACACTATTTATTAAGGGTGACCTCTAAATCACTTTAATGAGGTAAAATTCTCTAGTTTAGGTTACTCAGTGCTATTTTGACACGGTTAAGGTGATTTTACCTTATATTTTATTTAGTTAAGGTGATTTATTAATCAAACCAATATTTGATCCAAACACAGATCAGACTCTGCACGTAGTTAATGCCATGAGTACAAGCAAGTTGCAGCAGGTAGAAGAGGAGTTTTCACGAGTCACGCCACAACACAAAGCTCACTGAGGAGAAGTTTCAACTTTCAATTAAGCATGCATGCATGATTCGAAACTGCAACTTAGAAACCTTCATTTTCTTCCTATAATTAATTAATTACAACTTCACATTTTTCATCATCCAGTCACATTATTCTGCACAATGAATTTGAGCGTTTCTGACAGCAAAGTCTTGCTTTGCCTCGTGTGTTCTGTTTCACGAGGTTCATTGTTTTCTCTTGGTGTGGCCTTTTCACGTTTCCACCATATAATCACACTGCATGACATGCCTATAAATATTACTGAGTTCTTAATTTTCTAGGCATCAAACATTGTTGAAAATACCATGTTGAACATTATGACTATGGCAATTGCTGTCTCTGCAACTCTCATCTTCCTCTTTTGCACCCCATCAGCAGCTATATTACTCAGCAGGCTACCGCTACCATCACCATTGACAGGCCCTGAGGCACTTGCATTTGACAGGAACGGTTCAGGGCCTTATGTTGGTTCTTCTGATGGAAGAATCTTTAAATATGTTGGTCCAAATGAGGGTTTTCAGGAATATGCTTACACTTCCCTAAACAGGTAAACATGAAAAGTGAACTCTTTTATACAAAACATGTTTGGAAATACTTTTATAATTGATTTTGAAGTGAAAATGAATATTTTCTCCTGTAAGTAGCTTCAGGGTACCATAATTGATTTTGAAGTCGAAATTAATTTTAGGGAGAAACTCATGTAAGTAGCTTCAGGGTACCATAATTGATTGAGTCAAATACACTTACTCATGCTTAAACCAAGACAATGTTATTTGTTGGTTGTGCAGGAACAAGACAACCTGTGATGGCCTTGCTGACTTCTCAACACTCCAAGCAACATGTGGAAGGCCTTTAGGATTGAGTTTCAATTATCAGACAGGGGAATTGTATGTAGCTGATGCTTATTTTGGGCTTCTCAAGATTGGTGCCAATGGAGGTCCTCCAACCCAGCTTGTTGGACCTGCACAAGAAAATTCTTCTCTCTTTGCTGATGGTTTGGACATAGACCCTGAAACCGGAATCGTTTATTTCACTGTAGCCAGTGCTAATTTGCAGATCAAGTGAGTTTTTTCTCTTAGAAGGACATTTTAACAAAGTCATAATTTGGATTTCCTTTGGTTGAACTTTTCTAAATTCATTGTAGTCAGAATTTTGTAGCCATTGAGTCATCCAATTTTGATCGGTTACAGAATTGACCATAGTGAATTCAGGAAAATCCAACTGCAGGGAAGTCTGATCTGAAAAAACATGGAAGTTGTAGCATATTTAATTTTTCTAGTCCAGGCCACTAATAAATGTGGTGCTTTATTTCTGCAGAGATATCAGTACAATTCTGACCAGTGGAGATATTTCTGGAAGCCTTCTCAAATATGATCCAAGCACCAACAAGACCACAGTGTTGCTGAGTAGTCTTGCTGTGCCAAGTGGGGTAGCAGTGAGCAGAGATGGGTCATTTGTGCTTGTCAGTGAGTTCATGGAAAACAGGATTCAGAGATTCTGGCTCAAAGGGCCAAGAGCAAATTTATCAGACACATTCATAAGACTTGCAGGAAGACCAGATAACATCAAGAGGAATTCTAGAGGCCAGTTTTGGGTGGCAGTGAATAGTTATTTAGGCCCACCTCCTCGCCCAATCCATCCGGTTTTACCTTCAGGAGTTAGAATCAGTGAGAATGGTTTGGTTTTGCAGGTTAAGTCTCTTGCTCAAGAGTATGGCACTGAACCAGCTAGTGAGGTTCAAGAGTTTAATGGGACACTCTATGCTGGGTCTCTCTTTGTTTCCTATGCTAGCATTTTTACCCCCTAGTTTTTCAATTACTGCTGCATCTGTATGGCTATGAAAAATTTAAGAAATATAATATTAGTAAAAGAGATTATTGATCATACATGTAATGGCATTAGCACCTGAAAACCTCTTCATCATCATTTATATAGACTAACACTGGCAATTTCTAACACTGTCCTTGGATACTGATATGTTAGCTTCACATTTGAGAGGCCTGCAAACAAAATGATTTATAAACTCAAAAAATAGAGTTAAACATGTAAGGATAATGCAAGTTGGAGTGCAATGAATGATATTTTGGTCACCTTTGGCAGGATTTATAGCAGATTCATTCATTTCAATGTTGCAAATACGTTTTGCATTCCCTGCTAGAAGCACTAGAAACAGAGATATATAGATAGACCTAGGGAACCCATTAGATAGTTACCTAATTACAATAAGGATACACAATAATATAATAAAAAAAACAAAGCGTTACTCCTCCTAATCTAAGTCTTTTCATAAGGACTCCAAATGTTAACTCGAGAAGGATAGATAGTGTCCCCTCATCCATGAAAGTAAGAGGAATTCTAGAAGAATCATAGGGAAATTGGAGAAGCGAAAAGCAAGAAGGGAAAAAGGAAAGGGGTTTTCGCCCTCGAGACTAGGAGGGTTCATAACCGATCCAATCCAAAAAAACCGAAATCCAATTAAATCGAAAATCGAACGGATCCAAAATTGAGAAAAACGAATTTTTTTGTCAGATTTCGGATTTGTTTTTCAAGACCGAACCAATCCAAACCGAATGTTTGCAAGTATATATAATTTTATTTGTAAATATATCATATAATTCATACTTACCTTTAGTTCCCTAGATGGCGAATCTAATGAGTACAGACCCTTATTCGGTTTCTTTTCAGTTCCTTTTAACTTACCCACCTTTCGGTATGTCCAAGCAAAGAAAAATTTCCGACATGCACTCCGAACTCAAATAAACATGAAAAGAAACGGGTAAAGAAATAAATTAACTAAAGCATCTCAATCCATAATCCTAACCAAATCCATCTCCCCCAGTACAAGGGAGATTAGTTACACATAATCATTATAGAAATACAAGAGTTCAATGAGTAAAGCATAAAAAATAATCAAGAACCTAGAAGGGACTTGAAAACCTAACACTCTCCTCAAAATCTCTCCCAAAATAAGTTCCAATAGCAAAAGATATCCCAAAACAGGTCAGAAACGAGTTCAAATAGGCTCAGGACATTATCAACGCGAAAACGCGCCACTTTCCTCCTGATCTGCGCGAGATCATGCTGTAGCTCTTCGTCGTCCGCGTGAAACCGTGCCACTTTCCTTCTGATCTGCGTGAGATCGCGTCGCAGCTCCTTGTCGTCCGAGCGAAATCTCACGAAATTGGCCTGCACCCGCGCTAGATTTCGCGCGGCCTTTTTTAGACCGCTCTCGCCCGCGCCAAATTCCAAGGGGGATCCACGCGAGCTCGCGTGGCTCTTTCCAAATTTCCGTATTTTATAATTTTTGTCCATTTTCCAATATTATTTTCACCTAAAACATTATAAAAAACATAAATAAAATGATACCAAAATATAACAACTTAATTAAAGCAAAATAACGACTTAAATACTAACAAAATAAAAAAAAGATAATAAACTTAACACTGACAAAACACTAAAACTAAGCAAAAACTCCAATAAAAACAATCAACATACTAAAACAATCATATCATAAGACTTCTTCAAATGGACTCAATTGGTGAACTGCACACCGTTACCTTCCTGCAGCCTACCATACCCCAACTTACAGCAGAACTTTTCCAACTAGAAAATCTGGCTACACAACTCCCAAACTTAAATTCCACAATATGGCAACTACTACAACATTCTGAAAAATGGAAACTAGAAAATCTGGCTACTCATATGCAAGAAAAATGGAACATGGAGATTTTTGTATAGACTATAGAGGGCTAAACTCTATTACTATCAAAGATCGATCGTTTCCCCATACCCACATTCGATGAGATACTTGATGAACAAGGGGGATCTAAAAAATTTCTATTATTGATTTGAGGTCTGGTTTCCATCAAATTAGGATTGCACCGGAGGGTACACATAAGAAGGCCTTTCGTACGGTGGATGGCCATTACGAGTTCCTAGTAATGTTCTTTGGGCTTACTAACATTCACTCAACCTTTAAGGAAGATATGGATGATTTAGTAAGACCGTACTTGAGGAAGTTTGTTCTAGTTTTCTATGAGACATCCTTATTTACAACTCTTATTTTAATTTTCACTTAGAGAATTTGGGCATCATACTTACTGTTTTACTTGAACATCAATTTTTTTCTAAGCTAACTAAGTGTAAATTGAGTGTATCTTAGGTGTGTTATCTTGGTCACCTTAAATCTGTTAAGAGAGTTCAACTAGATGCATCTAATATACAAGACATTGTTGAATGTCCTATATTACATTCCCTCTCATATTTAAGGGAATTTCTTGGTCTCATCGGCTTCTACCGATGTTTTTTTACATCACATGGCCACACTCGCTACTCCCCACACCAATTTTCTAAAGAAAGGAAAGTCTACACCGACAGAGGCACCTTATTCAGCCTTTACAAAACAGAAAAATCACCTAACGATTGCTCCTATTGTGGTTTTACCAGATTTCAACCGACTAAAGCTTATGGTAGCATACTTCAAGAAAATGTCCTTGTGTTTTTAGGTTTAGTCCACCTATGTTAGGGGGATGCATGTTGTCATTGACATATTAAAAAAATGGTGTCAAAATTTCATCCAAAGACGATTTCAAATTTACACAGATCAACAAAGTTTGAAACATTTAAAGAACCAACAATATCAAACTCCGTAACAAAAAATATAAGAAATGAAATTGTCGGGGTTTCAAAAAATTCAAAAAGAGGAAGTATCTTCCTGAGTCATTTCTAGCGTGACCTATTCAGAGTCAAGATCACATAACTTAAGTTTAACCAACATACCATCAAGAGACAGAAGGAAAAATAGAAATAGTAAATAGGTGTTTACATACCTACCTGGAGAACACCCCAAGGCCCAAGGCATGGTTTTGGTACCTTTATTTGGCTGAATACTTGGCATTCATCCATTGGCATGACTCTCTTACATCCTAGTAGCAAAATGTACCTTCCTTAGATGAATTTAGGAAAATCTGAGTCATACAATTTTGATTGGTTATAAAATGGACTTCAATGAATTAAGGAAAATCCAAGTGCAGGGAAGTCTAGTCCGAAAAAACATGAATTTTTCTTGTCTATGTTTGGACATTCTATGTTGGGTCTCTCTTTGGCAATGTTATTTCCAGCAAGTGAGGTCAAGAGTTTAATGGGACACTCTATGTTGGGTCTCTCTATGCTTCCTATGCTAGCATTTTTACCCCTAGTTTTTCAATTACTGTTGCATTTGTATGTATATGAAAAATATAAGAAATATAATATAAGTAAAAGAAATTATTGAACGTACATGGAGTGGAATTAGCACATGAAAACCTCTTCTGTTTTTTAGGACGACGGGCAGCTCTTTTTTTTTTTTTTTTGTGGTGGCCGCTTTTTTTAGCTGTATATTACTTATTAATATATTCTTTTGCTTTAATTTTTTTTTGTTATTTCTAATATTGTCCGTGAATACTCATATATTAACTACTAAATATTATAATTAATATTTTAACTTGTGCAATACACGTGCAGTGCACGATTTTTTTTTAATATATTAAACTTTGAAATTAAAATTTATAATAAAGTATTATTTTTAAATATAATTTATATTGACAAACCGAACTACCCGATATTCTAGTTTCATGAATAAAATTTAACTAGCGAGGTATCCCGTGCAATGCACGGTATTATCAAAACACTAATAATTATCGAATCATGTTTTTAAAAAGTGAAATTACAATTTTATATTTATTAATTATTTGTAAACTTATTACTATATTAGAAAAGATAATAAATAAGAAATGATTATTAAAGAAAGAGTAGAGTAAAATTATAATTTGAGTGTTATTTTTTTCCAAATCGGAAAACTAATTTAAGTGTTAATAATTCTAAATGATGATTACCAATCTAATTAACTTATTTAAATATCACCTTTCAAGATTAATTTTGATTTAAAATTATGAAATAAATAATATTTAATCACATTATTTTAAAATATAATTCCATATGAAAAGGTAAAGGGTTTAATATTCACGCACTGTCAGTGTAAAAAAAAACTTTACACAGAAAACTAATAATAACTCAGATTTTTGCCAAATCAGATAATTAATTTCAAAACTTATTTAATTATTTATGAAATTAGATTATGATGTGACAAATTTAAGAGCTACACTGACAGCGCATGAGTATTAAAGTCAAAGGTAAATATCATAAATAATAATACAATTATTTACCAAAAAAACTATCATAAATAATAATAAAGTTATTTAAACAACTTTGTTAATTTCCTAATGAAAAATAATGAGTTATAAAAATAACACTGTGCCAGACTTTAATCAAGAGAGGAGGAGGGAGAAAGTGAGGAATGAAGGCTAATCTAAAATTGTCATTAGAAGGGGAAAATGTTAGTAAATTTATGATGAAAAATTAAAAATTGGAGAGAGAAAGTAAATATGTGTATGAAGAGAAATTAATGCAAAGTGAAAACAAATACCAAGAGGGGAAAGGGAGAGTGATACATACTTCCTTAGAAAATTAGAGATTGATAATGAATATTTTAAAATTTGATAATGTGGCTTCATGAGAGGGAGAGTGTGCAATTTGAGAGTCTCACTCTCTAAAGTGAGGACTCACAATTAATAAATATGTAGTAGATAGATCTAGAAATTAGATTCATGTAGCTTAATTCAACTTTTTTTTTCTTTTTGAACTGAGCTTAATTCAACTTATTGATACAACACTACTTGATTCTAGTTTCTAGAACCTAAGCATACCTACATGAGATTAGAGTCTGGTAGTTGTAAATCATCTACTTATACACTATGCTATCATATTCTAATTTTTGGAACAATAAAAAACCTATACTGAAAATTATATTTCAGAACTACACTTTACTTGAAATTAAAATCAGATAAGGCAAAGCTTCACCGTGGAGATAACTTCATCTAGACGACACAAGGGGGAATGTAAAAAACGACAAAGAAAGAGGAAGGAAGGGACCTCACCTGACTGAAGGAAGAAATTTGAAATGCAATATAATGGAGTGTGAGAGATGGTGAAGAGAGGGTGTGAGAGATGGCCAAGAAGAGGAGGAATGAAACTGCATAGGAAGAGAGTGATGGTTAGGAAGAGGAACATAGGGATAGGGATGGTGAAGTGTTTAAGGTAGCGTTTGAAGACAGAACGGAACTATACAGAACAGAACGAAACGAGACAGAGTAGGATAATAATGTTTTGTGTGTTGTGTTTGGTAACACCAAGTCATCATAACATAACCATAATTTTAATTACATATATAATTCTACATATTAAATATTTGATTAAGTATAAAAAATTGAATTCAATTGAATATTATATATAGAGCTCATTTGCCATTACTTATTTTGTGATAGAATCACTTATTTTTAAAAAATAATCAATTATATATTTTTTAAGTTGTTTATGTATGTTTTATTAAAAAATAAGGAACATATTAAAAAAATAGAAATGATTGAATAGATATAATAACAGGCAAAACTAGAGCAAAAAAAATTAATGAGTTGAAGAAAGATTTTCAAGAAACCATTTAGAGGAAAATAAATAAGGAAGAAAATAAATGAGGAAATAAGATAACTGTAAATTCAAATTGAATTAATAGAAATTAAATATGAACAAAAAGAAAATTATTCAGTACATGTTAATTTTGTATTGAGAAATTAATAATAGTGATTTAATAACATATATATTTACATAACTCAAGAGTAGTAAACAATATATATGTTTATGAAAATGAATATTTGACAACAAATTAAAATTAATATTAAATGGATAGAAATAAAAAATAAGAAAATTTGTTCATTGCGTAATTAGAGACAGTGAGTTGCTTTAGAAATTTTTTTAAAGTTAATTGTTACGAGATAGAAATATAGAAAATTAACAGTTTTACTTTTATGCGTCAGGGGGGTTAAGGTTAAACTTGAGGTATTGTAACCAATAATATAAATAACAAATATTTCTTTTAATACAAAATTCAAGCTAATTTTTTTATGGGGAAATTAGAGCTAATTTTACGTATATGTGTAGACATGCAAATGTTTAAAAACACATTGTACGTTTTTTTTAATAAGCAAAATATATTAAAGGGAGTATAAGAGATGTCACTATAAGGGCTCACCGCTATCCTCTATTTTCTATTATGAGAGCTTGATATAGTATATTTTTTTCCACTATTTTTCGTGATTAATAATATCAAAGTGTGAATGTTGTATACTACCTTTATGTTTTACCAGCAATCAAGGCTTTGGTTGTTGTATTTGTCTCTGTTTTGTCACTTTCAATAATCGAAAAACACATTGTACGCTTTTTTTAATAAGCAAAATATATTAAAGGGAGCTAGCACAAGGGGTGCCACTATAAGGGTTCACCGCTATCCACTATTTTCCACTATGAGGGCTTGACATAACAGATTTTTGGCTTTCCACTATTTTCCGCTTAACAATATTGAACTGTGAATGTTGCATTCTACATTTATGTTTAACCAGCAATCAAGGCTTTAGTTGTTGTATTTGTCTCTATTATGTAACTTTCAATAATCGAAAAACACATTGTAAGTTTTTTTTTAATAGAAAAATATATTAAATGGTGCACAAGGGGTGCCACTATAAGGGCTCACCGCTATCCGCTATTTTCCACTGTGAAAGCTTGAAATAGCAGATTTTTTGCTTTCCGCTATTATTCGCGATTAACAATATTGAACTGTGAATGTTGTAATGTACCTTTATGTTTTACCAGTAATCAATGCTTTGGTTGTTGTATTTGTCTATGTTGTGTCACTTTCAATAATCGAAAAACACATTGTACGCTTTTTTTAATAAGCAAAATATATTAAAGGGAGCACAAGGGGTGCCACTATAAGGGCTGATCGTTATCCCCTATTTTCCACTATGAGGGCTTGACATAGAAATTTTTTGGCTTAATGCTATTTGCCGCGATTAACAATATTGAAATGTGAATGTTGTATTCTACCTTTATGTTTTACCAGCAATCAAGGCTTTGGATGTTGTATTTGTCTCTGTAATTTCACTTTCAATAATCGAAAAACACATTGTACGCTTTTTAATAAGCAAAATATAGTAAAGGGAGCTAGCACAAGGGGTGCCACTATAAGGGCTCACCGCTATCCGCTATTTTCCACTATGAGGGCTTGACATAGCAGATTTTTGGCTTTACACTATTTTACGCGATTAACAATATTGAAGTATGAATGCTGCATTCTACCTTTATGTTTTACCAGCAATCACAGTTTTAGTTGCTGTATTTGTCTCAGTTATGTAACTTTCAATAATCGAAAAACACATTGTCAGTTTTTTTTAATAGAAAAATATATTAAATGGAGCACAAGGGGTGCCACTATAAGGGCTCACCGCTATCTGCTATTTTCCACTATGAGGGCTTGACATAGCAGATTTTTGGCTTTACACTATTTTCCGCGATTAACAATATTGAACTGTGAATGCTGCATTCTACCTTTATGTTTTACCAGCAATCAAAGCTTTTGTTGTTGTATTTGTCTCAATTATGTAACTTTCAATAATCGAAAAACATATTGTAAGTTTTTTTAATAGAAAAATATATTAAATGGAGCACAAGGGGTGCCACTATAATGGCTCACCGATATCCGCTATTTTCCACTATGAGGGATTGGCATAGCAGATTTTTGGCTTTACACTATTTTCTACGATTAACAATATTGAACTGTGAATGATGCATTCTACCTTTATGTTTTACCTGCAATCAAGGATTTAGTTGTTGTATTTGTCTCTGTTATGTAACTTTCAATAATCGAAAAAACACATTGTAAGTTATTTTTTAATAGAAAAATATATTAAATGGAGCACTAGGGGTGCCACTATAAGGGCTCACCGCTATCCGCTATTTTCCACTATGAAAGCTTGACATAGCAGATTTTTTGCTTTCTGCTATTTTCCGCGATTAACATTATTGAACTATGAATGTTGTATTGTACCTTTATGTTTTACCAGTAATCAAGGCTTTGGTTGTTGTATTTTTCTATGTTGTGTCACTTTCAATAATCGAAAAACACATTGGACGCTTTTTTTAATAAGCAAAATATATTAAAGGGAGCACAAGGGGTGCCACTATAAGGGCTGACCGTTATCCCCTATTTTCCACTATGAGGGCTTGACATAGTAGATTTTTTGCTTAATGCAATTTTCCGCGATTAACAATATTGAACTATGAATATTGTATTCTACCTTTATGTTTTACCAGCAATCAAGGCTTTGGTTGTTGTATTTGTCTCTGTTATGTCACTTTCAATAATCGAAAAACATATTGTACGCTTTTTTTAATAGGCAAAATATATTAAAGGGAGCTAGCACAAGGGGTGCCACTATAAGGGCTCACCGCTATCCGCTATTTTCCACTACGAGGGCTTGACATAGCAGATTTTTGGCTTTACATTATTTTCCGCGATTAACAATATTGAACCGTGAATGCTGCATCCTACCAGTGGCGGAACTAGAAAGAAAATTTCGGGGGGCCGAAATAAGATTTTAATATATAAATTAAAATATATTTTTAACAACAATATGCATGGATATTCATGAAAAAATTAAAGTTTAAATTAATTCATACAATATAAATATTAGAAATTTATTATAAGATATGTTAATATTTTTGAAAATTCTCTTCTCATTTTTTTTCAATTTTGTATTCTCTCAATATATATCTTTGCCTTTAAATTTTTTTTTTATCTTCATCAGATTTTTTTTTATTCTTACAATTTTTTCTCTTGAAAAAATAACTTTTTTCTTTTACTTTTGATAATTGTTTTTCTGGGAGAAATGTATCACATTTGTATATTGTATTTTTTCTTAAACTGTTATATTTCAAACTCTCACTTTTTTATAAGAAAAAAATATGTGTATGTGATTCATTTTGAGTTGACGTGGTAGATATACTAAGAATTAATAGCATAAAAATTACAATTACAATTAATTAAATAAGTAAAAATTGTAGTTGAAATCTCAAGTATATATTTTAAGAGTTATAAAACATTATACATTTGTTTAAGTCTAAGTTTCTGAAATTTTCTGTCTCAGCTAGTTAAAAGAGAAATAATGTAAAATTATTACTCAAAATGTATTTAGGTGGGATTTGAGCCTTGATCAAAATGATAAAATAGGAGTTATCTAGCCACTAGGACACCATAAATTTTGTTGTTAAATTTGCAACTGTTAATTATATATTTAATTACTTGTATACAGAAAATTTAAAGTGCTTACACTATACAAGATATTTTTAAGGGTTTTGGGGAGGCCAAGGCCCTCCCCCATCACTTCTATGTTCCGCCCCTGCATCCTACCTTTATGTTTTACCAGCAATTAAAGCTTTAGTTGTTGTATTTGTCTCTGTTATGTAACTTTCAATAATCGAAAAACACATTATAAGTTTTTTTTAATAGAAAAATATATTAAATGGAGCACAACGGGTGCCACTATAAGGGCTCACCGCTATCCGCTATTTTCCACTATGAAAGCTTGACATAGCAGATTTTTTGCTTTCCGCTATTTTCCGCGATTAACAATATTGAACTGTGAATGTTGTATTGTACCTTTATGTTTTACCAGTAATCAAGGCTTTGGTTGTTGTATTTGTCTATGTTGTGTTACTTTCAATAATTGAAAAACACATTGTACGCTTTTTTTAATAAGCAAAATATATTAAAGGGAGCACAAGGGGTGCCACTATAAGGGCTGACCGTTATCTCCTATTTTCCCCTATGAGGGCTTGACATAGCAGACTTTTGGCTTAATGCTATTTTCTGTGATTAACAATATTGAAATGTGAATGATGTATTCTACCTTTATGTTTTACCAGCAATCAAGGCTTTGGTTGTTTTATTTGTCTATGTTATGTCACTTTCAATAATCAAAAAATATATTGTACGTTTTTTTTAATAAGCAATATATATATATATATGTATATATATATATATATATTAAAGGGAGCTAGCACAATGGGTTCCACTATAAGGGCTCAACGCTATCCGCTCTTTTCCACTATGAGGGCTTGACATAGCAAATTTTTGGTTTTTTGCTATTTTCCGTGATTAATAATATTGAATTGTGAATGTTGTATTCTACCTTTATGTTTTACCTGAAGGCTTTGGTTGTTGTATTTTTCTTTGTTATGTCACTTTCAAAAATCGGAAAACACATTATACGTATGGACAACGATCAATTATTAAAGATGTATAAGAAAAATAAACTTTTTTAAAGAAAAATTTTATTCATAAGAAAAATATGTACATCAAACTTTAAAAAATAAACTTTTTTAAATAAACTTTTTTATAAACTTTGGATTGGATAGGTGGCTTCTTTGGTTATCTTTCAGATTCTGAGATTCTCCCCCTGAAGCTCTTGGCCATCTTTCATGGTTTGGCTTAAGCTTGTGACCATGATTTCTGGGTTGTGGAGAGTCAGTCAAACTCGTTTGATGCGATTTGAGTGATTCAGAGTCGGCCTTCGCACTGCCACAGGTATGCTTCGCTTATCTGGGACATTAGAGGATTGTTGCAGCTGCATTGGAGAGTGGTGTTGACTCACACGTTGAGGAATGGCAACGCTTGTGCAGACCTTTTGGCCAAGCATGGAGCTCAGCAATCAGAGGCTTTGGTGCCGATCTCCTCACCGCTTGAGGGGTTGCCTTTGCTTTTGCTTGCGGATGCGATGGTGATCTCTTTTGTGAAGCCTAAGCCCAGGCTCTCTGCCCGATTTTCTTTTTTTCGCTGTACTTTTTCTTTTTCTTTCACTCTTGTACCAAAAAAAAAAGCTAACAAAAAAAACCCGGGTAAGTAACTATCCCACTCCACTACCCCACAAAAAGGTAACTGACAACACTGACGTGGCTCATTAACAATCTGCCAGGTGTAACACCCAACACAACGGGCTCCACCACCACCACCACCACCATAACCGTGGATGGCATCTCAGTAAATAACTCAAACTCCACATGCAATTTTACAAACATTCAAACCCCACGCCAACCGTTTTCGTTCCCTCCCTCACGCACTTATAAAACAGTTACATTCACAACCAAACCCTCCTCTTCTCTTCTTTTTCTAATAAGTGAAGTCACACACACTCACACGCCAAAAACGTGAGATGTTCCGCACAAGCAACACCCTCGTCGGTGCCCTCAACGTCCTCTCCTTACTCCTCGGCCTCACCGCCGTGGCCACCTCCGCCTACATCCACACCCACGGCGGCTCCGACTGCCAGAAGGTCCTCCAGTACCCGCTCCTCATCGGCGGAATCTTCGTCGTCCTCGTCTCCGCTCTCGGGATCGCAGGCTCGCTCTACCGCATCAACACCGCGCTCTACGCCTACCTGGTGGTCACGTTCCTGGTGGTGGTCGGGCTCGCCTTCTTCACCATCTTTACGCTCTTCGTCACCAACAGGAAGGTCGGCCAGCAGGTTTCCAACAAGGGCTACGGCGAGTACAGGGTCGCCGACTTCTCCCACTGGCTGCAGCGTTACGTCGTCAACAATAAAAACTGGGATGAGGTCAAGAGTTGCCTCGTCGACGCGCATGTTTGCCAGAACCTCGCCGTCAACGGTGGCCGGAACAACGACTCTCTCATTTTCAAACACTTGTCCACCACACAGGTTCATATCACATCTTAAATTTGACAGCAATAATTCACAAACCGCTAATCACATACAAAACTAGTGAACAAATTTTTAGCCCTTTAGTAGAATTGATCATTTAGTTTCAATTTAAATTGCAATCCGCAACCACCATTGTTATAGTAACTTAAAAGGTTAAAGTTTGTCCAATGAATTTTGATTTATTTTGGGATTTTGTAGTCCGGATGCTGCAAGCCACCGGTGTACTGTGGATTTCGGATGAAGAACGCGACGTTCTGGGAGGTGCCAAAGAACGGTCCAGCAGCGAACAGTTCAGATTGCAAGACATGGAACAACAAGCAGGAGAAACTGTGCTATGATTGCAATGCATGCAAGGGAGGAGTGTTAGCCAACATCAGGAACCAGTGGAGACATCTAACCATATTCAATGCCTGTGTCCTTGCACTCGTCACCGCCATTTATGTTCTGGGTTGCTATGCAATCAAGAACAACCGATGGGACTCGCTCTGCGAACACCAAACAGCCACAGCAGCACGCCCTTGATGGTTGAACAAGGCATATATATGTTATGTTATTGGTACTGTTTAATTTGGTGCCTAGTTTATCTTATAAATTTGTTAGGTACTCTTGTTCTGTTTAGGCTTCAAGCTAAGTGTTTTATATATTGGCCCTCTGTGTGTTGGATCCTTTTTCAATCTTTAGTAGATAGCTAGCATTGTTACCTTTATTTGGATTTGCAAAATTTAATCATGATTTTACTTCACCATTTTGCACCACATTTGATTTTCTCTCAGTATCTCTTTTTTATAGTTAATGAATATAAAGAAAAACACAATTTAACCATCATTGCCAATATGTATTAGAAAACTGCATTAGTTACCTGCTAAAAAATAACTCACTTCTTGATATAGTTTATTCTATAATTAGCTCAACTAAGAAGAAAATCTAAACAAACTAATCAACATTCAACAACCGGTAAAAAAATTCTAACTCATGATCCCATCTACAATACTCGCATAAACTAATATCATCATCTTCTTCTTCTAGTAATGACCATCTATCCCCCTTCACTCTCCACCCTTTGCATGTGTTCTTGAAGTTGCATAAAAAACTTTGATTGCGCTCAATTGTATTGTTTTTCCACATAGTGTCCAAGAACCGTTTCACTTTCTTCCTGCAGCTCATGATGCACTTGGACTTCCTCAGAAAGCGCATATGCTCGAGTCCTTCTTTTCTCAAACTATAATTATTAGAGCATAATAAAATCATGCCGTACACATATTTTGCTTCCTTATGACCCTTTTGAGCGGCCACCTTCAAGATCTCAAGACCATGATCAATCTTCACGCTTTCATAATCGAAATACTCTCGCAACCCTTCTCTATACAAACTCTCTATGTTTCCACTTTTCCTGCAACATTCCAAGAAAGATGATTTCTTTTCCTTTGGTTCCCACTCGATAAGAGGAAAAGTGTCCAAAGAAACTTGTTGCAAAACATAGTTATCCTCCGTCGCATCAAGAAAATCTTTAGAACACATCTTCAGGTTTTGAAGGTCAATGAAAGAATGAGAGGCTATACTTGCAATCACCTCTACCAACAAATCTTTGGGAAGTGATTGTATGGCAACAGCAGAAGAGTGTGCTTCATTATTTTGAGTGTGTCGTCTCTGCCTCTTCCAGTTCCTTGCCTTCTTCATTATTCTCGAACTGGTCATGGTTGGTAAACTGTTGAGTTTGAGGTTGAATAATCTATGGATTACCAAAAGAACAGTATGGTTTAGAAATAGGGTTGGATTTTATTATATATAGGAAGCTGGTTCGCTATATGTGGTGGTGTTAAATTTAAGAAGTATACTTGTTATCAGGGGAATGTTGACTAACTAATTAATGCAATAGATTTAGATATCTATATAAATCGGGAGATCAGTGAAAATAAATCTTTTTCTATTAATGATTTGCGGATAGAAAAAATTAAGGAAATCAAATTAATCACCTGCAAAATCCAATCTTAGTTTGACCCAAATTAAGGAAATCAAATTAATCACCTGCAAAAAATTAAGGAAATCAAATTAACCTATGTAATAACTTTCATAAAATCCTATTAAAAGCATAATTTCAATCAATATCATAAAACTTGGAGTACAAGAAATAAATCCTATTGATGGCTGTAAAAATTAATCAGCAGTTATAAAAAAAAAATTATCTTTTTTTTTCATTCAAATAATAATCACATTTAATTTGGTTAGTTTCAAAATAAATCACATTTGGTTATATTCAAATTTAAGAGATGTCTTTTCAAAAAAACTTTAAGAGATGTTTAAAAAAAAGAGCTTTAAGAGAGGATCAATTAAATTCTTAGAAAAATTAAATTCTTACATTCAGACCAAACAAATGATTTTGGTTTGCTAGGGATTGGTACGTTTCCTTCATTCATATTTCTCGTGAGAAAAATAACGCAGTGGGTTTTCTTGCGAGACAGGCATCTAGGGAGGAGACTTTTCACTTGTTTGGAGGCAACCTTCTGTCTGCTATTTATGCGTCGTTGTATTTAGGCCGCGTTTGAGAAAACAGCTTAATTAAGCGCTTATGACCACAAGCGCTTATGGCATAAGTGCTTATTAATAAATTATTTTAAGAATTTTTTTTGAAATAAATTGAAAATAAGCTATATATAAACATAAGCTCTTGGAAAAACAGCTTAATTAAGAGCTTATGGTATAAACACTTATGGCATAAAAGCTTATGTCGTAAGCGCTTAAATTCAACAAGTTGTTTGCGTTTGGATGCACATATTGAAAATAGCTTATACAGAATCAAAGCATTTGGATGCATTTTTACATAAACACTTATTAGTAGTTGAGATTAAAAAAATTAAAAATTAAGGAACTAAAATTATTATAAATAAAGTTAATGTTTAAAAATTATATTTTTAAAAATTATACAGTTTTGAGTTATATCATGCACCTATCAATCGCATATAAACACACACACACACATATATATATATATATATATATATATATATATGGAATAAAACACAATTTAAAATAAGCAAATGAATTTAAAATTAATATGAAATCATCATTAAAAATAAAATAAAATACCAAAGAAGAAGAGAGATTTCAGATCGCAAGGCTTTGTGAAAAAATAATAGGGGAAAAAATAATGTTTGTTAGTGTGAAAAAAATGAGGCTACAGGATTCGAAGTAAGAACCTCATTAAAAGGACTAAATAAGCTCCTTATAAGCTCCATATAAGCTGTTTCTACCCGCTTATGAAAATAAGCTAAAAAGAGCTTATGGAAGGCTTATAAGCTGTTTTAACAAGTTCTGCCAAACGCATACAAAATAGCTTATTTTATAGCATAAGCTCAAATAAGTTGTTCATAAGCTCTCACAAACGGCACCTATGAAAATAAGCTCAAAACAGCTTATATGCTGGTCATAAGCTATTTACATAAGCTCTCCCAAAAGCTTGCATAAGCACTTATACTATAAGTTAAGCTCATATAAGCTCTTCCAAACGGGTACTTAGACGTATTTGCTTAGTTTGATTCTATTTTTAGAATTCCTCTTTGTAAAAAGAACTTCTTACGTTCAACTTTGATAAAATTAATATTAAGATAATAAGACGAAGAAAAATATGTTTTAGAAAAGGGGCTGAATGTTTTTATATATAGGAAGTTGTTTCCCGTTAAGGGGTGGTGCTAAATTCAAGAAGTATATTTTATTATTTTGATATCAAAATTCAAGACGTATATTTGTTATTTAGAGAAGATTGATTTTAGACCAAAAAAGAGAAGATTGATTAGTTAATTAATATATAATAGATTTAGAATTAGGTATCCTATATTCCCCCAAATTTTATAATATCATTTGAGATCATTATACTTTTTATTGATAGCAAATATAGTTTGTTGATATTTACAAATTTGAATTTCGAATGTAATAATCTAATAGTTTTATTTTTTATTTGTTGAGGCCAATGTTATTGTAAAAGTAATATACAATTAACTTAAAATTCTATATATTTTTACCGCCACCGATATCATCTAATTTTGAATCACCTAAATTACCGCATGAAAGATAATGTGTTAATCCATTTAGATTCCCCAAATTTTTTTTTTCTTTTGAATTTTTTTTTTGGGAATCTAAATTTTATAATATCAATTGAGATATTATTTTTATTTTATTCATCGGAAAAACATTAAACTTTTTATTGATACAACTTTTTTATTTTTGTTTATTTTATTTCTAAATCTTAACCCTTTAACAAAACCGTTCACAATAATATACAAGCAAACCGTAGTGGTACAATTTACTGCATCAAGTGAGGACACTAATTATTAATAAAAATCCATATTTCAAAAAAAAAATATTTAATTTGGTATTAATTAGTTATGATTCGTTCCTTATTTTAAAATTTGGTTAAATATTTGGTATTAATTAGTTAGGGTTCGTTCCTTATTTAACATTTGTAATCAATATCAATTTTTTACCTATTAAAATTTGGTATTAATTAGTTATGATTCGTTCCTTATTTAACATTTGTAATAAACTTTATAAATATTAATTATTTAAATTTATTTATTTTTAAGAATTTTAAGATTTCGTTAAAAATTTGATATTAATTAGACTAATCGTTAATAAAAATTCATATTTCAAAAAAAAAATTAATTTGGTATTAATTAGTTATGATTCGTTCCTTATTTTAAAATTTGGTTAAATATTTGGTATTAATTAGTTAGGGTTCGTTCCTTATTTAACATTTGTAATCAATATCAATTTTTGTACCTATTAAAATTTGGTATTAATTAGTTATGATTCGTTCCTTATTTAACATTTGTAATAAACTTTATAAATATTAATTATTAAATTTATTTATTTTTAAGAATTTTAATATTTCGTTAAAAATTTGATATTAATTAGACTAATCGTTAATAAAAATTCATATTTCAAAAAAAAATATTTAATTTGGTATTAATTAGTTATAATTCGTTCCGTATTTTAAAATTTGGTTAAATATTTGATATTAATTAGTTAGGGTTCGTTCTTTATTTAACATTTGTAATCAATATCAATTTTTGTTCCTATTAAAATTTGGTATTAATTAGTTATGATTCATTCCTTATTTAACATTTGTAATAAATTTTATAAATATTAATTATTTAAAAAAAAAATTAAATCTTAAAATTTGGTTAAAAATTTGATATTAATTAGTCATGATTCGTTCCTTATTTAATATTTAGGATATGATCTTAGTGGGTAGGTTATAATGGGGTAGTTATGATTTATACCTTATTTTAGTGAGTAGGTGGGTGTAAACCTTCTTTTATATAATATATATAGATAGACAGATATTGTTAGGCACGCCGCATTTTTCTTAGAGATTTTAAAATCAAATGTATCTATAGTAATGCTTAGCTTAATACTCTTATAATTAATTAATTTCCTAAAGAATTACATAAAGCCATGTCATGTAAGTTAATAACGACTAGTTAGAAAAGACTGCATAGTGTTTTTTAAGGAGTGAAGATCACATTCGTATATTATTTTGTTAAGAATTTGTTTTTCTCTTAAGAGAGGACTGCCCCATTTTCTAATGCTTGGTCCATCTCTACAAAGAGCCTCATGCTGCTCAAGTGTCTAGTTGAATTTACACTAGTCTCTGAATCACATAACCCCAAGTCCTTTGGTTGATTGAATTGCTACCAAAGCTACAAAGGGCACTAGTTGAGCTCATAATTCTTTTTTACACACAGTCCTAGGGACTATAAGTATAATATTTTCAAGATTTACACATTGTCTACAGGCAACACAAAATAAAGCCAATTAATTAATTACTCTAAAATAACTTCCACCAATGACATAGAAGGTCAGGTAGGGTCACCCTTCCAGATACCACATGAAAGTTGGAATTCCTTTCTCTTTCTAGCATTGACTAGGATACTCATTGAGGATGATGAAATGCACATCATGAGCAACTGGCGAAAAGTGAAATATTTGAGTCTCATAGACAAATTCTCTCATCTCAAAGTGAAATATTTCTCAAATTAGTACCTATTATGAAAAATAAGTATATAGATCAACTTACAAATAATTTCCCCTCCTCTTAACCATATATAGTAAGGATTAAAATTTCTTCCCTCCTTTGATCCAAAAACAACATTACTTTATCCCAATTCTGAATCAAGATCTAAGTAAGTTGGTCACAAGGATGAGTTCGATAAAGATTGCCTATTCAAAAAGACGGGATTCGTAGCAAGCACATGAGTAGACAACTTAGCTCACTCAAAATATGGTAGAGTTTTAGCACCTATGAACTCATCTAATAGTACATTACAGTGACTGAAACTATGGAAAAATAGTTAACGCTTCACTTGAGGAAAGTACAAGCAACGAACAAGAAGACATAAACTACTAATGATGTTAAGAGTTCAAGTGTCCATTCAGGGCGCAGCAACATAGATGGAATACTGGGTACCAGCACAGAACCACCAACCCATCCAGCCACAAGAGCTCCAAACCTGTGATTGTGCAACAAACAAAGCAGATGGTGAGTGAATAAACGAAAATCAAAGGATAAACTTAAGTTGAAGCAAGTTCTACCACTTACCCAATAATGAACGCTCTAGACAAGCTCTTTGTCTTTTCGTTAAGGAAATATATGCAAGCAGCCAAAGAGATAGCCACCTGTAGCAAAAGAATGGGTATTGTCAACATACAATTATTCATGCAGATGGTAGAAGCGGGAAGGGGAGTGGGAGAGAGACAGAACATAAACAACTATTACAATAATGTCCACTGAACTAACTCCAAATACATGAACCTTAGATTAAATATTTAGAAGTTAGAACTCTTTCACCTTAATATGCCTTCATAAACTAGTGAACAAATGAAAGGATAGGTAGACATGTATTAACATTTTGTTCAAATGACTAAAAGCCTTAAAAATGTGAGACTGTGCTGCAAATTGAAATTATTAAAACTATGTTTCAAGATCGAAGTGTTAAACCTGAAAGTCTGGTAGTCACAACACATGATTAGCTCGATGGCTGATCTAAAATTTCAATACAGGCTTCAACAATAGCCAAAGACAGTAAACAGTCACTAAAATCTCTTCATCAAGGTATAACATAAGTAAACCAGGCATCATATAGCCTCGGAAGCAAGAGTAACCACTAACCGGAAACTGGCTGTTGACTAACCCATGCAGTATGGATAAACTAAAGTGAGGCTTGAGAAGGAAAGAACACGATGAACATGCAATTTTGTTTTCTTCCTTTAAAATTTTGGGTGTAATACTTTCCTTATATAAAGTGTCACAGTTGTGATTTCCTAACTTTATTTTTGAAAAATAAAATACAGTTTAGGTTTATAAAAAAATTATGCATTTGATTTACACCACACATTAATAAGTAATATAAGAAAATCAAAGCAAACCTGAAAGGCAGGTCCAGTTTCAGCAGAATTCATAATGCTCCAGCCACCCATGAAGGCAAAAAGAAACAATCTTCGGAGGATAATTTCAGTTGGTGGAAGTTCAACAAAGTTTAGCAAGCTCTTGACCCATGGTGGAGACTCCTCTACTTTCTTTTTCAACCTGCTTTTCAAATTAATTTTTGTTTTCTTCCTCTGTAGGAAACTAGCCATCAATATTTTTTCAAAAGCAGTTTCTATTGATTCTTCACTCCTCTCATGTCCAGCATATTGTTGCAGCAGAAAATTTCTTGACCCCCAAATTTCTTCTTCAGAAGCATCACGGCCAACACCAAGGCGTCGATAAGGATCCCAAACATTGACTCGAGGGAATTTTTGGACATTACCTGGGGAGAAAAAGTACATAAAAATAATATATCAAATATTTAATCAATAAGGAAGAAAACAAAAGACAGAGGAAAGCAGCTATGTAACTGAAATGCAGACTTATATGATTTAAAATGAATCCCAATCAGCTATCAGGCAATAGCCAATTACCCAAAAATCATGTTAAAGCTAAGGATTTTTGAAACCACCCAACGAGATACTAAAAATGGAAATGAAACTAGTAAACACAATGTTATACATTGGATAAAATACTGAAGTTGAAGTTTTGTCACTGGGTTCCCAATACTATCTCCCAAGAATGGAAAATGAATGCTGTCAATCTACTTAAGCTTGGATGCTCTGCCTCTCCCTCTCGTGAGTCTCATCAGTCATACCAATGGCCATCTAATCAAGAAGATCAAGCTTCTCTTCGGAAACAGTTGGATCAGACCAAACTCAGAAAATGAAATGCAATGCTGATATTTTGGCTGATCATGAGCAGGCTCCCTCTTGGATACAACATTTTTAATGCCCCGTCCTTCTTGTCTTAGCTGAGCCCTTAGAGATAATGTTGCTGGTCTTCGTTTCTTAAAAGTAAAACTCCATCCTGCTTAGCTTGGGCTTTTCTCACATGAAGTAATCCAAATTAGATGCCCATGTCCAAGTTTGAGGGACAACTCTTACATCAAAAGGTGAAAGGGGAGGGGAAGAGCACGGGATGACTTATCATTGAGGTCATTTATGTAGGAATACAATCCATCTCAAATTCCCTAGTCGCAAGTCCAGCCAAAGCCAAGCAAAGCTTACCAAGGGCTTTGCCTTTCTTTACTTATCTGGAAAATGGAGCTTGACTTGAGTCAAAAGATCAGAAGCTGGAGCATGGGGTAGAAAATCAAGCTTGGAAAACCAAGTGAAGCCTAAATAAGCTAAAAGATTATGACGTATAAATCTTACAAGGAAACCAGCTCCACCACTTGATGACCATCTTAATGATGAAATATTAGGGGGGAAATAGGTAAAGTATATAAAGCTATCAAGTCCAGCTCTCAAGGCTTGGGTTTGTTTGTATAAACTTGACTTGCTTTAACATGCTCGATCTGAAGTAGCTAACTAATAACACAACACAAGTCATTTCCACCTTTACCCACATATAACAAAGTGACAGCTGCGACAAGGCTGTGGCAGCAGACGCCCATAATAGACCTTTCTTCCATTTAATAGCATTGCAAACCTTCACCGTTTAGTTGCAAGCAACTAGCGCAAAATGAAAGGCCAATACTTTTTAAACAAAAGCCTAGAAGGGTGCAAAAAAACTCACTGTTTGTTAACTGGCAACCCTTCATTCAATCAAAGTAAGGAAGCAAAGGAACTATAATAACCCTTTGGAGGGAAATTACAGTATTAATTAATAGGCACTCTGTGAAAGCTAATATTTTTAAATATTGAATAGGATATTGTGCAGCAATAATCATACATGTATGTAGCTTTTACATACCTAATAATAGTACCCAATAAATTGGACCAATATTGTCCAATTGTTCATACATAGGGTAAGATTATGCCCAATGATTAACTAGTAAATTCACATACCCACATGAATTGAATGATGAAACGCGTAAGGTGATACCTTCATAGGGCGAGTCCACCGCGCATCTGGTGCGAAACGAAACATTTGGCAGCGTCCTGGTGTTTTGTCGGAGCGGCCTGATGGAAACAAAATTGAAGAGGATAAACCATTAAAATGAAGATGAAAATTAACGCCAAATGTTCAATCTTGGATAGGAAAGGGAGGTACAGTTTTTTGACGAGGAAAGCGGTGGCGAAATTGGGAGATGAAAGAGAAAGAGCGACCATCATGGCGGAGCCCTAATTGAATAGGAATTGGAATAGCACGGTTGGTTGTTTCCACCGGAGCGAGACCAAGAGGAAGAGGAATAACGATAGACTTGTGTATTTTAGTGTCACTTTCACTCACTTCCTGCTAAGGTACGCACCTGTGTGCACACTACTCAATATGTTCCTATATATATATATATCTCTCACTTTTAAAATTTTAAGCAAAAATTAATTATGTTTTACATACCTAGAAATTCAAAAACCATTTTTTACTATTGTAATTGGCACTTATTGGGTGCAACACACTCTACCGCTTAAAGATCGAATTTTGCACTATATTGCTAGCATTTTTTATTTGTGTTGAAGTGTGTCCATTTAAATAGTTGTTGCTGCCATTTGTCTATATTTTTTCACCATGTTAATTTTAAGTGGATACCACATAAATTGAGTTTTATAATCACTTTGATTACTAAATACAGAAAATGTTCATTAGGAGTGCATCGGGCTCCTTTGATTAAAAACTCCCCTTAGAGGATAAAGTAAATCATCTTTACTAATTGATTGAGTTGTTTTATTGACATTTTAAAATAGATAAATAAGTAATCACAATTCATTGTCATGATGATTTACTTTACTCTCTCACTTTAGAGGATCTAAAACCATTAGTATTAACATTGAGAAGTCCATTGCGCCGAAGGTCTTATGGTTTAGGTGGGGTTTACCTCGGAAAGTTATGAAATAAACTTAAATTGTATGAAGATTAGAGATTGACAAAAATAAAATTGTTGGGAACCCTTCAAATGTGAATAAAAAGTAAAATTAAAAAGTTTCACATTGGATAAAACTCAGAATGTTGAATAGTACATAAGTAAATGATTCGTACCCACATTACTTTAAAGTGTCTTGGATGAAAAATATGAAATCCTTGGTTAAAGTAGTAACATCCAATCCAATGTGCCATAAAAAAGAAAAACATCATTGCCTATACTTCTTTTATGCTATGACCATGAAATATACCCTCTAACAACTATATAAAAATTTCTTTTACAGATTATGATCCGATGAGATGTAAATTTGAAATGTACAAACATTATACAAGTCCACTAAGATCAAAATTATGCATGAAAATTAACAATTACGAATATTCAAATTCATGTTCAATTTAATACAAATTTAAAAATTAAACTGAAATTTTGAATAGACTAGAAGATAAAAAAAAATTGAAAAGTAAATTATTTATTATTGCGTTAAACTACTTTCTAATTCCAATAATAAAATCAAATTACATCTAAAATAAAATTATATATTATGACCATATAATCCTATTATATAATTTTATTCAATAAATTATCTTATTTAAAATTTTGAATAATATTTTAATTAACAACTTAAACTTATGATTTTTATATTCCGGTGAATGGGATTCTCAATCTCCATTCTATTATGACTTATGAAAAGATTTTTCATACTTTGTTTTATTTTTATATATATCAAATTTTATTTTCTATCTTAAAAAACAACTTCATATTATATTGAATTATTACAACAAATTTGAGTTTAAGACCAAAATGATTATATGATAATAAAAGTAAAAAACTACTAGATTAAATTGGATACATTTTTCCTTTAAAATTGACCCTATACAATAATGTACAAACATCCTTGCTCAATGCATCCAATAATAACATGAAATTGAAATCCAAAATCCCCTAACTAAAGTATACCATTTCAGCAAAATATTTTGTCTCTCATCAAAACTAAAATTTTCTCTCTTAATTGTTAATTTTTTTTCAGTGAGTTGTGTAAATCTTTGCATTGAGACAGGTTATTTCACTCCTGTAACATGTACTACTTTTTTCCATTCTCCACTGTCATAGCAACCTAGGGGAAGTAGAACTAGAGACCCAAAACATGCGCAGAAGGAGGAGGTTAAAGAGGATTTGACATTGATGAAATAATTTTACAAAAATAATCGAATAAATAATTTGGAGGACTCAAGCATGCACAAGAGAGATTTATATTTTTTATATATTTGGTGAAAGTTCATTGCAGAAAGAAAATGTCATTCAGCCCCAGGAAGAAGTTTCCTGCTAGATGTTGTCCCAAAACTACGAATAGACGCAGGGATGACTCTGGATGGTGACAGAACCTCTGCGAACGAAAAGTTATATGAATCTGTTCCTAATCTACTCTGTAACCACCCTTTGCCTCCAGAAAAACCATCAGCAACAATCCATGTGTTCTTAAAACCAAGGTTGGTAAGTGTCCTTGCAACTATTTTTGCCAAGTCTGAGTACCTAATATTATCCAGAAAGCAAAAGGTAATAAGAAAAACAATCAGAATCCACCACATAGTGAATATGATAAAGCAGACTTGTAGCGTGTTTAGTTCTGCGGTTGAAACCCCATGATCACTTATGGGGTTACCGTGCTTTGGATTGGGCACATTGCCAATCCAAGTACGCTATTAAATAGTTAAAATAAGATGGATTTGGCAGGAAACATACGAGTCCAAGATCACAATATTGGAGCCTTTGTTGACCTTCTTGAGATATGAAATCTTCAAAGCTGCTATTTCAGCTTCCACTTTCTTCACATTCCTGACCAGTCCTCTGAGCTTGCTTGGCAGTTCTTCCAGACTGAAACATAATTTTCATTCGACAAAATTTAATCATGATAAATTTTGATGCTTCCCCCCTCCCCGTTTAATCAGATAATAAGCCTATAATGCTTAAAAGTTGTAAGATCCGGCTTCCCTACAGTCAAATTTTCCTAAATTCACTACAATCATAGCTTCATGGCCGTCTGATTAAGCGGTTCAATTTTAAACCTGATTTCAATCCAGTCTCTTTAAAACTGAGCCCTTTGATCTTTAATCGAACGATTATAGAGCCATGACTGAAGTGAATTTAGGAAAATTCAACTGCAAGATATCTCAATCCTATCTATCACTTACGGAATGGCAACCAGCTTGTTTTTAGCACTAGAGGGAAGGCGAGGGATGCCGGCCTTGTCTTTATCCTTCTCTGACCTAATGTCAATGATAATGTAGTTTTGTGTAGATACCAGATCAAGTGTTTGAGCTGCTGTCAGGTCTCCTACAAAGTAACAGAAGAAGAAAGTAAATTACGCCGTATTGTGGTTGTGGAGCTTGAAAATTCATCAATGCAAGGGTCTCAGTTTGCTTCAGAACAGCTCAAGGGTACCTTTGTAGCCACGGAAGTTAAAGGAGATGGCAGAGAAGATAGGAGGAAGCAGGAGGTATGCAATAACTAGAGCTCCAGCTGTTGCAGCAATCACGGTAGGATCTGTTGAAGATATGGTTTCCATTGTGGATGAAGCTATTGGCTTGGCACCTTCAATCACCTTCGTAGTTTGTTGTGCAGCATCTGCCACTGTCTGAAATCAAAGAGAGTATCCAAATCAGCTTGATAAACTTGCTTCTTCAAATATCAAGCAAATTACCAATACAGTGAAAACTTAAAACCACTCCTTGAAAATTATTTTCTTAGGTACTTGGCTAAAGCAAGTTCAATATGTTCTATAAAGCTTATAGTATCCAAAAGAACTTGTCCAGTTCAAAGGAACACAAGTCAACTCACATGTCTCGAAAATGCATTTATATATAGCGTGTTAGGCAATGACGGAACCAGAAAAGAATGACATGGCGGCAAAAATTTAACACATCAAGCAATTTTAATGATGACTCATTAAAGTATGTAGTATAATTTTTATTTAAGGGGAACAAATACATCCATTGAATAGCATTCTATTAAGAACTTTTTTCTCTTGGGGCCCCATTTCAGCTGCAACTAGTTTAGTCCCTGGTGTTTGGATTGGCAATAAGCACACAATTTAAAGTATAGCAATCTCATAGCTTCTCCTTAGAAGTGATAATGGAGTTTCCAACAGTAGAACCAAACACAATCTTATTATCTAAAGGCTGACCAATAGCTTAATAAAATTTTAATACCATCTATCCACGTTTAGGGTTTTAATACATCTTAAAACAGAACGATGGCCTCAAACCCCATGATTGGTTTCCACCTACCAGTGACCACATAGCAAAGCAAGAGCCATAAAAGGGAATGTCTTTGCAACCCCAAAATTTTTATTAGCACATTATTGCTCAAATTGGAACCAAAATCAACCTTGCAAAAACTATATCCCATCAAATGTTAATTTACATTGCACTAAAGTGAGTGTGTGTATTTACGTTCAAGTTGACCAAAAGCATGTTTACTCCAATGATAAGAGACATGAATCGGTCAAAAACACATTCAAACTGCCAAACAAAGCTAAGTAGAAAATACAAACAAAGCTAAGTAGTAGCAACTAGAAAGTGTCACCGTCAAACAAAGCTTAACAGCAGTCAATTGGCCACAAATAACGTAGAAAGACCCAATTAAGCAAACCTTAGCAGCAGTGAGAACAGGTTCAGTATCAAAACCAGAGCTTTGAAGTGCTTCTTGGGCCTTCTTTGAAGCCTCGGAGAAAGCTGGGGAAGCAAATTTCAAGGCCTCTTCTCCTGCCTGCTGCACAATCGGCAACGCCGTTTCGATGCCAGGCTTCAAAGCATTCCCTACCGTATCAGCAACACGCTGAGCCGTGTCGAAGAAACTCGAACCCACCTCCTGAACCTGATCGAACGTTTTCTCCACCTATAAACAAAATTTCAGAAATCAACCAAAAAGGGTACAAAAAAAAAACGCAAATTTAGCAACTGGGTATGCGTCCAAAATGAAGGAAATTGGTGAAAGTTTTCATCTTTATAATGAGAAAAGCCAATGAGGAAGGTTAGCTTACTTGGGTGAGTGAAGAGACAATCTGGTCCTTGGAAATTGCTTTGGCATCGTTGGGAGGTGCGAAGAGAGCGAGGAGTGAAATGGTGGTTGAGGTTGGTAGTGAGATGTTGGGGCGTCTCATGCAGAAGGTGCTGCTGACTCTGTGAGGAGAAGTGGTTGGAAGAGAAGGTCTTGGAGATGGTGAAGCCATGGCGGAAATCTCCATTGCCAGTAGCTTCTGCTTCCTCTCACAGCTCAAGAGAGTGGTTGTTGGAGTTGGGTGATGAGTGATGAAGTGATAGAGCAACGAAGTGGACTTGTGTGATCAGTGAAGATGTGTGGCTGAAATCCAAAGAACAGCTTCACTTTATGTCCAGCAATGCAGCATCTACATTTGAGGCTCCAACACTGTCACAGCTCCACGTGGCATTCACTTTGTTGGAGAACACAAATTCTATGAAAATGAATTCTTCACCCTTCAGCACCTACACCTCTTATTAGATTGTTTGGCACTGGTTTACTTAATTACGCAATGGAAGACTCTCCAATTAGTCACTCTCCCACATGAAACGGAAATAGGGTTTGATTTCCCACCCTAACAACCTGCACCTTCCTTCTCATTCCGAGTTTTATATTTTAGAAGGAAAAATTTTCGGAATTTGAAATCTCAGAAGCAAAATTTTCGGGATTTAACAAACCTAGGAAGGTGTGAAAACTTGTTGATAGGGTGAGAAATCTAACCCCCAAGTTTTTTTTTGATAAAGTGGTATGGTCCAATTACAAGACAAGATTTTGTTTTTTTGTTTTGGACAAAACAGAACAAGAATGTGGACCTCAAGGGGTAAAAGGCCATTTGGGCAATGAGAGGGCAGCTATAAATTGGGCTCCCTTCTCCTCTTTTTTAGGACAACTAGCTGAAGCCCAAACCTACTAGGAACTCCATGCAGGATCAGAACTCAATAAATCAATTCTCACTTATTTGATGTAAGTAACTCTTTGACAATCCTTTGAGTTCGGATTTGAATCTAAGCATTTTTTTATTAAAAAAAAATCATACCACAAAATGTACGAAATTAACTGCTAAATTTAACTTGACTGGGGATTGAGCATTCATTGTACCTAATGAAAAATGATGGAGTCTAGTATACACGTGTTTTTAAGTCATGCATAGACACCTTGTTAAAATTTACCGTTAGTTTATTAATAAAACTTTCAATAGTTAGGATTAAAGTAAGTTACGAATTTACCATTAATAGAAAGTAAAATTAGAAATATCTCCATTGTTTCCCTCCCTTGAACTTCAACCAAGACCAAGACCATCTCTGGTCAAACAACTAGGCTTTCAAACCATCCAGACCCCACGGCGGAAATAGAGAAACCACCACTGCCATTGGAGCTGCATCCACCGTTAAACCCACAGTCGTCGTGCATAGCCCTTGTCATCCCTTTTCCCAACCTTCACCATACCAGAATCAACCCCCTCCGAACCAAATTCCCCATCATCAAAAAGGCAGCACAACCCTCGAACCTCCATCAAAGCTGTGACCATCTTCGAACCAACAACCAAACCCATTGCCCCAACCCTTTTCTGGGCCGTCGCACCATCCGTGGATCTATCACCAGCCACCACCGTGTGTGGCCATAGAGGAGAAGAAGAGAAAGAAAAGGAGAAGAATCATAAAAATTGTTGATGAAGAGAAATTTCTATGTAGCTTTTGGGTTATTCAAAATGCAGATTGACAAACAACCTAAAGTTTCAAACACATGCACCGAATTGGCGAGTAGCTACATGTAGTAAATAGGTCTAACCTTGTTTAAAAAATACAAGGTTTGAGCCGGGCCTGTTGCCTGTCATTGGCTTTTTTAAAAGTCTGGTCTGACCTGATAGTCTATTTAAAACCCTGTTTTATAGTAATACATTCAAGTTGCACAAAAAATTTAATTGTAAAATGTCAACAAACTTATAGGCTAATGAGCTAAAATACACAATAATATGATTATATGGTCCAATTCAAAGTAAATAGGTATTAGTCATTTTCTAAAGAAATTTATAGGATTAAATCATTATATAGTCTAACATATTTAATTATATAATTAAGTTAACACCTAAATAGTTTTAAGATATTATAATAAGGATTTGAAAAAAGATATTAAAATAAAATCTAAAATAATAAAATAAATTAATATTTATTTAAATAAGTCATTAGGCTTAAAAGACTTTCTGGGTGATATAAGTCTTATATTTTTAACTAAATAGACTTTTAAAAAAGACATAATCTTATCTATTTAGTAATTTGGTCTGGCTTAAGCCTGATGTAAGTTAGGTCATAGGCCCCTGTCGTCTCTCTCACTTATTTCCATCCTTTTCTTGTCTAGATGGTAAAAAGATGATTTTCATAGTTAAAATAGCTCGTGAGATAACTACATTAGGAACAACTCTAAAAAATTTGGTCCTCCTATCTCAAAAAGAAATTAAGAAGAAGCTTTAAAACAGAAAAAAGAAAACCAATCCTTTTGCAAGTTATAATCAAAAGAACAAATTTTTAACAAGAGATGCTACATAGGCAGAGAAAGAGAAAGTTTCATTTGTTAATAGTCATCTTCCAATTAAGTACCTGCACCACGAATCCATTTTTTATTTATTTGTGTAATTGGTTATGGCGGCTGGGATGGTGTGGGGTTTGTGGATTGGGGAAAGGGGGTGTTGGTTTCATGGTTGGTGGAAGATTTGATCGTCAAGTGGTGGTGGATTTTTGGGTTAGTGGGTGGTGGTTGGCCACAACCTGGCCCGAGTTGGTCCAACTGCAAAGGACTTCATCTTGAATCAAAGAGATAAGATTATAAGAGAATTAGTCCAAGGTCAAGCCACGACTTCACTCCTTAAATATATCGGACTTCCTAGATAGAGGGAGCAAATTATAAAAGTAACAACAATGCTTATAAACATGAGGCCACCGGCCACAACTAAGGTATATATGCATACTTTTTATATATTGTTATGATGCTAGATTAATATTTAAATTAAGCGTTAGAATCTCTTTTGCGAGCGACTCACACCATTCCGACAAACTAAAACTTGAAAATCAAACCAACTACTAATCCCGGAGGCTGAGTCAATCATACAAGTGGAGTCAACTAAAATACCATTGAGTAATACGTAGTGGACTCTTCTAGGCTTCCAGCTCTACTAGCTCGGAAAAATAATTGCAACATTCACGGAAATTCTCATGTAGAAGAAACAAATGATTCTTTTGTGGATACTGGACAGGGTGCACAAATGCCCGTAAACTAGATGGATTTGTTCTTTTTCAACATTAAGGTATACAATCATTTCACTCCAATCCAAGGGACTAAAGAAAGAAAATTAAAATGCACCCTTTACTTATATAATGTAATTTGTCAATGAGAGCATAATGTAATTTGAAATAATTTGGTAGATGCTAATTAGATTCTTCAGTCATAATTTTTCGAGTTATATATGGTCTTAATGATAAACTTGAAATAAAAAATATCTTATTTAACCTTTTGTCATTTTGCTGCTATGTATAACTTAGGTCTGCATTCTCATGTCTCAACCACCAACAAGCACGTCAGCTTATTAAAAAAAAAAAAATCCAACAAGCACGTCAAAATCTTGTTATTTTTAGATATATTCATTCATAGATTCCAGATACTTCTTATTCATACTCATTTTGTTAATAACACATTCAAAAACAATTCTAATTAAAATAATTCAAACAAAATTCTATTAAGGAAATCACTTTTACGATAAGTGTGTTCAAACATAAATGATATCGTTCTTTACTCACTTTTACAAAATACAATTATGGTAGAATCGATTTTACTAAAATCATATTTGCAAACGATGATCCAAATGCACTTCATCAATGATGTTTTGTATCAAACTCGATAAAAATATATTTTTGTGAGTCCAGAGTATTCATTGTCGACAACAATAACTAATCTTCTCGCCGCAATTGTTCGTACTAAGAGTAAACGACAGACTACGAAATGCGTTTAATTATCATGAGCGAGATTCGAAACCGAGTCACAACCTCATAATTAAAGAGCGAAGTGAGCTAATTTCTACGCTAGTGTACGGTGGTTACTCGATAAAGATATATATACCTCCAAAAAAGGCACAATATGCTTTCCTTTTGAGGTATGCCAGTAATGGCCATAGAATTCCTGTCGGTCATTTAGCCAGAGTCTAAACAAAAAGTGATGCAACTCTACCTTTAAAACTAGTTTGGCAAAAAGTTCCAAAAGAAAATAAACAAAACTTGAGATAATCCAACAAGAAAGCTACCACTGATTCATATGAGAATTTGCTGTGCACTGGAATTGAGATGTTATATATATTCATTCATTTTTATAATTATGAAGAGCATACTTGGAGAAACTAACAGTGACAGCAAAGACACCCATTATATGACAAATGTTGAGTATTATTTCTTAATTTGAGAGTGATGTTAAAAGAAACATGTGGGTTCTGTTTGTATTCGGGCTTTTGAGGTGTGAAATTTGTTTGGAGGCTGTTGGAATTTTGCCTCTGGGGTACTACTGGTTATGCAAACACTTGATTTTCAAATATAATATTAATCAGAATAAAAGTTGATTGCATCAGCAGCTCACTCCCTTGTATTTTTCTTCAGCACAGGGAATTGCATAAATAAATGCACAAATGCATATGTGCAATGCTTCAATGGATATGGAAGTCATAAAGGACTACATACACTCACTCTGGTAAAAACATAATAAGTTCATAAAACTGTTTGGATTAAAATTTTCAGAATCACTCAAAAAGTTTAAAATCACTCTCATAAAACAATAATAATTTATGTGCATTCACATGTTCGTGTTAAAAATCGTCACAATCTGTAGAGTATATAAAAAAAGGAAATAAAAAGCATTTCCTACTGGTTTTGAATCACTGTGCCAACTATCACAAAATAGCGCATTTGATTTGTGGAGTGTTGATTAAAACTCCCACTAAACACTTTTTTTCTTTTTGTTTACTCTTTATTGTAATAGCGATTTTGCTACACCGTTACTAAACACATATGTCACTCATATATATATATATATATAGAGGAGTATCATATGAGAAAGATATTTTTATATGAGAAAATAAGAATAAATCATGACCGTTAGATCTAATTATGAATGATCAAGATTAAAATATAAAGTCATATGACTTTTTAAAAAGTCACATGACATTTTTAAGTAGTCATGTGACTATTAAGTTGTTTTAATCTTGACCATTTATGATTATATCTAACGATTGTGATTTATTCTCATTTTCTCATATAAAAACATATTTCTCATGTGATACATATATATATATATCGCAAATGTTGGATCTTAGATCATTACTTATCCTAAAATTTCAAATAATTATTACATAAGTATTTATGGAATTAGGTGTATGTCAACAAGGGAAATCACCGCCTTTACCCAATGTGTTATATTTAGATTTATATTACATGGGATAATCAATGGACACCCATTTGACGGTGACACATGACATTTGTGCAGTTTTTTACCACCAAAAAGTTGCCGAGTTTGAAAAAATCATTAAACCACTTGTGTTTGGGTTTTTCAGATACTATGTCTGAGACCATTTAAAACCCTCAATATCACATTTATTTTTAAATTTTTTTACATGGAAGGGCTAAGCCCCACATCCAATGTATTTTTTTAAACTTTACAACTTATCTGCATGTTTTCGGGTTTAGACACCCTTTTATGTCTTACTAATAAATTTTGCTTATAGAAAAAAAAAATCTACACGATCACGTGTTCATTAATCATTTTTCTTTTATTAGAGTTTAATACTTGTGCACTGTTAATGTAAAAAAATTTTACTCAAACAATTAATAATAATTTATTTTTTTATCACACCAGATAATTAATTTTAAAATTTATTCAATTAATTATAAAATAAGATTATAATATGATAAATTTAAGAATTATGATTAATTATTTGTATAAAATAATTTTACACTAATCGTGAATGAGTATTAAACTCATAATATAACAATATTGGATCGAATGATGTCAATCACCCCGTCCCCTCACTAGGGAGAAATCATGAAAGGGTTTTTACCAAATTTAGAATCGAAGAGTGTAATGATTTTATGACTAAAATATACCATTTCATGATTATACATATACTAGTATAGAACATATAATATTTTATTTTCATTAAACTTTAGAAACTAGTACTAATAGAAGTTAGTATTAACGTGTTAAATTTTCCTCCAATTTATACTCATTGTTTCTTTTTCTTTTTCTTTTTGGTTACAATGAAGGGCAAGGCCCCCATTGTTTCTAGATAAGTCCCTTAGCACATGGAATCAAACGTTTAAAGTAAATATAAAACAATTTTATCAAGATTTTTTATATCTTTTTTATTACTATCTTATTGTATCTCGAGTTCTTTATTTGTTATGCTCAATGAATGTTATGTCATAAAAGTATTGCTCTAAAATTTCTCTAGGGGAGTAGGTAGGAGGATTATAAAGAAAGACTTGTCTTATTTTTTATTTCCTTAGCAGACAACAAAATAACCTTAATATAAACCTTTTAGTTTACATTTTTGGGGATACTTGGCATCCGGTCTACTTAGAAACCACATTTTAGTTATGTTCATTACATTTTAAAAAGAGTAGCATGATTGTGTGCTAGTTTATCAACTTCTCTAAGTTAGGCTATCTTTGATACTTGTTAATATCAATCCAAACATATGTTAGCACTAGCAACAATGAACGTTACCACCCACTTCGATATAATAAATAAATGAAATCTTCTTATGAATTAAAATGCAAGTCCGTTCATGTTATACTTAACTGGTATTCAAACACACATTTACATGTTTCCAATTTGAATCAGACACCTTAAAAAAATTCTCTTACTGATTACTGATAAGATTGCCTTATCTTTTATTCATCTTTTAGTTTTTCATGAATAAGATAATATTACCTTAAGAAGGAAACAAACCCAAATCTGACAAATAGCATGGAGCATGCTATTACCTCATCATCAACATCAAAGACCTATGTTAGTGATCACTAATCAACTACTTCTCATCTATGCTAAAATCCTACCCTCATGGAAAACAAAGACACCTCAACATTTCCACCCCAATCTCAAAATCAAAACAAGAATCTTCCTTTGATGCCTCATGAGAATAGAGAGAAGAAGAAGAAGAAGATTCCCAAAACAGAAAACAAGAGTGACAAAAAGTTTCTAGGGGTGAGACAAAGGCCTTCAGGAAGATGGATTGCTGAAATCAAAGACTCCTCATCACAGAAGCTAAGGCTGTGGCTAGGAACCTTTGACAAAGCAGAGGAAGCTGCTCTGGCTTATGACTGTGCTGCAAGGCTTCTCAGGGGAAGAAATGCTAAAACCAACTTTCCAAATTCTGGAACCATGATTAACACTCACCATGAGGAAGACAACTACTGCAGCATTTTGGGGAAGAATCCCAGGGCTTACCAGCTTCTTCATCAGCATGCAGTCATGAAGAACCACCATGCACTAATTTCCTCATCTGTTTTTTCGATTCCCTGGAAAAATCAGATCATGATGAGAGATGAACATGATGCACTAGTTGAGGAAACTATAGTTTGCTCTGTTCCTGAAGAAGGGTCTACAGGGTGTAGTGGAATTTCATTTGGAAGTTCAAAGGTTTACTCTTCTGTTGTTGTAGCTCCTTCTTTCAGTGATTCTCAGTGTCAAACAGGATAAGATTGTTAACTATGTCTTGTGTTATGTATTCCTACTTCTACCCTGTTTTGCCTCAGAAAATTAAATCAAAGTTGTTTGCAAGATTGAAAAACTGATATATCAAACTCCAGTTATGTAATGATATTTGCTACATGCATGCTGCCACTAAATGATGCATGATCTACACCCCTAAATTTCTTTTTCTTTCTTTAGAATCATCCAATACCCGGAAGCTAATGCTCACATAAGCTTTAGAATCAATTATAAAAGAATTATTTGGTGGGGAACTTTTATACTTTCAATTGTTGATCTTGTACTATTATGTCTGTACCATAAGATTTGTCATATTTGAGTCATCATTGTATTTATCATCCATTTTGATATATTTACACTTAGCTTCTTTTTTATTTCATTTTCACTTATTTTTCTTTATATCTCTTTCTTCTTTTCTTTTTACATTATATCTTATTTCTCTATCTTTTCTTTATATCTCTTCTGGTAAGTAACAAAACATTATTAGTTTACCTTTTTGGACTCGATGCAGTGTTCTTATCTTGTTTTGTTTTACATTGACTCTTCTTCTATGGGTGCTGGGGAGACGATGGGCACATTGATTATTGGGGTATCAGTCTTCTCATTCATATAAGACAAGAAAGGGAGAATGAGATATTGGAAAAACAATGTAGAAAAAGCTCAGGGACATAAATCACGTGTAGTAGGGTTTGCAGTTGAAGTGGCATTCTAGTATCCTGTATACATCATAGGGTTGGTTGTGTTTAGCTCTCAATTATCTGAATTATCGGCAGGTGTAACCCAAATAGTACAGATACTTTTGGACACTCTTTTTTTTTTATCTTTTTTTTCAAATTACATCACACAATATATCACACTTATTACTTATTTCTTCTCTCTTCATATCTCTCTCTAGATGGTCTACACCCTTTGAATGTCTACCAATCTTTATTCTATATAATTTCACCCACTTTTCACTGACATTTTCTCATTCTACCTCTTTCTTATTTATTTTACAATTATATCATTAAACATATCTCCTCTCTTTTCTACTTTTGAGTGGAGGTGGAATGAGTACATAGGAACATAAAATTTACGACATGTGACTCTTAAGAAAAATTGTCTCCATGATAGATCAAAATTATATTATTTATGATTTCAAATTAAATCACCAAGATACTATGTAAAAATTTAGGGATCTATAATTAAATAATTGTGTAGAAAAATTTAAAGCGGGTGTGTACCATCTCGAATTTAGGCCGAATAGGCCAATTGATCTTAAAGACACCACCTCTAATTCCGCTTTGATATCCGCAATGGTATAATGGTTCCAAAGTAAGAAATAACCAATTCATCTCCTCTGACTTCGCTTAAGGAGGGACTGCGATTAAAGGGCTACTAAAGGGGATTATTGAGTGTAGAAACTCTAATCCTTACCCTATATAAACACATGTATCTACAATAGAAAGGTCACACTTGATACACAACTAGGAAGGCTAGCAAGGTTCAACATATCCACCGTACTAGTCTTCTTAGATTTTTCTGTCAACAATGTGTTATAATTAAGAAGTTCGTTGAAGTGGATCTAAATATTTTTATTGTACCTAACTACCTAATACCTATAAATACTCCATGCACTTAACATTTACATTTAAGTAAGTTTGAGTTCTCTCTAAGAAATTTATTCTCTTCTTCAAAAATATATAACTACATGCATGAGGCTGAGTATAGTTGTCATCAAACTAACCTCATTAGGTGTTTTCGTGAATAATAGACACTCACTATGGGCTGTAATACTATTCCCCTGATTACAAGAGATCCCTCTATCGACCACATTTAAAAGACGTGAATAAAGGAGACCACGCACGACGGTGATGAAAAAGGCAAGACGATAATCAACCGAGGCAAAGTTTGAATAGAGAATGTGAAAATAAAAAAGATTGAGCAATGATACATAGACCCCGGTTCGCGCGACATACTTCCGATGTACAAGTTTAACGATATTTTCAACAGTAGCTTAATGTGAATAGTAAAAAAAACATTTAGCGGAGGTTTTAAACTTGTATAAAATATATGTATTTTTGTGCCGTATGAGGAGCACTTCCGAACTTCCAAAAAAAAAAATTCTTTACATGTTTTGCAGATTGTCGCCCTAAAAAACCGCTACAATCAACATATATCCAACCCACCCCATATGTGAACATTATCGAAAAAGATTATATGTGTTTAAGAGGGTCAGCCAATATTATAGAATTACAAAACATGATACTGAGTTGATTGACGCTGCTATTTTAAAAATGATCTACATTTCCTAACAGCTACAACTTTATAAACAAGATAAGTCATCCTTTCATTTATAGGCAAAACTTACATACAGTATTTTGTATACCGTTTGTGTTGTTGCTAGCTTAATATAAAACTTGGGGAATCGCGTTTGGCGCCCCGTATTGCGCCTTGCACCCCCTCTTTTTTTAAAATGTCCAAAGTACCCTTCTGTACAAAAAAAAAACTGAACCAAAGAAAAAATCATAAAAATTTCAAAACTCCAATTTCTTCCTCTTCAACTCATCACCATCAACATTTTTCTCCATCCACTTCATTGTCATCTCCTTTTACGTTATCCTATAAAGAAGGGGCAAGCAAGAAACCTTGAAATCCTCATTTCGAGAGAGAAAACGAATTTTCGAAGTGAAGCACGAAGCCTGGTTATTATTCGCATCCTGGAGTGCGATTTGTGTACATATATCGCATCTAGGAGTGCGATTTCATATTAAAAAACATCTAAAAAAATTCAAAAAATGCCCAAATGATTTTTAAAAATTATGGGACCACCACAGTTAGTCTAGTTGACATATTTAGAAATTTATGGTGAAATATTTTATTTTCAAAAATTAAAAAAAAAAAGCAAACGATGAAATACTTTTTTTTTTCTCTTCAACTTTGTAGTTCAGCCCGTCGCCATCCGATACCGTTAGAAATTCCTTTTTCAGGGCCAGAAATATTAAATAAAAAAAAAACTATTTCGCAACTATAAGTGCGATTTGGAGGCCCATTTCGCACTCTTAGGTGCGATACACACTTTGAAAAAATAAAAAAAATAAAAAAATACTAGTTCGTACACCTATAAGTGCGATTTTGAGGCACATTTCGCACTTTTAGGTGCGATACACACTTTGAAAAAAAAAAAAAAAAAACTACTAGTTCGCCCACCTATAAGTGCGATTTGGAGGCACATTTCGCACTTTTAGGTGCGATACACACTTTTAAAAAATAAAAAATAAAAAATAAAAATAAACATTAAAAAATACTAGTTCGCACACCTATAAGTGCGATTTGGAGGTAAATTTCGCACTTGTAAGTGTGAATTTTTACCAGTATTCAATTTCTTGCGGTTAACTATACGAAAATAATAGGAAACGACGGGAGGGAGCAAGGAGGAAACAAGAGGAAGGATGTTGATGGTTAGTAGATGAAGGAGGTGGTTGATGGAAGATGATGAATGTGGTTGTTACAAGATGATAATGTTGGTGGTGAAAGGATGGAGAGAAAGGGGGGTGGGAGAATGTGTTGGAATGGAGAAGGGTGAAAGGATGAAGATGATGATATTTATTTAATTTCTTAAATTTAAAAGGGTAAAATGGTAATATTTTAAATTTTAAAGGGCAAAATAGTAAAAGACGCATTAAAGGGAGGCGTAAGGCGCAATAGGGGGCGCCAAACGTGATTCCCTAAAACTTACCTACTCACTATTTTAATAAAAAAATTGACCACTATTTTAATAATTTATTAATGTGATAAATTTGTCAATTTACCTTTTGCAGCCCATGTGTCATGTTTTAATTGTGCAACAATAAAAACTGCAACTGTATGTAAGTTTGATCCATCATTTAAATCATTGACTCATCATTTTATTTATCAAGAAATCTCTCTTCTCAGTCTCTCTAATCATAATATGTAACATTGTTTTTTTCTCTAAGTTAGTTATTGATCTTAAAAAAACAAAGGGATTTAAAATTTGATAATTGAAATTAAGATTTAAACTCCAAATATGGGCATGTTTGGTTTGCCTCATTTCCTATTTTCATTTTCAATAAAAATAGAAAATAAAGTTGAAAACAACGTTTGGTTGATATTTAGAAAATGTTTTCTTAAAAATATTTTCTAAAATATAATCAAAATAGTAACAAAAATTAATTAGAACATGTTTTTCAAATTTCAAAAATTGAAAATGGAAGCAATTTTTTAAAAAATAAAAATGAAAAATAAAAACAGAAAATGATTTCTCAAACCAAATGTTTTCATTAGATTATATCTAAGATTCTCCCGAGAAGCTTGATAATCAACATTTCCTTCCAAAGAGAATACAATTCCTTAAGAACAAAATCTGCAGCGTAACCTTAGGGTGTAATCGATTCTCGTACTCTATTCGAATCAACTTATGTGCAATGAGATCAACTTTCTATTTAGCATCTTATCCACCCGTCTTCCCAGTGACTATGTCATGGAATGACACTCCTTGAGAACCACCACGCCAGTCTAGTGGTTTGCTCGGGGTAGCACCTTGATCAACACCCTAAGGATCAAAGGAAAACCCCTAAGCGCCCACCATCTCATAATTCCATTACATGTTTAACAATTTATTAAACTTCAAATAACTAAATTAAGATTATATAGTTTTTGTAGCTCCTCTCTTATTTATTAGTCATAAATCACATTTTTATGATTTAAATTATCTTTTGAAGTCATACTTCATATCATTTCATATATTTTTTAAGGAAAAAATTCGAGTTCCTTATATTATTTTCATTAAGTTCTCTACTAAAATAATGACAATTGGATTTTATTTTCAAAAGTATATGACATTTATTAAAAAATTGTTATGAAATTTTTAAAAATTGTACACGTCATTATACAATTAGAGAACTTAATGAAAATTATATGAGAAACTTTATATTAATTTTATTTAAAAAAACAGATAGATATAGATCTACAAGTAACTTGCTTTCACCCGGTACAAGGGTGCACACAAGGTTGTTTGGTTCTAATCAAAACAGAATTCGAACCAATTAAAGTGTTTGGATTGGTTTGGATTCACTCCACGTTTTTTACCTTCGAACCCGAACCGAACCAATCCGATGATGTTTGAGTTGGATCGGATGGATTGGATCTCTAATATTAAATATGGAATATAAAAAAAATTAAAAAGTAGCATAAAGTAATGTAACCTGGAATTAAGAGAATCAAACAACAAATTATTAAGGTGAATCAACCAGCAGGTTACTAATTTTTCCCAACAAAATTTAAGGCAACTAAAATTAATCCCAATCAAACAGTAATAGTTAAATATGTTCAGATTCTATGATTCCGCTATTGAGCAAAGATGTGGTAGTTTAGTTGTTTTCGTTGTTGTTTGTTTCATTCCTATGTAACCAAAAAAAAAATTCTTGATTTAATTCGGACTTCATTTTCTCAAAGCCAGAATCCGAACCAAACTCATTAGACTTTCCCTTCCAAATCCAATTCAATCCGATTTTTTTACTTTGGATTGGTTTGGGTCGAATGGATTGACCCGATCAGTCCGACTCATGTGCACCCTTATGGTATACCTTGTTAAAATGATTTTACATTTGTACACCATTGTCCAGTCTAACGATATGGTAGACTTCACCTCCATTTTATGAATGCCTTATCTTATTCCCACTAAACTCTTCAGAAAAGACAAAAATAGATCAATCTGTTCTCTACATTATTCACATTATGAATCTATAAAATAATATCTGTGGATACCTCTGTACATAAGTTACAAGTGCTCATTGAGGCCATCTTATAAACGACAAAAGGCCATTGTCATGGAGTTTGGCATCTTATAATGGTCATTTTCTTTGGCAGCCATCTCATCCGCAAATCACATCTCCTTAAAATTTAAATCCTTGTTACTTTCATCCTTACAATGATCACAGCCTTGGACTAATATATTGCCACATCATCCACGAACACGAGATTAGCGTGCGCCGAATCATTGCTATCATGAAATAGATATCCATAACCTCAAGGCCTAAACCACTATTAATTTCTATACATAACATTAAGAGTTTGTTTGATTGGTTATATAATATAAAGTTTGATAATATAAAATCTGATAATATTAGAGCGATTAGATAAGGTTTGATAAAAATTTAATATGATTGATTATATACTTTATAAAATGTTATACTATTTGAATTAATACAATTCTATGTTATGAAGTATTGAATAACAATTGCTTGTATAAAAATTAAATATTCTAACAAAAATTCTCTTTACTTAAAAATGCAATTATTTTCATTTGTTGTGGTGTTGGAGTGTGATCGTGGTGGTTTCGACTGTGGTGGCGGTGGAGGGTAGTGGCAATGGCAACGATGGAGGGTGGTGGTTTGGCAATGGCGGTGGTAGTGGAGAGTCGTGATGGAAGTGCTAATGGCAGTAGCGGTGGCGAAGGAAGGTGGTGGTGGTGACAATAGTGGTGGTCAGAGTAGTGGCAATGGCAGAGAGTAATGGTGATGATGGTGGTGGTGTCAATAATGGTGGTCGTGACGACAGTGGCGATGTCAACGACAGTGGTGGTGGTGGTTGTGGTAGTGGGAATGGTTGTGACGACAATGGTGGAGCTGATGTGGTGGTGTATTAAATATTTTCAAGTAACTTATACATCATAATCTTATCCGGCTTTATGCCACGACTAAAGGTTAAATTAAATAAGCTATCATTTTAATGTATAAAAATAAATTGATTAGCACCAAACAATGATAAGCACATAATGTATTGTATAAGCTTAATAAAGTTAAATAAAAACTGTTTAAACTGATTACAGAAATTTTAAACTTTAATATCTAATTAGTTTAAAAAAGTAACTCAATTTTAATTGCAAGCATGGCAATACTTAACACAGTAAGTATAAGGCACCGGAGTAGCTAGAGAGAAGTGGTTACGAATATGTGAAAACCCCATAAATCCTCATTCTACCTTGAGAGAGATAGAAATTGAAGAAATAGAACTTAGAGATAAAACCATTTGATATTATGAAAAAACAAAAGAAAGATAGGACAAGAGTGAACGGCAATGAGAGGTAAGAAATCAGGAAACTTTTTTCCGGTATTAACTAATGTATTCCCCATGGCTATCAAATGTATTCCCATAGCCGATAGCCGTGAGATTAATCTTCACCCTAAAGTCAGTGCACTAAGTTGTAAGAGATTGATCAATGAGTTTTTTCTATTCACAAAAGTTAGAAGATTAATCCGAACTACTAATTCGGACAAAGTGCTATACCACTGCTCCGACATACTTGGTTGAGCATCAGAAAACTTTGAATCAAGGAATATGAAACTAGGAATAAAATGTAAGGATATCGGATATCCATAAATAGATGAGCTCCACAACATTATTCCTCTACTTATTATGTACATGCTCTTCCTAGAATCTAAATATATGCGAGACATAACGGCCTGAATTGCCTCAAGTACCTGCCCTGCTTTAATTCAAATTCATTCAACATATAACAGGGAATACTTCGATATACCAGATTCCTGTGAGCATCAGCTACATGATTCTCTTCCAAGTTGGGACACCCTTTTAAAGAGCACCTTAACTTGACTTTCATTCGGCTAGCCAAGACCTAGATACAGTAAAATTAGACATAGCGTGCAGAGTTGGAAGCTTACATCACAGAGATACCTTTTTCCGTTCCAAAAAAGAAACAAGCAGAGACCTTTAACCAATTCAGAGTACTGCCCTTGAGCTTCTTCAAAGAAAAGCTCCAGTTTCTTAATAAAGACACTATGAAATTTTTAAATGAATGTGGACATTTGTTCCCGTTTTGTAACGCAACATGTATTTGGGGAATCAGAATCAATGGAAAAGGTGACTGCTGCACCATTTTAAGTATCTAATCCACTAAGAAGGTCTATAACAGCCAAAACAAGTTTTTTCAAGAGTGAACATTATAGTCATGTAAATTAGGAACTATCACAACAACTTTTCATGTTTCAAAATCACAGTAGACTGCTTGGAAAACTAAGAAAAGTTATTTCTCTCTACTGCGGTTTTAGCTCACTATGATTTTTCAATGTATCTAAACATGCTCTAATTATGCAATGAATTCTAAGATCTGAAATTCCATGGGTGCAGTCAAATACACCCTTTCAATTGTAGTAGAAACAAAATTTTGATGTATTAAAAGTTAAAACCATAACAAAAAAATAATACTAATTAACCACAAAAACAAAATGAAAACCAACAAGCAAGATTATCATTAATTAACATAAAGGTGAAGGTTTAAGACTAGGAGGAAGCACTTCTATGTGGGATAAGTATAGTTGAAAAAGAACACAGCCATAAAGCTATAAGATGCACTTGCAGCTGCAAGGACACTTCAATTTTAGACATAATGGTCAAAACGGTGAGGATAGAGTCATGAAAAGTAAAGATAATAACAGGCCACAAGCAAAATATTCCTCAAGACACATGTGAGTGTGTACGGCTCCCGTCACCACCAACTAAGCTTGCTTCCGGGACCATAGGTTGCTTATAAAGATACTTATATATTGGCACATGCCGAAATTAAGAACACAACCTTTTGGTGAGAAATGGTCCGTACTTGCAAGTAAGCCACAACAACCAGAGGCATCTAGATTACATAAAATTACCAACTAGATGAGAAAATAAATACTCAAAGAAAATCACTATTAGCTAGCAAACATAGATAATAACCAGAGAACTAATCTGTATGAAAACAAGAGGAAGGAAACATGTAACCATCAACAATTTTTGGTCTTCTTTCAAATCAATAATATACAAACAAAAAATATATGAGTGAGCAGAGAAAAAAATCAAAAAAAAGGAGGCGAGATGAGGTGAGCCTCGCTGGATGCAGAGGTTTATCGACCGATTCTTGTTTTGTGTTCTTCCACAACCAAATTCAGGAAGAGATCGATGAACCGCTGCCTCCAGCGACTTCGACACCCCCAAAATTAATTAAAAAACCACAACCCTTTTTGATTGTTGAGAAATTTTTCACAGAAAAATGTCAGAAAACGGAAGCTATAAACAACAAACACGAATCTATGATGCGGAAAACACAGATCTGAACACAAACAGAAAAGTAACCGCAGTTACTTCTCTTTCATCACAATCAAGTAATAGAGAATCAAAATAAAACGGAACAACAAGTACGAATAGCGAAAACAGAAAAATCTGATGAAGAGAGAGAGAGAGAGAGAGAGAGAGAGAGAGAGAATATATGCTATGTGAACCAGGAATCTACGGGATGGAGTCATCACTCATCACCATTGCCGCAAGTGTGTTTGTTTTTTCTCTCTCTCTTTCTTCACTGTGAATGAGTCACAGATCCACAGTGACTTTTCAAGCCCAATCATTCTGCATTTTTTGTTTGTTTTTTATCGTAGCAACCAAATTACTATTTCACCCCTGCTTTCGAAACTTAAATCATATCATGCCCTTCCTTACGCTTTCCAATTCAATTGGGTGTTAGATTTCTCACCTATGAACCAGTTTTCACACCCCCTGAGTTTTACCATTCGGGATTTAAATCCCGGAAATTTCGCCTTTCAAGATTTCAAATCTCATAAATTTTGCATTCCAAGATATAAAACCCATAATGGAAAGGGAGGTGCAGAAATGGGTTGATAGGGTGAAAAATCTAACGCCCTTACTAATTCTATTCTTAACAAAAAAATCTTACATGTGTTCGGCTGTCATTAATACCATGGGTCAGGGCATAGCCCACCGACACGATCCTCACATGTGTAGTGAGATTCAAACATACAATCTTATAAGGTGAATTAATTCTTTTCTTACAAACTAAACCAACATGTGCATTCACCAATTAAGACCTATAAAACTAAATTGACAGGAAAAAAATGTAATATTGACGAATAAATAAGTGAAATGCTCATGTGGCTCGCTCGACAAAACACAAGTAGTTTGTTTAACATAAATGTTGTAAATTGATGAGGAGAGGCAAAATGGGTTCGACTCGTCGGGTCAATCCATCGACCTGCATAAATGGGGCAGAGTGAGGTGTATGTCGCCCGCTCCATTTAACTCACTTTTAAAATGAATTGAAAGCTAAACGGATGTGTTGATCGGTCGGGTCAGTAATTAGAAAAATGTGTATTGGGACCTCACTTCTATTAGTGCCAATATGTATTTTTTATGTCTAATTCATTTTTTTCCTGCTACATCGATTCTTTCTCAACTTCTAAAATTCTCTTTTCTTTTGGTTGATTTTCTTGTCATGGGTTTCCATGGATGTCAAATGTTAATAGTTTAAAATGATTTGTTGTCAAGTTTTGTTGTCTTCTGAAATTATGTTATGTCTTGAGAATCTACTACAAAATATTTTTAATTCTTCAATTGGGGAATATAATTTTTTTAATAAAGGGAATATAGTTTTAATTCTTCTAATAAGAGAACACAGTAAATTATGAGGTTTCCACTAACGTTTTGTCCATATAGCAACCATATCTCATTCTACTTTTTTTATTATTGCGCCGATATGTATTTTTTCTCCATTCGACGGGACAACTCGCATACCTATCAACCCTACCCAATATGAGATGGGATGAGGTTTCCAACCTATATTTTGAAAACGGGTTAACCCACCCCACCTCTTTTTCAACGGGTTGAAGGCGGGGCAGGGCGAGGTGAAACGAGGTAGGTTGACCCACATTTCTACCCCTAAAATTGACTAGTACTTTTTTTCTTACTTTTCTATTTTTTTTCTTTCCATCTTTTAAGATAATTTATCATTAGTTTGTTTAACATTTTTTAAAATCCATTTCATAAAAGAAAATTTCAGCATCGGCCATTAAAAAGAAATCTTATACGTATTGTAGACTCTCCCAAGGCGTGACATCCAATCTACAAAAACCACTGTTAAATGTGAAGTGTAAAAAAAACACGGTATGTAGAGGTTTTTGGCCTCCTAATAAAACACACTAATTTTGTGATGGTCACTTTAGCGTTTCAAAACCGCCATAATCATTTTTTTAATACTCTACAGATTTTGACGGTTAAAAATAACAATAAATTGCATATGCCACTCGTATGTCGTCAAACGCATATGTCCAATAATCATTATGAAAAAATCAATAAGTTTCAGCACAGTCGGTAGATAGTTGGACTCATTTAGCCTTTTATCGAGACTAGGATCTTTGAGTGGTGTATGAAGAACAATTTGTAGGGAGGGGTCTACTCACTCTCCAACCCTCGAGATAACTAGTCTCATGGTTGTTGGTTGAAAATTAGTTTCATAGTTACTAGCCGTGAGGATACCTTACACCGGTGTTTGTTAGTATTAAGAATAAAAATAAAAGCAAATAAGAGGTTAGCACAAAGTGAACTAGGTGCTTATGTAATCCATCTGTAATAAAATTAAAAAGCATTTTACCACTTAAAAATCTATTTCCAAAACTTATGCATATGAAATTATTTAAAGAAAGTTAACATGCTACATGTAAAAATTTAATGTCTCTCTTTTAATAATTTTAAGGACTAGACACTCATAATGTATTTACATACATTTTAGTATTTATTTGGTTATACAAAACTTCTTTTTGACGGTTTATATAAAACTTCATATTATATATCACAATATAAGAAATACTCATTGTTTCATAAGATTAAAGAGTATACATGTGGGTTCGATGCATTTATGGAGAATGATATATTAGGAAAGGTTCATTCACTTAGTATGATATTAGAGTTTCGAGAGAACTAGATTTATATTTGTTAGCTGTCAGAATACCTTCGTAATACCCAAAAAAAAGTGTATAACAGGTATAATGGGAATTTAAAATGAGAATTTAATTTTAATATACCAAAACTAATTGTTATATGCTTTGATATTTGCTTACTATCTCTTAAAAAAATGTTCTTCCTAAACCGAGACCGGTGGTGCTCTCTTTCTTCAGTGATAGTGCACGACTCTAGAAGATTCTTCCTATACGGTGAAGCTGCATTGACACAGCGCGAGAGGTACCTTTGAAGCCATTGTGACGCTAAGGTCAGTAAGACATCAAATAGAAAAAATCTCAAAGTCTTAGCAGAACAATGAGTTAGCAAAATAATTAATGCTTACGTACGTAAATGAACAACTAAATTTATATTTATAGTCATGGTCTCGTTAAATTTGTGACTCTACGTATTTTGGAAGTCTTATACTTTGTTTAGTTGATGAGAGAAAGAGAGAAGAGAGAAAATGAGTAGAGAGAAAGATATGAGAAATAGTATATTTTATAGGTTGTTTGGTGTGATAGAGATGGAAGAAAGAAATAAAAGAGAAATGATGATGTGGATCTCTCTCTTGATGTTTGGTTGTGTAGAGAATGAAAAGAAAGAAAGTAACTTTTTGTGTAAAATTACATTTTTATCCTAAATAAAAAGTATTATAAATTAATTATAATTGCTTTATTTTATAAATTTATTTTTGGATTTAATATTTATAATTTTTTAATATTATTTAATTTGTAGAAATAATTTCAGAATTTTAATATTTTAATATTGGAGGCAAATCAGTGAAGCCCTCGTATAACTCTCTACCCTCTCCCATTTCTTCGATCTCTTGAAGAGATTGTAAAAAGCAACCTGGCCCACCACAAAATCTAAATCTCCTTCTACGGTAATTGCAACCAAACCGAGAGAGAGAATGCATCTCTTCACAAGCTCTCTCCTCCCTTTCTCTCTTTTTTAAAATTAGTGCTACCAAACATAATCTCAATGAATGAATTTTGAGATGATGACTATCTTCAAATAATCTTGTGATGTTTCATTAACCATGTCGGTTGTGCCAACTCGACTTAGGGTCTGTTTGGTTCAAAGGAGGGAAGGGGAGGAGAGGGATTTTAATGGATGGGAGGGGGGGAAGGGAGGGGGAGATTTTAATACTTATTATGTTTGGTTCATAGGAGGGGAGGGGAGGGGAGGAGAAATAACTCTTTTTTTGTTTGGTTCACAAGGGGAGGGAAGGGGTTTTATGATTAAATTACTTTTGTACCCTTTATAAATTTACTTGTAATTTAAACATGTTTGCATTTAATATTTTTCTATTATTGAATAGGGTTATTTTTGTCCAACAAAATGTTACCCCTCCCATTCCCCCCACTTTTGGAGGGGACACAAAATTGAATTATGAGGGATTTTGGTCCCCTCCATTCCTCTCCCCTCATAAAAATTGAACCAAACAAGTAAAGTTTAAAAAAAAACCCTCCCCTCCTCTCCCTTCCCCTCCAACCAAACAATTCCTTAGGCTATGTTTGGTTCAAGGGGAATGGAGGGGAGGGGAGGGGTTTTAAAATATGAATTGTGTTTGGTTCAGAATATTGAAGGGGAAAGGAGGGAAATGGAGGGGATCAAAACCCCTCCTCACTCAATTTTTTATTCCCTCCAATTGTGGGGGGATTGGGAGGAAAATAATTTTTAGGACAAAAATATCCCTACACAAATTTGGTAATTCCCAAATTGAATAAAAGATACCTAAATTGGTTCTGCTTCTTTCCCATTCCTCTTCCATCGTACTTCCTGCCTGCTGCCCCCTTCTCCGCCGCTGTCCTCCGTCAATCGCTGCCGCCCGCCCGTCCGTCCGTCCGCTGCCTGTCCGCCCATAGGCCCTAGGTTTTCATCTTCTCTCTTCCTTTCCATTTTTCTTTTTGCTATGTGAAATACCCGATTGAATTCACAGAGTTTTGAGTTTGTTTTGTTGGATTACATAATAGATTAATAGTTGTTTTAAGTGTTGCTGAGTTCGTTTTCCATTGTTTTGTTGGATTACACAGAGTTTCATTTTCTTCTCCTTCCTCTTAACACACGTATGGCAATGACAAAAATAAGTGTTGCTGCCCAAGCAGGCTTTCAATGAATGATGGTGAATTTAGTTCAATCCTCTATGTTGCTAATTCTTTGTGTGGGTTTCTGATGATGAAATTGCATGTGTTCTGCAAATTTGGGAATAGGATAGCTATCTTATATCACGAATCAATGTAAACAAGAAGAAAAGGAGATTATTTACGGCCAGAATGTGGATTTTATGTGGTAGTTTCCGGATGAATTGGATCCTCCGGCAGAGATTAATCTGTTAGGTATAGCTGGTTTTTTTACTTGCAAAATCACCTCTGCAATAGTTATTTTTTCAAATCAAACTCGTGCTATACAGTATACACTGTTTTCATTAGGTGACAACCATCGTTTTTATTTATTAACATTATTTTGGGGTTAAGTGATCAATATTTACTAATGTTCTAAAGTTCTGTTCTTGTGAAGATTCGGTTGCTAGCAATGAAATTGTCAGTATCAGATTACTCAATTGCTTGGTGGCTGTAGCTTTTTTACATGTACCTCATATGAAAATGACAATAAGAAACCATTCTGTTTTGGAAACCTTTCTTGGTTGTTATCCTTTAACTTTAGATTTGCTTGTGCTGGTTTTGGGAAAATATTTTGTTCTGATCTTTGTTTTTAACTTTAATAACACTGAGAACATTTTCCAAATATTTTGTTCAATTCTCTGTACTTGAGAACTTTTAGCTTTTCACGTTGTTGTTTATGGAGTTTGAGACTCGAGTTTAATTAGCTTTCTTATGAAGTTAGACTTTTGAGATTTTGCATTGAAGGAACTCGCGGGTACCTTGATGTGTTTGGTCTGTATTTTTGTGGTGTTAATATCCAGATTTTCGCTTATGTTCTCATTGTACATATTTCGTATATTTTGTTTTCCATTTATGTAGCTATATATATATATATATATATATATATATATATATATATATATATATATATATATATATAAATAAATATAGCGCGCGCAATTGGTTTGACAAGGTGACCATGCGGGACTGTAGGAGTTGCTTGAAATGTGGTTAGGAACACACACAATTGATAATTTTTCTTAAAAATGATAAACATGGTATTTAAATGTACTTATCTTGTTTGCTAGGATTTCATTGCTGTTGGTTCTGTTTTTAAAATCTGTTTTTAAAATAGTAAGGGGTAGAAAAGTAATTTAATTATAAAATCCCTCCCCTCCCCTTGTGAACCAAACAAAAAAAGAGTTATTTTCCCTCCCCTCCCCTCCTATGAACCAAACATGTTTTGTATTAAAATCCCTCCCCTCCCCTCCCTTCCCCTCCCCTCCATTAAAATCCCTCCCCTCCCCTCCCCTCCCCTTCCCTTCCCTCATTTGAACCAAACATAACCTTAGTGTCTGGATGGGTGTTCCCACTTTAGTAGTCTCGGCCAACTAATATGATGTTCGGTTAATTGTAAGACCTTTGAGCTGACTTAAATGCTATTAGGCCTTATACTATAAAAATACCGGCAATAACTAAGATCGTTTATCCGTCAATATTATCCGTTGTAAGTCGTCAGTGGTTGTAGTTCATAAAAAAAAATCCATCGATAATCATAAACTCTTGGTAACAAGGTGAGAAATTTATAAAGTGAGAAAAAAATTGACCATCTTTATTCAAAGCGTCTATGCGACATGCTCTACATTGTGCGTGATCGAAAAGAGAGATCTTATTGGATTCTCGAAGGAGCTTGATTCTCCGCAGTATCACACCGGACGAGTGATGGTACTTATGTGGTAATGCGGTCACGAGCCAAGAAAAATAGAGCTTGAGAAAGGGGGTTTCCACAAGTGCAGTTACCTCCACTTGTACATGTTGGAACAGTTTGTGTATATCAAGTTCATCCCACAATGTCTTCATCATGACAAAATACTTTGTGATCGAAGAGTCTTCTTTCTTGAGAATGGAAGTTTCTTCTTGAATTTCTGATATGCAAATAGATCAGCATGAGGAAATCTTTCCTACAGTTTCTTCCAAACATCACAAACTTTATCTCTGCAAAGAACAAATTGGGAAGTTTCTTGATTCATTGACTTGATTAGCCAATCAATAGCATGGTGTTGCATCACTGCCAGAAAGGATACACTGGATCTATGGAATTCAATTCAAGAATGCGCTTCCATCAACAAAACCAAACTCAGCTTCATAGATCGAGACCAGCTGTGATAATTGCTCTCTAAAAGGTCTGGAGATACAAGAATCATCTAGGGGTAAGGTCGTTCGAATGAACATAGAGAGGACTCGAAGAATCTTGTGCACGCATCTTGCACAGTGAATATTATAGGGGTAAGGTCGTTCATGGTGGTCATGAAGATTAAATAAAGAGCTCTGCTACCATAAAATATATGATAGAGAGAAAATTAGAGGAGAATAGGCACCAGAATTCTAAAGTGAATGAAAACTACTTTCTATCTATTTAGTAGTGGGTTACTGACTTTTATACAATTGATAACTCAACTAACTTGAAACTAATTCTAACTAACAATGTAACTAACTTAAACCGCATCCTCTATTAAATTCAAAACTCAATTCCATAATTTACAAATTTAACACATGGAAAAAAAATAGTTGAGCACAAGTACCTGTATAACTTTTTTTTGGTACAACCTATATAACTTTTAGTTGTTCATATAAAAAAACTATTAAAAGAAAATTCAAACTCACAAACTTTGACTTAAATTTTTAAAAGAACATGTACCATTTTATAAGTTTGAGAATTATTATTATATTTGTTATTATAAATTTTAATGTTTGTTTATTATATCTTAAAAACTTAGATTAAAATTTATCCATCAATATTATATCAAATTAAATTATTATTTTTTAGTTACAAGAGGAAAAAAGAAGCGCGCCAGGTAGGGATCGAACCTACGACTTTCTGCTTAGGAAACAGACGCTCTATCCACTGAGCTACAAGCGCTTCAGTTTTGTAAGTTTGAGAATTATTACTATATTTGTTATTATAAATTTTAATGTTTATATATTAATCTTAAAAACTTAAATTAAAATTTATCCGTCAATATTATATCAAATTAAATTGAATTAAATCTTTTTTTTTACAAGAGGAAAAAGAAACACGCCAGGTAGGGGTCAAACCTACGGCTTTCTGCTTAGGAAACAGACGCTCTATCTACTGAGCTACAAGCGCTTTCATAAATTAAATTAAATCTAAATATAAAATTTGTCTAGTTTTTGTTTTTTGAAATTGAAATTGGCCTAGATGAAATTGAACAACTTTTCTCGTGTATACTTTATAGTAAAAAAAAAAAGTCAACGAAAAATGAAAACGTCAGATGATAATAGAATCTTTTTGTTGAAAGAAGGTTATAAAAATGATCAAATTTTCCCATGCATATTCATGAAAAGGTCCGGCAAAGAGTTTACCATAATAGTTGTTTATGTTAATGACTTAAACACAATCATGACTCTAGAAGAGCTTTCCAAAGTTGTAAATTGTCTAAAGAAAGAATTTGAGATGAAAGACTTGAAAATGATAAAATTTTGCCTAGGCTTACAAATTGAGTATGTAGAGGATGAAATATAGATGTACCAAGGGACTTATGCAACAAAGATATTAAAAAGATTCTATATGAACAAATCACATCCATAGTGTACTCCAATGGTTGTAAGGTCACTAGGTGCAAAATAAAGACCATTTTAGACCTCCAGAAGAGGATGAAGAATTACTTGGTCTTGAAGTACCATACCTTAGTGCTATCGGAGCACTAATGTATCTTTCTAGCCACACACGACCTGAAATATCTTTCACTGTTAATTTATTAGCAAGATATAGTTCTTCACCTACGCGAAGGCATTGGAATGGAATAAAACAAGTTTTTCGTTACTTAAATACACAACGGACATGGGTTTGTTTTTCCCTAATAATCAAAACTCAACCTAATTGGTTATGCGGATGCTAGATATTTATTCGACCCACATAATGAGCGATCACAAACGGGTCATTTGTTTACATGTGGGGGTATAGTCATTTCATGGAGACCTACGAAACAAACCATAACAGCCACATTAGCTAACCATGCATAAATATTAGCGTTACACGAGGCAAGTCGAGAATGTGTTTGACTGAGATTTGTGATTCAATGCGTGCTTGAGACTTGCAGTTTGTCATCTGCAAGAATGTTGCCGACAACTATATATGAAGATAAATCTGTATGTATTGCTCAAACAAAGGAAAGATACACCAAGGGAGATAGGACAAAGAACATTTCACCAAAACTCTTCTTCATTCACAATCTACAAAAGAATGGTGACATGGACATCCAACAAATTTGCTCAAGTGATAATTTGACAGATTTATTTACGAAGACTTTTCCGGCTACAACTTTTGAAAAGCTTGTACAAAGTACCAGAGTTCGACGGCTCAAAGATTTGAACAAAATTGCATTGTATTTTTTTTTCCTTAACCATTTTTCTTTCCCATTGGGTTTTGCCTTGTAAGTTTTTTTTTTTTAATGAGGCAGTGCTCTAAGACGCTCTACAGAAATGTTGTACTCTTTTTCCTTCACTAGGGTTCTACCCCACAGGGTTTTTCCTAGTAAGGTTTTAACGAGGCACATATTTAAGGGATGGTCATCCAAGGAGGAGTGTCATGCATAGTTGGATGCCCTTCATACTTAGGTGTTTGGACTATATGAGAAAGTCTATAGGTAGACCCATGTGTATTTACCTTAATCTAATGTTATAAATAGAAGGGTGGCTGCACCAAGTAGCTTATCCCCATTCACATTATTTCTTTCTATCTTTGCTCCTCTTTTTCTCCTCTCTTCTATTATTACGTGCTTAGACTTATTCAAAACATCCGTGTGATAATAACAGAATATTTTTAACGAAGAATGATTTATCTTTATAAATAAAGATTAAAAATCCACTACATTAATTAATTGTAATTAAATATTTATCATTCAAAATTTAATTCCATAAATTCATAAAACGCGTGTACTAGCATAAATCTAAATATTATTATGTGCGTTAAAGAAAATAAATACACATAATGATTCAAGTAAAAAGTTAATTTATACAATTTAATAAGTTTGAGAATTGAGTTGTTTGATAGAAAACTTTGGTTTAAAGTTGAAAACTCTTCTTAAATACCCGCTATATCTCTGATACTATTTATACAATTCACATAATTTAAGAATTATGGTTAAAGTAGTTGAAATGGATTAAACTTGTTCTCAAATAAGATTCAACTTCTAAAATTATCCTTATTATAACATCTAGCCTTTTACTGATATTTTTTTATCACTAATACATTTCTCCTTCTTATTAATATCTTCAATCACTAATCTCTTTCTTCAAAGTCAAATTATGGTATTAATGTTGGAGAGTGGAAAAGAGAAAATATGACTAATGAATTACACATTTTATTAGTTTAGAATTTTTAAGAGTAATATAGTCGAAAAATAATTAATATGACACAAGCTCCAATTTAATTTTTATAAAAAAGACTAATATTAACTTTGCATTTAATTCTTATAAATAGATTCGCAGGTATACACGGCAATCAATTATACTATGCCACTCACATGACCATATTTTAGGAGTAATATATTCGTTTTAAATTTTAATTAAAATTAAAATAATATTTTTTGATATAGCAAAAGTCAATTGAATGTATGTATAAATAAATTTTACACAAACAGTGCATACACCATTAATCCTTTATAAAATATTATGTCACGGAGTATTCATTTCAGGGATATTGAAAATCACATTATAAATGTTTTTTTTAAGAATGCTGAACGGATTCATGATATAACAGTAACCATGATAACTCTTTATTAATGATGCGTGTAAAATTGAGACTAATCATGAAAATTTAGGTCCATTTTCTTTATAAATACTTATGTGAAGAAACTAAACATATCTATTCAGTAAAGAAACACACCCAAGCCTATCAAATCTGTCGAAAACAATGGCATCAAAAGGTAGTTTCATCTTTTATTTCCTTTCATCTAATTTATCAATTTATATTCCAATAATAATTTGTTCACTTGTGAGTATGATATTGATGATGTTTAAATTTATAATACTAACATTTTGAGAATTAGTTTTAACACCATTCCATTTTCTCCCATAGCCTCCTCAATTACTTAATTCCCATAATATTGTGTGAAATAAAAGTAATTTTCACACTTTTAAGTGCAATTTTTTTCAGTTCGTAAAAAACTTTAAAAAAAAATAAGAATGCAATTTTCGCACTTTTAAGTGCAAAATAAGAGTAATTTTCACACTTTTAAGTGCAATTTTTTTCAGTTCGCGAAAAACTTAAAAAATAAAATAAAAATACAATTTTCGCACTTTTAAGTGCGAAAACAATAAAAATATTTGTTTTTTTAAAATATAATATTTTAATCGCACATTGAGGTGTGAATGTTGTATAAATTTCACACTTAAATATTCGAGAAATACACAAACGTAACGAATAAGAAACACGTTATGAAGGAGAAGCAACGAGGAAGAAGTAGAAGATGATGAAGAACGAAACAGACCTTCGTTTGGTAGGGAGAGTTGCTTCGTGGGGATGATGAGAGGTTTGGTTAGAGGTTGGAAGTGAAGGAGGTTAGGGTTTAATGGTTTAATGGAGGTAGGAATGGAGTAAGAAGGGTGGTGGTGGTGGTGGTAATGGTGATGAGATGGAAAATGAGGGTGGTGGAGAGTGAAAGATGAAGAATGAGGAAGGGGGTGGTGGGTGGAGGGAGAGGAAGAGGAAGAGGAAGAAAGAGAAGGACATGAAGAGAATGAAAATAAAATTTAAATGGTAAAAATGTATTTTCGCATATAAGGAGGTGGTTTTAGGACCAATATTGGGGTGGTATCAAAACCAACACCCTAACATTTTATTCATTTAGTTTTTCGTTTTTCATGAAAGAGAATTTTTTGAATTGACTTATAATAATATCTTACGGTGTAAGTTTCAAATATATATATATATATATATATATATATATATATATATATATATATATATATATATATATTACGGTGTGAGTGATTGACGTTAGCCGATACTAGTAAACACTATTTTAAAACTCGGACCTGCCGGCTTATCTAATCGATTCAAGCGTGACTCGAACACATGGTCGGTCTGATTGTAACTTCAGATTGATTGTGCAGATGGATCGGTGCCACATCATTAGATCAGTCAAACACTCGAAGCAAAGTTGACTGAATACTCAGTCAAATACAGGTCTAGGAAATGTGAGGATAACCACTTTAGAAATGTGCATATTTTAATATTTATAACATGTTTAATTAAAATTGATTATATAAATATATTTAATAATAGTAGTATAATTACATCAAGGGAAAATATGAGAAATGTTAGCTTATATTAGTTGTATTATATTTTTTAAGAATTTTTTAATATAAACCGTGTCAAGTAATTCGCCCAGTGACTCTCTGGCCTGATCAATGGTTCATTAACTCAATACCTCAACTTAGCCGATGACCGAGGTGAGTTTTGAAACATTGCTAGTAAGCTATTTTGTATATAAGTATATTTATTTAATTTTTAGAAAATGCGTATTATTATGCACACTCCTTCCATTTCAAAATAATTGTCGACTTAATGAGAAAAAATTTGTTTCATAATAACGCTGTCAACTTAGAATTTCAATAGAGTATTAATTGATGTTTTTCCATATAATGAAGAGAGATACAATACACTTTAAAGGTTAAAATAGTAAAAAAAAAAAAAAAAATTTATCAACATTAATTACATTTTTTAATATAATGTTCCTTCTCTTTCCAATTATTTTGAAATGGAGGGAGTATAATTTTAAATGTGTAAAACTCATATATTTACTGTCTTTCTCTATTAAAAAAAAAAAACGGGGCAAAACTATTAATACGACTCATTTACATATCCTCGACATCTTCTTTCCATTTTTCCAAAATGAGGATGTGGAGTGCAAATTTTGCTTTCACATTTAAAATTGTGGTATATGATTTGCTTAAACATTGTAAAATTTCTCAGATGGATCGTATGTCGAAGCAATTATTGCAGTGTCGGGGATTGTGGTTGTGCTGCTTCTTCTTTGCTTCTGCAATAGCAGGTGGGGATACGCAAAGCGTGGCATAGATGTTGAAAATGGGGAAGCTTAATTGATCTATCACTATCACTATTCTAATTAATTATGGATTCTTCATTTTTATCTTGTTATCTATAGATAGGTTTGAGGCTGCGTCCTCTGTTTGTGTTTCGCCTCAGGGCTAGTTTCTTTATCGGGGCTTAGCCCTTCCATGAGGATGTTTGTGCATCTGATTATGAAGATTAAGGGATAAGATTTTATTACTATATGATGTGTGCGTAATAAATGCGGGATTAATATATGATTACTTTATCCTATCCTACCTGAATTATGATCTTCTCAATTGTAAGCTCTTTCAAGCGTACTCAAATTGAAATTTCGTATTTATCTTTTTCTTCAAACCTAAAAAATAGGTGGATTCTCATAAATAAAAACCATAGGGACACGTTTTGGTCCATTTGGGTAGTTACAATGCAATTTCAACTGAGAAATTCACGGTTTCTAAGATAAAACGTGAATGAGGTGAAATTGTTTTGTTCCATTGAGGTATTGTTTGGTTCAAGGGGAATGGAGGGGAGGGGAGGAATTTTAAAAAATAATTTGTGTTTGATTCAAAATTTTGAAGGGGAAGGAAGGGGAATGGAGGGGATCAAAAACCCTCCTCACCCAATTTTTTATTCCCTCCAATTGTGGGGGGATTGGGAGGGAAATAGATTTTGTGACAAAAATACCCTTACATAAATTTTGTAATTCCCAAATTGAATAAGATACCCAAATTGCTGAAACTTCTCATTATCTTTCTCATACGGTTTCTTCATAGTCCTTCCTTTTCTTCTCTGGCTTTTCTTGCTGTCCTTGACAGAAGTAGTATTTAACTTGAATGAAATTGAACATACTATTACCTATATGCAATGATTTGTATAGATACAATGCAAAAAAGAAAAATGGAAAGAATCGTCCTAATTTTTGGAGATATACTCCTAATATCCTAACAAATTGGACTAACAGATATATTCTTTCACTTCCTATAAAATACTAATATAAACAATTATCTGTCAAATAAATTAGCAACATAATCAACTCAAATATTTTGTTCAATTCTCTGTACTTGAGCACTTTTAACTTTTTATGAGGTTGTTTATGGAGTTTGAGACTCGAGTTTAATTAGTTTAATTATGGAGTTAGACTTTTGAGATTTTGCATTGAAGGCACTAACAGGTAAATGTTTTGGTATGTATTTTTTTAGGTGTCAATATCCAGATTTTTGCTTATGTTCTCATTTTATATATTTCGTCTATTTCATTTTTAATTAAATCGTTCAATTGGATTTTCATTTTTATTTAAATTGATTCGAAGTATGAATGCGTTTGATTTAAATTCTGCAGGGGTGTTGAGGTTAAGATGATAATTATTGATTCCAGCTTAGTTTAAAATACAAGTAAATTTATAAAGGGTACAAAAGTAATTTAATTATAAAATCTCTCCCCTCCCCACGTGAACCAAACAAAAAAGAATTATTTCCCCTCCCCTCCTCTCCTATGATCCAAACATAATAAGTATTAAAATCCCTCTCATTCTCTCCCTTCCCCTCCCCTCCATTAAAATCCCTCCCCTCCCCTTTCCTCCTTTGATCCAAACAGACCCTGAGAGGACGTTCCCTTAATCCAAACATGCTCTGGAACAATTTTAAATCATCGGTTTATTGAAAATTAGCAATTTGCTTTAATTGGACTAGTAGGTGATCTCTACAGAAGAACATTAATAGTCTCATCAAATACCTCTCACTGTGTAATGTACCTTCACACAATAATGGAAATATGGAGACAAATCCATCTCCTTTTCTTTCAATGGATGATCGTTTCTAACAGAGAAAACGAGTATACATGATGAAGACAATGCCACCTCAACTTAGCTGTAAACTACGGCTAGCTGCTAGAGAAGGAACATGACAGGGATAAGGTGTCATGAGTTGTGTTACTATCATATTTAATGTAGTTTAAAAGATTCAAATTTTCTTACCTTTTATTACTTGATAACAGCTCCAAAAATATTAAATTTGATTCATTTTATCTTCTCGGTATAAAGAAGATACTAATTACTAAATGTGGGAAACAACAATGTAAATACTTTTGATTCAATTCATATTTATTTAACCACATCTATTAGTCTTTTATTAAGTACTAACAAGCAAGTGCATTACGCTTGCATTTCTCGAGAATGATGGTGGATGGCGGTGGATCAGGCAAAATCGGGTCAACCACTCTAAGTGAGTGTACCTCTTTGTGATTGAGAGTGGATGGAGTGATACTTTGTGCTTGTGGGAGCTCCTCCGTGTGAAAAACTCCTATGATGGTGCTTGTGAATTACTTTGATGCTCAAGTTACAAAGTGTGTGTGAGTTTAGTAGAGGATGTGTGTACCTTAATTCATATTGGGAAAAAAGTTGAAGCATTCTAGGTTCAGTCAACGTCACTCGAGCTCCGAGGTTCAGCGCAGTTCACAATGAGCCCTCCAATCATCTAGATCAAATATACTTCTTATAGTCAAGGGAAATTTAGACCCATGCTCTACCTCTTGTTGTGTCCTTCATCGAGTGAGTGCAATACGGTTCTAGAGAAGGGGTTCGTTGACATCAGGGAGTTCAAGAAGAAAAAATGTTTAGGAGAGGCAACAGATCTCCTAAGCGATAGTATCTTTTGAATGAGTTGGTCTGAGTGTCTATCAAGTTAGCGGTCGTCCTTGATGGGGATTAACCCAGGGAGGTAAGTCAATCGGGTCGTGTGGTTAGAGTGCTACATTGGTCGTAAATTGACGTTGATTTGGTTGATTATGTATTTTGGTCATCGTCCATTAGTGGTAAGTCGGTCGAGGCATGATGCAAGTCGGCTAAGGTACAATATATGTCCATCGATGTATGTGGTGTTAGTCCATGCACTTGGACATTAACCTCCTACCATTGTGCTTCACTTTGGGTGATGGCTGAGGCATGATGTAGGTCGACAAAGGTGTATGATGTGAAGCCATACACTGGAGCAATAATTATCTAACTCTGACCTTCACTTTTGAGAAATGTTCGAGATATACGATATGAGATGGCCGAGGTGTTTGGTGCCAAAATTATACACCGGGAAATGTTCCATGGTTCTATTAATCACTATATATTCTTACACAACATGTCTTCATATGTGAAGACACCAACGCATTTTCCATTCCCACACTTCAAAAGAAAATAGAAAAAACTTTACTTCAGTCACATCCCTGGAGGCTAAAATAAGCTAGACATCCTCCACATAAGTACAATGTCGTAAGCAAAGAACAAAGTACCACGCACAATAGCAAAGACATCATGGCCAACTTATGCAGCATCGACAACCACCGAAGTACCACGCGGACGCTCTGATTCGATTAGACTAGCATACCATACAACTAGATTAGATGAAAAGTCATTGCCACCACAACTAGAAAACAATTGATGGAACGACACCCAAAAACCCCATATCATGATCGGCACACCAAGGCATGATTGGATGTCCAACAATGACACAAAGGAGACAAACATCCCAAATATGTCGACCTTGATTCCGATCTAACCATGGAATTCCACCGTCGTCGTTACTGTACCCGCCACCAACACTAGCAGTTCCATCCTCATCCTCCATCATGTGTCAAACACATAGAATCAACCTCGATATCGAATGGCCATGGCCCACATGCAGCGACGGGGGGAGCATTTTAACCTTAGGGGGACCAAGAGTAAAAAGAGAATTATTGTAGCATGGAAAAAAAGTTACTCGGAATACAGTGGAAGAACTATAATTGTTTGAAATATTGACATACTCAAAACACACATCAGTAAAAATTAATATGAAGAATTTGTCTAAGAATACAGAAAAAAAAATTATCAATTTTTTTAACTTTAAACTACGCTCTTCAAAATATTTCTTCAATTTTAAGCTAAAAAATAGAGATAAATAAGCTTTGAGCTAGAGCTGCACAAAAATTTGTACAAAAAAGAAATAAATATTGTTACAAATAGATAGCATATACAATAGGAGTTCTTGAATAGAATGTAATGAGAGTAGCTCTTTATAAACTTTCAAAATCTTGGGTGGTGTCAAGGCCCCTATGGGTCACCCCTGGCTCCGCCACTGCCCGCATGCATGGTGTCAAAAATCTAATTGGATAATTATACACTTCAGAAAATTCTTGCGGGGATATTGTCGTAAAATATTGTGGTCCTCTTCTTTAAGATATAAACTTGTATTCAAATACACAAAATATTTTGAAATTTATTTTTTATTTTTCTAAAAAATCATCTTTTGATATATAATTAATTTAAGGGATAAATTCTGCTTTTGATCTCTCTAAAACAACGGATTATTAATTTTGGTCCTTTTTAATTTTTTTGTTGATTTTGGTCCCCCTTAAAATAGCGAATTATTGGTTTTGGTCCCTCCATTCATATTTGTAACATTTTGTGGTAGTTTAAACCGTCACTAACACATTTTATGGCGGTTTTTGTGCACTAGAGACAGTTTTTAAACCGCCATAAAATGTGTTAGTGATGATTTCAACTACCACAAAATGCCATAAATACGAATGAAGAGACCAAAATCAATGAAAAATTTAAAGGGAGACCAAAATCAATAATTCATTATTTTAGGGGACCAAAAACATATTTAACCCTTAATTTAATGAGGGGAGTGTAGGTTTTAAAATAAAAGGGGAGGGAAGTGTAATTTAAGCTTCTCTCAATAGAGGGAAGTGCATATTTTGAAATAAGATGGGAGAAGAGTGTAATTTAAGCTTCTCTCAGAAAGAGTAATTTACTCTTAAAATTTCTTATTTCTTAAAACTTCTTATTAGACCATTGGGCAATGGAATGTAGGGATGTTGACTTGTTGAGTTGATTCGGGTTTGTCGTAAAATAAACTAAAATCCCAATTGAATAAACTCAATTGACATCTTTTTCTTTAGAAAATCAAAGAATAAATTTATTGTTATTAGGAAAATATTTATAGCAAAATATTTTTTTCTATAAATTTATTTTTTATTTTTTTTAATCCCGAGATTTCATGAGCAACACTCTTGTGGAGACTTTTTTTCGTCGCCATAGATAAAGGTTGAATTAGTACCTACCTATGATTAAATTAGTGCTAAGAATCTTGGACACGACAATTCCTCTGACTTTCCTAGAAGTCACATGAAAAGGTTCCATGATCTTGATATAACCCTGTCCACCGACGCGTTTTCAATTCACACACTTCTCTTCTAAAGAAAAGAGAAGAAACTTTATATTTGTAGCTCCTTTCTCTGCATTGCAAATTTGCTACTAGACTCACATTAATTAATTTTCTTTTTAAAGGGCACATTGTGAATTGTGTTGATATTGAACATGTCAAAGCTTCAAGTTCAACAACTCAACCAGTTAAGAGAGATTTTCGCGCGATTCGACATGGACTCCGATGGAAGTTTAACCATGTTAGAGCTCGCCGCACTTCTCCGCTCGCTGGGGCTCAAGCCCTCAGGGGACCAACTCCATGTCCTGTTAGCCAACATGGACTCAAACGGCAATGGCGCGGTGGAGTTCGATGAATTGGTGAGGACCATTTTGCCTGACATGAAGAATAATGCAGAGGTGTTGCTCAATCAAGAGCAGCTTCTTGATGTGTTCAAGTGCTTCGATCGCGACGGAAATGGATTCATTTCCGCCGCGGAATTGGCAGGGGCCATGGCCAAAATGGGTCAGCCCCTCACGTACAAGGAACTCACTGAGATGATCAGAGAGGCTGACATGGATGGTGATGGTGTCATTAGTTTCAGTGAGTTTGCCACCATCATGGCTCGCTCTGCCTCTGATTTCTTAGGCCTTAGCAGCATTGTGGTCAACAGAGTTTAAAACCATATTTCTTTCACTAACTCATTATAGATCCTTGAATTTTTCCTTCTTGTTGGATGTATAGCATGTGATGTGATGTAATGATTTTTGTGGTGTGGTTTCAATTTGAACCATGGAGTGGAATGAAATAAGGATATCTCATATCTGGTTTGCCTTACAATATGTGAACATTAGTAGTAGTACTCTTGATATGCTTTATTTCAGCTAAATTGAAGAGCTCTCTTTTTCCCTTTTTGTTGATAGATCTGGGATTGGTTGAGGATAATATTCTGAGGAATAGCTTCTATCAACCTTTTTTCTCCCTTGAATTGAATTTTGTTTGGAACTTTTTTGTCAACAACTCAATTCCACCAACATCAAGAGAGAAGAATGGAAGAGGGAGAAATGTGAAATATGATTAGTGATATGTTAGGAAAAGAAGAGAATAGGAAGAGAAAGTTTCTGGAAATATGATGGAAGAGAAAATTGGTATGAATGTATCAAAACTCAGTTTGTTTTTATGGTTTTAAGAAGAGTTTATTTATGTGTACCTCTTTGGTTTCTCAGAAGAGTATATTAACAATTGAGAGCATATCTTACTGAGTTACAGTTTTAGTCTTTTAGATCATCTGGTTCCTGTATTTTTCTTTTCAATATGAAACATTCTGGCACATATCTGAATGATCATTTGTTGATGTTAACCCTTCCTGATAAGAAATTTAGAACCAATGTACCCACTTTCTATAAGTCAAACTATTTGAGGTGATGGGCATAGGTGCTTTATCAATTATTTACAAGCAATCAAGCATATTCCAACAAAGCAGTTTTGGTTGTTATTGTTTAAAATAACATAGTCAATGCATCAAGAAGGCCCAGTTTGCATATACAGCAATGAACATGAGCTGAACTGCTTATGTTAGCTGTTAAATCTCAGTCAAGAATTTTCCCTCCTCATTGAAGGATAAAACCAAGCTTTGACCACCTGGGATCAATTGCAGCAAGCTTTCCTAGATGAACATTTTCCTCCAAGCAAGACGGCCGAACCAATGAGTTAAATCACCTGATTCCATAAAAAAGTCAGTGAATCAAATATTTGATGCATGAGATCGGTATAAAGAACTCATTCTGATGCAACCCCACCATGGTTTGGAGCGGTGGCTCATCGGTCATGTTTTCTATAATGGGTTGGCTTACTCTTGCTAAGTCCAACTCAATATGGCTGCTGGTGGAACCCTAATGCAGAAGAACCTAGATGGAAGTTATGAGCTCATCGAGAACATAGCCAAAAATCACCTCCAATGGACTAGTGAGAGATATTCATTATTTTAGCTAACCTGAAGGCTGAAGAACTCTCTTTTTTCTTTGTTTATAGACCTGTGGTTGGTGGAGGATAATATTCTGAGGAATAACTTCTATCACCCTCTTTCCTCCCTGGAATCTGAATTTTGTTTTTATGGTTTTTACAAGAGTTTATGGTTCCCTCATTGATTTGTCAGAGAGTAAATTAACCATTGAGAGCATATCTTACTGAGTTACAGTTTTATATCATCTGGTTCCTGTATTATTCTTTTCAATATAAAACTTGATGGCACATGAATACTATCTCTCTGAATGATCAATTGTTGATGTCAACCCTTCCTGATAAGAAATTTCAAACCAATGGACCCCATTTTCTATTAGTCAAACTATTTGAGGTGATGGAGATGAGTGTTTCATTAGTTACATACATGCCTATTCCAACCAAGCAGTTCTAATTTTAATTGTTTAAAATAATATAGTCAATGCATAAAAAAAACCACGTAGCATATACACCAATGGATATGAGCTGCTGAACTACTAATGTTATCTTTTATATCTCAATCATGATTGAGTAATGATTCGTGGACATTCGCACAGTGTAGACAGACAGAGAGAGAATGAATGGTTGTGATGTATGATTGATTGATAAGAAGAAAGTGATATGGAGAAAAATTGAGTGTTGCGAGAGGTGATTTAGGATTTTTCCTGCAGTACCATTCCAGCAGCATAGAGGCTTATGTATCGTAAGTAGAATGAGCTGCTGCATCAAATTAGCTTGAAGTAAATGTACTTTTTTTTATTATTATTATTTCTATCTTGCCATGACCTTAATATGACACAGTTAACCAAGTTCAAAGTTCTTACCTCAGATTTTGCCCATTATAAAGCCAGAAGATCTTTTTATGCCTGAAGAACTTAAAAGATTTTTGTTCTTAGCCATGATAGCAGAGATACAAAAGCTTGAATGCCACTAGACTTGTACCGTGAAAGAATAAATCAAAGTAAACATATTATTCTTTTATCCTACAATAAATCATATACAGTTATACAATGATGATACATGGTTGACCTTAACCTTTCTATCTGATCTTAAAGCCACCAAATTTTATTATAATCTTCTGAACAAAATCTAAGGTACAGATACTTCCTTAAAGAACCATTGTCATCAGGAAGACACCTCTTTCCCTCAAATATGTACAAATGAAAGAAGGTTGTAACCTATGAAAGAAAATTAATTTACACCTATGTTTTTACCAATGAATATGACACCCAACAAAGTGAATAAACAAAACAAAAAATCTCAGGTTATTGACTCTCAGACCTCCCGTGAATTTGGAAAGGTGCGACGAATGCTTCAGAACGTCTGGATGCTTCAAAACGTCTAGATGCTTCCAAACGCGCTGTAAATCCAACTGTTGTGTGTCGTATTGATCTTTGTCGCACCACATCACAATATTCTGGATCACTAGTTTGGCCATCCTTTCTTATCCACTGAATCATTTGATGATACATGGGGAAGAACCGCATTTGGATGGAAGAATAAGCGAAATATGGAAGAAGGGCAGCAGCAACAACAAGCAAAGTGACTACCCAATAAGATGGAGATGGTGCAAGAGCTTCAACGAAGACCTTATAGGCTGTGGTGGAGAGGGTAGGGTCTATGGCTCCATATGCCATGAGGAACACATACCATAACAGAATGCTTCCCCAGATGACTATATGTTGTATATAAGTGAAGTAACTGATAGATAAGGCCATTTGGCAATTCACCACCCACACAACACAAGTGTACACGGTGGCACCAAGAACTTCCAGTCCAACAACTTCACCACCTTTGCGGAATGCCTGATGCTCGAAAGCGCGAATGCAAAAGAAGAATATAATGGCAGAACTTGAGACCCCATTGATTGCCCAACCGAAGATTCGTTTCCAGCTAAATAGGATGTTTTGCACACCTTCTTGATATAATAATGGAAACTGAAAAATGAACACATGAAATATTTCATGAGATAAAGAAAAAAACCATGTAGTCTATGTCTATGAAGAAACTAAATTTCAAACTGATTGTCATCAGAAACTACTGAGTTTGAAGATCAACCTTGAAACATAATTTAGAAGAGACATCCTGGTCAAACACTCCCAATGCAATTACGGGAAGCGAGGTGAAGAACACATTATATAGGGACATGAACCAGTCATTGTATGCAGCTTGCCCAGAGAATGAGGCATACATCTCAAAGAAGAAGAGAGTGAAGCCGAAGGTGATATTCTTGTAAAAGAAGTAGCAGATCTGCCAAACAAGAAGTTAAGTTTGTCAAAAACTAGAATAGTTTTTTAATAATTTTAGTTGAACTATACCTTTGCAACAAGTTACATATCAGTATAAATATATGTCAGACAGAGAATCTTATAATATTATTTAGAATAAGTGAGGACAAGACAAGAATTTTACCATTGATGAGATCCTTCTGTAACACCAATGTCCATGCACGAGAAGTAAGCGCTCTAGAAATCGAAATTGGGCGATTGCAATATCACTTGACATAACTGCCTGAAAGTTATAATGAAGCAAAGAGTTCAAGACACAAGAATGTAAAACAATGTAAATTCAGGGTAATTGTTATTTAAAGGTGAGGAAAAAACAAATTATGTGCAGGATATTGCTGATTTACCTGCATCCCTTCAACACCGCTGATACCAATCCCAATGTCTGCTTCTTGGAGCATTCCAACATCATTTGCCCCATCTCCAATAGCTAGAGTTGTACTACCAGTTCTGCTCTTAACAAGTCTTGTAACCTGCATTATTAGAATAAAGTTCCTTTAGAGACTGAGCATGCGGAAATCATCAAAGGAGGAGACTATGATTTACCCTTTTTAGCATATATAAAGGGTTAATACATAGATGGATTACAAGGTATCAAGGAAAACTTACAAGAGCTTTTTGCTTGGGAGATGAACGACAGCATATAACAGATGCACAGCCAATTGCAAGTTCAAGAAACAAGTCCTTCACATCATCTTCTAGTGCATAGGTAAGAGACTTCCCATCAATGATCAGAGCTAACGCCTCAGAGTTTTCATCTGAGGTAGAAAGTAATGTCTTTGCCTCCCTTAATTGTTGAATAACACTTGCCTTAATTGCCTGAAGAATTGGTAAAGTTCCATCAAAATCATGTTAATGAGAAGCAAGACAGAAATTGAGGGTCAAAGTTAAGGTTTACCGCTTCAGCAGCAGACTTGTCCTCCATTTTCTCCAGTGATTTGTTTTCAGGAGTATCTGAATTAATTATAATTTGTCTCATTCCTTGTCTGAGTAAACTACAAGCAAATCTGCAGTCACAGAAATCACCAAATCAGTGACATCCTATTATTTGCACATACAAATTACAAAATTTATCGATGATCTTTAACTTACCCAATATTAATTGCTGTCTCCATTTTATCACCAGTCAAAACCCATAGCTTAATCCCAGCCTGTGCTAGTTTGTCAATACATTCAGGAACCTGCACAACACGAACTGGTTCATAAGAAACAAGTTCTTACGATATAATAGAACAAGGCTAGCTTAAATATACACAAATACTTGCTTGAAAAAGGTGAAAAGGTCCTATGAACACTAAATCAAACCCTTGCTTTTTTTACGTTCAGAAAGAAAAACAGTATTTATAACGTACCCCATCTTGTAGTTTGTCTTCAACTGCAGTAGCACCAAGAAGAATTAAATCCTTCTCCATATGTTGTAATATATCCTCTACAATCTGCTCCTGATCTGCACTCACTAAGTTCTTGGCCTCTGTTAACTCTTTATTAAATTGATTGTACTCATCCTCATGAAGTTCACGATATGCGAGTATCAAGGTCCTCAAACCAGAATCAGCGTAGTCACTAATATGCTGCTTAGTCTTCTCTTCAAACTCCCTTCCATTCTTTGCAAGAAGATCAAACATGACACTGAATTTGAAAACCAGAAAGAAAAGCAAGTTAATGTGTTGAACATTTCCAAACGAATAGAATGATAGTCACAAAGTGTATTTTGGATAGCCAAGCACCATATTCAATTTACATAAGATAACAGGTTAAAGGGACATTTTAGAATACAATCAGAAATTGTGATGCACTACCAATCCTCAGTTATGATTGGAAAGGCATCTCAAAAGGCAATGTGAAAAACACTGGTTCTTTGCTTCACAAAAGAAACTAGTATTGCCCAAATCAAATATAGGATGCGGGATGTGGGCAAGGAAGCTTCTTCTCTATTCTATTAGTTCACTCCACTCCACATTTAATCCTCAATGAGTCAGACTTAAAAATAAAGCACAAGTTTACATACCTGTCAGCGCCTTTGCTCAGTAGTAATAGTTTCCCATCCTGATCTCTTACAATGACAGACATCCTCTTCCTTGCACTACTAAACTCCAATATATTTAAAAGTTTGTAGGACCTGCAAAAGTTAAATTATGTAAGTTTTTAACACACAACTCAAGTTACATTTGCAGATACACATTAGACATTAGAAAATTAAGCCTTCATATACAAGAACAATAACCTCACCTTTCGGTTTTATTGCCTGATTTAGGGTCCAATTCACGTAGTGTAATAGCTGAATGTGTCCTTTCATAAAATTCAAAACCAAGTTCTCTGGCTGCAATCACAAAAGCTGCCTCATCAGGTGATTCAGCTTCATATGAAACCTTGCCAGTTTCTTCATCAACTTCAGGTATTGCAGTATGGCATACTGCCAACAACCGTACGAAGTTCTGGATTACATTAGCGTTGGACTCTTTGACCCAGTTTCCATTCATGATCCTTTCATCCATAAAGTTAAACCCTTTAATAGATGACTTTGATTCAGCAATATTGTCGTCTTTATTCAACTGTTGACCAAAAGGTCCTCTCCTCCTAGAGAAAGCTCTCTCGACTTCTGTTACTCCTCTTCCATAAGCAGTCCCAGCAATAGAACACTTGATAAATTCCATAGAATTGCAAGTCAAGGTTCCTGTTTTATCTGAAAGTATGGTATCAACTTGGCCAAGTTCTTCATTCAAGTTTGATGTCCGAGCATGTGCTGGCTTGTCAGTTTCCGCATAATACATGTGAACATCCTGGTTGATGAAAACGCTTTGGAGAACTTTCACAATTTCAATGGAGACATACAAGGAAATCGGAATGAAGTAGCCATACAACATAAGTGCTGTCAAGAAATGCAAAATTGCTGCAGCTGCTGCTTCATTAGGGTCATAGTAAACTGTGGCATCATCTGGTCTAAGGTACCATCTCTTCATTCTTCCATTACTTTTAAGGTCCCTCTTTGTCCATATCCCGAAGAATATGGATCCGATGAAAGAAATAAAAAATAGGACAAAGAACAAGCAGTAGATAACCTTGTCCATTCGTTTCTCAATTTTGCTTCTCTTGGATGGAGGATCTGTTGAGTTCTGCATAACCTTTGTATCATGACCAGTAAAGATCACCACACCATAGATAAAATCTGTGTTTCTGAGCTTAGAGTCCCTAAGCAGTAACTGCTGAGGTGCAAGAGGATACTGTTGATCCTCGAGCTCCAAACTGCCTACAAATGTGTACAAATTTGCATTTGGATCTTCACATTTGATGACAGCCTTGAAATGTTGAAAGCTTGAGTCTTCTTGCAACTTGGAAGTTCCTTCCAGTGCTTGTTTTAGTTTAAGGTTCGTTTCTCCATCAAGATTCATCGTCTCAACATAGCAAATTGCATCATCATAGTTTGACGAAAGTAAAATGAGATCAGCTGGGAAAAACTCATCTTTTTCCACCTTCACTATGTCTCCAGCTTTCAAATCCCTCCATTTAGAATAGTCAAAAACACCACCTCCATTATGTAATTTAACTTTTCTGTTATTCATTTCAATATCCTGATAAAATTATAAAACAAAATCATTAACCTAGGAATAATCAAGAGCAGCAGAAAAAATGACCATGTGAGGGGGTTTACTTTTAAGGGGGCAAAAAGCAATGTTTACTTAACACAAATGCAACTTTAATACCAACTTGTCAAATTATCTTCTGCACACACTAGGATGAAAAGGATGTATCTCAGAAATGTTCACAATCCTAACATAACTAAAGGCATGCATTTAATGCAGAAACCACTTTGCTTCACTGTTTCCTTAAACCTCATCAGACAGTTCCAAACCAACTAACGTTCTTGCAAACTGAAATTTCAAGCAAACATGCCTATCTCTCATAACTTTCTAGTTTCTACAACAGATATCCAATTTGCATAAGTTAAGAGAACAGCACATCAAATCAACCAGAACTTTGCAACAGAAGCTGATATATTGGCTACAGAATATTACCTGTTTTTTCCTCTGGAAATCTTCAATAAACTCCTTGATCATCGTAGCAGCAACCACAACCACAAGAGGGAAAACGTTGCTGAAGGCAGAGTAAGGAGAGACAGGGAAGAAAGACAAAATAGCACAGACAAGGAAGTAAAAGTTTGCAACCCTCCTGAATTGCTCAAACAAGGACTTTGGGAGGAACGTGGCCAATGTATACTTAGTAGTACTCACATAATTGTCACCATAATACTTTAGACTCGAATAAGCACGATCAGGATCATTGCAATAGACTTTCCTAGAGAAACCAGGGCCTCCAATGAGTGAATGTTCTTCTCTCATTGAAGCTTTCCCACATGAGAATGCATGGATTCTGCTGAAGTGATGCTTCCTTCTCCTTCCCCCAGCCATATCTCACAAAAATTAAGCTTCCAAGTCTCAACTCAGCTCCAATGACCCACAAGACAAGATCCAATTTTGAAACCAAATCTCAGAAAGAAAGAGATGATATTGAACAACCCACCAATGAAATGAATGAATGAATGATTAGTGGAAGTAAACAACAAACAAAAGAAACCAACCAGATCAAGTTCTGATTTTTCTGTACAAGGATGATAAACCCAGATATGAAAAACTGAAAAGAAGGAAACTTTCTCTTGTTCAGAGCTGAAAGGAATAACTTATAAATGGGGGTCTTGTGCAGAAGCAAGATGGGGCAACCTAAACAATTGTTTTGTATTGATTGAGTGAGAAGCTGAAATCTGAGTCTGCCATCCCAGTTTGACTCGCCGTGGCTAACAAGGTTGGACTTTTCAACGAGCACATGGTGGATCTTTCTTTCATATTCGCTTTCCGAGCCACCACTCATTCAAACAAACAATAGTTTTATTATCTGTCTGATTCTATTTTTCTTGTCTTCTCGAAGGAAGAACAAGTCTGAAACAAGACAAAATCATGAAGAATAACAAAAACAATTTCCTCATGACATGTATATGCATTCATAATTTTCAATTGAATTTTTTTTTAAGATTTATGTATGTGTTTGATTTAGGGTTTTTTTTCTTTCACTCCCCACAAGAACACCAAAAGCTTCTCCTCATAATAATTAATTAATTATGGTAAGACAAGTTCTTCTAAACACTTACTAGAAACCATGCTAAATTTTAATTATGGTAAGACTAGTTCTCCTAACCACATGTTTTAAAAATTATTTATTAGTTTTTTGTTAAATTTTGAGGGGAAAAAAAAAACATGCAGTAAAAATGTGGTACTAGCCAAACTCAAAAACAATTAAGCTGGAGTTGCCAACGTAAAACCCGTGAGGCTTCTAGAAATCAAGGCTTCTAGAAAGGAAAAACATGAAACAGTTTTCTAAAATTTTAATTTGATTTTAAGATTGTTTTATCACTTTTATGAGTTCACTTCTTTTTTAATATTCCCCTTGTCCCTGCTTTTTAGACTGTCCCTTTGTTCCTACTTATGATTTTTTTTTTCGGCACATAAGGAAACAAAAGTAATTGCACAAGAAAGCCACTCTTTTTAGACTGTCCCTTTGTTCCTACTTATGATTATGATACTTTTTTCATATAATTATGTTTATTAAAAGAATGTATAATGATTTCAATTAATGCTATACTGGTTCAAAAATAATTTATACTATAAGTTTTCAATTAATGCTATACTGGTTTAAAAATAATTTATATAAGTTTTCACATTTTTTTAAAGCTCAAATATATATTAATAAAAAGCTTTGGGAACAAAGCTAAAGGGGAGAAAAAAAACAGGGTGATTAGCAAGCAAGAAGCTAAACACCAGCTACGAACAAAACACTCTTGCACCACAAGACCAAAAAGCATAGCAACAACACCTAACCAGAATATACACAAGCGACTTGATCACCAAAAAATATATCCAAGATCTAAGAACACACTGAAGCTCCGAGATCACCAAAGGGCGAAGGATGACCTGCCAAAAACCGATCCCTTTTGACCTACGACCAACCTGAGCCTCAACCATATAACCTAGGATGAGCCTCTTGAAAGTGTAAGGCTAAACTCGAGATAGCTTCGTCATTAGAACCCTTAAAAACTACACCAACCTTTTTAGCAACAAGCCAAGCACGACTGACTCTAGTCAGGGCGCGATCAAAACCATTGTCCTCCGGAAGAACCAAAGAATTAGGCGGAACCTCCTCCAACGACGACAACGAAGCCACCACCCCCGGACCATCCCCATCACGAGCAACCCTCGACTTCCTATGACGCCCTCTCTTTCTAGGCGCTTGAGAGAAAGATCCCCCGCAAGGTCAAAAACAACCATAGAGGACGCCTCAACGACAGGAGAGTCACCACAAACCCAAGAAGTATCTCTCGAAGGAGACATCAGAGGAACGCGATGAGAATAAAAGGTCCATAAAACCCCTCCACAAGAATCTGTGGCACCCAAGAGCCTAGAAACAAAATTATCCCCAAAACAAGCGTGAGAAAAAAATTATTTTATTAGTGATAATCAAAATTTTAAAATTATAAAGTATAATAAATACAAGGAATATATATATAAAAAAAGATAATAAGTATTTCTAAAATTTAGCATAGATCTTAAAGGAACATCAAGTGTGTATAGGGTGAGTTAAATTAACTAGCTTATTTCAATAAAAAAAATTTAACTAACTTATTTCAATTCAAATTAATTTAGTTAAATATTCCAATACATAGAACATGCAGTTTAGATTTTTTCTCTTCTTTTAATTCCATTTCATTCTGTATCACTTTTAATCCATATACATATACACACATATATATTTCAAGATTAAATTCAGAATTTAAAAAAAATTCAGGACATTTGATTTTGTGGTGAAAAACATCAAAGTCACTCCAGAAATGTGTTTGATTTCCCATTAAAAAATTTCATAATCAATTAGGTAAAGTAGAATAAATTTTATATGAAAATATAGATGTTTATGAGTTATTTTAGAGGATTGATTTCACACCAAAAAATTAATTCTAGTAAAAGTCAGAGAGAGTTTTTGCATTAGACATAAATGTGAGATTTAGAGCGTCATTATCGTAGCTCTTTATATTAGCAACTCAACTCCAAGTTGCTTTACCATATTGCAGACAATTCTCATGGATTGCTAAATTAGCATGAGTTGTTGTAGAGAGCCATTATTGCTAATTTGTTTTATGAGTCCCACTTTCACTTTTTAGTATTATATTATTATTGTTATGTGAGTGTGAGTTTATTGTGGGGTTTTCTTAAACAACTTTTTAGAGTTGTTGGGATAAAGTAAAAAATAAGTAAAACTAGTTAAAGTGAGGTAAATGACGTGACATTATAGAAAATCGTAAAGAATGATATAAAATTTAAATTAAAAACTCTAATGAATTGTTTGGACGAAGATGCTCTAAATTTCATTGTATTATACAGCAAAACTCACTTTTTTATAAATGTATATAAATATAAATTATTTCAGTTTCAACTCATATTATTATAATCATCTTTACCCAAATTAGTTTTAAAAAAACCAATGCTTGAATAGAGACAAATGATAATACAAACACCTATCTATAGTGTGTTTTAAATTGAATGGAGGGAGAAAGTTTAAAACGATTATTTTGGTGGCGGCTGGTGGTGCTGAAAAAGAATATAAAAGTAAAAGAAATGGGTGTAGTTGGTAAGGCAGGCGCTGAAAGAGTAAAAGGAAGGAAGGTGTAAATCCAAAGAAAGAGAAAGTCTAAAGATGTGACGAAGGCTAAGTATGTGTGGGAGAAGGGTCATACTCATATCTAATCTATTCACATGCCCTTACTATTATTCTAATTATTCTAATCAACATGATTATGATTATGATTATTTGGTGGATATTTCTTTCTTTTCTTTTAATGGCAAAGAAAAAAAGATGGACTTTAATGAACACCAACAAAATGAAGATGGACTTTAATGAATGGAATCCCGCGTGGCTTCTTTCAATGCAAGCGACATAAAGCTCATACCCCGAAATTTCATGTAATTAAGACTTTACAGATATTAAATGTAATTAAACTGTTCTTAATTTTTTTTTTAAATCACCCAAAATTTATCTTAAATATATTTATTTGCATTGAGCTAGCCTTGGCTTCGTTGCGTGCATTTCATGCTCTCCCATGCATATACCTTATATATTCCTCCTGTAAATTGGAAAAAAGAAAATATGAAAGATTTAAATTGGAATGGACACATCACACGTGGTCCATGCAAAGTTTGGGAAATATTTAGGAAAGAAAGAGAAAGCATAGACCATGGTGTAGTTTGAATAAGATGGCATGATCATGATGTAAGACTTATTCAATAAAAAAATCTGGGAAGTATTTGATTGGTTGATATATACAAATATCAAATATTAGGCTGATGTCACCTGTGACTCCAATTCATCTCTTCCATAATTATTTTGCCCGTGTTATGCCAAATCATCAATACTTTAGCCGTTTCATTTCATATATAAAATCATCCCCTTTCTTTTTTTAAATCTTACCTAAAATCTTCTCTATTCCTCATAATGATACAAAATGTGTCAAACTATCTAATGTTGACCAATCGGTGGTTAATTCAAGTCATACAAACTTAAAGTTTAAAAAAAAAATCATACAAACTTGATTATATTTAAGTAAGATTTTGAATTCGAATATTGTGAATAAAATAAATACTTGTTTGAGGAGTTAGACACTCCGTTCGTGTCTTAAATACTAGTGCTTCAATTATAAAAAAGTCAAACTCTTCAAAACCATTCATGATAAAAGTTTAATTATAATTTTTCAAATTGTAATTTTTTATATTTGATACATACATATGAAGACTGAGATAAAATTTCAATAAGAGAAAATAAGAGAGGAATCTCACATGAGATGATTCTATCTGAAAAATATCTATATTTTAGACCAAATTTTTAGACTTGATCAATCCATGGTAATCACATTGGACTATTTTTATGTGATAAAGGGATGAGATCATGATTCAATTTTAAATGTAAATGAAATAACAAGGCACGCTTTTACTTAAATTTTAGTCATGCTACTTGTAATAGCATGGGTCGCCCGGGCCCACACTCACTAAGTCAAGATTTAAGAGTAGAGATAGAAGTATGCCAGATTGTGTACTGGTGTCTATGGCTTACAAGACTTGGCTTGATAGCACATTAGGTTAAGATTTTTTATAAAAGTCTAATTACTTAAAAAGGCTTGAGGCACTCAACAAGTCTTGTAAGTCCAACATGTCGACCTATTTAAACAAATATAAATTTAATTTATTACTTATATTATTTTACATTGAATTTTTATTATAATATCTTAAAATTATATACTTATTGACTTACTTATATGTTTAAATATGTTAGATTGAATAATGTATTAATCAATATAAATTTCTTCAGAAAAGGACTAGTGACCTATTTACTCTAACTTGGATGATATAATCATATTAATATATTTTAACTCTTTAGCCTATAACTTTGTTGACATGTTTATAAATAGATTTTTCCGTCTTCTTGAATGTCTTACAAAAAAACAGGCATCGAAATGTGCTATCAAGTCAAGTCAGGCTAGACTTTCAAACATATCATCAGTCTCAAACCTAAATAAAAATTATGACAGGTAACAGACCAAACTCAGACCTTGAATTTTTTAAATAGGCAAAACCCTATTTAAGCAAAGTCTAGTTTAGCCCAACCTATTTTCACCCATATATGAGAGCGATACCTGATCCACGTGGCCGATCAAGTCTAGTATTCTTGGCTCGAGGAACATCTTGCAAAAATGCTCAAGTGTCACTGGTTCATTGCCCAAAACTGGACACTATGCCCTAAGTTGACTAGAGCAGGGTATGGGAGGAGATCAACCATCGATTATGGAGCCAGAAGCAAGGATAATCATCATAACTGATCAGCCAACTCCCCCATTTCCCATCATACCTAGCTAGCTAGGAACCCGAGCGATGTCGACCCAACCTAAGAACATCTACGTTCGCCATTATAAAGATGAAATACTAAGTAGTCCAGTATACAATCATCTCAATAAACTTTAGCGTCAGAATGTCATTACAGATATCACCGTAGAGAAAATCATACAATTAGTAGAAAACCACCCCATCTATTGTACGGAAGGAAGTCGTACTCCATCCGAACACTACTCAAATAAAAAGTGGTTAGGGAGAATAGAAAAATGAGATATTCTTATATTGAATTTAATTGCATGACTGTTGACCGTGCTTATGAGTTTTTTTATATTTTATGTTTCTAGTTTTAAAACAGTTAAAAGAATAGATAACCTTCTTTCAAAAAAAGAAAAGAATAGATAACCTAGTCACGCCACCATTTGGGAATAAATAATCTACTTAAAAACTTAACTATCACATGACATTGTGGCGTAAATCTAATAGTGAGCTTTAAATAATTAAAAGAAAAAAGTTTAGAGGGTGATGATTAATCAATCTAACTGTTTTTACAGTAAGAACTTTATTTAACTATTCAGTAACGATTGAAATGGGAATCAATAGATAGAAAACTTAATGAGACGCCATCAACTTTTAAAAAAAATACAATTCATTTTGGCAACATAGGAAGAAAATTATTAATTATGATGAGTTTCAAAAGACAAATAACAAAATTATCAATTGGTTCACTCGAAGAAGAGATAATAACATTATGTGAAAATTACACGAACTCTCTTGGATTTTATATTTTTAGTTTAAGTTTCTTACGCTAACTCTTTCTATTAATTTTTAGTATGCAAAATTAATTTGATTAGTTAAAAAACTGGTAGGCTCAAACGATTACATGACTCATTGTCTTTCTGGTAGGCACTATTGACTACACAATAAGTGTTCGTCAAGTTGGTTGGTTAGAACAGCTAAATGCAGAATCAAGGACTGAGCATGACTTTTATTCTTCTAAGTAGCTAAGTTAAGCTTAAGACCTGATTTTGGATCCTCTCATGTGTTAATCTCACATGACCATGTCATGTGAAGGATCTGGGCCCTTAATTACTTTTTTAATGAAATCCGATGGTCAATATTATTTCTTGCACAATTTTAATATTTTTTCTCTACATATCCATTAAGGGTCAAGATTTCATTAAAAAAAAATTAAAGGTTTAGATCTTCACATGACATGGTCATGTGAGATTAACACATGAGAGGATAATTGACATGTTGACAAACAGTTAATCACCTTTACTGTTGATTAGACGACTAATATTAATAAATTTGATTGTATTTCAAGATATTTAGATAACGCATTTCCTCTCTTATTGCTCTTCTAAACCTTAAGGTTCTCCATTTAATTTTAACCTAATTTAAGCATTACAGTGTCTTTCACTCTCGTACTCATACTCTCGTACTCATAGAATAATCTCGCTCAGATTCATTCTAGAAAATCAAACCTTTGGGAGATAAAGTAGTAGGAGTATATTATTCCTTAACGTTTGAATTAATGTTAAAGACAATACCGTTATTTGAATTTATTAAAAACACCCTTCTGATTAATCAGCGGTCAAAACTGATGAGATGCTGATTACTTGGAGGCTGATTAAAAAAGGAGTATTAATTGCTGTTCAACTGTAAACCAATACATAATCAAATCAATGTGTCGTAAATTGCACAAACAAATACTGAAAACCATTCTATTTTAAAAGCAAGCATGGTGTTTGCCCACTATTCTTTGACCCTTTTCTTACGTAAGCTTAAATGTTTGATTAGAATGTAACACTTTCTTTTAGAAAAACTACAAATTTTACTCTTATTCCATTCCGTAAATATGGAATTGCATTAATAATAATAAAAAATTAAAAAGAAGTATATTGAGAACAATTTTAGAAATTCAACAACATTTAAAAATAAATTTAATGTAAAAAACTATACTACTTAACTTTTTTAAGGAATGTACAAAATTAGTTTGATTCTTATAAAAAAACGGAGGAGATAACATTTTAATAGCATCCACAATGGTATTTATTTATATGGATTGCCTTGGATCTAAAATGTCATATAGTATGTAAACAACTCATAAGCATTTCATGGAGGTTTTACTCCAACATAGTTTTTTTTTTTTTTTTCCTTAAGCAACTCATATTTTTTTATTTTCACTTAATGTAGGAAAGAGAATGAATTATTAATGCAAGATAGAGAATGAATAATATTTTAATCATAAGATATGATTGTTTGTAAAAGTACTAATTAACCTTATTTTTAAATTTTTTGGAGTTCAGATGGACTTTGCTTCAATAGTAAAAAAAAAGTATGGTTACTTAGTAATAAAAACTCAAATTGTGGATGCTGCAAGATTGAATGATTTTTTCCATAAATAAGTTTAATATTAAAAATTAGAAAAATATGAGGTAGTTTTTTCCCCACTTTATTTACAAATAAAACATTAGCAATTCTTTATACCTTATTTTCTTTTTGTTTTTTTATGGGTATTAACCTCTAACAGATATAATAACGGTTTCCTTCCAACAAATAATGTCTGCCATAACAGAAATGGTAACGATTTCCTTCCAACAAATAATTTTCTCGATATTTAATTTTATAATATCACATTTACCAAAATCTACCACTACCTAAACCAACACTTTGTTAATCTTTATATCTTATTTGAGTTGAAGGATTAGTTGAATTACGTATATACAGTAATAACTGAAGAAAAAATAATTTGTTAATTACTGAGCGGGAAAATCTGGGTATCTGCCATTTATGAATTAAATTCCATGGGGTTGACATTCATGTCATGCGAGTAGGTGCCGTGCTCACAGATTCAAATGAGATTTCACCATCCCTATCTCATTATGTAGAGACTAGATTCTCAATTAATACTCCTCTGTCACCATTTATAAGTCATTTTTTAAGAGTTTTTCCTCCTAAATATAAGTCATGTTATAATATAAATAATGAATTGAATATCTTTTTCAAAATTACCCTCATATTTAATATGAAAGAGATAATAATGATTTAAAAACTTTTTAACTTGGAGAAATAAATTCATGAATAATCTGAAAAAGTTAATAAATTTTTTACAAATTTATGACTAATAACTAATTTTCTTAATTTTAGAGAATTAAATAAAATTAGTAATATTGCTAGTGACAACTATTTTGCTGACTTTAGCATTACTAGACTTTATGAACTTTCCGTAACAAAACAAAAAAGACTTTATGAACTTTCTAGATGACATTAATTTCCCCCACGCAATCTCATGCGGTTCCGGTGCACCAAAGATCACATAAATGCAGAGAATGAGGTGTTATTGTTTTCAATGCCTTACCATTAAGTGCTGCTCCATCCGTCCCTAATCATAAGCTAACATTGTATGATGTATGGGTTTTAAAAAAAATTATACAATATTCTTTATTTGCCCCTATTTAAAATAAAACTTTCCAATCATTCTTGTATGAATAGTGTTTCACTATCAATAAATGCAAGAGCAAATATGAAAAGAGAAATTAACTTTTGTTTAAGTTAATTTATATTTAGTAACACTATATAAATAATTAGAGACGAAAAAAGTAACAATTATGTAGTGCATACGAAATTAGCACTATGACAAAATAATCTTATTTATAAGGCTAAGAACATTTTATGTATTTTAATAGTAATCACCTTGGATTGAACTATACAATTTGAAGATCAAACAATTTGAAGACATTGCCGATTCCTACTTTGCAGCAAAAGTCACCTTGGATTGAATTGGGAGTTTATCAGGATGTTATCTTTCTCGTGTTTGCGAATTTATATTCCTTTCTGGTGTATTTTCTTTTTCAATCTTACACGAGTTCTCTTTCAAGAAAAAAAGAACAAAGTTTTCTTTGCTGTTCATACCCTGAGGCAATGGACCAAAAAAAATGCCATGTGGGCATGTAGAATCAGTTACTACCCTAAACAAACATTGAAGGAAAAAACTCATAAAAGTGAATTTGTTTGCATAGTGAAATAGAAGATTATCTACCATTGGATTTAATAGATTATCACAGCTTATTTAATATTTTATTTGAGTTTATCTTATAGTATAAACGTTTATGCGTGTGTATATAAGAGTTTATGTAATTAATAGTTTATGATCTACTTACAAGCTGTTTTGAATTTATTTTTATAATGTCTTATGAATAAGATTGAGTTTATGCTTACATGTGACATATTTTCAACTTATTTCCATAAGTTTATCAAATTAGTTTACGAATAAACGCTTAAACAATAAGTGCTAACTTAAATTGTTTACCCAAACATACTATATGATTATGATTCACTTTAAATTAAATAAATAATAAATATAACTTTATTTGCTCGTTTTATAACTAAGCTTTTACTTTAGCAAACTTATTGGACACCATATAATTCCCAAAAACCACAGCTTGGCAGACATTGCCTCCCAATGAAAGTTTTCCTCTAACTTCCACCTGTAACCGACGTTACCTGTAAACTTGATACTTGACAAATTCGTATCATACATTTTAAATGCATTTATTTCTTGTACCGTTGTAAGAATAATGCACAATGCACAAGTGCATTATTGATGATGAAATAGATTTTAAAAAGTCATCCAACTATGCATGTTTTAAAAAGTTATCCATAGAATTATAATGCGCAATGTAACATCAAGTTCTTTTTTATCCATAAAATTTGGAACATTGAATTGAATGACTTGCAATGACATAATTTTTTTTTATCTCCAAACATGGTATTTTTACGGAGCAGAGTGGACTTCACTAATTTTCCTTACTCACTGAATTGTTAATGCAAATAAAATCACAAATGAAAGTTATGATTCATAGTGAGGGTACACACCAATTCTCAATCCTCTAGCAAGGTGTAAGCCTCTTGGATTCTGCAGTTTCTTAACTTAGGAGAATTTGAAGTCCATCTGATCTCTTATACTTCTGGGTAACACGTTTTAATGTATCACTTGCATTACTCTAACATTAGTATTAAGGGCCGTCTCAACTCTCTAATAAACCTATTTTTTGGGTAAAGAGAAGTTTCAGTCCAAGTAACGATTCCATTTACTTACATTGAAAGGATGGGGTAGAGAAATTAAACTAGTCAGCATTCCTTCAAAGGAGTGAAGATAGCAACCCAAAACAACAGAGTAAAGCTCAGAGCAAATGAAATCCATAGGCTGCACCTCAGCATCACAACCCCAAAACCTTGAACATCTTTTAATACAGCAATGATCCTCCAACAAAATTCCAGCAAGTCATTGAAAATAAAAGAGGCATGCTTGTTGCTTATTCCCTTCGCCCTTTCTCTTTTCTGGAATGTGCATTGTCCTTCTCCGTGCTATAATGAGAGGATCTACTTGGAGATTCATGCTTTCTGTGCTTGTGATGTTTTGAGTGTCTTTTACTTCTACTGCTTTTTTCTCGGGAAGACCCTTCCCTCCTCCTTTTTGACTTTGAACTGTGTCGATCTCTTGCATCATCACTGGATGAATCACTTCCTGCATCACGCCTCCTGTGCCGATGATGCCTGGAGCGTTTTCTGCTCCTTTCCTCCTCTGATGAAGAGCTGCCACTATAATCTTGGCGATGTGTTGGATTTTTAATTTTCCTGAACTCTTCTTCCCTATTAAGCTTACCGGAGCGTTTTTTGCTCCTTTCCTCCTCCGAATTGCTGCTATAGTCTTGCCTGCCGATTAGAGGTGATTTGTTTTTCCTGTCATCTTCATACTTCTCCCCATTAGACTTACTCAATTTACTGTCAGAAATACTAGTTCCCTTGGTTTTAACACCACTATTCTCAAGCATATTTCCATTAATGGTACCTTTTGAGGGTCCACCCTCGTGAGCAATGATCTGATCATGTGGCAAATCATGATTTAATGATATGACGCTATTGTTTTCATCCTTGGGACCATCGGTTTTTGCATGTTCATTAGCATTTTCTTTCTGATTAGAATCATTCCTCGACTTTTGTGTGGGGTAAGGTGTATCAGGAGGAACCTCAAGCCCTAGTTCCTTGCCCAAAGATTCAAGAAAGTCACCTGCAATCAAACGACTCAATGCTGTATTGGCTACTTCAGCTTTCTTTCCTTGATTCTCCACTCTCTTGATATTAGAGTCATCCCCTTCGTCATCAGAATCATCAGAGAAAATAGCCTGCAATGAAGAATGTGTTACAGGTACGCGTGACTTGACAGTAAACATCAAATAAGATATGCATGTGAAAATCAAATTCATTAAAATAGATTTCCAAGTGAGGTCATACATTGTTAGGATGTATCATTAGCAAAGAATATGGACAACAGGACAAATGTTCATTTAGTCGGTCAGTCCATTAGTTAGTTAGATTAATTAGTCATATCAGGATTAGAAGGGATTGGTGAGATAAATAGGGAGCAGATTAGAGGGGTTCATTCAGTACATTTGATCATTTGTGAGTAAAAGGAGAGATCCTTTGTAAATGGGAAACCTGTGGGGAGAATTCTATTTCCCATTTCTTGTTGTTTTCAATAATGTACTTCCATCCTTTTAATTCTTTTTGTCAATTTTCCATCTGAGTTCCTAAAAAGTTTGGTACGACCTGCCGGATTGAAATTGCAGAGATGGAATTTGGTTTGGAGGCATTGGAGTGTGCAATGGGTATGTCGAGAAAAGTATCTTGGAAGCAGGGGTCACGTGCAAAACTGATGGAGCCGATGAGCTCAAGACATGGCATGATGGAGTCGATGAGCTCAAGATTGCTTATGGTTGTATAGTACAAACTAGTAGTAAAGAGGGGGGAAGATGAGACCAGCGCCAAAAAGTTTACCTCCATACACAGCATCAATCTTGACTCAAACTTTATGATGGAAAGTAAAGGAAGAACCCAAATGATAAAGGTCTGGGTACGGAGGTGATGAGACCAGCTGATGGGCAAGAACAGTGGAGCTTCCAACTTTCAACTGGAGCGACCCCATGGGTAGGATAAGTGCAGGATAAGATTTTTTTTGTAAGTCCAACAAGAACATTGATCAATCTTGGGAGGTTTACGTCACAATGCTGAATGATTAAGAGGTTGAAGGCTAGGGAACGTCTAGGACATCTATCCACTTTATGCCATATAGGTGGGCAGAGGAGTACATTCAGGATTTTCGGATGTTGGTGACCCAAGCTTCAATGACATCAGAGGAACAACAGTTTGGCTATTTTACTAGGAGGGTTGCAAAAAGAGGTGTGGTGCAGAATCAAAGCTCATGATTACCAGGACATACTTAATGCGATGAATTTAGCAAGGGCGAAGGAAGACTCAGCAAATAATACAGGTAAAGGTGAAGAGGATGAGGATGAGCCACAAATGAGTAAAATCTCAAACCCTGGGGACACGAACTCAGTTTCACAGTGGAGGGTGTATTGCGTTGCTAGTGGGCACTCATCCAGCGGGCTCACGAAGCCCCATTCAGCACTAGCCATCAAATGGGCCAGTTAGGAGCACTTTGTGCCCAACCCACTATTCAGTAAAGGGAACTGCAACCGCATCTGCCTCAAAATCCAGCACGGCTAACTCCGCTCCACCCACGAAGAGAGGAATCTCAACAGCTTACAAGAGGGGTACATTAGGAGGCAAGAAGGGAGATGTTTTCACTTTTCACGGTGGCCAACCATTTGGTCCCCATGCATAAATGTCCAGAAAAGAAGCTGAGGGTAGATCAACAAAAGGCGGAGGATGTGGAGATTACTCAGTTTTAAGAGGTTAAAGCATGATGCAGAAATGATTGGGAATTCCCGCCTCGAGGGCAAGGTGGATTTTCAGGAGAGAGGTATTATAAGGATATATAATTAGGACAAAAAAAGGACAATAGTTGTGTTAGTTAGTCCATTAGTTAGTCTGATTAGTTAGTCAATTGGAAGGGGAAGAGAAGGGAATGGTTAGATAAATAGGGGGAAACCAGATCAGGGGTCCTATTAGAATTTGGGAGGCCTAACTCTACCCCAAAAGATAGCTTGGAGGTGATAATTGTCTTCCCATATATAAGGGCTACCTTGGTCAGATCTCTAGTCAATGTGGGACTTCTCAACACACTCCCTTACACCCACGGTTGAACATCTGGAGCGTGGAAATTGCAGAAATAAACATTTGTTGGTGGCCCATATATGGGTAGTCTCCACAATAAACGGATTTAAGAAAGGCTCTGATACTATATAAGAATTTGAGAGGCCTAACTCTACCCCAAAAGCTAGCTTGGAGGCGAGGATTGTCTTCCCATATATAAGGGCTTTCTTGGCCAGATCTCTAGTCAATGTGGGACTTCTCAAGAGGTACTCATCCAGCACATTTGTCAATTTGTGATGAAAGGAAAGATCTTTTTGAGACTCAAACCAAAATAAATGTTAGTATCATCACAAGCTAGTCGAATTTTTTGTTGTCATGTACACAAAGGCCATCAGAAATACGTACAAGCTAAGCTTTGGCAAGGACAAAAGAATGGTTTCATATGAAAGTATTAATCATGAGTAGGATGATTATAGATGATTAGAAGTAAGATGCTACCTTGTACAAGTCAACCGGCCTTTCAATATTTTCAACTTCTACATCCTCCTCAATTTCATTTTCAGCAACATTTTTGTCTCTGTCTTTGTTGGCAGATTGCTGCAAGGGTGAGACGTCTTTCTTTGAAATAACAGGCTCTACCACTTTGGTACCTTTGACAGAATCTGATGTAAAGATCAATGAATCTATCTTACTCCTAATCCGTGGAGCAGGGGCAGGCTACAAAGAGCAAAGAACATGTTTAATCATGAAATATTCGTTGAAAGTTCAGAACATAATTTAAATACTGAGAATAAAGAGTGAAACCAAATCAAACAAGAAAATCAAAAACCATACCTTCCCCATATAAGGATCAATGAGATCAAAGCGTTTGCAGAGAAGAGGTGAAGGACGCCATTGAAACTCTTCCCTCTTTGGGTACATTTTCTTCTCCAAGAAATCTACAGTTTGCTGGTCTTTCTTTAGCTGTTTGTACAGGACACATGAAATAACTTTAGCCAAAGCTACAGGGAAAGAAACAAAAGGAATATCACCCAAGACATACCTCTACTGCACCAGAAGTGAACTGCATAACACCACCTGTGATGAAATCCATGGAAGATGGAATTGAAAGCTTGCTTCCCCTTCCCTGTTTTCCCTTTTCTATTGCCTCAGCTGCAGCCTCAAAAGACAGTCTCTCATGAGCACGAGCAGCTTCTGACATATCACCAGCTAAACTAGAACTTGAAGAGCGTAATCCCCCTTTATACTTCTCCTTGAGAAACTGCTCAAATCTTGCCTGCTTTGCAGGATCATCTTTGAAAGGCTTTTCAGCATCTGATAACTCGTTACTCTGGGGTCAAAAAAGGAAATAAAAATTTGTAAGGATCCAAGTTTTTTTGGGTTACAATAGAAGGCTTACAATCTGGGGAAGGAATAGGGGTATCTCCAGAAGTAGGAGGACACATTGTAGGTTTTAGTGGGTTTCATACATAAACCAGCATAACCAAGTCTAATACTATGGACAATGACCAAGGTGCCAAAAGCCTGGCTAATAAAGGTTCAGCTGTACCCTACTTGTCAAGATTCCATGGAAAGGAAACTAAGACTTACGTCAGAGGAATTGTTTGAGTTGAAGTCACAGCTTGGTCAGCCATGCAAACTACTAGAAGCAATATAAAGATGTTCTCTAATAATCTAACTAGGAGTTCAAAGCAGAAAGATTAAGCTACTTACAAATGATGCAGAGTTGGTAAATGTATCTGTAAGATTAAATTGGAGATGAATATCAGTAGAAGCAGCAGATGAGGATGGATCTTGGGAGCTTCTTTCTAGTGGTTTTTCCCCTAAGATCTGACCTCGGCTCTCGGCTGTCAGCCTCTGCCCTCCAGGAGGCATTTTTCTCTCCAACTGCAGCTTAGTTTGATCATTGCATTTCTGTTGTGCCTCCCACAGTTTCCTTGCATAATAATCATGGCCAGTTCCTCCAGAAAGAAAATTAAACAAAGCATTTGATCTATTCTTTTCTCTAGATAAATCCTCATATAATTTACCACATTTAGCTACCAGATTTGCAACCCCCTCAATTAGTAGTTTTAAATTGCTATCCTCAGGAGGAGGAACATCTGATGGAGGGGCCTCATAGCTCTGGTGGTTAATCTCAAGAGGTCCAGAAAATACATGGCAGGGCACAAAATCCTTGGGAATCAGAGGAGCCCCAAATCTGAAAAGCAATTCATACAACTAAGGTCAAAAGTCGAATCATATACAAAATAGACAAAGGGATAAAAAAGATATTATCCTGATATTAGATCCCTAGACCCCAACCATTATTATTAGAAATGTGAAATAATTTGGAAATAAACTACTTCAATAACCTTTCCGTTTTATAGTCAGAATTGGATGCAACTCTAAAACCAGGCAGATTATCCTGGTCCTTCTGATCTTTCCTTTTTTGATTTTCCAAGGTCAACTTTGCAGGTTCCTCAACCTCTTGAACATAAGCATCTTCAAATTCATAACCTGAAAAAAGCATGAAGTTATAAAAGGTTTACCTTATGCCTTTTTTTTCTTCCAAATTTTCACGAGGAAATTTACACTCCTTAAACATACCCAAGATAAATTTATTCTCTTAAAAAAAAATTAACACACACCAGCACATGCATAGAAGAAAATCATTATGAAAAACATGAAAAGCCAACAGTGCATTTGATAAGAATTCTTGGAAGGAAGCAAACATTTTATAGACAAAAGAGTCATCAATAAGGTCCGTTTGAGACTTATCAAGCATGATAGAATAATCTAATGAAATTTATTAGTTGTTTGTAAACTACGATATTGTATGACCTTATCTATCGAACTCCTGTATATGTATCTATTACAACAATGGTAACATATTCAGGCCTTCAAGTCATGATTAGGCTTGATTGGGTTTACATGTATAAGCTTGCGTACAGATTATACATCACAGCCTTAAACAACACAATACACCAACACCCCTCCCCTTTCGCGGCCATCAACAGCTTGCCCAAAAAATAATCCACGCCTATCCTTATTTTTATTTACTTAAGCCAATCTTCCCATTCTCAAGGCAACTCCCATCGTGGAAGTTGTACATTCTCATCTACAAGACGAACAGTCATGTGAAACAAAAGTCACGGCTGGAGATGTTCTTATCTCTGGTATCATTTTGTTTCCTTATGTTGCAATTTAGAATTTTAGATATATGTTTTGTTCATTTTTAATATGTTTGCTTGGTACCGTGGTTTGTTTACACACAGAGATATATACATGGACATATATAGATATACACACACACATGGATGCATTGAGAAATTGCTAGCTTGATAGAAAAATTGTTGGGAACTTGAAATGATTGACAGCACAAAATCTTATTCTTATTTTAGCTGGTTGTACATAGGAAAATATAACGTATTGAATTTTCCAAATGAATTTATATCTCACAAAAATTATGTGAGCTGTGTTACATATGAAATTCTAAGCCAGAAGAGTGGCCAAGTAAGATTTACTTCTCCTCTTCCATGAATATTGAGAGTTTACAATTTTTGAAGTGATACTTTACTGGCATTTAGAATCATTAGGTGTGACTGTGAGCCTGGATATAATGTGAGTTATGGTAATATAAGGTGGGAAAAGGTTAAAACCACCTGGTAATTTAGGATTTTGACAAGTAACCAGCTTAAGGTTTTTGACATGATCTACGACTTTATTTTTTGATTGAGCTGACATAAGGCATGAGAACTGTAGTTTGCTGGTTCAAAATAGCATAAAAACATGTTCTATTTTCTGCCCTTGAACCCTTTTTTCTTTCTGCCTAGATATCTTCAAGCATGTAGCTCCAAGGATGGTTGTTTCTCACAACACATTTCAATTTAAATGCATTGTTGATATCATTTATACTGTGGAATGTAGATTGAAATATAGAAAGACTGCTCAGACAATGGATTTCTATATGTGCAGACTTGATTTGGTTTTATATTGAATGTACATAGTTTTGTGAGTTTTTTTATCCTAGGCCAAGGGGCATTTTCTTCAAAAATTAGTATAACATAAATTTAGATTAATAAAGTAATTTTTTTCAAGTAAAGGGTATTTTTTTTAAAAGTGTCAATTCTTTTCCTAAAGAGTCATTGCCAAACATAATATAGTATTATCTTAAACAATACAACATCACATACAATGTCAAAACTAAACAATGCAATGTTTTAAAATTTTATCAAGCTTTACACCATGTTACAAAATAGGTTTTCTGTTAACTGTTAAACATTCTTATCATTAACATGAAAGAGTAGAACTACAAACCAGTGGCATAGACATCCTCATCCTCCGCATCAAGTTCCTCAAGTGCTCCAATGCCAAAACCAGGGGCAGCCTTTCCTGCTGATGAATTGAAGCTGAGAGTCAAATCAACATAGGGCAAGATATTGTGACAACAGATCAGAGAAATCAGCAAATGAAAAATAAGATCACGGGTTATCATATATTTATCTTACATGTTAGACCAAAAATACTATCTCGTGTGAAGTTTTTGCTATCCCCAGGTCCCTTTTTGCTGGATAAGCGCGATCTTTTTTTCTCTGGGAAAAAAGGAAGAGAACATAGTTAAATGTCAATTTTAAGAACCGACACCAGTAGATGCCACATATAGATCAAGAAAAAGCATACCTCTGAACTCAGGAGCATGCTTATAAGGATCAAAACCTAATCCATAAAGGTCTTGCTTTGGGTTGAGTACGTAAACCTGAAGAAAAGAAGATATACATAGAGACATATGCCTGCTATTAATATATACATAACCATGACAAAATTTCAGGCAACGCTAAATTGAATTAAAATGACTAAAACATGCATCAAATGAGGAAATACAAGATATAGATATGCGCACAGCTTTTGGGTTGAAAGTTTGTATAATAAAGTTAGAGATATGTGCCTCTCCCTCCCTACTCTTCCCTGCTATTAACTGTTCACATGTGATTTGTTAGCTTTCTCTTATAGCATTTCTTTTAGTTAGTTTCATTATGTTAGGATTAGTTAGTTTGCATATAGCTTCAGCTAGAAGCTTCCCATAGATTCAAAAATAAGTTGATACATAGTGTACTCAATTCAGATTGCAGTTTCAGATTCTCTTTCTCTCACTTTTTCCTGAACCACAAAACCCTTTAATCAGCTCCACCACTATCTCTGGTGGCTCAGTCACCGCAACCGAACTATGCTCCACCACCAGTGAATACTCTTCCGTCGAGCTCACAAGCTCCTCCCCATTTCTTGCTTGACTTCCCCAAAATTTGGCAGGCATAATAAGTATGATATGTGCTTATCATTAAAGGGTGCGACTAAAAAATCCTTTTCTATAGGATTTATTGAATGATGAAGCGTCAACTGATACTCACCATGTTGCAACCATGTTGCAATTGGCACCAGTTTCAATGCAACTAAGGAAAAGCACTTCTACTTAAATAAATGTTGAAACTCAAAGATACGATGAGTACACATCCCAGCCGTACTCTAAGAATTGAATATAACCATTCATCAGAGCTCAGTCAAAGAACTAAGCAAATGTTTTGGTGTTTTTCTTGACGGATCAAAGTCACACCACAAACCCCAAGAATCACACTGGTAAGGGCATAGAAACATTCAACATCCTATAAGAAGATTATCGTATACACAATCTGTAACATTTATACAGGACTAGACAGTGAGAGGAATTTCTCACCGGTGTGCTCTTAGAAGACTGAAAATCATCATTCATATGCTGCTCAGGTAAATTTTCAATATCACTCTTGACAGGCTTAGACTCGGTAACTTTGACTTTTGAATCATCTGAAGAAAATGCTAAGAAAGCTCTTCGGGCCTGTCTTCTAGCATCTGCACAGATAGTATAACATGAACTGGGTATCGTTGCATGGAATCCTAGTTATTTAGACAGCAATCTGACAATAACATAGATTAAAAAGAAAATTTTATGTTACATTGAAATATTTTCTGGACATGAAATGGCATCATTTGATCTATGTAGCCAAATCCTACTTAGTAGGAAAAAGCTTTGGTTGTTGTTGTAAATTGTCATAAAAAATAATCTTTATTACAAAAAGGGTATAATATTTTTGAGGAAAAAGAGGTAAATATGGAGCTCTCAAACATGATAACCCAGCTAGAAAGTCTAAAAACCCTGGCAGATAACCCACACAATCAAATGAGGTAAATACCAGGCCTATTCCCAATCATAGAAAGGTTATAATAAGAGGACAAGAAGTATCCTAAAAGAATAAAATATAAATTAGAAGAGCATCAATGCCAAGTACATTTCCATCCCATAGAAAATCAGTGTATTCAATTATTTAGATTAGATCAATTGGCCCTCCGGTAAAGATTATAGCAAAAGACAGATGAACATTCAAATAGATAAAATGAAAAACATGAAACGACTAATGTGATATTCATATTCCCATTTCTGATATTACATAAAATTGTTATAATTTTCACATCAACTACCTTCCTTTTGTATATGTGCTGAAAGCATATAGATAATCTTAATCATAAATACTTGTGGAATCTCAGGAAATTATAAATATATCAAAATGCAGATCAAGAGAAATTAAAGAGGGGGCAGGAATACATGGGTCTTAAACTAGCACGTGGTCCTGTAATTTTACACTGAAGAAAAGAAACCTGGTTACTTCAATCCAAATTGACCACTAAAAAAGGGGTTAAGGTTAAGAAAACCCTTCCTTAAAATCGTGAATTTATATCACAAGGCTAACTAGGTATAAAATGGAATTCAAGAAGATAAATCACAAAATAGCAATGAGAGGTCATACCATAGAGTGCATCAGCATGTGAATCCTTGATTGAGCGTCCACGATTCCATCCCATCTTCAACAGCAGTTTTACCCCTTAAAAACATTGAGGATATAAGAGATACAATATTTTTAAGGAAGGTGGACTTCAAATTAAGTGGAACATACCAACAGATTCTGAGGCTGGAATAACTATTTCATCAGGGGCAGGTCCGGGAATTATGGATGGCCTACAAAGAGAAAGAAAAACACAAATAAGCCAAAAGCCCCTTCAGAATAGTTACAACAACAAAGAAACAATGGCAAAATGTGAAGAATAAAGTAAAAGATGAAAGTGGTATTTTGCTTTGTGAAGGAAAAAAAATAGCCATCGCAAAATTTGGCTCACGTGAATAAGATCAATAACTACAGTGTAGAATGATAGCATGGTTATTATAATTATCCATGTTATGTTAACATATTCAGATTGATAAAATTTGAGAAGAAAGACCATGAAAAGAGAGTATTTCAAGGAAGGAAATGAATAAAAAATAACTAGAGGATATCAGAACTGGATAAAGCAAAGCTCAACAATTCCTTGAATATATACGAGAGGAATTCGCCCACTCCCACATTAAAAAATTGCCATGGGTCAAACACAAAGAAGGTACTGAATGGTAGGTAAAGAACTTCGTATGTAAAGAACTTTAATTTACATATTTACGTCATAGGATCATAATAACAATTACAGAAAGAAAACAAAAATACACCTTTGTTTCTGTTCTTTCTCAGCTTGTTTGCGGGCAATTTCAGCAGCTGTGAAGCCAAATGTATCAAACTGTGAAGATGTCCCCAAAAGCCGGCCTTCCAGTTCCTTAAACACGTTTAAATGGTATGTTAGAACATAATGGGGAAAAGCTTGGTCTATTAACAAATATGAAGCCCCATCCACCAAAATGGCAACCTATCTACTTGACTTCACTGACATTACTGGCATGCTATGGTTGGGTTGATGATAGTATCACCAATTTTTTTAGAACATAGTTTCTCGTAAGATTCCTTTACACAAGCATAAAAGAGTACAGCCCTATCCTAAAAGCACAAGAATACTAAATGTGAAATACATAAGCCTCCCTGATATTTTGAAATATTACAAATGCCACCCCATCTTCCCTACCCTAAAAAAATTACAAGATTCCTAGTTTGAATTCTGATATAACAAACTTCCCTTATTTGAGAATTTTCAATATAACAAAAACAAATATCCCTTTATGTTCTCCTCATAGGATGTGCTTCAAACTTTTACCATTTTAAGAGGGTATTTGGAAAGTCTCAAAATCTAAAGGAGGTATATATCTCAGTCAAATAAGTTTCAAATCAAAAGACATTGAAAATCGCAAACAATGAAGAAGCATGTAAAAGACGCTGATAATAAAAAATGTTTAAAAAAGGGACAGCTAAGTCCATGCTAATACAGAGGTTCTGTATCAATGATTCTAGAGTAAAAAGTTGGATATGCTAGGTATGACTTATCTACTACATGGCTACATCAGTAATTCCTTAAAAATGAACTTATAATAGGACGACTTTGAAACACATACATATACTTATGTTGAAAATCATGTACAGACATAATTATACATGCATAGTATTATTCAACATACAGATTTTTCATCTTCGTCTAGAAAATTCAATATGTTCTGCTCTTTGAACTCAGCTCTGCTCTTCCTGGATGATCTAAAAGTCTGTGGTGCCCACCCTGCACATTCATTCATAAAGTTAACACTCACGGCCTGCAAAAACTAAAATCCATAGCAAGAGCATTATAATTCCCAAGTGAACTCATACCTTCCTTTGAGCCCACTGTATTATAGTAACCAGCAGAATAACCTCCTGTAAATGCGCCATGGAATCTTCTCCTCCCTTCATCATCTCTAACCTGCAGACAGTGATGTAAAAAACGTAGTGAAGTTAGGATAAAGGTGCCATTCATTAAGGTATTGCCAGGATATTCTTTATTTTAAGTTCAAACATTAAGATCAAGGATCAATATTAACTGCAAAGCACATATATCAACCACTCATATACAGAAGTACCCACTGACACTTCCTTCAATAGGGTTCAAACACAAATCAGAAGTTGAAATTTTAACTTAACAAATAAATGCACCACAAACGAAACTACAATCGACGAAAGAATCACTATGGTGCTGAAAAAAACAATAATAAGGTACACTTCGATGTTCAGACTAATACCCCAGGAGCTCCCGTTCAAAAATTTTTCATAACTAAATAATGTCAATTGCTAAATACCCACCCCTGTAGTTAATTCAATTTGATTGATCCTTGGTACACTTCGATTTTATAATTCAATTACGATTTCACATTACAACAACAAGCAAAAAACTAAAATATAATTCTCCACGTGCAGTCACAGTGTTTTTTCTGGAAACCCTGTAACTAACCAATTCATGCGAGAAATTTCTCCGAAACAGTGGAACTAGAAAACGGTTACCTCTTGTTTCCAAGCGGGGAGGGTTCGGAGTTGACCGGCGGACTCAGCAAGGGCTTTCTTTTTGCGGCTGGTTTGATCTTCCTCGCGCTCTATCGGCGTTCCGTAGAAAACGAAGTCGTCTTCGTCCGAATCCATTTGAATCCCACAGATTGCTGAAACTGGAAGATTGATATGCCCCAATCCAAACGTATGAATAGATTTAGGGTTTTTCAGAATGCAATGATTTGCAGAGCGAGAGTGGCAATGGCTGAGAAGAAGTGCGGTATTCTGATATTACATGTGCATTTTACAGGATAATTAACCTTGGGGCTCTGTTTGGTTTCATAGAAAAGAGAATGAAAGAAGATGAGTTGAAAGAAATATAATAAAAGAGGTTGATTTCCGGGTGCATGTGATGCTCCATTAATTATAGGGTTAAATGTGTTTTTGGTCCTGAAGTTGAAGTATGAGTGAAATTTAGTTTTCGTCTCTCGCCGGCGTAAAGGTGGACTTTAGTCCCCAGACTATAAGAAGTTGTTGGTTTTGGTCCCTACTGCTGGCCAACGACGGAATAAATAAGACGATAGGAACATCTAGCGAAGGCGGTTAGGAAAACTCCTCAGACGAAGTCTTTGACTAAGAAGCTACTGTTCAGCAAATTGACAAAGGCGGTGTAGGAAGCCCAAGGATAAAGTTTTTGACATAACAGCTAATTCAGCAACTGGCAAAGGCAGTTAAAGAAAACTCACCAACGAAGTTTCGGTTGTTAAAGTACCTTGCCTTGTTCACTCCTTTGTCTATAAATAGCAGCGCTTCTTTGAGAAGAAAATAAAATATGAAGAGTTGGAAAATAAGAACAGAAAACAGAGACACGAAATAGAAAACATAGCAGAAGTGACTAACGGAGAACTTAGGAGTTGGGTGATATTCCGTTGAGCTGAAACACGCTGGCGCCACAGATTGTCATCTTCTTCATAGTTAATCGATTCGTAAGTTAATAGCATCCATGGAAATTTATAGTTAAACCTCTGTTGTTGGGTTTGGATGTAACATTTAGCTATATAAATATCTTTTTGATTTCTATATGAAGAATATCAATTATGTATCATGATTCAATGGTTACCTATTGCTCTTAATGCTATGTTTTAGTTGCGCACCTAGGACATATTACTTGATTTGGCGTAAGAGCGGGAGCTACGACGTCTAGAGTATAATCTAAAGTTAACCATCTAATAAACTTAATATCTAGGAATGGAATTGGGCTTTATTAGTTAATTAAACACCTGAGCTTAAAAGATAACTTAGCTTTGCTATGCAATTGAGGAATCAATATTTAGGAATGTAAGTTATAGATATCCACTCATTTGAGGAATCAATGAAATATGGTAAAATTGATGTAGATGAATCATGGATAGGAATGTATTTGCATATAGAATCATAGGATTATAAGCAGTTAAACAGTGAAACCCAAATCCAACGGTTTTCTCATATTGATATCCAATATCTTTTACTCGTCGTATTGTTTACTTTCTATAAACATTGTCACCAAAACAATCTTTAAACAACCATTTTTCCTATTGTTTGAGTAATTATATTAAAGAATGACCTCTGACCGCAATTCCGTATGGATAGACAAAACCCTTTACTATACTATAATTGGATCTTGAAAGGGATTTCAAAGTATAAGTAGAAAAAATCTTTCAACAACCAGCCACCATGATCCTCTACTTTGAGCACCTCTCCCATTTGAGAAGTCACCTTCCTAACATTTTTCACAAACATAGTATCAAGGGGGCCCGTGTAGTTGAACCCATAAAGAGACTTCATTAAGTTTATTTATTCCAAGGCCACCTCCGGTGACCAGCTTTGAAGAACGAGGAGGTGTCCCATGATGTTCCAGGGGCCTCCTCTAACAATCCCCGAGAGTTATGCCTTTTCCTGGAATGTATTCACTATTAGGTCAGAGATTTTGAACTCTTCTAGATAGTTCCACGTCTTATGGAGGATAGCCTTAACAACACCCTTGTTGAGGCTTTTTCCTCGCAAAATCTTCCCTACATAAGACCTCTCAACGGTCTCAGTGTTTCCCCGTCTTCATGGTCAAGGGCAATAGTTGCTCCTTTTAGCTATTGAGTAGTAAGAGTCATCTTGCTACCACTTGCCATGAGTAGCGACAACCTGAAGCATAAATAGAAAAATGAGATACCATCTCTTTAGAGGGACAACTTAGAAAGGTAGGGGAGAAAGAAAAAAGAACAGTGGGGATGCGGTAATAGGTGATGTAAATGGAACAAGAAATGGGGCAAATGGAAGATGTGAAGTTACAAAAAGGATTAGGTGCAGATAGAAGGCAGGGATCAAACCCTTATAAGGATGGCGTGACCAGAGCAGTTGCTCACCAAAGCGCAAGTAAGAAATATCCCTCGAGGATGGAAACTCTAGCATACTAGAGAGAGAAAAACTTCTATCTATTTTTTAACGATCCAAATTAAATAAACCTCTAATTAAATAATTAACCAATGATCCAATTTTTTAAGATTAATTATTTAGGTTAACAGACTATAAAACTAAAATGTAACAGATTATGGATCAAATTGTAAAAAGAGTTGATAATATTTAATTGAAAATCTCTAAAAAGTTTTAGATGGCCAAATGTAATTGTCCCAAAATAAAAATACCCAATATGTTGAAGTAAAGCTCCACCCAAAATGTTTCAAAAAAAAAAAAAAAAAAAAAAAGCTCCACCCAAAACACTAGCAAAATTCTAATATACTTGTTTTCTTTTATTTACAAAATGTGTACTTGTTTAATACATTTGTTAAAAAAAGTCAACATGAAAAAAAAAAAGATAAAGTTAACAGAAAAACAAGCAACGAGAGTGTAGACTATGTGCAATGAATATATAGAAAAAAAGTTAAATATTTTTTTTCCCCTACAAAATAGGAGTGAATTTGATTTCATTGTTTTAAAAAATTATAACTTTTAGTTCCCAACTAAAATAAAATATGTTTCTATGGTGTATTTTGTGCGATTTAAAAGCACCACTAATACATTTTATGACAGTTAATAAATGCTAAAAAAACAGTCCCAAAACAAATGGTAAGAAGTAAGTTCACCTATTTCGTGGATGATTGGGAGCTAAAATCTATAAAAAAAAATTTATAAAGATTAATTTGAATTTACCTCTATTTTGTATTTAACCCAAGAAAAAACAGTAACAAGGTCAGTGAAAAACCAAAAAGCGAAAGCGGGCAAAACCAACAAGTAGAGCCCATGACGCGCTTGAGGAGAGCGCGTGGGGAAAGCAAAGAGGCAAACGCGTTGCCCTAATCGGATGCGAGCGAGAACTGGTTCTCTTACCCTGTGAAACCATCCATCATCATATATCAGCCATGTCTTCTTCGCTCCTCCTCCTCCTCTTCCTCCAACTCCGATCTTCAATCGGCTGATTCCTCCCCCCCTTCACGGCCTTCGCTTTCATCTTCCTTCTCCTCGGTGAGTTCTCTTTTCCTTCCTCCATATACGCTTTTTATCCAGATCTGCACTTTCCTTCTCTCTGTTCACCCATGCCTCAATTCTCCCTTTCTTTCGCTCGATTTCAGGTTGAACCATGGAACCTATGGACATCGTTGGCAAATCAAAGGAAGATGCTTCGCTTCCTAAAGGTATTACTGAATTTAATAATTGAATAATTTGTGAGCAGTATATTCGTGCCATGCTTCTTGGAATCAATTTTTAGGTAAATTTTCTTTCTATCTGGAAATTGCTTAGGTAATTAGGACGATTGAACGAAAAGATTTTTTTTGAATTACTTCTAGGTTTTTGGGCAATCTTGAGGCTAATATCTCGTGATGCAAGTTTTTCCCCCCTTTGAAATGAGTTTTCAGAGTACTAAGTAGCCTGATAAAACCATTTTTAAACTGCACTCCTAGTGAGATTATATATATATATATATATATATATATATATATATATATATATAAAATTTAATATAATATACACCTAGCTTCAGAGACTTTGTGTGCATGTGTGTGCACCCTGTTTGTGTGTGTGCACCCCAATCATTAAGGGAACATGCATATTGTTGTCTTTATTAGCTGCATGCACTTGGTATTATAGCCAAATGATTCTGGATTTTCAGTTATACTTATAATTAATATTTTCTCCACTCTTTTCTTGTTGTTATGGAATGTGGAAACTTCGAAGTGTATCATGGTCTTACCAAAACTGACCTATTTTTAATAATGTTCGTCAGCGAAAGACGATGGTTTTCTGAATAAGTTTAATTAATAAAATGTAGCTAAATGGTAATGAGTTAGTTTAAGTCATAGAGATGTCTGATTCCTTTAATTTTGACGGAACTTGATACTCTGTTTTGTTTTTCTTGTTTATGCATCATTGTTTTTGTCGCTTACTGAAGCTCTGATTTATTGGCAGCAACAATGACAAAAATTATTAAAGAGATGTTACCTCCGGATGTTCGCGTAGCGAGAGATGCTCAAGATCTATTGATTGAGTGTTGTGTAGGTCAGAATCTTACAGCCCATGACTATTTTATTTGCATTGTAGCGTGCATCTCAGTAGCACAAAATTGATGAACATGCCATTGCTATTCTGTTCTGTTTGTCAGTGTTAACTGTTAGCTACCAAGCTTTTGCCAGAGATCATAATTAAAATGGTCATCATGATGTTTGCTTATAATTTCTCCTTATCTGCATAATTTGTGAAGGGTACGTAGTTCCAGTCTCTTTCTGAAGGCTAGTTTAGATTCAAATGTGAGAAAACATTTTCCCAACTGAAACATAACATATGGGCCATAAATAACTTGAATCTATAATTTAATTATATCTTTGCAAATAAACACAATTGAACGTGCCATCTAACTTTTTGATATCTGAACATGTAATTATAAGGTTGTTTGCTTATGTATCTCTATTCCATAGACATGCAAAATTTGATTCATTGTTTTTATTGTCTTGTGATAGTTTAGGCTTAGATTATGATGACTCTGTCCTCTTCTATTTTTAGTTTACTCTTCTCACTGGCTGGGACTTATTTGGTTGATTTTTTATTGTAGAGTTTATAAACCTCGTCTCATCAGAGTCCAATGAAGTCTGTAACAGAGAGGATAAACGAACGATTGCACCTGAGCACGTATTGAAGGCTCTAGAGGTATCTGTCCACTCCCTGTATCTGTGAAATTATGTATGTGGATTTGTTGATCTTGTCCAATACTCCAATTATATTTGGATGTTCATATGGAACCATACAATTATCTGAGGAGGTGTTATGTTTGCCTGTGAGATATTTCATTTGACAAATATTCTTAATGATGCTATTTGAGCAAGCTACGTTGAAAGGATTCAGCGTATAATTGTTAATTACTTAATCGTAACAATTTCTTCTTTCCTCTCTTTATAGAAATTAATTAGCATGAAGATATTTATGCCTTTGTAGTTAAAACTGAAACCACACTCAATTCATTGCATTCTTACTTGTAATGAGACTTGAGCTGAACTTTCCAACACCTGAAATTGAAATACATAGTACCTGATTAAGCTGTCCTTTGCTTATTTAAGATTTATTACTTGTCTTGATAACCTTACCAAATTTTGTCACCTGCTTCAGGGACAATAAACGTATGCACTTTGCACTCATTATTTTTTTAAATTGAGGTTCTACTTGTTTCACGCAAACCAGTGATAATTGATCATTCATCATATCAATATGCATCTTTTTCATTTATATTGTGCATGCATATTTTAGCCTTTAGGAAATCATTTTATTAATATGAATTCATTTACATTATAAAGATATAGCATTACAAACATATCATAGATTTAATTTAGCAGTCCTTTATGACATTTTCACTAATGGGTTCATTGCACGTTTTTTTAATCATTCCTGGTATGAATTTTGGATACTGATTCGCGCATTTCCCCAGGTTCTTGGATTTGGTGATTACATTGAGGAAGTTTATGGAGCATATGAACAACACAAGCTGGAGACCATGGTAATTTTTAATATTAGTGTCCTGTATGCATGGTGGATGCTTGAGTGGTATTATATTAGATAGCATAACCTCTCCCTTTACCCCCTTCCCATGCTTTTCTATGATTTGAATGTTTGCCCTTAAGAAAACTTTTCTAGTATTATATTGAATAGCCTGGAAAGATATTAATGGGCTGGTAATTTGACTATACTTCCCTGCCCTTTCCTCTCCACTAGGTGTTTTCAGCATGCTATTTGAGAGCCTGGCCTGTGCTGTGTTTGGCTGTTAAAATCAAAATTTTGTATGATTGTATCACTCTTGTGGTAGCTATTTTTGTCCTGTGCTCGAGTAATTTTTAGATAGTCATTAAAATTTGAAGTAAACATTTAATTATTTTGCGGTTGCAGCATATGATTGATGATTTTGTGGTCTGGGAACTGATAATCCATGTGTGTTATATTGAGTTCGTGACTGTTCTGCATATCATTACATCAATGCTCATTGTGGCTTTTGAGAGGCAGGAGAGCCTGCATTATTGATCAGTTAAGGTGAATGTACTTTGGTAAATAGAAAGTATTTTCTGATTGATTTTGTCATCTTCCAGCAGGACTCTTTAAAAGGTGGTAAATGGAGCACTGGAGCTGAGATGACTGAGGAAGAAGCATTGGCAGAACAGCAAAGAATGTTCGCAGAGGCACGAGCTAGGATGAACGGTGGCGCCATTGCTTCAAAGCAGCCAGATGCTGACCAAAGTTTAGATAGCTAACTTTAGGACCTTTTATTAGTATATTGATGCATAGGCAAAGCACCTATAGCTTCGGTCAGTGCTTCTGATGAGCTCGACTGTGTACAAAAACCATTCACTAGTTTGCTGGCCAATGTGGTTGTTCTCTCCATTTGTATTCTATCAATCAACCCATATTTGTAAGTCAATGTAATTAGTGAGAGTTCATGAAAACCCTCTTCTATTTAGAATTATTACTTGTAATTACTTTTTGTATCTTCTATACACCAACAGCTCCTAGCTTGATTCTACTGAGCACTGACAGTAGCCAGCTTTATTAGATTGTAACAAATCATTGAAAATGTAGAAGCAATCGTGTTCTTTTTATTTGTTACATTGATAATTATGCGAAACTTGAAACAGCTCGAGATGCAGTAAACTAAGGCATATCACACCCTTACACAAATGAAGGATAACTTATGCTCTGTTTATAACCTGTCTCCTCTGCTTTTACTTTTGTAGTGAAACTATTTCCGTAGATAGTGTTTTCACGGACATCCTGTTCATGTTGCTGTCTCTTCACCAGAACTCCGGCTCTTGTAACCTAAAATCTAAATAATCTATGAAACATCAATTTTCTTGACATCCTAATAGGATTGAGTACTTTGTGGGGCTAACCTACAATGACGTGTCACTCTGTAGATATTTGTAATGTAGTCTCTGTAGCCAACATTAGCCATGAGAATTCAGTAATCCTTAACCTGATGTGACCATGGTTCGCCATGGCACTACAAGACATAGACTCAACAGACGAGTGTGCTAACTTCTCGTCCTGTTTCAACAGTGATGGCTTTGTGTTTTTGTAGTTTCTACTTTATCATTTATTTAATCAATCTCTTCCGTTTTAGGCATCAAGTCTAAAGAGCTTAGTCAAGCATAAAACTGCACAAGCTCCTCTCTCTCACCAACCATGTCCAATCCAACACAGCTGTTAGATAGTTGTGCTTCTTAAATCTAACTCATGGTTCGATCTCTGCAGTGAATATGGAGAAAAAATTGTTGGGATAAATCTACTAATTTAATATAATATTAAAGGCTCGAGAAATTAGTGTCATGACTATGCCGGCGGTAGAGATATGTGAAAAAAAAAAAAAACTCACTTCTATCTCTATCTCTCTCTGTCCCACTCAGCCTACCCCACAAGAAAGTGAAATTACAAACACATTGTCTCCTTAGATTCCTTTCTTTTCTCTTACAAACGCACTCTAACCCTGTCTCTCTCTTTTCTGATTTCCTATATCAGCAGGTGGGACTGGCTATGTTTCTTTTGTCAGGATTCTCTTGCACTCACTCACTATATCAAAGGGGGAGATTAGATTTGAAGAATAACAAAGAAGAATTGATTAACTAAACAAAAAAGCCCAACAACACATTCTATCCTCAGACCTCAATAGTTAAAAGAGCAAACCAGGTTCATACTCTGTCTGTCTCTTTGTCTGTCTCTACCATTTGTTCTTAAAGCTTGTGTTTTTATCGTTTCTCTGATGAAAACACTAGTCATGGAAACAACAACAACAACAACAACAATCCCTCAAGACTTATCCTCCAAGAGGCACTTCCACTGGACCAACAACAAGGTCGGAAACGAAGAAGCTGAAGCTCCCACCTCAGAAACAGTGTCCAAAGCCACCAAGGAGAACACAAAAGAGGATGACAAGGTTGTTTCAGGAGCTGCAGCTTCTTCCACTTCGCAAGCAACAAGGAAGAAGCTTCAGGCGGTGGCGGTTTCAAGGCTTCGCTCTGTTCTCACCATGTTCGGAAAAAACCGTTCCAATCTCCCCTGTGGCCTCGGTTCTCGAGTTGTGGGCACGCTTTTCGGTTACCGTCGGGGCCATGTGCATTTCGCGTTTCAGAAGGACCCCACTTCGCAACCGGCGTTCCTCATCGAGCTCGCGACGCCGATAAGCGGTTTGGTTCGCGAAATGGCGTCTGGGCTAGTTCGAATTGCTCTGGAGTGTGATAAGGAGAAGGGGAAAGAGAAAGAAACGGAGAAGAAGGGTGTGAGGTTGCTGCAGGAGCCTCTGTGGAGGACTTACTGCAACGGGAAGAAGTGTGGGTATGCTACCAGGAGAGAATGCGGTGAGAAGGACTGGGAGATTCTGAAAGCGGTAGAGCCAATTTCAATGGGTGCTGGTGTTTTGCCAGGGAGTAATAGTAATAATGGAGGTGCTGAAGCTGCAGGGTCTGATGGTGAAATCATGTACATGAGGGCTAGGTTTGAGAGAATTGTTGGGTCTAGAGATTCTGAGGCTTTCTACATGATGAATCCTGACAGCAATGGAACGCCTGAGCTCAGTGTCTATTTGCTTAGAGTCTAGCACAAGCCCTTTGATGCAGGGTTTTAAATTGCGGTTGCCGTTGCGAAATTGCAGACAAATGCTGGTTGAAACGGCCGGAACTGCGGTTACGATGCTGTTGAAGGAGCTTCAAAAACCGGTTGCGGACCGCAAAGCTCTCTTTAGTGTTTAGTTATACTTACCTTCCTTTTTCTTTTTTAGTTTTTGTTCTTTTGTGTATTTGGGTAACTAAGTTATTCCTACATTACTTGTTTAGCTCTTCAATCATGAAAATGGAGACCTAGTTGGCTAGTTCTGTCCAGTTTTTTTTTACTTCCCTCTTCTTCCTGGAGGTAGAAGAAGTGGGGTTTCTGTTTTTTGTTTGAAGGTAGGCTAGAGGCAGAGGGGGGAATTGTGGGCAATCAATACTTTACAGCATGATGGTGGGGGGTGAAAGGTGTATATGTATAGTTTTCTCTGAAATCCTTTTTATTAGTGCTATGAGAAGGAGATTAATGCAAATCATGATTGTCTTCACATTTTTTATTTGGTTTATTCACTTTAGCAACTTCATTATGCCATCTTATTTGATTCCAAATGATGAATTGCCTTCTTTGCACTGTGCTCCCCCATGCTTTCTTTGTTTATGTGCTTATTTGCTTGATGATTCAACTCATTTCCCATGATTAAAGTGCTGCTTAAAACTTCTGAATATTAAAGAGTGTCCTATTATATTGTTGGTAATTCCACCTCATTGACATATCGTCATAGTTATGGTTTTGCACATTACTAGAGTATAGACTAATATTTTTCATCCTACCATGTACTTCCTTTCATTTGGATTCTATTATGTAAGTTCTACTCTTACAGATTCCACAACTGGTACTTCATTTGCTCTAAGGTAGGGGAAGATTGCCATTTGGTATTCTATTTGGTTTTGCGGTTGGAAGCCTCATAATCACTTCTATAGAGAAGCAACAAAGTGTTGCTTATGAGGTTACCGTGTTTTGTATTGTGTGCGCACAGCCAATCTAAAAACACTGAGATTGTCTAACCCTCTCCTCTTTTTGTGTGTATGTTGGATGATAACTTCATTATTATTTTGCTTGAGTACCCTTTAATTTGTTTTCTTCTGATGCTCTTCTTTCCCTGTTTAGTTAGGATCCTTTATCAACATGTTTCTTCAATTCAACAAAATTTGAGTATTCGGTCTTTAAAGTTAAGATTGTTTGTTCCAATCATTGCTTTTTATGCACAGTTTTGTTTGTGAAATGATCCCAAGAATATTTGTTACTGCCTAATCATAGAAGCCATCAAAAGTGATATAACAAAAGAAAAAGCAATTCCATATCCAGTTACTAACAATCTGACAGCAGACCCCATCTTCTCCTCACTTTTCCTTTGTTTATACACTCCACCCTTTGCTTTTCCTCTTGTTGACTGCTTTTCTTGGTTGTCCTGATTCAAAAATCAAATCTGTAACATTCTCACCACTCTGTGACTCATAGTAATTTGTGCAGCTAGAGTCTCAAAGTGTAGGCTATAGCCCACCACCATCGACATAGCCACATAGATGACCATTGCATACATATGTTTTCTGCAAATAGATATTAGCACTCATTTTGAAATAAGAAATGAACGCTTATGGATTCAAATGAAAATTTGATTTGTTTACGTTGCTTTCAATTGGTATCCGGACACATTTATTTAAGCAAAAAGAAAAGCCTTTACCTGGATAATGTGATTTGCTAATGATCTCCCTTTAACCTTTCCCTTCCTAGTTTTCAGGCTTTCGAAATTTCCTACTATTCCCTGCAACATACAAGAGAAAAGATTGAAGGTGAGGAGGATTCCTGGCTTACAGCTAGGACAAAATCAACTTGTGAAGGTGTCTTTCACCGACACCAAAGTTTTGTTTTTTAATCATCCAGTCATCATTCTTCCAAAGATACAAAAGCTAATGGCTTCACAAACATAAAGTTGGACTACTTGTTTGTATCATTAGTTCTCTAACTAGTGCACCAAAGCCTCCCTTAACCCACCATTGAGAAACGAGACAGTAGTAGAAACTAGAAGAGTGGATTAAGGTCACTACATAGTCCAACTTGTTTCATTGTTTACACTTTCGAATTTAATTGTTGGGTCGTGTGGTCCTTACTTGTCAGCCTCAACCAACTATAATCTTAATGGCTAACTAATTTTTTTGCACAAAGCCTGACAAATGGAAGTATCTGTGATCCGCCCTGGTATGTGAGAGTGTGGCTGTGGGCCTGTGGCTGCATATCAGTTAGACTAAATTATAATAGCAGAATCATCTCAGTTTGATGTTATGTAAGGTAGAGATGTTAAGTGTGTGTCTCAAAATAAGTTGAATGCAATGTAAATAGATTTTCATCACTATTTAGTTGGAAGAGAATCTGAAAATGTTAGATTAATGCATATCATATTACATGATTTTTTTGGGGTCAATCATGATGAGAGAGCTCACATGTTAATACATATTAGAAATGGGCCTCTAAGGGCTAAAACCACAAACTAACTACCAATACACTAACACTTTTCCTAAAGATGGAGCATATAGATTTGAAGCACCCGCTTTGGTAATTCAATGCGGAACCTTCTAAAGGACATTGTGAAAAAATGTAAGATAGTGATGATATATCCATAAAACATTTTTTTTCGACAACAAAAAAAAGTTTTTTTTTCTCTAATAAGATGACAATCCACTACAATGTATTTGGTTATTTTATGAAAAATTGGGTTGAAAGCAATGTGAAAAGCAACCTGATTATCACTTAACTCCATATGAGCTCATATGCGACCAAACACATGACCCGATATTCTGCCATTGCACTAGATCTAGCCAACACTCACGCTTCTTACTTTTCCACTAAACTAGATTGCCTTTAACAAAAGCACAATCACTTGATTATGACCTTTATTCACACATAATAGATCTCTTTACTAGGAGATTTCGTAACATACCTTAAGATTCGAATAGCTAGATCCCAATGACTATTACAAGGAGACTCGAGAAACCAACTCACCACAAAAACAACAAATGAAATGTATGGAACTTTGATATCTACCATGTTGAGTCACAAAGGCTCCCCTTTCTTGGGAGAAGTTTAACATTAGGATCCATAAGTGTGTGCAATGGTTTGCAATCTAACATGTTAGCTTCTTTGAAAATATCAAGGCATACTTCCTTTGAGAGACGACAATATCACAATCAGATTGAGCTACTTCATTGCCAAAAAAGTATATGAGCTGATTCACATTTCGGTACTCTCATGTATGACCAGTTCTTTTGGCACAATATCTGAAAATCGCATTAAAAAACCAACTATAAACGGGTGGGTTCATTCTTAAAGGAGGTTAAGTGAAATAACTTCAAATACAAACCTCGGCACGCGGGGGTATTTGAGCAAAAGGTCCAAATCTTGCACATAGTAATATAAAGCCAATCACAAATTCATTCAAGGAGCATCATAGATACATCCATGGCATCCGTTTTTTGGAACTAAGTTAGAAAATACTATTAGGTGCATGTATGCTAAATGTACAAGTTCAATAAAGATTTTGGTGCATATACAACTGCCTGAAATAATGTAAGTGGTAGGTATGGGGAGGGAGGTGGTGAATCAAGAAGCATGAAAAGGACACTCAAATTTGCAGCTGACAAACGCTATCATCCTTTGAGCAGAGACATGAAAAAATGGCCACAAAGGAGGTGCATATCGACCGCACACTATCTCTATATATAACCCTGAGCTACTCCTTTGTACATCCTTTTAAATATTGGCTTTTTGACGAGCAAAACCCGGCTGAATAAGAAACATGGATAAGTTTAGCTGCATAAGTTGCAGAAGAAGTTGAAAAGGGCAAGACTAAGGAGGGAAGAATCATTATACCTGAAGAAGCATGGATGGTGGAGGTGCAGGTTCAGAAAGGACATGACTTCTTGTTTTTCTCCCATTTAATGTAGTAACTGAAGGGCTATTTGTGGTGGTTATGTCCCAAAAGCTTCGCTTCTTGGCAGTTGGGGCGGGTGGAGACCGAAAGCGATGAATTGGACTCTTCAATGGTGTCTCCTTTGCCTGCAAACTAGCTCTCTTTCCCACTACCCCTGTTGTTGATTCTTGTTTTCCACCCTTTTGTGAAAGTTGTTGAATAAGATCATCTTTTTGCTTTAGCTGCAAGGTATGGTCTTTCTTCATTCTCTCTATCGCTGCCTCTAGTGCTTTCACGGTCCGTTGAAGAGTCTTGACAGCTAGCTCACCTCCATTCTTCTTGTTTTCCGGAGTGAAGCAATTACCGGCCAAGAAAGAGGGTCTAGTCCTTCGTTTTTCACTTGGTTGGGCAGAAGTTGGAGGAGTGGAAAGAGATGCAGCTGAAGGTGGCGTTGGAGAGGAATGTGAAGCTAAAGTCTGTGCTTCTAGAGTCATCAGCTTCTGATGTTGCCGTGCTAGCTGCATTCTCAATTCGCGATTCTCCTTTTGCAACTCAAGTAACAGCTTGGCTTGATCAGTTTCTGTCTCAGGCACCAGTAATATTTCCTCATTGGCATCACTTACCTGTATTGACACAACAAATTACATCATTCCACTTCATCATAAAATGTATTAGCTTTATGTTATTTGGAAATACTAGCTTGAAATAGCATGTGGATTATCGAACCTTTGCCCGAATCTCCTTGGCTCTATCAGCCCAATGAACTGTGTTTTGAGTTTCACCAAAAGAGAGGTTACTTGGGCTTATGTTTGCAATCATGACAGTATTACAAGTTCCTCCAAGTGAATCTTTGAGAAGCTGGGTGAGTTTTGAATTGCGATACGGTATGTGCTTCTTGCCTTCTACAAGAGCATTAATGCAGCTGCTTAGTGCAAGTAGAGACCGGTTTATATTTGCACCCTCAAGAGATCTGAGTGTTCTTTGATCCGTGGCAAGAGCTCTCTCTGACCCTGCAAGATCAATTAGTGAGAGCTTGCCCACTCGGTTAATGATGTTCATTGCAGCATCTCTAACTCGGTATTCAACCACAGCCTAGATGTAACAAAATAATGTTCATTTGGTCAGTAAGAAGAACATGTCAAAATCACAATATTAAATGAACCCTTCACTTTTCCTTAAAAACCTTTAGTATTGTTTACCTGCAAAATTGCATGGGAACGTGAAGATGTTTCATTTGCACGAGTTGGTTCTGTAGTTCGGTTCAGATTTCCTTGTTGAAGCAATGCCATCACCTGAAGCAGCCAGAGAAAAGTAAAGGAAAATAAAATGTAAATCAAGATTGAAACTTGAAACAGCTGTCTAATGTTATATTCTTCTAAGAAGGATCAGAACATTACTTCATCTGTAGAAGAAGCTCTATATTGTGTAAGACCTGCTGCCACAATCCCCTACAATATAATTGGAGAATTTATCATCAGATGTCTTTCAAGAGTAGTAGTTCAAACACAAGGCAAACATGACTTTGAAAGTGCTATTATTGCTTATGAAAAGTATATCATTAGATTATGCACTTCGAGAATACTTGTGAAATGTGAACACTATATTATTTATCCGCATACTTGGTGAAGCTATCATTTTATTAAGATAAGAAAGTGGACCTGTTTATCTTCTCTAAGAACCAGAGGCCTTCCAGGGCAAATCAAATCCCTGACAGTTTCATTGTAAACCTCAAGATAGGACAGATGAACCACATGACTTCCATCACAGCTTCTCTGCCTAATTTTACTGAAAAGGTCCTTGATTGCCAAAACCATCACCCCTGGATTCTCCACCGTGCCAAGCATGGTGTAGGTCTTTCCAGCTCCGGTGGCACCATAACAGAAAACAGACCCATTCCTCCCTTGTAGAACTGCCTCCACAAGTTCAGAGGTTCTGAAAAAATTCAAGTCAACATTCATAACACCTCTCCATCAAACACAACATGACTACAAAAGCAATAAGATTTATTGAATACATACTGAACATTTAGCATTGAATAGTAGACTGTAGTATAGGCACCCTTGTCAACAATGTCATGGACACACATCTGATCTAGGGGTGGGAATAAGACATGCTGACCGTAGGGACCTAAGACCTAGCTTACATCACACTCGGACCCGACCAAATTGATAAATAAGCAAGGCCCTCTCTCTAGCTAACTTATCTCCACACTCTTTCCATTAGAGATGTGAGCCCTTGACTTTTATATCTAATATACTAATATGCTAAAAAAGCTTAAAGTCCAAGCTTCACCTCATGTCCAAGTTCATAGTTTAAGTTCTTGTATTTTTAAACTATTAGACATAACATAAATGACTCAAACCTCAAATAGAAAGATGAGGAAGAGAAGCTGACAGCAGAAAATCCAAATATATCATAGAACATATGAATAGAAACTACTAACAATTCAAAACAAGACAACTTCAAGATAAAGGAAGGTTCAATTTCTGAAAATGACAACAACAACTGAACAACAAATCCACATTTTGGGAAATTTGAAGAACTAAAAACAGTATCAGGAACTCACGTGGTGGAATAAACATTAAGCTGAGTGGCAGAATCTGGAAATGCAGCATCGAAGGTGAAGCAGCGTCCCCGAAGCCTATTGAGCCTCAAGTAATCGTTCTCGTTCGCAAATTCCGTGAGATAAACATCACGGCGATTCACGATTCTCACGCAGCACCGTGATCCCGCTTCCTTCTCCTTCTTGTTCATCGGCCTAACCCTCACGAACACCATAATCCGGCTCCCATCTTTCTTCGCCTGCTTCTCCGAAACCGCCGCCGCTTTCTCCGACTCCTCCGTAATCCCTCTCCCCATCGACAGTTTCCGAGCAACGGTGGCTGAGCTCGAAATAGAAACCGGCGCCGCCGTTGTCGCTGACGTGGCCTTCCTCGGGCACGAAAACCCGACAATTCGATCAGGCCCGAGAACGAGGTTCTGGTTCTCCTTGGCGTCGTCGTCCGCCGCCGAGGGGGGTTGAGGGAGCACGAACGTCCTCGTGACGGTGGAGTTGGGCATTGCGTTCTCCCGCATCACGGCCTTCTCCGGTGGTCTGAAAGACGCGTTCTTGAGAGCCGCAGAGGCTTGCTTCTGCTGCTCGTACAAGAGGGTGAGCGTCTTCAGCTTCTCTTTCAAGCCATGGTGCGGGTTTCTGAGCTGAGACCGAGTTGAAACCGGCATTTTCTCAGATTTGATCTTTTTTGGCTTTTCTACATGCCCGGGAAATTTCGAACTCGACCCAGTTGCAGGAATTGCTCGGTGATTCACAAAGTTGTAAGCTTTACAGGGAAAAGCTAGAGGGGGAAGCTCAACAGAGTGGAGGTAGAAGAAGAAGAAGAAAGGGTAGTGTAGTGAGTGAAATGAGAGTGTGATTTGGGTATTTTGTTTTTTTGGTTGAATCTGAGCCGTTGGATTGGGATGGAAAAACAGTAACTCAGTTTTTGAAGTTACACAGACCTGGTTTTGTGGTTGAATTTGTTGACTTTGTATGAAGGTTGAGGAGGGTGATTAGATTAGATTGCACAACATTTGAAATGATGCTAGTATTCTATTGTATCATGTAACGGTCAAATGTCAGTATTTAAACGATACCAATTAGTTGTGGGGTCCAATCTCGAATTTTCATGGTGCACGAGAATCCCCTCATTGTCATAAATGAGGAATTTGACATTAGTTATAAATGCTTAAGTTTACATCATTTTTTGATATTTAGAGAATATATTCAAGTTATTATAAAGAAGGGTTAAATATAGTTTAGTATAATTGGTAGATTGTTGGACTATTAGTTCGGGGTTTGATTCCAAATTAGTGCGTATGAAGAAGTGTTTGTGGGAGAAACCTACCCACGTGATGTGATTTCAGAGCTTCGAGAGATTAATAAAGACTCTCAGTTCATCTCTGACCTTCGGTAAGTTGTTATGGATGTTGCAAGCTAGAGAAAATGGCGTATCTGCCCCAACTCCTGCGATTCAACTAGCGTCGCAAGTGACGGTCGTAGTGGACAGGACAACCACAACTTATGGGTAGCTGGGTCTTCTCTTAGATTCGATCATGAATGTGTTTATCTTGTTGGATTGCTGGTTGTTGAACTTGAGCTGAAACTTACTTGGAATCTTGACCATCGTGATATTTTTTGTTTCTTTGACTGTGATGATGTGGTACAGGTCCTGATAAATATTGCAGAGGTTTTTTCGTTTTGGGCAAGGGATACTATTGCTCGAGTCCGAGACATGATTTTTTGGGGACTGAACGTTGTTTTACTTATGTGTCGAGGGAGAAGAATCATACTGCAGATTGCTAGCTTGAAAGGCGGCTCGGGATGGAGCTCAACATACCATTTAAAAACTTCCATCCTTATTTCTTATGGGTCGTTATATCTTGACGCTCTCATATAGCTTTTCGTTTCTATGGTTAATATACATGTTGATATATTTAAAGATTTTTTTCAAACAAAAATCAATTAATTCAAATAATAATGGCTTGAGAACATCTTTTCAAGTGAGTAACTTGTAGAAACACTCAAACACCCAAACTGATATAGTAAGCTCCAACTAACATATAAAGAGCTAGCCTTATAACTTAGCATAAAAAATTAGTCTTATAACATATATAAGTTTCTAACAACAAGAGATGTCGAGGAGCCATGACAGAATCATTAGGAAATATCTGCAATTATTATCCTATGTCATGAGTCTTGAGGGATAAATTAGTTGAATAAAATAATGAACACCCCCAATAAATATTTGATTAAACTCTCCAACTCTCCAATGGAGAGTACCCCTGCTTATGATGACCAACACCCACCAAAAGCTGTTGATCAATAAACAATAGAGGATACTAACCAAACTATTTAACATATGCCACCACCCAACTTTGCACCCAATGGAAAAGTTGCACTACAGTTTCAACCAAACTTTTTAATTCCACCCGCAACCAAACAGTGTAAGCTACAATGGTAAATATAATCAATAACAATGTCATAAGAGATTCTTGACTTCATTATACCATGAAACTCCATACTATTAAGAAATAAAAGTGGCTACAAACACACTCGAATAAAAAAGACCAGGCACAACAAAGATCAAAGCAACCTTAGAACAAACCCCATCTCCATCTCACCCAAGTTTAAAAAAAAAGCCATCACACCTGTATGTTTAAAGAATTTATTGCAAAGAAGCCTTAGAATAGTTTAAGTTTGAGTCTCAAAAATAGACATTTGTCAAACAAACAAAAATCAAATTCTAAATATAAAAATTAAGTACATTAATTTGTTTAGAAAAGTAAGATCTTTCACCGTACTTATTTTTCTCATTATTTTAAGTTAATGATTTCAACTCTTATAACTGGCTAGAAATATATATTAGAGTGCGTTTGTTTTAGATTAAGAATATTTGTAAGTTATATAAAAAAAATATTAGAAATTTTTAAGAATAGCATATTTATGTTTCATTACACTAATTAAAAGTTGAAGCAACATCCCCAAAGTCCATAGAGCCTCAAGTAATCGTTCTCATTCGTAAACTCCGGCAATTCACGATTCTCACACATGAATATCACATTATTACTTAGACTCTTTACCACTACGCACGAAATATGACGTGGTGGTTGCTCACTTCATCTTTTAATCATGAAGTTAGGGTTTGACCCTCTTCCGTGAAAATGAAGAGCATTTTGGAGCTAAATAGTTACCGCTTTGTGCAACCACACACGACGAAGAGATTAATCATTGTTATTGATAGTTGATACCCTAATCTAAAAAAAAGTCTTTACTACTATCATCCCTTAGTATTGGACACCCAACTATAAGGTTTAAGTTCATGTGCATTACACGTGTACAATCTCAATACATGCAACACTAAATTGTGGCAAACTACTTTGACACTTACTTTTATAATGACTTTTCACTACCACGAAGTGAAAAGTAGGGCAAATTAACTTTATCACTTTGTGATTGCCAAGTAATAAATAAATGGCTTAATAGCACTTTTGGTCCCTCACTTATCACGATTTGACACTTTTAGTCCCTAACAAAAAAAATTAGCCATTTTCGTCCCTAACATTTACAGAAAGTTGCACTTTTGATTTTCCATCCATATCTGTTAAGAATCTAACAGAATATTCCTTTAAAATTAATTTAAAATATAAAAATAAAAAATCAGAAACATTTATTTCCTAAAAAATTCCTAATTCATCATCTTCAAAATCACCATCTCCATCAAATCCCTAAATCAAAGCCCTAAATCAGACCTCACCAAAATCACCTCTCCATTAGAAACATTTATTTCCCAAAAAATTCCTAATTCATCATCTTCAAAATCACCATCTCCATCAAATCCCTAAATCAAAGCCCTAAATCAAATCTCTAAATCAGACCTCACCAAAATCACCACCACAACCACACCAACCTTCTTCAGCCACCACGAAATCCATCCCAATCGTCACCCTTCCAAGCCTCTGATTCCTCCAACCACCGCATCCTTCCTTTTATCCTCCAGAGGGAGAACGAGAAGAACGAAAAGAAGGAGAAGAAGGAGATCGAGACAGAGAGGGAGATCGAGACAGAGAGGGAGAACGAGAAGAAGGACGATGCGACAGCGCGACGGCTTGACGGATCGACGGCGGTAAGGGCGCGGCGGCGCGACGACGTGAGAGGACGACGTTCTTCTTCTCCTCGCCGCCGTCGTTCTCCCTTCATCAGCTCGCCGTTGTTCTCTCTGCCTTCAATCCATCCCCTTTCTTGAAAACCCTAACTTTCTCATTTCTCTCCTTTCAATTTTCTGTTTCAATTTGTGACCCACTGCATGTGCCTATCATACAAACATAAAGGTTGAATCTTTTGTGATTTTTGAGTTCTGGGGTTTCACTTTGAAAGAGAAAGAGAGTGGCTCTTGGTGATTTTCTGAGTTCTGGTGTTTTGCTTCTTTTCCTTGTTCAGTTTCAGAAGCATAACACAAATATTTTGAGTTCTGATTTTTTGAGTTCTAGATTTCTTGAGTTCTTGTGTTTTGCTGATTTTTTGAAGCTCATTCCCTCTTTCTTTTTGCAAATGCCAACTTGATGTTGGTAGAAGGGGGAAAAATTCTGGGTTTTTAGATTAGAATGATGAAGAAGTTGTTTGGACTAGATGAAGAAATTCTGGGTTTTAAAATTCTGGGTTTTCATTTTTGTTTTTGTTTTTTATTAATTTTTTAATAAAAAACCGTTAGATTTTTAACTGAAATGGATAGAAAATCAAAAGTGCAACTTTATGAAAACGTTAGGGACGAAAATGGCTAAATTTTTTTGTTAGGGACCAAAAGTGTCAAATCGTGATAAGTGAGGGACCAAAAGTGCTATTAAGCCTAAATAAATTATAGAAATATACATATGTATGTATGGTTTTGGAGACATGCTCTAATTCGTAGCGGTGACCGAAACTTGACCCATCCAAATTTGTTCTCTTATTTTTTTCTTTCTTTTCAGAAACACCCAAATTGATGTAGTAATCTCCAACCAACCTATAAAAAGCCTTATAACAGATAAGTTTCTAATAACCAGAGATATTGCGGAGCCATTAGGGAATCATTGAGAAATATCTCCAACATTATAATTCTATTCCTATGCAGAGTAATCCCTCTTATCTAACAATGTCATAATAAGAGATCCTTGACTTCATTATAAGATGAAACAGTACACCACACTACTGTTAAGAAATAACAATGGCTAGAAACACGAATGAATATGACCAGCCACAACCATAGAACAAACCCCATCATCATCACACCCTTATATATATATATTTATTTAGACTAATAAATTAAACGAAATTAGCCATGGAGGCCATTACATCATAGATAACAAAAGAGTGTAGGCTTGGAGGTCCATTGTCAACCCAAACTGAATTGGCCAAAGAGAAAGCACTCCAAGTTGAAAAATAAGTTGTCAGTTCTATGAAGAAAGGCGAAATCAAAACAAACAAAACCAGAAATGACAATCATTAATAACGGAGTCAAAATAAGAAGACCTCCTGCGTGGTCTCCTCCAAGTCTCAAACAATGGAAAACAATGTGTCTCAAATAGTAATTAACTAGTAAATAACCCGTGCAATGCACGGTTGTTTTTAATATTTAATTTGCAATATTTTTTTAGTTAATGTTGTAAAGCTAATAAATATATGACATATGTCAACATTTTTAAACACGCGTAAGATCACATGATATATTAAAGTCCTCAATTGATAAAACCAAAGTAGACACAGTGACTAATATTAAAATTGTTCATCTAAAGTTTATGTCATACCAAAATCAAACAACGTAATTAAGTTTTGATAACAGAAATAGAAAAACATCCAACAAATACTTATGTAGCAATAGTCTTAACACAATGAAGATCTTATTTCACTTCTCTATCTTGACACATTTTAATTCTTTAGTTGAGGAAACTTGTGAAGATCTTATTTCACTTCTTTATCTCAACACGTTTTAACCATAGTTCAAAAGTTATTTTTCATAATAAAGAAAGTTAATATAAGACTGATAAGAAATGAAGATTTTATGGTCGTTTGAAGTTAAGGATGCAGTGTCATCATCAACACGTTTGGAATGAGGAAGCGTAGACAAAATTGTGTGGTATTTATTTCTTTTAAAAATTTATTATATTTAATTACATTTTAATATTATTGACTTCTTTTGTTTTAAAAATTTGTGAGGTTAGATCAATACAAAATAAATCAAGCAAGCAATATAAATAAAGAAATAAGAAGAATATCTAAAGATTAAAATATTTTTCAATAAATAGGAAATAATTTTATGACACATTAGGCTAATATTGTTCTGTAAAGAGAATTGACAATATTTGGATAAAGAGTAGGTAGCACTGAGGATAATTCACAATCGATAGAGCTGTAGATGGTACTTTCCTTGTCTTCAGACGATACTTCAATAGACAATACTTTCCTTGTCTTCAGACGATACTTCTCTAGACGGTACTTTTCTTGTCTTCAGACGATACTTCTCTAGAGTAGACAGTGCTGCCGAGTAGACGATAGGGATAATTCCGCCTTTTATTTCTTAGAGCTGACGATAGAGCTAATGAGCTATTTCGGCCTTCTATTTTGTTGAGCAAACGATAAAGATATTTGTTGAGCAGACGATAAAGATATTTGTTGAGCAGACGATAGAGCTGTAGACCATACTTGAGATACGACTTTGACGTTGTAGTCTCTTGCTTTTCCTTGGTGATTTTATTTTATGGAGATGTTTGCACATTTAATGGATAAATCAACATGTTGACAAAATCTTACTTTAAAATAAGCTAGTTAGTAGCAATAGAAAATTAATGATAAAACCGTAAATAAATAAATAAATGTGAATTGAATATAATTGGTAACATCAACAAACAATAATTATTATGTAAAAAGAACATTATTATATAAAAAGAACAATCATAAATTACATGATTTAAATTCGGAAATTTGATTTGATAGAAGGAGAAATTGTTGGGTTGATAAAGTGACACGTGTCGACATATAAAAGAGTCTTTTTTTAAGAGTTGCTGAGGTTTGATGACTCACAATTAGTAGATACAACAGTAGATGCTTGACAGCATCATCTGTAATAGTTGTTGAAGAGGCTGAAATGGCTGCTGCAGCATATAGGGAGGAACTTGGTGTTGATATGGAGCACATAATGCCTAATGCTGTATTAGATTGTACCCTGCAGGTATCGGAATTGGAAACCAACTAGTCTCTGGTGGGTGTGATGGAAGAGGAATTAGTTGTGGTCGATGAGTGACTATATGGCCTGGCCCTAGCCTAAGAGATGAAGAATGTTGTGTTGTTTAGTCTGTGAACACAACCAGAAAAAAGTTCGACCAAATCAGGTTCAGGCCAATCGTGACCACGCACGTGCACATAAACTAGGGTTTGAGTGCACTTTTGAAAATTTATTGATAAATTAATTTTTGTTTAGATATGTTAACTTTTTTTTAAAATAATATGTTTTGATAGAATTGTATTGAAAAAACACTGTTATATAATGAATTATTATCATAGCTAATTACCTCCAATAAGGAGTTGTGAAATAAAGGCAAATATGACCATGATGGCCTATTCCAAAATATGACCATGAAAGTGTAAAATGATACTGTGAGGAGGAAAAGTCAGGTAGACCTGATTTTTTATTCTTCCCTAGTTTTAAATTTGAAGTTTGTAGCATGTTCTAATTAGCTCCGGAAAAAATCAATAAAAAAGTTGAAGTTTTAGTATGTTCTAATTAAGGTAAAATAATTTAAATATGTTTTGATTGAACTATATTAAAATCCACATATATTTAATCAATAATATCCTGTTTCAAAAAAATAATTTGATATCCTCATATTGGTTTCTGTCATGAAATCAGGATCAATAGTCTAGGTTGTTCATGATAAAATCCATCCATTATCAGAAGGAAACATAGCTTTCAACAAATAAATAATCTGAAAGAAAAGAACTCATGACAAATGTAAATAAACTGGTACTAAAAACTCCATAAACCTAGGAAACTCATAAACTGATACTAGGATCATAAGAAAAGTCAATACAAACTCAAGAAGGAGAAAATATCATCATCATGATGATACTCCAATCCTTTAAACCCTGTCCTAACCACAGCAACAAACAAACAAACAATAAAAACAAAAAACAAAAAACACAAAACCTAGCTAGAACACTCATAAATCACAAAAGAACTAATCAAATCAAGCTTCAAGCATAAATGAGGCCAAAGAGTGACACAACAAAAAGTGTCCCTGTAGTGAAACTCATAGGACTCATTTGAGCAACTCCACCTTTAGAACTAGGTGTTTGGGCAGTCTCATTTGCAGATTGGGGTGATGGTGCTGCTGGCTGCTCCACATTCAAAACCTTAATTATCAGCTTCTGCCCTCTAGTGCAGTGACCACTAACCCCACTAATGAAGTAGAACAACCCTGGCCGGTCGAATTCGAACACTGTGTCACCATTGTTAGAGAAAAACAGTGGACGAGAGGATTTGCAACTCTCATACTCTTCTTCACTCACCACCAAAACAGAGTCTTTCTCATACTTGAAACCTACACATAAAAGGTATAATATAAGCTTTATCTATCAATTGAATTGCATATACAATGATGTACACAATCCCAAAAGTAAAAATGTTGTCTTTCTTAGAATTGGAATGTGTACAAAATGAAATGGTTATGTATACAAAAGGATAATTTGAGTTGTTAAAAAAGTGGTACTTACGAACAGTATCATTAACTTTGAATCTGTTCTGTGATGCCCATTGGTTGTAGATGTCTTCCTTGTCCTTTGAATTGGGGACAGCCCAACCATCATGTCCACCAACTTCAAACTCAGTGGAATTGATGAGGGAAAAGTGGAAGCAACAGAGAAGAATGAAGCAGAGGAAAAGGGGGTGTGAGGCTTTGAAGAAAGGTGCCATTTTTTTGGATTTGTGGAAGGGAGCTCTAGACTCTAGTGGGTGATTTGCTTTGTGTGTTTTGAGAAGATGGGGTTGTGGAGTTAAAAAGAGACTTGAAGTTGAACATGGGGAGTTTGTTAACGAGGATGAAGGAGAGCATTGAGGAGCACGTTTTGGAGTCGTGGGGTATTTCTGTTGAGTGAAAATAGCTGATAAAGTTGTCAAATTTCAGGTTTTTCTATTTTCTTTATGTTAATTCTAGATGTCACTTTAAAACCCCATAAAGCTGGTTCATTTGATATGACTTATAGTTATACCCTTGATTGAATCAATTGAATATACACAACTTTGAACAAATGAAAGAGACTTGTGAAAGATGGGGTGGACAAGGAGATGGAAAATATTAGGGTGTACAAAAATAATAGCTCCAAGTAAAGAGGTACTTACATGGGAAAAGAAAAATGTTGAAGCATAAACACACAATTATCATATGTTTGGAAATCTTTTGGTAATTGATTTTAATGTTGAAATTAATTTTGGAGAGAAATTTATGTGAATAGTTTTTAAGTGCCCTAATTGATTCTTTAGAAAATAAAGCATAAGTGTAAGTTGGTATACTTGTATTTTGTTCTTTACATAAGCTTTTAGAAGTGATTGTTGATGGCAATGCTCCTGATAGATTATTCCTGCTAGCATCAAATATCAGAAGTTCAGAAAACTTGAAGCTTCTTAAGGCTGCCAATTGTCCAGGGAATGGTCCCAACAAGACCAGGGTTTCGCCTAAATGTAAAAGATTGAGCGTATGTTTGGAAGTTCTTCTACAATTGATTTTAAAGACAAAATCAATTATCAGGAGATGCTTCTATGAGTAAATTCTAGGTGACAGAATTGGTTATAATTAAAAATAAGTCTGTTTATCCAAACATGCTATGCATAGATTTTATAGGAAACGAGCATCATGATCATGATCACATACGATATGAGAGAGTTATCAAAAACTAGTCCAAGTGTTAGAGCAGTTACATATATACCAGAAGCCATTATCATATTGCTCACAAGAAACTCCCTGTACATCAAGTGAAACCAATTCTTTTATTTCCATGATGCTAGAATATATCTATGGAGACAAAATGTGCTGAAAATAGAATGAACAAATTAGAAATTTGGAGTGTATTTAGAATTTCAATGTTGTACTATTGGTGATGGATAGATACTATGTGACTTAACGTGACTTTACCTTTTTTATTTTATGTTTATTTCTTGATTTATTTGTCTAATGAGAGCTCATTCATTTAGAAATGAGTTTAAGGGTATTTTTGGTTCAAAGGAGGGAAGGGGAGGAGAGGGATTTTAATGGAGGGGAGGGGAAGGGAGGGGAGGGGAGGGGAGGGATTTTAATACAAAACATGTTTGGTTCATAGGAGGGGAGGGGAGGGAAAATAACTCTTTTTTTGTTTGGTTCACAAGGGGAGGGGAGGGGAGGGGTTTTATAATTAAATTACTTTTCTACCCCTTACTATTTTAAAAACAGGAAATATTATAACCAACAGCAATGAAATCCTAGCAAACAAGATAAGTATATTTAAATACCATGATGTATGTATGGCTGTAACAGGGGTATTTAATAAGGGTCATTGTTTGGAAACCATGATGCAGTTCCAATTCAGAATGCTGGCTGGTTCGTTTTGTGTTCCTGGTGCTGGTACTTGTTCCATGCAGGTATCCATTGGTGATAATATCTAATTCTTTGCTTTCTTTTGATGCGAAATCCTCTGTACCTGAGGAGTTTGATCTGTTATGTTTGGTTGGTTTTGGTATATTAATAGTATATGGGAAAGAAGCAGGAAGTACGAACGAAGAGGAAAGGGAAAGAAGAGGAATGGGAAAGAAGCAGAACCAATTTAGGTATGTTTTATTCAATTTGGGAATTACCAAATTTGTGTAGGGAGATTTTTGTCACAAAATTATTTTCCCTCTCAATCCCCCCACAATTGGAGGGAATAAAAAATTGAGTGAGGAGGGGTTTTGATCCCCTTCATTCCCCTCCTTTCCCCCTCAAAATTCTGAACCAAACACAATTCACTTCTTAAAACCCCTCCCCTCCCCTCCATTCCCCTTGAACCAAACAATACCTAACGAAATTTATCTACTAAATAATGCACTAAACCCATGCAAATACTCATGAGTTGTTGGGCTTTGTATCCGTCTCACTATGCCCGCTAAATGATGCATGTTCGAGGGATTGCTAAAAACCGTCGCGGAATGTTGTGATGAGAGTAATGTAATTGTTGTGTTTTTTTGAAAAAACTGCTAAACAACTTGCTTTCGTGGTCAAATCTACCCCTAAACAACGAATTTTTTGTAGTGCCATGCCTCCGATCCCAAATCTCTCGCACAAATTATCCTTTTAGTTTATATTAATTAATTAATTAATTAATTAATTAATAATTAATGTCGTTTCCCAGTTTTCATGTTCAATATTTTCTGATTACACGAGTGAAAATTCTTTTGTTATTCACTTGAAATAGTATCCGAATTTTCATAGCTAAATTAATTAATTCAATTACAATAAAATGTAAAGTTTATATATATTTTCTTAACCGAAACTAAACTGTTCAACAAATTTAATATTTCCGTTTTTAAGTGTTTATCCCCGTATTTATGAATTATTTCTGGTGTATCTGTTTTCTTCTGTGTATATACCAAAAAAAAAATCTGTTTATGTATATCTTCTTCAAAATCAATTGATCATTGTAATCCAACAACATCGCTCGTTTAGTGTAAAGGAACTTTTCATATATTTATCTGCAAAATTCATTTATTGGATTATTAGAGCTGGGTTTCTCTCACGTTACCATAAACATCTTAATTTTGTTGAAGCTGATTTTTTCAGGCGATGGACTGAAGCTATTTGAAACATGAAATAAAAGCACTTAAATTTATTTGGATGGGAAAAAAAAAGTAAAGCATTCACTATTTCATATTTGCATTACATGATGAGCATTGAAGAACCGACGATTGGTGTATCTATAGGAAACCCTAAAATCAAGTAAATCCGTTTGAATGACGATTGACTCCACAATCAGAAGACCAATCACAAATTAAAAAAAGGAAGGCAAACAAATTTCAGCACAAAGCAAAATAAGAAGAAAATTTTTTTTAGCTTAAACCCTCTTTTTTAGCACGTCAATCATTGCAATTTAACATGCATTCGTATTAGAAAATAATTGAACATGTGAAGTCAGAAATCGATGAAACTTGAGGTGGATTTCATATTTGAAATCGCAATAAGGAGAAAGGGGAACACAAATACTACATATCCAAACACCAAAACCATCAGATGCAAACAGGCAAAAAAGTTTTCATAATCTAGCAAAAACTAGGGGGTGTTTGGTGATTTGAGGACAGAGGCGGAACGTGATGAACATGTGATGATTCAATGAATTTCTTTAATCAAGGAAACACATTAGAGAAGGGGAATTTCATCATCTCTCAACTGTGATTTCCTTGATTAAAAAAATGTAAATGATTGATTAAAAAAATGTAAAGGATCAAATGTTGCTGATAGTGACTCCGCTTCGTGCTTCAATATGTATTTATAGGATAAAAATTAGAGTTTAGCCCCTCCAAACTAAACGTGATGGATTTCAGTCGCATTAGAGAAAGGGGAATTTCATTGGCTCTTAACAGTGATTTCTTTGATTAAAAAAATACAAAGGATTAAATGCGGAAGATAGTGACTCCTCTATGTGCTTCAACATGTATACTTTAGGGTTTAGCCTCATGACAGATTCTTCTATAACCATTTTGATATTATAAGACGGAAAATAAAAAATCTAAACTGGGCCTATAATAAAATAATATAATATTAAATCATAAATATATTATTTTAAATTTAAATATTTAACATTTAAAATTTTGTGAATTTTAATTTTTAATTTAATTAATCGTTAATAAACTTTGATGATCTTTTTCAAATATCTGACTCTCTTTTTTTGAAAAAATTGACGTTTATTGTTGTATTTTGTGCTTATTTAAAAATTTCAAATATCTATGTTTTCAAATATATTTTTAAAGATAGTGAAATGTAAAAGATCTTTAATTGAATACTTATTTAATAATAAGATTTAATTTGATAAAAATCTTAATAATGAAATATAAAATAATAAAATATAGATAAATGTGGTATATAAGTATAAGTATTTTAGGTATAACCTTCATCCATATTAAATAACATGATTTTTTGAGATTATACGATATTTTAGAAATAGAATTACTATAGATATATTATCAAACGCATAGATTAATTGGTACGTGATTATTCGATCTTATGCTATTATCTCATTAATCGGAGGATGCCTGTGGACCAAACCAAGAAAAAAAACTATAAATATATTAAACATCGAGATTCATTATCGAAAGCAATAAAAAAAAATACAAGAGACTAGTTTTGTATCCTAACTACCATGTAACATCAACAAGCACAAGAGAGCTAAGTTAGGGAGAATAGTCATGCCAGCCTTTCACGCTAAAAAAATGTTTAATTACCTATACCTAAAGATTGTCACAAAATCTCATTGTTTTCAGTATTTTAACAATAAATACATTTTTTACTAGATTAATTACTCTCGAATTATCGACTTCCTAGGCCGTCAGTATATGGATATGACCGTCCAACTACCAACGACCTAAACCGTTTTTAACTTGAATGAATTTCTAAATTTTAGTTGTTGGTTACCGACGACTAAAAAAATTATCTATAACTTGACGGTCTTTTCAAATTCTAGTATCTCTTCTTCTAAAAAAGGAAACTATCACCACCATAAATAAAACTCATGATGACAGTTGTAGCAGATCTAGAAACTCATACACTTTCCTTTTTTTTTTTAAGGTTTAATTAGGTATGCACGATATTTACACCTTCTTATTAGAAGAAATGACGATTCACAACATGTCAAACATGGACGGAGGACAACTTTTTCTTTTGGCCTGCGCCAAAAGTTCCCCTAGCCTATAGTCAAAGGCTAATCCCTTTCGAGACAAAGAGATCACTGAAGTAGGTATGACCTCAACCAACAAATATGTTTTGGACATTGTTATTAATGTCCCCCTATTTGCTACTAATATCATTCGTTGTGTACTATGCATTTTCTACACATGAAATGACATAAATAACAATAGGGGCACATTAATAACAATTCCATAGTTTTTCATTAGATTAGATTAGATAGAGTTTCACATTGAAAAAAAAAGGATAAGATTAGATTAGATAGAGTTTCACATTGAAAAAAAAGATAGAGTTTCAAAAAAAGATTTGATTAGATAGAAAGAATAGAAAAACCCTCTCTTTTGAGAAAACGTTGGCGTGTGTGAGCCCAACCCAATTCTATTTAGGCCGGGTGTGAAGAATCTAGAGTTTGTTTTTGTTGGAATTTTTTATAACAGTGAGTGAACGGGGCTTTTGAAATCACGGTGGCCACTGCAGCCGCTAACAGAAGCTGAAACTGCCGTTGCTCGCTGATATCCATCACCAACCACCACCTTCTTTGCGTGTTCGTCAAAACTGAAATCTTAATCGAAGCCACACAACAACATTACACACATGGCTCATGATTCAGAGAAGAGGTTCCGTTCCATCATGAACAAGCTCTTCCAGCCTCCCAATTCCCCATCCAATCCTTCCCCTTCCCCTTCCACCTCCAGGTAGTTTATTTTCCATGAAAAAATTGATAATTACAGCACAGGAAACATGAGCATAGTATATATCGTCCCTCTTTACATTCATTCATATGTGTTTGTTTACTAATGTGTGTCTGTTTTTGCAGTTCATCTGGGGTACAACTACCAGGGGGAAAGAAACGGCCTTACCAGTCAATTGCTACAGGGGTGATGGAGTTGAATCGTAGAGGGGATGTTGCTGAGGGACACCAGTCCTCCTCACCTGAAGGGCAGCTGTGCAGGCCGTGGGATCGTGGTGATTTGTTGAGGAGACTAGCCACATTCAAGTCTATATCATGGTTTGCTAAACCCAAGGTAAGGTTCTTTCTTTACCTGTTTACCAAATCAAAGTTCTTGTTCTTTTCATCACTGTACACGTGAACTTTAGGGTCATAACTCATTAGTCATAAGTGTGTGTTTATGAGGGAAACATAAAGAGTAGAACGAACCTTTTTATTGATTAACAAAAATACACAGTATGCGGATATTGGGCCCTTTTACTCCTTTAATTAGAGGAGCTCCCTGTGGTATTGAAGTGAGAAATGATGCCTAATATGATTCATTGGTCCTGTGTTTATAATGTAAAATTGTAAGTTTCAACTTGTGGCTTGGCTAGGTGAAATTGTCCGGTTGTTATAGGCCTAGTTTGAGTTACCTTATAGCTATTTGGTTTTTAACTTACGGAAAAGTTCTTAGTTTATAGATATAGGTACTTATTTATATGTTAGATGAGAGGGCTTTTGAAAAGGTTGAAGTACAGAAGTTGATCTCAACTTATGTGGAGAGTTATTATTTAAAAGACCCATATCCATTGCAAGATCATTTACTATAAGTGCTTGTAGAAAATTTTATCCAAACTGGCTCATAGTACAAGGCTTCTTATCAGCTTGAGGTATCTTTTCCTTTCATTCGGAACCCACATTTGGAACACGAAAAAAGCATTGAGACAAAGGGTTTGTGTTAAGTTGATTAATTTTATGGTCTGAAACAAATCATCTTGTGATTCAAAGTACACATTGATATAGATTTAGATTTTCCACATAAAATTCATTCGTCCATTCATTAATATTTAAATGACAAGATTCTTTAACATGAGTAATCACCAAATTACCAATTACCAATTGCTAAAAATATCCATAAGAGAGAAGTAAATCCTGAAAGAGTTTACCATCAAGTACAGAGTTACAGTACAAGTTTCATGAGAAAATTGCGTATTGGATTTGAGCTTGAACAATCCTCCACTTGTGTATTGGATCTGAGCTTGAACAATCCTCCAAAACATTGGCTTGTTCTATAGGAGGGAAAAAACAAAACTGTTTCTGGCTTTCAGCTAAGTTTTGCTTTCATTTATGAATGTCAAAGGTTCTGTCAAAGTAAAAATTGATCTCATACTTTTGAAGTTCAATTTCATCATAGCATATCACCTTCCTCATTAAAGGAAGCCTTTGACAGAACTGGATGATAGGCTTTTACTGCAGGAACAGCCTGATCATTATCAATGTTGATGAGATTCTGCATTAACTAGTGATATAGCCAAATAGAGCTTATCAAGGCTTAGACAATTCTCATCTCATGAGCTAACTTCTGAGATAGAGTTAGGCCCAACCCAAATTTAAGAAATCTGATACAAAATTTGAGGCCAAGAATGATACGATGAAACTCCCACTCTCTGTAATTCCTAGGTATTTGATAGACCCGGTTCCTTCTTTTCACCCAAATTCCTTTTCCATGTCTAAAACTCTCTTATTTTTCTCCTCTTATTCATGTACACTGTCCACTGTTCCAGCTAACTAATTATCGATACAATTGTCAACTTATTGAGTCTGGTCTAGCTAACTAACTGCTAATATTTAGGTCAAGTATCTAAGAGACGCTTAGTCTTGGTCCCCTGGCTTTTCTTTGTCAAGATATGGTTCAACTGTATAATTTTATAACTTGTTGGGAATTCAAGTAAGAGTTTGGAGTTACAGGTTGATTATGGATGGGTTAATAAAGATAATATACCCAATGTCTTAAGGTTTTGGGTGAATATGTAGGGTTAGGTTCTTTTGGTGATCCATTGGCAAAGGGCCCCCTTCTTTTTGGGCTCCCTTATGTCCCGAACAAGTTGTCACGAACCAACTATCCCAGAGTTTAAGTTATTGAGTAAAAACATTTGTGTGATTGTATATTATATTTTCTAACACGCTCTCTCACGGCTTTAAACATGGGCAATGTGCATGACCACCTATCTTGTGTTGAAATTCTACTTTTAATAGAAATAATGAGGATAATAAGGATTGAGCTCTAAACTATTTAGTCATAGAGGCTTAGACCGTGTCATGAACTAATTATCCCAAAAGCAAGCAATTGGTTGAACACACATGAATGATTTTGTATTCTATTTCTGACAATAACATTTGTCTACTACCAACTTCCTTTTCTTATCCTCCTCTTCCATTCTATTTCCCTCAAATGTTACAGCTTATCTATGACTTCTGATATTTACAGATAGTGAGTGCAGTAAATTGTGCTAGAAGAGGTTGGATTAATGTGGATATTGACACCATAGCCTGTGAAGCATGTGGTGCACGTCTTCTTTTTTCTACATCAGCATCTTGGAATCAGCAGCAGGGTAAGGCATTGTTCTAAGTTATTATATAAGGAAAATTCTATTGTATGCATATTCTAAATTTCTAACCATAATGTATTTATTCAGTGGAGAAGGCAGCCTTGGTCTTTAGCTTAAAGTTGGATAGTGGACATAAATTACTTTGTCCGTGGATTGACAATGCCTGCAATGAAACACTGGCACGATTTCCTCCTACAACTCCTCCTGTATTAGTTGACAATTTCAGAGAACGATGTTCTGCTCTCTTGCAACTGTCAGCTCTTCCTCGTGTTTCATCTTCAGCATTAGACTACATGCAAAACCCACTTCTGGAGGATTTTCTTGGACAATCTTTGATGCTTGAGTGTGGAAATGGATCTGCCCAAAATTCTGAGATAGATGTTAGTAGTCAAGCGGAACTGAAATTGTATTATCAGGTAATAACAAGTTCTCTAGAAGGTCCAAATTCTTGTAAATGATGGTTAGTGTGTTCCTAAATTTTGCAGGCTCCTTTTAAATTTCATTCCTATCTTTTAAATGATAGTTAGCGTGTTAAATTTTGCAGGCTCAAAAGCTTATAAGTTTATGCGGCTGGAAACTTCGCTGTCTACCTTATGTAGTTGATTGCAAGGATATATCAGATCAGTCTCTTCAAAATAAAACTACTCAAGAATGTTCCCAAGTAGCTGCTGATGTGAAAAATAATAGTCTGATTGTCTATTCTGCTGGGACTGATGAAAACTCCAAGGATTTTAATGGGGAACAGATAGATCCCAATTCTGCAGTTCTAGATTGCACCTTATGTGGAGCAACTGTTGGATTGTGGGCATTCTGTACACTTACGCGGCCCGTGGAATCAATCAGATTAGTGGGATATGCAGAAATGGATGGTGAAAATGATTTTGTGACCCCCAATTCATTCAACAGAAATGATCTTGAAAGTAGGCAGGGTGTAAATAATAACATGACTGACGTTGCAAATTCATCAAAGGGTACATCTTCGAGTCTAAATATGACAATTGCAGGGGGTCCTCCCCCAACAAAGCAGAACTTTAAAGCAATAATATCCCTGCCTATTATTGGTCAGAATTTAAGGACTCGTCTTTCTTATGATTCTGATTTTAGAGATCATGTTTTTGTCAATGGAGGTGGTATTCAGTCCGATTCACAGGAAGAGATCAGAATTCAGGAGAAAATCGATAACACAGCACCTACTGGACAACTAGTTCCTGTGACATCTGAAATCAGGGAATTTTCAGGTTATGAAACTGGTTCTCAAGCAAACACTCATGATTCAGTTGTAGATAATGTTATGGAGGGCATTGACTATGCAGGACAACCTTCCAGTCTTAAGGATAAGAGGCCTCCACACACAGAGACAGATGGATTGAAGTGTTCTTCAGTAGGACACCCTAGTAGCTCTGAGGTTAGATTTTTTATTTGTCAAATAGACTGTAGATTGTGATAATAGTAGACAAAGCTACTGCTAGTGCTAGGTGATTATTGCATCTGGTAATTACAGGTTGTACTACTAACAAAAAGAGGACTAAATATGGTAAAGGACAAAGTTTCTTTCTTGATTCTCTTGCTACGATTTATTGTTTGGAAGTCCATGTTAACTATAATATTGCTGTGCAGAAAGACTTGACAGAAGATGAAGCACTTCCCGTTCCACATAAGTCTTCGGGTATTGAAGTCAGTAGAGTTGAAACTTGTGGGGTCAAAGACAGAGTAGAGAATGCCATTAGCAGTGAAGATGTGCATAGTAGTTTAGGTAAGCACACTATTTAATAGTTCCTTGATAGATCTTTACCATTCAAATATTTGAATGTGAATTAGAGTCTGACACACATTTCTATTGGCATGCATCATTGTCTGTTTTGCAATGACAATATGTTGTTCACTTGTCATCATGAGTAAATTTATAAGATGAATGCATGATTTAAAAATACCATTCTCTTTGTTTTCCAGGAAAGTTTAAGAATCCAACAGTGTTTGATAAAGCAATGGAATTCGATCCAATCAGGCAACACAGACACTTCTGCCCCTGGATTGCATCGATTGATGGTGGTGAGCCTGGGTGGAAACAAACATTATCTGCTCTGTACCGTCAGCAAAAACATTTGCCTCATTCACCAAATAGTTCTCCATCATCTATGTCCATTATTAAGGTATTTCCTGCAGATCTTACTGAATTCATTGGATGGACTATTATGTTAATTGATAGATACATTGTGGACAATAGTGCTTGGAATGTCCCTGCCTTATTTTTATTAGAACATAGTGCAATCCATTCTTTGACAAACCTATGATTTGTACTTGAAGGAAAACCTAAAAGCTAGGTATATGGGTCTAGATTTTTTTAACAAGAAACCAGATTATCCTGTTGCTCAAATAGTCATTTTATAGTATGCAAAGTGAGGATAGATGATATACTACACGGAAAGAATGAGTGATAATTTTAATATTCCATGTTTTGTGGAAGTAGCATCAAACTGTTCCTTTCATGGTCTCTGAACATCTGCATTTGTCCAACTGTTCCTTTCGGAGCTTCACTGTCTTACCATATACTGTGTGTATGCAGGTAGATGACCCAGTCAGCTCTGTTAGAAAGCTTTTCATGTCTCCATCCACGAAAAGAGTGAAGCTCAATCACATTTCAGACCACAATGCAAAGCATAGGTAGCTTGGGGCCTGGGTAAGACGGTGGTCCTAATTCAAGAAGCCCCCCTTCCCCTCTCACCTCTAAACTATTTTGTATACTGCCATCTTTCTTGACTTGTTATTCCATTTAAAAACATTGTAAGGTGTAATTGTTGTATCGAAAGTTCATTTGTCTTTTCATGACATAATATATCTGGATCAATCCCACTCCTAAGGAAAGAAAGTAATTTGTTGTACCTTGATTCCTGTGATATTTTTTTCCCTCATTTGCAATACAAGTAGCAGAAGTTACATGGGGTTGGATGACAATTGAGATTGTTATAGAACATAATAAGCTCTCTTATACAGGAATTCAAATGGAGAAGGGAGTGAATACAATTTTGTGCTACTCCGTTGTACCACAGTTTGTAACAATAACTTTTGAATAAGGGCGGTTGAATCCCCTTTCTGCTACAACAGCTCTCTTGTCTCCTATAAGCTTTGCCACCCTGCAAAATTCAATATAACTGCATAGTAAGATATCATAGACACAGGTTCAATTGCAGATAGCAACAGACATATTCAATGGGTGGGAAAAAGGGATAAAGTCTCTCAAGAACTCATTAACCATTTCAAACTTGACACGGTGAACATGAGTAAAATCTCTTAAAACAGCTTATAGGTAAGTAATAAATTATTTTCATAACTCAAAAACACTTATAACAATATGTGGCTGTTCGACTCACCTAAAATAGGGAGAGCTCGTATTCTCCTGCACAGTTTTTACCTGACCAATCCTCTGCACAACCTCCATCCCTCCTAATACCCTTCCAACTACCAGAGACGATGCATCCAATTCTGGTGAATCCTGTGTAGCAATGACAAATTCTGTCCCATTGGGATCAATTCCAACTTCTTCTTGATCAATCTCCAGCTTCCCTTTTCTGGCAACCAGCTTCATCTTCGGAGGCGGTTTAGCCGGGTCTCTCACAATAATACCTACACTTCCTGCAACATTTTTAGTCCCAGGACACCCCTCATAAATTCTCTCCCATTCCTCAACAAGACTATCAGCTGCCAAATCACCCCCTGTCCCTCTGGCCATTTCAGCATCCACACCATAGGATCTAAGTCCACCATGTTGGACGTAACCGGGCATGATTTTGACAAACTCTTTTCTTCTGTAGCTAACACCAGCTTTCCCACTGACAATCTTACTAAACCTATCAGCTCCTACAGGGGCATCATCTCCATATAGCCCTATAGTTACGCGACCAACAGGTTCACCGTCAATGGCTACGTCGAAAAACACTTTTTTAGTAGGTTTTCTTTCAGTGCAGCTTGAAGGAGTAGTCAAATTCTCTCCTTGTTGATCACTGTTACTTGGGTTAATGACATTTTCTTCTGCTCTTGCTTTGGTTCCACCCAAAAGAAGAAGCAAGCAAGAGTTGCTGTGGATTGTGAGCTCTCTACGCGACAATCTGCATTGCTGTTTGAGGATTGGAAGTTGGAATGATGAAGGAGGTGGTGCTGATGTACGAGTTGGAGGATGGAATGGTCGAGGGGAAGATCCAAGTACTCTAGGGTTTTGTAGCATTTTTGTGTTGCTCTTGGCACAATCTGCATCAGCTTTTTCTTTTCCTTTGGGAGGTTATTATGGGGTTTAGAAAAGAAACGATAGAGAGAAGTAGAATAGATAGAGTAACAGATGCTGAAGAGATTTCGTGGATAAGAATGATGGAAATAGCTATGTTGAGTTCTATTCTATGGCAACCATTTGTTTGCTGCATATCTTTATTTTATGCGCACAATTGAGTTATGATTGATGGTAGATAGTGTAAAAGGAAGAGAAGAAATAATGTGATGTGATAAGGAGTAAGAGATAGAGAGAAAAATAAGATGTTTATATGTGTCTATACTATTTAAATACATCACGAATAGTGAGTTATTTTGTTTTTTTTTGAAAAAAAAATAGTAAGCTATTTCCTATTTTAAAAGTTCTTTTAAAAATAAAAAAGTAAACTTGGAGAGATACATGTTCTATTTGATTATAGTTTTTTAAAAGTATTTATAATTTTTTAAAACTATTTTTTATTTTCAAAAACTGAAAATTTTACATACTTGTTTGGCACAATCTGATTTTAAAAACTGAAAAACAGATTTTGTTTTCAGTTTTAAAAACTAAAATATCAGAACAGCCAAATGATGTTTTTTGTTTCTGCTTTTAATTTTCAAATTTCAATTTTTTAAATGTTGAAAAACATCTCATTCAACAGTTTTTTTTTTCTAGTGTCGCACTCTTGGGTCCTTTAGCTTTTACCAACCTAGTCCAAATTGTGAAAATAATTTAATACACAAACAAATTGTCAATATTATTATAGGAATAGTGGAATACTGAAAATTACTCCATCCGTTTTAAAAGAACTGTCTACTTTGAAGAAACAAAATTGTTTTATAATAATTGTCCACTTAGAGCATCCACAATGAGAGTACCTTATCACTAAGCAAGCATACCTTATTTCTTTTTATTATTATGGCAAGTCTAGGTGACATTTCTAAAGAGTTTAAAATAAGAGTTGAGTGTTTTTACAAGCAACCATACCTTATGATTAAAATAATTTTTTTTTTCATCTGCATTAACAATTCATTATCTTTCCTACATTAAGTGATAATAAAAAAATAAAAAAATATGAGTTGCTTATGGAAAAAAAGAAAAAACTACCATTGGAGTACAATCTCCATAAAGTGCTTATGAATTAGTTAAATACTATGTGACACTTTTGATCCACACAAATAGTATTAAACAACTCATATAAGCAACTACTATTATGAACATTTATTTTAAAACGGATGAAGTATTAGCGGAAGACTTATTTTGACGTTTCTCTTTGTTTTGGGGTCAATGACCTTCCTCCTTAGTCTTTACGATGATGGAATTTAAGTTTTGATTAATAAATATTAATTAAAGAAAGTAAATTCTCTTTTAATCAAAGAAAGTAAATTCTCGATTAATAAAATCAAGAGTAATGTTATATGGTATGGGCTCACCCGTTACAAAACATAAGAGTTAGTTCTCATTCTAATTAGAACTTGTGTTTGACAGAAAACACGGACCTATATTAAAGCAATAACAATTTTTAACTAATCATAATTGTACGTTGTGTTTCGTCAAGTTACAATTCGCAACTTTGAAAATAACCTCCTCACCTTCATTAGCACCCTTGAACTTAGGGAACCTCCTGGTCTTTACTTCTCCTTCACCCTCAGATGGACTTTCTAGACCTGATGAGTCTTCTTTTTCATCTTCAAAGTTTGAGAAGGTACTTGGATCCACTGTGTCATCTTGAAAATTGTCAAAATCCAATGGGACCTCAGTAGAAGCATGGCTTTGTCCCTCACTGGCTAAATCAACAAGAGATTGATGAGGTAAGACTGTAGTCTAGTCCCAATGCTCCTCATAATCATTGTCATATAGTGAGACCACAGAAGAATTTCCAGACTCATCACTATCTTGAATATATGATCCATCATCAGATTGTTCTACTTGTTATGCCACTTGCTTATCTTTTTGTATGACTTGCTTCACCCTCAACGCTACTTCACTCTCAACTTGGACACCGTGCTCCTTCTCTAACACTGCTTCACTCCCAACTTGGACACCATGCTCCTTCTCTAACATTGCTTCACTCTCATGTTGGACACCATGCTCCTTCTCTAACACGACTTCTTCTCAACTTTCACACCCTTATCATTCTTTCTCACAACTCCAGACTCGACTTCCACACTCTTATCCTTCTCAATCGCTACCTCAGGCATGTCAATTATTTCGACATCTCTATCAGACTCACACACCTTATCAGCAATCTCCAAAAATGGCTCATGCACACATGGCTCAACTAAGTGTTCAACAAACACATCCATTTCACTATGCCCCTTTAGATTTGTGCAGAAAATCCTAACATCTTCATCACAATTAAGAGGTCTAATGCCAGTTGAACCATCTAGATCAAGGTGCCTATACTACAAGCACTTATGTATGTAGTAAGCCAAAGTCTTGACTACTTTAGCAATTTCAATTGATGAAATTTCGTCTATGTCCCACCCTTTAACGTTTTCAGCAGCCCCTCCCACATATGGCAATGTTGGGTGAAATGTAATTTTACCCCCATGATAGACGTGCATGTCTATCTAATGATGCACAGTTGGCCTGAATAAAGGCAAGAATATACTATATATCAACCACATAATTTACTCAACATCAGAAAAGGACAGGACTTGGCATTGAAATCATTTACCAACCCACTACGTTCAACGACAAAGACACAAAGAAGTGAATAAAGAACTCATCTTGACACATGGTTTGCAGGCAAAGATTCGTCACCCCAAAAAAAGTGCTTCTCTTTATTGCTTATCTCTGGGACCACCGCATCAGCGTCTTTAGGAGGCAGATTGCTCTAACATTGCATTTTGTGGTCCTCGCGATATCCTTCTTTGGAGAAACCTTCTTCTGGTCTCTTCCCATGTCGTCGTGTCACTGTGACGTATGAATCGCCGCCCGTCACGTCTACGTTCTATCGTCATCGATTTGTCTTCGTTTTCTCCATTGTGACTCACTTTTGCAATGGTACGATTTTGGACCCTCAATTTCCAAATTATGGTTTTAAGTTTTCCCATCAAGAACATTTATGGTGGTTCAGGTCACGTGCCCATCACATGAGTTGCTAGGCTCTCTTTCTCTTTCCAATTAGCTATTCACATCACTATAGTCCTACCACATCAGACGAAAACGTTAAGTTTCTAACAGCAGACCGGCGGAAAACCAAAAGTACTATACCGTCTATCAAAGTGAGGGACGTAATTTGCTAGTTTTTTTTTTTGTCAGAAACTAAATTCACACTTTTGTAATAAGTAAGGGACGAAAAATGAGTGGCTTCTAGGATGCACTTGCACCCTAAATGGTGCACTGTGCACCACTCTAAATGACCTACTACAATAGGTTTTTTTACTTGGTTTTTAAAAAAATTAAAAATAATAATAATTAGTCAATACCATTTTTACCCATTCTTTCCCTAAAAAAAGAAGGTCTGGGAAACAGGGAGAAAGACATGTAAATGAGCTTTATGGTAATGAACAAATTAAAATTATAATAAATTATAAAAATTAAATAACCTGTATTAGAAGACGGCAGTGCATGGTGCACTAGTTAAATGATAGTTCATTTAGACAACACCAATAAATACACCCTTTAAAATTCGTATGTATTGATCAAAACTTAAAACATATTTAAATCAAAGAAGGGGGTTTGCTTGCTCACACCTCGGTAGGGTTTAAGACCCAGCTAACAGTAGTACACGATGATGCGGAGCTCCATGGGCGCGCTTTCAAGGAGGCTTCATCGCTCTCTGCTCTCCACTACCCCCAATCCCTACCGCCACCACCATTTTCCACTCTGCTTCTCCACTAACCACCTCTCCGACTCCGACGAGTCACCCCACGGCGGCGACTCACCATCATCACCTTCCACGGACTCACCCTCGCAAACCGAAAGAACCATCTACGATCGACCCCTCGAGAATGGCCTCGACGTCGGCATTTACAGGGTACCCAAATGAAAATCTTCGATTTTTCAACTAACCATTTCATCAATTAACGATTTTGAGTTTGTATGATTTGGTGGGTCTGTGTTCTTTTGAATTCTTCAACTACCCACTTCATCAATTAACGATATTGAGTTTGTATGATTTGGTGGATCTGTGTGTGCTTTTGAATGCTTCAACTGCCCACTTCATCAATTAACGATTTTGAGTTCGTGTGATTTGGTGGGTATGTGTGTAGGCTATACTGGTAGGGAAGGTTGGGCAGACCCCGTTGCAGAAGCGGCTAAGGAGCGGAACGGTGGTGACTCTTCTCTCGCTCGGAACGGGAGGGATTCGCAACAATCGGAGGCCGTTGGATAATGAGAGTCCGAGGGACTATGCCAATCGCTGCGCCGTTCAGTGGCATCGGGTTACCATTTATCCTGAGAGATTGGGAACCCTTGTCATGAAACATGCTACTCCTGGGTCATCACTCACTTCCTTCTTCTTCTCCCTTTCAGCTACATTTCAATTTGCAAATGTTTTTGCATCCTGATTATATATATTTTTTTGTATGTTGGTTGTTGTAGCTCGACCTTGTATGTGGAGGGGAACCTGGAGACTAAGGTGTTCTCTGATAAAGTAACTGGTCTTGTTCGTCGAATTAGAGAAGTTGCTGTTCGTCGAAATGGTAACCCTAACCCCTGCTACTTTTTTATATCTTGTTAGAATACAAGTGTTAATTTGATTGGCACTGTGAGAGATAATTTAGTTTCATGTTAATAGCTTCTCTCTGCCTTTGCATTTGAATGACCAACCCTTTCACTGTTGTTCTTCAAAACAATGGGTGCTCTGTGTGTGATTTTTTAGATTGCTGGTTAGAACTTCTTAACTTGTGGGTGGGGAGACCAAGAAGTCTAATAATGGGATCATTTAATTGTAAAGCAAAATCATTTGTTGTGCTAGAATGCTGTTGTCATTGTCTTGTGTAGGGTCTTGTGTAAGTAAAGCATTCCATTTTTACATCTTTCATGACCTTAAGGACCAGAAGGTTAGCATTCTGTTAGGGAACGCCTCATCTCATGTTACTATTGTAGGGTGGCTTTCTTACATCAGAAAGAGAAATGGTCTAGGAATAATTTCGAATGCTTCTTACAGTTTCTTCTATTTTATGTGAACTTGTTAAAAAGTCCTTCTCGAAGGTTGAAACTGAAAAGGAATGAAAAAATAAACAATGCAATTCCTTAAAACGTGTTAGAGGCCCTAAGACCTTATCTAACGTGTTGTTATAAAAACTATCTTGCTGAATAATTGTGGATAAAAATGTTGATCCTTTTAACATTTTGTATTTGTTAGGTTGACCATGGCTCTGACTCACTAACTAATTTTCTGCTCATTGAGTTAATAGATCTAACATAGCTAGAAAAATGCGTTCGGTGCTTCTACCATTGTATGTTCGGTAGGGAAGATGAAAAATAGAAAGGTAGAAACTAGGGGCAGAGTGAAATGTTTTGATTTTCATTTTTCACCAGTGGTTCTTGGTAGGGTGTAGAAAATGGATGGCAAATGATAATGAAAATGTGTGTGTAGACCGGCTTTGGCATGCACTAGGGTTAATACTACTGTAGCACTTGACCTCTGTTAGTACAAATGTGACCATTGGGTTAATATTTAGTAACATCGCTACACGCTATAAATCTATGAATATCTTATCATTCAAAGTCTCTTAATCCTTTTTTCCCCTTCCCTACCTAAACTTTATAATTTCAACATTAATTTAGTCATGGTTGATTTGTTCTCCACATCTCTGTTTTCCCTCAGTTTCCAATTGAAACATAGATTTCTTCTGGCATGGGAAGCCAGCAGAAGATGTTGGTACGATATATGTCAATCTTTCCCAGAGACCAAAGATTTTAAGTTGCCTATTAAAATAATATTTGGCATACTACACAAGTTTGCTTGAGAAAAAGATGTTCTTAGTTTTTTACCATTAGACTTGATGCAGTACGACTTTATGTGCTCCACAGGTCGCGTTGTATTTGTAGGTCAAGGTGGTGATGCTGAGACACAACAAAATGACCTGAAAGCTGTTGGCTATTACTAGCATAGAATCTATAAATGGGATTCAGTTGGCAATGGAGAATATTCAATTTTGTAATTATATTCTGATTTTTTTAATGCACGAGTTGGAATTATTACCATAGACATTTGTGATGATGGAAACTCTAGGTTGGAGTGATGTTGTACTTGCTATGTGAAATTCAGGGAATGAATCACTCCACCTTCCTGCTTATGTAAACTTGGTGATAGTGCCAGTATTCCAGTTCAGCTTTTAATTGGAGTAATAAGAATTTTATGCTCTTTAAGTCAAAGTGATGATATAATTCTATTCACTTTCTTAGTTTATGGTAGACAGAACCTATATTTCATGCTCTCATTTTGCCCCAAGTATATATACCCGCTAGTCTTGAAAGTCATAGGCTATGGAATCTCGAGACAAGGTGTTTCTTTGTTAGTACACATCCTTATAAATGTGGAATGAGCAGGATGTACATCGCTGGATAAAACCTCATATGTGATCACAATATATTTAATTATTTATTAAAATATTAAGAATAGTTAAAGACAATACTAATTGTTGATCTTTACAGAAAAAAATAATTTTAAAAATGATAAATTTCACTATATTTTATTAGATATTAACTACATACACATGAATTATTACTGGAGTAAGAATATTATTAATATATAATACTTTAAACATATTATGTAATACGTTATTGTAGATATTTTTATACTGAAGAAAATTATGCACACATCTATAAGGTTCTGGATGTACTCAATTAGAGAAGGAATGCATATAAGGTTATCCATCTGAAGAACTGCAAATTATTAAAATAAGCCACTCATTTCAAAGGAAATAACACCATAGTTCGTTGCTGGGTTAATTGATGATAATGAAACACGAACATCCTGATTATCACAAGAAAGTTATTCCTGATGTTAGTACTTTGCAGTCCTATCCATGAGGTATAAAACCAAAAGTGTAAGAATCACACAAGTATGACAGATATTTAAGACCTTAACAAATAAAAAGAAAGCAAGTTCTGCACAATTATAAGCCTGTCACACTATTGCTTCAACATATTCAAACTAGCACAAATCCAGATAAAGACAGAAGTAGAACAGATACTAGAATGAAATGAAGAAACATAAGATGCCGGCTTACACATAAATCTGTATTCATAGGTTAACCAAGTGCCAGATGCTAGCATCCTCCCTGATATATATTTAGGCGCCTAGATGTTTCCTCCTCCTCAAAACATTCCACATACTTTTGCAGGAACAACTCAGCAGACATAATAAATGGTGTAACTAAGCTAGCATCCTTCTTCATCAAACCTCTGGAGAGAAGATACTGGAGAACTGAAGCCCTTGGCATAAGCCTTTTCCCCAAGCTATATCCAAAAAGTACTGGTGCTGCTTGAAGCACTGAAGGGTCCCAACCAAGGTGGTCAACCCATAAACTCTTCACTGCATTGAGTTTACTCAGAGACGTTAGCATAATTCGGGGATCCCTCCTAAATGCAAGGGCAATTGTATCTTCAGACCAACCCCAGCTCTTAAAGGCTTCAACTTTAGCATCCCACTGAGATTTGGATACCCTTTTGGCATGTAATGCTAAAACAAAATGCGTTTTGGAAGGATCAAACCCCAATCCCTTGACTTCCTCCACAGTCTTCCACAAATCAGCAGAACTGAGTATAAAGTGCGTAGTGTAAAACAAATGCTCAATGTTTGAGGGAGCCACTCCCGTATCAAGCAACAATTTCACATTTGATTTCACCTGATCATCATGAAAGGAAGAGCTACAAGCAATCACACAATCAATTGCTCTTTCATCAGATGGACAGAACTCCCTTACAAACTCAAACGCAGGGATTATGTGATTGTGAAGGCTTTTGAGCAGGAAACGCGGGTTCTTCATCACCGAGGTAACAATGTCAGAGGTAGAAACACCTTTGGAGGCTAAAAATTGAAACTTTGGCAAAACCCTTCTGGTGAAATCACATACAAGAAGATTCGGTGCCCTAAGAATGACGGTGCGTGTCTGGGAGATGGAGAAACCGTGGTTTGTGAAGAAGGCGATAACCGAATCGGGTTTCTTTGCGGTATCGAAACGAACTCGTTTGGATGCTTTGAAAGCAGCTTGGGGTGAGAAGCCGCAATTTCTTATGAAGTAGGAAATGGTGAAAGATTGTTTATCTGAATCGGAAGTGGTGGTTGAGGAGGAGAAGCTGTGAAGAAAAGGGTCACATTTTGGGGTTTTGGAGATAGCGATGAGGCTGTAGGGAAGAGCTATTCGACGGTGACAGAGAAACATGATCATGATGATGATGATGATGATGATGATTCAACGCACTGCCACTGCTGCAGTGATTTGAAGGTGTTCCCAGAAACCAGTGGGTTTTGTTTAAACGGCAACGAAAATTGCTCCAAAACGATTTACTACTATGAAGATTTTAAAATTAAGTTGGTACAAATAAATTTGTAGTTTATTAAAGTTGTAATACATGCACCACAATATAAAAAATGCGATCAAATTTGTTTACAAAAAAGGTTTCATGTTTCACTTCACGTTGTTCTCAAATGTTTCACTTAGGAGTGTTAATAACTAAACGAATTCAAACAAAATGATAAGTCGATTTAAAAAATCTGAACCCCAATTAAATTGAAAATTGAACAACCCAAAAACTGAAAAATCTAATTTTTTTTATTGGATTGGATCGGATTTCAAAATTGATTTTCAAACCGAACCAATCTAATCCAAATTAAACATTTGCAAATATATACTCCATCCGTCCCAAATTATAGGGTCCTTTTCAGACAATTACGCCTATTAAGAAAATATGTAATAAGCTATTTAGTATGTTGGTTTTGTTACTTTTTATACAAATCTTCCAAATATGCCCCTATTTAAAAAAAATCTTGAAATTGTTAATGTAAATATTGGATATACCAAAAGTTGGTTGGGAATATGAAAGAAGTAATTAGTAGAGGTGGTAATTAAAGTTTTGGAATTTAAAATATAATGAATGCAAGGGGTAAAAAAGGAAAAACTTATTTTTTTTTCCTGAAATCTAGAAGGGGTCTTATAGTTTGAGATACCGAGTTTGTCTCTTAAGGGTCTTATAATTTGGGACGGAGGGAGTATAATTTAAGTTATACATTTGTCATATCATTTATACTTGTCTATTTAAATCCTTATATTTTTATATATTTATTATATGATTCATGCTTGCTTTTTATAAAAAAAAATAATAATAAAAGAATATTGAATAAAAAGAGGATTAAATGATATTTGAACAAATAGAATCATAATTTAAAAAATTATTGGTTATGTTATAGTTTTTTAATGCTACACCGAAGCTATAAATTGTATATCGTTGTATTTATTATATATTATATATATTTTTAGATTTATGTACACTACAATTTTAAAGGGAAAAAAAATTGAAAAATTCAATCCAATGCAAACTGCTATATAATGGACCAGATTGGTTCGGATTTGAACTTAGAGACAAATCCATTGGATGGTAAAACCATAAAATGGATGGGATTGAATCAGATGATTTTTCTCTTCAAAACCGATCTAATCCAATTTGCTAACATCCTTGGTTTCACCTAAGCCTGATGAAGCATTTGAGGACTTGAAATGTTTCATCCAAGTTTTGGATTAAGCATTTCGGGATAAACAAAAGCAAGTGGAGGATAATTGCATAAAGTTTTGCTTGTAGACTGGATCGTCAAGGTTTGTGCTTCTGCAAATACATATGATCACATTTTCAGAAGTTCTTTTTTATAGTAATAAAACACACAATAAAGGGGGGTTTGAATTTTGTGTTTAATTTTTAAAACTTCTTTTCAGTTAAAAACAGTTATTAGCTTCAAATACTTTTCAACAGAAAGTGCAGCGGAAATTAATTAAGACTGAAAAGTAAAGCACGAAGAATATTTATCCTGGTTCACCCCCTTTATCGACAGGGCTACGTCCAGTCCTTAGCTTCACCAGGATTTTCACTATTTACTCAAAATAGTACAAGTATTCTACATGACTTCTCCTAGTATTCTAAGGACTTCGCCTTACAAGTATTATACAAGACTTCTCCTAGTATTCGAATGACTTCTCCTTACAAGTATTCTTCAGGACTTCTCCTAGCTAGTATTATACAGGACTACTTCCGGTTCTTTTTCAAAGTTGCTTTGAGGTTCTACAATGATCTCTTCAAAAAGAGTTGGGTAGAAAAATGAAGAACAGTTTACTGAGAGGATATGAATTTAGGTTCTTTGTTTGAGTTGTGTGAGAATAGAATAAGAGTAATACTCTTTGAAGGCTTCACACATGCAGATGACTTAACTCAGCTAAAAGATTGCTTTGAGCTTATGAGTTATGGCTGTAAAATTGATTGCTGTGAACGACTTAGAGAGCATATGAGATTTTATCATGTTCAAGTCGCCAACTGAATCTAGATGCTAAGATCACTATTTATATATTTAGTAGAATGTACGTTGTGAGCTTGATGAAGATCTGAAAATAGTTTCATTTGAATTTCTCAGTCTTTGTGAGTAACAGACACTTCTGCATCTTCTGCAATAGCATTAAATGCATTCTGCCATGCATTTATTGCAACATTAATTGCTTTTGTTGACGTCGTTTGGCTCTTCAATGCTTCCAGTCTTGAGTTCTCGTATGGGCATTAAATGCTCGTGCATTACAGTTAAGAGAGCATTTAATGTTCTGAACAAGAGATTTGATTTTGATCGTTGAGGAGATCCGATGTTTAGGAAATCATGCTGATGACTCTGAAAGGTTGCTTGATTTAAGGAGTGTCAGAGATTTTGCAGGAACGAGGACTAAAATATTAATTATGTCACTTTCTTCATTCTGCAATCAACAGTGCTTCATTTAATGCTTTGACGAGGTAAATAATATTTAATGCTTGAAGCATTTTATCAAACGAACTCTTACGCACTTTCAGGCGAACGAACTCTTCAGTAGCTTTGCCAAATGAACTCTTCAGCACTTTTAGGCGAACGATCTCTTCAGTGGTTTGGGCAACCAAGCTTTCTTGTCAAACAAGCTCAATTTGTCAAACATACTCTTTATGACAAACGTACTCCACTGTCGGACGTACACGACTTGTTAAGTGTATTCCAGTGCTGGACGTACGCAACTTGTCAAGTGTATTCCACTGTCGGACGTACTCAACTTTTCAGACGTACTCGAATTGACAAACGTACTCCACTATCGAACGTACACAACTTATCAAGTGTTTTTCAGTGACGGACAGTCCCAACTCGCAAACTAGCTCTTCAATGAGTTGCCGGTCGTTATCCTCTTCTTTGTTTTTCTTTGAAGGCCTACTTTTTGATAATGCCTTGTATGTATGTATGCAGTTTGTCTTCAAGTAGATATATGTTCCTGAGTATGAAATATTCAAAGTATTAAAACATCTTCATCTAACGATATTAAACCTTGAGTAAAATTGTTATTTATCAAAACGTAATAATTTATGAAATCGTTTGAATCTAACACTTTTTATATTATTGGACATGCGGATAATGTTGACAAAGTAACTTATCATTCATGGTATAAGGAGTCACTTTTATTTAATTAAAAATATACTTTAGTTGTGGGTATTTTAGTGACGGTCGTTGATAAATTAGCAACGGAAATCCTTCGACAAATTATCAATGGATTTCAAACGCTGTCGAAAATAATTACCTACGAGTTCAATACTAATTTTTTGGGCTGTCAGTAACTTCACAGTGCCAGCAGATTTGGTGGTTATCGACCTTTTCTGACGATTGTTAACAACCGTTTTTCCTTATACTAAATGGTGGATTTTGTGCAAATTAATTTATATTTGATTCTTTTCTTTATTTTTATAAATATTACTATATAATTTTTATAAACTCTTTGTAAGCCCATATCTCTAACCTCCTCATAAATAAATATTTTGGATGACATGCATCACCTTAAGGCTTTACTAACTACTAATAAATAATAATGGTGTCATGGAAGATGGATGAAACACCTAGACGAGACAAGCATTCTGAATGCATGTGCCGAGTCGCATACATCATCCTTTGTATTTTATATTTTCATGATGAGCGCATGCATGCTCCATAATCCATATCACATATACTAATACTAATACTAATAATTATCACTTCAACCAGTAAGTAACCCGTGCAATGCACGGGAGTTTTTAATATTTAATTTGCAATATTTTTTTAGTTGATGTTGTAAAGCTAATAAATATATGACATATGTCAACATTTTTAAACACGCGTAAGATCACATGATATATTGAAGCACTCAATTGATAAAACCAAAGTAGACACAATGACTAATATTAAAATTGTTCATCTAAAGTTTATGTCATACCAAAATCAAACAACGTAATTAGGTTTTGATAGCAGAAATAGAAAAACATCCAACAAATACTTATTTAGCAATAGTCTTAACACAATGAAGATCTTGATAGATGGAGAAATTGTTGGGTTGATAAAGTGACACGTGTCGACATATAAGAGAGTCTTTTTTTTAAGAGTTGCTGAGGTTTGAGATTGAGGACTCACAATTAGTAGATACAGTAGTAGATAAATTACATGATTTAAATTTGTAATAAATAATTATTTGAATTCCTTAATTATCGCAAATCATGATTTAAATTCGGAAATTTGATTTGATAGAGGGAGAAATTGTTGGGTTGATAAAGTGACACGTGTCGACATATAAGAGAGTCTTTTTTTTAAGAGTTGCTGAGGTTTGAGATTGAGGACTCACAATTAGTAGATACAGTGGTAGATGTTGGGTTGATAAAGTGACACGTGTCGACATATAAAAGAGTCTTTTTTTTAAGAGTTGCTGAGGTTTGAGATTGAGGACTCACAATTAGTAGATACAGTAGTAGATAAATTACATGATTTAAATTTGTAATAAATAATTATTTGAATTCCTTAATTATCGCAAATCATGATTTAAATTCGGAAATTTGATTTGATAGAGGGAGAAATTGTTGGGTTGATAAAGTGACACGTGTCGACATATAAGAGAGTCTTTTTTTTTAAGAGTTGCTGAGGTTTGAGATTGAGGACTCACAATTAGTAGATACAGTGGTAGATAAATTACATGATTTAAATTTGTAATAAATAATTATTTGAATTCCTTAATTATCATAAATCATGATTTAAATTCGGAAATTTGATTTGATAGAGGGAGAAATTGTTGGGTTGATAAAGTGACACGTGTCGACATATAAGATAGTCTTTTTTTTAAGAGTTGCTGAGGTTTGAGATTGAGGACTCACAATTAGTAGACACAGTAGTAGATAAATTACATGATTTAAATTTATAATAAATAATTATTTGAATTCCTTAATTATCGCAAATCATGATTTAAATTCGGAAATTTGATTTGATAGAGGGAGAAATTGTTGGGTTGATTTTTTAAGAGTTGCTGAGGTTTGAGATTGAGGACTCACAATTAGTAGATACAGTAGTAGATAAATTACATGATTTAAATTTGTAATAAATAATTATTTGAATTTCTTAATTATCGCAAATCATGATTTAAATTCGGAAATTTGATTTGATAGAGGGAGAAATTGTTGGGTTGATAAAGTGACACGTGTCGACATATAAGAGAGTCTTTTTTTTTAAGAGTTGCTGAGGTTTGAGATTGAGGACTCACAATTAGTAGATACAGTGGTAGATAAATTACATGATTTAAATTTGTAATAAATAATTATTTGAATTCCTTAATTATCATAAATCATGATTTAAATTCGGAAATTTGATTTGATAGAGGGAGAAATTGTTGGGTTGATAAAGTGACACGTGTCGACATATAAGATAGTCTTTTTTTTAAGAGTTGCTGAGGTTTGAGATTGAGGACTCACAATTAGTAGACACAGTAGTAGATAAATTACATGATTTAAATTTATAATAAATAATTATTTGAATTCCTTAATTATCGCAAATCATGATTTAAATTCGGAAATTTGATTTGATAGAGGGAGAAATTGTTGGGTTGATAAAGTGACACGTGTCGACATATAAGAGAGTCTTTTTTTTAAGAGTTGCTGAGGTTTGAGATTGAGGACTCACCATTAGTAGACATAGTAGTAGATAAATTACATGATTTAAATTTTTAATAAATAATTATTTGAATTCCTTAATTATCGCAAATCATGATTTAAATTCGGAAATTTGATTTGATAGAGGTTGAAATTGTTGGGTTGATAAAGTGACACGTGTCGACATATAAGAGAGCCTTTTTTTTAAGAGTTGCTGAGGTTTGAGATTGAGGACTCACAATTAGTAGATACAGTGGTAGATTACAGATATCACTATTCTTTTCCAATCATTTTCCTATTATATCATCCACCATCTCATTTGAGAAACTAACAACTTAGCCAATACAACAAATGAATAAAGGCGAAAATAAAGGAATTATCCTCTATTCATAAATTAGAATACTTTATTGTTTTAAAGTTACTTAATTTCGTTTAAAAAAGTTACTTAATTTCATAATCTATTTTTCCTCTCAAGAATGACATATAACCTCTTAATTTTAATTATTTAAAAGTAATCATGCATTTCTTTTATCATAACCAATAACATCAATATTTTATTTAAATACTTCCTTTGTTCCTTTTTCTAAGACTTATTAAAAAAATTATTTGTGTTCCTCTTAATATAAGACTCCTACGATTTTAGCAATATTTATTATCTTCATCTATATATATACTCCTCGTATTTATTTAATATTTGTAATTCCAAAATTTTGACTATCACTAATAATTAATTCTCTTCCACACTACTTAATACATTAATTAAGGATAAATATGAAAAAATTGTATAAACTTTTTAAAAACCCATACATTAATTGATCTCATTGCATGTTTTCTAAATAAGGGTAATTGTTTTAAGGGAGTCTTAAGGAATAGTAAATTACAAAGTGATGCCTATTTTTCCTTTTTAGTACTATCATTTAATATTATTACAAATATAGATTAAAAATAATAAATGCTCATATTTATATTAAAATTATTGGTCTTCCAAATGTAACAAAAGAAGTTAAAATCATTGTTTGACTCATTATTATCTCATTTATTTATTCAATAGTACTATTTAATATCTATTCATAGTCTCTCTATACTTAATAAATCAGTAATTAATACTCCTAAAAGTTTGACCTGTAATTATGCCCTTTCCAAAATGACACTTACTAAATGACCATCCTATGAATGAACAAATTAAAGCATATTACGTTCTTTCCATCTTATGGACATAAATTTTCAACTTGTGATGAAATTGACCATAGTCTAATTAATGTAGCAACCACATTTTTCTTTTTGTCTTTGTGATTTATCATGGCTAATAAATGCAGAGTCAACCAAAAGTTGAATATAAAAAGGTTACAGGCTGTGCAGAAAACACAAACCAAACCATGTTCTCAGAGTTGATGATATAAATCAAAGACAGAGAAGAGTGAGAAAGAGAAACAGAGTAAGAGAGAGAGAATGGATGTTAGGAACATAGCAGTGGTGGTGGAAGATGCTGATGCAGCTAGAACTGCATTATTGTGGGCACTTCACAACATAATTCGCTATGGTGATATAATCACCTTGATCCGTGTCTACCCTTCAACAAGGTCCAAAACCAAAAACAAAGCTCGTCTTCTTCGCCTCCAAGGATTCCAATTAGCACTTTCCTTCCAAGAAATCTGCAACACCTTCTCCAATGTACGTGTATACATGCCTTAATTACTTTTTGTTTTCTTTCTGAATTATTGTTATTGTGTTTCAATTATGATGCCTGTTCAAATTAATGGGTATGTGCTTATATAATCTTATATAGGATTGTGTTACAGACAAAGGTTGAGATTGTTGTTGCTGAAGAGGACAAAGAAGGAATGAAGGTTGTGGCTATGGTTAAAGAGATTAAACCTTCCATGCTTGTTGTTGGACTCCATGATCATAGTTTTCTTTACAAGTAAGTCCAATTCCAAATGCCTTCACCTCTCAATTTCATGATTTATTGATAGTTAAATTGGGGATGATTCAATGGAGATTTATCTGTCATTTTGACTGAGTTGTTGATGAATGACACTAGAAATTGAAGGTAGATTGAATTTGATTTGGGGAAATTGAAGGAGAAAGATTGGGTTCTGATCAAAAGGTCAACTTGTACCTGTTTGATGTTGGGGGTTTCACTCTTCAATTTCTTAGAATCAGTTAAATTTCAGGAATAGGATTCTGATTCTGGTTCTGGAGGCACCCTGCTTTTTTATTATTATTCCTCCTGGAATCCCTCTACATGTTACAACAAGGGTTTGTGGGACCTTGGTTAGTAACCTGATTTTGATTCTGCTCCTTTAACATGAAATAGGAGCATGCTGTTGCCAGTGAGCATCAGAAATTGGTCACTGAAAACCTTGGCACTTGCACGTGCCTTCTTAATTGTGATGAAAAAAGCCAAAAGCTTCAGGGCTCCACTTTTCAATAGGCTTTCCTCATAATGAAAATTATTCTCTTCTAGCCATGCTATATTTATCTAAAACTTAGTAATGAAGTATTGCATTGAAAATTGGAGATTAAACATGTTGAACACAAATTAGTTACGCAAACAGAAAAATACAATTCTCAACGCATTATTGGAGAAGTAAAATTTTGTCACGTTGACTCAAATGTGGATTGACGTTGAGTTCAACAAAAATCCAAGCATATTTGATAAGTAATTAAGAAGGTATAGCCGTGTAGAATTGTTCATCTCAATCAAACAGTAACTCTAACCATTCAACCTCAAACAGATTTACTTTTGTGTCTTAATCATATACCAAATGTATTGAATTTTGTGTACTTTGAATTTCTTTTCCTTTGTTACTTTGTAGTTATAGTATTACAGTAGTACTAAATTTCACAACTCAAAGAATTGTGTTTGTTCATGTTGCATAGGTTGGCAATGGTCCAAAAGAGTATAACTAGCTACTTCAACTGCAGAGTTCTTGCCATCAAGCAGCCTCCAGTGTCCTCACTGAGCCCCATGGTTTCTGGAGTAGGAGTTCTAGACAGTTCAACAGAAATGGACTTTTCACAGATTCACATTTGTAGATTACAGTAAGTTTCTTGAAAATCTATATGAACATTACTATTTGCCAACATGTTAGGTAAATTACCTGAACACCACCCAAAATCATGTTAGTATTCACCTGCTCACTGTCATTTCCATGTGTAGTTTATAGCATGCTTGTTGGATCAGCTTATTTTTCTTTAGAATCAATTATGTTATTCAGAGACTACTCACAAAAGCTTTTCCTTAAAAATGATTTTGACTTTAAAATAAGTTGTAGAAGAATTTTCAACCACGCGCCGCTTAGTATTTACACATATACACTCATACCTTTTTGGTTGTTCTTCATCAAAAGGACACCTTTTTAAGGTTTCTAATGTTGATGCATTGCAGAGTTCCTGATACCCTTCCTCATAAAGTGAAGTACCGAATTTGCCCTGATCCGGCTGCAATTATTTGTAGATTAAGAAGGTCAAGGAGAAGGTGAAAGGAGGGTCAACATCTCAAGCCCCTCTTGCAGCTGACTCAGTCCATTTAGTTCAGAAATTTTTTCTTTTGATTAAAATAGTCCGAAAAAAATTTGGGATTTGATTTTTTCCCAATTTCTTATGGTTTATGACTTTATTCTCGCCTGCCGTAGATAGATACAAAAGAAGAGTGCAGTTGACAGGGTATAATTTTGCTGTTAATTTGTACATTTGCTCTGATTGTATAAATCAAGGATCTCGTGATAGTGACGGGCAATACTACCTTCTTACACATTTGAAGAGTGAAGTGATGATACTCACTACTTTTGTTATTTTCTAACATGTTTTATCATGCAAAAATAGACCGAAGTAACGACAATGTACATGTTTATTTGCCTTGTTTTAAAAGTTGACTTTTTACTATAATAATAAGAGAAAATAATGATCGAACTCTCGATAGTTTGGTCAAGAACCAGCTACTTAAGAGCTTAACCAGTTGGTTAAAGACACGAAATAATTTTCTTGTACATCTTTCGTTCTTTTTTAAATATGTTGATGCAATGCAAGAGTAAATGACCCATTTAAATTAGTTTGGAGAATCAGAAGTGGAATGGTGATACTCTAATCTGCACTGTGGAGCCTCCTTTATTAGGCCCAACCCAACGCTATGAGGGTATATTGTGTACAGGCCCAAACTATGGAGTTCTAAAGATCTAATAGGTGAGCCCAACGTGCCAGAGGGCAGTCAACTCCAAAGTCCTGTGGCTTTGATTTAATGCGGCTGAGCTGTTTATTCCCATCCAGCGGAGATGGAGGAGGAGTGGGTAAGAAATATTATTGTTTAATATGTGATGCATTGAAACATTGCTCTTATAGGGTTGTTCTTGTTCACATGATGTTGTAGTTGGACAACTAAAAACAAAACATGTGGAAATGGACGAAGTTTGGTCATACAAAAAAAAGAGTTGATCTTGGGCTTAGCTGGCTGGTGTTGAGTGAGTGAATGGCTAAAGAAAACTCAAGTGAAGTCATAGAGAAGAGGAGCCATTGTGACTGTACTGGGTTTGGGTCGACTCAACTCTTTTCTTTCTATCTATCTACTTTATTTATACGCTCGCTTAAGCCGTGTTTGGCTAAGCAGCGAGACACACACACAGAAACAGATCTGCACGCGGCTCTAACAAACAAACAAACTCAATCGCTTCTCTTTCTCTCTCTCGGCTAAGATCCGCTCCTCCACGCCGATCCTTCCATCAGCTCAATCTCCCTCTCTCTCACTCACTCTCTGCGCCAAAATTGAATTTTGATTTCTGAGTGTTCATTTCTCATGAACTCTCCTCCCTCTATCTCTGTCGCTGGTATGTATGCCCAATTCACTTTCCGCTTAATCTCCTCCTTCAAATCCAAACACCTTATGCTGTTAATCAAATTCTCATCTTGTGTTTTTCCTTTCCCTCACTGTTCAGATAGGTGAAAGGAGATTTTGATTACATGGACTGGGGTGGTGTTAATAACAATAATAACAACAACAACAACAACAACAACTTCAGGACTTACAAAGGTTTGTTTCCACCTACAAGGGACTCACTGCCTTCTGAATTTTTCATCGAACAAATTGGTGCACTGACTTAAAGATTCTCTTTGTCCATGGCAGCCATATGTATATTAAAAGTTCCAATCAAAAGAAACAATAATGAAAAAGGGGAAATTTATTAACAAGTATATTTGTAATTTGAGCTTCCTGTAATATAGCTTCACTTCAGTTCAAGTTGTTGGTATGTTTTCTTTCTGGTTAATTAAATGAACTAACTTGGGGATTCTGGACCTCTATCGTGCGTTGAATATTTTAGTGAACAAATCAATCAAATGAAATGAAGCCTGTCAAGTTTGAACTCTAGTTCATAACATGATGGGAATCATGAGATAGAATAGAAGAGACCTGGTTTTCAGCATTTCATTTGTGACATGAAGTTGGATTCTTTCCCTTGTGGTTGTCATTCTGCTTCAAGCATGTGTATTTATGATTCTGAATTCTTTTTTTCACTACTTTGAGTAGACGACCATAAATCCATGATGGACCTGGCACTCATTTCAAATATGGATCCGGTAAATATCGGCTTGGGTTGTTCAGAAAAGCAAATACCTGTCACTTCACTGAAGCCAAGAAAGAAAACAATGACATCAGTTTACTTGAAGTTCTTTGAGACGGCTGCAGATGGGAAGACCCGGAGATGCAAGTTTTGTGGACAGAGCTATTCGATTGCAACCGCCACAGGTTACTTACTGTTATTGATGCCTTTCTTATCCAATAGGATGCTTGTGTCATGTTATCACTTGGGTTTATCATAATCCATCCATGGCTATGAAACCTCAAATGCTTATGAGACTGTGTTATTTAAAGATATCAAGCTTTTAGCATTTTATCATGTTTGAAGCTTTTGGCATTTCATCATGTTTAGTATATACTTGAAGCAAGATCAATTTTACAATGTAGAATATTTGGTTTTTCCCGATTAATTGCGCTTGCTTGTATATCCACTAAATTTCCTTATTTCATGAAGGCAATTTGGGGAGGCATCTTGCTAACCGCCACCCGGGTTATGATAAGTCAGGGGATGCTGTCAGCAATTCGGCCTCCCGGAGCACTGTTGCGGTCAAGAAATCTCAGCCTCAAGGAAAAGCAAATCAGGTGGATTATGACCATCTAAATTGGTTACTCATTAGATGGCTTGTTTTAGCTTCTCTACCTCCTTCAACCCTGGAAGAGAAATGGCTTGTGAATTCTTACAAGTTTCTTAATCCATCTATACAACTCTGGCCAAGTGACAAATACAGAACTGTACTCGATGAAGTTTTCAGAAGCATGAGAGAAGATGTAAGAGCATTGTTAGAACAGGTTTCTACCAAGTTCTCCATCACACTAGATTTCTGGACTTCCTTTGAACAGATCTTCTATATGAGTATAACATGTCAGTGGATTGACGAAAACTGGTGCTTCCAGAAGTTGCTTCTCGATATCTGTCGCATACCTTATCCATGTGGGGGTGCAGAGATCTATCGTTGCCTTGTAAAAGTTCTTAAATTTTACAATATTGAAAACAGAGTCCTGTCCTGTACTCATGATAATAGTTCAAGTGCCATACTTGCCTGTCATACGTTGAAAGAGGACTTGGATGGTCAGAAAATTGGACCATTCTGCTATATTCCCTGCGCTGCTCGAACTTTGGACCAGATAATAGATGATGGATTAAGATCCACTAAACAAGTAATTTCGAAGATCCGTGAATTTGCAATAGAGTTAAATTCCTCATCAGTGATCTCTGAGGATTTTGTTCAATTATCTACAGCTTATCAAGAAGGTACCTGGAAATTTCCTCTCGATGTTTCAGCAAGGTGGAGTGGAAACTACCAGATGCTTGATCTTGTTCGCAAGGTATCATTATCAATATTTCTGACAACTGCTTTAATCAGTGAGCATAAGCACACACACATTAGCATTGCAATACCAATGTTTAACGAGACAAAAGTTGGATTTGGAAATGACTTGTCATGCCTGAAAATTTCAATATTTGCTCAGATCTCAAAACAGCGAGAACTTTCTCTGTTTGCTACTGAATCCGGCCTGTGTGTCGATGATGATATGATTCAAGCATTTGATTTCAACTTATGTACTACAATAATGCAGCATGTTACACAAATCTAGTGAATTGAATCATTATATTAAAACATCTTGTGAAGCATCATGCATGCATTTGAAAATTAGAAACAATGGAATAGCGTAAAACAATGTATATATTTTTATGATGCAGGCAGGTAAATCAATGGATGCCGCTATTCGTAAATATGAGGATATGCTGGGGAGTAAGATGTTGCTGGGCTCTTCTGACAAAAGTTTAGTTAACATCATGCATCAGTTTCTTGAACCATTCCACAAGACCACGAACGACATCTGCACGAGTAAGGTGCCAACTGTTGGACTTGTCCTTTTCTTCATGGATCACATCTCAGAAACAATTGCTACCTGCAGAGAATCCCGTCATAGCCCAGAATGGCTAAAAAGTGCTGCAGAAGAAATGGCTAAGAAGGCCAGAAATTATATTAATCAGGTTTGCAACATATTTACATACATGACAGCAATTCTAGATCCTCGATTAAAGGCAGAACTGATCCCTGATAGTTTAAACTCGCAAAGTTTTCTAGACGAAGCAAGAACTCATTTTATGAGAAATTACTCTACCAGCAATTTCTCATCCATTAGTTCTGGATACAATGCTCAAGAAATTGAAGATGGAGGAAGTGTTTCCTTTGCTGAGGAAATTGCTCGCAAGAAACGAAGAACAAGCATGAACTCCTCCACTGATGAGCTTACACAGTACCTCTCAGAGGCTCCAGCTCCTATGGCTATACCAACAGATGTTCTAGAGTGGTGGAAGGTCAACAGCACACGCTACCCGAGACTATCTGTGATGGCTAGAGATTTCTTGGCTGTGCAGGCAACTTCAGTTGTGCCTGAAGAAATTTTCTGTGGCAAGGGTGATGAAATTGACAAGCAACGATTCTGTATGCCGCTTGATACCACACAAGCTATTCTTTGTATCAAGTCATGGATTCAGGTTGGCATCAAGTTTAAGTTTAAGTCGACCGAGATAGATTATGAGAGGTTGATGGAACTAGCAGCTGCTGCTGCTGCAACAGATAATAGCCCTGCGAGTTCTGAGAAGAAGCAAAAATAATGGTAGACGATCGCAGGTCTAAATGGTATAAGTACTATCACTTTTAGATTATATCTTCACTTTGACTAATCTCCAACTTAAAAAAGGTTAGTGGGTGTTTTGTTCTTTCAAAACTTTGTTGTATTATATATTTATATAATGTATTATGTTGTACAGTTCTCAATTCTGGAAATTACTAAACCAGAGAAAAATCAAATAAAAAAAATGAAAAAAAAAACCCTGCTTCTCCAGTGTTATTTTTTTCGTTAAAAATAATGCTGATTATATCAATTCAGGCATGTGTTTGTTTTCACGATGACCCATCTGGGAGGGAAGTGTGATGTGAGTGACTAGTAGAAATTAATAGGAGTATTTTTTGTGAGATGAAAAAGTGGTTTTGAAAAATTTAATCCTGAATCAGAATAGAATGTAATACTAAATACTAATAGTGTAATACATTGGTTCAACCAATGACCTGTTATTCACTTATTCCACAGCAAATGTTAGTACTACGCTGGCAACTTCATGGAATAAACCCTAAAATGCAGACGATGTAATAATTACATTCAAAACTACTGAAAGTAAATACATCTCCAAAATCACTAGGAGGAAAGCCTAAAAATCTTCGTGTTGCTAACTAGTATAATTCAAGTATATATAGAACTTCCATTTATCTGAACCGATTGCAGGGATGTTAGTGCCACTGGCTGACTACACTACATTTCTACATCAACAAGTGCTCTCGTCGATATTCACGTACTATTACAGCTACGCTTGTCGGAGGAAGCTGCAACACCAGCAGGAGTAATCAATAGAAGATAGTGAAACTAATAATTAAGCAAAGTGCAAAGCTAGCAACACACTATTCAACATAACTTTTGTGATTAATCTATTTTTTGAAAAGTCAATCCACTTATCTCATAAATTGATCACTCCTTTAAAAAGTATATTACCATAAAAATTTGAATAATCATACAAAACATGTTGAAGAGTATGTAATAAAGAATGTTTTCTTTAGTCCCACACAGCACTAGCATCAAAACTTCACAGTGTATAATCGACTTACCATGCCATAATCTGTAACAATCGCAGAGATATAATCTGAAGGAGTAGCATCATACCTGCCATGAAAATTAAAATTAATTCTAACTTTTTCTTCTCTTTTTTGAAATAGTGTTCACACAGACGAGATATCTTATTAACCTTACATCAAATTCAAAATGCTCAAATTGTCTTTACTAGTCCAATTGTCCAGATAATTGACATCCATTTGTCCTGGAACCTTAGCAACTGCATCTGGGTCACCTGCAAGCAATTCAGAACATGCTTAGAAGAGCTAGAAGTCAATAGAACTGAGAGGAAGATGCTCCATTTTTCGCACATAACCATACTTGATAGCAGTACTAATAAATTTCATCCCAATGTCCCCCCTCTTTACACATCAAGTTACAAATTTAAATGTAACACTCATAAGCTGATATAGAAAAATTACCTAGTTCATTTGAGCATATTGAATCTAGTTGCACCCTTTCATGAAATTTATATGCTTCGCAACAGATCAATACAGGAACGCGAAATTCATGGGCCACCATTGCAACACATGAAGTCCCAACCCGAGAATATACAGTTCCATTGGACAAGACTGCAGAAGCTCCAAGAAATACTCTAGTGACCTCATGCATGATATAAGAAACAGCGTTTATGTGAGTGTAAGTGCAACTCAGGCCCTTAGCCACCAGCCTACGAAGTAAAGCCTGACCTTCAAGCTTTGGCCGTGAGTCTACCACCACAACACGGAACTGTTTTCCAAGATCATGAGCATATAAAAGAATCATCTCAACAACACATGAGAATCCATATGTGAGAATAACATCCCCATCCATAACCTTTTTAAAAGCATGTCCAACAATCACCTTATCAGCAAGAATGACTTTTTCATTAATGAATCGGTCAATATCAGAACACAGAGCTTCTTTTGCCTCAGACTCGGAGTCACTATACGGCAAATTGACAATCCGGCTCTTAAGAAACCTAATTGCATTTCCCATGCTCATAGAAAGTGGTCTACATTCAGTCAAAAATGATATATAACTGTTGATTTTTGAAGTTAAATCCCTGATAAGGGTTTTGTCTTGAGGTGTGCAGTAGTCTTTAATGACATCTTGAAATGCTCTTAGCATTGCAATACAACGAGCATTACCCCCTGCTATATCTCCTGTCAAATAATGCAGTCCAACCTGAAATTAAATATGCTAATGAGAGCCACATCTGAATTGCTAATTTTCCTAGTTTGTTTTCATACATAATTTAAAAGAACTCCCTAATCCCTCTATGCTGTTCAAAGTTCAAATAACAATTCCATATGTCAAAGCTATAAACATGGACTCATATATGCTACTGAGTAGTGAGTGACAGTGTCCAAAACAATGGCTTCAGAGTTTATGCTGTAAAAGGGAATAATTAAATTTACAGATAGAGTCTTTGACTTGTCAAGAGACAGTAGAATTCTCACCTTTTACTTATATGAGTCAACGAGAGAAAATTGATGATTCAGGTTCTCATTAAAAAGAACAAGCATGGACAGTCAGCTAAATGTTATGTTTACATTGATGAACATGAACATTAGATTAATGCAAACATAGGTCAAACGGCTAAAGGTATAACCCATTTGATATTAACAGTGTTTTTGAATTTATATATTACAGCATCAAAAAAATGTGATACAATAATACTGAGAAACACCAAGAATAATGTCAAAAAGGATTGGACAGTATGAAATGAGGGTATTAAGAGACAAAAATGCATAGATATGTATTTATAGTACCTTGAACACAGAGGGATGCACTGAATCAAGGTGGAAAAACTTTGATTCAAGGTTAGAAAGCTGAGTCCTGCGTTCATATTGAGGCAAATGCAGAAATAATTCAACTCTCTTTGTAGATTCAATTGGATTGACTAGTGCATGCCTTTTAGCCTTTTCCACTCGATTTTTGTCATCGAATTGCCTTCGTGGAGGAGCAGGAGCGTCCTTCTTCCTATCTTTCCCCTCAGGGCGCTCTCCTGCTTTCTTGTCAGAACCCGCTGAAGATGCAGAGGCAGGAACATCTTTCTTTTGTGAAGACTGCTTCGTATTTTTACGTGGGGAACTCAAAGAATGAGCAAGTGCTTTACTTCCCCCAGCTGGATACAGAACACAAATCAAATAGCATAAATACAGATTACAAGAGCTATGTGAAGTGCACCCGAGTCCTGAATGCGGAAACTGAATTATCAAACCCATTAAATGCATGTTTCGAAACTCGCTTGAAAACCATAGTGAAGACGAAATCATGGTGGATAGAAGTAAAAGCTGAGGGAAGTTGCTTCTGTCAACTATGATTTTCAAACAAGTTTCCTAACGAGTTTCTGAACATGCGCTAAGAACCATTCACCGAAACCCCAAATTCCATATTGTCTCCTTCAAGGCTAAATAAGGATATAATGCAAGGTTCATTCTACATTAGAATTCCTAAAACTTACTGAAATTATGCAATGTTCATTCTATTTTCTACCATACCATGTAGAAAATTAGGGATTGAAAAGAAAGAACCAATATAACAGGGTAGAATCTATGATTTAAATAAAAATATAAAAATCTAATCAATCAACAAATACATGAATCTGAATTTTGAATTATTTATGCTGTATTGGATGGATCTAAATTCTAAAGTCATGAGAAAATTTAAAGGAGAGAATGAATTGAAATCAAAGCAAATGTTACCTTGAGAAGAAGCTTTAGCAGCTCGTTGCGCCTCCTGCAAGGCTCGCCTCTCAGCCTTCGTAGTTTTCGCTTTCAATGGCGTTGAACTTGACTGCATAGTCTCTTCCTCTTCCCTATTCTCTAAGATGTGAAATTGATGATGCGTGAAAATTAGTCAATGAATCGAATATATTCATGAATCACGCGTGTTCGTAACAAAAACAAAACGACGAATCAATGTTTTACCAATGCGAGCATTGAGAGGAATCGGCGGCGATAAACCAAACCCTCCTCCAGGGGAACTCGAACTGCTGTCACGGAAGCATTGAGAGGAATCCAAGGGGTTGTTGCTCCCAGGTGACACGAGGCGGTTGCCGGAAGGCTGAGACTCCGGAACCGGCGTGGCGGAGATTTTGTCGGAGAGATAATGTGGCGGCGGAAGCATGAGCGGAGAAGAGAGCGAGTTGCTCGCAGTTAATGCGTGAGTTTTCAGTTACCGAAAGATTCGGGATTCGCGATTAAAGGGGAGTTGCGGTTTTATATGGTTTTCAGTGCAAGAGTTGCGTTGTAACCACGTTCTGTTTCTGGCCGTTATATTCTCCGCGGTAGGGCGGGAATCAGGATTTTTATATTTTTTTTTATATAATAGCATTTCTATGACGCGAAATAAAATAATAATAACAATAATAATTAAACGTTAAAATGAATTAAAATATTATTTTTAAATTAAACTACTTTCGTAAGTTTGAACGCGTAGGACCACTAAGTTAACTTATGTTATCACATTTATAGAGATTTACTTTACCTATGATTAGGCCAACATTTTTAAACTATTTTTTCATGAACGGAAGTTTGGATAGGTCTGACTCCAGTCACCACTACAGATCAGGGCATGTCTCTGAGATATTTAGTCGCTTGCAGAGGTAGTTATAGATTACAACCAACACTATTCTCACATCTGGAGAGAAATTCGAATTCAACATTTTAAAAGGAACTGATCTATCATTACCAAGAAACCCAAGATGTGTTGGTACCAACACCTTTTTATTGGTAATACAAAAGCTTGATTTTAAATTGCAATAAAATCTTTTGGCATGCGTTATTTATTTGTTTGAATTTATAAAATGCATGTGCAATCTTTAATTATAATTGGGTAGACAATGAGTAAGATTTTAATAGGTTGTTATAGTATACATTCATATACTTGCATTTGATAAAAAAATCGACACATTTATAAGACTTTGGGGTTTATTGTTTTCAAAAATGTTATGTTCACACCTTAAAAAGAGGTGGAAAGAAGTTGAAGAATGAGAGAGATAGGAATAAAAGAAAATGAAAGAGAGAGAAAGTATGAGATGTAATAAATGGAAAGAGGAGAGAGATAAAAGCAAAAATAGGTGAAATAGAATAGGTAAAAAAATAGGGTGTGAATATATCAAAACTCGTGTGTTTTGGCTAGGTTGTCAGTTGGGTCATACAATTAAGAGTGATTTTAACGGGGAGGTCTTACAATTAAGATACTCTTACAATTAAGTTGGGTCATATCATTGGAGATAAAAAGTTCTGCAACGTGGCCAATTTTGGTGTCTAATTGCAAACCCTTTTGGGGTTGAGACGGTGGTGGTACGGGGTAGTGTTGTGGAGGTCACTTCGCAAGGAGGTGGCGCCGCAAGGAATTGAGATGGGAGAGAGACGAGAGTGAGACGGCACAAGTTAAAGTACGTGAGAGGGAAAATTAGGGTTCGCAAAATTTGTAAGTTATATATGCTTGGGTCTTCGATTTGAGTCTGATATCTTTTTTTCAATCCCGAAATTCGATATGAACACCTTAGCTCTTCTATCTCCAAATCCGATCTTATCTTCGACTCATAACCAACTTAGATATTTGTGTTCGGTTCAGGGCGAGTCGAGCAGGTTGGCGGTTCAATTTGGCCTGTGTGCACCCTACATAGCAATGGCATTAATTCTATTATAGCATCTCCATCCATGGAATTTTATTTTGGGTTCTTAACACTATTCGTGTGAGTCCAAAGTGTCACATAAGATATTAGCAACTCATAAGAACTTATGCAGATTTCTCGGCAACAACGGGTTCTCATTTTACTTTTAGTTAGGTCTCACAATACCGCATATATTTATATTTTTTATCCTGTTTGGGTCTCACAATAGCATTATTCTTGTTGATGAATGGTAGAGAAAACAATGTTTTTTATTCTGAAAACTCCTAAGCCGAAATTGCTTGCACAAGCAACTGGTTATTAGATTTACACTATGTTTGTTTGGAGGTGATTTAGGTTGTGAGAGTGAGGGGAGAGTTAGGAAAGAGATAGGGCTTCCTCCCTCGTTTGGTAAACATCCAACCAGTATTTTAAGACTCGGTTCAGTTCGGCCAGTTCGACTCGTCAAACCAGGACTCGGTCACCTGACCAACCCGAGTCAGCCTTTTGATCGGATGTGCTTCAGGACTAGTAAGAATCGGTTGACTCAGCCGAGTCAATGGTTAAACCGGTGACTCGGTCAGTTTTGGTCGAACCGGTGAGTCACCGATTTTTTTTCACCACTGAAACGACGTCGTGGGTAGGGTTCAGAGGAGATCGAAATGGTGAAGCTTTGAAGGCAATAATGGTGTCTTCGGCCATGGTGGAGAGGGAACTGTGATGGCAGTTCAGGGCCTTTAGAGGAAGAAGAAACGAAAGGAAGAAGAAGAAGAAGAAACGATGAAGAGAGAAGAGAGGAAGGAGAAAAGAAGAAACGAAAAGAGGAAGAAGAAACGATGAAGAGAGAAGAGAGGAAGGGGAAAGGAAAATGGCAGAGGATAGTGGGGAGAGCGTGAGAGTGTGAAGGATATAGGGTGGGGTCTGCTGATGGGGTTGGGGGAGAGAGAGTGATCTTATATTCTCCTGATTGGATGAAGGAGGATTTTTCTCACGTCTGATTGGTTGAAAATCCTGGAGAGATAAGGATAAGGATTGGAGGGCTGTCAGCGAATTTCTAAGAATATGGGAGTGGATTTTGAATTTTGAAAGTCGAATGGAGAGAGAGAGAAATAAAGCTGTGAATTTAATGCTATTATTATTATTATTATTGTTGTTGTTGTTGTTGTTGTTGTTGTTGTTGTTGTTGTTGTTGTTGTTGTTGTTGTTGTTGTTGTTGTTGTTGTTGTTGTTGTTGTTGTTGTTGTTGTTGTTGTTGTTGTTTAACACTTTGACTATGTTTGACACTTATTTTATGCGCTTTTATTGTGATCAAAGCGTAGAACATATATATTTTTATGACATTTGCAACTTATTGGTGATATTTTGATGTAGTAAATTTTTTATGTTGGTTGTTTAATTTGTATTTGATGTATGAAGTTATTAATTAATATTAGGTGGTATTATTATTATTATTTTTTTAATATATACTGAGTCAACTACCGAGTCAAGCAATCCGCTCAATAACTCTTTAGTCCGACCAATAACTCATTGACTCAGTGCCTTGATGGAGTCGAGGATTGAGCTGAGTCTTAAAACACTACATCCAACAATGGAAGAGAGAGACATTGAAATGGTGGGTCCTACCACCTTTATTCAATCATCTCAAATTGAAAAGAAATGGGACATGTGTCTTTCATTTTTATTTTCTTTTTTATCTTTACACAATTAAACTGCTCTGTACTACTTATATTATATATAATTAGGTAAAATTGTCTTTTTTATATAGTTAATATTATTTCTTTCAATTCTCTATTCAACAAAATGAAATGAGAGAGAAGTCACGTAGTTCTTTCTCCTCTCTTTTTCTCCATTCTCTATGACTCTATCCCTCTTCTAAACCAAACAAACCATTAAGGCCCCAAACACTTCACGTCATAAAACACAAATGCCTTACAAATATAAAACTAGTTATTAACTTAAGGCCCATTCGGGGTGATTGCAAGTTTTTGGTTTTTAGTTTCCAAATGTAAATTTGAAAACAAAACGTGTTCGATAAAAAATGGTGTTGAATTAGTTTTTTACCCAATTTCAAAAGTTAAAACGCTTTTAGCCTTATTTTTAAAAGCACAAAATATGATTTTCTAATTTTGGTTAGTTTTAATAACATGTATCATCACCACCACTACCCACTGCCAACGCCATTGTCTCCATGCTACTACCACCATTTGCCACTGTCGTCGCCACCACCACCACCACCTCTACCACCACCTCCCGTCGCTGCCACCACTCCCGCCACCACCACCATCATCTCCACCATCGTCGCCACCTCCACCGCCACCACCTCTCGTCGCCACACTCCACCATCCGCCACCTGCTCCACCCTCCACCACCTCTCGCTGCCACACTCCACCATCCACCACTTCCTCCACCACTATCGCCACTAACGCTGCTACCTCCAGATCCACCGCTACCACAACCGTCCACCACTTCTAGTGTCATCGTCAGCATTGCTGCCACCTCCGCCCCGCCTCGCTTCCTTAGGAGTTAGACTTCCATTTGTCCATATTTCGAGAAAATCTACCACCACTATCGCCGCCGCCATGACCATCAAAACCACCATCGTTGCCACCGCCACCACCATTGCTGTAAGCAGGTAACATCCACCTCCACCACTACTACCACCTTCATCGCCACCATGACCACCTCCACCGTCGTCACCAACATCGTTGATGCAGGTACCGCCACCCGCACCACCACCTCCACTATCACTAACCTCCACCTCTGCCACTGTTGTTACCTACTACACCACCACTGTCGCCGCTGCCAACGTACTCGCCACCACAACCGCTATTAGGTGACATCAATATCTACCGCCACAACTACCTGACATCTCTATATCTTGTCACCAATACCACCTACCGTCTTGAATTTACAACATTAATGCCTATGGTAATTATTATGCATTTATAAAGTTGATAACAACTTTTATTTTAAACTTAAAAAAAAAAAAACTTTAAGAATCAACTCATAAGATCCCATTAAATTAAAGATGCTCTTACACACACCTCCAATTAAGGCTGCTCCAAAATGAAACCGAAACGAGGCTGTCATGGACGGTGAATCGGTGATTGTTAAAGCCAACACTATACTTTCTTTGTCTAGATATGAAGCTTTGCGTGATTAAATCAATTTTCTATATTTTAAGTTCCTCTTCTCTTTGGTTTAATGAACCTAATCTATGTACTAGGGATAATTACCAAGTGCCAAAGTATCTTTTCCTTTTCTTTTTGAATGAATGTCACAATCAACAGTAAGCTTTTACTCTTCTTTGTTTTGTTCATAAAAAATGATACATAAACACCTTAATAGTGATAAATACCTTAAAACACATTTTATTTAATGAAATTAATGGAGACATGATGTAGCCAGCGCCTCTCCCCATCATTATTTTTTCACATATTTTAGATGTCTAGGAATGTTTATCACTATAAGTAATCTACCGCTCACAACTCTTTATTGATTGAATCAAAGCACTCTTGCAAATTACACACTTCTTAAATTAGGCAAAAGTTCAGGTGAAAAAATTAGGAAAAAGAAAAAGTCCTCCTCTGATCCAAAGAACTACCCCTCTTGGCCTCATCTTAGGTGACCAAAATCAAAACCCCATAATCCCCACCACGTATACTCCTTACTTGTCACTAAAATAGGACCTTTAACCCACACTTGTCATATTAACACATCTTCCCCATTTTTTTCGTTTCACTACTCTATTCAATCATCTTAATCACTTTCACTCACTCACTTCCTCACACTTCAACGTTCTACCTACACTTCCAGCCATGGCTGATTTTGATCTGAACCCAAGCTCAGCCCCACCGCAACCCACCTCAGCCGCATTTCTCCGGAGGCTTCAACACCACGCCCCCAACTCAACCCAGCTCGCCGGCCTCCTCACCCTCATGATCACCGGCGCCATCCTGCTCCTCCTCACCGGCATCACCTTCGCCGGAAGCGTCCTCGCCCTGATCTTCTTCTCGCCGTTGATCGTCGTGTCGAGCCCCATATGGGTCCCGGCAGCCACGTTCCTCTTCCTCCTCACGGCGGGGTTCTTGTCGATGTGCGGTTTCGGCATCCTCCTCGTGGCTGCGCTCTCCTGGATGTACCGCTACTTCAGGGGCCTCCACCCGCCCGGTTCGGACCGAGTCGACTACGCGAGGAGTCGGATTTACGACACGGCGTCTCATGTTAAAGATTATGCTAGAGAATACGGTGGGTATTTGCAGAGTAAGGTGAAGGATGCTGCGCCTGGCGCTTGATTTTTCTGGTCGAACCAACCGGTTCGGTTTGGGTTCGGGTTCATGTTGAGCCGGGTCTGAATGTTATGGTTATGGCTGTGTAATGTAGAAGCTTCCTTCAAAACTTTATATTCTTTTGTTGTTTTTTTCTTTTCTTTTTGGTGTCTTGTCTGAAACTCTGATGATCTGAGTGTTGGTTCATTCTTCTACCCGCCACGTAGCTACTATTTTTGTGTTTTGATTTTGACGTACGTGATAACCAAGAATATATATATTTCCTTTGTTATTGTCATCATCAAATAATGTTATGCTGTTTTGGAAGTGAGAGGGGAAACATTAACTAATGTCTCAAAAATATGTATTTTTTTAGGGTTAAATAAGTTTTTAGTTTCTCTAACTATATTTTTTGTCGGTCAGTCAATTCTTTTGAAATTCCTAATTTTAATTTTCATTAGAGGTGGAGAAGCTTGTGTACGAGATTCACACGTTTAATTTTAATTAAAATTTAAATGAAACCTAAATAATTATTAAAATAAATAAATCATTTATAAACAATTTCAATATGAAATCATTAATCTTTTAATCCCATTATTTTCATGTAGACCTTCATCTTCACTTCATGATGAACGTCTTCATTTTTTTTAAGGAATAAAACACAAAAGAACACAATCTTCTCCAACTTCCAGCACCCCATATTTTCTTTTAATAAATATTCACCTCTTTTTTCTACTACCTTCATTCTATTCCATACTCAAAAAACACAAAACACAATCCCTCACAACAAATGAATGCCTAATGAATGCCTACTGCCCGTTCGGGTGGTTTTTGGTTTTATGTTTTGAAATCGATTTTTAGTTTTTTTTCTTCAGGTTTTAAAAAGTTGTTGTTAAATTTGAAAATGCACAATAGTCACCATAATAATCAGGGTGGTGGTTGCGGCGGGGTCAGTGGCGACAGAGTGTGGTGGTGGAGATGGTGGTGCATGATGGCGAGTGGTGGTGGTAGTGGGTGGTGGTGGTGGTAGTGGTCATGAAAACGGGTTTAAAACGTTTTGAAATCCAAACACGTTTTGTTTTCAAATAACCATTTAAAAACCAAAAACTAGCAACCACCCCAAACGAGCCTAATTCTGTCACATAAAAATCCAAACATATACCCACCACCCCATTCAAAGAACCCTAAAACTCCATTTTTCCAACCTCTAAACCAACTCCATTCAAAGAACCCCGTAATCCCAACGAACAATAACTGTAACCACTCTTATTGTGGTCAAACCCTGTCGCACTAGCCATTGGATCGGATCTCCAATCGAGTATACACCACCAAGCTGCATTTTCATATCAAACGATCGCTGCCACCATACCTTGAGATCCACTGTCTCGCGGTCTGCATCGTCATTCTCCCCCGCCTTTCTTTCTTCCTCTCTCTCCATCACCTCTGAGAACCTCCGCTGCTCCTTGCCATCGATCTCCATGCACAGTCTTCACAGAAGTGAGCCACACCATCAACTACCATGTTCTCACCCAGAGCCATCAAAAGCCCCTAACTTTGGGTTCAAGTTATGGGTTTGGTCAATTTCTCCTTGTGGTTGATTAGTGGCAAAACTAGTGAAAGTGATGGAAAGATTGGGCCTTTGGCAGGAAAAGGTGATGGGGAAATGAAGGCGGCAGTAGCAGGGTAGTGGAGCCGGAGAAGCGACCTCAAAAGAGGAGGCAGAACGACAGAGAGGAGTCGTTGAAGCAGAGATGCGGAGGAGAGAGAAGTTGAACCAGAGATTCTACGCGCTTCACTCTTGGGAAACGCTTCTTACATCACCATTGGTCCACCGGCTAACCAAAAAAAAAAAGATGTCCACCATAGTCTTCACCTAACATCAATTATATATGTGAATTATTAATTTAATTCTTATATATGTATTATATTGATGGTATATTGGAATTTTGTTATTAATTGGTCTATGATGAGCTGGGTCAATTACCTATGCCTAATAAGATGATGTGTTTTGGTCTCATCTAATAGTATATGAGTTGTTTCGTTATTAAACAGTTCATGGTAAATGTGTACTCATCTAACGTTCATGTTTCCCCTGCGAAAGCTGAGAGCGTCCTCGTGGACATAAGGTATACAATTCCTTTACCATAACTAAAATTATAACATGTTATAGTTTGTACTAACATGAAATGATCTGTTTGATCTTTCGTTTATTTTAAATTCAATAGCTCCAACTTACCGGAAGAACATTCTGGACCACCATGAGAAAAGAGTGACATCGCCAATCTCAATTCACTAAGAACAAAACATATACTCCATCTAAGTTTCTTGTACTAGTCTAGACGAGAAGGAAGCCATTATCTGTTTGGCATTTGACTCTCATTGCATAAAGAGGAGAAAACATGATGTGAACGATAATTCATTATACTGAAACTGAAGGGGTCAAACACAACTTTTCTTCGGTTGTTGATGCAAGGCCCATGTCAAGTAGTAGACTAGATAAGTTGAAGTCAACCACCCACTTAGATTTGACCAGAATCTTAACATCATCACCCAATCCCTTTGGGGAATTTCTTCCAAGGTTTAAAATCGTTCATGCGAATATGATTAACGAAAATAATATTTTTGAATAAATTTAAAAATTGGGTTGCTAAGTATTTAGTATTTTTTAGAACAATTTTAAATTTTATTTAATTTAAAATGAAAAACTCTAAAAGAGAAAACATATATGGAAGATGGGTGGTAGAACTAATATATATATTCAAAATAACTCCATCTTTTAATAATGAAATATATAAATACGTGAAAGATTATTCGTGAGTGACATAATGGCATGTACTTGACCAAAGAGCAGTTTGATAAGTTAGGAATTTTCCATTCACTTTTCAAAGCTTTATAAAATTAATTGACTCAGTGCTATTGAAAGAGAATCAGATTCGGATTGGACCAGATCAAATACTTATTTTTTTTCCCTAAATTCCTTTTATTGTCTTACTTGTAAGTTATGAATTATATTCAGCAACCAATTTAGACTTTCTCCTTTGAATAATTGTATTTCGTTATATATCTTCATTTTTTTTCCAAACAAGCATGTTACCATTGTTCTTTCTTAATTATCACTGGGAATTTTTTTCATAAAAATATTTATACCTAATTTTATTATTTAAAAAATTAGAAGCGTGCGAATAAATTTGGAATAGTTGTCACATATAATAGTTTCACAGAGCCATCTAATAAATGGAGAGAATATCTTAGGTCTAGAAAATAAAATACATAGTTCGGTTGATAAAATATAAATTTAGTGAACGGATATATTATTAGGATGCATTTGAATAAACTAATAGTTACTTTATGTGAAACATAAGCATAATTTTTTTAAAGAATGTCTTGGAATAGTGGACTCTAACAGGATTACCTCCTTTGAAAAATATCTTATGGCACTTAATTTATATGTTGTTTAATTTATTTTATACCATTAAACATGCATCAGTGCTTGGATCCCACCTATTGACTAAGTAAGCGGTTCATAAGGCATTACTTTTAACCTTCACTCCTAGAGGTTCTGTCATATCGCCACATTTAGTGGACACTATGAAACAAACACTCCAAAAAGTAATTAAGTGAATGCGCAAGTATGACTCGGTGAACAAATACTGAACACATAACACAATCCAAACATAGAAAATCAAATTCTCTCATGAGCATTAAAGTCACGGTTATTGCACGTTTGATTTCATCATTCGTAGTAAATGCAAATCACATTGATTTAGAAATTAGAATTCGTCATTTTTAACCAAAATATTCTAAAATAGAAGGATGTGAACAAAACAAAGTGGATTCACGTAATAATTCAGCATTTTATTATATCTCATGAGTTGGGATTAAATGTCTAACTCATATGAATGAAAAAAAAATACTTATGCACTGTTTTGTATAAAATCACTTTAAACTATGTTTTAAAGTTTTGTCATTTCACACATGTATTTTTCATAAATTTTAAAATTAAAAATTTGATTTGACATAAAGTTATAATATTATTGGATGTCAGAGTACAAGACTCATCGAAAAACTCCCTAGCCAGCTTATGCTAAACCAGTAAATCTAAAAAGTAATTATATTTTCACTTCACTTCATCAAGCTCACACAATCAGAAAGGCCATAACAAACTATACAACTGTGTAACTATAACTAACCGTTTTCACCATCATAACGAAACAACCTACAACGATAAACGGAGATAAATCCAAAACTAGAAGGTATAAAAAAAAAACTACACGTGAGATCACGAGGCACACGTGCCTGTCAAAAATCTACCATCGTGTGCGCGCGCTTATTGGTGGCGAGGGCGCGTGAGGTAACCGGGCAAGGGGCTGGCGCGTGGCGAGCGGAGAGGGAGTTCGTTGGTCTGCTTGCCGTTGATGTCGTAGTAAATCACGCCGGAGTAATCCAACGGCTCGCACTTGCCTCCCATCAAGATCTCCCTCTGCCAAACGCCGCCGTTTCCCCAACCTTCTCCTCCGTTCTCCTCCCTCTTCTTGCCGCAACCGAACAGAGCCTTGCTGCTGAGAAGCTTCTTGCTGAGCAGCTTCTTCGGCCACGGCTTCGGTGACCTCAGATCGATTCTCCAGCCGTCGTCGTCGACGTCTTTGATCACTTTCGGCCTCGCCGTCAGACACTTCGCTCGCTTGGAAAACAGAGCCAGGATCGCCGATAGCGTCACGAGGAAGCCGTTCGTTTCTCGCTTCGGAGAATCAGAAGAAGCAAACACCACCATCGCTCTCTCTCTCTCTAACTAACACCTCCTTCTTCTGCAATGAATTTTTGTTGCTTCCTCTTTGTTATCTCAGTCAAGTTTGAAAACTTTGAAGTGAAGGAGGTATTTATAGGTGTGTTTGAGTCCACGGTTATTTGGGTTGTTGACTTAATCTTTTTTATTTTTTGGAAAAATAATAAAAAGTAATTATTCATTCATTAGTTAGAGAAATTTGTTAATCAGTTTCTTCGCCGTAAGTCCGTAACTATAATTAGATCTTTTTTTTTTTTTTTGAACTGATAATTAGATCTGGAAATAATAAAATGAATTTATGATAACTTTAATTACGTCACGTTTTAAAGCATTTATCATGTTGCGATTAGCTTTCAAACAGAAGCTGATTCATGCACAAGTGTGATGCATCCGCACGCACACATCAGAAGAAAAGAAGGAAGTTGTGCTCACACACGACATCTTCTAATGAATTAAAAAGAATGTTTGAAGGAATATATGTAGTAATAATAAGAAATTTGTAAGAGTTTGGAAATAGTTTAATTGAAAAATATATAATGTACTTATTGTTTTTTTCTTATATATAGACATGTTTGAATAATGGAATCTGTAACTAATTGTGGTATTTGAGGAAAAATAAAATTATGGCCAAATTATATGATTTTTTTCTATTACTAGCGTGTATGCTTTTATTGCATGCGTGTCCCATGAAAAGTAATTTGTTATAATAACCATATTTATTATTATTATAGTGATTTTTTAATTTACTCGAAGTAAAGTCTTAAATAATTAAAAATGTGACTATTTTTTAGGGTTCATCTAATATGGATGAATAAAAAATAGTTCAAAGCTCCACTCGAATATTTTATCGATTAAGTTAGTGAGAAATGTGTATGCACCAACAATTAAGTTAGTGTGCGAGTGTGCTCATGCACGCTCTTTGTCAAAGTAGTGTTTGCTAGGATGAAATAAGACATTTAAGTTGTATTTCGTGTTTATTATATTTTTTAAATAGAACAGAATCAAGCTATTTGATTTTGTGGAATATAGTGGAACTGAGGATAATATAATAGTTATTAAAAAAAATTAAACATAGGTACCCTAGTTTATATTTGAAATATTTTAATTATATAATAATGATAAAATATTAAAAAATATACGTAAAAGTATCTTTGAAAATTAATCCGAGTTTACAAAGTAATTACGTGTTTAACTATATTAACAATTAATAATCATGCATATTTTTTTATAAAATTACATTTTTTTATAAAATTAGTGCTAAAATTTTATAATAAGTTACCAACACAGTGTATAAAATAATAATGTTATGTTCATTTTTGTTACGTTTTGTTCCAGCATATTCGGTTATATTAGGTTATCAAACGCTACCATAAAATATTCCATTAAAAAAAAGTGTAACAATTAGAATAAATAATAAAATATTAAAACAACTAAAAATTAAAAATATTATCATAATTAATAAAACTTATTATATTTTATTTAGTGTTGTACATACAATGTTTTTAATTAAGAAAACTAAGTAAATAATTTTATACAAACATTGATGTTAAAAATAAATTTAAAAAGACCACAATAAGTTATAAATTAATACTAGCATATAAAATCTATAACCTAGTGAAATAAAATCATCTAACAAATGATTGGTTTGTTAAATAAGCTATATAAACTAGGATAACTTAAATAATATTTCAAATAACCTACACACTATGAACCCATCAAAAGTTTTTAAGACACCAAATTTAAATCTCACTATTGGAGATGCTCTAATGGATCTAAAAATTGGTAAGCATGGGATGATGATGTTTACGTGTCATGATCCCAGCCACAATGTGTGCGACAGCTAAAAGTCCAAAACCAGTGGTTGAGTCATCAATATATGGTGGAAGCAGCAAATGGTGGACATTGTATATTTATATTTTATGCTCTATATATCCTATTCTATTCTATTATACTCTCAGATGATGCAATTGCAAAAGCCAACTCTTACATTTTGAAACACTTGGAATTAGTGGACCAAGTTGGAGTTTCTATTAGGTCAGGACCCATCATCAACTTTACAAGCCAATATCATGCGTTTCTCAGTAATATAGGTCCCACCAATGGAGTAATGTCACAAACTTGTCACATTATTTCTCCTTTTTTTTTTCTATTAATAGTGGGAAACTATAATTTTTTCTGGCAATGAAGCATTCTTGGTCTCTCAACTTGCTCCAAATCTTTCATTGCTATTAGCAAACATCACACAATTCCACTTTCTCTTTTTTTTTTTTTACTTTTAAGGTATACCACTCGATTATCTTGATAATACTAATAATGTTTAATTGTGATGAAAATGTGTTCTTTCATTGCTATTAGCAAACATCACACAATTCCACTTTCTCTTTTTCTTTACTTTTAAGGTATACCACTCAATTATCTTGATAATACTAATAATGTTTGTGATGAAAACGTGTTTAGTGATAACCACAATTATTTTCTAGTATACAATTTAGGATCATGCATACTTAATTTGATAACCACTTAGAGCCAGTGGCCATATTCTAAGAAGAAAAGAAAGAGTACTGACAACTCAGCTCCTTGTAATTATAACCGAATTGATAGAGTCCTAATTGGTAAATATAGAATTTTAGTTTAACATACATCTGATTTCGGATATATGCATCAGTGCGATTTTTAATAACCACAAACATTAAAGGTGGTTAAAAACCGTTATTAATACGTATGTGGAGCTAAAATTGTATATCTGGATATTGATCACTGTTTAGTAGGTTATGTTCCATTTTGTATGTCCATTTGTAACGAAGACTTTGATTTGGTCTAAGCTATCGTCAATTCATCAAAATTGTCTGCGGTAGCAAGGGTCAAATTGATGCCCTGTATTTTTGAACTACCCTTTTAATGATTCCAAGGGCGGTTCTCTTCCTTTAGATGAATTGTAGGGATAATTTGAATTCAGCATGTGATTACGATTATCATTATTATAGGTGTGTATCATGATCATTCTTCAATTCTGACTGACTTATTCTTCTTAGTATTGGCTTAGAAGGGTGGACCGGAATCATGAGGTCAACTAAAGCTAAACCTAATAACTATATGTGTGGAAAGACCTTTTGGGTTCATCTACTTTATTTATTTATTTTTAAACCAAAGAATTCTCACCATGAGATTAATATTTTATTTCACTATAAAGTATAAGCGTATCGAGCGGTAGAAAAATGACTAATAAATTTTGTTACTTTTAAGAGTTGAAAATCAAACCGCCAATCACTTACTTAAGAGACAATGTCCTACTTTATTTAACACTCCATCCGTTTCAAATTATATGACCTCATTTAGACAATCACGTTTTTCTTCTTAGTTTTATTTATTTTTATATAAATCTTTCATATATGCCCCTATTTAAAGCTAATTGATGTATTAATTGTATCTCACTCTAATACCCAAAAAATAATTAATGCAAGGGATAAATTAGGAAAAACTACTTTTTTTTTTCTGAAATCTAGAAAGGGTCTTATACTTTAAAAAGTCTTGTAATTTGAAACGGAGGGAGTACTGATTATACGATAAACAGAACGTTTGGTTTTTTTGTACAACATGCAAGTAGAATAATTAATATGGCACAAATTTTTATGTGGTTCTTATAAAAATGAACGGCCAACACCCATCACCCCTCATTTAACTCTTATAAAAATGAACGGATAGAGTATTTTATTTCACTATAAACATACTGAGCGGTAGAAAAATGACTAATAAATTTTGTTATTTTTAAGAGTTGAAAATCAAGTCGCCAATCACTTACTTAAGAGACAATGTCCTACTGATTATACGATAAAGAGAACCTTTGGTTTTTTTTTTTTCAAAGTATGTCGTAGTTTCATTAGAAAGGGCCAAATGGGTAGGCCAAACTTACAAGTGAACCAGCAAAGAGTAAAGGCCCAATGAGCTAAATACGTTATACGTACAATATGTAAGTGTAAAGAATTGACCCCAAAAAAAGTGTAAAGAGACGTTTGACTTTGAAATTGACAAAAAAAAAAGTGAAAAGAGACAGAGTTGGCCTAACCAGCAAAGCTTATTTTATTTTTATTCTATTTAATGTAGTCAGGTCTAAAGGTTTAAATTATAATTAGATTGTAATTTAGTAAATTAAATTAAATTACATATTTTTTAATTTTGCAATAAATAGATGAAGAGAACTAGAGGTGGTTCAGTTGTTGGTGTACGAGAAGGACATCAACCACTAGCGACATTTTCCCACCGAGAACTTAAGGTTGCCACTCACGAGAAGAAGATGACAAACCTTCTTGTTAGCCATGAGTTCATAGGATACTAGATTCAAAACTTTCCCCTAACTCACTTATTTCACTGCTCATACCGAATGATCAACATACTGACCTTAGTTGAGAGGTGGCATGGAGAGACCTTCTCGTTCCACCTTCATTGCAAAGAGTATTGTCACGATAAATTATATGTTATCGTTACTACACTAATCTATAGTAGAGCTTGTTGAATGACCTTCTAGGAGGACATTAAAAGGAGGTGCTCATACTAAAGCAGTGACAGAGGGGGTGCCTACAGGTACCATGGCACCACCCAACTTTTGATCGATTTTGTTTTAACCAATACTAAGCACCTTGAGTTAGGAATGCATTGCTGCATATACATTTTTATATGAGCTTTTATTACTTCTTTCCCTTATCTGATTTAGGTACCATATTTATACTTATACAAATTGACAGTGTTATACTATTATACAATTTTACTAGATGACAATAATTGAAGGAGTTGGCTTTTACCATAGACCCATAGCTAAATAGTTAGAAGCCAGTTGCTACTATATGAAGTATCATTGAAATAAATATTCATTCACACCACTATTACACTTACATAAGATAAATGAAAGTTGTGATACATGTTCTGATAAAAAAGAAGAGAGGTATAAAAAGAAAATGAGCGAAAATGAAATTGTAGAGAAAATGTGGTGTGAATGAATCAAGAATTATGTTTTGTTCATAAAAGAGAGAAATAAGATATATGATATATGATGTGATAGAAACAGCAGGAAAAAAAAACTGGATGGAAAAAGAAAAAGGATCTTAGCTCAGTGGTATTTGGATTGGTGGTGGGTTTTTCATAATGTTTGGCTGTAGTAAATTAAGACAAACATTATCAACATATAACAATGGTTAGTTATATATTAAAGAATAATGTTTGATACACACCTCTTTACCACTCTCACCTCATAATAGGAAGAGAGAAGAGAAAAATGAGTGATATAATATATGATGTGACAGAAATTGTAGAGAAAGATAGGAAAAAAAAAGTGTAGATATGCCGATATTGAGACATACGTCGATATTGTTTTCCTGGAGCAATTTGGGGACCTGCAGTGAGCTAGCAAATATTCATGAGGTGGATTAACCCCATGCATGCATGCATATTTATTCGACCACTTAGGTGATGTCAGTGTGTATTAACTAACTAGTTATGGGGATATACATGATCCTATTACAGATATGAATTTTTTTAATTCTTAATATTTATTAGTTGAAAATTCTTATCAGTGACTAAGTGAGTGATAGTTAACTAGTTCACCACCTACGTAAATTCTGATTCCAGAGAACAGAACACATGTTCTATTTTTTGTTGATTCTGATTTTTCTTTTACTCTCATTACTAGGATAGTAGGATGTCTTAGGTTGAAGGGCCAATAACCTCAAGCAACACAACTTCTTTCTTCAAACAAATATAGGAGGAAGAATGTTGCTGGAAACAAGTCTGATAGCTATGATTTAGCTGCGAAAATATGCTCTGAACAAGGCGAATTAGCTACCACTTTAGCTGCCAAACTAGCTACGAATTAGCTAAGAAATTTAGCTACGGATTTAGCTACGAATTTGCTTCCAAGGATTAGCTACGATTTAGCTGCGAAAATGTGCTCTGAACAAGGCGAATTAGCTACTACTTTAGCTTCCGAACTAGCTAGCAATTAGCTACGAAATTTAGCTACGGATTTAGCTAGGAATTTGCTACCAGGGATTAGCTACGATTTAGCTGCGAAAATGTGCTCTGAACAAGGCGAATTAGCTACCACTTTAGCTTCCGAACTAGCTAGCAATTAGCTACGAAATTTAGCTACGGATTTAGCTAGGAATTTGCTACAAGGGATTAGCTACGATTTAGCTGCGAAAATGTGCTCTGAACAAGGCGAATTAGCTACCACTTTAGCTGCCAAACTAGCTACGAATTAGCTGCCAAATTGAGCTACGGATTTAGCTAGGAATTTGCTTCCAAGGATTAGCTACGATTTAGCTGCGAAAATGTGCTCTGAACAAGGCGAATTAGCTACCACTTTAGCTTCCGAACTAGCTAGCAATTAGCTACGAAATTTAGCTACGGATTTAGCTAGGAATTTGCTACTAGGGATTAGCTACGATTTAGCTGCGAAAATGTGCTCTGAACAAGGTGAATTAGCTACCAATTTAGCTGCCGAACTAGCTAGCAATTAGCTGCCAAATTTAGCTACGGATTTAGCTACGAATTTGCTACCAGGGATTAGCTACGATTTAGCTGCGAAACTGTGCTCTGAACAAGGCGAATTAGCTACCACTTTAGCTTCCGAACTAGCTAGCAATTAGCTACGAAATTTAACTACGTATTTGCTACGAAAGTGTGCTAGGCGAATTAGCTATGAAATTTAGCTACGGAGTGAATTTGCTCCCAAGGAATTAAAATGTCGATACTTTTCTTTTCAAAATCTCTTTTCAACCAGATTTTTAATTGACTTCAAAGACTTCAACTCCATGTTTGCATTAAGATTAAGAACTTCTCCTGAGACACAAGCTCATATTCTCCTTGTTCCAAAGCATGGACGAATCCTTAATTGGGTGCATCCACAAGATTGTATCAATGATCTTAGCATCCCGGCCGAAAGAGGTTCTACCCTTGGTGATCAATGAGAGAGAGCCAATTCGATTTCTTAGGAGCTCGGAATATGCTTGACAGTGTGGTGGTTGTAAACGAGGCTGTTCAAGAAGCTAAGAGCAAAAGAAAACCGACGGTGGTGTTCAAGGTCGATTATGAAAAGCCATACAATAATGGATTCAAGTGGATTCAGGGGTGTCTCAATTATGCATCAGTCTTTGTCATGGTGAATGACAGCCCATGTGATCTCCTTGATAGTGAGGTGATGATGGTGGAAGAACTACATAAGGTGATTGAAGTAGCAACATTAAGAATTGGCATGCCGGATAAATGGGTATAGGTAGGTGAGTGAAGATGGGTAATATTCAGTAAAATCAGTGTACCAGTACCTCCATGGAAGCAGTACAAATTCAGAGGATGAAGCCTTTCGATTAATTTGGTCCGTCCCAGCTACCGCATATGCGGTAAATGAAAAAAGTCAGTGTGTGTTATTGCATATGCAGTGAGACATCTACCGCATATGCGGTAAACGACAACAGGGTTGTTTAAATTTCACAATTTTTCTACACAAGTGCAACTCCCTTCAATTGTATTAAGAAGTGCAAAGATGTGTGAATTGATTGGTATATATGAGATTGGTTGTGGACCTCCTTCTAATCAAGAACTGAACAGGTTTACCATGAGTGTTTTTATCTTTACTTGTTTCTCTTCTGAATGTGAGCATAATTGGAGTTCATTGAAATGGTAAATAAATTTATAGATATTTTTTGCTTTCAATTTTCCTTTGTTTAGAATTGTTATGCTCAATTTTTGACATTGTGTTTTTATTTCTAAGTTCCACAAACAGAAGAACTTGCTTGCATCAAAAAAACATGAATTGCTTGGTTTAAGTGAAGTACAACACATAATTAAGAACTAAACAAATTAGAAGAAATGTTGTACTTCCTTTCGATGATATCCAATATGAAGAAGAATGGATAACTCAAGTGGTAAAGGTAGAGGAGAATGTTGAATAGTCTCTTGAGGATGAGATTGATAGTGAGGATCAAGTTACTGAAGATAGTAACATTGAATTAATTTCATATGATCATAAGAATTTGGTCCTTGATCTTAACGTTGAAGAGTCTATCTCATACGAGGAAGAATAATTTGACGATGATAGTGGAAATGAAGCCCATGGTGATGAATTTGAAAATACTGGAGGACCGGAAATTTGATGAATTTGTTCTTGTTTTAGGTTTTTCATAAATCGTGACAATGTTTTATTATAATTTATGAACCTTAGATTTAAATATTTGGTGATTTTATGCATGGTTTTAATTGTTTTTATAGGCATTATTGGATAATCTAGATATTTTTATTGTCATTAGCGTGTCTTCATAATTATTATGATTCTTTAAATATATAATTTTCCCATGAGGTAAACTCTTATGAGCATACGATATGAGTTTACCCTTTTTATAGTTCACGATAACTCTCAAATAATTTAATGTGTGACATATTCTTGTATATTATATAAGAAGTAATATTATATTCTCTTACAAATTCTCCTACATACTAAATGAAGCAATAATTTAATGTCTTTTATGCTTCCTAGATAGCAAATGCATTAAATTTTCATTTAATATTTTCTTCATGTAGGAAGGATAAATCATTTCCTTGTCATATAGAATTATATAGAAGTTGTGTAATCTTATTCTGTACTTTTTCTCCAAGTCACTCTGTTTTTTATAATTTAAATTGATCCACCATCCAAACATATGTCAAAGATTGGCTTACGCGTAGGGCCTATATGTTAAATTGGGCTTTAGTTGAACACCTAAAACCCTTCAACTGTGACCCAAGTTTAGCCCAACACAACAATATCTCTCATGAACGTCCTAAAGACTTGACCTTAACAAAAAGTAGAGTTGGGTATGCAGTCCAGCCCGCCCCGTGTTGATCCACAGTCAAATGAGCCCACTTTTGGCGGTCTGCCCCTGCCTCGCCTTTACGCGGGCCAATGATATTAATTTTTTATTTATTTTTAAATAGAAACTGTTTTTTTATTAAATTATTCAAATTTTTTTAACATTGGGCCTCTCCTCTATGTATGTTGTAGCTGAGTTCTTTTTTTTATAATCATAGGCTCGTGGACCAGCCCGCGAATCCCGCGGGTTAAACTCACTAAAATTACGGACTAAGTGAGCTAACTCAAGTAGACCCGCATTTAAATTAGCCTTTATTTTCTGAGCTATAACCCAGGCGGGCCAGGCCGCAGACTTCAACCCTCTTACCCAGCTCTAACAAAAGGGAAGGCCAAAAGTGCAAATTCTGATAGAACAGATGAGCAAAGTGAAGTCTCCACTATACATAACATATATCTCCACTACACTATCTTCAAGTCAACCAAATAGCTGAGCAACAGTTCTACCCATGATAGAAGCACCAACAAAATACATTGAATTGAGGCCACAATTAACCACTCCATCCACCAAACAAACCAAAAAGAGCTCAAATGAATTAGCACTCATTGGATGCCTCCACTCCACTCATCAATTTTAAAGTTGACATTGAATTCTGTGGAGGGAAATGAAGTAGTTAAACTTCATCAAACTAATCATACCCACCACATGTCGAAATTAGAAAGTGATCAAATGTGACACAGCCAAAAAAGGTCCAATTAAATTTGATGCTAAAATGCTGATTAAAACAAGCTTCGAGGCCCAAACTGAAGCAAATAATAATATTTACTAAAGAAAAAGAAAAAAAGAGACAATTACAGCAAAGACCTACGTGAGCATTATGTGGAGCATGTGTGGTTCTTAACTCATTCATTCAAAGTCAACCCTTTTCTAGTAACATCCTTTGCATAATAATCACACGTATTTTCAAACACCATTTTCTTTTTATCATCATTATAACTAATCCCAATATTAAATTGCATCATGCCCACTTCACATATCTTGTTAATTTCTTCTTTCTTGATGTGCCGTGCCGTCGCAACCACTACGAACTGAATCAAACAAAATATTGTACTAATTTTCTTTCCTTATATCACTCAATTTGCATAAATTTTCACATTCTTAATAATAATGGATGCATATCGTTTAAGCATACTTTGTAGGCCATATGATTTGAACCACATTATTAGATATTAAATATTCGCATAAGAACAAATTATGTCGCAAATTATTCTTACTTAATTAAGAACAAAAATAGATGAATCAAAGTATACATTTAAATACAATAATAATATTAATAATTTGTCTGTTTATGAAGAGAGGAATCATATATATATATAACAATAATTTTTTTTACTAGACTAGACAAATTTAATTATTACATTATCAAGATGAAGAATTTAGAAAAAGAAAAAAAAAAAGTATGTGATTGTGAACCTCGTTAATGGTGCAATGGGTTTGGCCCGGTTGGAACAAGACGTTTGTCGACACCATAACGTGGATCAATCTCAGTTTCCTTCCGGTGGTGGCGGTGATGCCGGTGGTGGTGGCCGTGGTGGTGGCGGCCGTGGAGAAACGGGGTGAAGTCGAATCTGGTTGTTGCTAAGATTTTCCTATGTAGAGGCACATAAAACTTGAGCTTGTTGTTGCTGATGAAGGAGCTCACATTATCATTGGATTTGAAACCAAACCAACCTTGAGAGAGTATGAAAAACAAGAAGAGGCAAAGAATGAAGCTAAGCACATATTGGAGTTTGATGATCATAGCCATGATGTTTGAGAAAAAGTAGAAGGAAATTGGAATGATTGCATGGAGGGAGAAGGAGAATTTGATGAGAAATATGATGGGGTTTTAGAAGAAAGAGGAGAAGGGAAAGTTTTGAAGCTTTGACAGCTTGAAGGTGCTAAGCATGCATAAGAAATGAGGCTTGACATGGGAGAGTGCTTGCTTCCATGAGACTTAAGCTTATAAATTATATATGTATATATGAGTTATAGTTAATTAGAGAGAAAGGGGGTTGAGTTAATTTGGAAGGTCCAGTATATGCGGAGAGGGGGCAGAAATTGTTGAGCATTCTTCTTCCAATGAAGCTTCCTTTGCGTTCAAGCAACTATGGCTCATTTAAGACCATTTTGTCAAACCTTCAATTTTATATTGGTATATAGCCACTAGACCAGGTCAAAAATTTGTATGTAGGGTCCATACTCCATAGGTACTATAAATTGTATCAAATTTATAATAAGATATGGAGAATGAGTGAGTAATACCAACATTTATATATCCAATGAAAATACTAAATTCAAAGCATAAGTGAGCAAATCCATTCGTTAAATTGTACCCAAAAAAAATTCATTCATTAGATAAATAAGTGACATTGTGGCAAAATTTCAATTTTGTTTTGTTACTAAGGCACAAGCATTCTTATGTTCTTGTTCTAGCCCAACCAAATGGCCATGAGGCTCTATATCATTTGGTCAGTTTAGAGGATTTACAGTCATGTGAATGTCATGCAGGTTGATTAGAATTACCATAATCAGGTTCTATCTCATTCTTCAAAAACTTGTTGAACAATGGTAAAAGTAAAACTAGTAGATTAATGATTTGAGAGCTACCTAAGTGTAGTCACCACTTCTCGAAAGTTACTTATGATAGCTTCACTAAGGTTAAAGTGCTTTCATTACATCATATCAAGCTTTAAAAATACAAGTTTGATCATCCAATCAATTTCATAAACATTACCCATTTTACTCATTATATGCTCTTCTATGACTTAGCATTTCTCTCTAATCTTAAGCTGACTTGAGCGTTAGAATGTCTTTCTGCAGGTGTCTTCTTTGTCGTACTCCGTCATGAACGTAGATTACATCACTATGCTCTCAGCCTAGCATCACCACATTTGGATTAATTCTCTGCTCAATTTCTGGAAGAGCGTAGAATATTGTTATAGTGATATGAAACTTCATGGCCTCTTAAAACGTACGGCTATGTTTGAATATCAGTTGACACTCATGACTTAGAGACAAAGTGAATAAAATTCTTCTTATAAATTGAAATGGGAGTGGAACCATTATTTAAACATAAACTATATATATGTAACATCATCTTTTTTAGCCTAAAAAGATAGAGATGGAGAGTGTGGGAGGACTTCACCAAAAGGTACTTTGTCTGGTAGAAATTTGTGGGTTCTTAAATTTGTGAAAGCCATGAATACCAAAATTCTAACCATCATCTATGAAAAACAATGACACCTCCGTTGAATACTTTGTGAACAAGTGAGGTGGAGCAATCGACAAAGAAATGAAAACATAAAATTATATGTACAATATGAATACATTTAATTCCATTTCTTTGTGGGTTTTTCCATTTTTCCTGTTTTCTTTTTAATAAGCCCCGTTTTCCTGGATAATTGTCTATTATTCTCTGAACATATCCTTCCTCTGAAAACACGTTATGGCAGCTTGCTGTATAGCAGTCGGCAGAAAGAAAACAGTTGTGAGATTAATTTGACTCTGATTTAATTTATTTTTAATAATTGACCGACTTTTGATTTTGAATAAATAAAATCAAGTTATATCCCTTGTATTGTCTTCCCTATTTCTTTTAACCATACGTAACTATATATTAACTACTATATCATTGATAATTTGATATTGACCTTTAGAGCAGCTTCAGCATCAGCATAAACAAGCTGGCATAACAATTCAGATCTGCTTCATTTTTGTTTATAATAAATGCAAGCAAGCTATGTTGTGCCAATTCACACGCATGTACTCTAAGGATTTGGATCTCTCAATGTAAAATTGAAAGTTTTGTGTTTATCTTTCTCTTCAGATATATGCATTAAATAGATATAGCTGGACCTTTTAAATATTTAAGAAGAGAGATAGACACAAATCTCTCACATGAGAGAAATTTCGCATGAGAAGATTTATTCTAAATCCTGTACTCCACTCTACATCGGAACACGCTAAAGTTGCATAGGAGAGCTGAAAACATTTGCTTCAATTAGACTCTTTGATATATAAATTGCTGAAAAATTAATGAATTGATTAAAGTGCTTGGGGTATTTGTGTCTTGAAATTTGTTTGGCTTTATCCGATGCAATATATATTTTGTCCTATATATATTTTACAGCACAGTTAAATGCGCGAATTTAGCATCTTGGATCTCTAGTTTTATTCATAGAAAGGAAAACAACTTCAAATGCTTGCAAGCTGGGGTAATCTTAAATAAACCATGTCAAGAAAAAGGAATCGGTCTGAATAAGTTCTTTTTCTTTAAAATTTAAATGATCACACATTCAAAATCATGATCTCTTACAAATTATTTATCAGAATTGTAAAAGTAGGATGAAAAAAACTTATAAAAAAATTACTAAACAATATTCCATGGGATATCAGTTGACTTTGATTGAAAATGGGAGCCAACAATGAACTAAATGCCCATCTCTCTTTGCACTTTATAATGTCCTGGGGAAATGGACAACTTGAATGGAATTTGCAGATTGAAGGGTATTGTCGGGAATGGCAGAGGTAGACATAATTCAAAGCTTCACCATTTTCTTCATTGGTGTGAAACATGATGGCTGACTCTATTCAAAAATCTATGTATCCATTTTGTAAGTAGTAATGTGATTTAACTTAAGCGATTACTTTGACATTCATAACATACAAGTTTTCAAAGTAGAGTTGTTGGTTCTCTGTTTGTGTTGACTCAAACATAGAAACAAGATTTTTAGCATTGAGTTCTCTTAATGAGTTAAAAAGTCAACTGCGCACCTCCTCTCAACCCATTTACCCATCACAGCAACATGGACAAGCAATAATATAATGAGCAGTGAACTATGTTCTTGTGATACATAATTTGAAGCTGTATTATTATTTTATCATAACAACAGATGAGAATAAGCCCTTGCATTCACACTGACCAGATGAAATTTTTCATCAACCTTCCTCCCAGTCAACATCGTCATCTTCGTCGCCATCATCTGCTGGAACGTCATCAGCTTCAACATTCAAATCCACCTTGTACCCTATATTACCATTGCCTTCAAAATACACCCAAAGCAAAAGTGAGCAGATATCAACCAATGGTAACAATTCAAAGGAGGAACCGAGACACTAGCTTAAAAAAACAGAAGATTCAATCCACAATCAATTCGGAAAAATAAGGTCGTGTTCGGATCAATAGTAAACAAGGTTCTACTCAATAGCCCCATCATAAACATTTTAACATCTGGCTTTCGTGGAAAACCAGTCCTCCAAATTGTTTTATCAATTTGAAAAACCAAGTAACAAGTTACAGAATATCATTGAAAATGGACATAGACCCAAACAGAAGTTAATGCGTCTATGGAAATAGGGTAGAAGACTTATTTTATATTTATAATAATTACTAGGGAGTAGGGACACATCATCTCAAGTAAGGTAATCCTTCCCATTCAAATGAACATACCCTAAACACAGTTTCTTATCATTTAAAGTTCCTTCCATATTTTTTGAAAACATTGCTTTCTGGAACCAACTTTTATACTGGTCCAACTAACAGTCTAACACCAGTCAGTCAAATATGATGTAAACCAAGGATTTAAGTGGTGAAGTGAGTCATTTGATGTTTTGAAACATCTCAATTGCAAGAAGCAGTTACAACCTTATCACACTGTGATTGTGGATTGCATTAGTTTGCAGAGGCTGCAATGCAATGACTATAAATACAGCTCGAAACCATAGGCCAAAGCAACGAAAACAGGGTGAGCAAACTAATTAAAGCCATTATTAGTTCTAGGATGACGTGAGAACAAAGGTGGAACCATTACAAACATTTTTAACATGGTTTTAAATTATTATGCAAAATTATAGTAAAAAAGAATATGAAAGCCTAAAAACTACAATCTAAAACAAACAAAAAAGTACTAATAGATCTCAACCACTAAATGATTCAAAAAAGAATCTTGGTATTATTTTGTTTAAAAAATAAAAAGTGAACACAAATAGCATATATCATCTATGCTTAGTGCTTAATGAATTTAATCAAATATCATAAAAAAAAATTATGATTTAAGTATCACTAGGTACTTCAACCCCAATTGACCTCTGAAACATGGGCTTCCCTCCTTTAGTAATCAGTGATTAGTCTGTCTTTTCCACAACACTTTTTGCCAATTAAGATGATCAGTATTCCTATCATTCAGTTCTAGCAATTGTCGCTACTCAACTTATAATCTTAAAATCACATATGTTATAAACTCTAGACATGGGATCTATGGTGATGCTCAAGCCTATTAAAAATATAACTTCACATAATTTCAATTATGACAGACAAAAAATCCAAGTAATATAATAATTAAATTCATTATAAGAATGTTTAAACTATATGTCATCTTTTAATTTTGATTTTTAGATGGGAAGCAAGTGCAAAGACTAAACATATATTTGCAACCATTAGCAGTCATATATGTGCAGGTATTCAATATTTAAACTTAAGGATCCAAATTTCAGTCTAATCTTATAAAAAGACTAAAATGTACCTCCCAGCGGACCCTCTTCACACTCAGTACCATCGTCATCTTCCTCACGTTTTGATTTCATGCCAACCTGGCGATTGGAAGTACTGCTAGAAGGATCATCTGCAGCGTGTGTATCTACTGATTGTTGTTTTTTTGCAACTTCTTCCATTTCATGTTGTTGCTTAAGCAAAGCAGCATAATAAGCCTTAATATACTCATCCTATAAAAAAAGCAAGGAAAAAGAATTTTTTAGTGAAAATTTTTTTTGCGTTATCTAAAGACAGAAAAAAAAATCATCTTATTTTACATGCCTGTATATTCTTATTATCATCATGCCCAATTGTTGATTTCTTCTCATCCGTGTACGGCTGTGCAGCTGTTGAAGTTGAAGTCCCTTCCATCTTCATTTCCTGCTTCACCTCTCCGCGTTGTTCCTTTGTAAGATTCATCCCTGACGTAATCATCCATGGAGGCAAAACCTTTAAAGATGAACCATCTGTTTCAGACTTAACACCCTCTCCTTTGACGTCGGTACCATTGAAGTCAACTACAACCTGTCCATATCCATTAATACACTACTTAGTGCTTTAAAACAATTTAAGGAAGATAATGCCCAATGCTAAAATTAATAATTGCATAGAAAGTTCAGTATAATGTATTATGTATCTCAAGAGCAACCAAGGCGTTGTCCTTCACATTCATTCACTTGTCACACATTTCCAGATAAAAGAAAAGGTTAAATCCATTTTAACCAGGAGCACAAACAGTAAACACGGAGAAAAAAATACACACACACATGAACCACGATAATCAATCAAGTTGGAAAAGCATGTTCCAGATGGACACTTCATGATACCAGAATCTGAAATGGATTCTCTCATGTTAATTTCTCATGACACAGACATGTGAAATTTTACAATGAGAGGATTCATTATCTACTACCAGCACAGTACATTCATACAGAGATCCTATTTACATTCATGTCAAGCCAAATTTAGGTCTGCTCTAATATGTCTGCCCTATATAGGTAGTTCCGTTCAGCCCATATTGTTTCTGAAAAGTTCATATAATTACAAATAGCGACCATCTTATATTAAAAAATAATCCTTTTCAAACAAAGTAAGCCATCTGTTAGAAATATACACTTCATGGAAAATATAGAAGTGTCATAAAACAATTATTATAAGATACATCTATTTGGCATAAAGCCTCCTTCTTATAAAATTTTCCAAGGTTTTCTACACAGTAGATAAAGCATCAGCATACGACTCAGAGATAGAAACTCAAACTATTAAATTTGGGATGAAAAATCAAGCCATGATTAAAATCCCAAACAATCATCTTCGCTTATACAAATTTCAAATAACCCATAATCATACTCTGCCTACAAGCATAATTCATAAATCTGGATGAAAGAGCATGAGAGTATAGCACTCAAATCAGTAGATTCTAGCCTTGTATGTTAGTCTGTTAGTATCAGTTAAAGCTATAACTGATATGTTATAGATCAGCCCACATATATTTGTAACAGATGTACTCTTCTCACATCAAGGAATACAGAAAACACTTCTTCAGTTTCAGAATCCTTACTTTTCTCTCCCTTTTTACTCAAAATTTCATATGATCTATTACAGGTCAGCCCAAAGATATATGTAAGAGCAGCACTCTTCCCACAACAATTAATACATAAAACTCTTCTTCAGTTTCATATTTCCTTGTTTACTCTCTCTCCCTTTTTACTCCAAAGTTAATAAAGAGTAGGACTCTTGACACTTGTATAATGTATATTCATGAATTTTTTTTATTCACTCACTAATTATTTAACAGAAAGTAATGCTTGAAATCCTAAGAGTGATTTAACAATAATAGTGTGTGTGTAGCTCTAAACATCTGTCCATCTGTTTTCACAATTCCCTATGATTTGGTCCACATAAAAGATCACTTCGTCTGTTTGGTGTACAGGTATGAGCCCCTCACTTTGGAACAGTTCTTTTAACTTCGAAGGCTTTCACAGGAATAAGGGAGTATATTGATGGTGGTGTGTTGTCCTTTTTAAGAGAGATAGCTAACGTACATGCAATGACACTGAAAAGCATTGTTCGAAACTGTGCTGACATGTTTATGTGTTCTATTTGTTTCTTCTGGGTTTTTTTTTCATTTAAGTGAGGTATCCTATCCTCTTCTACTGTATTGATCATTTTTCCGAATAATGTTTTTCATTCTACCCCAAAAAAATATGCTTATATATGCTCCAACTGAAATGAAAATCAGGAGTTTTTTTTGTTTCATAAAATAAGAAGTTTTATTAGAGAGGACAGAGAGAATGTAAAAATTATAACAGGCTAATATATTATCCAAAGTTCCCAGGGCGATCCAAAAAATTTGAATAATAAAAAAAAAAAAACATGTACCATGGCAGCCTGGTCTCTCTCTGTTAGAATGCACAACACATAGGCTAGGTTAGTTAACCAAATGCCAGCTCAGATGGCAAAGTTAGTCAAAAAGTTATCTCAACTACTAACTAAATGTATCAGAAAATTAGAAAGTTCAGTTCAAGGTTTACAGCTATAGGATATTACAATTTTCAAATAATACAAATTTATCATTGTCTCTCTATATTTTCTTTCCCTTTCTATCATTTCTCTTGTTTTCTTTTCAATTCTTGGTTCCTAAAAACAATATGCCAGAAATGATATCTTCCTTGAAACAGTATAATGTTACCTTAGTATCTCCGTTGTAAGGCATTGGACCACCATTATATCCCAGCTGAGAATTTTTAGAATCTCCACCATTCATATCTCCATTAGCTGCGCGCCGTGCAGCACTAGCTCGAGCTTCCCATGCTTGAAGACTGCCAAATTCTGGAACAGGCAAGTCTTTTACCCGACTGAGTTGGTCCATTAAAGGCTTGAGCTGTACCTGCACCAGCACAAGGAATGAGACAGTAATCACAAGCAAATTAAATTGTAGGCCAGTAGCAGCAAAAAGTAAAGGCCAATAAGCAATCTAGTGTAAGGTCTAGCAATTTATCATGAAATTCAGATGGGAATAATTACGACTATAGCCAAGTTTGTACAAAATTATTAGACTCATAAACTGGCTTAAGTTTACGGCTCTAATCAGTACTTGCTCCAACAAAATCTGCTTAATGTATATACTACACCATGGACTTCTAGATATAACCAGTACTTCCTCCAGCAATATCAGCATAATATACATACTAACATGGACTATAACTATTATCAAAACTTATAAAATGGTTTATCAGATTTGGCTCAAAGCTTTTGGCTTTTATGTTTTCAAAGAGTTGAACAATGGAAATAAATGGCAAGTGCCTGATCGAATAGATCGGGTCATGTAGAAGCAAGGTTCAAGACTACGGGTCTGCTAGGAATAAAGGATGCTTCAGCTGCATACATACACCACTGCACTTCCACTGGAGTTACATCTATTTTTCCATTTCAAATCAAGAGTTCTATGGACAAATTCCTTTTCTGAGTGTGTAAAATAAAAATAATTTTCACTTGGTTAGGCAAGCATCTTCCTTTGGGAAAATATGGTTACACACACATTGATACACCCACATTAAACACACTAAGGAAGACATCTTTATCTATAAAGAACCTTCCACAAAATACCAGTTGGTATGGTTAGAATATCGAACTAATTGGTGCTCAAGCAGCTGTGTATGATAAGTATAATGGTTCCATTGAATTCATAGCAGCATAAACACTAAGGAGAGGTGTAGTCATCTAGAAACCAGCTTCCTAAAAATTATCACTCGATGTGGTTAGAATATAGAAGAACTACTTGGTACTCTAGTAGCTCTATGTATGATACATTCTTATGCTTTCACTGAAGTCCCCCCCCCCCCCAAAGATTTTTAGCCCATAAATACATGATCTGACCACATAATAAAGCAAACATTACATGCTAGAAAACTACTTTGGTTAAGAAACTTCCTAGTTCTAGCAAAGAACAATGATAACAATCATCAACAATAACAATAAATATAGTGATCCATCATATGAAGTCACAAATAGAAATCAACATCACAATAAAATCACATAAAAACCTCCATTTTCTGAAGCATGTCCTTTAACTTTTCACGCCGTCGTTTTCTTGCATTATCATCCATATCTCCCCCTTCTTGAGCAGCTATTTTATCAATTTCAACCTCTAGCTTTCCATTACAACTTTCACAATGGAAGTCCTCATCTTCAAAAGATATTAACCGCAGTGCATCCAAAGCATTGTATCTAAAGTAATTAAAATTTCCAAGTATTATGGAAAAGAAATACATCAATACAAATAACTATGACAGATTACGATATTAATGTCACAATGAATCACAGAACCTTTTTCCACAGTTTGGACATATATACTCCTGAAGTGTGTTTTTGTTCTCCAATTCATCTTTCAGCTTATGCTTCATGCGATGCAGTCTGTACCTAGTCACATCATATATCTGCAATAAAATTTGACGTAAGCTTTTATAAAAATGAAGGGAGCAGTATTCGGCTGTACTGATTAGAAAAATGCCCAGAAAACATGCAAAATAAAATTGATTTCCCATTCTCTCTGCAATTAAACACCCCAACATCACTGATAAAGCTACAATTACAGAATAAGTAGAGTGAAGGGAGGCTGGAAGTGAAGCAGGACAAGCTTTTTACAACTATAAATTTTCTTTTCTGTAATTCCCTGTTCTTTCTCTTGTTTTGTACTGAATCTGTCTAGTTTGATTGGCTCTTGACACTATCTTATTTGTATTCGAGTTAAGCACCCCTTGTGCTTTTTTAATACATTTTGGCTTATCAAAAAAAAAAAAAAAAAAAGTAGAGTGAAGAGATGGACCTGTGCATAATCTAAACAGCAGTAGGAGTGTGTGTGGAGCTTGACCTTTTCTTCACCTTCTTTTCCTGTCTGTTGACCATCAGCTGTAGCAGCTACAGCAGCACTATATATTTTTGCACCTTTTGCTGTCTGGTAAAATCATACAATACGCAACATATGAAAAAAAAAAGTGCATGAAAAATAGATTCACCCACAACTCCCAAACATACAAAAACGTGCCAATGAAAATTATCTAAAAGTTGAACAAAAAAAGCACACGTTAACTGATAAAAAGAACAAATAAGAACCGCTGTATTACTAGGAATTCATAATTTAAATTAAGATAGAATGAATGAACTTCACACCATAGAAATAAGTACAACAATATGAAAGGCTTACCTATTTTTCGTTCTCCACTATCTTGAAAAAAAAACTATCATTTAAAAAGAGCGAGGTGCAAGTGCAACTATATTTAGTAGAAGTACATAAACTATCATGGTAAAAGAAAACGCACTATCATGTGATTCTAACAATAAGTACAAATAAGTGAACAAAGAGATATACTTCTAATATAAGAAATTAAATAATAATAAAAAAATCGGAGATTTCCCAAAAGCAGCGGATATGAGGGACCGAGTCACATGATTTCAGAGGTTCTAGCCACGTGGCATGAAAAAAGAGCATAACGGAATCAACAATCCACAATAAAAGTCTTTTTGTTACACGGTTCGACTACCACAAACCCAAGTTTAAAATACTTGGCAAGAGACATGAGTTGGGCTTAACCGAAGTTAAGGTGCCTCGGAAAGAGGGATTCATAAAAAAACAAACGGGCTCTAAGCATTCCATGGACTTGCTTCTATATTATATAGGCCAGATTTAGTGAGTATTCCAGAAACAGAAACCCTAATTATACCAAAACTGAAAAGCTAATGTACGCTATGGTATTAGAGCCCCCTTGACTAACTGGGCAAGTGTTTGATTAAATGCTCTAGTGTACTAGCCTGTTAAACCCGTTCAAACTACCTACCCTAAGTCATGTGTGTGCCACAATCAAGCAATGGATCAGACAACAGAATATGCCTATTGTATCGCTAATGCTTTTCGGCAAAGTAATTCACAAAATGCAGCAGAGTAATGTATGGACAAAACCAAATAGTTACCTCTCTCCTATGATCTCGAGTAATAATCTTTTCTTCTTCAAAGAATCGCAGAGTTCGACGAAGTTGTTTTGTATGTAATTTAAGGTCCTTTGCCAAATCTTCTTCTCTAACCCATTGTCGTCTGGACAGAAGACCAATGCAATGAAAACCCAAACTAACTAAATAAATAAATGCACCTGCTATTCGTCACATTCACACATTCAACTTTAACCCGTATCATTTTTGCTTTTTCTTCCTCACTACCCACATCATGTTACACAGTGTTTTAGACTCAACAAAAGTTGAAAATCAAATCCATATTTTCATGACAGCATGCTTAACAACCCCAGATTCAAGGTTCACTGGTCCTAGCAAACTTACAGATTTCATTCATTTTGTCAATTGTGATTTCCAGTTCTCTCTATTTCACTTTAAAATTCAATTAATTTCCATTTACCTTCCTTTGTACTTTCAGAAATGTAATACATTCAACGGAACGAGTAATTACGACCACAACAGTTTTAATTTTTAATTGAAGTGTGCATAATTGATTGTATGATATTGAATACGCATATCATGGAGTCACTATTCATACATCCAAATATGAATAAGACAAAGGCATATCTGAAAAGGTTGAACCTTGTGAGCGCATCAAGAACCACAACAGCGATTCCTCTGTTATCACTCCTTCCAGATTTGGGTTGATTGTCCCCTTTGCTGGTAAGATCATCATAGAAAGCCCTCGCAGCTAGTTTAACCAGCCTAAACAAAATCACTCAAACAAAATCAACATTTCTGAGTAACAATTCGAATCTCGTTTTGATGCAGAGAAACTGGAGAGCGAGAGAGAGAAACCCGTACTTGTTGTAGGGTTCAATCATTGCATCGAGCTTGTTTAGGTTTAGGGGTTTAGTGCAGTTACCGAACCGTTGTTGCCGTCGCTGCTGGTTCGCTCGATGGAATCGGAGAGGAAAGACCTCTTACATGAGAAATTCAATTCCTCACGTTAGCTAACTGTCATTATATAGTGGAAGGGAAATGATGGGCCTTGGGCTTTTATCTTTTACGCTGCTCAAGGATGGGATGGGCCTTCAGGCTTTGAAATTAAACATTTTTCGTTAAAAAAAAGGGAGAAAAAGAGACAAGGATCAGATCCACGTTCTATTGGGCTTGAAAAGTCACACGGAGAAAGATTAATGTTGTTGATTTCTTAGCCCGTCAAGGTTCTGGAGAGGATACTCCACATCATATAGGGAGGAGGTCGTCTTCTAAGGTTATTGCATCGTTGTGTTTGGATGTTCTAGTGTAGTCGTTTGCTTGGTCGTTTGCTTGTTAACCAATTATATATATATATATGAGTTTGAAGCGGGATAATAGTTCATTCACACTTCTCTTCCACTCACATCAAAAGTGAATAAGTGATCAAACACTATTAACTTTTGGGTGACAAGTTAACACGAGGATCAAATAAATTGATAAGAAAAAATAGAGGAGTAAAATTAAGTGGAAACTATGGGACTAAAATCGCCTAAACACAGTATTGAGGGGACTGAAAGTGCAATAATCCATAAACAAATGAAGCACCGAGACTTGAGATATCGTATTATATTCTGAGAGCACCTCCAATGATAAGATGCAAAAATAATTAGATACCAAGACACTCTAACAACTGTTTCTCCCACTATAGCAGTAGACGAGTTCTACGAGGTGGCAATAATTGGTGTCTTTGGGCACACATTGTGTCCATAAAAAGACAAAATGAATAGTAATATAATAATGAATGCGTGTGTAAGATAATAGTGTGAGGTTGACTGTATCGTCCATTAAAACAAATATGTTAGTCATCGGGTTGGAGTAAAAATTTAGTAAAATGGTTTAAAGTGACGTAGAAGATGTGACATTATATGGAGTTGTAAATAATGATATAAATTTAAGTGTAGATATTTCAATGAATATTATTATTGGAGATGCTTTGATGAAGTCATCTTAGGACGGGAGGCAAAGTGCGTCAGCGGGCAGATTGAACCAGACCCGTTATTGCCCCGCCAAAAAGTTAATGGGTTGTGCTGACCTACTTTTGGTGTTTGAGTTGAAAGTATGAGTCCAACTCATATTTGTGTGGGCTAGTGGGTCAGTAGACAGGCCCACAAAGAAATAATAAATAATTGAAAAAGAACTCTTACAATTAAAAATGAGTTAAAATTTCAAAAAAAAACATGAACTTAATGTTAAAATAAAACAAAAATAATCATAAACAATCATCGGAGAATCACAAGTTGTCAATCATAAAGCAAACTTAACGATTTCATTCACGTTAGCCATTAATAGAAAAGACATAGACCTTCTCACTTAACATGATCTTAACGTTTCAAGAAATTAGCCTTATAGTTACGAACTATGAGGATACCTTAAGAAAAAAAAAAGGCAAAGCGAGGGAGAGGGTTGGAGGCTCACGGCATACCATAATAATATTGAGTATGTATAATAGCACAAACATTTCACAACACATGTATTCTATCCAGTTTTATATCCTAGTACTAATTTATATATAAGAGTAGATTTAATGATTTATAGATGGTTCATCAATGATAGCCCAATGTGGAAGCCCGTTTTTTTATTTTTAGTAAAGAGACAATACAAACAACATAGATTTGGAACAACCTAAACACTCTTATTTTCAGGGGATCATTATAGTGACTCATTGATAAATTAAATATGCTAATGATCATTTGAAAGCCTGGAAATGCGAGAATATTTTTTTTTCTTCCGAAAACGTGCTCTAGCAAATGCATAATAGATACCTGTCAATTATAGGTACTAACCGAGACTCTCATAAGGAAACCTCCCACTATGAATTCTAAAATCAAAAGATCTCATAAGCCAGACATGCTCCCCGTGTTCTCCACGCAGGGCAGACCATACAAAAGCAAGAACATCGGAACCTACCATTTCCCAAAGCAAAAGATAATACAGACACGAGCTGAAACAACTTACATGTCTTAACTAAGAACAATAATTACTCTACATTTAGGAGCACTAGCCTTGTCCTAGACTCTGCTACCACAAGTCTTACACGAATAGCCCATCAAGTTTCGATCGTCTAGTCGTATTTCTCCAACTCAGGGTACAATAGACTGCTACCGATGTCAATGAAATTCCTTGCTGCGCAACGTAACGAGACTTCCCATGAGTGTAGGATTTGATCACTCTCTTCGTCTACCATTGGCTGGCAACGGGTAGCCCAAACACAAACAATACAAACAAGTTGTAAGGTTCAACTTCCAGAGACAATCATACAATGTAGCTATGGCATGATATATCAGTATTTACATGTTATCTCTAGGCAAAACATATAAAGCCTATAGTTAGTCTATACGCGATGCACGTATGATCTCGTACTACAACTTGATCTAGATATTAGGCATGCACGAGTTGACACACATCCCCTGCAACATACGATTGACTTATTCGTACTAGCCCAAGTACAACCTTAACACGTCCCCTGAGGCTCCATCGTTTCGTTCGAAGCCTCTAAACTCTTATGGTCATAAGGCATAATATCATGCTATGAAGTTAGCCGTATAATCGTTGGACGAGAAGGCCCTCGTTGTAAGGCTGACTCCACTATGTATTGCCACCCCCGAACATGGCTCCTCCATGTCCTGCTCCGCTGTTAATAAAGTTTGGTTATTCAATACATTATTCGTAAAAATATGCGAATAACAATTCATACTTCATAGCAACATACAACATGTTTTGAAAATCGTTAAACACACCATAGAATATATCAAGCATTTCCACACGGAACCAACAATAATCAAATATCAAGTCACCGGAAGGTGTTGTCAACTACAATATTCCAATCATATCCTAAGATAAGTATATTATGCATCTATATAAATTGTATAAGGCTCAATAAAGCGAAGTGCCCTCACCTTATCCGTTTTCCTTCCAAAGTCACAACTCATGTCCGGTCAAGTCCTCATTCCTTGTACCAGTTCGCTTTCCTTCCCATTCGTCAGTTCCAAATGCGAACGCATTCATGTCTCCATAGTTACTATTCAAGTAAACTAACTATTTCACGGCCTAAGGTGTTCGTTATGTATCGTAGTTCCAACTACTATTTATTATGTACCTTAGAATAAAACTATTTTCTTTTATATCCATTTTGGTTCCTCAAGCCAAATACGCTTTACAAGCAAATACGTAAATTTCAAAATAACACAACTTTGATTCCCAATAAAACACATATTCAAATATAAGGTCTCAACTATTTTCACAAGTCATTTTCAAAATCCTGAACTCTTAACAAACAATTTATAGTCCTCAAACTTTAAAAATTTATTTTCTAACCCTCAAAATTTTAATAAACCATTTTTCAACCCAATTAAAAACTTAGCTTTTTCGCTTAACATAAGCTAAAAACTAAAAGCGTTCCCCAAATTAATTTTCAAGGCCATTTCTTTTTATTCTAAAGCTTAAACTTTAATCTTCCAAAAATTAAGTTTAAACCTAAATTTTTTTTTCTTCCTCCCAAAATCAATTTCAAGAGTCAATTTTTCACTTCCCAAAAAGTTTCCTTGCTCTCGGCCCAAACACCATTTTCACCCAAAGATTTTTTTCTTTCATTAATAATTTTATCTTACCTAAATAATTATTTTGCCTAGACAAAACCTTAGCCAAAAAATAAAAAATCTCATCCTCAAAAAATTAGCATAGCCACAACCAAGGCTAGGTTCAAAGGGTTAGTCCCAAAAAAAATCAAAACAAATTTATACATAGTCTTAGTTAAGCAATATCTATGGTGGGAATCACTTTAGAAGTTTAAAATCACTTTTCTCCTAAAATCTCTTTTTTCAAGAAATTGGCTTTTTGAGAAACAAAGTTCATTGGGTTGTTGTTCTTGTGTTTCCTAATGACTTCTAAGAATAGAAAAAACTAAAAGCTAAAACCTTTAATCCAAAATCGCTTTTGAAAATGATACTTCAAGATAAATTTCTCATGAAGCATAGCTCTACACATTTCTTTTCACTTTAAAGAAGAACTAAAACTAAAAACCCAAACTTTTAGCTAGACTCAAACCAAAACTCATTTTTCATGGAAGCTTAACCTTTTCTAAGAAATAAGACCATAAAAGTGTAGCTTAGCATTTTACCTATCACTTTGATGAAGAACTCTAAGCCAAGGGAAGAAGAAAGATGGTGGAGGATAGAAAATGGTGGTGGCGGTTTTGGTGATTGTCAAGGAAGAAGAAAATGATTTTTCTACACTTTCTCTCATTAAACTAATGAGTTTCTCTCCTAAAGCTCAAGTGTGACAAAAACAAGTGAAATACTGTTCTTTGATGGTGATGTCTACGGGTTGTGCTAAGGAGGAAGAAGAGAGCTCTCTCGCACATAACTCACAAAACTCGCAATTTCTCTCTCAAAAACCCAAGTTAGAAACAAAAGCGTATCAAATGGAGAAACAAAAAACTCCAAGATTAGGCACTTAATCCCTTGGATAAAAGATTAACTTGGTTAAGCATATCAAATGATAACAGTTCTTCTTGTACAAAATGAGAGCTAATCATATTATCCCTTGGATTAAAATATAAGGCCCATATTTAATTGAAAGTAAATTTACTCACGTGAATTTTCTTCCCCAAAATCTAGGATTTTATTACTTTCAACATTTCTTCCCCAATTTTAGTTATTTTGGGTTCCTTTTGGTCAGCTAGCTTTGTTATACTATGATAGCAGTATGCCCGGCACATAACATCCAATGTTTTTTCCACGAACAAATGAAGCATCTTGAGATTGATTGTCACGTTGTTCGTGAGAAGCTTCAAGCAAAATTGTTTCATCTTCTACCTATTTTGAGTTCCGAGCAAACCACATATATCATGACAAAAGGCTCTTGAACCTTTACCCATTTTCTTACCTAGTTTCCAACGTAGGAGTTAACAATATTTACTTCTCAGCTTATAGGGTATTAAGTAAAGAGTCTGTTTCGATACCCTATTAAAATGTGAAGGTTTGGAACTCTCTAGTTTATTATTTCGAGTATAAAAAAATTAAATTGTGAATTACAAAATTTTGTTATAAAGAAATTTTGAAAAATTAAACCTAGGGAGAATGAAATCCCATCATTTTTAGATGGGTACTATAAAAATTACTTTAAATAGAAATATGTATTGTGTTGCTAGTTATTTGTTTAGTTATATGAGTTAAAGTGTCTTAGTTTTTCTGTTGATGTATTATACTGTTAAAAGGACCTTTATATATAAGACTTCTTCTGTACTTTGCTTCATCAAGAATATCAAGTTCATCTTTTATCAAATGCTCTTAAACACATTCATATTTTCTCATTACTTTCTCTCATACTGAATACTTCTTTTTTCTCTCATCAGTTTTTTTTTTCCGAAGCTCAACTTTTGTGAATGGAAAAAACTAAGTGGTCATTCTCCTACCACTGAATATGTGTTGCTGACTGCTTTGGTTTTGGACCCTAGGCGCAAATTAAAGTTTGTAAACTGGCTAATAAATGAAGCATTTGATGGCGCGACCGCAACAACATTGAAACACGAGTTAGAGTATTCTTTGACGACTATTTTTTAAGAATATAGTGGTGGACTAGAAGGGGCTGGATGGAACTCTTAGGATTCTCAGTATAGTGTAGGTAAATCAATTCCACTCTTACATAAATATATTTGACTGATATTATAACTAATATCTTTGTTTATGTCTTAGGTGATGATGAATATGGTTTTAATCAATATTACACATCATCTGGGTCTGATTGCGATATATATGAGTTGAGCAAATACTTGGAGGAAAGGTCAGAAGACCCTGTGGATTTGGATATTCTCAACCGGTGGAAGATAAACTCAAGTCGTCTTCCAATCCTTTCAAATATTGCTAGAGATGTGTTGGTTATACCCGTTACTACTGTAGCATCTGAATCAGCCTTCAATACCGGAGAAAGGGTACTTGATGATCATCGTTCTTCCTTAACACCAAAAATGGTGGAAGCACTTATTTGTATTCTAAATTGGACTAAAAGAAAGTCATCATCATTAGTTATAAATGATGATTTTGAGGTTGTTGATAAATGTGAGCAAGGTAAGATGGTGCGATTTGTTTGATAATATAATTTTGTTTTATGACTTGGATAAGTAACACGATATCTTCTTTTTCTTTTGTAGAATTGTTCTTCCTAAGAGATGCTGCTCCCAAATTTTCATTAGACATGGATGAATTTTGAAGTTGTATGTTTTAGATTTGGAAGTTTTTTTTTTCTTGCTTTCACTACCTACTCTTTAATTTGTGACTGTTTACTACAATTAGATACTAATGTGTTATTTTGTTGGTGCAGGGATGTTGGGAAAATAGTTGGAAGGTAAATACATTTTTAGTGCTTTAATAAGTGCATTCAGCCCGTGCTCTATAAAGATCTGTTAATGATTGACATTTTTTGATATTTGGTGTCCCTGAAATTAGAGGGGAGAGTTAAATAGGTTAACTAGGAAATCATTTTTATACGTTATTTATTTTGATTAGGTAAAAGACCGATGTTATAAAATTTGAAACAATTTGGCTCTCATGTAACAACTTTAACACTAACTATCATGTAAATGACTAGTCTTAAAGGAGTTTTGCTGATTTTTTTTTTTTGACAGAAAGTCCATAATGTCACATGAAGAAACCAATTATTTATCTTAGTAATTACCTTTTTTTTCAACTTGAAGGTATGGGATTTGATCAAGATTTGGTGTTGGAAGTGTTCATTGAAGATATGCGAATGTTATGCTCCTTTAATCAAAGAGACAAAAGCAGTAGGAAATAAAAGCTTTCTAATGTGGAAATTTTTTGAATTGTCTCAATTTTCCTTTGCATTGTAGTTTGTATCGAAACTCTTTTATTGCTTCTATATGTTGGTAATTTTCTCATTGAAACCATCATTATCAAAGAAAAAGGTAACAAAGTGAAGGATCCAACCTAAACACTGATGCTTGCTTACTCCTTTTCAGTTCAGATTGTGTGTCTTAATTAAATGGATTGACTTAATCATTTAATTCAATGATAGTAATAATAGAGGTAAAGGATATGAGAAATTCTTATACGTCCACTCCTCCATCATGTCGAATTAGAATAAACGGCCGTGGAATTCTAGCTTCAACACAGTTAAATTTGTGGAGACATTTTATAATTTAATTAATTATGCAAATGAGAATGCATGAGATTAAGTTTCTACTTTGCTATTTTTAAACTGAATTTTCTTTAAAACCTATTTTTGAAATTGGATATACTTCAAAAACCTAGTTTTCAATTGGACATGAACCAATTTTTAAACAGAATTTTCTTTAAAACCGGTTTTTGAAATTGGTTATACTTAAAAAAAAATCATTTTTCAAATTGGATTAAATCCAATATTGTACTGGAACTGGTCTTTAATCCGGTTTTGAACTCAAACTGATATTCAATTCAGTTTGGACATAAATCAATTTTGAATTGATTATAAACCAATTTTGAACCCGTTATAAACCAATTTTAGAAAATAAAAGTGAATCAGTTTATAAAACCGAACCATTAATTGGATATGGTTTGGTTTGGTTGAAAACCATACCATGCACACCCCTTGCGGTGGGTCCCATTGGTAGCATTTTTTTCCAGGCATCACAGTACTGTGATCTCTCTTTTTTTTTGCTTCTGTAGGTGTGACCCAAGCAGGCTCCTCCAATTGGGGGGTTAGGTCCTCCCTCTATAAATAACGTATCACTCAAGCTCGTTGTGACGGACACACACGAGAAAGAGAAAGCAAGAGACCTCGATTCAGTTGCTCCCAGAGAGAGAGAGAGGGAGTGAGTGAGTTGGTTCTCTCATGGCGAAGCCTCGCAAGCCCAAGAACGAAGACCCTAAGCCCGAAAACTCAGGCGCCATAGTTCACCACCAAAAGCTCTGCCTCTCCATCGACCTCCACAAACGCCTTCTCTACGGGTTCGTTTCCCCCATTTCTACATGCACTGCTTCAAAATTAGCATATTCTATGCGCTTTCGTGTTAGATTAGGTTTCGTTCGAGTTCGATTTCAAATCACCCAATCTAATTCGATTTTTCACTCGCAGGTACACTGAATTGGAAATTGCGGTGCCGGAGATTGGTATCGTAGGGCTGCACGCGGAGAATTTAGGGATTGGAAGTGTTTGGGTTGACGGTGAGCCCACGGAGTTCGAGTACTACCCGCATCAACAGCAGCAGCAGTTGGAGGAGGAGGATAGAAAAAGGTGGAGCTCGGTGTCTTGTCCTAGCTCTGCTGCTGATGAAGCCGCGTCACTGTACTTGTCCTCTCTCGAGAAAGAACTCGTCCCCAATTTGCTCATAAATTGCTGTAAACCTTCTAAGCCTGAAGAAACTGAACAGCAGGAGCAACCTGTCCCTGAAAATGGGGTTCACTCCTCTGCTGAGCCCAAGCAGGTTGTTATAGCTGCTGCCTCTGCTTCCTTGCTTTTGTTACTGACCCGGGTGCTGAACACTGAACAGTTCTTTAGCGTTTTGTTACAAGAGACTTCTGAACCCTAGACACGGAAACTGAATTTTATTGTTATATGTACATACAAATTCACAGTTTTGAATCACAAAAAGTTATTGCACAGAAAACTTTGAATCATAAAAAGTAATTAGACAGACTAAATTTTATATTACGTACATATTTAAATTTTTTAATTATTTAAAGTGGACTAGGTGGTACTTAGGGCTCAGTATCGATGAAGTATCATCTCATGTCCATAAGTAACATCGTGAATTATGAACACCGTCTTCTGCTTCGACTTATTTTACTTTTTGATATACATTATACATATACGTGCTTTTGAGCCACTCATAGGAAAGAAATTGGCTAGTGTTTGTAATTGGTGGGCTAGTGGTGGAATTCTGCACTAAAAATATAGTGTTGAAATGTGAGAAATGAGTTGTTGTGGACTGGTGAGGTTTACTATTTGTATTTTCTCATGTAGGTTAATGTTGGGTGCAGAATGTGAGATCTGTTCGTATTGACTATTGGATAGAAAAGGCGGAGACAGGAATCCACTTCAGGGATAACGTCCTTCATACTGATAATCAGATAAGGAGAGCGAGGTGTTGGTTCCCTTGTATAGATGACATTTCTCAGCGATGCTGGTATGAACTGTTTAAAACACTTCGCCATTTGTGTGTGCACACACCAGGTGCATGCTTACATTTTATAATAATAATAACAACAGTTTTTACCTGTATAAACTTGAAGTATTTTTTTTTCATGTTCAGCTATGACTTGGAGTTCACTGTAGCACACAATCTTGTGGCTGTCAGTACTGGAAACTTGCTATATCAGGTAGTCATGAATGATCTTATTGTTGAAACTAGTACGAAAGCACGTGAAATACTATGTTAGCTAGCTGATAATATTTAGGAGTTGTATTCTGTTGATTTGTGTAATTTCCTCTCAAGTCAAGTCATGTTTGGGAATTTGATTTTTTTAAATTCCAACTGCTGACCAAATCTAGTATGGCTACTTCATTTTTTCTTTACTAACTGTAGAAAACTAGAAATTGCTATTTCATAAGAAATGGATGTAGAAGTAACTGGATAGTGGTAACCATTTAAAGTATTAGAAATGGTTTTCACCCCTTCATATGTTTATTAGTAATTACTCTCTTTTGCTGCCTTACATTGAAGCTTGGGATGTCTGGTTGAATGGGGAAATTTGTTGCTATGACTTTGTTTTGTCTACTGAATAGTGTGGCTTCCATTTAGAAATATAACATAAAAATTATTCATGTGTCTTCACCCAACAACATAAGCTTTTGGAATATCTAGTTCGTGACATGGTATCAATGCCTCTATGATCAAGTGGTCTAGAGTTCGATCTTTCTTGTCGCCATTATTTTAATAAAAAGTTGAATTTCAGCACAAGGTGATGGACCTGTACATTGTCCGCCCTTCAAGCCCAATGGGCTCTTGCGTGAGGGGGTTAAACCATTCATGTGTCTCACCTAAAAACTTAAGCTTTTGGACTGCATGCAGCCTTCCCCATAATACCCTTATCTGTACTTATAACTTTCATTATGACACAACTATGACATGCTGTGGCCTGAACTTCGATTTCTGACTGGTGCTAACTTGCGGGATCACTCTCTTTCAGCCGTATATGGTTATCATTGTTGATTTGTTGTTAGTTGTAACTCTGCCGGACTACAGGGGGGTTTTGATTTCTAGCTAGTGGTGCTTGATTTGCGGTGATAGCTTAATTGGGAGAGCGTCAGATTGAAGATCTGAAGGTCGCATGTTCAATCCATGCTCACCGCATGCATCTCTAGGCCAAGGATTTATGTAGCCAAAGGTCCTGCCTACTGGGTTTAGCTTGTATTATATAAGGAAGGATGCCCTCTGTCCAAATTGGGAAAGAAAAATATTATTTTTGGTTTTATCCTTTGGTTGATGCTATTCTCTACATGCTATGAAGCATAAACTATGCATTGTATGCTGCCCCCCCCCCCCCCCCCCCCCCTCCGTTTTAGAGGATTTCATTTCCTCTCCCTCATAGTCATAGTAATTTACCTCTTTTATCTCGAATGAAATTTCTTATTATATATAAAAACAATATCTTTATATTTATATGCTTTGCAGAGTTAAATTTGTATATGCTTGAATCTCCTTTCTTTTTTCAGGTCTTAAGCAAAGACAATCCTCCTAGGAAAACATATGTCTATAAATTGGATGTTCCAGTTGCTGCAAGGTGGATATCTTTAGCTGTTGCCCCTTTTGAAATTCTTCCTGATCACCAATTTAGTCTTGTATCACATATGTGTTTGCCACCGAATCTGTCAAAGATGCGGAATACAGTGGATTTTTTCCATAGTGCCTTCAGGTTTGACATGTGATAATTGCATTACTAACCTAGCACAGGGTGCTTATCTTAAAATTGAATTAACGATTTGATGTTTGGACTTTATTGGTGAGCAGCTGCTATAAGGATTATCTTTCTGTAGATTTCCCATTTGACTCATATAAGCAAGTTTTCATAGAGCCTGAGATGGCAGTTTCATCATTTAGTTTAGGAGCCTCGATGAGTATATTTAGTTCTCAAGTTTTGTTTGATGAGAAGGTCATTGATCAGGTTTGTTCGTTGTTTAAATTATTTTATTTTATTTTCTTTCTTTTAATCAAATTCTATGTGAGTGAATAATAAACTGTTTTTTTTCTCATGGGGCTTTTCCATTTATGATTTTGCTCCTTTGACATCTTAGTGCTCAGTGAATAATAAATCATGTTGTTGTGGCAGACTATTGATACAAGGGTGAAGCTTGCATATGCCCTTGCAAGACAGTGGTTTGGAGTGTATATCACTCCTGAGGCACCAAATGATGGTACCATAATAGAGGATATTGTACTTCTTAATTGGTTTTTTATTGTTGTTAAAATTTGTCTCTTTGCTAGTTTTGCAGAAATTGTGTTTCCTCTGACAATTGGTGAATGCTTATTTGCATGTTGCAGAGTGGCTCTTGGAAGGGCTTGCTGGTTTCTTGACAGATTTTTTCATTAAGAAACATTTGGGAAACAATGAGGCACGGTACCTGAGATACAAGGTTTGTTTTTTGTTTTTTTGTTTTTTTGTTTTGTTTTAATGTGATCTATGCAAAGGTTAACTCATCTAGCATTAGGCTGTTACAAATTATGGTACTGTGCACTTTATGGCTGTGTGAACTATGAACTGTTCATGCATTTCTTTCTCACCGGAGTTTTGAAAGTGCTGATTTAATATTTTAAATATCAAGCAGATTCAAAAAAATTCTCTGCACCCGGGATTTGCTTGAATTGATTAATTATCTATTTTCTACAGCTACTTAATTTCAAAAGCTTGAAACATTCTAATTTTTCTGCTGGGATTTTCATTTTTATATTTAGTGTGTTGTGCTCTTTGATAGCCATGATTAAACTTAGTTAGGTAATGTCATACTAAGTTGAAGCAGCAGAGCATTATCTTCTGATTTGAAAATGTGCAACAGTTAATATGCTATTGCATTTTTTTTATGCTCATGTGAATCAATCTACAGGCAAATTGTGCTGTTTGCAAAGTTGATAATAGTGGAGCGACAGCTTTGAGCTGTTCAGCTTCTTGTAAGGATTTATATGGAACACAGTCAATTGGTTTGTATGGAAAAATAAGATCATGGAAGTCTGTAAGTTTTTTTCTTTTTTCCTTCCTTTTATTTTTTTTTCACTTTTAATCACATAGAAATAAGGCAGTAGTCATCATTCCTCTTTTTTCAACATTACTTTGTTTAGGTGGCAGTTCTTCAGATGTTGGAAAAGCAAATGGGTCCTGAATCATTCCGTAGAGTGAGTTCTTGACACTTAAACTATTTGACCTTAGTTCTGACCATTTTAAATATACTGGATGAGTCTTGATTCGTCATCGGTGGTATTACTTTTGTTCTGATTACTTCTTAATTTTTCCCTTGATAGTCAGATTTGATAATTATCATTCTTGTTTGTGTTTGTTTTCATGTTTAGATTTTGCAAACTATAGTTGCTCGAGCTCAAGATAAATCACGTTCCTTGAAAACACTTAGTACTAAGGAGGTAATAAACTTCTGGTGCAGTAAATTCTTTGAAGTATTGCCTGCATTGCACATGTATGATGTTATCTTGAAGTTAATCATGATATGCAGCTGTTAAAACATCTTTCTGTAATTAGATTCGCTTATATAGAGTAGTTCATTTATCAGAAATGATTTTTTGTTCATTTTCTTTCATTTTTCTGAAATGCTTTAACTTGGTGAATAATTCTAAGCCTATCCCAATTCATCTATGCAAATACTTGAGGTAATTGTTCAAGGAAATCCCATGAATTCTTCCCTGGAATTATGTTACTGGCAAGCTATTTCTATTGGTTGTCTATCTATAATTACATAAGTATGGATATGACTTAGGTATAGAATATAAATTTCCTTGTGGTACCAACTACCAAGCTGGTCCAGTCGTGCAGATAAAAGTTAGGACTAAGGAGAGTAGTGTGAGAAAGAATTGGGGTTGAAGAAATAAGGGCTTCATGGTTGGAACATGGAGCAATGGCATAATTGGATAAGGGTTCTAGTGTTTCTAAAATACTATAGATTTGGAATTCATCAGATTTCAAGAAAAGTCATTTGCTAGACAAGAATTAAAGTTTCAAGTTTTATCTTTTTTACATTTAGCAAGTCCTTTTATAGGCATAATAAAATGACTGGCACAGCTTTTATTACACATGACTGGCACATAAGCGATCATGCAAGACTTTATGGTCCTTTAGTATCCTAATTGGAGCTCAATTATATCATGATTGCCTTCACAATATCTGCAAAACATTGTCAGAGAAAATCATGGAATAGTAATGAATGATCAATATATAATATAGACCCCATTGTCCTTTACCACAATTGTTTTTAAAGAAAATATATTAGTGTGAAAAAGTAGAAGTATATAACTTAAAGAAAAGCAGGCAAAAGAGGCTAAAAATGCAAGAAAGTTGTTTGACCTCTTTGTTAATCAGGTACAGAAATTCCTTCAATGCAACCTTAATGAACCCATAGTGAGAGACACCCTTGAAGTTGCAAGCACCACTTCAACCTAATGCCCCGGAGTACACAAAACACATGCTACTCCGCCTTAAGTATTTTGGCCTCCTTTTTATTTCAAAAACACGTGAGGTCCTTATTCTTGTGAAAGACAAGATACAAAACTCCAAAGTGATTGAATACATCCAATCCCACTAAGAACTCAACAAATAACTGTAAAAGAAGTAGCTACTTGGCAATGTAAAATAATTTTTCCCCTTAACATAATTTGCTTGTAGTTCTTGGTGGTCACTTGTTCTGGAGGCCTTGATACAATTCCAAGAATCAAATCATGCGTAGCTTAAACTGTTAAGAAGGTTAACCACTTGGAAATGTAAAAATAATCATGCCTACTTAACTGCAAATCCTATGATTCCTACTCACTCCCCCCCTCTCTACAACTATAGTTTAAAATTTACTCATACCCAAAAGTCATTTTTGCTGTGGCATTACTTCTTGGACAAACAGAATTAGGAAGACTAATACTAGTTGAAAAAGAATGGACTTAATGTTGACCCGTGATGGAAACTTTTTAGCATGGAAAATCTTTTACACTACATTAGTTTGCACACTAGTTATTTCATATGCACCCTTTATAACTCAAATAACAAATATATTGGATAGTGGATACAGACTCCTTCCATATCTATGTGTACACTATCTTAGAAATTTTCTGGGTCATAGAAAAAAATGAACCAAGATGGACAAGATAATTGATGAATTATCTGAAAATAGCTTTCGATGAGGAAAATAGGATAAGCTTCATAAATGTCCTTGTAATAATCTTACCAAAGCTGAGAAATGCATTTGTAGTTTAATATCGAATGCAGCATATGCGTAAGTATCCTCAGAGTCTTTTGATTCGATCAATATAATGTGGATCTGATAATTGGCTTTCATTAATATGCAGTTTCGACATTTCGCTAATAAGGTTGGAAATCTTGAACGTCCATTTCTTAAAGATTTCTTCCCTCGATGGGTCAGTTCTTGTGGATGTCCTGATTTAAGGTGCAACATAAGGATTTGCTTGTTACTCTTTGTTTCATGCTTGGAATGCTTTTCTGTGTTCATATTCTAATGTGTTACTTTTTGCTTCTGCTAAGAATGGGGTTTTCCTATAACAAAAGGAAGAATATGGTTGAATTGGCTGTGTTGCGGGAATGCACAGCATTGCAGACTTCAAGTGCATCCATTCTAGATATTAATCCAGATTCTGAAAATAAAGATGGAGATACTGGATGGCCTGGTATGATGAGCATACGGGTATATGAACTTGATGGTATGTATGACCATCCAATTCTACCTATGGCTGGAGAAGCATGGCAACTATTGGAAATACAATGCCATTCAAGGCTTGCTGCTAGACGCTTTCAGAAGCCTAAGAAAGGCTTAAAACTTGATGGCTCTGATGATAATGGTGATGTGCCTTCCATGGATATGCGCTCAAGGTATATTCGTTTTCTTTCTTCTTTGTTATCATTTGGTGACATTGTCATCGGGTTTTTCCGACATTTTTCTTGTGATATAGCAGTACCGAGTCCCCTTTATTATGGATAAGAGCAGATCCTGACATGGAGTACCTTGCTGAGGTTCATTTCAATCAACCAGTACAGATGTGGGTAAGGATAAGATTTTGGTAGACTGGTAGTGGCACAGCCCGTTGATTCTTTTGAATCACTATGATTGTGTTTTGCTAGCAGAACCACATATTTTCGATTATATATTACTTTTTTTTGTGTAATGCAGACAATTATTTTATTTACCCTGATGGGAACTTTTAAGTCTTGTATCTTCTATTAAAATGAATTCCTAATACTTTCCTTGTCTGGTCTTCACCATTTCTGTTGTCAGAAAATTTGATATGTTGTTTGAGGTTTCATCCTATGAGGACATAAATTTTAATCTTAAACTTCTTTGTCTCGTGTGTCATTTAATCAATAAAAAGGAACTTAACCAGCAACAGTGAGAATTGCTGGTTTAGCCAATGGATTTTTGTTGGTTCAATGCATGACTGGTGTTATTTGTATTAACTATTATGCACATTTTCTTCGGCATGCTGGTGTTTGACATGTCATGAAGAGGTCCTTGCTCTCTGTTGCCTAAGAATTTTCAATGCTACTCTATGATTAGAATCTTCTTTAATCTATTGAGGAAGAAGGCCAAATACATAAAACATGTAATGATGCAATGTTGTAATGCTTTTTTTGGCTTTGTTAGAAACTAATCATGCTCATTCATTTGTGTTTGGTGTTACTATTTTGTATTTTTTATTATATTAGTTTTTTGTAATTAGGTAAATGATTTATTGATTCTAGATAGTTGATGTGTACTTTTAGATTAATCAATTGGAAAAGGACAAAGATGTTATTGCTCAGGCACAAGCAATTGCAGCTCTTGAAGCATCACCCCAGTTATCGTTTTCTGTTGTGAATGCTCTAAACAGTTTTCTTAGTGACTCCAAGGTGTGGTTCCTCTATGTAGTGTATAGTATTTTCTATAATTGATTAAAATATTAAATTAATATCTGGAGTTTTTTGGTCCAAACTCAAGGCTTTTTGGAGAGTAAGAATTGAAGCAGCATTTGCATTGGCAAATTCAGCATCTGAGGTATTCAAATGCTAGAATACTTATTGCATTATGACTTCATGTAATATCAATTGATTGCAGAACACAAACTAAATTCATGAGCAGAATGTGATTCAATTAGGCTATCCTTAATTTAATTGAATAACTTGTCAGATGTGGTTTTGATACAGCTATTGACTTCTGATAAATTGCCAAGCCCCCTTATACTAAATCTTAGTACCTAAGAGAAAAATATTCACTTGTTCCTTTTTTTTCTTAAAATTCTGTACAATGTTGTACTCCAAATGGAAGTTTTATGATGTTTAAGTTTGCCATACTAAACATGTGGTTGCTTTTTGGAACTTTGAAATTCATATGAGGTAATCAAGTTATGAGTAAATGTGGTTCTAAATATTTGACCTAACTATTGCATTCTTGCATGACATGAGTATCCGTGAAGTCCATGGATATAATTAATTGAAATAATAATTTGAAATTTTGAAGAGAAAATGGTTGATGCACTTTCTATGTAAACTTCTTTTACACATGCATCAAATTGAGGTCAGCCACATCAGAAATTTACTTTTATTTTAATTAAACTTAAAAAGAAATGTAACAACTTGGTCTTATGTGGCATAGTGTGATTGGATGTCAGTGCAAAACTTCTTTACACTGAGTGCATATCTATTAATCCCAATTTTGAATTATTGTTAGATGTGTTACACCTTCTACAAATACAAATTAATATATGACAATTGATAACATATGCTGATGGTTGTTTCTTTTTCATTATCACTTGGCAATTGGTAGCTAATTTTCTTCATTTCACTGTCTAGCAGGAAACTGATTTTTCTGGACTACTCCATTTGGTGAAATTTTACAAGAGTCGAAGGTTTGATCCTGACATTGGACTCCCAAAGTAAGACTGCTCAATTTATTGTTTCAATTTCTCTCATTTAACCTCTGAGAATAGTAAATGACTATTTCTTTGTGTTGTTTATTACCAGGCCAAATGATTTTCATGATTTTGCTGAGTATTTTGTTCTTGAGGTAATGCAAGGAGGTAGGATGTGTATGAAGTTATGCCTGATCTGAAGTGATTGAAATATGTTTGTGATTGTACATGTTCTGAATATTGTCTTAACCTTTTCTTTGGAGAACCATCACATGTAGTTTCATGTTTTATTTGATTCTTTAAAAGATGCTTGCATTTTATGCAAATCGTATGTAAGATGCAACTGCATATATTTGTATTAGTCAAAATTCACCTATGTGCGAGTTTGTCCTGTAATGGATTTCTGTTGTGTTATACACATGTCAGTTGCTAGATTTTTGAACTTGTGTTGCTCTTGAGGCAGTTAGATGTACTCATTCAAATGTAACTTGTTGTAGTGTATCTTATCTTAGGTGTATTTTCTTTTATAGTCTTGTATCATATTATATATTTAAAACAATTTTTGACAAATAAGCTCTATAAGCACGGTAGTTGAAATTGCATTTAGTATTATGGAATATGTATTTTTCGCAAACGAAAAGATACAAGCATTACTAAATAAATGTCCACGTAATTGCTGTACCTATTTACCCTAATGGTCATGCTTTAATAAATCTCTATTCCTTGGTTTGTTCAACGTAAAATACAACACAGTAATGGGTGGGTTGCAATATTGGATCCAGAAGGCAATGACCTGCTCTGGTCTTGAGGAGGAATTATTATTTGCTTTTGGGATTAGATAACTTCTTCAATAAACTTTTGGAGTTATATAATATTTGTCCAATGATTTTTTTTAGAATTTGGTCCAATAACTGCTATATGCATCTCTCTTCCTACAATGGACCAGAGATTTGATGGGAAAACATCCTATCTAAAAAAGTTACATTGAATCACTTGTAAAATTTGAAGGAAATATATAAATGTAACACCAATGCTCCCTGTCAAGTTAATCCCGCTCCTCCCCCAACTACAAAAAAGCTGGGTATTGGCCTATGGAGGTAACCCATTAGAGCCTAATTGGGTCCACAGTCCTATCAAGGTCAAAATTAACATGTGAGAAACTACTCTAAATGTTTGAATGAAGTAAAATTATTTGTCAAGGATTAAGATTTTAAGTGTGGTGTTAAAATTAAAGATTCAGAGTTGAAAGCTGAAGGGTGTGATGAAGGAAAAAATCGCGTACAGTATCTTGTCTTTGAGGAAGGGGCACATATGAGTGGGAAAAAAAGTAGAGCTGATGTTTTAAGAATACCATACAAAATGGAGAGAACGTCCCTGATCTATTCAAAACCTACAATAATGTAGCTATTCAAAGTTCTTGGGAATTCTTGTTGAAGATCTCAGTTCAGAATAACAGTTTTAATATTGCATTCTTTTTTAATCTTCAATGCTTAATGTATGTGGGATTGTTTCATTTCTTTTCAGAAATGCTGGAATATAATTCACACATTTGTTTGTATATATATTTTTTTCTTGGTCAATAATTTGTTATGTTACACAACTGAATATTGAATGTGCCTCTGTTTAAATGTGCTTTTATTATCAGTACTCTTTGTGCATCCTAAGATAATTCTAGTAGTATGTATATTCTGCTGTGGTTAGATAATAAACTATTGTTTCATATGTTCTTTTATTACTTGCAACTCAATGTTTAATAATTGGCTGCTTTAGGCTATTCCACATGCTGTAGCTATGGTCAGAGCTGCCGACAAGAAAAGCCCGAGAGAGGCTATCGAGTTTGTTTTGCAACTACTGAAGGTATTGTTTACTTTCTGCTGCATTTTACACGTAATAGAGATAGTGAATTGTCACAATGCTGTTTATGGTGTCTATTTGAATAGCCCTCAGCCTGAAGATGTGAATTTGTCTAAATAATTATTTTAGAAATTGGATTGTGTTGAATTTTATTATTTGCCACTTGTTGCCTTGAGACAAATGGACAATGGAATTTTATTAGCAGTTGATCATTGGGTTTCTATTTTGGTTGAATTTCACATTTGTTTAGTAAATAATCTTTATTTTATTGTTAATGGTGGTAAGACTCCAATCATAGAAAAACAGACTTACTTTGAAATGAACTGAATTTTCTAATCCTTTGGGGATCAATTTGAGTTTTGGCTATGAACATTCTCTACTTGCCTCTCACAGGTATACATACTGGTATAAGGTTGACAGGAAGCATGTAGCCCCTGAAACCTTATACTATATCAGGCTGTACTTTGGCACATAGATTTTTAACTTCATTATATGAAAGTAGTTGTTTGCTTTATCCCCGAAAATGGTATAATGCTAGTGCATCTTACGTTTGTTCCTGAGGTGCTATAGGCTAAACACAATCATGATCCTTTACCCGTTATTTTTAATTCTTTTTCATTCAGTGATTCTTGAGTGCCTGTAAAGTGATTTGAGTTTTTAAATCCATAAATGCTCAAGGTTTGAGATAAAACATGCCAGCATAGTTAAAATGCAGCAATGGCAGGGTGGCACCATCCTGCCATAGCATGGCAGAAATCCAGCAAAATGCTATGAGAAAGTTGTGGCGTTGTGGATTTCATCTGGCAGCAGCTGTAATCTCGGTGACACTAGTGTCATAAGTCAGTGTACCATGAGTCCATGACTGAAATGGTGGTCTGAGGGGCATTTTTGTGATTATACGAAACAGTATTTGAATTTTCTGTGACCCACCTCACTTGATAATTCCTAGTTGTTTAGCCACACCAACTCTGCAACCTGAACCTCAGCAGTTTCTTCTCTGACAGTTGACAAACCTTATCTGAAGTCTAAAATTTCCATTTCTGAAGGTTTCTTTTTCCGGAACATCTCTCTCTCTACTTTCTGTCTTTCTTCTTTCTCTGATTGTCTCCAGTACTATTTCTCCTTTACGCTCTAAGGGGTTGTTTGGAGGGAAGGGGAGAGGATGGTTTATATTTTATTTTTAAAATAAGAGAATTATATAATGAGTGATAATAAATAAATTTTATTATTGGTATATTATATTTATATTTATGCTAATTTATCATTTCATTACTTTTTAAAAAAATGGTCAAATTAATTTTTTATTTTTTTTAAAAAAGCGCTCCCTTTCCCTCCAAAACCCCCCCTCCCAACCAACCCCTAAGTCTTCGTCATCTTTTTTTATGTTCTCTATTATTATTTGTGATCTTTGCCGGTTTAAGTCTCTTACTTTTGGTTTTGTGATGCATTGAAGGCAGTAAGCTAGATCATGTTTTAGTTATGTTTATAATTCGTGATATAAATAGTAAGATTTTTCAACTGTCTTGTTTACTATATATTTTGAGTATAGCTACCATGCTTTCTACCAATTGCCAAAATTCCACCTGCTTTAGATTCCCAACATGAGCTGCCATATATCATCAATAACACCGTAACTAGCCAGTTTCTAGTTTCTACCCTTATCTTGTATGTAGGATTCAACTAACCAAAACAAGGGTATTAAATGTACTTTTACTGATTTTATCTGTTCTATGGGACCCATTTCCAAACCCCACACATGCACGAGCTTTGTGCACCGGGCTGCCCTTTATGTTTCTTTATGCTGTTGTTTTATTGCACTATTTATGGTTGTTCTTATTGCCAAACATCATTGCCGTTTGGATTCATGATTTCTTGGATTGGCAGTGAGATAACTATTTTGGGAAAATTACTTCTTGCATTTGGTTGTATAAATTTTCTATTGACTTCGTGACTGCTCATTTTAATCATCCTTTCTTTACAGTACAATGACAACAACGGGAACCCTTACTCAGATGTCTTCTGGCTTGCTGCGTTGGTCCAGTCAGTTGGTGAGCTTGAGTTTGGGCAACAGGTTCATGGACTATGACTCTTGCTGATTCTCATGATTGCCTGCATGGATTATTATTCGGATCTGACTTTACCTCGTCTGTTTGTATTCCTAATCATAAAGCTCCATAAGTACCTGATAATTAACCAAAACTACTGATCTTGAATTAAAGTGTCGGGAGTTGATAATTTTCTTGTCAAAAGTTTGAATTTGAGCTGTGCAATATCCATTCCTATAACATCCATACAGAGGTTGTCTGTTTTGGAGCCTATATTTTTTTTACCAACTGGTAAATTCTATTGATCATGACATGAGTATGGTTCTCACTTTATCATAACGTTTGTAAGCATTATTTAACCTGATTTTGATAATTAGCCTTCTTTCTGACTGTAAAATTGCTTACAGAATATTCTCCTATTGTCTTCACTACTCAAACGCATTGACCAGCTTTTACAATTTGATAGGTGACGTGACATTCCTTACTAATTATGATGGCCTTATCCATTTTACTTGTAATTATAATTTACATTTCTGCAAAATTTCTTCTGCCAGTCTCATGCCAAGCTACAATGGAATCTTGACTGTTAGTTGTATCCGGACGTTGACCCAGATTGCTTTAAAGCTTTCAGGGTTCATTCCTCTTGTAAGTGCTGTATTATTTGGCATCAGAGTTCTGTTCAAGGGTTGTCATGAAGATATCTAATGCTTAATCTTTACTACAGGATCGTGTATATGAACTTGTAAAGCCTTTTCGGGACCTGAAGGCAATTTGGCATGTTCGGATTGAAGCAAGTCGAGCGCTCCTTGATCTTGAATTCCACTGCAAGAGCATTGATGCAGCACTGGTTTTATTTATCAAATATGTAGAGGAGGAGCCTTCTTTAAGAGGTTGTGAATCCTTTCCCTAATAGAGTGTCAACGGAGATGTTTGGCAAACTAGAAAATTGGTTCAGTTAGGATTAAATTAAAACTATCAATAAAAATCCATCTAAAGCTGAACTGGTTATAAATAAGTATAGTTTTTCTTGAATTTGGTTTTGGATGATCAATAAAATCCATCCAAAGTTGAACTGGTTATAAATGTTCATAGTTTTTCTTGAATTTGGTTGTGGATGGTTATTACTAAATATTATTGTTTAAATCTTGCAACAACTTTTTTTAAATTAAGTTTCAATTGATGGGAAAGGAGAGAAGGGAGAGAGAAACATAAAGTAACTAGCTTGATTCCCACCAGGTATTGGATTTCTGTGAACTAATTCTGACTTAAAATCAATCAAGAGCGAGCTAGTGGTTCAAATTGTAAGTGATTGCGTTGCACACAAGATTTTATGTTATCAACTGATCCCATGACACATAATTATCCTTCTTTCATGATTGACAAAGACTCTATATTATCTTGTGTGAGAATCACTCTTTTGTTTTTGTACTTTTTTTTTCTTCTCATCTTCATCTTTAATCTCCCCTTTGATTACATGAAGGTAAATTTACATTCCTTGAATGCAGGGCAATTAAAACTGGCTACCCATGTTATAAGGCTTTGTCAGATGAGAGATGGATTGAATTCAAACGATGAAATTGCAAGCCAAACTCTTGTCTCTTTGCTCAGTTTACTAGAAGGGCGCATGGCATTTAATAATGTCCTTCTCCGTCACTACTTGTTCTGTATATTACAAATACTTGCAAGAAGGTAGAAATATGCCTATAATACGCTCTTATATAGAAATGAAAGGCTACCTTCCTGATTTTATAGCTATGCTGTTGTGTGAAAATTAGATCCGCCTGCTTAAAACAAAAGCAGTTATGTGTGATTTTTAACTCACCAGCTCTTTCATTTGCAGCCTTTTCTAAAAGAGTTTGTTAGGAAATATACTCTCCTTTTTCCCCTCAGTCCAGCCTACATTTTTATTACCTTTTACTGATATATACTTTGTCCATTCTTGTAATTCATTGAATTAAATGGAATTTGAATGTTGTAGTTGTACAGAATTTCTTTCAGATATTGTTTGTGAGTAACTTTGATATTCTAAGGTAATTTAACTTTTAAGGGATAACTTCAATGGTTTTTGAAGGTTTGGACTTCTTAACAGGGTCTTTTTGGGTTTGGATTATTCTCTTAGGGCGTATTTGGTAATTGATAATTTTGATAGGAAACCACTCTAATCTTGAATGTAATATTTTTTAGTAACCATTTTTACTTTCCTACTGTTTCTGTAAAAGTTTAACATTCTGTTAAGGGGCTCAAGTGATGTTAAAAAATATCAGTCTGTTCTCTGTGTGTGTGTTTATACTCATGAAGATTTTGTATGCATATGATTATAAAGAAACTCCTTTTGAATTTAATCTGTTTTTGTCTGCAGGCCCCCAACTCTACATGGGATACCCAGAGAAAATAGAACGTTGCATATGAGTCTTACAGAAGCTTGTAACTCTCAGAGGAACATATTTGTTCTTGATTCAGAAAGTAAACATTTGGAAATGCCAAGCTCTACCCAAAACGTTACACAAGATTTGGCCATGACTGAGGGTTTGAGGGATGCGCTTGTTGAAGTTCCTATGGACCAAACTTGTGAAGCTCCCAAACAAGCGAATGTTGAAGCTCTAAAGGAAGCGCCTCTTGAGACTCCCAAAGAGGCATTGACAAAATTTCCCCATGAAGCGCCAATTGAAGCTCCTAATGAAGTTTCGAAGGAAGCTGATACTGTATCCAATAGCCATGAAAGAAAAAGGCCAATTAAAATCAAGGTTAAACAATCTTCTGCCACCAGTAGGGCTGACACTGATAATCAAATAGTTGAACGTTCTTTAGGAGCTCGTAATGAAATGGATCATGGAGCTAGCAGTTCAGTTTCTGTAGATGCACCTCAGAGAAATTTTGCAGAGACTCTTAGCATCAATAATCACAATATTGAGGAAGTGAATTCTTGGCATGATCGTGGTTCTCGCATGACTGCTAGTATCGGTAGTGCAAAGATTATAACTGATGGTGATGAATTGGTTAGAGAGCTCCAATGCACTGCTGATTCAAGTGTAGTTTACTCACAGCCTCGGCCAGAAAATCCGTCATCATCTAGTATTATCCATGATAACAATATTGACGCTGATGCACGGAGATATGTTAGCCTTCAAACTCTTTCAGCTTCAAGATTTGATGTTAATGGAGAATCAATGGGTAAAGAATTTTCTGCTCGTGGGAAAGAGAAACACAAAGGCAAGGATAAGAAACGGAAGAAAGAACACAAAGATGATCCTGAGTATTTGGAGCGAAAGCGATTGAAGAAAGAGAAGAAACGCAAGGAAAAAGAAATGGCAAAACTCCAAGGTGATGAAGCAAAAAGATCCTCGGCAGACTTGTCAAGTAAGAAAGTGGAACCTGAAGTGGAAGTTGCAAAACAGTTGAAATCTGTTGAACCTAGCGGGCATAATTCTAAATCAGAAATAAAAAAGATCGATACCAAACCAGAGGCATCTGAAGGTACATCTGCTGCACCAAAAATTCGTATCAAAATTAAAAACCGAACGTTCAGCAAGTCATAAAGAACAAAATGTTATCTCAGTTTGTAGAATTTAGAAGGAAAATCACATCGCCCTTCATATGTTATGGGTTGTATTTTTCTTTTCAATATCCGGTGTAATAGACGATTATTGATTCTGTGAGCTTTATTTGTTAGTTCTTTATTGTGGATTTAGAGATATATGATTGCAATTTCAATCATATAAAATTCGGATTGTTATATAGGACCTGGCTTTCTGCAGAGCCGCATAAATTTGTTGAATTGTTGTATAAAGATCATGATAGTTTTCGGCTATTTCCTGTGCATGACAATGATGACTAGCTACTCACGATTCACGAATCATAGTCTGACAGTGTTTAAGATCTGCTTACAATTTCTTCATTTATGATGTTTTTGTTTTCTCTGTAAAAGGGGTTTTAGCTACATGCTCTTTTTAACGCATTTGGTGGTAAACATTCAAGAGCTGTCTCTGTTAGCTCAGCTACTTGCTAGCCTCTGCATTCCTTGGCATAAATATACGGTGATCTTCTCGCTCTCCATTCCAGACAACATGGTCTATAAAAGCAATCCAAAAGGTCAAAAAAGAATGGCTATACTGCTGATCTTCTTTCGTGTATTTGTTTTAGTGGGGCCCGTATTAACAGAATTTACTATAGATATGATCCTCTCTTTGTGATTCCGCTCATGTGTAAAGATGCGGTAATTTAGTGTGTTTCTTTTTGTTTATTATTTCCTTTTGTAACCAAAAAAAATTCTCACATTTTTGCATAAAGGAGGTGCTGTTTGATTTCTCTTTTTAAATGGAAAAGTTGGGTCAAAAACAATTTATGAAAAACTTTTGTTAAATAAGTAATTTGTTTTTATTGAAGCAAAAATAATGAGATTTTTAGAAAAATGTATAAGGAGTTTTTTCAGAAAAAAAAAAGTAATTTATTTGCATAGGCCACTATGTCTTGCTCTTATTTACTATATCTTTCTGTGGCTTCTAGGTTGCACCCTAAGTGGTGCCCCGTGCACCACTCTAAATGACCTGCTACAACAGGTTTTTTTACCTAATATTTAAAAAAAATTAAAATAATAATAATTAATTAATTAATTACATTTTTACCCTTTTTTTTAAAATGAATTATAAAAAGAAGATTAACAGAGAGAAAGGGATTTATAGTAATTAACAAATTAAAATTATAATAAATTATAAAAATAAAAAAACCTGTAGAACCGGTTATCGGTTACTTACCTAGACACTTGGCGTGATCTTATTGGCCAAAAGCTGGTGGTGCACGCTGCACTACTTAATTGGTAGTTCACCTTAGACAACACCATATCTTTCTACTATCACTTATATTGTCACTGCCGGCATCACCAACCTCCACCACTGTTATCATCACCACGACTACCTCCACCTTCCACTGCTGCTGCTGCCACCACCACCACTGACATCACCACCCTTCACCACTGTCATGGTTGCCACAACTACCTCCACCCTTCACTAGCACCTCCACTACTGCCGCCACCACCAACTCTACCATCGTCGTCGCCATCGCCCTCCACCACCACCACTATTGCTACTACTGCCACGACCACCGTCACCACTAGGTAACACACACCTACACCACCTCCACTGCTGCCACCACCACTCCACTGCCACCACCACCACCACATCCATCTCCACCACTACCACTGCAGCCACCCTCCACCACCACCACCACCACCGCCACAACCAGCAGGTAACAACCACCTGCCCACCTCCATCGCCGCCATTAAGTAGCATCAACCTCCACTTCTACTGCTACTTGATCCTCCACCACCATTGTGCTGCCGCGATCACCGACGACCGTGAATTTATTAATGTACTAAGAGCTTTTAAGCTATAAAAATAAAAATCGACAAATAACCATTTTTTTTTTCTTAAAACTCTTATTTCGAGCTTCAACTTAAAAGTGGCTTTTATGATGACAAGTTGGGGAGCTAGGGAGTTTAATGCATAGAACTCACATCAATGTACAAACTAAGAAGATCACCAAGAAATCTGTACACCTTATTTTTATCTAAAATATTAAAATATTGAGTTTATGAATTACATCTCATCTCTAATAATAATGTCTTTGCTCCTTAAATAATATGAGTTAAAGTCACAATAAGATGAATGAAGGAGACACACACTCTTGATGCTCATATACCATAAAACACACCGTCTCACAAACAATGTTAGTGGCTGTAGTCACATTAGTAGAGATTGAGGTAACTGTTTATAGCCTATCCTTTACGTGAAGAGTCGGTCAATCTCCCAACCAGGCCTGCTCTGCAAAACGCTATACCTCAAAATAGTAAGTAGTTACCTACCTACGTCTGCCTATAATTTATTTCAAACAACAACATCAAGTTTCAGTTTTCATTATCAATTTATGGCTTTTAACACATTTGTCCCCTTAATTCACTTTCACTTACTCATATTGTGTCCTTTTTTCAGAACTTGCAGGCTTAATCGATCCCTTGTTTATCTCTCTCCAGGGTGCTCATCATCAAAATATCATCTTTAAGGCTCTCTAGTTATGTTGAGGTCAGTTCTCCACTAATATTTCCCTTTCACAAACTAACTCCTCTCTCCAAATTAGAACATAAACATCGCTTGTTCTGATTTCAGAGTGCAGAATGTTGGTAATAGAAGGTTGTTTATTGGAAATTAAGAGCCACAAATCTCACCTCACTTTCTCCCAGGTAACTTGTGACTGCATTGTGTTTTATTTTTGTGACCTATGTTAATGATTTCTTTATTCCCGGATTTCCAGTTTTCACCAAGTTTCTAGTTATGGTATGTCTTATAATAATTTGAATGTTGAGTGAGTTTGTGTTCATTACCATTTCTCTGGATGACAGAGAGATGTAGTACATATGTTGTGACAAAAAAGAAGAACATGAATGGAATCACGCGGCAAAAGGTTAGGCAATAAAGTGCAAATTTTAGCTTCTTTTTCTGCATGTTTTTAATTTTTATTTGAATATTACATACCTATAAAAATGTCTCTATAGTATTTAAATAATTTTTTTCATTTTAAAAATAAGTCTTCCATATTAATGTTACACTTTTTTTTAATCCTGATCATTAGTTCCTTTTCTATAAAACTCTTGAATTTTGTTCAGATGTTATAAGGCGGTTCACATATAAGCATTTTCTACTTAAAATAGGTTCCTCACGTTTTTAAAAAACCTTTTTTTTTATAAATTTTAAAATCTTATATTGGGCCCAACTTGCAAGTACATTTTGGGTCGGGCTACGAAGTCTAAAAGTGATATCAGGGCCCAAATAATCTGACAATTTAGGATTAAAAAAAAGGCAAAAAATAAGAGATAATAGGCCGAATAAGAAAAACTATCAACTAGGTTCATACTAAAGTTCCACGTTCAATAGTTGGAATGGATAATGAGAGTATATGACATTGAGAGCATATTTGCAAAAAACAATCAATTTTATAAATCAATTCTACTTGGTTAAATCAATTTTAAGCAGTTAAAATATGAGAAACATAAGAACTGAATCATATTTTTAACGATATGTAAAACTTGTATTGGGAAAAAAATTACAGAAATAAAACATGTACACAATAAAAACTCTAAAATATAGCATTGATAACTCTAAATATGGAGAAAACCACAATTATTGTTTATAGTAACAACCAGAGAATATCACTGTGTGAAAATTGTTTAAATACATAAATTTCTCTTTAAATTGTCTCATGGCTCAATACACCACCGTTTCTAAAACAAATATTTGAACTACATTTCACTACTCAAAAGCAAGAATATAAGAGAAAAAAGAAACACAAATACAAGCTTCAAACGTTTCGAATTGGAACATCTCAAAGTAAGAGAACTTAGGTCAATATGTAGTCTCCGTATCCGTCTTTCTTCACCACACTAGGCAATGTGAGAATTCTCCAAGAACTTCATTTGCCTCCCTTTCCACTTACCCTAATGACTACGTGAGACTTATTTCACTATTATAATCAACTCTAATAATATCCACTTTGATTGTAAGAGTTATATATTTCGCTTTCATCGTCTACTCCAACAATCTTAACTTTCATTGTCTTAGCCGATAATTGTAGCTCTTGTTGCCTATACTAACAAAGAAAAGTATTATATTCCACCATAAAGAGTATACTTCACTTGGAACTAATCCATTAAATGAATTTTCACATATCAAACTATGCTGCAAATTACGATGGAACTTCCACGTTGAACTACTTCGAAAGTTCTTTTAACCATCGACATAACCTCACCACACACCTACAACAGTGCCAACTAATGTTTGTGTGCTATCACCACAACCTTGCACTCATGTCAACGAATTTCTATGTGTTACCACCACACATCTTGCATCAACGACGACCAATGCTCATGTGTCACCTGGGCAATCTTTCTTTACATGCCCAGAAGACCTTGTGTAATCTTAATTGCATCAACACATCAAATACTCGTATCAGCCACAAGTCAAAATTGATTATTCCATCTAATTTCTCTACCACACGTATTGAAAAACTTGACATCGCAGGTGTATGAAAACTGTGAACTATGCACCAGATAAGTTCCCAAGAACAGAGGTGAGGACATGTTTAAATACCAAGTCTTTCATCACCAGAACCTTTCAAAAAATAGAATTTTCACAGTATCATGGTGGCTCCTAGCGGAAGCTGTCCTCACATTCGTTATCATGGTCGGACCATTGGTTGTAATATGTCATTGTTGGGAAGCAACACGCAATAGAGAAATAAAACAATTACACCATCACAACAAAAGAATATTGCATGGAAGACTCTAAACTAGAGAAAAACAACCACCGTTGTCTATATTGATAACAGAGAACAACACTATGACATAGACTTCTCTAACCCGCCTCATGGACCCAGTACACACACTCCATCGCAAATATTTAAACTACATCTCACAGTAATTTAAAACAAGAATTTATGAGGAAGAAAAAACATAAATACAGACTTAAAATATTTCCAATTGGTACATGTTGAAAATAGAGAAATTGTGTCAATATATAGTCTTGACCTTTTTTTTCACTATGCTAAGCAATGTGAGACTTCTCCAAAAGCAGCTTCCTTGACCTCCATCTCCAACCTCCATCTCCATTTACCATAATGGTGATGTGAGAGTTATTCCACCATTATAATCAGCATGAACAATATCCATCTTGATTGTACGAGTTACATATTTCAATTTCATTGTCTATATCAACAATCATAGCTTTCATTGTCTTAATCGATAATTGTAGCTCTCATTACCTACACTAACAAAGAAAACTATCATATTTTACCACAAATAGTACACTACTACTTAAAACTAAATCATTCCAATAATTTTCACATGTCGAACCATGCTGAAAATAATGGCCTTTATAATGCCTTGACTCTCCAACAAAAAGTGGTATGATTCTTGATAAAAGCATATTAAGGGTTGGACTTCATCACTCTTGTCAGCTTTTTATCCAATTAGTTTGCTTGTAACTTATACATTCAACCTATAAGTAGGATATACGTCTATACTCCACAATGCTTTAAAGGCTGTTTTAATTTATAGAACTATAGAACCGGAACTAAGTTAAACTCCTTTAAGAATGTTATGAACTAGCCCTTTGTTTCCTTCTCTAAGCCCTTCTCACATAGACTGAAAATCTCATTGAACTTTCTCTTTAAATTCATCTAGTCATGTGTGTATTTGGAATTAGCATCTCCACTTTTTATCCATTTTACTTACTCTTGACTTTGACATGCTGGATTCCCATTCGTATTACTTTACTACCATATTTGAGCTACAGATTCTTCAATCGAAAGTACATCAAATTCCCTCTTTTGCATCGACTGTACAGAGCATTTAATTAATCGCTTTCACATTTTCAATCTGTTGTCTACATTACCAAAATGCTATCTATTCCATTCCTTCAATTGAAGGTTGTATGAAACTTCATTATGTTTATGAAACTATGACTTTTTTGAGTCAAAGTTTCTGCTTGATCTCTTATGTGTCTTGAACTCTTCTCCTCCATATAAGATCCTACATCACCACTCAGACCGAGTCAATCGAGAAAAGTTGCAATATCAGTTTTGAAATACTATCTAATAGTCCAGGAACATGAATAACAACAACAAATCAAAAGGTTTCGATGGCTGATCAAAATTGAATGGATCTTAATAAAATGATTGATCATTTCAATGTCTTCAATTGCCTCTTTGGTTTTTATTTAACCATATATCAATTTAATTTTAAGTCATTAAGTTTATGAGGAATTTTCTGTTACACTGGAATCAACACAAACAAATGTTAGGCTTAAAATAAAAATTAAATAGAAAAATTTTCATGGATTAGAATAAAAGTGTGTCTAAACACATATTTTGACGCTTTTTTGGTTTATGGGAGAAAGAGAGAAGAGGGAAATTGAGAAGAAAGAAGATGAGTAGAAAAAATAAAGTGAGAAAAAGAGGAGATTTTATAGGTTGTTTATTATGATAGAAAAAGAAGAGAAGGAATGATATGAAAACTCTCTTCTCTTATTTGGTTGGATAGAGAATGGAAAAAGATAATGAAATGACATTTTTACCTTAAATATATACATATTTATAAATAAGTAGGATAATGATATATGAATGAAATGGAAAGTAAAAATTTGTACACTCTCTCCTACTTTCTCTCCAAAAAAAAATTGTTTTTGTTTTTGATAAGCAAAAAGGAGATAATGAGTGCCCAAACTCGTCACAAATGAGTGATAGCTAAGTAAATAAGATGACCGACCAACAAAATACATCAATTAGGACTCTCCCTACTTTCTCTTCAAATTGAAGAGACCCAAAAAAGCATGTGGATCTCACATGTCTTTCTCTCTTCCATACCAAACACGGTTGGGTTAATCTCTCTTCTCTAACTCTCTCTTTTGTAAATCAACTCTAACAGACATAGTGTAAAGTTCATACATCCCTCGACCGCTGGTTCCTCGATACCTTGTTTTTTTTTTTTTTAAAAAAACTCCTCGATACCTTGTTAGGTATGGAGAATTTTCAAAAATTAATAGATCCTTATATAATAATTATTTGTGTACATATACATCGTTCCGACCGCCCATTGACATAAAACCGCCACAATTTACAAAACATATAAAATACTAAGAAAAAAAAACCTTTTTTAGTTGTTTTAAATTACTAAGCTAACTGCCACAAAACTAAACATTTATTTTGCGAAAGTTTTAAGTTTTTTAAATCTTCACATCTAACGGCAATCAAAAACCGTCATTAAACTTGTATGTTATAAATTTAAACCCACATGACAAAAAAAGAAAAATACATCCCCCAACCAGCAAAGATATAAAAATCAAATCCAAGGAATTAAGTCTTCCTCTATGTTTGTGCAGCGAGGTAACCCCAACCATCTAAACATCACCTTTCAAATGAATAAATAAATCCATTCAACCGAGAGACAACTAAAGATAACACTTGAACCCATTTAATCACAATTACACCCACAAATTAAAAAGGAACAAAAATATTTAGAAAGGTAGAAATTGCACTTCTACTACTATTATCCGAATATGTTACAGTACACGTATATACCCCATCCAGTCATTTTAATTTTATTTTTCTCTCTTCTTCCTAAGCTTTAATAATAATAATAATAATCCTTTTAGCCTCATCACCCCATCCCAAAAAGGAAAAGGACAACACTGCCTGTTGCAATCTGAAATCAACCATCCTTTTGTTTGGTGTTTTCCATATTTGTGCAAGCTCTAGGGTCAATCATCCAAAGACAAGCCATTTTCTAGGGTTCCCCAGCCTTGAATCACTCACTGTTGAGTCACAACCACCACTGATCTGAATATTTTAGGATTTGCTAATATTGTATCTGATTTCTGTATCCGGGTATTATATTCTCTTCCTTTGGTTATGTCATCTCTTTTCTATAATTATCTACCAATCAAAGAAAACCAGCAAAGAGAGAAGCCTGAAAAGGGTTTCAGGTTTAGGGTAATTTGGTACCTTGTTTGTATATCTTTTGGAGTATTCTGTGATTTCTGAAGTTGTTTTGTTGCAGATATAGATAAATCTGGGGTTAACTGGTTGTGATTATGGTTTTTTTTTTCTTTGAAAAAAAAAATTCCTTCTGCGGTTTCTCTTTCAATAGGTATTTCTAATTACTGCAGAAGAAAAAAAAGAATCAGTATCTAATCACTGATATGTGGATCTAGGCATCTAGCAATGAAGTTTTGTTATTTTTACCATATACGGATTGGAGCTACAGCATGGTAGCTAGTCTGCACTCTATATATATAGGGCATCTGACAATAAGGGCTCCTTTACTTCACTTCAAATCTTGCTTTTCTTCAACTTATTTTTTCTCTGAAAATTTTCCCATTTAGTTGGTGACTTTTATCTCATGATAATTTTTGGATTTAGCAAAAGCAAATCCATGTTAGAGTGGGTTTCTGGTTTTAGAGTACAATGGTTAATTTGTCTGTTTTAGGATTTTGCTGTTTCTGGTTTTACCGCTGCTCCATGAATCAGAGCAAGGTAGGAACAAGAGAACACAGCTTCTTGTGGAAGCTTGAGGTCTAGGCAGCCAAGAATCTGCAAAGGATTTTTTTCTTTCTTTTCACTATTTCCACCCCCACAACCACAGAGAGACATGCAAATACCCAAAAAAAATAATATTTATAATGGCTAAAATAGTTATTTTTCTATTTATAGAAAGTCTGGGCGGGTTCGGTTTCCATCACCACCACGGGTAGGACATGTCTCTGAGACCATAAGTCGTTTACCGAAGTATTTATAAATCGCTCGTTAACACTCTTCTCAAATCTGCAATGAAATTAAATACACAACTTTTTTAGAGGGAGTGAGTGTTTTTACCGATTAAGCTAATATCTGGTGGGTAAAATAATTAATTACAAAAGGAGATGTGATTCACCTCTTGGGACGGAATGCTACAGATTTACACCCCGAGAATATCGGGAAAAAAAATACTGGAAAAAAATATGATTTTTTCACATTTTTCAACTTTTTCTCCAATTATTATATTAGTTATCACATCTCTTATTTTCTTTTCTTATCTCTTCTCTCCACAGTTTGATTGTTAATGACAATTTTTCCCTCATTATTTACACATTTAAATACATTGACGGAGAAGCGTTTGGTTTAACATTAATTAGAGCAACAAGTCTTTTTCTATTATATTACCGATCATATTTCTTATTTCACCTCTTTCTTTTTTCATCTCTCGTGATGTAAGTTTACTTTTGGTGCGAACAAAACATTATTTATCAAATAAGTCCGGCTTGGCTACCCGTAATTGCTACAATAATTTATGGACATTGGAGTAGGTAGGGCTGAATTCAATCTTCCTATACGTGTATTACATCTATTTTATTATTATATAATTACAATTCTATAATATTTTAAATTATTTTAGTTTAGTTAAATAGTATTTATAATGTTTTTACTATCAGGATGAAGTCAATCTTTAAACATAGATCTTAGATACATTTTATACTTATATCTTTGATTCTTGAATTTAAATATTATAAATTTAATGATATTTATGTTTTCTTAATTTATTAACTAAATACCTCACATGATAATATATTTAAATTAATTTAAATGCGAATAATGAATCCGAATTAACGCATAGTTTTTTTTTTAAATAAGCCAAAACTCATTCATAGGAAGCACAAGGGGTTAGAAACTTGATACATAATATTCCAGTTAATTGAATGAGGTCATAGTTTTGAAATGAAAATATATATTTATTTTATTAATATGAACCTGAAGAAAAAATGGATTACTCGGAAAAGGTTTATAGCTGAAAATTTGGGCATCGTTTGCTCTTCCAGAGAAATGGTGGAAAGAGAGAAGGTTCCAGAGAGGGAGCACCACATTGTGGGGCTGTTTAATTACTACTTTAGTTTTTTTTATTTAAAAATAAAAACAGTTTTAGGAAACACTTTTCAAAAGCTGTTTTTTTAAAAAAAACTATTTAACTTACATATTTTGCAACATTAAAAAAATTATAATTTAAAAATTAAAAACACCTCTGAGATATTTTTAAATTTTAGCTTTAAAAATAAAAAATAGAACTTTTTTTGAAAGCAGTTTTTGAAAACGTATTATCCCAAACAATTTTTTAAATTTTTCAGTAAATTAATTTTCAAAAGCTGCAAACAAACCGGTTTTGTGTGTCACAACACTTTTTGTAGTCTCTCATATTTGTAGAGAGTTGGGGTAAGAGGAATTTATTTTTATCTTATTTTATCCCTCCATCAATTTTTTAAACTACTCATCTATAAACATTTAAATATTTTAGATAAAAATGTCAATTTCATGGAAAATTAATTTTCTCCTTTCATTCTCTATTAAGCTAAATAAAAGGAGAAAGAACTCATGTCATTTTTTTCTTTTCTTTATCTCTTTTATTTTTACCGTACAAAATAATTTATAAAATCTATTATATTTCTTACATCTTTCCTCTACTCATTTTCTTTCTATTCTTTTTTTAACCAAATAAGGCATTACGTGGAACTCAACTAATAATTGAAACTTTTTAGATTCCTTCTCTCCTTGGTAGATAAACCAGTTGGATTGACAGTGAAGCTGATATTCTGAACCAAAACAGTAATAAACCATAATAACTTTCGTTGTTCAGTTTCAAAAAAAAAAAACTTTCGTTGCTGCTATATATTATTACATAAAGGGCTACTATTTTATGCTATATTTGATTCCTTTGTTGACTTTTGACCGCCTGAAATGGAATATTGAGAACCGCCACTGTAATAACTCTGAATTTCTGAAATAACACCCCTTAACTAACGCTGATTGGATCTGATGTGAAAATAAGAGAACAGAAAATGAAAAGAGAGAATATGGAAGAAAAAGAAAGTAAAGGAAAATGAAAGAATGTTTAAGCTGTTTGGAAAATTTATGGAAAAGTAATGAAAGAGAAATGAGTATGATACGCAATATAATTACTATTTTATTCTCTACTTGTAGTTATATATATATCATTTTTAACCTATTAAAAATTATTATTATTGTCAAAATATTATTTTATTATAGAAATTTTAATATTAGAATATGCATATATCGTAAAAGTTGTTTTGTTAAACATTCGGTCACTGCAAGTTCGTTCTATCACAATCAATTGATGGAGGAGTAAAAATGTCTTAACAGCGAGAAGACACGACACTTAAAAATATCTTTTAAAAGGTGTTTTGTTCTGTTCTCGTTGGTTCCACCTATCCTGACGGAACCAAAGTGTATTGTTCTAAAAGTATTTTGTTTTGTTTCGTTTCATCTTAAAAACATGACAAACACATGATAGAACCATTATACCATGATTTGTCCTGTTATGAATTCGCATGACAATGGTGGGGCCATTTGAATGGTTTTTGTGGTAAAGAGGGTTGGAAAGAGTGATGTCAGTTATGAATTAACCCACACTAGCAAAGCATAGTAGGGGAACTAGTTCTCATTTGATACATCTGACGTCAAAATGCTTTGAACTAAAGTGACCAGAGTGAAAGGAGGTTACAAAAGGAGGTTGAACCTTGTTAGCATTGGTGGTATTCTTCATAATGAAGTTGCTCGTTGGGTCGTTGGCTTCTCCGATCTGTTGCAAGCTCGTGTCCATTATACGCCGAGCTGCTGGCCATTAAACATGGCGTTCTCTTAGCTTGAGATTTGGGTTGCCGACGTGTTCTCATTGCCTCTCGTCTGTGGCATATCACGTGTAGTCACGTTCGTAGGGAGACCAACTCTTGTGCGGATTGGTTGACGGCCTTTGGACTACAGTTGCAGTGCGCCCTTTGGATTTGGTCTCTTCCCCAAGGCTTGGTTCCTGATCTCCTCGACTCCGATAGGAGGTGCTGTGGAGGGTTAGTGTAGTTTTGATGTCATTTTCCCTTTGTACAATTTTTTTTTGACAAGAGCGAAGCTCAATAAAGAGAAACAAATTAAGGGTAATTATGACAAAGAAAAATATGGTTGAAAACTAAAATAATTTCTCTCCAAATTCATTTTTACAATACTTAACTAGGTGCCATATTGCAAATAAAATATTCCATAAAAAAATATTTCAAATAAAAAATACTAAAATTTATCTTCTATAATAAGTAAAAACATAATTTATGGGTCAACCGGCTTTTAACATAATCCATCATATAATTGTCATTAATTATTTTCTTCCTTTATTTTTCTCATTTTGCATTTTACATTGCGTGATATATTATATTTGTATCCCTATATTTGTACATCATATTTATATTGATATTTTTCAGAAATAATGTTTACCAACCTTATTCTACATTTTTTTAAAGTTTAAAAATTATTCTAACTATATAAAATATAAAAAAAAAAAATTGAGTAAGTATAGGTGTTCTCAATCCAAAAATTTGTCAAATATTATAAACACTAAAAATCACATAAAAGTTTATTTTTACCTCGAAAAACATAGAATAAAGTGCGTAGATCATACTTCGAACAAGCATGTAAATTAATTGAGACGTAATTGCGTCGATGAAAGATACATGTGATTTAAGAAAAATAAAAATCTATACAGGGCTATTAATAGCTTTAAATTATATAAAAATTTATTTAGTTGGTTAGTGCTTGGTGGGGGTGTTTGTTCAGTTTCTCGTTTTTTAGTGTTTTTGTGGTTGTTTGGGTCTGTAGGTTGCTTCTGTTGGGGTTTTGTGTCATTTTGTACATATCCGTTTTTCAATAATATATATATATATATATATATATATATATCATTTGTTGTTTTAAAAAAATTAAAAAATTATTTAGTTTCTGTATCTTATTTGAGAAAGATATTGTTTCCCAAGAAATTTTTTCTTTGACCTCCATGAAAGATGCATGTGAAAAAATATAGTCCGACATTGTCGGCAGTCATGATAACCTAAAGCTAACAAGCCTTTGAGCACAAGCTAACAACAATCTTCACGAGTCAGAAGACTCACTCTTTCCATAATTCCCTAAGAGGGTTTCTCTCTTTATAGTAAAGAGGATTGATTGTTTGGTGTATCTTGCCTTAATCTCAACTCTTCATTTTACAAGAGAGCTGGATGACAAAGAACTGTAAACTACTTGACGTGGGACTTCAACTTTTATAATGAAATTGGTTCATAAAATATTTTCATCTATCCGTTGTGGGACTAATTTGGGAAACCTCAATTAAGGAGAAAACCCAACAAATCTCCCCCTTTCAACTTAGTTGAGAGCCATAATCAAGTCGGCACCCCGCCAACGGTCCGAAGTCTTCTTAATGGTAAGTGTATTGCGATGTATTTAGCTTCAATGGTCGATAAAGGAACTCACTTCTATATATAATTTTGATTGCAATGAGACAACTCCCTCTACAAAAGCAGTTAAGTAACTCGACATAGACTTTCTAGAATCTACATCTCCATCCATGTTTGGATCTATGAAACAACACACAAGCACATTTTAGTAGTTCCTTGTAGGTATCTCAAGATCTATTTAAAGACATCCCCATGTTGTTTACTTGGATTTGACAAGAATCGACTCACAACTCCAATTGCATATGCAATATCAGGTCTTGTGCAAATCATGACATACATATAATGCTGCCCACAATAGATGAGTAAGGAACCTTGCTCATCTCCTCCTTTTCTTCTACACTTGTCAGACTTTGCATCTTGCTTAACATGAAGTGCCCAAAAAGTGGAACATTGAATGGCTTTGTTGTATCCATTTTGAATCTCTTGAGTACTTTCTCAATGTATTGCTCTTAAGACAAACACAAAAACTTATTGGAACATCACTAAAAATCTTCATCCTAAGGATTTGTTTAACATTTCCAAAGTCTTTCGTGGCAAAAGACTTTCTCAAAGCCTTCTTTAGACTCACAATTGTTACGGTTTTGGCCAACTATCAACATAAAGCGTTAGTATGATAAAGTCAACACTTCCATATCTCTTTATGAAGACACAATGATTAGCTGAAGTCTTCGTGAAACTACGCTCAGTCTAAAGGGTTTCAACTTTCTATACATTTCCCCGGAAATGGCTTTAGGCCATAAAGACTCTTGTTTAGATGGAGCACTAAGTGTTCCTTTCTTGGTTCTTCAAAACCTTCTAATTGCTCCATGTAAATTTCTTCGTTAATATCTTCATGCAAGAATTCGGTTCTCATATCTAGTTGTTCAACTTCGAAGTCTAGGCAAGCTCCTAGACTTAGGACAACTCTTACGGAGGACATCTTCACCATTGTTCAAGCTTTATATCTAGGCTTTAGGTTTCCTTATTTGAACTTGAGTCTGTATACCCACTTGTTATTCATACGAAGAGCCTTATCACTCATGTGGCCCAGCCGTCTATGCCAAAGATCCTTAGAATTTCATGCAACTTTAGCTTCACCAACACAAATTCTTCCTTGTGTGAATTTTTTTAGAAAAAAAATTATTGTTATGTTAACCCATCAAATGAAATTCAATTCAACTGGAAAAATAATAGCTTGTAACTGAAACCATCATACGTGAAGATTCAACACGGTTGGTAAATAGTTAGGCTCCTTAAACATTTAGTTATAATTGCCGGCTGTGGAGATACCTTGATGCACACGACAAAAAACCATCATAAGTCGACCCACCAAAAAATTTAAAGCCACTACTGCATTAAAAACAACTTCCTTGCATGATATACAATGAATCTTCTTTTGATCCACCTCAAAAGAGCCACCTTTAACCAATTCGGCCTCTCTCCACGTGTTGAGAAGTCTGACATTGACTAGAAATATGACCAATATAGCTTCTATGGGAAGACAGTTCTGAACTCTTGAGTTAGCTTTTGGCTCCCAAATTCTAGTATGGTATTAAAGTATATCATATATCCGTTTAGTAGAGACCACCAGTATATGGGCCACCCCCTAATGTTCATTTCTGCCTATTTCACTCTCCAAATGTTCAGCCCTGAGCGTGAGAGGGTGTGTTGAGAAGTCCTAATTGACTAGAGATATGACTAAGATATCCATCATATATGGGAAGGGAATCCTCAAATTTTGAGATAGCTTTTAGGTTAAGTTAGGTCTCTCAAATTCTAATATCACCGCTGTCGTGAGTGGGTCTATCACTTGAGCGGTGGAAGAAATTAGAGGCTCACAATTGCCACCGTCACTATGGTGAAGGAAGGGGACTGTGAGGCTAAAGAGGGCGACGACTGGGCAGAGTTGCAGGATGAAGGCGGCTGCAAGGGCCGTCTCAGGGCGTTGCCGCAGCAAAGGTTGGGGGAGGGAGAGAAACATACATTGTGGGGGAGAATGACAAAGAATGAATTAGGGTTAAAGAGGGTATTAGCAATTCACTCATTCAATCTCAATCATCTAATATTTTAGCATTATATCAATGGTGAAAAGACTATCTTCCACCATTTAAGTGCTAGTGCACCATAGCCTCCGCCTATTTTTATCTATTGGAATTATTCCATTACTCCAAGCCTTCAGATTTTCCTATCCATGTCAATTGTCAAAACCTGATACTTTAGATACATATTTTCTATTTTAGTCTCAATAACATTCCAATGTATGTTCTAGTTTCGCTTTCATCTTTTCTAATTCTGTGGCATAATTTAACTTGTCCTGGAAGTGGACATCCATAGTGGATCACCCAGCAAGTGTCTATTCAGTCACATCTCTAAAGATAAGCTGAACTCACGCACATTAGGAAGCTACCCACAAACAATTAGAAACACACGTCTTAGAACTAACCCTAACCCTTTAATTTTCCAAGGGATGATTGCACTTTGAAAAAAAAAAAAACAAATCCACAACATGGAAATATGTCATATGTCATATTATGTAAATGGATATGTATGACAGCAATAGCAGCATAAATTGAAAACCTCTCCATGCCAAAACTAAAATGTTAAAGCTGGTATAATTAATTAATGCATATCCAACCAGAGTTACAAAAAAGATTCAATTGGTTGTGTTTCTTAATAGCAAAAAAAATCCCTATGACAATTGGAAGATATTTATGAATTTGTACCATATATATATGCAATAAATATGAAAGGGTCAGAACAGAAACAATAAATAGACAACACTTTATAGAGATGATGACATACAACCATTAATGAAACAATACTAATTGTTTCTCATATATATGCTAATAGATCATGGAAGATACCTTACAACATTACATGCCAAAAGCAAGATACATTTTATTGTGCTGACACAAAAAGAGGTGATGGGTGCAAGTACGAACACAGATTAGATACGATTGTTGTAGGCTTCCCAATTCTTCCCCAAGGACTGAAATTCTGCAAATTGATGCTGCAAAACAAATCAACAGATGAAGGATCAGAAAAATAATACAGATGCTGCAAATTGATCCTATGCACTATTTAGTACAGAAACTTGTGCATATTTTGAAACTTTTCTATAATTGATTCTGAAACCACCAGTATCAGTTAGTCTTGGGAGAAGCTCTGTGAGTAGCTTCTGAGTTTCATAATTGTTTGTTGTGGAAGAGAAACTGATCTAAACATGTGTCTATGTAAGTAGTTTTTGGGTGCCAGAATTGGTAATGAGAAAATAGAAGTTGATTACTTACTTCTTGAAGGATTCCAGAGTTATTAAAAGAAGAACATATTGCTCATAATCAACAAAGAATCTTCATGAGACATATCAACTACAGTTCTTGAATTCTCCTTTGCTTCTCGAGAACTTGGTTCTTCAGCCTCAACCAGCAGATCCAAGGAGGGATTATTCGAACTTTGGCTTTGGTGAGTGCCTGCAGATTCTTCCACAGTAGTTTCAAAGGGATTCCACAAGTTCAGGTTACGGTTTGTTACCTCCTTGCATTGCTTTGATTCATCATCAGCTAGCTTCCTAGCCCTCAATTTTTCTCTTGTTCTTTCTCTTGCCCTTTCTCTTGCTTTTTCCCTCCCAATAGGATTGAATGCACTCTTTCTACAAACCTTATTGATTCTCCTCTTCACTGTTGCTTGTGGCTCCTTCTCTTGCTCTTGAAATTCACTGATCACAACCTCATCCAAGCCAGACACCCCTTCACATTCAGAAGTTGAAGAAGTGCTCTTGGCACCACTACAACTTGGGTGGTGGAGATTCTTCTCCCTGGCAAGGTCCTTGATTTCAGCTTTTGCTTGGTTCAGCAACCAGTCCACGGTTTTGCTTGCTTTGTCAAAGCCTAGCATGTCTTGAAGGCCAAAAAACCTCTTTGCAACTTCAAGGGAGAGTCTCATTCTCCGATCCCTCAGTCCTCTTGCTGTGTTGATCTTGCTGTGCCGATCCCTCTTGCTAGATCTTCTTCTCAAAGGAACCTGCTTCGTTGCAGTGCCTTGTACTACAACGGAGCAGGTTCCAGGAATATTGTTATCATTCTTGCTGTTGTTGTTGATTGAAGCATCCATGTTGTTGTTCACAAGAGTTTCAGGTTGAGATTGGTGTTCTTGGAGTGAGAAATCAAGGAAGATATTTTCATGGTCTTCAAAGGGAGAGGGAGAACAAGGGAATTGAAGTAAGGAAAAAGGACAATTGGTTTCATCTTTTGAAGTGAGGTTGCTTTCAAAGGTAAAAGGCCTAGAGCAAATAAATGCTTGGTTGTCGTTAGGGTAGGAGGAGGAGGAGATTAGGTCATTTCCATTGACGGAACTATTTGAGGAAAACATGTTTGGAATAGGAAGCACCACCAAATAACCCTACTAGTCTTGATGATGATGTTGCTGTGTGTGCTTTGTTTGGGATCACTTCAAAAGCCTGAGAATGACATGTTTATGACACTCTCCAACTGTGAGCAAGAGGTATAGCAGCTCTTCCATCCTTTTCAGCTCATTTTTGTTTTCCTGTTCCCCTGCAAGTAAAGGGAGAGAGAGACACACAACAATTTGAGAAAACATCCAAGTCTCTCACTACTGTTTTTTAGCAAAGGGGGTGATAGATGATATTATGCACTGTATATGTGTGTATTTGTTTGTGTTGGTGTGTGTGTGTGTGTGATGAGAGCAATTGTATTGTTGTTGTAGTACTATTGGGTTCCTCAAGCAAAGTACCTGCAGTGTGAGAATGACAGCACATGGGCAACAATAATAATACTTATTAGGCATCAAGGAAGGTTGAATAATGAGTGAGAAAGAGAGAGAGGGATAATGTGAGAACTAATGAGCCCAACAAGAGCAATGTCATTTATTGTTGTAGACATGGGGCATCCTTTTTCTTCATCATGGTTTCTTTTGAACAAAAAGTTGTGAATCTATTTATAACCATAAAATGTGAGTGGGGATTGATTGAAAATGATATATAGCATCTTTTTTTCTCAGAAACAGTTCTAGTAGTTTAAAGTTAAGTCTCTCCCTAGAATTGATTTTGCCTTTAAAATCAATTTTAGAAGCATTTCTAAACATGCACATACAAATACCCATAACGGTGTACATCCTACTTGGAATAGAATATACCCTATTTGGAATAGATACACTCACTCACGAAATAAGAATGGTGAAGAGGGATGAAAAATGTGATGGTTGGTAAGACAGAAAAGAAGGAGGAAAATGAGGTGGAAAAGGAGAAGAAAGTGTACGAAAATAAGGGCTAGCTAGTAGAAAAAGTTAGAGTTTGTGCGAGACTTCACGTGGTGGAGGCAGGGGTACAGATGCGAGAGTTGACAGAAAACTAAAACCAACTTCCTCACTCACACACACTCTGCACGCCCCTCACTTCACATTCCCCACACCACACATTCTTCTTTAATTTGCTTAATTGCTAGTCTACCATATTGTATTGACCTTGCATGGACTGAACCTGATGAAAGAAACTGCATTCTTAGCTTATTCAGCCTTGTCCCACACACCCTGCAGGTGCATACGAGTGGGTTGTCACATGCCCACCGTGACTTTTTCATGGAAAGATTCACAAAACTTGAATTATTTCTTTTCTCTTATAATTATTCCCTTTGTCTTCTTTACCTATTTATACATTTTGATTCCCTTTAAATAAACTTTTACACTCAGCTACAACGCTTCAACAGAATCGTCTTTTTAGAGGATACCTGCATTAGACCAAAATCATAATTGTATTTTAGAGAGGATATATGTGGTACAACTAAAATACTATTTGTAATCGAAAAAATTAGTATTTAATTTATTGAGAGTTTTGTAACAGCACTGGTCTGTAAATTGTAATGTACATTTTCATTCACTGCTTCACATTTACAGAACGTCCACGTGTCTGTCTGTGCCTAACCCTAAAAGCAGCTAAACTGGTGGAGGTGAAGTACAATAATTTACCATCCAACAATGGTAGCCAATGCTAGCTCCCTTTGACTGGGGGTGCTCAGAACGTCACTTTCACTAAAAAGAGATGCACCATCACTCACTCACTAACTCTCTTTCCCTTGTGGTATCTATCTATCTATCTACATCAAAGCCTATAGTAGAGAGAATGTTGTTGTTTTTGTTGTGATTGGTTCTCCTTTCCCATGCGTGGCTTATCTCTATTTTGCATACTTTGAACTTGAATAGCTAAGTAGCCTCTTTCTCTTTCTCTCTCTTTCATTCCCTGTCTAAGAAAGCAAGAAAGACCTAGAAGCAAGATAGAGTTGCTTTGCACTTATGCTTGTACTTGCCACTGCCATATAAAGAGATAGTAGTTGTGTGAGCATGACCCTCTTCTTCAAAGCCCTAATGACCAATTGCAACTTGCATAGTTTCAAAACACACACCATGATCTCACTCTCAACTAGTAATGTTTTTTTTGAAAATGGGAATAGTCCATCCAACACTTGAAGGCACTCTATAGATAGAACTAGAAGTGGTAGTACAAGTACACTATACACCAAATTTGTGTGTTTCTCATTTTCTCTGCCTGTCTTTCCATTTATGCATGCCGTCCTCCCCACTCTTATCTTCTCCACAACCTGTCTTTCTTTCTTTCTATAGCTGTGGCAGTAGTAGCAGTCTCAATCGCTACCACTTTAGGCTGTGGCATAATTACAAGGACCACACTATGTCGATGTATGTATTTGGCAAAGAAATTAAAAGGGTTGTTCTGGGGTTGCTTTCAACCTCAAGATAACTATGACAACAAAGAAGTAGCTAGTGGGGTGAATATGTGTACGTAGGAGATACATTTATATTGGAACAAAGAGTTTTCATACATTCACTTTATCTTCCATCTCATTTTTCACTCAATTTCTCTTTAAAAATTTCTCTTCTCTTCTTACCGTATATGCTTATTATATTTCTCATTTATTTCTCTTCTATTTATATTTATCCGTGCGGGTGGAATAAGGACATAAACAGTGCTTGATTGTGAGAGGAGAGCATAATAAAATTCCATCTACAAAGTCACTGTGAATATTACTGGATACACTCCCCCTAGTTCTTTGATTTTTATCTCTGTGTGGAAGATTTTTCTGTTACCATCTCCACAAAAAAGGAAAAAGGAAAAAGGAACCTAACAAAAAAGATGTTTGTGGTTGAAATTGCAAAGCTTTTAACTCATTTATCCTAAAATCTCATTCTTCTGTTTATTGGAACACATAGATTCGAGGGTTTGGGGGATGAACTTTCTATAAACGGTAATATACAAACCGTGCAAACATCAAACTTAAACTTTTTTTTACATATTTCTTCTAAAAGTACATCATAACAAATACTTCTCTCTTTTATATTTTTTTTCTAATTTTCAGTGTCTGTTGGATGTATGTCATATGCGGATTTATACAATCATTTAATTTATAAACATAAAAAAGTGGACCCACCATAATTAATGATGTTAACATTTTATTAAAAGGCCAATGATGTTAACATATAAATGTAAAGTTTACTTAATATGCATTTTTCAAGGAAGAAAAAAAAATTCTATCTTTGTGAAAAAGTTAAGTTAAACAAAGACATTGATAGGTAGTTCGTTGTTTTATATCCTTTTCAAAAAATTCTGTTTCCATTGACAAGGAATTTAGTTTCGTCCTAACTTTTCAGGAATTCATTGTAGATTCTGATCGATTGGGAATAAGCCCAAAATGCATTTTCTCTTGATGTTGAAAATATCTTAAGTTGATGAATTTCAACCAGGCATTGTAATGTATGTGGGGCACACAGTGATTAGGGCATTGCATATATATGAAGTTGTTCCATTCTGCAAACTTTTGCATACATTCAAGATTCAAGAAGGCGCCCTTCTCATTGGAGTATTCCCTTGGCTTTTCTTCCTTAACATCATCAGAAACTTGGTTGTTTATGCTCTGTGCAGCAACTAGATACCAATAGAATTGTTTGGTTATGTATTTTGGATTTTTTCGCCTTAAAGCTGTGTTTGTTGATTATTATTGAGGCATACCTTTTGACAGAAAAGCTTACCCCTTCTTGTTTGTTACCATGAGTTAAATTAACTAGTGTTCAAGAGCAAGATCTTGTTTGTATTATTATACTATACATTATCTTTTTCCTGCTATGATTTGATTAGATGGCTCAAAAGTTAATTTCTTTTCACGCCCAGGTAACTTTCCCAAATCAATGTTAATTCACTTAATTGGTAGGGTCAGATCATTTAATGGTTACTTTTTTTTTCTTTTTTCTTTTTTGAAATGCCAAGTAAAAAAGTAAAATATATATAAATAAGATAGAAGTAAAATATTTAATATTTAATGGTTACTTAATTCCTCCAATACTGCTAGATATAAAAAGAATAGTAGACAAGAATGGTTTTAATTTCAATTTCTAGTTAGGTCCTTCGTTGATAGGTTTTATAACAATCTCACCACATAAGTGAACTTAATTCTATATTTCTATTTTATGACGGTTAAAAATCGCCACAAAAATGAGTGTCGATAAATCTTGCCACTATTCAGTGGTTCACTCACCAGACACTTGTTGGAACCTAATTTTATCAAGATTTTGGAGGATTTCCATGCTCATGGTGGTTGGAACCTAATTTTATCAAGATTTTGGAGGATTTCCATGCTCATGGTGCTTGGCTAAGAGGAAGCAATGCTTTATTATAGCCTTGATTTCAAAAGTGGTTTCTCTTTATTTAATAGGTTGTATTTATAAAACAGTGGCCAAGATTCTTGAAAAAAACTCAAGACTCAAGAGTGTGCTTGCGAAGGTAATCAATGAGAAGCAATCAACAATTTTGGGGGACAGGAATATGCTGGATAGTGTTTTAGTTGCTAATGAACTAGTTCATGAAGTAAAAAGTAGGAAGAAACCAACTATAACTTTTAAAACAGACTTTAAAAAGGCGTATTACTCGATCAATGGGAGTTCTTGAGCTATATGATGCGGAGAATGAATTTTAATGAAAAATGGATAAAATGGATTTGCGGCTACCTAGTTTCTGTTTTTGTATCTGTATTGGTCAACGGAAGTCTCTGGGAGCAATTTGCGATTGAAAAGGGATCTTTTCGTGTCATTCTTATTTCTCGTAGTGGCGGGGCTGAATGGATTTGTGAAACAAGCTGTGCATACTAATAAATTTAAAGGCTTAAAGGTGGGGCATGAGCAGGGGTGGATCTTACAATTCTTCAATTTACTGAAGATACTATTTTTTTATAAGTCAAACTGAATTGATAGGAAGCACAAAGGGTTATCAAATCCGTTACAAGCACATAAAAAAAAACACAGAGGATTCTTTGTAGAATGTAATGACTCTGAAATGCATATTGAGATGCTTTGAATTGCCTTCAGGACTAAAAGTTAATTAATTTCCTTAAGAGTAAGGTTGTTGGGATCGCGGTGGAAAATAACTCAATCTCAATTGTAAAATTATGAAATTGCCCTTTGTTTACTTGGGCATTCCAATTACGATTTGAAGGTAAACATTTTATCCTTAAACTTGATACATGCATGATAGAGTTTCATCATTTAAGTTAGTAGTTTTAGTAGTTTTCACTAAAATCTGATAAATCATATGATGAAACTATTCACACATACAAGATACTCTTTGTCTAATTTCTAGTAATGAGAGAATAGCCACTTTACTAGTCCTCAAAATATATATGGTTGGTCACGTTTGTTTCCCTTCAAATTAAGAAAATTGATAAAATAGTTTTCAAAATAGCAGTTTATAGAGCAAAAGTTTTCAGCTAAAATGTGATTAAATTTAGTTTTTCAGGACTAAAATGAATCGTCAATTTTATCTTTTAAGGATTATATTAATCGTGATTTTTTACTTTTCAAAAACTAAATTGATTGTTTTTTATGTTTCGTGAACTATTTTAGTATATTCTCAATAAATAGATAAAAATAACTGACCATATGTCTTCAAGGGACTAAAGTCACCAGTGATATTTTAGGAGCAGCCGATATTGACTTTTCATCTTGTTTCTTTCCTTGTCACTCTTGGCAGCTGCTTCCTTTCTTCACAAAAGGGACAATTATTATATATAGATGTCTTTGCCTTTTAATCTCTGGGATATATCTAGCTTGGTCATCAATATCATCCTCTCTCCTTCTTAAGTTCCACAAGATAAAGTTACAGCTGCTGCTTTAGAGAGCAATTTATGCTGGATGCCACTTACCTCTGTCTAGCTAAACAGCACCATATAGAAAAAACTAATATGCTTAATTAGTTTACCATACCCTTGTGTGTTTGATGCAACTGCTTATAAGGATATATCAAACATGCTCTCATTATATGTACGATTGTTGGAAAATAATTAAAGGATCAAACATGCTATCATTCTCATTTGACAACATTGACTTCAGTTGGGGAGTGCCTAAAAGAATAAAGAGACTAGAAACATATATACATACTATCTTTCTGAGACACGACGTAAGCAACATATAAATTCAAGATGATGAGGATTGCAACAACACTTAATCACATGGGAATCGCGTTTGGCGCCCCCCTATTGGCGCGTTTGGCGGAAGTCATATATTGTAAGTCGTTAATTAAAAGTGACAGTGGACATGAAAGTGGAGAATGAGCTTTTAGCCCAGATAGAATTATTGTCGGAAGTCATATATTGTAAAATCACATACGATTTTTTAGCAAGTCATATTACTCAGCCCCGTTTAATAAAAACTTCTGGAACAATATTGGTACCATTTAAGATGAATAACTGAATTTGTATTGCCGTAGGTTTTTACTACACATATTGAGACCTCGTTCGAGGCCCTCTAAAATGGGAAGAGATGTGTCTTATCACAGTTTGGTCATTAATGGAGTAAGTGGACGTGTGTGACTCTTCGTTAGGTAAAATTGATTTGACGTGATTCTTTAAAGGTGGCGCAATGGTGTGTCGTGGGGTGCGTAAGGTCGTCTTGCCCTCGCTTGAGGCGTGAACGATCGTCTTTGCCCTCGATTCACTACCTCTGAATCAGGTGATTGTGCGTCATTTCGCCTTCTTCCATTTTCGCCATCTTTGTTAAGTGTTTGGCTTTGAAAATCGTCGTGAATCCTTGTTGCAAGATGTGTAAGTCATTTCTCCTTAAGATCCTCGTCTCTCTTCTGTTTTGGTAAGTTTTTCAATCTTCTTGCTATTTTCCTTTTCTTATTGCATAGTTGCATGTTAGGGCATAATAAAAGTTGAGAACTTTGTGTTGCCTTGTAGGCCTAATCCACCTCTAAGTGAGTGGCCGGTGGATTATGTGCCTCAATCTATTAAGAGAAAAATGTTGAAACTTCTAAAGTGGTGGATGTCATGGAGGTGGAGGTTGAGGTGGTGGTGGATTTCACTAAGTAAATGTCATTTGAGCACTTTTCATACCAATAAGCCCTAACAAATTGATAAAATGACTCAATTTTAGGAACTAAATTTGTACGATCACAATAGGTGAAGAACTAAAAATACAATTATGTCTTATTGTCAACTACCTTTTATGTGTATATAAAGAATCGAACTTTATAATATTTATTATAATTTTTTAATTAATTAGTAAATAAATTATCCACTTGTGTTGTGTATTTAGAAAATGAAAGCAGAGTGTGTTTCTTTTGTTTTTTTTTTTCAGTCGGGCTTGGTTCAAATGCCAGTTACCCCGGCCCGAAGTGGTGGGCTTTAGCGGCAAAAGAGCCTTAACGAAAGCCCGCCAGTATTTCCCGCCACTGTCAGAGACTCTTCCATTCATTTCACAATTCATTCTTATACGCTGCTTCACTCTTTCATGTAGTTGATACGCACTTCACAGAAACCTTCCTCGCTTTCTCTCTGTAGAACCCTAATTGCTGAAATGGGTGAAAACTTCGAAGACCTCAATAATAAACTCCCTGAGCTCAAATTAGGTATCACATCATTCCCAATTTTTCTAAATAAGCTTGCTTTAATTTCTATTATTTTATCTGCCAACTAGTTTGTTTTGTTTTCATTGTTGTTGGTGACTGGTTGAAGTTTTCTAATCGTTTTCATCATTTTTTTATCTGTTGCTAGATTCTAAGCAAGCACAAGGGTTTCTATCATTTTTCAAAACCCTACCTCATGTAAGTATTTTCCTTTCTCGTCCTTTTCAATCATCTCTCACAGAAATGGGGTGTGGCTCTGTTCGGAGGTGTTATTAGCATTACATGAATACCCCCATTTCCCCTTTTGGTTGCTTATAGTTTGAATCTTCGCATAAAAGTTCACATTGGTCTAACATTGTTCTTTTTTCACTTCACTCAAGTGTACAAAACGGAAAATATTATTCACCTTTTCATCACATGCCTATTGTTGTTTAAGTATTCTATATTTTGGCATGCAGTGACTATTTAATAATCAGTTAATAGTCGTTTTTTATCCTTAAAAATTACTTTTTACCCGAATTTATTAAGTGTTGTTTCATTGTAGTGTCAATCCTTCCCTAACTCGTGTATGTAATAGCAAAAATTTGATATTACTCGTTACCACCACTTACTGTTTTACATGTGATGGAATGTCCAAGTAATGTTGTTTAATTATCTTGCCATGCCTGCTTCATTACTTAAATTAAATGCGACGATTACACATGTGGCGTACATGCACACAATCTTTTTTTTATCCCGTTACTTACACAAGTTTAGTGGTTTTATTGTAGATTGTGAATTAGTCTTATTTGTTTTCAATTTATGGATATAAATTCACATGTTTTTGTTACAGGACCCAAGGGCCATTCGGTTTTTTGATCGCCGGGTATGTTTATGACCAATATTTATCTTTTCTTAATTGTTCAATAGATGCCAAGTAGTATATTTACCATATAGGCATGTCTTTTAGGTACTTAGAGAGGCGGCTTTTGATCTCTGAAATGTCATAATGTCTTCAGTCTTCACATATTTTTCTTTTATGGATTTTCTAAAGAAGAATAGATGCATGTAATGAGACTTCTTTTACCTCAGCATTCAGCAGAGTTCATTAGAAAATTTCAAATCCTGAAGTAATTTGAGCAGGACTTGGTCCTAGATTTTTCAATGGTCTTGTCTTCGGGTAAATTACTATATAATACATGCCATAATAAAATGAATTAGTCTTACATTGTTTAAGTATGGCATTTAAAGCTCATTAACCCAAAAGTACCACGCTGTTGACGAACCATGACTTTGCTGCTTCTTTTCATCCTTTGAAGAGTTTCCACAATTTCCTTTATAAATTATCAGTATGGCTTCTTGTTAAATATATTTTTCTGTATATTGCGTCAGTGAGATTCTTTATTTTCATTTCATCATTCATTTTCTGCACTTTGATGATTATCATTGTATTGGAGGTCCTTTTTAAATTGTGCAGGACTATTATACTGCTCATGGTGAGAATGCGACTTTCATTGCCAAGACCTACTACCACACTACTACTGCTTTGCGACAACTGGGAAGTGGATCAGATGCTCTTTCCAGTGTAAGTGTCAGTAGGAACATGTTTGAAACAATTGCTCGTGATTTGCTTTTAGAGAGAACAGATCATACTCTTGAGGTCTATGAGGGTAGTGGTTCTAATTGGAGACTGGTCAAAAGTGGAACACCTGGTAATATTGGTAACTTTGAAGATGTTCTGTTTGCTAACAGTGAAATGCAAGATTCTCCAGCTGTTGTCGCACTGTCGCTTAATTCCCGTGAAAATGGGTGCAACATAGGGTTAGGGTATGTTGATCTAACTAAGAGAGTACTTGGGATGGCTGAATTCCTTGATGATAGTCACTTCACCAATGTGGAGTCAGCTTTGATTGCTCTTGGCTGCAAAGAGTGTCTTGTTGCCGTTGAGTCTGGCAAATCTATTGAAAATAGAATGTTGTGTGATGTGTTGACTAAATGTGGTGCGATGTTAACTGAGAGAAAAAAATCTGAGTTTAAAACCAGAGATCTGTTACAGGATCTTGGCAGGCTTGTTAAAGGTTCTATTGAACCAGTTCGAGATTTGGTGTCTGGATTTGAATTTGCACCTGGTGCTTTGGGGGCCTTACTATCTTATGCAGAGTTACTTGCAGATGAAAGCAATTATGAAAGTTTTACTCTTCATAGGTACAATCTTGATAGTTACGTGAGATTAGATTCTGCAGCCATGAGGGCACTTAATGTCCTGGAAAGCAAAACTGATGCAAACAAAAATTTCAGTTTGTTTGGCCTCATGAATAGGACCTGTACAGCCGGAATGGGAAAACGGTTATTGCACAACTGGCTAAAACAGCCATTATTAGATGTAAAAGAAATTAATTCCAGGCTGGATGTAGTACAAGCATTTGTAGAGGACCCTGTGCTTCGCCAAGATCTGAGGCAGCATCTGAAAAGAATATCAGACATTGAGAGATTGGTGCACAATCTTCAGAAGAGAAGAGCTGGTCTACAACATATTGTTAAGCTTTACCAGGTAAAGTTTTGTCCATATTTACTGTTAGGTTGTAATTGAAGATGTAGAATTTAACCTTTCCTATGGCTGTCTTACAATTGTATTTGTAGTTGTACTTGCTTTGTGGAACACCTCTGAAAACTGTGATATAGTTCCTGACCCTTTTTTCTTTTGCTGCTCAGATTTTGTAACTACTAGTTTTTTATTGCCTTAGAAAAAAGATATATTGAGATGAAGAATCATTAAGAATTTCAGTAATTCTTTATTCTCTTTTTTCATAAGTTAATTCTTGTTATTCTTCAATTTCAAACATTTTTTTCACTGTGTTGTTAAACATTTCATCATAAATGTCTTGAAGAGTCCCTCTGTCCTTCTTTTTCTTGTGTTAAATTTGTTCTTGCAGCAGTGCAGCATGGCTGTTATTGTCTAGGAACTTGCTTTACATTCACTCTAACCACATAATTGATTATAAAGAACTGTTCATATTTAGCTACTGAAATGGCCTCTAAACTTGATTTTTATCTTGAGTGCAGTCAAGTATAAGACTACCTTACATTAAAAGCACTCTGGAAGCATATGATGGACAATTTTCCTCAATGATAAGGAGTAGGTATTTGGAACCTCTTCAGTTATGGACTGATGACGATCACCTAAGCAAATTTATTGGGCTTGTAGAAGCATCTGTTGACCTTGATCAACTGGAGAACAGGGAATACATGATTGCTTCAAGTTATGACTCTACACTAACTAAACTAAAGGAGCAGCAAGAATTACTAGAGAGCCAAATCCATAACTTGCACAGACAAACTGCTGATGACCTTGATCTGCCTATAGATAAGGCATTAAAGTTAGATAAAGGCACACAATTTGGACATGTTTTTAGAATCACAAAGAAGGAAGAGCCAAAAGTAAGGAAAAAGCTCAACACCCAGTTTATTGTACTGGAAACCCGTAAAGATGGAGTAAAGTTTACCAACACAAAGCTCAAAAAATTGGGGGACCAGTATCAACAAATTCTGGAGGAGTACAAGAGTTGTCAAAAAGAGTTGGTTAATAGAGTAGTTCAAACTGCAGCAACTTTCTCTGAGGTGGGTATATTTCATATCATGTTTTTATTGGACTAATTTTTAGGGAAAAGTTGTTTCTTCAAACACACTTGTTATTGAAGAGTTTTCTTTATGCAGGTGTTTGAATCTTTGGCTGAATTGATTTCAGAGTTGGATGTGTTACTAAGCTTTGCTGATTTGGCTTCTAGTTGTCCCACTCCCTACACAAGACCTGACATCACTTCATCGGTATATAGTTAATGGTTATTTGCTTTTCTCATAATAACTACATCATCTTCTTGCTTTTTTCCTCCTTTTCTGTGTAACCCCATTTTGGTTGGAGCTCTTTTTGAGAATTAGCATTGAACACTATCATCTTGGCTTTAATAGGACGAAGGAGACATTATTTTAGAAGGCAGCAGACACCCTTGTGTGGAGGCACAAGACTGGGTGAATTTTATACCGAATGATTGTAAGCTTGTAAGTCTTCATGAGATCCCTGGAAAGTAAAAATCATTTCTCATTTAAACTGCAGCAACTTGAGTTTTTATTTTGCTTTTTGTAACAAACCAGATCAGAAGAAAAAGTTGGTTTCAAATAATAACAGGGCCTAACATGGGTGGGAAATCAACATTCATCCGGCAGGTGCTTATCTTCTGTATCATTTTATTGTAAAAGTTAGTCACTATCTTATTGTGTTATGGTTTAAATCAGACCCCATTATTCTACTTTCATGCTGATGTAAATCAACACAATCAAATTTGGGTGCCTGACCTTCCCTTATCTAGACAATTTAGTCCTATACAATTCAAATACTTGCTACCCGAGGTTGGAGATTTGATTAGTATAAAGTTTTCTCCATGTGTAGGTGGGAGTGAATATTTTAATGGCACAAGTCGGGTCATTTGTTCCTTGTGACAAAGCCAGCATATCTGTTCGTGATTGCATCTTTGCTCGTGTTGGGGCAGGTGACTGCCAAGTAAGTCCCATACCATATCCTTTGCTTTTGTTAGCGGCATTTTTCCTTGTTAACAGTTTTATCTGAGACTTTTACTCAATATAAACTCACTTTGTGGAGTGAATTTTCATGTTACTGTTAGGATTCGCTCTTTGTATGTCATGCGTAAAATTAAGTTTTCTTCTTTTTATGCCACTTCAGTTTTATTTATATCTATTAGGAGGATAATAAATAAAAATATTAATGGGATTGGGAGACTGCGAGTTGCTTGAAACTGGTCAAAATTGTTGAGACTGTAATGGTACTGCGAACTGCTAAATTGTCATTTTTATCAAATGCCCATCTAGAATGGTATTTTTTTAGGCTGCTAATTTTAAGTTGTCTGATGCTGCTTATCAAATCTATAATTATATCCTTAATTAATGTGAATTCTGATTTTGTTTTTAATTTATCCCAGCTTCGTGGAGTCTCTACCTTTATGCAAGAAATGCTTGAAACTGCATCAATATTAAAAGGAGCTACTGACAAGTCCTTGATAATCATTGATGAGTTGGGACGTGGGACATCAACTTATGATGGATTTGGTTGGTTTCACTCTTAGTGTTCCTTTAATGTGTTGGTGTCACAATCTCTTAAATTGGAAACATTATCAGAATATGTGGTTTCTCGCATTGTGCTCCTTGACTGACCCATACAACAGCTTTAACCTAAAATAGGTTCTCATGAACCATTTAAGTTCCTGCCTTTAAGATGAAAAGGGGAACTTAAAAAAAAAAAGTTGTAAGCCTCATCTTCTATTCAAATACTGAAAGTTTACATGCCATAGGATTTATTTCTGTTATTTTTATGTCTTCTATCGGTTGTTAGTTTATATTGTTGGACCACTTTTTAAATGTTTCAGAAAATTCTCTTCTGTGAGAGTTCTTCATGAAGGGTTGGACCATTACATCGGCGTCAACATGTCCTAATGAACTCATGTTTTGAAACAATTGGCTTAGTATAGGCTGCTATTTGAAGTCATTAATATAATTTCCAGTGCATTATAACAAGTTTGTACATATGCAGGTCTAGCTTGGGCCATTTGTGAGCACATTGTTGAAGTGATCAAAGCACCTACTTTGTTTGCAACCCACTTTCACGAATTGACTGCATTAGCCCTTGAAAATGCAAGTGATGATCCACATAAGCAAATAATTGGTGTGGCAAATTATCATGTTAGTGCACATATTGATGAGTCAACTCGCAAGCTAACTATGCTATACAAGGTAAATGCATTTGGAACATTCTTTCTTGTAGTAAATTGCCTTTTATTCTTTGGGCTTTTATGAAGTACGTATACCTCATGTATTTTGATGGTTTTGGATAAATTTTGAACAATGGTACTTTCTTCTGCAGTTTTTAATGTTTTTTTAATTATTTCAGTCTTTTTCAGAAAAGAACCAAAAATTCTTTTTTAGGAAGGGATGAGCAGATTTGCTTCTGTTTTTTGAAAAATGTATCTAATTATCATAAAAAAAATCAAACATGCTTTAAATTTAAAAAAAAAAAACTCTTGTTTCTTTAGAAAGAGGCACAAAAAAGGGCGGGGGATTTATTTAATTGTTTAACTCTTTGACTCATCCCTGTAAAAAAATAGAAGATGGTTTTTAAGCGGTAGAACTCCTATTATGGTTATAAATCATCAGAAGGTGAAAAGAAAAAGAATAGGTTTGAAACAAACTTCATAGGGTTCATATTCTTGCATCTTTTAAGTCTGGATTTAAATGTGCTATTTTACCTTAAAGAACACCTTTTTAAAGCTTATTTAGCCCAAGATCAAACTATTATTTGTATGGTATTACACTGAGTTGGTGGGTTGGAGGCAACTGTATTTTAATGATGGAGTAAATTATAATTTAAAACTACGAGATCAAAACTGTTGTTACAATGATACTATTGGGTTTACTCTTACCAGATTTCTAAACTAAAAACTACTTGAAGAATTCATAGTGTTCATGCTTCAATTTGTACTTTCTCTCCAACCGCCTTTCATGTGCAAAATCTTTCTGGATTTTTCACCCAAAAAAGGGTTTTCAAGACTCAGCACGTCTTTTCATGATTTTTCTTCTTCATAATTATAGTTTACTGGAATGGAAGGTAATGTTGCAAGAAATTGAAGGATATGTGATGTTGTAAAAGAAACGGAACTAAAAATAATGAAATAAAGTAAATATCTGGCCTCAGCTAAGGCTACAAATCTTATGTGAGAGTGAGACTGTTAAAGGGTTGGTAAGATGATGTATTGGCATCCATCATCATTGAACATGGAAGTCATATTAAACTATATTTAGACTTCTGTTTATGATAGAAAGTCCTCTCCTATTTCTCACCAACAGCACATCTCTTCAAAAAAAGACTACAAAAGTGAACATTGTTCAGAATTGAGAACAATCAACCGACAACCATCCGGTTTCATTTATTATCTCTGAGATACTTAAAAGAAAGTAGGAAAGAGACCCAGTTTCCTCAAGAACACAATATTTAGACTTAGAATTTGAATGATTAACCATTCAGCCTACGAAACTTGTTACGTGCAAACATGTTATTTTTATTATGTATTTCATCCTTTAAAGTTTGTCCCAATGCTGCAGTCCAGTCATATAAATCTTGTAGGACCCTTACTGTTGATTATGCACTGCATTCATTAGAAGATGTTAATATTGCAGATGACCTTTGTGTGATGATGAGCGTATTCCTTCTTACCTTCTCAAGAAGACTGGACATAATGTACAGAAACTGTTGTACTGTAGTCAAATAACAATCTGCATTTGCATCAGCTCATTGTTTTTCATGGATTCTACTTTTTAGGTTGAACCAGGAGCATGCGATCAGAGTTTTGGTATTCACGTTGCTGAGTTTGCAAACTTCCCTGAAAGTGTTGTTGCACTCGCTAGAGAAAAGGCAGCTGAGTTGGAAGATTTTTCTCCTTCTGCTATATCCTTAATTGATACCACAGAGCAGGTATAACTAACATCGGAAGATCTTATTAAAATTGACCTCATTGTCACTAATATCCCACAAAATTTAGTTTTTAATCGAGCTAAATGGTGTTGTGTGATCTATATAGCAACCTTACTTAGTGGGAGAATGCTTTTGGTTGTTGTACAATACCACAAGTCTCACATTCATACAAAATGATGGGGAAAGAGGGAGATGTCAATCATAGGATCCAAGTGATAAAACAGATAAATGCTTTAGGTGTGATTTGATAACGGGATAGGTTTGGAATACAATAATTAGATAGAAAATTGGAGTTGCTTCCATTGCAGAAAAGATAGTCTAGTTTCATCTTAAGTAGTTTAGGCATGTAATAAGAAAACCTATAGGAGCATTGGTTATGTGGGTTGATTAGATGGATGATAGTCTTGTAGATAGTGATAGAGAGGGATCAAGAAAACCTTCAAACCAAACTACTAATTGAGATTCAAAGGTAAACATTTTATCTTTAAACTTAATACATGATAGAGTTTTATGGTGTTGCATGATCCATGTAGCTGACTCCACTTAGTGGGAAAAAGTTAAGTTGTTGTATTGGAAACAATTGTTTGACCTGTCTAAATTTGAAAAAAAAAATTGCTTCAATGTTATCTACAGTGAATTAATTCTCGTATCTCTTCACATTTGTGATAAATTTTGAAAATAATTCCCATTGTTTTGAAGAAATCTACGTCATTGGAATGAATCACTAACATTGTGCAATTATAATTTTTAGGCGGGTTCTAAACGTAAGAGAGATTTTGAATCTGATGACATGTCTCAAGGAGTTACAAGGGCACGCCAAATTCTTGAGGCATTTGTTGCTTTGCCCCTGGAAACCATGGATAAAAGTCAAGCTTTGCAAGAAGTAAGTAAGTTAAAAGATACTTTAGAGAAGGATGCAGAAAACTGTCATTGGCTGCAGAAGTTCTTGTAGTTTGAAAAAAAGTAGTTGGTAGGGTACTGATTCATGTGCATTTTGAAGAGCTGCTTGATGTACACCAAGTTTCCAATTACCTTTGGTAAAAACAGAACTATGCCAGGGTGTTTTTTGCAGATTGTAGGGGGAGGCTGAAGTTTCTGGCTTAGCCCTTCCCAGAAAAGAGAAATGTATATCTTAATCTAGCTTTATATGTCAGTTTTAAAATGCTTAAGAACTTGCACTAATACTTAACAGCTATTTTCCATGTTTGACCTTAAAAGTGTGTGGAAATTAGAACGTTTACCATTAATGTGTTCAATTTTATGGTTGAGACTGAAGAGACGTTTCATTGAACACCGAATAAACAAGGGAACGATACAATTCGAAATAAAGATGAATGCAAGTTGTACAAAAACCAACTAGAAAATAAATAAATAAAATCTGTCTCTACCTCCAAAACAATCTTCATGTTGCCAATGTCTTATTTCGGCTACTATTGCTTTTTGTGCTCTCATGACAACAACAAAAATATCTTTTTGTTTTCCAATCTTTATTTTTAAACACCCTAACATACAATATTTTATTTCCTCTATTTTTCATTTCTATCTCTATTCACATTACATATTGTTTTTAGAAAAATAGATCCATGACCAAACATGTTTTACATCTTATATCATATGGATTTCTTTTATCTCTTTCCTTCCTTCCCCACTCATACTATCTTTGATCTGCACAACACTCCCTCTGTTTTACAATAACTGTACACTTAGACAAAAATAATTTGTTTTATAATAATTATAACCGTTAATACATGCTTTAGTAAGTGAGAATTACTTCATCTTGTCATATTTTTTTAAGGCATATTCGTACCGTTAGATTCATCGGTATTTAGTTAATGTTTATTTGCTTTTCTCATAATAACTACTTCATCTTCTTGCTTTTCCCCCTCCTTTTGTGTCACCCCATTTTGGTTGGAGCTCTTTTTTAGAATTAGCATTACACATTACTCCTTCCATTCTAAATTATAAGACATCATTCAGACAATCACATTTATTAAGAAAAATATGTAATAATCTTGGTTTTATTTATTTTTATATAAATCTTCTATATATGCCCCTATTTAAAACTAATTAATGTATTAATTGTATCTCACTCCAATACCTAAAAAATAATGAATGCAAGGAGTAAATTAAGAAAACACCCTTGTGTGGATATTAGAACAGTGCGTTGCGGGTATTATTTTTTTTAGTAAAATAATATTTATTTTTAAATATAAAATGCAATGTTTATTGCATTGCAATTCATGGTAGCGTGTAAATAATTTTTTTAATCAAAGAAATAAAATAATGTTAACATTCTAATAATTTCAATATTAATAGTATTAATGTAATAATTGAAAATTAAATAAAAATAACAATAAAGCATGCAATTAAATTAATTAATTATACTACATAAATGCCAAAAATAAAATGGTTACAAGAGGAAGTTAAAATGACAATTATTTTAAAGAAACTGAATTCATTACTTTGAAATTTTATAAATAAAAAATATGCATCTAATAGAATTATTTTTTGAAAGTACAAAATCTATTGAATTATAAAAAGCATTGAGATATAAGTCCTCTCAAGAAAGGATAAAACCAACAAAAAAAGGCAAACCCAAAAGTAGCATCCCCCAAAACAAAAGAACCTAATAGAATGTCAAGTGAAGTTTATATGTGTATGTAGATAGACACACATATACGTAGATAGTAAATATGTATTTTATGTTGCTAGATAATCATACGTTATATGCAAGTTAGATAAAAAGACTTTAACCCTATAGAATAATCTAAAAGTATTTAGAAATATTTTGAATTTTTATATATGAATAAAATAAATATATATTAGAAATAATTTACATATTCTTAGTCTGTGTAATCTACAAATTAATTTAGAAATAGTATTTTTACCCTTGAAAAATTATGTCCATGTTATGTGGATCGATTCATTATATCTAGTATGATTTTTTAATGTAATTTAAGAAAACCTATTATTAATTGATATGGTTTTTTGTTTTTGTTTACATGATATGGTTAATTTACAATAATATAATGTGAAGAAGAAAGATTTAATGACCCTTACTCAATTATCTAACTCCTGCCAATTAGTTCTTTTAGTTTTCTCATAGTGAGCAAATTAGAAAAGTTAACATAAATTTTTTTTTCTATAAATCTAACACTAATATAACTTATAAATAAGAACATACGCATTAAGCAGAAAGTTTTTTGAAATCATGATTTAAAATCATTCTAACAGTTAGATCCGGCCAACAAGATATTAATAAGAATAGCACAGGGTGCACACAACAAGATATTCAACTATGAATGAAATGAAACATTAACATTAACATGGATCTTGCCAAAAGTAGGTCAGTGTCAGTGAGAAACATCTTTCTGGGCCCTTATTTCTTGCTAAGTTATTTGTCATTTTGCTAAGTTGCGGTGGATACTTATTTGTCATTTCCCATGTCAGTGCTTTATATGCAAATCCAAACTCGAAGACCCAATCACTTGTCACCATGCTTCATGTTCTTTGCTGGATATAATTTTATGCAAGCTAGGGATAGGGCGTGATAGTGACTTAATTTTCAAGAGCCACAAAGCTTGCTTTTATCACCATCACACCCCATAATCATTCAAGGTGCTTGTTCACTTTGGTGCCACTAATGAAATGTCAATTACTAGAAAACACAGTACTCATCCACCTAGTGTCTTAAAAATAGCAATTTTGATATTTTCATTCATACTTTATTTTCTATTTTATTTAATTTTTACACACTTTTTCTTTTTATATTTTTCCTTTCTTTTATCTTATCATTTACCATATCTCTTATTTTCACATTTCTGTTTATGTAATGATATGACATGAATGTTTAGTTTTAGAAAGAGTATTTTGTTGTTTTCTCTTTTGTTACTTTATTCTTTATTTTTTTTCTTTTTCGTGTTCATATTATCTTCTCATATTATATAACATACCCTATATCAAAATGTTTTGCAAATGTAACGGAAAAAAATACCTATATTAAAATAACATTAAGATCTGATAGCCTTAAAAATCATGTGAAATTTAAATTCTCTTGACAAATCGCTTTAGTGGGTTTAAATTCTAAAAGTTACTTGGAAAACAAAAGCTTTGACAAATCATATGCAAGTGGAGCTCTATATGAAGCAGGAAACAAATCATACATGTGTCCTGTCTCCATGTGAGAATGAGCAATCTTACATTGATATTTGATAATGACTCCATGCATAATTGTCTGGTACTAATTAACTATGTTTTGTTTGTTACTTGTATATCTTAATTTGTATGCTTTTGACAACAAAAATTGCTGTACTCAATTAAGAATTTGGTTAGAAATTTTGGATGTAATCATGTGAACTTGGTAGATGACCTGAAAATTATTGACTCTTATGTGTAGATTAAAAGGGGATTATTGGTTAATTGTTTTAGGTTAGCTCCGTTTAATTTCTATACCAAAAATAAATAAATTGACGTGGTATGTATTTCTTGAATGTTCGCTATTATAATTTATAAGTAATAAATCAATTAGTTATAAGCTCATTTTAATTGTGTTATACTAATTAGCTTAATTTTTTTAAACTTATACTTAGCTTAATTCAAGGGTAAAACTTACATACACTAGTGACGACTGTGTATCGATCTGTCACTTATGGGTGACAGATTATAATTGTCGCAACAAATCATTAATAGTAACAATACTTTTTTAATAATTTCTTTTCTGTCAAAAAGTCCGTCACTAATTTCTTTTGTGATGGATTTTGTCGTGACTAATTGAATATATTTTAGTAGTGACATAACATATCCACCAAAAATTCTAACTAATCACAAAATACATTTTTTTCCGGATAACAATCACAACATACAATTTTAAAGAAGTTAATATGATTTGTTTAAGTGCCGGCTTACAACATTCGAGCTAAGTTTCATGGATTATAAATAAATAAATAGATTCTCAAAATCACGATATAGCAAAAAAGGAAGCGCAACAAACAGGTTTTGCCTTTGTTTGTACCAAAAACAAAACAGTGAACAAGAGTGAGTGAGTGAGGGAGAGAGATAGAGTTTTATTTTTAGGATATTTAAAATCTAAAATATCTCATATAACACCATTCTCAAAGCCTGAAAAATGGAGCGATGGAGTGAAAAGTACCGCAGAGGGAATTGAAAGTGAAGCCACTAATGGGTTCACAGGAGAGGAGTTATGGGTAACAGGCTCTTTCCATCCTTTGACATGACGGAGGAGGAATACAAGCGAGATGAATAAGAAGAACCGGCATTTTCGCGTCCGTGGGGGTTGGCAGCAATGAGATGAATAAGATTCATGGCTTGTTTCTTCACGACGGCTCATGGTGTACGGACCAAGATAAGCTTAGTGAGGAAGCTCTTTCTTTTTATTAATAATGGAACCCCCCCAGCTATCGGTTGATGGTGTGGAGGCTCTTCTTGCACCAATGACAAAGGAAGAGGTTAGTGTCGCGGTTTTTAGCATGAAATCTCTCAAGGCTCCAGGCTCTGATGGTTTCCAACCATATTTCTATAAGAGGTATTGGCACTTGGTAGGGGATGATGTTTAGAAGTTTGTATCTGATGCCTTTGCCTTGGACTACTCAAACATAGGCATTCTAGAAAACTTTGATCATTTTGATCTCCAAGGTTAACGCACCTACTAGATTGAAGGAGTTCCGTCCTATAAGCCTTTGCAATGTCATCTATAAGATCCTAACTAAGGTTCTCGTTGGCCGCCTGCGGCCGTTTCTTGGTGATTTAATTGGCCTTTTGCAAGGGAGTTTTATCTTGGGATGAGGAATTGCTGATAACATTCCGGTGGCCCGGGAGGCAATGCACTTTATGAGGAAGACGAAACTTAAAAAAGGGGGGTTATCTATGAAAATTGATCTCGAAAAAGCATATGATAATGTTAATTGGGATTTCCTTCACCTCACTTTGGAGCACTTCGGGTTTCCTCCTTCCATAGTCAATTTGATTATGTGGTGTGTAAGGGATTCAAATTTGAGCATTCTTTGGAATGGTAGCCGTTTGGAGGAGAACTTTTCTCCCACTCGAGGCCTACGCCAAGGCAATCCGATGTCACCATACTTGTTTCTTCTTTGCCTAGAAAAATTGTCCCTTCATATTTAGGATTTGGTGAATGCAGGGTCTTGGAAGCCTATCATTTGGCTAGAAATAGCTCGGGCCTGTCCCATTTGTTATCTACGGACGATATTATTCTCTTTACGTATGCCAGCTCATCTCAGGTTCGTTTGATCACTGATGCGTTATCTGATTTCTCGACGGCCTCAGGGCTTAAAGTAAATCTAGACAAGTCTCGTATGTTATGTTCTCCCACTGTGTCCAGAACTAGAAGGAACATGTTCTCGGCTATGTCCTCGATGAAGTGTACATCAAACTTGGGTAAGTATTTGGGAGTGAAGTTGGACTTCAGAAGGCATAAGCGTGACCACTTTCACTCGGTTCTGGAAAAGATTGATCATTGACTACCTACTTGGAAGCAAAAAATGTTAAACAAGGCTAGAAAGCTTTGTCTGGTGAAATCTGTTTTAAGTTCGTTGCCAATTTATGAGATGCAGGTTGCTTGGGTTCCCTATGCAGTTTGTTCCAAAATTGATCAAGCTTGTAGGAGGTTCCTTTGGAGTGCGGATATAGAGAAGCGAGGCTGGAACCTTGTAAGTTGGAGCAAGGTGACAGCTGATAAGAATTCTGGGGGTCTTGGCATAAGAGATGCACGAAATAATAATACGGCGATGTTGGGACAGCTAGTATGGCAGATGCTACATAGTCCTCAAAGCCCTTGTGTCCAAAAAATTTCTAGCATCCACTTGAAGGGTAAGAACCTTTTTGAGTATCAGGTAAAGGCTCGTGTCTCGTACACTTGGCGGAGTATTTTATTCGAGCCCGTGATATCCTGAGGCCGTGTTTTTCTTTTATGCTTCAGAGTGACAACTCTTAATTTTGGTACGATAACTGGACGGGACATAGGCTCTTTGTGCCACTGTTCCTTACGTTCATGTCAGTGATACAGAGCTGACAGTGGCGGAGGTTTGGGAGCAAACATGGCAATTTAACAATCTTTGGACCTCGATTCTTGGTCATGTTCGCGATTTGGTTGCTAGAATACAGGGGTTGTCGGGTGAAAATTTCCCTGATGGTTGGTGCTGGAATCTGAAGCCAGATGGTGTATTTTCAACTTGCTCAGCTTATGCATGGCTCAACGCGTAAGGAAAATCTTTAAGTGATCAACAAGTTTGGTCTCAGTTATGGCGGACAAAAATTCCTGAGAAAGTCAAGTTTATGTTGTGGTTAGTGTTGCATAAAGCCCTCCCTGTCAATGCTCATCGTTTTGCTTGCTCACTAGTCCCTAGCGCAGCTTGCGGTAGGTGCTCGTCGCCGGTGGAAGATATCATTCATTGTCTCCAAGATTTCCCCATTCGAAGGAGATATGGTCCCGTTTTCTTTGCTGCAATTTGACGGCGTTTCTTGCGCCAGATTTAGGGCTGTGGATTGAGTCTATGTTACGCAACCATGAGATGACGATGTTGGTTACTATCTTATGGTGGATTTGGCGATGGTACAACAATATGGTCTTGGACACTGAAGCTTGGTCGATTGGGGTCCTGGTGAAGCATATTGTGCGGGACCTGGCGGATAACTTGCATTGCAGCACTAATATACAGTATTTTGAGCCTTGTAATTCTGGTTGGCAGACCCTGCCGGAGGGTTGGGTTAAGCTTAACTTTAATGGTAGCCACCATCCTACTTCTTCTACCATTGCTTGTGGGGGTGTTCTTCGTGACCATCGTGGAAGATGGATTCAGGGTTTCCTTGGCTTTGAAGGGCATGGTGATGCTTTCATGGCAGAGTTTATTGGTGTTGTTTGTGGCCTCAAGCTGGCGTGGGATTATGGGAACAAAAAGGTTGTGTGTGAGTCGGATTGTTTGGACGTGGTTCACAGTCTAGCTCCAAATAGATCCAATAGTCTCCATTATTGTGTGATTCTTTTGTCTGAAGCCAGATGCCTTCTTCAGAGGGAGTGGGAGGTGGTTATTCAGCATGCTCGAAGAGAGCAGAACAAGGTTGTGGATGTTCTAGCTAAGTTGGGCTTAAAGGATAGACTTAATTTTACTTCTTGGTCATATCCTCCTTCTGCGTTTGTGCATTTGAAAGAGTTAGGCTAGGCTTTGTAGTTTTTTCTATTTACTGTTTTTTTTTCACTTTTCGTCATCTACCAAAAAAAAATTTATCAAAACAAAATTAATCGTCAAACAAACAAAAATGGAATTGATATCCATATAAAATTTTGATACTCTCCTACTCATTTAATATTGTATTAAATAAAATTACTTCCATTTCTTATTATAAGAAATGTGGCTAATAGTAGCATTAAATTAAATTTGTCCTTAATTTATATCAATTTTTTAAAATTACTTATAATTTTTTTTAATTACCATGCATCATTAATATTTTAGTGATAGAGAGAAAAGAAAGTGAAAGTTCAATTCCATTAAAAAAATTAAGACACCATAAACTCTAAATTAATTCTTATAATACAAAATAATGTAATATATTATTCAAATGTCAAAGATAATACCATATCTACTTTCTTTAGCATATAATTAACTATGACCAAAACATGTATATCTAATATCAAATATAATTTAATCTTATAAAATTTGTCATGAATACTAAATGATATTATTTTAAGCTTTGTAGTTGTATTAGTATACCTAACTGTTCGGACAAATTGCAAAGTCATTAGGCTTAAAAGCATCTCAGCCGATTAAAAGATATACACTTAAGCACTCGTTAAAATACAGACTGAATGACTAGGAAAGGAAAACCCCACCTTGGCTGACGTTCGATCGACTCTCAAAGGACTGAGACACAGCGAACTTGAAAGGAGATGGTCAAAGGTTCTCTGTGTGCTCGAAAGTCCACTTAAAGGACTTCCATGATACTTACAAAGACAACCATTCCGAACTTATAAATACATGTTTTATTGTTCATTTTACAAAACATATTATTGATTTCTAGCATTTAGACTTGTGTTATACTGCGTCTCAAAAATTCTCTCGCAACACTTATATCGACTTAAACATTGAAGTATCCCCTCACGGTGAAACTAACCACGCCACCGTGGACACTTGTACACTAATTATATAAAATCGAAAGATAAGGGAAAACATTTGTTTTATATGAATGATGATTATTAAATATTAAATGACAATAATTAATGTGATGGAAATTATAAGGAAGGAGCAAGTACCAACGTAGGATAGTTTGGGTGGCAGGCAGCATTGAAGTAAGGCTGACGCAGATTCCATTCAAGTCTTCTCTGATCACTCTCTCTCTCTCTCTCTCTCTCTTCTTTGTCTTTGAAATTGCGTTGCCTTCAGAATACGGGTATCTATTTTTTTATTTAATTTTTAATTTCTCAACACAACACTAACAGTAAGTGACGTTTGTTTGTGTCTTTTTTGTTTTCGGTTTCAGTTTCCGATGGCGCCCCCTGTATCTATCTGTATTTTTTCTCTTCTCTGCACAACAATCTCCTGATTCTCTCTCTCTCTGAGTCTGAGTGTAAAGAGAAACTTCTGTGCTTCCGTGATTGTTTTGTTTGTGAAAAGAGAAAGAAAACATGAGCTGGCGAAGGGTGTTGAAGTCAGCGCAAGCACTCGCTGCCCACACTTTCCTCTTCTGCTTCACTCTCTTGCTCCTTCTCAAGCTCGATCACCAACTCTATTCCTCTTGGTGGTTAGTTTTCACTTTTCAATTAATTGCTTTCATTGCATGCCCAATTTTAGGAGTCACTTTTCAATTTTAGGTTTTCATCAAGCGAATCTATCACAAATTCGCTGCTGTTTTTGTTGCTTCGTCGATTTATTGTTTCTTTAATTTCCTTTCTACGGGAAGCTGTGTTGTATTTGGGTTCTAAGAAGACAGTGATTATCAATAATTGACTTGTACTTTAATATTCAGGATAATATTTTCACCTCTTTGGATGTTCCATGCCGTCGTGGCTCGAGGAAGGTTTTCATTACCTGCACCATCAGCTCCGCGTAATCGACATGTATGCCACTGTCATTCTTAATTTAAATTTCACAGTTTCTATTTTGAGTTTTGGTCTTTTTGTTGTGGATATTGGCTCATTTGACTTAAGAACTACAAGTTTCTGTATTGTTCTTTGGCTACTATGGATAAAACCTTATAATAAGGTTATTGACTCCTCATTTTCTCATTTATAATTTACTATTATCAAGTGTTTTTTTTTTCCTGTCAATGCTTATGCACTATACTGATTTTCTTTGTTGTGACAGTGGGCGCCGTGCCATGCGGTCGTCGCAACGCCATTGCTTATTGCATTTGAATTGCTCCTTTGTATATATCTTGAGAGCTTATATGGTACATTACCCACTCTCTACCCCCGTGTTATCATAGTTAGGAATTTCCAATCACTTTCTTGCATACAATATGCATTTCAGCTGTCTGTGCATGGAGTACTTCTTAAGAAATATTGAGATGGTATGATTTGTTCATGTAGCTACATTGATGCCCACTAGTTTCTATTATAGAATTGTGAGCATAGGCATATCCTTGTGCTGGTGAAAGGAAATACTTTTGTCACAATTGGAGACTTGAATTCTGTAATGGCATTTCTGCAAGATTTCCAAGTATACTAATGCATCCGTTCATGCACAGTTCGTGGCTTTGCAGAAGTCAATCTGAAGATTGTGTTCCTTCCCTTACTAACATTTGAAATCATTATTCTCATTGACAATTTCAGGTAACTTCTTTAGAATAGCTCTCAAACAGTAGTTTCTTTTGAGTTGTACTCTTGTGTCAGGAAAATCAATGGTTGCCTGAGTAATCATCTATATTCTTTACTCCTGCCTGACTAGATACTCTAGCAAGTTTCTCTATTGTCTTCTCTCTCTCTCTCTCTCTCTCTACTTCTGTCAAAAATTTAAAAACTTAATTAGTGATGCACATCATTGGGTTTGTTATCATGTGCTTTGTTTTTGAAGAGATGAATGTTAAGTCAGTCCTTCAACATGATTCATTCGTGGGGGCTCAAATAGTTTGATTATTCTAAGTCATTTGTAAACAATCAATATTTGTTTTCTGTGCAGAATGTGTAGGGCTCTAATGCCAGGGGATGAAGATAGCATGAGTGATGAAGCAATTTGGGAAACTCTTCCTGTAAGGCTCTTTGATCATTAAATTGCTGAGAATTAAGGCATAGGATGCCATGTTTTCTTTTAATGAGTGTCCTACATGTCATCTATCTTTCATGCTCTTTGTTGACTTCTCTAACACAACTAACTAATTAGAACCGAAAATTACATTAAAGGAATAATGATTCGTGGTGTTCAAGCCTTCGTTACTTTTGTCATTGATAATATAATGATTTGATTTTATATTGGGAAAAGTGCGCTAGACACCAGATCTATATGATTATACATGCCACAGAGAATCAGGAAACATTGTCCGTAAGCTGTGTATGGCCTAGGGTTTTTGAATTATTATTAGAAGAGTGAAATTGTGATGAATTTAGTTTCAAAGCCATCCTCAGATAACGCTTATTAATGCTCGTTTAATATTAGATGTTTTATTGAGCTGGAGAGAATTTGCTTTGACCTTCTTAAAAACATTTTATTTGAAGTCAAGTGTTATAAATTGTTTGCAACTGTTGTACTCTTTGCACTTTTAAGTAGTTTAACTGAAGAGATTTGTTATGCTTAAGTTTACATTTTCGGATATCTGTGTCATGAAACAAAAATGCACTGCAGTACTCTCTTAAGATAGAAAGTGACATGCATCAAATAATTAAGGAATGCTTTTTTGGGAAATATTGTGACTATATTCTCTAACACTCTTAATGCAATCAATCTATTGTGTGATAAATTGTTTAGCTGCTAAGTATTTCTAATATCTGCTGTTTTATGCACATACTTTGATCTTATACTTTCATGAGCATCTATTGAAATTGTCTTAGTTGGTGGAATCAGGGTGGTTTCCAGTTTGCAAATTTGAAGTATTATGCAGGAATGTTGCTTTTCTCTTCTCCACTGTTTTCTATATTGCATGAAATATTTTCTTTATATTTTTGAATTTTGAAATAATGTTTCCTTGATATTGGAGGGAAATTATTGGAACTGAAGCTATGGTGTTGACATATCGGATTATGTTGGTTGACTAGGATTTTTCATATCATTGTTTTAATAATTCTCTATTGTTTGAAACAACTATGTTGTTCTCATTACCAAGATCCTTTCTTGTCAAAGAGTGTCTGGCTGTCTTTAACTCATATTGTCGTGTTTAGGTTTACCTGGATAAAATAAAATTCAAAGTGTATCTTATTCAAACCTTAGTGTCTTTTGTTTTTCATGTTCTCATTTTACCACTGTTTTGATATTTAATAAAAGAAACTTACCTGATTGCAATTGCTGCTTGAGTAAATTCCAGATTTTGTAATGTTTATAATGTTTTTTCTGGTATGATCTTGACTTGCTTTCGTTTTTATTGAAATATTTTGTAACTTGAAGTTGTTAAAGCTTAATTACTCTTTGTTTGTAGCACTTTTGGATTGCAATCTCTATGGTGTTCTTCATTGCTGCTACAATCTTCACCCTCCTAAAACTGAGTGGTAACTCTTTTCTTCTAGAGTTGGTAGATGAATTTTTCATTTATTCTTTATAATTGTATCATTGTTAATTCTTAATCTCGGGATACCAATTTTGTGATTCCTTGTGAAATATTGTCTTACACTGCTTTTCTGTTTTATCAATGATAGAAAATTAACAATGATAGAATTATGCAAAGGTGAATTTTTTTTTGTTTTATCTTCAGTATTTTCCCTGGCAAGATAGGACTTTTATATATGCAAAACAAAGAATAAATAACTACCAAAATTGAGTTTTTTTACTATGCTTCGTAAAAAATGTGGTTTCCTTTGAATTAATTACTCATTTAATGATATGGAGTAAGTGTGATTGCTCAACAAGGAAGCAGAATTTATTTTTATTTCTCTCCCATGCTCCCTGGTATTATTTGAGTGGCATGAACAGTACGCTCTAAAATGGACAGTTCTTCTTGTTTTATCTATATTTCACACTGAACTTGAAATATATCCTAAAAATTATTATTCGTTGTATATAATTTTTAATTTATGGAAATATACATTACATTTATCAACTACTATTTGTCTGGATGTTGTACATATTTGATATATAGAGCAGCACCTGTTGAACCTACAATGTCCCGATGACCACTTCTTATTTGAGAATACAAATATGGAGTCCATCTTATGAAGTTTGACCCTTTTGAAATCTGTAATAACGTCGAAGTGATGAATAAGACATTTGTTTACCCTTGTTCTTATATGATTAATATGTTTTATGCCCAAAAGTTCATCTTTCTATAAGTATGGCCTTTTTTCTTGTTTAATACAGGTGACGTAGGTGCTCTAGGCTGGTGGGACTTATTTATTAACTTTGCGTAGGTTTCTCTCTCTCAAGCGCTAGCATGTTTTTTGATAATTAGCTTTGTTTTTCTTAGAATGTTGGCTTGAAAGTTTTATATAAGGTTTTTACTGCATTACTTTGCAGTATTGCCGAGTGCTTTGCTTTTCTTGTATGTACAAAGTGGTCCAATCCAGTAATTCATAGAGATTCCAGAGAAGCCAGTTCATCTTCTACTGCAATTAGATATCTTGACTGGAACAGTGGTTTAGTGCTTTCTTCGGAGGAAAATCGTGAAGGGAGAATATGTAGCCTGCAAGACATAGGAGGTCATTTCATGAAAGTACCAGTTATTGCATTCCAGGTTCTTCTTTGTATGTATTTAGAGGTATGTGATATTTGAATTGTATGTAGGGCCAGCCTTTGGAATATTGTCCTGGAAGATCTGAGCTGTTTTGCATTTCAGGGAACACCTGCTTGTGCCGTGTATCTACCTCTTCCAGTTATTTTCTCTCCCCTTTTCATACTGCAAGGTGTTGCTGTGGTGTTATCTGTATCCAAGTTTGTGGAGAAACTTGTGCTTCTGCTACGAAGTGGAGCTGGTGGAGGAATGTATTTTAGATATTCTTTGAGAGCTCATGATTGTTTGGGGTTCTTGCACCATGGTTCTAGGTAATGAATCCTCTTTTATTGTTATTATTATCAGGGAAAACTTTAGGTTAAAACTCTGTTGTTAGGCCTGATTTCAATTAGTCATTCCATTCCCCTGAAATTTATTATAATATTGCCTAAATTGTGAGCTCTTTCGTCCAATTTATAACTGCATTTACCGTGTGAATCAGTGAATGGGCATATGTTGTGCCATCCTGTCCATCATGTTTTTCTCAAAATCAATTAAATCATTGATTACCATATTCTATTCACAATCTATTCATTGATATTATGTGAACCCTATGAAAATTCTTGGGTAGATATAATATATTGTGGGCACTGAACCAATTGAATGGGACATTTGTTTGGTATTTTTGAATTTGGGTCCTTTTGTGTAGGATATGTATAACTAACTTGACTCTTATTGATTTAGTTCACAAACTGAACATATATAAGGATGTCTCCCAACCCAGGGGGCAGGGAGTGATCTGATTTTTCCTGTGTTATTACTTTTTCCTCTACAATGGTTGTAGACTTGTAGATAACAAATCCAATGTGTACTGGGGTCAATTTCTTAAAAAAAAGATGCTCTAATTGTTTCAGTGCACAAACTTGAAGATAATCTCCAAGCCTCAAGGGAGCTATCTGATTTCTTTTCCTTATTTCTTTTACAACTTTTTTTATTGGTGATGACACCACCATTGTCTGTTGGTGTCAGTTTTTTAAAAGGGAAGCTGTGATCTTGTTGAATTACCATATGCCTGTAGTTTTTTGTGCTACATCTGACAGTTCATGGAATCAGATTATTAGGTTGGTGGTCAATTGATGAAGGGAGTCGGGAAGAACAGGCTCGACTGTACCATGATGGAGCATCCGGGTAAGCATTATTTCATTTATTAAACCTTAGTGTGTACCATCGAAGAATGTAATTTATATGTTGTCCCGCACCTATGTCCCATGCAATGTCTCTTGGAGCTGTTTTTTTTATTCTAATGTGAGATCAGATTATTTTGAAAATAGAAAAAAAGAGGAAATATTCTGTGTATGCCCCAAAACAAAAATGGCTGTAACGGGATTACTGGTGACCATAATAAATATGTGATTCATAGTAATACACTAATACTCTGGTAGAATGGAATTCTCTCGGGTACTAGGAATGGTAACTTAATGACTTAATGCCATTGATCGCATCAGGTAGTACTTCCATCATCACAAGTCATGACATAATTCCAATTCAACTTGTTTTTTTTTTAAAAAAGACATTTTATTAGAGATCTGCAACAAAGAAAGGAAACTCCTAAAAGCTAGTCATTATGATAAGTACCAGAAACAAATAGTAGAAACAAAGAAGAAACTGTATTGTATTATTAGCCAGTATTAGACCTATATCAAAATCAAAGTGATAGCATGCCCTGGAATATGAGAACTGAATACAAGTAAGAGGAAGAGACAAAAAGGTCCTAGGCAATTCGAGTGTGTATAGTCTCTCCCAAATCCCAAAATAATTCCACCCTAAACTTCCCGCATTCACACTTAGGCTTTTACCTCTTGCCACCAACCCACATGCCCCACCTCCCTTCCCTAATGCCATCTCGGCAGTTAGCTACTAAGTGGAGTCTCTCTCTCATTCTCTCTCCCCTGGTCTGATCCTGTACATCGCTCCTCTTTCTCCTCCTCCTTACATACATTTATTTATTTTGGATTTCGGGGGCTTATCAACACCCCTTGAAGACACCTTGTATTTAAGGTTAAAGTGAGAGAAATTCTCCTAAAGTACAGTTAAAGCCTCCTAGTCCAGTAGGGCTTAATGTTTGGTATTTATTCCTGTGACACACTTCACAGCTCTGCACATACCGTTGGATCCTCTTCTTCATACCTTCCCAAAATAACAGCTTTCTCACTATTCTTGTGTTTGACACTGGAACTTTATAGCTATGACCGATACAAGAACTATCAAGACATCCCTTTTGTCCCGTCTGATGATACTTGCAAGATACTTAGCTGTTTTCAATTATTGATATATATTCACCTTGTAGTTATTTCTAATGATCTTTGTACTTTTGACTTCCCTTGCACAGGTATAATACTTTCAGTGGATATCCTCCTGAGATTGTTAAGAAAATGCCTAAAAAGGATCTTGCTGAGGAGGTAATATAGTTCTTATGATATATATATAGATAAATTAAGGTGGAGTATATTCATGTCTATCATCTATGCATATTGATGGATATGGCCATCTGTAACATGGTTGAAATAATCCACGTAGGTTTCAGTTCGTTATGCTCATACTTTCAATATCAGGCACACAAATTTCAGTTTGTCAATAACTCTGATTTCCTTCCTTAGTGTGCTTAAAATTTGTCTAATGTCAGGTGTGGAGACTCCAGGCAGCTCTTGGTGAGCAGACAGAAATTATAAAATACAGCCAACAGGAGTATGAAAGACTTAAAAATGTAAAACTTCTAACTTCTATTTGACATTTTAGTTATATGCTTGTACTGTGCGTTTTCCAATAGTTCTCATATGATGTGTGAAGAAGCCATCATTTTATGTTCACATTCTGTGTTTATCAGGAAAAAGTATTATGCAGAATTTGTTTTGAGGGAGAGATTAGTGTTGTATTACTCCCATGTAGGCATCGTGTCCTTTGCAGGTAAGATCAAATATGTTATGGTCAATGACACAACTACTTGCATTTCACATGATTTCATTTCGTAGTTTGGCCTTATCGTTGATTTGCATGAACTGCAGCAATTGCTCAGAGAAGTGTAAGAAGTGTCCAATTTGCCGTGACTCTATCGCAGAGCGCTTGCCCGTATATGATGTTTAGGTGTTAACTAGGCCAGCTTTTTACATAGAAGAAAGGGACTATAGAAAGTAAATGTTTTAGTTTTAACCGCAGCGTGAATATTTGTTAACAGTTTTTGCTTTGAGATGAATTTAACACCGACTTGTTCATTGTCTAATACACATCAAAGGGTAGGAAGAATAGAGCATGCAGTTGATACTTTGGCTTTTGAATTTGATTTTGTTTTGCTTTTACTCCTTTTGGCAATTTGTATATATTCTAAACTTAGACTAGATTTGAACAGGCTCTAAAGATGATTGTGATCAGTGTAATTAATCTCTTTCTCTTTCTTTTCTTTTTCTCATGTGTAAGAACCTTTTCTTTTTCTCTCCGGGGTCATTAAGAACTATGCTTCAATTGTTTATGGTTTTCTGGAATATTTTAGGATAAATGAGTTTTTGAAAATCTTTGAAAGAGATAAATATAGAGGCTGTGATATTTAATAACTGTAGGAAACTATCAATTGGGTGCACGGAATGACCTACAACTTTTTTAGAACAAAAACATTATGTCAAAACTAATACTTAAATTGAATAATTTTTGTTATGTAAATTAAATCTAGTACTCGAATGGACAATTTTGTCGTCCATGATGGTCCTAGATTAGGATACAATGTGGCTCTAGATAAGAAAAGAGGAAATGCTACTTCTCATATAACTATTGATAGTCTGTTACCGTTATGTCCGTTAATCGTTAGGTAGAATGGCTATTCAGATATTATTAGCTTCAATTGGTAGACATTCCATGTTAAACTTGTGCAATGTTCAATGATTGAGATACCTCTTTGAAGCATTTAAGGCTATGAAAGACGACAAAAATGATTTTTATGTTGGCCATGACATGTGTCAACCAGGCATCTACTTGTCACTTCATACTATTGCTCGAATTGCTACATCTTGTGCTATTATATGGCGTGACTACATGTTGAGGACTTAGATTTATTTGTTCGTGACAAAGAAAGCTGAAGCTCAGTGGTACATGAAAAATTTAGGAAACAACAAGGTAATGGATTTCAATAACCTTAGACTAAGCAACTCAAGCCACAGAGTGGAATCAACCTTTGTTAATGTCTCCATGCCACTGAGCCACTGAAAACAATGGAGGGTGTTCCAGAGTCCACCCTCAAGGAAACACTTCAGTGTGTTTTGATTCAGCGTTTTGCGCTAGTAGAGTCGCATATTTTCTCGAAAAGCTATGGGAGATAGCTTCCGATTTAAGTGATTTTGGGCCTTTTTAAACATGTACTTAGAGTCCGTTTGTTTTACTATTAGAAAGTATAAAAACGAAAAGCCAAACAAGCTCTTAGTCGTGATCGTCACGACATGGCTGATGCTCACTATGGAGATGGAATGGTGGACTTGGCACATGATGTTAATAGTAAGAGGGTAGCCCCTTTGAGGGAGAATTTATTAATGGGCTTAAAAGATTGCTCGTCACATTTTAACCCAAAATCTTAAGTTATTGGTTATGACAAAGAATTTTGTTAATGAGGTTTAAAGAGATTGATCAGGAAAGTGAGATCAACATTAGGTGAGTGTCCTCTATAAGTGAGCTCATCTTTCAAAGTTACTCGGATTTAGATTTAAGATACTATTATGTGAAAAGTTTATATTTCTCTCTTTACATTTATTGAATAGTTTGACCATCTGAACATATTTATGAAAAGAAACATAAACATAAAATTTCACAAAACACGATCACGTGAGATAAGAGGATCACAATCCCTTATAGTTGATACCTATCAATTGGTTTTAGTTTTATCATTGAAATGGATAACTACAAATTTCTGCCTCTAACTACACTTGTTTACATCATAAGTAAATGCAAAGTAGGTCTTAATCACTGGGAAATGTTTTGCATCACCAGGTCTTAATCACTGGGAAATGTTTTGTTATTGGTCGCTGATAAATTGTCCTGCTCTTAAAGGCATATCTTTGACACTTCTAACTTGTATATGCTATAGAGAAAGTAGAAAATATAAATTCAATTATATAGAAATAATTGTTTAAAAAATATAAATGACTTTATCATGTGGAAAACTCTCATGAAATATCCGATTCTCCTTCAACCAGGCCCAGGTAAAAAAGAGAAGTATTCAGTTGTTATGGATCTTGGTGCTATAAATTAAATACACATACATAGACACGCGCGGTATGTGAACATTAAGGACGTATCATATGAGAAACATGTTTTTATATAAGAAAATGAGAATAATTTATGACCGTTAGATCTAATCATGAACGGTCAAGATTAAAACAACTTAATAGTCACATGATTAATTAAAAATGTTATGTGACTTTTTAAAAAGTCACATGACTTCATGTTTTAATCTTGATCATTCATGATTAGATCTAACAGTTATAATTTATTCTTATTTTCTCGCATAAAAACATCTTTCTCATATTATACATCTCGTGAACATTATATTATTTTTACTTTATAAAATTTGAGTGAGGATGTGGATGGTATTCTTCTGGTGAATCGGTTCCTCTTTGTTTAAAGGGTAGACTTCAAATGTGGTTCATATTATCGCAGACTAAACGTGGAGAATTCGCCACGTCTCTAGTTTTCTGTTTGTTTTTCAACTAGACAAATAACTGTAATCATGATGTCATATTTGCATTTCACTCCCGGATAGAGTATAAGTAATGTTCATTAGATGAGAAACCATCTAATGTCAAATTATATTTAAAGAATTCAAGACTTTATAGCAAATTACATATTTGATTCCACTTAAATAAAGTTTGAGATTCAAATTCTGTGTATAAAAAAAATCTCTGTCAAAAGAGTTAGCTCTATCAGTATGTAGAATTTCTCAACATGAACAGAATTGGAAATCACTGGCGATGAAAGATAAAACTCTATTTTATATTGACAATCTCCTATTTCTTTACTCAATTCAGAGGTTTCACATAAACAATATACAATCGCTGTTAATTTGATCTAAAATGGTATTTAAATAGGAACAAGTTATAATAATCACAGGTAGTACTTAACATCAAATCATTGAACAAGAAGGGGAAAAAAAGGACCCATACCTTAATGAATTTGTCTCTATCAGCGGTGTCTATTCATTAGCATGGTCGAGATTCCATTCGATAATGATTGTAAGGAAAAATAAAAATTCTATTGGGCCTACTGTATACTAATTGAGCACTAACTTGTTGGTATATCGAAAATTTTACCCATTCTTATGCTCTTTTCTTTGGAGATAATATATTAAAACGTTATATACTTTTTAAAGAAATATTATATAGATTTGACAAGGTTTACTTCAATCGTTGACTGCCTGAACAATCGTCTTTTATAGGAACTTAAGACCGTTTAGCAATGCACATAAGTAAAATTTTATTTTTTAAAAAATAGTCCTTATAGATTCACTTATCATTTGTGGCGAAAATTCTTCAGACATATTGATTAGTAGTAGCTTTTAATTATCATAAAAGATGGTTAGAACTAAGGGTTTTTTAAGAAAAAAAAGTGAGAAATTAAATATACTGAATGTTCTTTCTATTCTGATTATTTCACTGTACAAGCTTTGTTTATATACAAAGGGAAAACAAACAAGATCCCGGATATTCCGGGTTAACACAATCAGGCAGGATCCTGAATAATTCCGAGTCGCCTGTCACACATGGACAGCTGGCGCGACTAATTGACCAAACGATACAGTTATGCATTCGATTCAACTTGGCAGACGATGTTGTCGTACAGACAATATAATGCTTACTTATTCAGACGATAGTATCAAACGATACAAATGTTAGTATCAGACGATACTGCATTTCTCTAACAATCCCCCTCAAACTCAAGGAGGGTGAAAATGAACAGATTTTGCAAACAAATTGAGTTTGCCCTTAATTGTTGCAAAGTGTTGAGGTGAGAGAGGTTTGATAAAGATATCAGTCAATTAATCCTGACTAGAAATGTGATACACAAGTTATGACTTGTTTTGAACTTTTTCTCGAACGAAAAAGATGTCAAATTCCATATGTTTTGTTCTGGTGTGCAAAACAGGGTTGTGAGTTAAGGTCACAGCTCCCATGTTATCACAGTATATTGTAGGAACTTGGAAAGGAATCTTTAACTCCGTGAGGAGAGATTGAATCCAAAGAAGTTCAGCAGTGGTGTTGGCCAAACTTCGATATTCTGCTTCGCGCTTGACCGTGCGACAATCGTTTGCTTCTTGGAGCTCCAAGCACTAAGTTTGGTCCAAAGAAAACTCATGAACCAGACATGGAACATCTATCGTCCGGATTCGAACCCTAATCAATATCACAGTAGACAGTCAAGGGCACAACAACTTTAGAATTGCAAGGCTTGAGAAGCAGACCATGAGAGATAGTACCTTTAAGGTATCTTAGTATGCGCTTGACAGCCTTCCAATGAACTTCTAGAGGCTGGCTCATGAACTAACAGACTTTGTTGACAACATAGCTAATTTCAGGTCTGGTTAGAGTGGCATATTGCAATGCGCCAACAACGGACCTGCAGTTGGATGGATCAGCATATAGGTCAATACCATATTTGTTGAGTTTTGCTCCACTAAGCATAGGCGTAGATTGCCCTGTTGCATTGGACATATTTGCCTTGTTAAGAATATCTCCTATGTATTTAGATTGTGATAGGAGAAGAGACTCATCTTGAAAATGTTGAACTTGAACTCTAAGGAAGTAATCCAACGTACCTAGTTATTTGAGTGAAAATTCTGCATTAAGCTGGGTGACAATTTGCTGAATGAGATGTAAGGAACTGCCAGTGATGATAATATCATCAATATAGACCAAGATGTATATGCAACAAGAAGCTGTACTGTAGATAAATAAAGATGGATCACAACAACTGGCCTTGAAGCCAAATCGTAGCAGAGCCCCTTTTAATTTGTCAAACCAAGCTCAGGGAGCTTGTTTGAGACCATAAAGATATTTGTTGAGTTTTCAGACTAAGGTTCGATCTTCAGTTTGAAACCCCGGTGCCTAGTCCATGTAGACATCTTCATCAAGTGTTCCATTCAGGAAGGCATTGTTGACATCAAGTTGATGAATATGCCAACGTTTTGTGACAATTAATGACAAAATAAGACGGATAGTGATTGACTTCACAACAGGGGAAAAGGTTTCTGAATAGTCAAAACCTTGAATCTGATTGTACCCTTTGGCCACTAACCTGTCTTTGTATCTTTCAACAGTGTCATAAGCCTTTTGCTTGATCCTGAACACCCACTTACAACCTATTGGTTTTCTGTTAGGTGGTAAGGATACCAAAGAGCATGTGGTATTTTGTTGCAATGCATCAAACTTTGTCTGCATAGCTTACTTCTAGTGGGGATCTTGAAGAGGTTTCTTGTAGGAGGTTGGTTCAACCTGAGTTAAAAGAAGTTGTGGCTGAACAGTGCCAGTCTTTGAGCAAGTTTGCATAGTGTGAGTGTTGACTGGAGGAGGCAGAACTGAGAATGCCTGGGGCCGAGTAATCCCAGCTTTTGATTTAATTTGCATGGCATGAGTGTTGACTGGTGCTTGTTGATTACCAGACGATGCTATAACATCAGGCGATTGATGAGCGGCAGACGATGCTGCACCACCAGAGATGTAGGAACAACAGACGATGAAGGAATATCAAACGATGTTGCAACTGGATGATCAGATAGAGACTGTTGCTGCCCTTGATGTGGAGTTACAGAATACCATGGAATAAAGGATGTTAGAGAAGACCCCTCCATGGTGGTAGAAGGAGTTGAAAATATCTCTGTGTATGGGTACCTGTATTCATTGAAAATAACATCCTTTGACACAAAAAATTTCCCACTGGCACCTAAACATTTATAACCTTTGTGGGCAAGGGAATAACCAAGGAAGACACACTCCCGAGACCTGAACTGAATTTTAGAGACATTGTAAGGACGGAGAAAGGGATAACATGCACAGCCAAAGGCCTTCAAGAACTTGTAATCTGGGTGAACACTGTGAAGCTTATAGTAAGGGCTAACATTACCTAAGACAGAGGTAGGCAATCTGTTTATGAGAAAGGTAGCTGTTAAAAAGGCATAATCCCAGTATTAAGGGGCATTTTGGCTTGAGCAAGCAAAGAAAGACTAGTTTCAACATGTCTGTGCTTGCGTTCCACACTGCCATTTTGATGATGTGTGCGGGGGCAAGTCAAATGATGAACAATACCTGATTGAGAAAAATGAGAACTTAGGGGTTTAAATTCAGTGCCTCCATCAGTTTGAACAACTTTAATTTCAGATATAATTGCAATTCAATCATTGCTTGAAATTGAAGAAATGTGGCATAGGTTTCAGATTTCTTTCTTAGAGGAAAAATCCATGTATATCGTGTGTAGGCATCAACACAAATAAGAAAATGAGAATAACCAGCAGAAGATTCAATGGAGGCTAGTCCCCATAAATCAAAAAATACAAGTTCTAAAGGTTGAGAATAAATTGTATTAGATTGAGAAGAAGGTAATCTATAAGATTTACCCATTCAACAGGCACTACAAACACGAGAAATAGCTTGAGAAGGAACTGAAATATTACATTTAGTCAGAACTCGGAACAGAATGTAGAATCTGATGAGTAAGATGACCTAGGCGATGATGCCAAAGGTCATAGGAGGTGGGTCCTACGAGTGAGCTACTAGTGATTGTGGTTAAATGTTTTTTAAGTAAAGTAAATGAGGAGGAAGTGGGAGCTGGCATGACAGAAGACTTGTTCTTTGAAGAACTTGGCAGCATGCATGCCATCAAAATAGTAGAGACCATCATCCCCAATAGTCCCTTGAAGAAGAATTTCACCATTGGCCTGAGATTTGACAAGACAATGAGCATGATCACTCAAATTTAACATGATTATCTCTAGCAAACCTACTAACACTGACAAGATTTTTAGTGATTGAGGGAACAAGCAACAAATCACTAAGAGAAAGAGTAGCATGTGTTTGACACGGTGACTTAAAGGAAACTGTATCAATAGATTGGATAGGTAAACCTTGATCATTGCCCATGAGGATGTGATCATTCCCTTGAAGGGGTGTAGGATTGGAGAAGGCAGTAGCATCATGGGTGACATGGTGAGTTGCACCAGTGTCTAGTAACCAGTTCCCTGCACTTGGTCCTGCATATGCAGTGAGTAGAGCTTGTCCCATCGTCTGTTGTGAAAACAAGTGACTTGTTAATCCCTGTGCAAAGTGAGAAGGGCCAATAGTTTGCTGGGCAGACTGAAACACAAGTGCAGGCATCGTCTGCTGGTGATAATCATTGACATATCCAGCAAACGGAGGATGAGCAATTCCTGAAGGATATCCATGTGGATCAGTCTTCGAACCAGCATTTGGAAAAGGTAACTGGGAGCCCAGTTATTTGAAGATTATAAAAGGGTGGGGGACCAAGTCGTGCTTGTTGAAAATTAGAAAGAGGTGGTGCAAAGCCTCCAAAGGTACCAGCCTGCTGAGGAACTTGATTAAACTGACCATCATATAGTGATGAGCCAACATTCCTGGAAAATTAGCAGACGATACGCGGTGATAGAAAGTGTTGGCTTCATGACCCCACTTGTAACAGATTTGACACTGGACAGAGGATCGTCCACCACGTCCACGCCCACGACCACCAGAGCTACCACCAAGACTACGATAATCACCAAACGAGCCATAGTCCTGAGTCAACTCAGAGAAACCACGATTCACAGATGGTGGATCATCAGTTGTGTGCACGGCACGATTCAGGGCAGGTGAACCAGAAGCATAGTTGGCTTGAGCAAACTGCTGGTTCAGTATTGGTGAGTCTATCGTCTGCGCAGGTGTATGTGTGAGCAGAGCAGACAGTGAATTGTCAAGAAGCTGACGCTTGCGAGAGCGAAGAAGGTAGGCCTCATGAGCAATAAACATTGCTTCTGCTTGAGAGACAGAGCATGACACCTCTTGATTGCTGACAAGAGGCATAAGAGAGCTATACTCACCTGGTAATCCATCAAAGATAGCTTCAATGTGATCTCCATATGAAACTGGATCACCAATGGAGATGAGAGCATTGACAATTGTCTTAATGCGTTTGAGATAGTCGAAGAGAGATTTCTCCCCTTTGACAATGGTGCGAAGCTCTGAGTGAAGAGTTGCAGATTGTGCCAGAGAATGTACATTGAAGAAGTCATGAACTTCTTGCCATATCTGCTAGGACTGTTTGCAGTTAACAACTGTAGGCAGAACGATAGACGATAGGGAAGAAAGCAACCAAGTGAACAGTGTTGAATCCTGTTTGATTTAGGTTGTGTAAAGAGGATTCTCAACAGACTTTTCACGATCAGCATCAGACAAAAAATGAGGTGGGATTGTTGGATTCACAAGAAACTTTTCCATACTATGTTTGTCGAACAACACCTTCAACATGTTGTACCCAAGAACGAAAGTTTGTTTCATCAAGTTTGATTGAAACAATATGTGAAAAGGAAGGCAAAAACGAAGTCTGAGCTTCTGCCATAGCGGAAAGCAAAAAACAAGATCACAGATCGAGACTAGCTCTTGATACTATGTTAAGAACCAAGGGTTATTTGAAGAAGAAAAAGTGAGAAATCGAAGATACTGAATATTCTTTCTATTCTGATTAATTCATTGTACAAGCTCTGTTTATATACAAAGGGAAAACAGAAAAGATCCTGGATATTCCGGGTTAACACAATCAGACAAGATCCGGATAATTCCGGGTCACCTGTCACACACGGACAGCTAGCATGACTAACTGACCAGACGATACAATTATGCATTCGATTCAACTTGGCAGACGATGTTGCCATACAGACGATAGATGTTAACTTATTCAAAAGATAGTATCAGACGATAAGTATCATACGATAGGTATCAGACGATACTGTATTTCTCTAATAAAGATGTTGAATAAATATGTATGTCCATTGATCTTTTACCATTTTTTTAAAATAATATGGAAAACATATATTTTACGAACACATAGGTTTAGAAAATGTTTTCTTTTTTATTTACCGATGCATAAAAAAAGAAGGGTTTTTTATCTTGTTTCTTCCTAGAAAAACATAAAATATGTTTTTAAGGTATAAATATCATTGCTGGAGTGGATCTTTTGAATTTTCCTTGAAGTCAATTCCAATCCATATTTAAATCGAACATGAATAAATCTTGTTTCTTTGTTGATGTGTTAGACATATATTTTTCCGCATTAATGCAAACAGACCAAATGCGTATAGCAGAAATTTGAGGAAATTTAATTGCATTAAATCCAGACTCATAATCATCGAATATTATCTATTTATTTTGTAATTAATTAGTCAAAACTTGATTGATTTAAGAGTTTGATTTTAATACACTAAAAATGTAAGAAAGTTTTACACATATATCAAATCAGTATCCATGTATTTGCTATGTCATAGTTACATTTAAAATTAAAATCAATTTAAATGAATATGGAAAGACGTGATTGGATACATATATTAAACTCTTTACGCTTTACACTGTTACACTCACTCTTGATTTAATTTGGTATTTCTTACTTAATATAGAGCAAGTCACTTAAGGAAATAACTCACAAATCCGGGTAAAAATCTACACTATATCTATAATTTTGAGTCATCATTCTGGACTCTCATTAAGCCGCGTCACTATCTTTTAAAAAAAATATCTAATTTAGACATTTTTTATTTATGAGATTTTAATCTAATTAATAACCTCGAATAAAACTTTAATGGGGTTTGATTAAAATGTATTAAATTTGTGAATTAAATAATGATTAAAGCATTGTATTAAACTTAAACCAAAGAATCACATTTGTGAATTAAAATGTATTAATTATCATTGAATTACTTTCAAATATACTTGAAGCTAATACCGGTAACTAATAAAAACTAATTTGAAAAAAATAAAAAGGGGTGGAATTTGAAAATAATCAAAGTTTAAATAGAAAACATAGAAATTTATTTGTATTAAATTAATAATGTTGGCATCATTTCAAATTATTTTAGTGAGCGGTGCAATATGAAATAATTTAAATTTGAAATAGAAGAAGTAAATTAATTGCGTTACTGAGGTATGTGAATGTTTTAGTAGCCCACTATTGAAGGTAAACAAATTGTATTAACTAATGAAAAAATTACATGTGGCATCTATATTTCAATATGACTCACATTTGATATTGGACACTATATCTATAATTTTGAGTCCTCATTATGGACTCTCATTAAGCCATGTCACTATCTTTTAAAAAAATCTCACATTTTTTTATGAGATTTCAATTTAATTAATGACCTTAATGAATGAAACTTTAATGGGGTTTGATTAAAGTGTATTAAATTTGTGAATTAAATGATAATTAAGTCATTGTATTAAACTTAAATCATATAATCACATTTGTGAATTAAAGTGTATTAATTATTATTGAATTACTTTTCAATATACTTGAAGTTAATACTGGCAACTAATAAAGACTAATTTGAAAAAAATAAAGAGGGGGTAGAATTTAAAAACAATCAAAGTTGAAATAGAAAACATAGAAATTTATTTCTATTATTAATAATGTTGGCATCATTTCAAATTATTTTAGTGGGCGGTGCAATATGAAATAATTTAAATTTGAAATGGAAGAAGTAAATTAATTGTGTTAATGAGGTATGTGAATGTTTTAGTAGTCCACTATTGAAGGTAAACAAATTGTATTAACTAATGAAAAAATTACATGTGGCATGTATATTTCAATATAACTCACATTTGATATTGGACACTATATCTATAATTTTGAGTCCTCATTCTTAAGCCATGTCACTATCTTTTAAAAAAAATCTCCACTTTAGACATTTTTTTATGAGATTTCAATTTAATTAATGACCTCAATGAATGAAACTTTAATCGGGTTTGATTAAAGTGTATTAAATTTGTGAATTAAATGATAATTAAGTCATTGTATTAAATTTAAACCATATAATCACATCTGTGAATTAAAGTGTATTAATTATCATTAAATTACTTTCCAATATACTTGAAGCTAATAACGGCAACTAATAAATACTAATTTGAAAAAATAAAGAGGGGGTGGAATTTGAAAACAATCAAAGTTGAAATAGAAAACATAGAAATTTATTTCTATTACTAATAATGTTGGCATCATTTCAAATTATTTTAGTGGGCGGTGCAATATGAAATAATTTAAATTTGAAATGGAAGAAGTAAATTAATTGTGTTAATGAGGTATGTGAATGTTTTAGTAGTCCACTATTGAAGGTAAACAAATTGTATTAACTAAAGAAAAAATTACATGCGGCATGTATATTTCAATATGACTCACATTTGATATTGGACACTATATATATAATTTTGAGTCCTCATTCTTAAGCCATGTCACTATCTTTTAAAAAAATCTTCACTTTAGACATTTTTTATGAGATTTCAATTTAATTAATGACCTCAATAAATGAAACTTTAATGGGGTTTGATTAAAGTGTATTAAATTTGTGAATTAAATGATAATTAAGCCATTGTATTAAATTTAAACCACATAATCACATCTGTGAATTAAAGTGTATTAATTATCATTGAATTACTTTCCAATATACTTGAAGCTAATAACGGCAACTAATAAAGACTAATTTGAAAAAAATAAAGAGGGGGTGGAATTTGAAAACAATCAAAGTTGAAATAGAAAACGTAGAAATTTATTTGTATTAAATTAATAATTTCGACATCATTTCAAATTATTTTAGTGGGCGGTGCAATATGAAATAATTTAAATTTGAAATGGAAGAAGTAAATTAATTGTGTTAATGAGGTATGTGAATGTTTTAGTAGTCCACTATCGAAGGTAAACAAAATGTATTAACTAAAGAAAAAATTACATGCGGCATGTATATTTCAATATGACTCACATTTGATATTGGACACTATATATATAATTTTGAGTCCTCATTCTTATTCTTAAGCCATGTCACTATCTTTTAAAAAAATCTTCACTTTAGACATTTTTTTATGAGATTTCAATTTAATTAATGACCTCAATAAATGAAACTTTAATGGAGTTTGATTAAAGTGTATTAAATTTGTGAATTAAATGATAATTAAGCCATTGTATTAAATTTAAACCATATAATCACATCTGTGAATTAAAGTGTATTAATTATCATTGAATTACTTTCCAATATATTTGAAGCTAATAACGGCAACTAATAAAGACTAATTTGAAAAAAATAAAGAGGAGGTGGAATTTGAAAACAATCAAAGTTGAAATAGAAAACGTAGAAATTTATTTGTATTAAATTAATAATTTCGACATCATTTCAAATTATTTTAGTGGGCGGTGCAATTTGAAATAATTTAAATTTGAAATGGAAGAAGTAAATTAATTGCCTTAGTGAGGTATGCGAATGTTTTAGTAACTCACTATTGAAGGTAAATAAATTGTTTTAACTAATGAAAAAATTACATGTGGCGTCTATATTTCAATATGACCCACATTTGAAATTGGACACTATATCCATAATTTTGAGTCCTCATTCTGGACTCTCATTAAGCCATGTCACTATCTTTTTAAAAAAATCTTCAATTTAGACATTTTTTATGAGATTTCAATTTAATTAATGACCTCAATGAATGAAACTTTAATGAGGTTCGATTAAAGTGTATTAAATTTGTGAATTGAATGATAATTAAGCCATTATATTAAACTTAAACCATATAATCACATTTGTGAATTAAAGTGTATTAATTATCATTGAATTACTTTCCAATAGACTTGAAGCTAATACCGGCAACTAATAAAGACTAATTTGAAAAAAATAAAGAGGGGGTGGAATTTGAAAACAACCAAAGTTGAAATAGAAGACATAAAAATTTATTTGTATTAAATTAATAATGTCGGTATCATTTCAAATTATTTTACTGGGCGGTGCAATTTGAAATAATTTAAATTTGAAACGGAAGAAGTAAATTAATTGCATTAATGAGGTATGTGAGTGTTTTAGTAGCCCACTTAAAGGTAAATAAATTGTATTAACCAATGTAAAAATTACATGTGGCATGTATATTTCAATATGGCCCAAATTTGAGATTGGACATTATATCTATAATTTTGACTCATCATTCTGGATTCTCATTAAGCCACGTTACTAATAAAATATTTATTAAATACTCTATTTCATTGTTATTTTTAAAATATAATTTTAATATAAAATAATTTAAATATGTAAATTATAAATTAAAGAAACTCATGCATTTACGGGGGCTACAAACTAGTGTATATTAATTTCAATTTCAATTCACAATCCTAATTCAATTCAGCGTGCACTAATACTCATTTACTATGATTTAATTTGTTATTTATTATTTAAGGAAATGATTCGTAAATCCAGATATAAATGTATATTAATTTCAATTCACAATCCTAATTAATTCAATTCAAATCAATTAACTATGATTTGCCTATTTTTTATAACAGTAAAAAAAATATTGCATGAATTAATATGACAAATTAACATCCCTTAAATTACTGAGTGGTCCTCAAGAAATTGATTGTTTGATACCCTTTTACTTCTTATCCTGCGCACCCTTTCTGCTACTTTGTCATATAGAAACAAAATTCCAAACAAAAACAAAATAACTCACACACCCATCTAACAATTTCACCATTCTCATCCTCTGAAATTGAACCATAATTGCAAATCCAACCAATAGCAACCATGTCATCAAGTGGAACCATTTGGAGCTATGAAGAAGAAAAAGCATTTGAGAATGCTATTGCTATGCATTGGAATGATGAGGAAGCAGAATCACAAGAGCAATGGGAAAAGATTGCTTCAGCAGTCCCCAACAAAAGCATGGAAGAAGTGAAGCAACATTATCAGTTACTGGTTGATGATGTGACTGCAATAGAGGCTGGTCATGTATCATTCCCGAACTATGCTGCTGCAGAGGAAACTACTTCTTCAAATAAAGATTTCCATGGTTCTCACAAGGCTAATTCTTCAGATAAGAGATCAAGTTGCAATTTTGGAAGTGGGTTTTCTGGATTAGGAGGACATGACTCTGCCACACATAGTGGTAAAGGAGGCCTTTCAAGGTCATCAGAACAAGAAAGGAAAAAAGGAATTCCTTGGACAGAAGAGGAGCACAGGTGCTTTTTCTAATTACATTTACTATAGAATTCCTCATATATTTGCTCTGCTTATAGCCTGTATGGATCAGCCTATTTTTTCTCAGGATTAATTCTGGTAACCCAAAGCTACCCTAACAAGTTTTTTCCCAGAATTGGTTTTGACTTTAAAATCAATTGTAGAAAGAATGATTTCCAAATAATGAAATACTCCTTTTACTTTGTATATGCTCCATGTATATTTATATATGCATATTTGTGTGTATTCCATTAGCCATATGAGCTAGGTCTAGGAGGTGTACTAATTTTTATCAATTATGACAGCGAGAAGCTACTCTGAATTGATTTTTATCCGGCCATATGTTGCCTGTATAGGATTCTAGGTAATGAACAAGTTTTTTTTCTTTTTTTCAGGTTATTTTTACTTGGTCTAGACAAGTTTGGAAAAGGGGATTGGAGAAGCATTTCAAGGAACTTTGTGATTTCTAGGACACCAACTCAAGTGGCAAGCCATGCACAGAAGTACTTCATAAGGTTGAACTCCATGAATAGGGACAGAAGGAGGTCAAGTATCCATGACATTACAAGTGTGAACAATGGAGATGTGGCTAGTAATCAAGCACCAATCACAGGCCAGCATGGCAGCACAATCCCTTCAAACCCAATGGGTGTAGGAGTAGGACAATCACTGAAGCATCATAGAGTTCAGCCACATATGCCTGGTGGTTTAGGCATGTATGGAACACCAGTTGGGCATCCTGTGGTGGCTCCTCCTCCTGGCCATATGGCATCTGCAGTTGGGACTCCTGTTATGCTTCCTCCTGGACCCCACCCTCACCACCATCCTCATCCTCATCCTCCTTATGTTGTCCCTCTTGCTTACCCAATGGCACCTCCAACAATGCACCAATAACAACTCTTTTTCTTTTAACTTTGTTGTTAGTTTTGTGACATGTTTGGATGGTTTATTTTTTCTCATAAATCATTCTTGGCAATCAGAGACTACTCGCGTAAGCTTCTCCTTGGAATTGATTTTGGTCAGAATCAATTGTAGAAATATTTCTAAACATGTTATTAGTATGGAATCGAGGGAAACATATTCTAGATACAAGGCAAGGGAGATTCCTTTTATGTGGAAACTCAACTCTGTTATGTTAAATTCTACTCTAGTTTGAACAATGCATTTAATGAAGTTCAGTCCAATGTTACTGTGTTTATATGTAGTATACTATAGACTGTTTCTTAGTTTGTTTTGCAACTTCCTTGGTGTATAAGGAAATAGATGTGAATTTAAATACCAAGGAATTGCATCTAATGATCTTTTCTTTACTATTAAGTTTGTTATGTGATCATGTCTATTTTACCTTAGAACTTTCAGCCTTTTAGAATTCAGAATCTAGAAATACTAATTAGCAGTTTTTTTCTGCCTTGAAATACATAGTCGCTTGGCACTCTACTAGCCTTTCAAGTTTTAGGGATTACTTTTACTCAAGGGAAAGTAGAAAAAGAGAGGTCAATGCATGCAATGAAGAAACCACAAAAATGAATACAACACTACTTTTCACCCAAAATCTTAATAAATTAGGTTTGTGTGTTGATTTGAAAGTTCAAGAGAATTTGGATAGTCATATTTTTTTGTTTATTCACCTCTTTAGGGCTATTTGTAGTACAATCTTCTGTGGTTCGTTATGCTTGCTTGTTGCTTATGGTTATTTTCATTTTCTCTTGGTAGTGAGTAGGAACTTGAAAGATGACTTTATTTGATGATTTGATTTGTATTTTAGTTGGACATGCTTGCATGTTAAATGCTAGGACATAAGTTATTTTCAAAACTTATTTGCATTTACTATTATTTCAAAGGTGTCATCTCTTGTATATGCTGAGATATTTCTCATTTAAGGACAAACAAATTTCAAAGCTCGAGGGTATTAGATATATATATATATATATATATATATATGAAATCCACACATATTATGCATGATAACATGGACGAGAACTTTCAGTGAAGTCTTATTGAGTTTGTTAAAAAATTATGAGTTTTTGTAAAATAAAATAAATAAATAATAATAGGTAAGTTATTAAAGTTTGGTTGAAGACCCCATAACCTCGTGCACTTCATTGATAATAATATGACAGACCTGAGACCGAGTTATTTATACCTTTATGAAAGTTGTAGAAAATCTTCTTAAGTACCAAATTTAACTGAATCCAAATATATGTAATGCTCAAAATAGCGCAACAATATTTGCAGCTCTATTTGGCTCAATTTCTTTTGTACCAAAGTATCATCACAATCGGTAGTTCCCTCGAGTCTCAGAGATTACGTTAAGTGGGTAGATCTCTCCCAACTAATCATTCTCGATACACATTGCCAAGAGATCGAATCTTCAACTAAGGAGCACAGCTATCTACCATATCTACCAACTGTAATGGAACTTGTTGGTTGACCCAAATTTTCAAAATTCATAAATTCGCACAAATATAATAAAAACTCATTTAATTCAATAAGCTTAAGAAAGAAAGAAATCATTTCGAATAAGTAACGTGATATTCATCAGAAGTACTCAAATTCATATTAGATCAGGTAAGAAACATGGGAAAATTCTACACATGTCAAGGAGGGAAGAATTGATCCTTTAGTCTCAGTTCATCTTCATCTTCTCACTCAATTGCATCTTATACAAAAAAGCTACCAAAACTTCTAAAATAATCAAACAACAGGGCAGTAATTTACATCATTTAATCCCTTTTTCCCAATTTGTCTCAAGTCTCAACCTCCAGCAAAATCTGTCAGTTTCCAAGGTCAAGCAAAAAATCACACTGTCCAGAATCAAGATGGAATATACAGCATGCTGATTACTGGTATTCATGTTCTTCAAAATTCATAAGTTAACAAAAATCACTTTCATTTAACACCAAGATGATGGCCGTTCAGGTAATGGAATAAGAAACTTTTTCGCCCCAACCTCCACCACATTGGTGCCAAAATTCGGCGTCTCTTCTTGATCTGTTTTCCTACAAAAATAGTAAAAATAATAGCACTCAGTTAATAGCTAGACCACATACATCAAAATAGAAGAGTTTCTAAAAGAAAAAGGCTATGAAATTTAATACAAATCAAAGACAGTTCCTCACTTTTTTTCCCAAGACAGTACATTCTCCACTGTGACTGCAAATTTGAATAGATAGGTCCCAAGGAAGGCCAATAATTCATCTGAATTTTGAGGACTTCCAGAACAGTTTGCATGCCAGCTTTGGAAGGGAAACTATTTTCCAGTTCACATCCTGGACCCTCACCGAGCAATACCTGATCCAATAAACCAAGTTAGAAACCAAAAAATTATCAATGAGACACGATCATGCAATAGGTTATGTATATATGAAACATCAAAACGACCAGCCAAACACACTCTTAATCCTGAAGAGGGAAAACTAAAGAAACGGATGAGGCTCCTTCAAGCTGTGATATCACCCCAGATAAGGCACGGCAGAAGTATTCACCTTGATTACGGCAGTTGCAGATGATGATATAGAACGAAGATTATAGCTGCAATAAAATGTATATAAATCAATTTCAAGTGTAATACAGAGCCTAATAGAATACACAAGTGCTAAAGGCATGAGCAACAAACCCCCCCTCAAGAATAACAAGCAACTTTCCACCAGAAATGCCCTTCAACATGTGTGTCATATGTGCATAGCCAGATGGGGTAACCTGCCGGTGATTTTAATCCAATTAAGTGATTCACAAAATTGAAAAAAGCTAACTGAAGTTCAAGATTGAGTTAATGAATTGCTTACATCACAACATCCTAGGGGATCTCCTCTTGCAGCATCAAATCCAGCTGATATTATGGTAAAATCTGGAGCAAACTCGGAAGCTGGAAAAGCATGACAATCAATATTACTGTCTTAAACAGAGAACATGGTATTTTTAAACAATACAACTCAAGGGTGGGGAAAATAGACAATCATATGAAACAACAAAAAAAGCACTAGTAATGAGATTCAAACATGCTAAATCCATTATTCTGAGGAACCATATACTAAACAAGAGGAATGGTATTAACACTCACTATAACACTATCTTTTATTGGTGAAATCCAAGGGGTTCCCACCAAATTGGGACTGAGACCCATATAACTTAGTGAATACCACATGGACTTCAACCACTAAAAGAAGAGTGTAGGAAAGAGTGTAAAAGTGAGTGTTGGTAGCATTTTCGCATCAACCAATAATCTTTGAGGAATCAAAATTAATATATTTCAATAGACCACAATATTACTAACCTATAGGAAGGACAACATGCTGAAATGCAAAACTGTAATCATTATCACCCACTCCTCCTCGACTCCACGGAATATTTACACAGTATCCTTCTGCACCCATACTACCAACCTGAAAAGATGAAAGATGAACTTAGACCACTTCTCAGAATTAAAACACATTAAGCAGCATTCCTCCTATAGTTCATGAAACACAGTAGTCAAAAATTTGTAAAGGTTGACCATGAAAAACAAGATATTAGGGGTAAATAGATGAAACTTTAATGGATGTAATATATGTACATTTCAAACCCAACAAAAAGTGCTTCAACAAACTAAATCCCCTTGACCAAAAGCACGTGGCAATAACAGCTATACCATTAGCAGGTCATAAGTTCAATGCGAGCATCTAAAGGGTATATTCTCATCAGCAGATCATCTTCCAAAAAGTTTACAGGGGAACATTATGTTGAACTCTAAATCAATAGTTTCCATCCACAAAACCTATAAAATCAATAATCATATCTACAAGGCGAAACTAATACTCACCCAAAGCCCCAATTCAACTTGTCAACAAGGCTACCCAAGTTAGATTCATCAAAGCAATATTTACTTCATAGTTCATCCCTTCAAGTTTTTATTTAAAAAAACTTTTCACCCCATAAGAAACAATATTTCCATTAATACCAGACCAAAAAGCACCTGGCTGAGTTGGCCAGCAGCAGCATTTTAATTTGAAAATTGGTCTTCAGTCAAATACCTCAACGGCAGCTCCAGTACCAGGATAAAACTTTCCTCCCTCATGTCTATGCAATGATATATACAATACCTACAGAACAGATAAAACACATGAGCACCAGCAAAACCATGAAAAAGTTAGGTGGCATAGTTCCTAATGTCATAATAAAAATTAAGAGAAATCAAACGTTGATGTGGAAAACATAATAAATTGCTAAAATTTTACTGAAACAACAAAGAGAGAAAATAATGATAATTAAACACAGCTCACACTTGGGTTATGCTCAAATATTTCCTGTGTCCCATTTCCATGATGGACATCCTGTAATAATATAAAGCACAATCAAATCATACTTCAAAAACATAGTGAACGCGCCATTCAAAATAGCCTTCAGGAGAACCACATAATTTCACTAAGATATCATGAGAAGAGACATTACCCAATCTAAAATAAGCACCTTCCTAGCTCCTGAAATCTGAGCTGTCATTGCTGCCACTGCAGCATTATTGTGAAGGCAGAACCCCATCGCATTTCTTAAACCAGCATGATGACCAGGAGGCCTAACCTGATCTCGTTAGAAACAAAAGTCACCTTAGTGAAACCAAACCTCAAATTGATTGTTCTGATAACAGTTATCAGCTGCAACTCAGCGATTCATACCAAAGCAAATCCATTTTTGGCACGTCCAGAAACAATTTCTGATGCCAGATCAGCACATAATCCAGCTGCTAACCTAGCAGCACATGCTGAGTGCTCATTGGCATATGTGTCAGCAGTGAAATAACTGCAACCACGAGGCATTACATACATAAAAAAAATTCCTATCAGCATAAGCAAGAGCATTAAGTCCTAACAAAGTAACACAAGCATTAAATGAACTCCAATAAAATATTCGCCATCAATTAGAGGATCAGGACCCAGGAAATTATATAGTATATAAGGAATTTGATTCATTCGCAAGTTAAGATTTCTGTTTAGGTATGGAAACCAGCAGAGAGGATCAACCAGAGTACAAGTTGTATTAAAAACAATACATCTACGTCAATAGGGATAAAAGGAAGAGGAAATAAAATATCCATTAGATAGAGACAGACAGGGAGGTATAGATAGATTACTGCACCTAGACAATAAACTGCTTGTAACTTCCACGGAATCAACATGCTCCAACGAATGAACCTTCAATTCCAATAAGTTAAAGGGTTAAAATTGGGTGATGATCCAATTGTTACTTCAGAGATTTACTGTTAGAAAAAGGAAGGGGGAGGAGAACAAATTGAAAACCAAAGTTGACCTATCAGCAAAATCAAAGACTCTCAAAAGACAGCTGGAAACAATTTATTCTGGAGATATTTTTGAACTGGATTGGATGTACAACCAATATAATACTGAAACCAATGCTTATTAGTGCTAAAAAGGGGGAATGGCAAAGAGGACAGGCAACGAACTTAGGTCCCAAGTTAAGAGGTTTGAACCTTTCCGTCCCATCTATTCATGATGCTCATATTTGGGGAGAAAAAAACAGTTTTGCCACTAACACCTTTCCCAAAACAATTTCCAGAACAAATCATTAACAAGTATGTCTAGCCATTGAACTGCATATTTTGTGGCCCTATTGTATCTCACATATTCATCATAAAAAAAGAAACGTCACAGGCATTGGAAATGTGTACATGTACACACCACATATTCACCCAAGATATAGTGGAAGTCAATTACCGTTGTAAGTTCTTTTCGAGTGATTTCTCTAGCAGGAATCGGATAGCATCTTCCAGGAAAAATACCTGCATGACACAAATTTGGCATATTGATGCAGTGGATCTATAATACTATTGAGCATAAATTTAAATTTAAATCAATAGTAGTCACCAAAAAGGAGTGATTACAGAAAATATTTAGAAATAAATAAATACCAGCTCTAGCAAGACTAGCTGCAATGGCTCGAATTCGATCTGGCCTTTCAGGATGTGGATGTGATTTCTGGTCAACCTATTCTAACCCAGCAACCACCAGAAAAGATAGTGTCACATAAACAGACATGTGATTCCCATAAAAAAAATCATAAACAGATCATTGTATTTGTGATTAATCTGAAAAGACGATTTTCTCCCTTCTTGATAGTAGCAAACTAAACTTTTTAGAAAAATAAAAGTTCAAAACAAAGGGGAGGAATGCCCTTTCCATACATACTTTCTAAAGATGCCAATGTATGATTCACATTTCACGAATTCACTTCAATTGAATTGGAAATAGAAACATTTTGGAGAAAATTCAGAATGATTCAAGTTTACAGGAAAAGATGCATAATAATATTGAAACATGTAAAAGCTTCCTAGAAAACAAATCATACATACAGATCCAAAAGATTTCACATTTGAGCATGTTTGAAGTTATTAACTAAATTAGAAAATAGTAGATTGTATTGATAAAACAAAGCTAATACTGCAAATATTTAAAAACGAATTGACTGGAACTAAATGTTTTCTTAATATGGAATGATATCATTGAAAGAAAAGGCCTTATTTAACATGTTATCAACTGAAGCTGCAGTCTATCACTATTTATAACATTGCTGCAGTATGGTGAATACCTACATTCCTATTTTGCAGTTAAACATTTTCAATGAACACGAAACCAAGACACAGAAACACTAGTAATTATTGAAAGTAAACGGAACTTGTTATGATTGGATACTTGTCCAAATTGACACCAGGCCAATAAATGCTAGTAGAGCAGTAGGATAATATAAAGCATAACATCAATTCTAAAGTGGGATGAAAAACGGAGTAAACAAGACAAGGATAACCATACTTCTGCATGTAACAACATTCTCTCATCAAAGCCGATTGCCGTAGAACTATTTGCCGCTAATTCTTGCGAACCAACATCTACAATGAATGGGGTAATAAAACTTAAATAAAGTGGAGTTCAATACCACAGGAGAGCAAAAAGCCACATAGCAACCATATGAGAATAATGATATTTTAAGTAAGAAAGAACACAAGGATACACAAATTACTTGAAACAATTAACCTATCCAAACAACTCCTCTTGTTTCAAACATCACACTAAACCCCTTTTCTGATTTTATAATAAAGGATACCCAGCCTATAAAAATTTCATTTTGATCTACTTTCAAAACCAGCAGAAAGTTCTGACCACCAAACTTCTGTCCAAAAATAAATGTTATTTTTTCTTGAATTGTTGTCTTCAGTAGTGTTGAAAAAAGTTACATGACTTTAAACACAGAAGCTGCCTTGTTTCATTTTTGCTCCGTCGTCATTCAGCTTCTTTTTGTTCATATTGCATTAAGCAGGAAGGATCAGATACAGCTAAAGGGGCTATGGAGTTTAATTAGAGTTCATTCCTCTATAAAGGGTTTTTAAAAAATTGTAAGGAGTTAGTAAAGGTTTTTCTTAATAACACATCTTTTTCTTCTATATTCCCTATTTAATCAGAAGACCAACCCTTTACCCGTAATGTATCTCCTAGTCCCTTCTTTTCTCTCCTTATCCTCTTGAGTGCTACTGATTTAACCCTAGGCCTCTCATCCTACATTCACTCCGCCCCACTCCAAATAAAAAACCAAAATGAGGAGGACCAACCATAGAATGATAATAAATTTTTATGAGAACGGATAAATTCTAAAAAATAATGATAAAACATCCTTGGCTATGAAAGTGTCAAATGACCAGCCATAAAGGCATCAAATTGTCAAACATTGGAAAGGACAGTTTGATCAGATTCCTTCATCAAACCAGTATTATTTATAGTACCAAAATATAGTAGAGAAAACCAGTTTGAATCAATTATAACCATAAAAGAAGGCATATACACCTCCCAGACCTTTTACATTTGGCTGGACCTCTGCCGAATCATCATCTTGTGCAAAGGGAGATGCGAAAAACCCACGGCTCACGATTTTCGAATCTTTATGCTCCCCACATATCTGCATATAGATAGCACTAATTATTTGCCAAAACCAAAAAAGATCAAGTCATAGTAATGATAGGATGCATAGATTACCACCAAATTCAGACTCATAGATCATGATAGATAACTATCCATAAAAGAATAATGCTGTGTTTGATTCCGCGTCCCAGCGAGTAGAACAGCGTAAAATCACTAAAAGCTACTCAGAGTGGCTTCAGCTAGATGCGATTCTACTGCTTACGTGATACTTACCAAACATGCACTAAGACTTCCTAAAAAAAAGCTCATAACAACGAACTCATAACATTGGAAAGGTAAATTACAAACATACCTTACAACAGACAACACCACCTAGGTTAACCATGGTACAATTTTTGCAGACCCACTTTGGCACTTCCACACACTTCTCCAACTGAACCGGCTCCCAATCACTGTCATCCTCATCATCATCGTCATACCCGTCTTGGTTGTGATAAAGGTCCTGAAAAGTCAACTCTGCCTGCACCCTAGCCCTTTTCTGCTGCTAAACAAGACGAAAAGTTGCAGACTTTAGAAGCTGCACGCAGTTACACAAAGAATAGAAGCATGAAACTGATAAGAAAGAAAACAATGGTGCTCCAATACATACCTTGGCTTCAGGTTGAAGGGTGTTTGAGTCTGCAGCTGCATCAGAGAGCAAGTTCTCTCCTTTTCCGTTAGACCCATCAGCAGAAGAAGCTGAATCATCTTCCTTGTGCAGACCGTTCTCTGGTTTCATACTTGTGCGATTCATTTGTAGGGCTCCAGTACCCAACAAAACCTAGCAGTTATGACATTTGCTCAAAGTAAGGCAAAATTACACAAAAATGGTCCAAGCACAATGGAATAGAAATTGAACATTTTGCTTACCCAGGTGAAGCTACAACATAAAGGAATGAAATTTAACGAGGAAAAAGAAAAAACGGAGAAAATGAAGTAGCTTCAGGGGAGAAGCGGTTGAAACGAGAGGAGAAAAAGGGTTGATACTTGATAGTGAGATCTGGGTGCGGAATTGAAGCGTTGAAGAAAGGAGAGTGAAATCAAAAACACGAGCAGAACCAGAAAGAGAGAGAGTCAGGGTTACTTACGAACGAGAAACCGGTTGAGACTTGAGACCCAGAAGTAGAACACAGTGGTACTGGTGGCGACTCACTCTCACTTTCACTATACTGTCTTCAAGGGAATAACTACATATATTTCTCCTTTTTTTTAAATTTGGAATTTTAATTTATTTATTTTTTGTCAAAATGGAGTTTTTTGGAACTGATTCTAAGGGGAAATCGAGTTGGGAGCGTTACGAGTTATGAAAAATCATTCGAAGTTTTTCAGGAATATTAAGATAGGAATGTTATGTCTGACCATTATTAACAAATATGTTTGGTCCACAAATTTAATTCTACGGAATACTTTTAATGTAATTATTAAAGTTGGAATAAAAATAAAGTGATTATTACATTTATAGTATGAAATAAATGTTTTTTATAGAGATTATTTATAAAATAGTTATATTTTCTCATATAAATTCAAAGTCAAACTGTAACCAAAAAAAAAAAAAAAAAGTCAAGCTATATTGATTAATATCACACTAATATTATATGTACGGAATTACTGAAATAATATATATATGCTTTGAATATTAAAAGTTTCCAATACTACCAGAAACATAAAAATGTTATTTAATTTTTATTTAAAATAGTTTACTAAATTCTTAAAAACTTTATAACATTAATATGTTTTTATAAATTAACTCAACATTGCAGACCCAGTATTAACTTAAAATTGGAGACTCACGATCTTTATTAACTGAAAATTGCAACAGCAAAGACAAAGCAAATAGAATTATAGAAGGGCAAAATGAAATTTAATTGTACAAAATTGCTGACTCACTATCTCACCTTCCTTATTGATCTTTCATACCTACCCTCAATGATGGGAATGGAGCACCGTAGTAACGTGTGAAAATAATTTACCCGGGAATGTTTCACACCTAGGTATATATTTTCATAATCTCGTACCAAACATAAGTATCTACTTTCTCACACCTCATATTCGCGGGAATCTTTTTTTTAACCTTGTAACAAACGCATGGAGTTGTGATTTTATAGGACTTAATTGTCTACATTTAAAAAAATGAAAAGAAAAAAAAAACGGTTTTAACTATATGTTTTATAATCTCTAATCTCTAATATATTAAATCTATTGGGTTCACCGTCTACTCCCCCGGGAAGATGAAGAAGAAGAATAAAGGTTGGGAGGTTGAGGAAGTGGAGTAGACAATGGGGGAGTAGACGATGAGTGGTTTTGGGTCCATTGTCTGCTCCTCATTGTTTACGCTATCATTTTCTCTATCGTCTATTCCATCGTTTACACTAACGTCGCACCTATAATTGCGATTTTGATGCAAAATTTCTACTTATAGATGCGATACACATCGATTTAATTAAAAATAAATAAAATATCAATTTTGCACCTATAAGTGCGACCAGGGAGAAAAATCGCACTTACAAATGTAATTTTTTTACAGATCTAGAAAGTCGCACTTCTTCCTCCTGCTTCTTCTCTCTCTCGATCCCCACATCTTATTCCTCCTCCTTTTGTTTCTGTTTCTTCACCACTCCCATGCCACCACACCTTCTTCTTCCTCGATCACACCAAAGCCCCCACACCCACAAACCCTCATCTTCTTCTACCTTAAGATTCAGTTATATTAAAATGAGATTGGGGTGAAGAATGATTTTGGCATGGTGAAGAATAGTTGCAGGAGAGGGTTTCGATGGAGAGGAGGGTCGATGGTGAAGAGATGAGTAATGAAGATGAGAGGCTCGGTGATGGAGGTAAGGAAGAAGAGGGGCGGCGAGAGAGAAACAGAGAAAGAATTGTGAAGATGGGTATAAATGATAGATAAGTAATAAAATTTATTTTTAAAAACAATTTAGTAATTGCACCATTAATAAAGATGGTGAGAAAATTAGTTGGGTTGAACACTAAATATATCTCCCCTCTTTTTGGTAGATCATTACATTAAGTTGTTATATAAATATTCACAGTGTGAAACACAAATTTACTTTTAAACTTTACAATTTTCTTCGACTGAACCATACCTCTTTACATGAACATAAAGAAGACTTTAAAAATATAAAGTTTTCTACCTTATACTTTATGTATGTGTATGAATTGTATGACCTTAAAATATACCCAATACAATATCTTTATTCCATACTCTGGTAACTAAACCGTATTTTTTACATATAAGAACACTTTAAAATAATATGGAACACCACTGCTCCTCAAACTACAAAGTCAATGCAACCATGTTATTGTTCCTTTTTTAAAAAAAAATATTTGTTTTAAATTTACTTCATCATGCATCATATAGAGTAGTCAATCTGATGAGTTTGACCATCAGAAATGTAAATTTAACAAGTATGATTATATAGTTGAGCTCAGCTAATAAAGTTTAAATGATGATAATATATGCTTGTACTTTGCAGATCGGTGTGCTGGTCCAGTTTTAGATTTGGGTATTTTTATTGGTATGTATATTTATAAGTGCTTTAATTTTTTCGGGCCTGGACTGATTTGCCTGTAAGCCTGACCTAGTATGGTAGCATATGATTTCACATTAAAACTTGTATGCATGTAATGGGCTATCAACCCTTTAAGCTTAGGGCTTAAATTATACTATTTTTTTTTTTTTCATAAACAAACTAACAATATCATAAGTTACGAAGTAAAATTGAAAGTAAGTTAGATTATGTTGGATTTTTTAGGGTCTTAGAGTCTATTTAAAATTACACTTCATATTAAAATATTTAGATATGTCATAAATCTATTTTTAAATAAACTTGTATCTTTTTTTTTCAAAAATATACTTATATCTTTGAATCATTGTATTTTTTGGGAAAATATCTTTGAATTCTGCGAGTAAACTTTTCTTAAATATATAAAAATGTAAATAAGTATATAATATAATATTACAATAATTCTCAAAAGTAACAATAATAACAATCATAGAGATATGCAGCAGCTAGGCACTCCAATCACGATCAAAGAGATGCCGGAACTCAAGGAAATTAGAAGCTAGCTCATGAAATTGGTATTTGCCATCCACTAAAGCCTCCACAATATCAAGGCAATTAACCTCACAGATAACTCGACAAATATTAACATTCCACAAAAGGATAAGGCCACTATTCAAAGCACATATTTCAATTCTAAGAGGATCTCCCCCTATGCATCTAGGATAAAATCCAATAACTCTATTCCCTTAATCTCCTCTAATAAGCCCACCCATCCCATCCTCATCAGAACATGATTATAGGCTCCATCGGTATTAGGTTTGAACTCACCAATAGGTGGCACCGTCCGACGAACCGGCCCATCCACACCAAAGGACGACGCCAAACCATTAGAAAGGAAGAGAGAATAATTCTTATGCTGCCGGTGAATCCAATTAACAATAGGCTGAACTGTCCAATTATTATCTCCCAAGATAGCGATATTATGCCACTGCCAAATATTCCAAAGAGCCAACAAGAATAAGAAGCCATGAGGGCCTCACACCTGAGTCTGAATCCACACACGGACATCCCCAACATAAAACCTAGGCCAAGCATACGAAAAAATCACACAGACAGTGTAAACCTTATTTTACAAGAGTACGTATATTTAATCTTCACCCTTAAAAACTAACTACATCTATTTTAGTGTTTTAAAACTCGGTTCGACTCGGCCAGTTTGATTGGTCGAACCGGGACTCGGTCACCCGACCGAGCCGAGTCAGCCATTGGATCGGCTGTGCTTCAAAACCGGTAAGAATCGATTGACTCAACCGAGTCAATGGTTAAATCGGTGACTCGGTCGGTTTTGGTCGAACCGGTCGAGTCACCAATTTTTTTTAAGCAACTTAAACGACGTCGTTTTGGGGGGGAAGGAAATCAGAAAGAGTATAAAAAAGGCAAAATCGGTTGTGGAACCCCAACATCTCAGGCTCGCCGTCTCCTTGCCGCACCCTCCATGCTGTTGTCGTCGTCGCCGCTTGCCACGCTGTCGCCGTTGTTGTTGGTGGTGGTTATGGTATTTTTATAGCTGCTGCTTGGGTTCTTCTCTATTTCGCCGCTTGTGAGGGCACGGAATTCTATTTTTTTTTTTTTGGTATTGACCAGCGGTAGGGGCTGGCCAATGAGTTTTTTCCATTCACAAGAATTGGGATTCAAACCCCCAACCACTTGCTTAAGAGACGAAGTGCTGAACCACTACGCCAACGGTAACACTGAACTCTATTTAGTCTTTTTTTTTTTTTCTTTTTTCAAACCTTTTTCTTACGGTTTCCTACCCGTTTTCACCCAAAAGAGACTCAACCCGTTTCCTCCTGCCCTCAACTCAGACGGCCACCGTCCGCCGACTCCTCTTCCTCCTCCTCCTTCACCGCGACGCTCTTCGCCGTCGTCCACCGCGAGTAAGCTCTCTACCACAGCTCTTCGCTGTCTTGAACCGTTGTGGGTGTAGGGTTACGCTGTGTGTGCGGGGTTTTCATTGTGGTGGGTGGTTACACTGTCGTTGGTATTTGATGGGTTTTTGGAAGTGTTTGCTGTTTGCTGCATATCAAATCTGAGAGGGACAATACACATCTGAGCATCTTTTAGATGATTAATGATTTGGTGTTATTGTTTCACATGGCTAATGTTTGCTGACATAGTGATATTAGAGAACTGATAGAACTTTTCTTGGCTAGTTCAAATTGGTGATTGGGCAATTACGTTTTCATGAATTGAATCGCTAGTTGAACCCTGTGCTTGTTTCACAGTGGAATGTGATGTTTTTGTAGTTTTCTTGCTTGCCCCTGTCAAGACAAAGTCCACTCCCCTGCCTCTTCCTCCTTTGCTTTTGTAAATCTATTGTTATCCTTAACTACATCTTTGTCATCGCAGCTACACCATCAATATGCAATTTCAGTTGCCATACGAAGGAACCTCTTCAACTAAGTGAAAAAATATAAACCCCCTCAACTGCTTCATATTACAGTTACCCACATGACAAAGTTGCTACGTTTGTTTGTCGTAGCACTAGAGTTGGTGTTTTTATCTGTTAGGTGTGTTTTTTTTTATAAGCGTCTGTTAGGTGTGTGAGTGCATCTTAGTTTGCTCCTGGGTGTCATTGTTTTTTGACCATGATGTGGGTTGGCAATTTGGGATGAGATGCTTCAGAAATCTGTGATAGACTGATAGTTGTTATTATTCTGTTTTTAAAATTTCTGAGGATTACAATTTCAGGTTATAATATATAACCTAATACCCTGATCAAGTCATTTACCGGTTTGAGTTCTATAAAATTAATTTCTTGAAGCATTGCGCGGTGTGAATTTTCCCTGATGTTGCTGGACGAGAGCAAATTTGATGTACAATTGAAATTGTGGGCCCTTCGAATACCTTGCCAACACTGCAGAGTTGCCACTCGAATCCTAAATGGGTATCTTTCTCTCCATTCTTTATATGTGGATATCCATGCTTCCCCCCTAATTTCAGCTTTATGGATTGTGCAGTTACTTGCTGGACAAGCCCCGAGTTAAACCCATCACAGGGGACCCAACATGTGACAAAAACCGTTACCTTATACTCTCCGACAATGTTCAGAATCAAGGTTTGAATTTTCACATCTATGGAATATCTTTCAGTTTTCTTTTAATGAGAATCCATGGCCTCCACATGCCTGTCATTTTTGCCTAATATTTTTAGTTTCAGTGGACATTCTTATCTCTGACAACTTGATTTGGATTTGGGGCAGAGTTATCTGATATTCCAAAGCAAAAGCTTGATGAGCTTAAGGGCTTGTGTGAGATTGAAGTTCTTCCCTATTCGTTGACACTAGGCTATTCATATTGGAGTGCAGGTGGGGTGCATTGTTCTCTTCAAGCATGCTGCAGAGACTGCCTTTTTTAACATGATTTCTGGATGTTGACTTACTAACTATCCATTTGATGGAACACTGTTTGAAAATGTCTCTTTACCCGAGTATTTGGTAGCAATTCTGATAAACATTTAAATTTATGAATTTCACGTAGTGGCATGTTTTCCTTTGCCCAAATAATCAGATCTTTACCCATGACTTCACGCTAAATTGTCCGATACTTTATTGCACCTTGGTATTACAAATAGAGGTACACAGCTAATTTTTTGTTGTTTAATTTGTAATGGACCCTGCTACTGTTTTATCACTTGCCCGTGTGATGTCTCCATATGGTGTTACTGTTGGTATTTGGTTACCTTATTGATATGCCACTTAGTTAGAAGCACTCTTTTTGTGATGATTCATTTGTTTATTACATTATGCTCTCCTTAGTCTTACAAATATCTCTGACAAATTATTGTATTTGTAGATCATGTGCTGAAGCAGATACTGCCTACCGGAGTGGAAGTGCCTTCATCTTTTGAAACAATAGTTAAGTATTTACAATATGTATATACTTTTACAATTTGTTTTATGTGATTTTTGGATTAATTCAATACATGTCCTTTATTAATTCCTTAATGCTGATTCCTTCAGGAGGGGGGGTAGTCAGCTTTCCGATTTTCATTTTCGTAACAATTAAATCTGTTTGGTAAACTGCTTAATGGAAACTAACATCTATCCTACCTATGCAGGTCAAATTGCCCATTTAAACCTACATGATGAGTTACTTCCCTACAAGGATGTTATTGCAAAGGTTATTTATGATGTACGTAAAGTGTTTGTGTTTTAGTTTTAAACCGCATTTGTTTTGAAAAAAATCTTTGTCGATTTACTGCTGCTCAATTGTCATGTCTAATTGTTTGATACAAAGATGTACATAGTGTTTGGGTTTCAGTTGGTTTCATCCTTTAAGCATATTCACACCATTCTAATGCAAAAAAGCCAATGGAACTGTGATGGTGGATTGAAAAAAACTTACATTAAGTTTTTTGGAAGTTTTTACTAACACACTTAATGATTGTCTTAACTGAATTGTGTCTTTTTTAATTGCTTTTGATTTGGAATAGTCAGCATTAAATCTTCTGCTAAGGGTATATAAATGTAATTATTGCTGCTGCAGCACCAAAGTTTTCCACTTTTAAATTCCTGTTCAGGATTTTTTTTTTCTTGACCTGTCTTGTGCTGTTAATGTTGTATAAATTTTTCGTAAATTAGTCATTAAAATCTTTAAGCTTGTTAGACCTCATACAACTACTACTTTTAGGACACTTGAGTAAAGAGCAGAAGAGGAATTTGGACCGCAAATGATTATAAGTATGGAGAGGGGTTTCTTTAGGAGAGAGGATAAAATGGAAGAAAAGGATCTGGGAGCGGTAGGCATGTATTGAGTAAGGTGGAGAGGTTTTGGGTGGGCGGGGATATTCTGTGGATCTGCAGAATTTTGTCGCTATCTTCCTTTTCTCCTGCATTTTCAGTCATATTGGAGGCTATCTTTGTTTGTAAGGAGCTTGGTCTCCCTAATTTATACTATTCATTCTTAGTTCATATATCAGATCCATTTGATGCTGCTGCCTTATTTTAGTTCTGTTATGCTGGTATTCATATTTGATTCATGTATATCTGAAAAAAGTGAATGATGTTATAAATGTTATGTTATTGTGTGTATTTATGTTTGAATGATATGACCTATTGCCCTTTGCTATAAAGATGTCCATTCAAAGATTCATTAACAAATTCTATCCTTTTACTATTGAGCATACTGTATTATACACGTTTCGCCTAGTAATTTTCACATTTTCACTTTTTGTGCAGAAAAATTATCCAAGAATAAAAACTATTGTTAATAAAGTTGGAAGCATTACAAATGAATTTCGTGTCCCAGAATTCGAAGTTTTAGCTGGAGAGCATAATATGGTTACAGAAGTGAAGCAATATGGCGCCACTTTTAAGCTTGATTATAGTTTGGTTTATTGGAATTCCAGATTGGAACATGAACACAGAAGGTTAGTTTCAATGTTCCAAACTGGAGAGATCATTTGTGACATGTTTGCTGGTATAGGTCCTTTTGCCATTCCTGCAGCACAAAAGGGATGCGTGGTCTATGCAAATGATTTAAATCCAGATAGCATTCACTATCTGAAGGTTAATGCTAAAATCAACAAGGTTGATGGTCGCATTCATGCATACAACATGGATGCTAGAAAGTTCGTCTCCCAGCTGATGGAACAACCAAATTCTGATAATAAATTAGAATATGTTGTTCCCATTTCAGATACTTGTAACCCATGCAAGTTACAAGACAATGCTGAATCAAATTCAGAATATGAGTTGCTAACAGGTAACATGTTTATGATAAATAACTTCAAGTTTCTATAATTGTGATATGAGAACATGTTACTTAACACTAATATTCATTTTACAGTTGATTCAAAAAACCTAGGAGACTGCAATAACAGTAGTTTAGAGGATGTACAAGGTTCAGCAGGGCATGCTGCTAAATCTGTAATTGCTCTTAAAAGATCTTTTAATTCTCACGAAGGTATTCTGCAGACTACAATAACACATAAGGCTGCCACTATAAGTAGCTGTTACGTGATCTTGTAGCTTGTCTGAAATTTCTACAATTCAGTTCTGTATTTAGAAGACATAAAACCTTTTTGTATAGCAGTCTCCGTCTTCTAAGAAAACAATGCAACATTGACAACAATGCTCTGTAAGGTTGAAAGTAGAATGTAAAATATTTCTTTTCACAGAGAATGGAGAGGCTCATGGCACTGGTGTCCTTGAAGATGGTGGGAAAAAAGTAAGCACAAACAAGAGGAGGAGAAGCTCTGAAATCCCCGAGGCAAAACCTTGGGAACATATTGACCATGTAATAATGAACCTACCAGCATCTGCTGTTCAGTTTTTAGGTACAATACCATTTGATTTGAATCATTTGATGTGACTATTTTCTCTTGCAAATTATTTGGCCATTCATTCATGACATTATTTCTTAGCAAGCCACTGCAATGTGGTTGAACACATGCATATTTCTTAATTCTTTTTTATTACCATTTTAAGATATATCAGCTGATATCTGACTGCATATATGCCCTTCCAGATGCATTCAGGGGATTAATCCAGAGGAAATATTGGAAAGGATGTCTACCCTGGATCCACTGTTATTGCTTCATCAGGGCCACTGAAACTCCTGAGTCTTTATTAGCTGTGAGTTCATTCTGCTAATGTTGTTACATGTTTTCATTTTAACATGTTATGGTTAGAAAATATCAATGACTTCACTGATTTTTGGTATTCAAATCTTCTGTTCATCCTGATGGCTTTGGCACCTGGATTGTGTGAGCCACTTGGCATGTACACTCATAAAATATATGCACAACTTTATCTTGCAGGAGGCAGAATCTCGTTTAAATGCTCGTATATTGGACCCAATATTTCATAGGGTTAGGGATGTGGCTCCGAACAAGGTACCATCAGTAATTTAATTTATCATTTCTTAGATCATTTTGGTAACTTCTATTATTCTTCTAGTTGATTTATAGAACATGGATAATTAACTCCTTGTGCTCTTGCTTTTTATTCACTGTGCAGGCAATGTTTTGTTTGAGTTTCAGGCTGCCAGTAGCATGCGTTATTGAAGAGAGTCAATAACATTGTCCTTGATGATGCTGCTGGCCAACATTAGCTTCTTTTATTTTACTACCTTAATTTTTAGGTTTTAATGGGGCCATGCCTGTGCTTGGATGGATTAAGTGCCATGTTGTATCTGACTCAAAGATAAGCACTGTTAAAACGTTAAAAATTAGCTAAAGCAATAGGCCGTGTTCTTTGTAGTTCTTGTAAGGATTTCATTGATCTTGAGATGTATTGTATTCCAATGCCTGATATTAAATATCTGAAAGACTGAAACTAATTATGTTTTAAACCAAAAAATGCCCAGTTGAATTTCAACCTGCGTTTGATACTCCTCTTGGAATATATTCTAGGAATGATGATACTGTGCTGTTGCATATGCCGGCAAATATTCAAGTTTGATACTCCTCTCAATCATAAAAAAAAATACTAGCAACACTCAATTTGATATTATTTTTTAGGGTTAACTAAGTAAATAGTCCTTGAGCTTTGAGTGAGTTTTGATTTTAATTTCTTATTGGTGTAAAGTTTGAGAATAGTTCCTGGGTTTAGGAAAATAGCTGGAAATGATCCTCGCCGGAGTGGTGGCTCCGGCCAACTTACTGATTTGTCACAGCCGGAGTGACGTGGGCTTGTCACATCAACTAGTGAAAAGGAAAAATATGAGCGGAAATGACAAGAGAATGGAGAAGAAAAGAGAGGAGGAAAAACATGAGCGGAAATGACAAGAGAATGGAGAAGAAAAGAGAGGTTTTAGAAAGAGAAAGTTTTTAGAGAGATTTTGTATATACAATTGTTAAAGCTAAAATGTTCCGCTCGTGACAAGAGAACGGAGAAGAAAATAGAGGTTTTAGAAAGATAATTTTTTTTAGAGAGATTTTATATATATAATTGTCAAAGCCAAAATGTGGATATTTACTGCTCAAACATAATGATATCATTTGAAGGATATATGTTAATTAAATAAAAAACTAGCTTGTCAAATTTTAGTTTAAAAGCTAACTTTAAACTTGTTTATGAGCTATTTTTATTAAAGCTACAATTTCATTCTTAAATGTTTAAAAGAAAACTACAATAAGAGTGCATCCATGAACATTAATAGGATTTTGAGCGTTGGATTAAAATGTCAAGAAGAGCAAGATTAGTGGCCCCACTGGTGAGCTGGATTTTAAGCCGTTAAAATTTACAACGGTAACGTATGCATTGGGGCACCAGCAGCAGGAGCAGCTTATTTGAAAATACTTAAATGGCATCATATGATCCAACACTGAAGACACCAACTCAGTAACGGACAAAAACACTTTTGAATTTCAAGAAACCGCTCTCTCTTCATTCCTTCACTCGAGGACGAAGAAGAAGCAACAACGAAAATGGCTTCCCTCACCCCTGGAATCGTCCTGAAGCTCTTGCAGGCGATGAACTCCGACACCCGCGTCACCGGCGACCACCGTTCCCCTCTCCTCCAAGTCATCGGAATCGTCCCCGCCCTCGCCGGCTCCGACCTCTGGTCCAACCAAGGCTTCTACCTCAACCTCTCTGATTCCCTCAACTCCACCTACGTCCTCCTTTCCCACCCCGACACCGATTTAATCCTCTCCAACCGCCTCCAATTGGGACAGTTCATCCACGTCGACCGCTTCCATCTCCACTCACCTCTCCCCACCGTCTCCTCCATCCGTCCCCTCCCCGGACGCCACCCCTTCCAAGGAACCCCGGAGCCTCTCGTCGCCCGTATCAACCCCTCCACTCGCCATTTCCTCATCCAGCCCCTCTCCGATTCCTCCTCCGATCCCCTCTCTCTCTACCTCTCCAACAACAACAACCACGCTCCTCAGGAACTACCGCAGCAGCCGAAGCCCTCAGCGGTCAGTTCCCGGCAACCACTTGCCCCGAGAGACAACCTGCAAGCACCGCCGCAGAGATTCTCATCTCCGGCGACAGCGAAGAGATCGCACTCCGCCGCCAAACATAACAATAGTTATACCAAGACCGCTTCTGTTTCTGCTGAGAGGGATCCTTCGCCGGCCGGAAAGGGGAAGAGATCGGCGTCGCCGGTGCCGTCCAAGTGTGTCGTCCCGAGCTTGCTCTCCGCCCGCGAGGAGAACCGGAAGGTGAGCAGGGAGGCCGCGATTGTTGTGCCGTCAAGGTACCGGCAGCCGTCTCCGACCACGGGGAGGAAGCAGCCGTCGCCGAGCCCGCGGAGAGCTTCGATTTCTCCCGGGAGGAGGTTGTCCGGGGTGCTGAAGCTCTCGCCCGCCGTGGTGGATTCCGCCGGCAAGAAGAAGATGGCCGCCGGCATCTCCAAGGCCTCCGATGCGCATGTGGGGTCCGCCAAGAATTCGAGGAAGAACTGGGATGAACAACCTGGTGCTGTTGAAGCTGAACCCAAAGAAAAGGGTAGTGGTGGTGCTGCGTCTAAAAATAGGGTTGATTCTCAAGCAATTTTGCGAACTCAGGTAAATGAATCTTGAATTAAATTCACACCCAACAACTGAATTTTGTATCAATGAATCTCGATTAAGCCTAAAGTGGAAAAACTTGGATGTAAATTTAGCGACTTGTTTGTGCGGATAATGTGTTTGTTAATAAGCTTATCCCAATATGATACTAGCTGATTTGATTTCTCAGGCTGCAATATCAAGGCGTTTAAGTGATGTGAGTGGTCAAAAACCTGGGAGCAATGACTCTTCCTCTAATGAGAAAACTAAAGTTGGTTCTCCTCAGAGTTCCATGGAACAAGAAAAATCCAATTTTGCAGCTCTTGGCATCACCATTCATGAAAAGAAATGGACTGATGGAAGTGTTCCATTTGATGCTGTCTCTGCCAAACTCTCGAGGCTTGGAAAGGTATGAATATTGGAAATATACTAGTGCTTTGTAGTTATCATGTAAGAAGGTAATAGATACATATTTTGCATCATCTAGAGAAAAAGTTAGTATCATAATTTGAAGAGATTTTATAAGTGCTTTGTAGTTACATCATAAAAGAATGAGTTGGATTAACTTCTTATCTTCTAAATACAGGAAGCAATGCAAAGGAAGATTCTCGCTTCTGCTGCTGCAGCTGAAGCATTAGAGGAGGCTAATGCTACTGAATGCATCATAAGGAATTTAAGGTAAGAATCACTTCAACCTAAATTTTCTAGTGGAATAGAGTCTGTTGTATTCCAAACTTTTAAGTCTATTGGAAGTTTCAATTTAAACCTTCCATTGGGAATGACCATTTTCTATTAGAGAGCATCAAAAATCATATCTTTTGGTCAACATGTTTCATTTTCTTGTTAATTGGTGACTTGAATTTTGTGGTCTGAATTTTATGTTCCTTCTGCCTACCTCAGCATGTTTGCAGAACTCTGCTCCGTGTGCCAGCCAAGAAATCCTTTGCCAACCATAGACAAGTTTTTTACCATCTACGACGATGTTATAAGATCAACTGCAACAGCTGAATCAGTTGGCAATAGCCATAATTCTGAGACATATGATGATAGCATTCCTACAGAACAGTCAAAATCGCTCTCTCTCTGGGTTGAAGCTGCCTTGGCCACTGATCTTCAGATAGTATCCCTTCTCACCGGCACCGGCGCTGACCCTCCATCAACACTGCAGAAAAGCTTGTCAAAACGGCACTCTCTTGGTTCAGCTAAGAGCCATACAAAGGCTCCTTCATCTCCACAGTCTGGTGTGTGGAAAAGAGGTAGTGGAATGAAGGACACAGTAGAGCTTGGAACAAGTTTGGTGTCTGAAATGCAAATGTGGTTTCTCCGTTTTGTCGAGGAGTCCCTTGAAGCAGGATTCAAGGTGTTTGGAGAGTTCACTGCTGATGGGAAGAAAGCACTGCCTCTGGACGGTGGCTCCATTGCTGTTGTTTTATCACATTTGAAGCGTGTAAATGCATGGCTGGATCGTGTGGTTTCTAAAGGGAATCACTCACTGACAGAGAAGATTGAAAAATTGAAGAGGAAGATCTATGGTTTTGTTATTCAGCATGTGGGGTCTACTTTTGATAATTCTACTTCCCCCGCTTCATCCTGATTTTCTATTGAACTTTGTGTTTGGATGTTGAAATTGATGAAAGGAAGAGCTTCTTCTGACATCAAATAGATTGCTTTGCTTTGCATGCATAGGGCTATGATTGTTGTTTCATTGTAAATTTGAAACTGAACCGTTTTCTAGAGCTTCTCCTTTCTTTTTTTCTTCCATTTGATTTGATTAACTCCCACGTAAGATATAAAATATCATATATTTTATCTGTCAACAAAATCAACACAATATCATATATTTCTAAACTTGCATTCAAAGGATTCTTTTTAAAGAGAAATGGATTTGAAACATATATAAAGGGGCTTTTTGTTGTCAAAAGGGGCTTGTGTAGTTTTCCTTTTGTTTGTTTGTTATTTTACTCTTTCCATCAATCTTGATATATTTAAGAATGTTTAAAACATAATGAGATTTAAAAATCAATCTACTTCTATTATTTAACAGTATATATATGCATAAAATTTCTTTACACACACATTTAATGATGATCGGTGGTCGCTGTCACAGAAATTTGACACTTTTAATTTGATTAAAATAAAAATAATGTAACTATTTTCAAATATGTGGCATTAAATTATTTAATATCAGAAATTTTTTTTTGATTATACATCAAAATTAAACTCTTTTGTGAAAATACCGTAAAAATTTATATATCTAGATCTCGTTTGAAAGAGTTTATTTAAGCTTATGCAAGTGTTTTGAAAAACTTATATAAAAAATTTATTATCTACATATAAATTATTTTGAATTTATTTTCATAAGTTGTGTAAAATAACTTATGAAAAATAATTAATATTTTTTTAACATAATTTAATTTATTTCAATAAATTTCTTAATATAACTTAATATGAGCTTAAATTTTTTTTCTTTCCAAATGCACATGGTTAACATAAGTATAACTACACCAAAAGAGGAAAAAAGAATTACATAATAGAATTTCTGGTTTCTTAATCTTAAAAGTCACCTTAAAAAAAATCTTAAAAAGTCTTAACTGTTAAGCTAAATTTCAAAAATAAAAATATGTTAAGCTGGCACGAACTTGACGAATAAGATATCGCCACGTCACCCGTGATAAGTCTCCAGACGGTGCGTTTGGTCATGCCTTTCTCCCCTGTATGTGTATCGTTCTTCTTCCTCTCCATTTCTGCTACTTCAACTCCATAATCTCTTTGTTCCGATTCGATTCTCCACATTCTCCGATTCCCAATCCTCTAATCTTCATCATCTTCCCCTTCGTGAGTCGAATCGTAACGTGAAGCATTGGATGAACGAATCGCTGAAGCATAGCTAGGGTTCGATTCGATCGAACAACAAAAAAGGTATTGAAGTCACAGAACTGGGGGCGAATCAGTCTCGAAGCCCCGCGGCTTCATCGTCGCAGGGACTCTGGTTCTTCCTCCGCCTCCACAATGCGCCGCGTGTTCACACCCTCGCCCATCTCCCTACCTTAGAGTCCGTCAGCCGCTACGCATCCGATCTCAACCGCCCCGTCCCGCTCCCCCCGCCGGTAGTCATGGACGGCGCCGGCAACACCTCTGTCGTCCCTAGTTCCGCCCCTCCTCCCCTCGAGGAACCTGAGTACCTCGCACGCTACTTGGTCGTCAAGCACTCGTGGCGCGGCCGCTACAAGCGCATACTCTGCATCTCCAGCGTCGCTGTTATCACTCTTGACCCCTCCACGCTCGCTGTTACGAACTCCTACGACGTTGCCACTGACTTCGAGGGCGCTGCGCCGATCATCGGCCGCGATGAGAACTCCAATGAGTTCAACCTCAGCGTGCGGACCGATGGCCGCGGGAAATTCAAGGGCATGAAGTTCTCGTCAAGGTATAGGGCGAGCATTTTGACCGAGCTGCATCGGATACGGTGGAACCGGTTGGCGCCGGTGGCTGAGTTCACGGTTCTTCATCTTCGGCGACGGGCGTCTCAGTGGGTTCCTTTTGTAAGTTATTATTACTAATTGTTGCTGTGGTTCTTCTATTTTTGATAATTCAATATCGATACACTGTCAAATAGATAATTCTGTGAGCTTCATCTGACTTGTAAGTGAAGAAAGCAGAATCGACATTCATGCGAGTTGATTATGGGCTAAGATTGCGATGGTTAAGAGTGTATGATACTGTTTATTAGTTTTAGTATCTTTTTTCTTAATTTGTTGTTTGCAATGACTCGTGAGGATTTGCATTGAGAGAAGATAGTGATCCTAAGGTTTTAAGTTGAAGGGATTGAAGATGTTGTATGAACTATGGAGATTAGGATGGTGGAGAGATGAGGGTTTTTCTTTTTTCCTTTCTATATGTGCGCGATGTAACTAAATATCCTTGATATATTGTGATATATGAACTTCTATGTACCAACAAAAGTGGTGGGCAGCTAAACTAATTATCCTATGTGACTGGTGATTCTGACAGAAATTGAAAGTAACATATGTCGGTGTAGAACTCATTGACACAAAATCTGGTGACCTTCGGTGGTGCTTGGATTTTAGAGACATGGATTCCCCTGCAATTATTCTTCTCTCAGATGCTTTTGGAAAGAAAAATGTTGATCATGGTAGCGGATTCGTTCTTTGCCCCCTGTATGGAAGGAAATCTAAAGCTTTCCAAGCTGCTTCTGGGTGCACAAACTCAGCTATTATCTCAAATTTGGTATGGATTGCTTTCTTCAAGATTAAATAATTATTCTGTTGGATATTGGCATCTTAAATTAGTTCACCCTTTGGCACTGAAATAGGGCAGCATTTGTAAGAATGTTTTAACTGTGTTTTTTCGATAAACAAGGAATAAAATGTTACCTTTTTTCAACATAGAATGATAACAGTGCGTAAATTATGTTGCAGACAAAAACTGCTAAATCCACTGTTGGGGTGTCCTTGTCTGTGGAAACTTCTCAGACTCTATCCATTTCTGAGTATATAAAACAAAGAGGTAGCTAGTTATATCCTTGTTTACGTTCCTTAATCATTCAAATTCATTTCTTATCTTTTGTGAATTGTATTTATTTTCCTACCTTAAACATATAAATATGATGCAGCAAAAGAGGCAGTTGGAGCAGAAGATACCCCGTTGGGGGGTTGGTCTGTGACACGTTTGCGTTCTGCTGCCCATGGAACTCTAAATGTTCCAGGATTAAGCTTAGGAGTTGGCCCAAAAGGAGGACTAGGTGATCATGGTGATTCTGTATCTCGTCAGCTCATTCTAACAAAGGTTTCACTTGTGGAAAGGCGTCCTGAGAACTATGAAGTAAGTGAGCCATTTATTAAGTTATATACAATAGGATGTAGCATTTGTGTGTACGTTGAAAATTTATGTATGATCATCAGATCATATTACAAACATTGGTACATGCTGATGGAATCTCATGCACAAGCAATGAAGCAATGGCAAACAACTGTTTTCTGAAAATATGTTTTGACTTTAAATAAATTTGGATGACACGATTACAGTATCAAATGTTGATAACCAAAAGTACATGCCAAATGTATTGGTAGGTCTTTGGAGTAGTTGACCTCAGTGACTTTATTGATTTTTTTAAACTTCGGGTGCATTTGATAAGCTTTGAAAAATGCTTTAATGGTATGACTTTTTTGTTCCAAGAAACTTTTTAAACACACTTTTTAATTTATTGAAAAGCTGGTTCTAAGTAAGAGCTTAAAGAAATGAGCCCTTAACTTTGAAGTAATAGCTACCAAGCATCATAATTGTCATGTCTGAGTAAAATCCATTTAAGGAAAACATCAATACATGAATCTTGAACATTTTATGGATTTTTAGTACAATATGGTGTGCCATCATGTGTTCATCAATATTTTTATGCAGACTGTGCTCTTGGCATAGCCAATTTCGTATTAATACATTTATACTTTGTAAGCTGATTTTAGTTAGAAGGGTTATGTCAAATGTTGAGAATTTCTACTAGATGTTTGCAGGCTGTTACTGTTCGTCCTTTATCTTCTGTGAGCGCTCTTGTCCGGTTTGCTGAAGAGCCCCAGATGTTTGCAGTTGAATTTAGTGATGGATGCCCCATCCATGTAAGCCTTTTTTATGCTACTCTAGTTTTGATTTATTATTCTATAAACTTTCTCATACACATGGCATTAATTGTAGGTATATGCAAGCACGTCTCGTGATAGCTTACTTGCAGCAGTTCGTGATGTTTTGCAAACTGAAGTAGGTAGATGTATCTCATCTTGGTTAAGAATTGTTCTATGATTGTATTTGTACATTGAAACATGATGATGCATATATTGTGTGTGTTTATTTTGTTGGTGTCACGAATTCCAGTCCACCCAAATGCATGTCTTTAGATGGTCTGGCTCTAATGTAAGTTTAAGTTTTTTAAATGTAAAATTAAACACACTTTCAGTCTTGTGAATCAATGTTGAACTGAACCTGTTCCTGAACTGAAGGCAGTTATGTCTTATGGTATTGCTATAGAAAAGAAAGCATGTCTTATTGGAAAATTCAGTGTCAAGTGCAGGTTTGACATATGGTGTTTTTATAGGGTCAATGTGCCATACCTGTATTGCCAAGACTGACGATGCCTGGTCACCGTATTGATCCTCCCTGTGGTAGAGTTTATTTGCAATATGGTCAACAAAAACCTGTTGCTGATCCAGAAAGTGCATCTATGCATTTGAAACATTTAGCAGCTGCTGCCAAAGATGCGGTGGCTGAGGGCGGTTCCATTCCTGGATCTAGGGCTAAACTATGGCGTAGAATAAGGGAGTTCAATGCCTGTATACCATATGGTGGGGTGCTTCCAAACATTGAAGTGCCTGAGGTTACTTTGATGGCCTTGATCACTATGCTTCCTGCAGCACCAAATCTTCCTCCAGAGTCTCCTCCATTACCACCCCCTTCACCAAAAGCTGCAGCAACTATAATGGGTTTTATTGCATGTTTACGTAGACTACTTGCTTCAAGAAGTGCAGCTTCCCATGTGATGTCATTTCCGGCAGCAGTTGGAAGGATAATGGGTTTACTCAGAAATGGTTCAGAAGGTGTAGCCTCTGAGGCCGCAGGGCTTGTTGCTGTACTCATTGGTGGTGGGCCTGGTGATGGAAATGTAGCAGATTCTAAAGGAGAGTGGCATGCCACCATTATGCATACAAAGTCAGTATTGTTTGCTAATCAGAGTTATATAATTATTCTTGTCAACAGATTAAAGCCCATATCTGTATCGCCTTTACTTTCGATGGCTGTTGTTGAAGTGCTTGAGGCTATGATTTGTGATCCACATGGGGAGACTACCCAATATACTGTTTTTGTTGAGTTGTTACGCCAAGTTGCTGGGTTGAAGCGGCGTTTGTTTGCACTGTTTGGTCACCCTGCTGAAAGTGTTAGAGAAACAGTAGCCGTGATAATGCGATCAATTGCAGAAGAAGATGCTATTGCTGCAGAGTCCATGCGGGATGCTTCTCTGCGCGATGGTGCTTTATTGAGACACTTACTGCACGCACTTTTCCTTCCTGCTGGTGAGCGTCGTGAAGTCAGTCGACAACTTGTTGCTCTTTGGGCAGACTCGTATCAACCAGCGTTGGAGTTATTGTCTCGAATTCTGCCTCCTGGCCTTGTTGCTTATTTGCACACACGTTTTGATGGAGTTCTTGCTGAAGACACAAATCAAGAAGAGTCATCAACCAAGAAAAGAAAAAGACGTTTACTTCAGCAAAGGAAAGGTCGCTTAGGGAAAGGATTAACCTCTCAAGATCAACCTTTCTCTTCAGCTAATAATTTTGATGATTCTGATTTAGGTAGGCAGACAGGAGGTACTGTTGTTAGGGGCTCAGATAACTATCATAAAAATGTTTTGGACCCCAGTTCTGGACAGGCTTCAAATGTTCAATCTTCAGTACCTCATACCAACGAAAATTTGACCAATGGATCTCCTACTGGAGAAGCACAAAATGGGTATTCGACTGTTGTGGCTTCAGCTATTGTGGCATCAGAAGCTTCAAATGAAGCTCAGGGATCTGATTTTTCAAATTCAGTTGGTCCTGACAGCAATTTAGTTGGTTTTCAGAATGCAGACCTTCCGGCTCCTGCTCAAGTTGTTGTAGAGAACACCCCTGTAGGATCCGGTAGGCTTCTAATGAATTGGCCTGAATTTTGGCGGGCATTTGATCTTGATCACAATCGTGCAGACTTGATTTGGAATGAGCGTACCAGGCAAGAGTTGAGAGAATCTTTGCAAGCTGAAGTTCATAAACTAGATGTCGAGAAAGAGCGTACTGAAGATATTGTTCCAGGTGGTGTAACCTTGGAAATGATAACAGGGGTTGAGAGTGTACCACAAATATCTTGGAACTACTCTGAATTTTGCGTTCGTTACCCAAGCTTGTCAAAAGAAGTTTGTGTGGGTCAATATTATCTGCGTCTACTGCTTGAGAGTGGCAGTGGTGGCAGGGCGCAAGATTTCCCGTTGCGTGATCCAGTTGCTTTCTTTAGAGCACTTTACCATCGATTTTTGTGTGATGCAGACACGGGGCTTACTGTAGATGGTGCTGTTCCTGATGAATTAGGTGCATCTGATGATTGGTGTGACATGGGTAGATTAGATGGTTTTGGCGGAGGCGGTGGGTCATCAGTGAGAGAGCTTTCTGCAAGGGCAATGGCAATTGTATATGAGCAGCATTATAAGACTATAGGCCCCTTTGAAGGTACAGCTCACATTACTGTTCTTTTGGATAGGACAGATGACAGAGCTTTGAGGAATCGACTTCTTTTACTTCTAAAGGTTTGTTGTATTGAATTTACTTTTTCCTTGCTTTGTCCTATAGTGTGTTCCGACTACTCCCTCCCCCTAGTTTTGCTTTCTCTTTGAGTTAGAGGACGAAGGATTAATTTGCTTTTGTATTGTGTCATACTTCTGTTTGAAGTTTTTCCTAATATCTGTGCTTTTATCTTTAGGTTACTAACATTTTGGCTGGTTTTTGGGCCAAACAAAAACATTTTAAATTTTGACCTTCATTATTGCTAATTGAAAAGGATTGGTTTTCCACATTGGTTTAATTATTTCCCTATATGGGAGTGGTGTTATTAAAAATGCTTGAGCCAGCATTACAATTTACCAACTCTATTGCTTGAGAATTTAATTTGACAATGGTTTAATCATTTTCAGGCATTAATGAAGGTTTTATCAAATGTAGAGGCTTGTGTTCTCGTTGGTGGTTGCGTATTAGCAGTAGATCTGCTTACAGTGGTCCATGAAACTTCAGAGAGGACATCTATTCCCTTGCAATCAAATTTGCTAGCAGCTACTGCTTTTATGGAACCACTTAAGGAGTGGATGTATATTGACAAAGATGGTGCTCAACTTGGGCCAGTGGAAAAAGATGCTATTAGAAGGTTATGGTCCAAGAAGGATATTGATTGGACAACAAGGTGTTGGGCTTCTGGGATGCTAGATTGGAAGAAGTTGCGTGATATTCGTGAGCTTCGTTGGGCACTTGCCCTTAGAGTTCCGGTCCTTACCCCGCCCCAGGTATAGTCATGTTGCAGCTGGAAGGCTGTGCTTATTTACATCTAATGACTTGATTTCTTCGTGGTACCTAATTTCTGTTGAGATAGGCCTCCTGTATTAAGGTGCTGTTATGTTGATAATTGTAAACATAGGTACAGTTGAAAAATGCACCAATAATGAAAGAAGGTTTTTATGATTTTAGGATCAATTGCTAACTGGAAATTGTTCTGGTGGCTTCTAATTTTCTCATAGAAAACAATTTTTTAATATTTTATTCTTTAATTTATTTTCCTGGTACCCTTCTCATAAATAAAATATTGATATTTTATTTAGGTTGGGGACACTGCTTTGTCCATATTGCATAGCATGGTGTCTGCACATTCAGATTTAGATGATGCTGGAGAAATTGTTACTCCAACTCCTAGAGTAAAACGAATCTTGTCAAGTCCACGCTGCCTTCCACATATTGCACAGGTAAAATATTAATTTTTGTTGCAAGGTGCATCTTTCAAAGAAAATTTCTTACTCAAAATCACTTTGACTAGGTTCTTTGATTATTGATGGTTATTGGTTATAACTCAAACCTTTATCATTCTTAATTCAATTTTCTTATGACAGTATTATTTAATTAATTGTAGGGTTTTCTACTTTTCCAACTCCGAAACAAATTCAAATATTATAATATTTTGATTCACTTATTTTTTTTGGGTGTGGCGACGGGTGGGGATAAACACAGGCCATTCTTTCTGGGGAACCAAGTATTGTTGAGGCAGCTGCTGCTTTGCTGAAGGCCATTGTTACCCGGAATCCCAAAGCGATGATACGTCTATACAGCACTGGTGCATTTTATTTTGCACTGGCTTATCCTGGGTCTAATCTACTTTCAATTGGGCAACTATTTGCTGTCACCCATGTCCATCAAGCGTTTCATGGTGGTGAAGAGGCTGCAGTTTCGTCTTCATTGCCTTTGGCAAAACGTAGTGTTCTTGGTGGACTTCTCCCTGAATCTCTGTTGTATGTACTGGATCGTAGTGGTCCAGCAGCATTTGCTGCAGCAATGGTTTCTGATTCTGACACTCCAGAGATAATATGGACTCACAAAATGAGGGCAGAAAATCTCATTCGACAGGTATTCTAGACAGCTACAATGGACTCACTCTGATGAGATTTTCCCCTCCCTCAATTTTTGTTAAAGAATATATTCACTTACTTTCTAATATGATACTCACAAAGTGGAATTGAACTCATGATCCTTCTCTCTTTATCAGGTTTTGCAGCATCTTGGTGATTTTCCACAGAAATTGTCACAGCATTGCCATGCTTTATATGACTATGCCCCCATGCCTCCAGTGACGTACCCCGAGCTGAGAGATGAAATGTGGTGTCACCGTTATTATCTCAGGAACCTCTGTGATGAGATTCGTTTTCCAAATTGGCCAATTGTTGAACATGTAGAGTTTCTGCAGTCTTTACTTGTAATGTGGCGTGAAGAGTTGACTAGAAAACCCATGGATCTGTCTGAAGAAGAAGCTTGCAAGATCCTTGAAATATCCTTGGAGGATGTATCTAGTGATGATGTAAACAAAAGGACTTCTTCAGAGACTGCAGATGAAGCATCTAGCTTGTCAAAGCGGATTGAGAACATTGATGAAGAAAAATTAAAGCGACAATATCGGAAACTTGCGATGAAATATCATCCTGACAAAAATCCTGAAGGAAGGGAGAAGTTTGTTGCCATACAGAAGGCCTATGAACGCCTGCAGGTAGACATTAATTTCCCTGTTATATACAGGCTTCTTTGGAATCATGTCTTAATAAATGTCACTAAGACAGCCTGATTATTTCTACATATTGGTTTTTATTTTCATTCTAAGGTCTTTAGTATCTATGTTTAAAAATATGCAGTGATCTGGGATGTCCTAGTCACCTCATTTGTGATATCAAGTATCTTATGCATTCATTTCCATTTACTTCTTTTTCTGACCAGAGATGGCAATGAATCTTTATTTTATATTTTTTTTTGTTTATTGACTTAAAAAAGTTGGATATGGAGAAGAATTGCACATCCATATATGCTCCTTACCTGTTTATTTGTTAGTATGTTAATGATTAATCTTTTAATGAACCAGCTGCCGAAGGTCTGCATGCAATTTTATAATGGTCGCATAAGAATTGGATGTGATGATCATAATGCTGATTCATTTTCATTGTGATTTCTTGGTGCATGTTTATAGCCTTGATTAGAAGGAATTATAAGACCGTAGGATTTTGTTTTATTTCATTTGCAAGCTACAACTTATTTATGCCTTCCCTAATTTGTTAACATGTTTACTTAATTTGGCCAAAACTCAGGCTACTATGCAAGGGTTGCAAGGTCCTCAGCTTTGGAGATTGCTGCTTTTGTTGAAGGGACAATGTATTTTATACAGAAGATATGGAGACATATTAGAGCCATTCAAATATGCTGGCTATCCCATGTTGCTGAGTGCTGTTACTGTTGACAAGGATGATAACAACTTTCTTTCTTCAGATAGAGCACCTCTCCTTGTTGCTGCGTCAGAGCTTGTCTGGCTCACGTAAGATTTCCATGTTCTTTCTTGAGACATTAATCATTATGCTAATTGGTTTTAAAACACACTGGGGTAACTTTTGTTGTTCTATTGAATTTTCATGTGGTCAGATGTGCATCTTCTTCATTGAATGGTGAGGAGCTGGTAAGAGATGGAGGAGTGCAGCTTCTTGCAACCCTTCTTTCCCGTTGCATGTGTGTTGTTCAGCCAACTACTCCTGGAAATGAACCATCTGCCGTTATTATTTCAAACATCATGCGAACATTTTCAGTTCTAAGTCAATTTGAGGCTGCCAGGGTTGAGATACTTGAGTTTTCTGGATTAACTGAGGACATTGTGCACTGCACTGAATTTGAGCTTGTACCTGCAGCTGTTGATGCTGCTCTACAAACTATTGCCAAGGTTTCTGTTTCCTCTGAATTGCAGGATGCTTTATTGAAGGCTGGTGTTTTATGGTATGTCCTCTTCAATTATTGTTTTATTGGGTAAAGTATTTGGTACCTATTTCAAGTTCTCAACCATAGGTTCGTTAGTAGGATGAGTAGCTTCAATAGGAGCTGATTTGAGTAGAGCTTGTTAAATAAGCTTTACTGTTATGAGTGCAATCTAGAATATATTCAATACCATCTGGAAATACATTTAGGGCTTATGCTCGAATGGAATTTTGATATATGTTCAGGCCTCAGGGTAATAGTCTCAGAAGTTATTATTATTATAAAAGCTACAGCCTAAGCTGTTTGTAGATTTCACGAAGGTTTATTTTGACGAGGTTCAAAATTGAGTCATTATACTGCCATTTGGATTATTAGTTTGTTTCTGCACTCATCCATGTCATCATGAAATATTGACTTCTCTAGTTCTTGGTTAGCTGAGCTTTAACTTTAATATGTTGACACTAATTATTTGTGGTACATAAATTTTTCTGTCCTGTTTAGTTATACATCTGATTTTTCTGTCATGATAGGTACCTTTTGCCACTGCTGCTTCAGTATGACTCAACTGCAGATGAATCTGACCCGACAGAGTCGCATGGTGTTGGTGTTAGTGTTCAAATTGCAAAAAACATGCATGCCGTTAGAGCATGCCAGGCTCTGTCAAGGCTCTGTGGTTTGTGTGGTGATGGGAGTGCAATACCTTATAATCCAGCAGCTGCTAATGCCCTCAGAGTTTTGCTAACTCCTAAGCTTTCTAGCATGTTGAAAGATCAAATGCCCAAAGATTTACTGTCCAAATTAAATGCTAACCTGGAGTCACCAGAGGTGAATTTTCCCCTTCATTCTTTACCTGTTTTCTTTTTTTGGTTAATGACACTTATTTTTTTGCTTACTAGACTATTATTGGCAACAAATGAAAATGAATATTTTGCATTCTTAAATATTTTAATTTCGCATTGCACTGGTGTTAGAGCTTTTTGAAGAGTCAAATTTGTTGTACAACAAAATATGGGTTTGGTCAGTTGTTGTTGGATTTTGTTGTGTTTCCATTTTATTCAGCCAGTTTCGGATGTGAGAGTTGAGGATGAGTTCACAATATTGATAAAATGAGCATGCTAGGACAAGAGTCAGCCTGGCTGATTTTGATCTGAAGATAAAAAACTAGACATTTTGGAAGAACGTTGAATAAAATCTGTAAAGCTGAAGAAAATTTGGAGAGAAAAGAATACTTGATTTTGAGGTGGAAAAATTATCATTTTTGAAGAAAGTTTAGGTCTGTTAGTTGAAGGAGTTAAAAGTTGTTGGTTAGTTAGGATTAGTTGGGACTGGGATATTTTGAGAAGTGGGCTACTTTTCTATGACTAATAGAAAAGAATTAGAGGGAAACTGTCTAGGCATTTGAGAGGAAATTGGAGCATTAGGGCAGGAAGGTGTGCAGACCTTTGAAGATCTGCAGTGTGTGTTATTTTCTGTAATCCAGGAAAGTCTTCCCTGTACTTTCTTATAAAATACCAGGTTCCTAACAAAAATAACTTCGGGTAAATTCTGTTCGTTTGAAGAAATTTTAGAACAGGCTAAAAAGATCTACTACACAGGCAAAAAGTGACCACTCTTCTGGTCAGGCAACCTTGGAAATTGGAAGTTTTAATGTTAAAACGGATTGAACAATCTTATTTTGTAGGTAAATAGTTACTAATATTCAAAAATAAATAAATTATAAAATAAGGTTGCTAAAGTATAGCACTCCTTCCCCCTCCCAATTATTCCAGCGCCTTTCCACTCCCACCCTCTAAAATGAAGACAAAACACAAGGATAATGTACCTTACACCAACAATTTATGGTAGATATAATCTTACATATTAGTTCGTATGGTTATTTATTATTTCTTCAGTTTTCCTGGTAATTCCATAGGTTCTATTTACTGACTAGTTGTGGTGTTCACTGAGATAATCCATGAACTCATATATAGCTTTTATTATTTCTTTAAAATAGAGGTCATTACTTTGAAGATTACTAGTTGATACTATCTTTTGAATACTGTATAGATTATCTGGAACTCTTCAACACGGGCAGAGCTGCTGAAATTTGTGGATCAGCAACGCGCAGCTCAAGGTCCTGATGGTTCATATGAAATAAAAGATTCACATGACTTTGTCTATAAAGCACTATCAAGAGAACTATTCATTGGCAATGTTTACTTAAGGGTCTACAACGATCAGCCGGATTTTGAAATTAGTGAACCTGAAGCATTTTGTGTTTCTCTTATCGACTTCATATCATATCTTTTGCACAATCAATGTGTTGAAGTTGTTGATCACAAGGTTGAAGAAACCACTAATTTCATTCAGACTTCTGAGCATCCAAGTGAGGCTGTTGATGGATCTGTTAATGAACAGCAGGTTCTGGATAATTCCACCATACTGTCTGATGAAAAGTCTACAGGGAAGGAAGAACTTGAGATGATTAAAAATCTTCGTTCGGCACTGACCTCCCTTCAGGTTAAGTCCCATGTGCCTAACTGTATATAGAAATACAGTTTATTAAGTATGCCTGACTAATCTTGTTTAATTTCTGCAGAACCTTCTGACAAATAATCCAAATTTGGCATCCATATTTTCTAATAAAGACAAGCTACTGCCTCTTTTTGAATGCTTTTCTGTGCCTGAAGCATCAGACAGTAACATTCCTCAACTTTGCCTGGGAGTTCTGTCACTCTTAACAGCCCATGCTCCTTGTTTGCAAGCCATGGTTGCAGATGGATCTAGTCTTCTGCTTTTATTACAAATGCTTCACTCAGTTCCCAGTTGCCGTGAAGGGTCTCTACATGTTCTCTATGCATTGGCAAGTACACCAGAACTGGCCTGGGCAGCTGCCAAGCATGGTGGTGTGGTCTATATTCTTCAATTGCTCTTGCCTTTGAAGGGTACTAAACTTGATTTTCTCAGTTGGTTTTATTTATTTTGCTCATTTCTGGAATCTGTCCGCAGATTTATAAATATTGATTATAGAGATTATTCCATGCAGAAGAAATTCCACTCCAACAGAGAGCTATGGCAGCCTCCTTGCTGGGGAAGCTTGTTAGCCAGCCAATGCATGGACCAAGGGTTGCTATAACACTTGCAAGGTTCCTTCCAGATGGCCTTGTATCAATAATTAGGGATGGACCTGGTGAAGCTGTTGTAGTTGCCCTTGAGCAGACTACAGAGACGCCAGAACTTGTATGGACGCCAGCTATGGCAGCTTCCTTATCTGCACAAATTTCCACTATGGCATCTGAGCTGTACCGTGAGCAGATGAAAGGTCGTGTTGTTGATTGGGATGTACTTGAGCAGGCATCTGGACAGCAGGAAATGAGAGATGAGCCACAGGTATTACCTACTATATCTATGTATAGAATCGTTTTGATAAAATGATGGACAGAATCTTTTTTTCCCCTCATCAGTGGTCTCAATTTGTGTGAATGCAGGTTGGTGGCATCTATGTTCGGCTGTTTCTGAAAGATCCCAAATTTCCTCTGAGAAACCCCAAAAGGTTCTTGGAAGGTCTATTAGATCAGTATTTGTCATCCATTGCTGCCACACATTATGAGGCCCAGGCTATTGACCCTGAGCTTCCTTTGCTTCTGTCAGCTGCGCTTGTTTCATTACTACGTGTGCACCCTGCACTAGCAGATCATGTTGGGTATCTTGGATATGTACCCAAACTAGTTTCTGCTGTTGCATTTGAGGGAAGGCGAGAAACAATGTCATCAGCTGAGGTAAATGATGGGAACCATGCAAACAAAACGCATGACCCAGATAATGAATCGACAGAGAACACACAAACTCATCAAGAGCGTGTTCGCCTGAGTTGTTTGCGTGTCTTGCATCAACTGGCAGGTAGTACCACATGTGCTGAAGCCATGGCAGCAACCAGTGTAGGAACACCTCAGGTATCTCACAAAACATATTCTATATGAAGTTTGTCATGAAACAACCATTCTAAAAGCTTAAGCTTTTGGATAAAGAAACATGGATGGTTTTTATATTATATTTCTAACATGCCCTCTCACGCAAGATGCTATTGGGCGTGAAACGTGGACAATGCACAGACTCACCTATCTTGTGCTAAAATTCAACTTTTTTATTATAATAATGTGAGAACAAGGACTGTAAACGAAACAGAGAGAATAACTGAAATTCATATTGTCATTATCATAATTGGGTGATTGAATTAGTACATCATGTATTGTATATATAGGGGAATAGAGAGGAGAGAGGGAGAGAGCAGCTGTCACTAGACAGCTGGCAATAGGCATAACAAACTTCTCACTAGCCTATAATAAACTATAACAAACTTGATCACTAGACTACTAGAGAGTGAGTCACACTTGAAGCAAAGCATTTTGCTTAATATACTATTATATCCCTAACATCCCCCTGCAAGTTCAAAGTGGGTGAGTGATGCTGAATCTGTCAACGACCTTCAACTTGTCCCTTAACTCTGTAAACCTTGCTGGTGAGAGAGCTTTTGTCAAAATGTCTGCATACTGATCCAGGGAAGGAACATGCTGCACAATTAGGCTCTTGTTCTGAACCTTTTCTCTCACAAAGAAGATATCAAGTTCCATGTGTTTGGTTCTGGAATGTAGGATGGGATTATAAGGGCAACAGCACTCATGTTATCACAGAAAATCTGAGGCACTTGGAAAGGGATTCTCAGTTCACTGAGCAGTGACTGAATCCACAAAACCTCTGCTGTAGTATTGGCTAGATTCCTGTATTCTGCCTCTGTACTGGATCTGGCCACAAGTGTTTGTTTCTTGGAGCTCCAAGAAACTAGATTAGGACCCAGAAAAACACACAATCCTGAGGAGGACCTCTTGTCATCCACATCAGAGGTCCAATCTGCATCACAATAGGCATTGAGAGAGAATGGTCTGGTCAGATTAGCTTGCTTGAGATGGAGACCATGGTTTGCAGTTGCTTTCAAGTATTTTAGGATTCTTGTGACTGCCTTCCAATGCTCTTCTAGAGGCTGAGATAAGAATTGACAGACTTTATTGACTGAAAAGGATATTTCAGGCCTAGTAAGGGTAGCATACTGCAATGCTCCCACAATGGATCTATAAGTTGTGGGATCTCTCATATAATCAGAACCTTGCTTGCTAAGCTTGCAACCTCCAATCATAGGAGTGGAAATGCCTTTTGCATCTTCCATTTGAGCACTGGAAGACCGAATTTCATACTTGGTCATAGAGACTCTGATACCATATGATAAACCAACTATTCGAGAAGCTTAAGCTTTTGGGTCAAGACACATGAATGATTCTTATATTATATTTCTAACACTTGTTAATTTACGTTTCTTTTTGCTGGATATTCAACATCAACTTTTTTATTAAACTGTGATAGTGGTCCCTTTATGGGTTGGGGCCTGCTTAAAAAAAGGTCTTTGGTTTATCTGGTTGATATCATGTTTTTACTTTGAGCAAGAACCTTAACCTTTTATTGTTATATTTACAGTGCAACAAAAAGAAAAAAATAAATGTGAAATGCCTGTCATGTGATTCTTCTTCCATCATCTCAATGATCATCGCTCTCTAGTTCTTGTATCCCCGAAACCACTGTAGGCCCCCGTTTTGTTCATCTTCAAGTTCCATGATGTCTGACTGTCTGTGACCTTGTTTCATGATATTTAAAATCAACTACTAACTTTTTTTTAGATAACCTTTTTTTAAACGTTTGGGCATATAGCCTCCACAGCTAAAAAACTTCTAGGGAATTTCCTTTATGCTAGAGAAATTTTGGTTTTGATGACTGCCGTTATTTATTTATTTTAGGAGAGGGGGGTAGGTATGCTCCTGTTAAGGATAAAGGTTAAAATATTGACAATGGGAGGACATCCCATTCAACTGAAGCTGATTTTAACCTTGCTGATTATGGAAAATATTTAATTATTTCTGAAGTTTACAGGTTCTGATAGTCTCATATTTTAGGGAGAGTTCTGTTTTATATTTGATAATTTAACTATGCTTTTGTTTGCCGTATTTCAAATTCCAATTATCTATATGTATCGCTCACATCAGTCTTGTCTTTGACCAAACAAAGTTTCATTGATGTTGTTCTTCAAATTTCTTTTCCAGGTTGTTCCCCTGCTAATGAAAGCTATAGGGTGGCAAGGCGGAAGCATTTTAGCTCTTGAGACCCTAAAACGTTTGGTGGTTGCTGGAAACCGAGCTAGGGATGCTCTTGTTGCTCAAGGACTTAAGTGAGTACCTTATATATCCGCTTTTAATAATTTTAATATTTTATGCCTTGAAGATCCAAAGTTCAAGAACTTTGCATTAGTTGCAGACAGACAACTACCAAAAGATGCAAGTGAAATAAAAAAACTCATGAAATCAATATCAATTATTAGGCCTGTCTTTTATTTGACTGATTTTATAAAATTATGTACATGTCCTTTGACTTCCCCAGTTCCCCTAGTTTTAGATTTGAAGTTGAGTCATGGTAGTATTGTATGATGCGGAATACTATCACAGCAAACTTTAATAGCAGTACTATTACTGTTTCAAAATATCTTCAATATTTGATGTTGATGTTCTCACACAAGGATTCAAAAATTCTCTAGATACCTCTTGATTTTATTGAAATAACTGCATTTGTCTAAACTACCATCTAACTCCATTCATGCTCTCGCTCACATTCTGCTTAGTTGAAATATTCAAGAGACAAGGATAAAATGGAACAAATAATATTATCTAATAAATTGAATGATATTTTTTAAATTCACCTTTCTCACGGCTTTGAAATTTTTGTTATTGTGTTGGATGACACATTTTTTGTTTTGAATATGCCTAACTATTCTTTGTAATGATATTCGTGAAACATACTTGAGGTAAAAGATAATCTAAAAATTGAGAAAAATGAATTCTCCTGTTTGGAAGATCATGAATTGCTTTGGATAATTGAAGTCTTGCTTTGGAGAATTGGTGTCCCATGATCATTTGATTACTGTTTTGTGAATCAATGAACCTGTGGAACTGTTGGATCACGTCCACCATGTTTTTGTGCTGGCTCCTTCCGCATTGCTAAGGGACACAAATGGTTTACTTGATTTTTCCTTGGATACGCCTTGCCTTGCTGCTTGACTAATTAATTAATCATCTTGATACACTGTCAAATAATTTTGTTATCATTTAAAAGTATATCTTAGAAACTTTACCTTTTAATATCATAATCTTGAGGATCTATTGTGATTGACTTTGAAACATGTGTATGTTGTTGTCTCACAACAATCGATTGATCTTTCTGCTATTAAATGAATTTGCTTTAACCATGAGCGATAAATACTCTTTCTAATGCTTATAGGTGTGCATCCTTGAAGATTGTCTTATTTGTTCTTGGAAGTAGAGTTAATAAGTAGTTTTTTCTTTCTGTCTCTCAATATTAAAATATATTTTTCAAACAATGCAGAGTTGGTCTTGTTGAAGTACTTCTTGGTCTTCTTGATTGGAGAGCTGGGGGCAGGAATGGATTTTGCTCCCAGATGAAGTGGAATGAATCTGAAGCATCGATAGGCAGGGTGCTGGCAATTGAGGTTGGAATCTCAGTCGATTTTACTCTTCCTCTTTTAAGTTTGAATTTATCTCTCCTACTTATTTTCTTGATCAGTATGTTCTGTATCTTTCTTTTACTAGAAAAAATTGTAATTGTTTTTCTGTTAGTTCTATGGTCCTCTTATCAATTAAAAATGCATCTAGTGCTTATTCATTGGATTTCAAATTTTAATCAGTTCGCATTTTGTTTGTATGTCTTGGGGGATTTCCATGGAAACGGCTTTCACCTTCAAATTCCCCATTTCTTGATTTTCTGATGCTGTACAACGTCATACTAATAATTGTTACATTGAGTCAGATTTTGTATTTCTTTCTGCAAGTTTTTTTATTTCTTATTCATCAAGATAGGTGTACAATTTGAGAAACATTTAAGGAAGTGATGGTAATTGTGATTTTTGTAGAGAAAATAATCTAGATTGACTAGTTTTTTCCAAATTTCTCCTTACTCATTTGTTACTGAGAAGTTATATTTTCATGCTGAATCAGGTCTTGCATGCCTTTGCCACTGAAGGAGCCCATTGTACTAAAGTGCGGGAACTGTTGAATAATTCTGATGTGAGTCTCAATCGACCTCAATTAGTAACATAATGGCTGTTAAAGTTTTACCTTTTGCCTCTTGGCACTTGATTTTGCATTATGCTTTGTGTCTGTTGCTAGTACAGCGTCCGTATGTTACAATGAATTTTGGTTACTGCATTCCAGGTTTGGAGTGCGTACAAAGACCAGAGGCATGATCTGTTCCTTCCTTCAAATGCTCAATCTGCAGCTGCTGGAATCGCTGGTCTGATTGAGAATTCATCGTCATCGAGACTCACTTACGCCCTCACAGCTCCTCCTCCACAACCTTCTTCTAATTCTAGATCTCCTCCGTCCACGTCAGATATAAATGGAAAGCAGGATCAGCTTCTATAGTACGAAATCATATATCTATCCAAAGTCTATACTTGTAACTCACCTGTATAGTACACTGTACAGTTTTTCTGGTCTACTTGCTCCTGGTTTGGCATTTGGGAAGCATTTGCAATTTTCTCTTAAAATAGTTATTCGTTTGCGTAAAGAGGGATTCCCACCTTCCATCCTTCACTTTTCTCCTTGTAAATTGGATGATGTATTTACTAATTTTTGCAACAAAATAGTGAGGTGATTTTGCACATTTCGTGAAACTTGACTTATTTGGCATACACCCATCTCGTCTGTTCATCTCAATTGATGAAGCTAAGCCTACTGACGCGGTAGCAGAGTGTTGATATCAAGTTACCAGCATGTTCGGTTTCAAGTTTGAAATATATTAGAATCACTTCTCTCTTTATTAAACCACTTTTGGTAGATTCTTTCAGAATCACTTCTCACTCTAACATGAAAATCTACCAAATTTCCAAATAAACACTGCATGTGATGAAAGTAGGGCAGCTTAAAGAGCCGCCATAGATCAAATTAGCTGAGATGTGGCTACCGTTCAACAAACTAACCTAACCTTGATTGAGTCTCATAATCATATGAAATACATGTAGTTGGGTATATGAAGGATATTGTTTTTATTAAATGTTTCAATGAGAAACCAATTTTTATTTGGTTGTGTGGTGTTATTTGTCCCTTTGTTATGTGCCACATGATTTTCTCATTAACTCTCAGTCTCAGCTCTCAATAGCCTCTCATTTATGGTGTCATGTCAATTTGTACACAACTTAGCCTCGTACACAACTTACCAGATTCCAGAACCAGTTAGGGTTTTGTCAATATTCAGTAATGAGAAACAAGTTGTGATTTGTCTTAGCTTTCATGAACACGGTAATATTGCTTGTTTATTTAAAAGAAAAAACTTTGTTTTTTCTTTTTCATATTGTGCATGTGTGACAGCTAACAACACACATATATAATGCAAAGATAATCAACTACGCAAACGAAAATAGATGTTAAAAATAGGAATTAGGTTATGTTAATTGCACCACGTTATCTATTATACACTCCAGTGAATGATTAGTCAGAAATATATGAAGTGCAGGGGAGATATAGTTGTTTAGTGAAAAATATATATAGTGTCCATTTGATTTAGATAGAATTACAAAAACAAAACACTAACTAAAATGCCCGTAAAATATGAGAAAATGATTGATGCACTGTCACTATAATTTTTTTTAACACATGCATTCAATTAATTTCTGTTATATCATAAATTTATTTTTATTTTAATTGAAATTATAGAATAAAATGTAAAAGTTTAGTTCTATGTAATATAATGCAATGAGATATTAGTGTTGTGCATATCCATTAATCTTGTAAAAAATAGAAAATAAAATTGTGCATAGAAATTGGAGAAGTCCAACCATCCATGAGGTGCGGCGTAATATTCACTTCGCCTCTTAACTATGAGGTCGGGGTTTGATCCTCGCACATGAAAATTGAGCACATTTCGTGGCTAACGGTTTATTGCTTAGTTTGTGTAAAGCACCCATGATGAGGAAATTAATCACTATTGTCAGCGAAAGATAGCCTGAGCTAAAAAAATTAAAATGGGGAAGTGTATTTTAAACTAAGAACTTGCTGATATTTACCACCAACTACTTGAATCAACTATTTTAAGTTTGACCACGAATTTCAAACGATTTTAACTACTTAGAGGGAGCAGATTATTATTACTCATAATAATAGTTAATCTAACAACTCCCTTTGAATTAAAAAAAAAAAACAACAACTCCCTTTAAAAAAACAACTCAGACCAAATAAAATCACACAATATTTTCTCCGGAGACAGGTTTGGGCTATTTCATACATTTGAGTCAAAAACATGTTTGCTTCATATAAAATACATTGGGCTTGTTTAAAAGTTTTCTGAAAATTCATTTTTAGAATTAATTTTTAAAATCTGTTTTCCGGAAGAAGAGAAAACAAAAAAAAGTTTTCCGGAAGCAGAGAAGAAAAAAAAATGTTTGAACGAGCTGTTTTGTAAAGTTAAAATTTTTAAATACAAGTGATTTCAGAGTAAAAAAAAATAGAAAACATCACTTGAATATTATAGAATTAATGATTTAAAATTGAAAATTAAAAACTGTTTTTAATAACAGTTTATATCAAACAAGGTTATTTTTAACCAAGCGGGTTGGCGTAGTGGTTCAGCACTTCGTCCCTTAAGCAAGTGGTTGGGGGATTAGTCTCACAGCAATCGGCAGTGGGTGTACCTTGGTCAAGACAAAAAAAAAAAAAAGATTATTTTTAAACCAAAAACAGTTTTTTTTCTTCTTATTCTTGTTTTCAAAAACTAAACACGATTTTACAAAACTATAATCAAACATGCATAATCTTTTATTAATTTTGGTTTCCCAATTCTAAAATCTGGATTTGGTCCCTATATTTTTAAAACTGAATGACTTTGGTCCCTTTATTTCTCTCTTCGCGAGAACTAAAATCATGTTCAACAAACAGAGGTAGCAAATGCATCCGTTTTGATATTGAGAAACTAAGGGGAAAAACAATATATTTTATATGGATTAAGACAAATTTAACCCCTACATTTAGACTAGAGGTGTTAAATTGGCTAACGGCACCGGGGCCAGCCCACTAGGCCCCCAATTTTGCCCTTAACATTTTTAGCCCACTAAGCTTTGGGGCTTTAAACACTGCGGGTTTTTAGCCCACAGGAGATGCGGGCTAAGACAGGGCCAGCCCTTGGGCCAACCCATTTTAATAGTTTATCAAAATATTGTGAAAAAAATAGTTGACAAAAAAATTGGTATGAAACCCAAAAATCAGCCCGACACTCGAATATAAGCCAGGAACCCCAAAAATCGACCCAATACTCAAAAATCAATCTGAAACTCAAAAATCAACCTAAAACCCAAAATCGGTTCGAAACTGAAAAATCAGCCAAGAAACTCAAAAATTGGTCTGTAACCCAAGAATCGGGTCAAAACTCAAAAACCAACTTTGAAATCCAAAAATCGGCCCGAAAATGAAAAATTTGCCCGAAACCGGAAAATCGGCCCGAAAACGATTTTATGGTTTATGGTCGATTTTAGTGATTAGCATCGATTATAGGATCTTGGGGTCGATTTCAAGGTTTTGAGCAAATTTAAGGGTTTTGGGTTGATTTCCAAATTTAGACCGTTTTTTTGGGTTTTGGGGCTGATTTTTTGGTTTGGATAAATTTTACTGTTTCAGACCGACTTTCGGATTTCATGCCACTTTTAGGTCTTGTGCCGATTTTAGAGTTTTGGGTCGTTTTTTGACTTTCGGGTCGATTTTTGAGTTTTGGACTAATTTTAGTATTTAACGTTGATCTTAGTTTTTTGGGCGATTTTTGGATTTCACCCGTTTTTTTAGTATCTTGACCAATTTTTTGGTTTCTAGTCAATTTTCTGGGTTCCTGACTGATTCTTGGGTATTGGGTTATTTTACGAGATTTGGGCCGATTTTTAGGTTTAGAGTAGGGGGAGAGAGAATGTTTTAAAAATTAGAGAGACCATGGACTGGCCCTAGCCCACAAGGCTTTTGGATGCTTTTAACCGTAGGGGCTTTTTTTATGTGAAACATTTTGACTCTGGAGGCTTTTTGACCCTAGCCTACGTGAGTCTGAGCTGACCCAAATCCAGTTGTTTTAAGAATTTCAGCAGATATGTAAAACCGTGTGCATGTGCATTGATGAGGCTTGCTTCTAACCTTATATCAGGAATCATCAATGTACTAAACGAGACAAGCACAAGAAGATGTAACTTTCTTAGATTTTGACAAAATTCTTTTGTTTAAGGTCGAAGGAATCTAAAAAGAGAGATCTCAATACTTGTTGAATCAATTGGTAAGGATGGACAACTTCCTCTTCTGCTATTTTGCTATAAAGAAACTAATTATCTTAAAAATTTAAGTTATTAGGTAAGAGAAGTGATGGATCCAGAATTTTTGTGTTGTGGGCCATAATTAATATATATATATATATATATATATATATATATATATATATAATTTCTTTTCATATTTTTTTTTGACAAGAGGAAAGAAATTATAACTGATTACTGTCAAAGTTAAAAAAATTGGTCAATTTCTCTTACACAACAACAGAAAAATCATTTTGCTCAAAGCTCTTCTCACACTCCTAAAAAAATTCAATGTCATAAACATTGATATATATTCTTTATTTTATAAGAATATGATTTTAAAAAAAGGAAAATAAAGTTTATACTTTGTTAGGAGAGACGTACCCACTTAACATGATTATAAAGCCTAAAAAAATTTATGCCTGTCTGCTGCGATATACTTTAAGAACTAATAAAAAAATTCAAAAGACACAAAAGTTTTATGTTGCTATTTCTCTGATACAATCAAATCTTTCACGAGAATCTCTTATCACTACATATACTTTCAAGGATGATAAAACCCATAATAATAAAAAATTCTCAAACAACACACTTTCTTTCAGGGGGTACGTGTTGAATAGATAAAGATGCACAATTACTAGAGTAGTAAAGTGTGAAAGAAGTGAGTTCTCACTACTACAGAATTGATGTATGATACCATGATTTAACTGTGGTAACAGGATGTCCGGTCCGGAACCGTGGTAGTATGACAATTCTGTAGTAGTGTCTTTTTTAGCGGTATATGTTTAATAAAATTTGAGAATGCAAGAGGAAGAAAGGGAGAAGGGGAAGAAGACAACAACTGAGACATTGTATAACAGGGTGCCAGATCTTAGTGTTAAGATTTTCAGAAAAGTGATGAGTATTTAATTTATTAAAATAAAAACATGAGAAGCTATGTGAAGTGGGGGCACTTGTTACTTACGGGGCACTATAATACTTAATACCTTAAATTAAAGAACAAATTAGTGATTAAATTTTTAGTCCCTAAAAACTGTTAGTGCATGATTGATTTCGTGGCCTACTTTAGAGACGGATTCGGTCACCGATTTTAGAGATTAATTCAGTTACAATTTTTAGGGAACAAGTTTAATAACCCAATAGTTATTCTCTAAATGATCACTAATGGTTCTATTTAATAAATAAATTTACAATAATAAAAATATAGTTTTGTCTTATGTGACCATTATATGAACTAAGTGGGTTAACTTTTCATTACTTAAGCATGATTCAATATTCAATTATCAACAAAGTCAGTTTCTTGCGATAATAATTTAGTACACAAACGCAAGCTACAAGTCCTTCTTGTATAAAGAGGTACAATTTGATAAATAAAATGAAAGGAATAAATGCACCGATTAAGCTGTATATATATATATTCTTGAAACACATCACATCTACATTAACATTAACATTAACATAGACAAAACAATTTGTCAATTTCTTTCTCCCAATTAAGAAAGTTCCATCTGGCAATGGACTTGTGAAGGACCTGCGATGGTGATTGCTGGGGATCATATCTCTGAACTGAATACTCATAGTCATTTTGTATTGATGAGCCTCCCATTTAGCATTCCATGTCCTCAGCCACAAAAGAGATGAGTAAAAGGGAGTTTGATTATCTCCATTGTAAATGAATGCTATTGCTAACATCTAAATATTATGTGAAACGCATTGACATGGATGAAACCCTAAAAACAAAATGAATCCTGGCAGCGTTTTGTTCACAGCTTTCCAACTGTTATCCACGTTATGGAGACATGCTTCTTAAATCCAAATTAACAATTATATTAATTAATTCATGAAAAAAGAAAAAGAAAAAGAAAACAGATTACGACTTTTGCGTTTGCATGTGCTTTTGCCCCCTTTTTCTTTCTCTTTATGATTTCAATTTCAATGGAAACATCCAGACAATATTAAATTATTAATTAAGCTATATGTTTCGTTGAAGCTTTAGATTCACAAGACCCAAAGGTCAAACACTCAGCCAACACAAGACAAAATTGTTGGTTTACCGGCCCAAACCTTTCAAAGTTCAAACTAAATTCAAATTCATCATCTTCTTCATTTTCAAAATTGCTATCAAGAAGTTGAATGCAAGGTAGTTGAATAAAGACCTAAACGACTAAAAGTATAGACCGGAAATATAAAGTAAAGGTAGAAAAATAAGTAAAGGCGGGAAAAATAAGGGAAATAAACTGGGAAACTACGGAAATATGTATGTTGTATTAATAGTTTGATTGTGTGTCGTTTACAAATAATAATATTTACAAGGATAAATTAGCCAACTACAACAATTATTCTGGCCTATTACCACTAATTCAAGTCGTATTCTTTGCACAAACCGCTTGTAGGTCATGGCTTGTTAGTGTCTTCTTACTCCTAGTCAGTCTGAAAAACTATTTTAACTAATCTTCCTTGTATCGACCGGTTCCTGGTAGAAAGCCACCATTCCTATCTTTTAGAGCATCTCCAATTCAGTACATTAATGTTAGATATTAAGCTAAGACAGATCTTATAAGGTACAGAGGGTTGGATCAAGCTCATGTGGAGGGATTGGTTTCTTAAAAATAAGATATGTACCTTGTGGAAGGAACTGGATCTTAGTGAGGCCAAGCAATAAAAAATAATTCTTTCTCTTTCATGGTTCAATACGAGACTCATTCAAAAGTAAAATACGATACCACCATTCGATCAAAATATGAATTGGTTGCTTATATCCTACGTGGCATTTCGAACCCATAAAAATAGTCATAAGGTACCCAATAAGATATATATTGAGCATTGGAGATGCTCTTAGGAACAAAACCCAAACTTAAAGTGCACGTGACAACACCCCGGTTTCTGAGTATAGCTTTGAAACATGCATCTTCTCTTTTAAACCTAGGCTTTTGTTTCTACCCACAAATTTTGTCTAAATGCATGATTACTTAGTTTGACTGTTTTACTCTCTCACCCAGTGGCGGATGGAGAACTTTGAGTTGGGTGGTGCAATTATGGACCAACATAATTTTTCTATAAAAAGTGAGTGAAACCAACAAGTAATTTTATACAAAGTGAGTAAAACCAACAAGTAATTTTATACAAAATGAATGAAACCTATAAGTAGTGGGGGGTCATGGCATAGTCATGTGCCCCTTCCCTCCGCCACTGCTCTCACCAATGGCTAGTCCTACTATCTAACGGCTAATTCATATACTACGACTAGCTTACCTTTTCGACTACCTTTGTAACCCTTGCTAATTTTTGAGTGTCATGAAAAGTTATAGAAAAAATCACAACATAAATTCTACAAGAAAAAGTATCCCAGTTTTGATATTAAGAACTGAGATGCTTGCGATTTTTTTCCTTAAAAAATGACTATTCTAGGACCAATAAATCTACAAAACCATAAGTAGAGAAATAAAGGGGAAGAATCATATACCAGTTATATTGAATTATAAGAAAAAGCTGCTGTTAATTTAATTTTTTTCAGTCTTTGAATTTCAACTATGATTATAATAGATCGTAGTGTTAACTTGAGATTAACTCACTAATGATGTACAATTTATAATATTTCATCCTACATCAAATACAAACAATAAATTCAGTTTTTTTCTTTTGAAATATAATATTATTTTCTATTTTTTTAGTTACCTAAGGAAGACTAAACGAAAAATAACTACACTAAAACATCAAGATAAAATAAAGCTGCAACAGTAGATGGAGGATGCCTCTAAATCCAACATAAATAACATTATCTAGAAGCTTGTCTCGTCAAAAAATCAACTGCGTTTTTATATTATTTTCTATTTATTGTAATGATAGAGTTTAATAATCAATTTGATGCAAAATTAAATATGAATGTGTTTACTTATAAAATATATATACTTTTCCAGTAGTGAATGAGTTCATTCATCAAATAAAATATCAGAATATTTATGCAGCAATTATATATCTGTCTGAAAAACCTAACAGGATAAAGTAAATTAATGATGTCGTGGATTAGAAAAATGTGCAGAATTGTAATAGCGGCAAGCTGGGAAATCTAGTTCACCAAACTGCGAGTAGGATATGGTGTCACGTATTATAATTCCTTGACAAATTAAAGTAAATCGAAGAAAGTTTTGATTTTGTTTACTCCAGCTGCTAAGCTTCAATGGATATGGATATTTAAAATGAAAAACTTTATAGACAACCCCCATCCTACTCATTCTGGAAGCCATGTCCTATGCTTTTAATTTCCTACTAATTGACACTTATATTGGGCCTACATTACACAACATTTATGGTCATAATTATGAATTTTAAAGAGGGTGTAAATATATACTGTTTTTCTTTAAGGTGGAGATTAGATAGGGATGACAATCACTCAATAACCCATTGAGTACCCTAAAAAATTACAAGCCATAATTACGTAAAAACTTGCTTAATGGGTAAATATACCGCAAAAAATAGTAGGTACTGGTACGGATAAGAGTAACTACAGTACTCAAACGCCTCACATCCATACATACATAATATTAATATTATTATTATTATTGTTATTATACACATTTGATTGTATATTAACAAACTTAAAGTTAACTTTCAAAATCACTTTTTTAAAAAAATAAGTGAGTAAGTAAGGTCAATATTATACATACTGTTACTTATTTACTCAAACTTAATTTTAAAATAAGTAAGTTAGTATATATCCTACAATTTTAGGATTATATTAAAAAATATAAAATTATAATTTTGAAGTATATAACTTTCTCGCTTAGTCATTTTTTAAAAATAATTAATTGAATGATTTTATTTTATAAGTATTTGGTTGGTCTTTTATATTTTTAATTAACTATTTTTATTTTATAATAGCAGTGTATTTTTATTTTCTATTGAAAAATGGAAATATCAAAAATTATATTTTGGTTAACTAAATTACGGATTATAGATATGAATACGGGCAAATAGGTACTCAAAAGTACGAGGGTCTCCGAAAGTTAGCTCGAGTGGAAGAGCTAAGAGACATATATGAGTTGGGGATGGTGAAGGGTCAGGTTCGATTCCTGAGAAAGGCTAATTTATACTAATTCACTAACAACTAACATTAAAATTTCTAGCTAAGCCGGTATGGAACGGGTCCTGGTAATTTTTGAAGATGCAACTTGAGAATAGGTGTTATAGTAACCTACCAAGATTCTAGCCATTATCCCTATGCCAGGGTATCTCTCTTGAAAAGGGGCACCAGTCTCCCTCAATGCAAAAACTTTGATAAAAGGGGACACCGGTATATATAATTTTGAGACAATTGAATATATTTATTATCTTAATAAATAATCCAAATTTGTAGAGCAAACAATTAAGAAAGTGAGAAAATTTTGAAAACATATCCTCCCATTTTTGTTAATCTATTTCATGCCTACATGGTCGCATTTGTTAATCCTGAACCATATTTTCCGAGAAGCAAATAGATGTGTTGATTCCTAATAACTTTGTGTTATTTAGTTACGATCAGATTCCTAGTTCTTTATTTCAACTCCTTAGAGATGATATTGTAGGAGTTTCAATCCCCATAATGGTTTTGTAGTTCCCTGGGCTTTTGCCCCCTATTTTATAAAGAAAAAACAGTTGCCAACATATAGAAGAAAATACTCGAGGTATACTATGCCCGAACAAAACTAGTTCGTATAGCATCTACCAAAAGGAGCGGGAGAAGATCATTTGGAGGTTCAGATAATAAGAGAAAATCTGCCGCCTGCTGCGCTTTTAATTTAGTCAAACGATCTGAACATGCATTACCCTCTCGGAGAGTATGAAGCACCGTTGAGGTTTCCTCCATTTTTACTTTAAAGCCTCGACTTTTTCTTTATTTTAGGAATACCCAACATTTCCGGTATCTTAAAATTGGCTATTGCAAGTGAAAATAGTGCACTGTTGTCTCGCCTTTCAAGAAGCAATGTGTATATATTTTGATTTATGGAAAATTAGTTATTTTTAAATGCAACAAAATTATATTAAGCAAAAGCAACATGAGCATGGCCCAATACATTCACCTGAAGAAAAGAAACATGACTAGGGGGTAGAGGAGATCCTCCATGCAAATAACATCTGGTCGATCAAACGCTAATTTAGAAACAAAATCAACCGCCTGATTTCCCATACATTTACTGAAAGTTAAAGAAAAATATTCAAAAGAAGACACTAAAATCCCACAATCCTGCAAACTGCAATAAGATAGGATACAACCGAACCCAACTTCTGCCACACATTAAATATCACCTGACAATCCGTCTCAAGAATAACACGCTGGAACCCAAGATCAATGGCAATATGCATAGTCAGCGAAAGCATAACGCCTCAGCCATGCGAGGAGATGCGACACGATCACCAGACCACAACCCTCGGCCAGAGGAAGGTCCTCACCATCTCGAGCCACAAAGCCTAACCCTACACCACCAAAAGCATCAAAAGTTGCATAAAATTGAAGGCAACAACAACAAGAACAACAGGAACGAGGAGCTGCTGGTAGCGATTCAGAAGCCAAGGAATATCAGTGACAACATCGACGCCCCTATAGAAATAAATAGTCAACAAAATTGAAGGCTTTAATATATTTTTAGTCTTTGCAAAATAAACTGTTTTTAATTAGTAAATGAATTTAGTGAATATAAATAAATATAGGTAAAGAAAGGAAACACACCTGGAAACTGTAGAAAGTTTGAAAGAGTGGGCCAGGTTGACAAGTATATAATGAGGTGAGTTGTATGGAATGGAATGCCACCACCCCTTCACCGTTCTCACGCGATAACCCTTTCTCTCTCTCTCTCTACACCACTTTTCTTTACATAAAACAAACCAAAGCACTCACATAACAACACACGTTCATAATCATAAATAGCCCCTCTTATTTATTTTAAATTCAAAAATTAGGGACAAAAAGAGAAGAAGAGAGAAGAAACGAACCGAAATGACGCAATAGCCCCTTTCTTTCTTCTCTTCCTCATTTCAGCTTTTGTTCCTTCGTTGTTCTCGTTTGTTGAGCGCTTCTCTCTGCTTCCGCTTCCGCTTCTGCTTCTGCTTCTTCACTTCGGGTACGCAAAATCTTCTCTTTCCTTCCTCCTCTGATCTACAAACCGCACCTTCATTCGTTTTCAAACCTTCATCATTCCTTCTACTTTTTTTGTTTTGTTTTGTTTTTTTTCTAAACTTTCAAGGATCGATGGCTGCGAATAAAACAAAATACAGTGTTTTCTGCATTTTTCGCCATTGAAGCGAAGTTTCTCGTTGCTTAGAATTTTTTTTTATTTTTTTTGCTTCTGCTTTTTGGATTTAATGGATGGTGGATGCACCGCGTTCGGTTTGAATTTCGACGCAATGGCGTTGTGATTTTCGTTGCAGATTGCAATGCCTATTATTTTTCTTCGTTTGGGAAAGAAAAGAAAATCAGTTTTGGCTTCGTTTGTGCTTTTTTTTGGGTTGCGATGTTTTCTAGACTAGATTCAGAGCCAGATCTGCACGGGCTTTTTTGACAGCTGTTGTTTGTACACGTCTTTTTGGTCTGTTGACTGGTTTTATTGGCATGATTTCCATGATTTTGTGTTCTAGAACTTTCATGTGGAATCTCTCACTAGCTTTGTTTCAGTTAGGGTGGAATCTATGAACTCTATAGCTTTGTTATTCCAATCTCTGAAATTGTTTATCTGCAGTTGTGTTTTCCCTCTTTTATTCTTTCTGGTAAAAGCTTGATAGAATTACAGAATTTTGAAGGGAAAAAAAGTTGATTGTCAACTCCAGATTGAAAATTGGAGTCACTCTTTTTTTTTACTAGTATGAAAAATAATTTTGCCTTTACTCTTTCTCTCATTTATTTTCTTTTTATTTTGTTATACTATTTTGGTGATATATGTGTTGTTATTGTTTGACATTTGGGTGTGTAATGAATGATGGTGTTTCCTGTCGATGCATTTTCCTTAGGTTTCTCCCTTTTTTATCCTGTTTTCAGTTATAATTTCTCACTTTGTGTATTTTTTCTTTTTCTTCCCCTTTCTATGGAAGGTGGGAGAGAAAACATGTGTTTTTATTTTTAACTTGCTTCATATTTACATACAGCTGCTGTAAAAACTCATCATGGTGGCCACTGCTGCTACTTCTTCATTTTTTCCTGTTACTTCTTCCTTGCCGGACTCTGGTGCGGCAGGCGCCAAACTTGGTGGTGGGCATGTGAACCTTGGAGGACATAAATCCAAACATGGGTCTTCTGGTGGCATGCAAGTTAAGGCAAATGCCCAGGCCCCTTCCAAAATCAATGGTACTGCAGTTGCTGCTCATGCAGAAACCTTGAAGCGTGAGGATGATTTGCCTTCGCATGCCCCCAGGACTTTTATCAACCAGTTACCTGATTGGAGCATGCTTCTTGCTGCTATTACAACAATTTTCTTGGCAGCAGAAAAGCAGTGGATGATGCTTGATTGGAAGCCAAGGCGGCCTGACATGCTTATTGACCCCTTTGGTATTGGAAGAATTGTTCAGGATGGTCTCGTGTTCCGTGAAAACTTCTCTATCAGATCATATGAAATTGGTGCCGATCGAACAGCATCTATAGAGACAGTAATGAACCATTTGCAGGTATGATTATTCTCATACAGATGGATATATTTATTTATAATCTTAGGAGATCAACATAAGTAGTGAGACTTGTATATTTATTGTGCAGAATTGAAATTTATATCAGATAATGGAAGCTCCTTAATGCTTCTGATACATGATTATCTAAATTATTTGTTTGGCAACAGGAAACTGCACTAAATCATGTTAAGACTGCTGGACTTCTTGGTGATGGCTTTGGTTCTACTCCAGAAATGTGTAAAAAGAACTTAATTTGGGTAGTTACTCGGATGCAGGTAGTGGTCGATCGTTACCCTACGTGGTAAGTCACCCAGACTCATCTGTAATGGATGTGATTTGCACCTGTATCTGTATCCATATTAAGTTGCTATTTCTCTGTTTATTATAGTGATCTTAATAAGGAATCATGACCCTAAATATCTCAGTGGCAATTGACATGTAAATATTCAATCTGTAGTTTCTGTATCTTGTTCCTCGGAATCGACTTCTAAGTTGAGACTTTATCATGAAAACTGTAGTACTTGTGAAATTCTTGTGGGATGATAATTGGTCTGATAACCATAAGTGTTACATAAGTGTTATAACGTATAAATGACGAACTATGAGAAGCCTTATGCCATGGATCTTTAATCTGTATATCAGATGTAATATGATATTAAGTACATAATAAATTTGTTGACTTGACCTTGTTTTAATTATAGTAAAAAAAGTATCAGCTAATATTAGATAACATTTGGCACATGGGCACAATGTAACAGAACAACCTGTTCTTTTTTCCTCTCGGTGGTTCCACTAGAAAGGGGGGAACCAAAATTGTACCACCTTTTTCTCTTATGTTTTATTCCGTTTTACTTTTATATGCATCAAAGTAGACCATAATTCACATGCTTTGTTTTGTAATGTTTTAACGTGTCTACCAAAGGCTACCTAGTGTGGATTATTATCAATATTCTGAATCTGTTCATCTTAAATTGAGCGTCTATATTTGTTTCAGGGGTGATGTTGTTCAAGTAGACACTTGGGTTTCTGCATCTGGAAAGAATGGTATGCGTCGTGATTGGCTTTTACGTGACTGCAAAACTGGTGAAATATTGACGAGAGCCTCCAGGTAGAAATATTATTTTGAATTCTCCTTCCCCTAGTGCTGCCAACAACAAATGCTTTAAAATGTTGTCTAAATGTGCATGACTTGTGATTGGTCTCACTTTTGAATATTTCATACTTCTATGGAGCTATGAAAACAGTTATTTTCTCTCTATAGACAAATGTATTATAACTGAAATTTGAAGTATCAATTTTGCATTTGGCAATGTTAAAGGCAATGAACTGCATTTTTAAGTATGTCATATGATTTCAGGTATAAACCTCTAATCGTACCAACAAAACTGTGTTATTTTAGTTTATTATTAAGTATAAGACTTTTTCTTGTACACGTGCATAATCTTGGCGCTAGTAATTAGTAAATACTTTCTGATCTGTTGGCTATGGTTTTGGTGGTATACAGTGTTTGGGTCATGATGAATAAACTGACCAGGAGGCTGTCTAAGATTCCTGAAGAAGTGAGAGAGGAGATAGGATCTTATTTTGTGGATTCTGCTCCACTTCTGGAAGAGGATAACAGAAAACTATCTAAACTTGACGACAATACTGCAGATTATATTCGTTCTGGTTTAAGTGTATGTCAATTGTCAACTCTTTTCAGTTATTGTTATCCTCGGTTTAATTTCGCCATTTAACCTCATATGCTGTTTCCTGATTAGGTTGCATATTGTCTCTGTTTTTTCAGCCTAGATGGAGTGATCTAGATGTCAATCAGCATGTTAACAATGTGAAGTACATTGGCTGGATTCTGGAGGTATTTTTTTTATCAACACTGATACTTATTTTCTTTTTACTCTCTTTCTTTCTTCATTTGGCCCATGTCTTTGGCGCAAGGTAGGAGTCTTACCAATCATAAATGTGGAAGACCAAACCAAATTCCTGGTGGATTTATTTATTAGTGGGAATCATTATACAACTAGAACACCCAACTTCCTCACAAAAGAACCCTACCCTTTGGTAGTTTATCTTATAAACTTTCTGCAAGTAAGGGTGGGCTCTTTTGAGGAAAATTAGCTTTGAGTATTGTTACTTTTGAATTTTATGAAAATGATTCATATGGTAGTTGTATTCTATTCTAAGATGTAATATTCATTATGCTGTATTGTTTAATGGCATTTGTTACCTCGCGTAGTAGGCATTGATTTTTGAGCTAGTGAGGAACAGAGTGTAATGGCTTGAAAATTGAACTGTGATTCACTCTGAGTAGTACTGACATGCAGGCTAACACATAAAATTGAACAAGAGTGTGATCTTTGATCTTTTGTAAATCACTTATATTTCCCCCTTTATTAATAAGTACTTGTTGATTTATTTTGGGGATACTTTACTTGATATGTTTAATTGTTTAGTTTGTTATGCATTGGGTAGATCAGATTAGGCCTCTTAACTGAAGAATTATGCTTCGATTGTTGCAGAGTGCTCCACAGGCAATCCTGGAGAGTCATGAGCTTTCTTCCTTGACTTTGGAATATAGGAGGGAGTGTGGCAGGGACAGCGTGTTGCAGTCCCTCACTGCCGTATCCGGCGCTGATGTCGGCAATCTTGCCCACAGCGGACACGTCGAGTGCAAGCATTTGCTTCGACTTGAAGAAGGCGCTGAAATTGTGAGGGGCAGAACTAAGTGGAGGCCAAAACCTGTGAACAACTTTGATACTGTGAATCTGGTTCCGGCAGAAAGCACCTAAGTGAGGTTGATGGTTGGAATTTGCATGAGTCTCCTTGCCATGTTTAAACTGGTTCTGACCCCTGGAGAGTTTTGCTTGCGCTACATGTCCTTATATATATACCTTCGAATTTGTGTTACTGTGGTGGGCAAGGGGGGGAAAGTAGCATTGATGATGACGATGATGATCATGCTCACTGTAAATTAGGTCCTGCTCTACTCTGTTTCTCTCTGCTCCGTATTTTGATTTCATTTCTGGTTGCTCTTCTGCTAGGCTGTTCGTCTTCAATATTTAATTGCTTGATGAAAATGGGTAGGCATGTATATTATTATTCTTTTTCTAAAGATGCAATTTTCCTTGTGAAAACAAGCACAATTATTATTCTTATGTATAGCCTTTAGGCAAGAATGAATGAGTTGTTGGTATAATACAACTGTGATTGTTTGCTCCATCTTTAATGTTTGTCACATGGGAATTATTGGGTGCACTAACTCCCTTCTCCTTCAAGCCTGTTATAATAATGATGCATGTTATTGCTAAGTTTATGGGGGAGTTTAGGATATGTGGGGTCCTGTCCATGTGCTATCCTCGTAAATGTCCACTCAATATTCTGTTTGGATACTATGATTGGGCTCATAAGTAGTGCCTTTTAGAACTTCACTGGTTTAAGGTTGAATTTTTGTTATACTTGGAGGGGTCCGACTCCTCTATCTATTGATTTAGTTGTTTTATTGACTTTTTAAAATATTTAAGCTTTATTTTACCCTATAAAGCGACTCTCTCATCTTAGAGGAGTCAAATCCTACTTGCAGAATGTGCTAAGTTCCTCTTATAGTGAGAAGTGTAATTTAGATTAGAAAGTGCTTTAATTCACACATTCATTTTTTAATTCACATCATTTCATTTTTTTCAAATATATTTCTTATTTTGGATTTTTTTTTCAGATGACTGGTCTTCAGATAATTGAATAACTTCATTCAAAATATTAAAAAGCACAAGCCCTTTTAGGCCTGTCCTGTATTATTTCACCATTCTTTTCTCAGGCTTTTTTTGTTACTCAAAATAATGATTTAATTTTGATCTATTCTGTCACTCTATTACACTTGTTATATATTTCTTACTTTCTGTCATGAAATATTAACCATTTCAGCTTTGTGGTTATTATATGGTTTTTTTTTTCTGGCAACCAACTTTTGTTTTTTCAGTCAGAAAAAAATTACAACCTGACAACAAGCTATAATAATATGGCTAATCTGAGGGGACAATTTTCCTATTGGCTAAAAGGTTGATCAAGGGTAGCACCATGCTTTGCTAACTAATCTACTGCCAAATTCTCTAGCCCTAACGTGTGGTACAAATCAAGAGACCAATTCATTGACATAAATTTTTCCATTCTAATATATCAATCAAATACCTAAATTTAAAACAAAAATATGGGTGAACCACATAATAATAGCATATACGGACATGAATTGCAGATGTCGGGTGTCTGCCACTATTCCATTGTTCACCGGTCAACACTAAATTTAAAAATAATTTTAATAAAATTATCTCTAGTTTCTTTTATATTTCATTTTCCCTATGTTTCTAATTCTAACTTTGTCTTATGTTCTCACCAAATCACCCAATATACCTTTGACTTCTATTCCATTAAATTTTCACTTTAAGAGAAGCATAGTTGGATAAAGATTTGAAGTTTGCTTGTTTTGGTTATTTTAGTTTTTTTTTTCAGTTTGGTTTGGTTTACACTGTTTCAAGTGTATTAGAGCATGCTAGCTTGTTATCTAATGTGTATTTATGGTATTACGTTGTAAGGGTTCATTCTATGGTTTGATACTTTTAATTTGAAATTATCGTCCGGTTTCGCTTATGCCTTAATCTTATGCATTTTTGAAAAAAATTCCTATTGAAAACAATTAAAAATCTCTCTCTTAACATTATATGTTTGTGATTGAATGATAATATAAAATGCTTCTATAATGAATCAAATAATGTATGAAGATTGCAGATTCACAAAATAGGTCGAATAAGATTACTATATTACGGGCTTTGTATTCTGAGCCACCTTTTACCTGAATGATGATTCTCACCATAAAATTTAGTAATTTAAGGTTCCAACACCCAGAATAGTCCAGGGAAAAAAGAAAGCCATTCGTGTTTATTTTTTGTTTGAGAGTGGACAGAGCACTGAATTTTAGAACCCTATGTTGACAAAAAAAAAAATTACTACCACAGTTGCAGAAGGAAGAAAAAAAGTTAAAATTAAATAAAAATAAAAAATGACTGGTGGGAATGACTTACTGCAAAGGGAAAAGTCATTTTGGGAGTTGAGGGCCAGTAAATTTCAATTTCTCATTGACAGTTACTTACTCTGATTCAGTGGATCGTGATATCTGACATGAAAAAAAGAAAAAGTAGCAATCAGGACACTGCTGACACGCACGAATTACAGGTTCAAATATCAAAACTGTACGTGGCTCTTCATTCACCAGAACTATTAACAAGCTTCATGGATACATCATTCATTCATACAAAACATCAACATGTTAGTATTTTTTTTGAACTGAACTGATCAACATGTTAGTAAACAAAATAAGATACATCAAAATTCCAATAAATAAAAGCTATTGAGTGTCTATCACGACTTTGTCTTTATTGTAATTTAACATGTGTATGTTTGGAAAATACCGTTAGATTTACGTTTGGATTAAATCTACATTTTTAGAAACAAGAAATAATTATTTTTTAATTCTTAAATTCACGTTTGGCACAAAACGTGTATCTAAATATTCAAATATACACTACTATTAAAAATAAAAGAGTGTTAGAAATTTGATGTAAAAGGCAAATGTGAACACTTGGCTCTACAGCGTTACATTGATCCATTCTTTCGTGAGAACTTGGAGGTCAATTTCCATTACTTTTATGCCTTAAATTTTGTGATATACAAGTGTTTATACAAGTTGGTAGCCGTTTTGGGTTTTCTCCCATCCTACTTTGGCTTCTAATTGTAGAACTCTTGACTAATCTAACATGGTAATATATTTTCGTGAATAACACTTTTAGATATATTTGGGTGGGAGCACTCCCTGCACTTCTTCCCGTGCCACTCTTCTATCCTCGTTACTATCACCATTCCCATTTTCTGTGGCGGGACGAATTTTTACCTTATTACGGTTGTCCACCTCCCCACCAGTTATCGCAGGGACTCCGGACATGTCAAAACAAATTTTAAAAAGTTAAATTACATGAATAAAATACAGAAATTCAATACAAATATACGATAAAATTAAAATAACATTGAATGAAATTCATCACGGAATATGTGAATCTACAAAATAAGCAATTCAAAATGTGAAATTTAACATTCAACATATCTAAAATGTGAAATTTAATACTTTAAATATTCCTCTAACATTCATAATGTTGTGATTAGGGCCTTTATAAATTTTCATTAGCTATTTAACATTTTTACTAAGGTTATTATTGTATATACTTTCACTTATTTATATATATATATATATACACATATGAGGTGAGACCCAGCGGGGCAGAGTAATTCTCATCCCCACGAAAAAAATACCCCAAGATCGGGGAGCTCTAATTGAGGCAATCCTTGCAGAAATCCTCATCTTTAAATGAAAATTGACATCCCTATATACTTTAATTAAAATTGATGAATTTATTTAGTCAATTTAAGGATAAAATCACTTTAGAGAGTCCTGTAAAAAAAGTTTATGGTAAATGTTAACAAATACTTTACGGTGTATATTGAGAATTTAAAAAAAAATTATATTAAAATTTTTTTTTTTATAAATTTCGATGTATGTTAAATATCATATATTTTTAATTATTTAATAATATTACAGGACTCATAGTTTAAATAAATATATATAAAATACAATTGACCAATTCATATTCTAAATAAATAATCACCTTAGTTAGATGTTTTTTCAATCTCTATTGTACTGAAATGCAAAATTCCAAACATGTTTAATACTACATTATTTTGTTAGAACGATGAGATGCAAATATCTTCCCTTCACCTTTTTATACAGATTTAATGGAATTAAAATTCTCACATTTCAACAAGTTTCATGATTAAGACCATACCTTTATCCGTGAAAAGGAAGAACGTCATGATCAAATTGGATTAGATGGAGTCGTATTTACGATCTTTTGAGGCAAAAAAAGAAACACCATCACCCCCACTAAAGGGACAAGACATATAATTGTTAAGAACCACGACAATAACTAATGAAACTGTCATTTCCATCAAATGGGTAGATATTTTCCAACTGTGGGGGAGATTTTAGCATGGCTTTAGGAAACTTGGGATTAGAGAATCGACTTAATTTCACATGTTATGTGTTTTGCTTATAAATCCAAAGATACTTATTATATTTGCCATGAAATTGTGCATCATATTTTAGCGCATGTGGTTTTGCTAATTTTGTTTTAAATTTATCTTTTTGAGTAATCGTTTTATCATGCATTAATTACAATAGTTCATTATTTTACATAAAAATTTATTTTGCTAATATTTAAGTTACCTTAATATTCACGAAAAGTCAAGTGCGGCTGTTGCGCGAGCTTAGGTACATGAATGTAGTACTTGGCTAATTAAGACATTTAGGGAGTGTTATAGACTATTAATTTGCTATGTTATTTTTTTTTTATTAAATTGCACTTACAATTTTAATTTGAGTGTGGTGTTTCTTTTTAAAAGTGTAGCTCGGAACCTAACATTTGACACATGAATTCAAACAATAACTTTTTATCATTGTGACTGATAATGAATAGATTATTTTGATAGAGTTGCAACGTATCCTAATAATATTAGATTTTATTTCTACGATTCTCTTATATCACATGACAATATTAAGTAAAATGTTGTGTTTACTTTTTTACAAATATTTAAAATGTCTCACTCATTTAACATATATAAAAAAAGAGATACAATTTTGACATAAAAAATATGAAAGAGTTTTAATGTGAGATGATCCTAATTGGCCATTGCATATATCAATTAATTTTCTTTCTACCATGGCTTACTAATCCACATGTGTAAATGGTTGCTATTGTTCCTTTCGAAACGAGTCTCTAGATGAGGAACCCTTAAATTGTAACCTTTGATTATAATTAATTCAGGGTTTAACTATCAGTATTAAGAATTAATAGTGATCTTCAGCATTTTCTCCATCTACCTTTGCTATACTTACATGGGAGTCAAGCAATTCAATGCTGCAAAAAAGATCAATTTTTTTTTCTTTGACCATCGACATTTCCAAAATTTATTTTGTGGCCCATTTAGTCTAATTTATTTTTGTTAGCAAATTGTTGCTCTTTTAAGTTTGGTAGAAACATCAAGATGAAACTTCAAGTTTAACAATACTAAATTGAATATTGGTATATATATTAAGGTGATATATATTTGCCCCCATAACATTCCCAAAAACCATTCAGTTAAAAAACAACATTTTGGAGCTGCCGTTATAAAATAAATATATGTGCATGCTAGTTTTTATTTTCTTATTGTAAGGGGTTACTTGTGCTAGTATATATTTTCTTATTATAAAGGGTTATCAATATTTTCAATCCTTGTAAAATAGAGTTGAATTGAAATTGACCTCTCCAATTTTTGTCCAATTTCTAAATTTTTTATTTTACTTTTATAAACTTTAGTTCTCAACATAACAAAATATATGAAAATAGTACATGTCGTTAGTGTTGGGCTATTAAGTGCTAACATGACAACATTAATATTTACGTCATTGATCTACATGACACGTCACGTAGTTTGCTAAATATGTTTAAATTTTTTCATGTCATGTTAATCTCTTTCTATCAAATGAAATAATCCGAAGTTAATTTAGTAATCATAACCCTACCTCCTCCAGCTCCCCCATCCCGCACCACCACCACTCCCCCTTCCCCCCACCTCTCGCCCCCTCTCCCCACCACCTCATATTCTCTTCCTCCTCCATCATAAGCTTCAAATCTTCACCAGGTAACTACAAGATTTAAAGAAAAATAAAAATAACAAGCATAAAACATGGTGATGCACAACATAGGAAGAATAAATATGATTATAAAAAACAATAAGCATAAAATAGGATGATGTAGAACAGAGGAAGAAGAAATACGATTATCAACACCCAGATTTAAAACATGAACAAAACCACAATGGTTTCAAACTCCATTTTACCAACGATTTAGTGATAAAAAACTAAAGTTGCCATCAATTTTTTTTATCATCGGTCACCCCTTAGTCTTCTCAACTGCCACATTGATGAGGTCGTTGAGGTAGAGACGACCAAAATTCGTCGGCTATTTGAATTATCTATGGATATATCGGCAATTTTATCGTTAGTATGTAGTAACATTTTTCACCACACCTTCCCTTCTCTTTCTTCCTCTCTTCTCCACAAACAACTCTTCTTTTTCTGCCAAATTTCTCTAAGTGATTTCTTGCTTTACTTTTATGATTTCTTCTTCTTCAAACAATTTTCTAACATTTTCACCGATTGTTTTATAGATTGAGTATTTGTAATTGTGTGGTTTTTTTTGTTAGGTTTGCTTGTTTTCGTCGTGCACGTCACAAAGGTCAGTACTTTTGTTTCTTAATTTCCTTTTCTCCCTGTCCTTATTATAAAAACCTATAGTATAACGTGATATTTTTTATAAGAACTATTTTAAAGTTTGCATTACATTAATTATTTCTTTTTGGGAAAATTCCCTAACTTAATTGGACTCTCTCTACTCTCAAACGCACTAATGATGGAAATAAAGATTAAAAAATGAGTTAAAGGTAATTTTAGAAATTTAATATAAATTAAAGACAAATTTAATACTACCAACTATAATAAATATAATAATTAATGGACTAGATCTTATAATAAGAATCAGAGAGGGTATATTTTAGATTATAATTAAAAATATATAAAGTTAGGAATATTGAGCATGCATGATTAGAAATGTATGAAATTATGAGTATTTAGTATGATGTGTGAAATTAGGAAATTGAGCTTGTTATATGGTAAGAAATGCATGATTAGGAATATTGAGCATGGTTATTGGAACTAGTAATTGAGTATTAGACAACACAAAGAACTACGAAAGAATTACAGTGTTCTTTGATTTATTTTCCTCTTTTTACATTTGAATCATGTGTAACAAAATTTCTAGTGGTCGGGAATGATGTAATTGACCTATTACACTATGTTCCAAGTACATTCCAGTTTACACTAAGCGTATTAGATTAAAAGATAACTATGAATATTTTAAAATTTTAATGACTGATCATGCTCTATAGTTAATCCCCACCCACACTCATCGTTTATCCAATTATCCTGATGAATCATTGCCACATTTTACTTTTACCCTCCCCCTTTTCTTTTGTTTTATTTTCCCCCCCTCTCGTGTTACACTTAGTGGTGATTCTGTCCCTTACTTTTCGTGATTCTTTGAATTTTGTTCTCTTCCCACATTCACTCACCATCTTCTCCTATTTTCCATTCTCTCACTCTCCATCGTCAATACCAACTCTCAAATTCCAAAAATCTAGCCTCCAAATTGGGCAACTCAAATCATCCATTTTCACTTTACGCAATGCAGACTTATACTATCAACTATGCACCTTTTTGTCCGGAACAAAAGTTGTAATAACAAACTTAAAAAAAAAAAACAATTTCACTTTCTAAATATAAACTGTATATATCTCAAAACATAAATAGAAAAACTAAAATTTATTATATTAAGTTTGACGTAAATAACAAAAATAAAATTCTGACACGTTAGTTTCAGATGTATCACGTTGAGTAACATTATATAACGTAGATTATAGAATTTTAGTCCAAACAAACTATATTATATGGTAATAAAGTTCATACTATAGATAATACAAAGTACTGAGTTAGGAAACACGAGGTGTGGTGCAGGGGTCGTTCATGTCATTCTATAATCATAGGGTTAGGGATTTTTAAGTCATGCAAATGTAACATATTTCATGATTAGTCATTTAGTGACGAGTGAGAGTAACCTCAGCAAGAGAAATAGTAACTAATCTCAACCAAAATATAGTGAGTATAGTGTGGTTGGATTGAATTGTAGTGTTAATTAAGGGTCAAGATGAAGGTTAAGTTGGGTTCGGTGGTGATTGGACTGTTGTTGTTGTTGTTGTACCTACGGTTTGTGTTTGTGAGTAAGAGTAAGAGTAACATTAACATGTCGCATCGTTTCTTCTTCTTCTCTTGAATCGAGGAAAAGAAAAGTGTGTTTGTGTTGTGACAGAGAGAGAGAGAGAGAGAGAGAATTCTTGGAGATGGAGATCCATCGTGATTCATCCTAATAATGCTCACTCTCCAAATCTATCAAGTACTCACCATTTTCTCTCTTCCTTCAAACAAAAAGCATACACACCTCTTCTTCTTCTTTCTCTCTCTTTCTCATCCATGGAACTTGCTCCATCTTTGTGGTAGTAACCGTTGAAGTTAGACCCTTTCTTTGACTACCTCACACTCACTCTCTCTCTCTCTCTCTCTTAGCTGGGTTTGCTTTTTCTCACAGAAATCAGGTTGGTCTTTTCTGCTTCACTCTCTCTCTCTCTCTCTCTCTGAAGTGTTGTTCTTAAATATACTAATTTTGGGGGTGTTCCTGTTTTGAACTCCCCTTGGATTTTAACTGAATTGTTATGTGCTCAAGTTTCTATTTTTCTTAATTTCTGGTAATGATCTTGTAAGGCACAAGCACTTTTATGGCTCCTTCAGTGGTTAAGGTTTCTCTGTCTTTTCTTCTATTTTCAGACCCAGATCTCAGTTTTTCCCACCCTCTTTTGCTGCTTCTGTAAATTTTTAAAATTTGCATTGAATATTGGCTTGTTAATTTCCTTCATGAACTGGGTCGTTTGCATTTTATTTATTTTTAATATTTATTATTTGAAGTTTCGCTTCTCCCTCTTTTCCAATTTTTTTAAGATGAACTTACTACAGGGAATGACTGGTTGTGTCCTGCAACAGTATTCTCAATTGTTGTTTGTAGTTGAACAATTACTAAGATTCATCCAAATGTAGTGACTTATGTGATATCACTTGGCACAAATTCATGAACAATTGCTAGATCTGGCTGGTATTTACTACTTACTGTTCTCAAATGACATATTTTGAACAATACATGTGTAGATTTTCCTCAATTCCTTTTTCACATCCACTTGTCCGATGAACAGTGTTTCTCTCTTGATCTTGTCTCTCTCTGCTTGTATACCATTTATTGCATTACTCTTCAGATTATCAACTGTTTATTGCATATTGCCCCTGTTGTCTTCATTCCTTGTCTAGTACTATCCATTGCTCAGGATTTTGTTCACTTTCTTTCTTTAATCCTTATCATTTGGAGCTCTGATATTACACATGCCTTGTTGTGCATTTTTTTTTTAATTTCTGTATGATAATTACTTTAACTTTGGTTGGTTTTCTAGTTCACTAGGTAGTCAACATGATGAATTTCTAAGATTTGAGCTTTGATTTCCTTGAAGGTTTATAACTGACAATGATGAGTTGGATGCAGGTGTTCTTGGCTAGTCTTGTAACTTTGCCAACATGATAAAGCAAATTCTTGGCAAATTGCCAAAGAAGATGACAAAATCTGACTCCTCAGATTCTGCAAGGAATGATTCTGGCAATACTACTAGTTTTGGGAATGTCTTTCAGTGTACAAATGTTGGAAGTACCATTTCAAGCAAATTAAATGTTGTGAAGCGAGTATCTTCGGTTGTTTTTCCAGCAAGCATGGGTGCTGGTGTGGAAGCAGTTGACCCCGGTCTATCCTTTAAAGATGTTTCGAACACGCAGAAGCAAAGCCTGTTTATTAGTAAATTGAATCTTTGCTGCAAAGTCTATGATATGAGTGATCCTGATAAGAACTGTACAGAGCAAGATCTTAAACGTCAAACGTTGCTAGAGCTTGTTGATTTTGTGGCTTCTGGATCTGTAAAGTTCACTGAACCTGCGATTGCCGCGGTGTGTAAAATGTGTGCAACCAATTTGTTCAGGGTTTTCCCACCCAAGTTTCGTACAAGTGCTTCCGGTGGAGAAACAGAAGATGATGAACCTATGTTTGATCCTGCCTGGTCTCACCTGCAAATTGTTTATGATTTACTCCTCCAGTTCATCAATTATAACTCACTTGATGTGAAGTTGGCAAAAGCGCATTTAGATCATGCTTTTATTTTGAGATTACTTGACCTTTTTGATTCTGAGGACCCTAGAGAAAGAGATTGCTTGAAAACAATTCTGCATAGAATCTATGGGAAGTTCATGGTTCACAGGCCTTTCGTACGGAAATCTGTTAGCAATATCATCTACCGGTTTGTTTTTGAGACTCAGCGGCATAACGGAATTGCTGAGTTGTTGGAGATTTTTGGGAGTGTTATCAGTGGGTTTGCCTTGCCATTGAAGGAAGAGCACAAAATATTTTTATGGAAGGCTTTAATTCCTCTTCACAAACCCAAATCTGTTGGTGTTTATCATCAGCAGTTAACATATTGTGTTGTACAGTTCATAGATAAGGATCAAAGACTTGTTAGCTCTGTGATAAATGGACTATTAAAGTACTGGCCAGTAACAAATAGCCAAAAGGAGCTAATGTTCATAAGTGAGTTGGAAGAGATTTTGGAAATGACTAGTATGGCTGAATTCCAGAAGATTATGGTACCATTGTTTCGCCGAATGAGTTGCTGCCTTAATAGTTCTCATTACCAGGTTGTTTCTTCTACGCTGGTCCTCTTCTCAGTTGCTTTCTCAAGTAATAAATTTGCTTTTGCATCTGATTCCAAATTTCATCCTTTACAACAGCATGTTTTCTTCCGCTTGTTTACTAGAACACACCTTAAAATTTTAAGTAATTGGATTGATTATGTAACCGTTTGGATGCAAACCGATTAGAACTCATTAAAACTTATCTAGTGCTTTTTTTAGTATATAAGCTCCAATAAGTCCTCTTTGGTCCGTATCCATAAGGGTTCTATTTATCATGGAATTTCAAAGAATCAGCAAGTTGTGTTATTCTAATACTATCTTTCAGGTTTTTACTAAAAAAGCAAATGGTTCTCTAATGTGATTAATTGCAGTATCTTTCTTGCTCAAACCTGAGCTTGTAGACTTAGGTGTCTTCAACTTAAGCTTTTGGAATAATTGGTTCATGACACAGCTGTCGGAAACATTTATATGATATCTGGGATCATGCAATGCAGTTTCTAGTTACATATGTGGTTACGATGTTAATGTATGTATCTATAAAGAACATCAGTGAGCTTAGATTCATGTGTTTATTCAGGTGGCAGAACGAGCGCATTTGCTATGGAACAATGAGCACATCCTGAATCTCATCACGCAGAACCGGCATGTGATTCTACCTCTTGTGTTCTCAGCATTTGTACATAACTCCCAAAGTCATTGGAACCAAGCAGTGCTCAACCTGACTCAGAACATCAAGAAAATGCTCTCTCAGATGGATGAGGATTTGGTCCTCGCCTGCCAACGCAAGACCGAGGAGGAAGATTCAAGGTCAGGTGCTGTTGCCGAGAGGCGAAAAATGACATGGGAACGCCTAGAAGCAGCTGCTACTGCTGCAACCGCCTCTGCCACCGCTTCCGCCAGTGTCCAATCTCTAGGTGGTGATGTTTTAGTTCCGGTGAAATCTGCTACATGCTCTGTGGCCTGCTAATTACTTCTGAGAAATGGTGTAAGGTTCTAATTACATAGTGGTTTGTTTCATGAGTTTCATTGGGCATGTTAAGATGTCATGGCCAATGGGTATGTAACTATGTATATCATCTAGTAGTGTACCTTCAAATTGTGTTGAGGGAGGGAGGGGGGGTGTTGTTTATTTAGGCTCTTTCTGAGTAGGTTATATTTTTTGTTCTGTTTGAAGGAACAAGGGTGGGTGAGTTTGTGTGTCGGTGGCTTATTCGTGCATGCAATTATATGCAGTGTCAGCAGCACCCTTAAGTAACATTGACACTCTTTATTCAGTGTTTTTTTTCTTACCTAATGGCCCACACCTTCCCCTGCCAATATGCAACAGTGTGTACCTGAATGCGGTGTCATTGCTTGTTTTGTTTGTATCACTCATTGATATGCATGTGGAAGATGTTTAAGCATCTATCTTCACCCTTACTGCCATGTAAAAAATTACGCCTATTTTCATTCCTTGTATTCTTGCTCTGGCCTCATCTCGTGTAAGGTTTAGCTTTCACTTGGAAGAGCTTAATTTGTAGCATGTAGCATATATGTAAGTGTTTACTTAAGCGCATAGAGTTTCGGATACAAATCGATCTCATCCCCACTCCGCTATATCAGCCTTCATGTCCTAACAAATCTCAATGAATCTGCTAAGCCTCATCTGAATCTACCATTCTAATCTCACCTTTACGAAGCCATTTCTAGAGCTGCATGACCATGCCCTGCGATGCATACCAGAGATGACTCCAGCTACTCCATCGGCCTTGTCGTTATTCTCCTCTGAGCCACCTTAACTGCAAACCCCCACCAGAATTCGCGGCCACCATCCTGGTTCACACCAATGGCTTCGCTTTGCCACATCACCACTTGATACGCCTCTAAATTGCATGATTTTTCTATGTTTTTCATATAGTTTTGCGCCTAAATATTGCATTACCATGTAGAACTCATGCGTTTAATGATACGTACGTCGGAGGTGAAAAAGAGAAGAAAAACAAGGAAAATAAAGCAAAATGCCAAATTTGTTATTGAAGGATGGGAGCACGGCCATGAGGAAGGTTTAGCACAGCCGTGCATAATTAAAATTATGAAACACGGCCATGCATTGCAAGAGCATGACTGATTGTTTTCACTTTCAGCACGACCGTGCATATTATTAGCATGCACGATCGTGTTTGATCGTGCAACCAGCACTTCTGAAAACCCTAATTAATTTCTATATAAGGAATCGTCATAAGTCAGTATTGAATATACAGAGACGGAGACCGAATACCAGACCGAGGAGTCAGGACAAAGTTGAGTATCACAATTAATTCTCTATTATAGTTGCTGTCACTAACAGATAATCTAACATTATATAGTGATTGAGTTTTCAATTTCATCATTATGCTCTCCTTTATTCTCGACATTTAATAATTTCATTTGTTTGAACATGTTTATTCATGGGAATCATGCATCAATTTATTTTATTTTAGTGTTTTCTGGTGGGAAATTTCGCTGGAATTTACAGCTTGTTTACCTTGCTTTGCTCCTCTACTACAAGGACTGTGAGGGCTGCTTCTTGTTTGGGTATTGCTGCTGCTTCTTCATCACTGCACCAGTCCTATAATAAAAACATTGCGGTCTCTTATATGTCTCTGTCTATATAATTTATGTAACAATTTGAGGATGTTACTTTTGACTTGGGGTTGTGATTTACTTTCTTTGTAAATTCACTTTTATGTTCAAAGAGGCAAATATAATGTAGGCCTAAGTTGTGATAATAATAACAGTGAAATGAACAATAAAACATAAACATTTTGGGGACCCTTTTTTCGTTGTGTCGGCAAAAGTTGTGCTGATTCTTGTGCAGGCAGATAAACTGGAGCCCTCCTGGGTCCAGATTTTAGTAGGCATGGTATTCAACAGTTTCCATGAGTTCAATTTTTTTTTGTTTTGTTCCAATTACGAGTTTAACTTTGAATTTATACATTTTTATAGTGTGTTTGATCAACTTCAAATCAATTCTGACACTCAATATTATTGACAAAAGTTTTCTCTTCAAAATTAATTTTGCATTTAGTACCAATTGTTGAAGGATTTCTGTACCGTTTGGGAAACTTTCTCCTTTTGATTGGTCAGGTCCCGGTTCTTCTAAAATCTTGGCTAGAATAGTCGCTTGCAATAATAACCTTTTTGACCGATCATGATTGGAAGACCTACATTAAGATACTTCTCTAACTGACATATCTTAAGTCGTGACTAAACAATACTTAAAACTTCACGAAATTAAAATTGTTTAAAGTTTTAGGGGCTAGTGTAGTGTCCTGAGATCAGGTCAATCGAATCTCCTCTTGTATCTCGCCTAAATGCCTTTAATCCATTAAAGTCATTTTAGATAGAGAAGGAATCGATAAAGACTCCAAAATCTTGCAATAAATCAAGTAACAACTATTAATTAGACTTTATTAGACAGACGCAGGTGTGACATGAAAATCATAGTCCATTTCTATTTAAATGTATACAACTCTCGATGTAAAAGACACATGAGAAATACAATAGTAAGCAAGGGAGGTCGCTTGATAGGCCTACCTTGTCTCCTAGAATTTTCTGTAAACAATTTCTAAACATAGACTTATATCATATTTGCATTACCTTTTTTTTTTCTCATATTTATCTTGTGAGAAACTATCTACATAAGCTTCTTTTTATAATTGATTTATGCACCTGCGGACGGTGGATGCTTATTTGTTTTTTACCCATCTAATCTGTGATAGGTGCTGCATTGCAAATGAGTTACATGTCTCCGTCTGTTTGGTGTGAAGTAATGTAGTTAAGAACATATCAATATAACTTTCCGGTACAACCTATGGTCAAGTTCAAAATTTTCAGTTAGGATAGTATCATAAAAAACGAAGTAGTAACATGTCAGAAAATTTAATTTACCATTAGAAAATATGAAAATGAAAAATAACATGTTTCAATATATTTTTTGTCCATGTAACAACTTATTCATATTGAAGATGTCGACGAGTTTTATGTTGGCCGTCAAGACCTAATACAATCCTCCTTCTTTCTTTGGGCTTGGGACCGGCTAAGCAAACATAGGCGGAGTGAAATAACAACTTGTTACTTAAAAAAAAAATCGGCATCATGATGATTAATTAGAGGTGTTGTTCTTTTGTCCTTTTCTTCAATCGTCCACAATGTGTAGCTGTTCAAGCTTGAAACGTATAAGAGGAAGAGGACCCCAGCTGTTTTGTCTCAACAATGACTCTTCAGTGATCAATAAGCTCTTTGGGTCTATTTCTTTGTCGTCTTATATCATTCAATCAACCCAAGTCTAACCTTAACAATTTAGTTATTCACGTGAAGGAAGCTTCATGCTTGGTCCAAAATATATTTTTGATTTTTTAATCTAGCTCTGGTCTCAATCAATGACAAAGTTTACCATCAATTTTAGCACCAAAAAAAATTACGATAAGGGTAGGTTTACTTTCACAATTTACACGAATTCGAGACACGTTTACTGAATTTATTTGGCAAGACATTCATAGGGATCATTGAATCTCCCACTTCCAACTAAAACAGCCTCAAAATTGCAAGCTTTTGAGCCCTTTTCTACTCTATATTCAAATTGCATTGAAAATTTGCTAACTCAATTTGGGGTAGCATGTCTTTTTTTGGGATTGACTGACTACTTGATAACAAAACTATCACACAGATCCAAAAAATGTCACGTATCGAAGGTATATGATTGACCATGCTTTACAACCAACAACTAATTTTTTGTCATTCCACTGTTGGTGTTGTCTACTTTTCCAAATGATGGTTGAGAATACAACAGCATAGGAACATCTACCACCACTGGACTTCAAACTTTTGAACTTCAGATCCTTCTTCAGCCACACCCTGCCGCCGCTTGTGGTGAATTTAGAAAATGTAAAAACAAGCGACTGCAGTTAAAACTGAGGTCAGAAATATTGATACAAGGTTCACTGCATTGTTGTCAAGAATATCGACACCCGAAATCTTCTTAACCGTTGGTCCTGGCTTTCCAACAACCTAAAACATGGAGTGAGCAGTTTCAAGTATCAAATATATATATCTAAGCATTAATATGTTACGTCTTTTACTATTATACATTGGATTCTGCATTGACATTTTGTTCAAATATAAACGCGGATACGAGAAAGGATCCTTCAATTTACCTTCTGGCGAAGACTGCAGAATCCAGTAAATTGCAATGTTGCACCCAATAGAGAGTCAATGACACTTCCAACTAGTCCTGCAACGGTGGCTATGGGAATGACCAGTAGTTGCTTAAGAACTAAATTAGGCTCACAACTGGTTGTTAAAAGTCCCATAAGAACAAACGACAGTCCAATGACAAATCCAGCTGCGGCAGCTGCTAGAAGTCCTGTCTTTGTCACAGCACCATTTATACCTCTCCTCACGCGCTGACAAATCATAAAGGAAAGAATTTGTAACCATAATCTCTGAATTGTGAAATTTAGATGTCATTTTTTATTTGACTATTTAAAGATGCAAATATGTTATAAGCCACTTATGATAGCATGATATTCTAAGGCAGTGATTTGGTATAACACTAGCCATGTAGCCACTTGTTTTACACAGATACTCATAGGGTCATGCACTTCAAGTGAAAACGTTCATGTTTATCAACTACTAACAAGACAGAATAAGTCATAAGAGAATGAAGAACATTTAAGGAGGCTAGGAATCTTTATTCCCCGGTGCGGTTCAAGCTTAAAAACAAAATCAAGAATTTATCATTCACATAAGTGCAACTTCCCTATAGGTTGAAAGTTTGACAAACATCCCATTTTGATCTCTTACTAACGTTGTTGCCTTATATACACTTTTACCATTTAATACATCCCTGATAAAAAATTCCCCTCAATCTTAGTATCTCTCAGTGAACCAGCTATTAGTGGGGAAGATGAAACATCTACCTGTCATCGTTAAAATCCTATGTGGCATCACAGTTTCCAGCTTGAATATGTGCATTTTATCACTAGTATAAAGCTAAATTTAGCCTTTCAAAGGCTGTTTCCGTAATATATTAAGGATGATGCTAAATTTGACTACATTCCACTTTTCTCACTAACAGCAGGTTCATGGAGGAAGTGATAGGAATGAATTTCAAATAGCAAGCAACTAGATTGCAAAAGATCTATGAAAGACTGTATTGAGAGCAAAATAGTAAATGACATAGGAAGCATATATATAACATAGGACATGTGGATACAACAAGTTTAAGAAATTTTTGGATATGAAAAACTATGGTACAACATATAAAACATGTGTAAAAGCAGAAACATTCTAGGAGCTATAACTGAACATATAGTTATGATCAAGTTGAACTACATAAGAGAATGACAAATTTGAATAGATAGTTTCATGAATGTAGCCATGCAGGGCTTTGACGAAGAGATTATTCACCTTGAAGGTTGTGATTAGACGAGGCCGATCATTACTGAGGATTCCAAGCTCTGAAGACCAAGTGTCTCCGTTGCAGCAAGAATAATGGCCAATAACGGCACCAATGAGATAGGTGACATGACGTGAGTCTTTAGAGTTCAAACATATATCCTGCCCTTGTGTTAATACCCATATATACACAACCAGGACAGATGCAATGCCACTATTGGATAAAACTTGTATCCTGAAGAACACAAGTAGGAGAGATTTAGTCAAATGCAAGAGAGAGGCAGACAAGTAGCCCTCATAAAATTGGGGCGAAAATTCCTAGAACAAGCATTACATGAATGAAAGATTGCATGAAAACCCCATCCTTCAATCCTGTGATACCAAACTTAACACTAAGCAATAACTACGGCAATCATCATATTCATATCTCAATCAAATAATCCATCTAAATCTAAGTTTATCAATTAACAGTGCGTTAGGAAACTCATTCAAGAAACATGTTGAAACTAAAATCGTGGTGGACCGAAGCAACTTCTCTCGGCTTCTACACGTGTAGAATCGATTCTATGTATCTATACGCTAAACCAAAAGTACGCATAAGAGTAACCTATGCAAGAGTGAAGACTGAAGAGTCATTTGCAAGCTTCAAGCCTCATGATTTAGAACAGCTACACCCCAACAAGACCAATCTTGAATGACGTATAAGCTATTTTTGGCTAATTGCACACAACAACTAAAGTCAGAACGCAATTAATGCAAGGGTTTTTTCATCAAGTTTGACTTCTAAAGACAATCAAATAACAAAAACAAAGACCCAAAAGCGGAATCTTGAAGAAGCAGAGAGAAAGAGATGAACATACCAGTTTCTTTGTCCACCTTCTTTGAATTCAGGATCGACAACCCGCTTGATATCTTCTCCCATTTTTGTGAGTTTAGACGAAGAGAAGAAGAAGGCGAGCAGCATCGCCCCAAACCTTGACGACCCAGAAAAAAGAGGGGGGAAAAGATTACATCTTTGCACTTCCCAAGAACGAAAACGAGAAAGAGGAGTTGGGGTTTATTTACCTGTATCCAGCGAAAAAGTGAATGGACATGACGACGAAACCCGCAAAGGCTCCAGAGGTGTCGAGGGATTTCTTTCTGTGAGCTCGGAATGCGATTAGGAAGGAGACGACGACGGCGAACAAGGGTTGAAACCACGGCGGAGGAGAAAACGACTCCATTGAAATTGCAGAATATGAGACAGAAGAGCTTACAACCAACAACTACCACGAGGGCCAACTGTAACTGTTTGATGAAATGATTAAACTGTGATTAACTTGTATATTGTATGGGTCATACTTTCAAATTGATAAATGAGACATGATTGATTCCTAAAAGCTTTGATTGAACGATTGAGCCATTTGCCAATTTGTTTTCCCCAATTTTGGTGTTCTGGAAACTTAAACAAACTAACAAGGCTTTTTCTACAATATTTTTCTCACAATTTCAATCCAGTTGGTGAAAAGCAAATGACTTTCCAAATGGATTAAATTTTTTAGCGGGTTCAAACAATAGTAACTTTTAACCAGAAATAAGTTCAAACAATTAGGTTTGAACTTAATTAGTAATGTCACCTATCAATCCTTGAATCATTAGTGGGTCCGACCTTAAAAGCCTTAAAAATTAGGTTTACGAAGCCTTAGAGCATTAGAATTGGTGATATTAATAGAGTTGCTCTCTCTGACAAGAATTATGATATGACGTTTAAATCAAAAACTCTAATAGATTTGCTTAGATGATGTTGCTCTTAGGTACTCCAAGTCTCATCGACATTCATTGGATAACCATTTAACAAGTTTGGTTTGCAAGAAATAGAACAAGACATGTATTTTTTTTGATAAATTAAATTTATCTAGCAATTCTGACTAAGTGTGGTGAATGTCAAATGTATTCTCAAGAGTGAAGCTCATAAAAATTGAACTTTTCATCTATGAGTTGAAACAATCACTTTTAACTCTTGTGATTAACACTTATTTGCTCAATGCACCTAATTTAAATGATAGTGTATTTTTAAATGAATATACATCCATTTAATTTTGGGCTCTTTTATAAATTTATAATATGAATTTAAATTTTATTTATTTATTCTCTTGAATTATATATTGTTAAATTGTTAAAGACGCTGCTTTGCTAAACAACAAAATTAACTGAGGTTGGTTAAATATACATGACTTCAACATTTGTTTATGGTATAAACCCAACCAAATTCCCATTCCAACAATCTTCATAACAACATTTTCGAAGGTATTCTTCATAAGGAAACTGCGTATGAAATCATAGCAAAAGGAAACAACTGCGAATATAGCAAGAGCGGCATTCTCTAGCCTCAAAAGTCAGAACTCTCTCTACTAGATAGAAAATTGAAATTGATTATGAAAATTTCTACACTACTTATCCCAGTTCCCATTATTGACAAGCACAAGAGGTGTATGTTTGTAAATTCTCTTGAAATTGATACTAAAACTAAAATTAGTTTTACAAAAATAAAGTTTGTACAATTAATTTTGGGAAAAATTTATCCTAATATGCTAGCGGACCACTATAATCAAATATACCAAAACAACAACTTTTTTCGACGTGTTTAAATCGCCCGAAGAAACAAAAATAAAAAACTACACTCCTACTATAGACGGTAGATAAGTAAAGACACTAGTTACTTAAGACAAACGAAACAGAATAAAAACTATGAAGAACATTAAATAATCGAAATGACAGGCTCAACTCAAGTCTATCCAAAATTTAGCTAGAGCATCTAGCACCGAATTGGCCTCATGAAAAACTCAATGACCCCAGGTGACATGAGAAAACCATTTCTAATCCTAACATTCCAAGTACAACACTTCCATTTTTCTTGGACAAAAATATAAGACTTCCATTTTATTTGCAACTGTAACCCTTCTTTTTGGGTCAACACCCCCCTTTCCAACAAATATGGAAGTTCTCCTCGTTGGGCAAGCAGATCAAGTACTAAAATTGGCTTCGCTTAAACTGGGCTAACATTGAAAAAAAAAGTTGGGGCTAAGTAATCCATAAACATCCGATCCATTACTCACTATTGGGTTTTGAGAATGGAGGTCAATTCTTGGAAAAAAGAAAAGAAAATGAAGGTCAATTCTTAAACTGCTCCAAGTGAAAATGTCATTTCTTATCAAAGTAGTCTCCTATTTTCTCATTCTCTATTTAACCAAATGAGTCCCGTGGACACACAAGCAATCCAACCCATAGTATTTCCTTTTCCTCTTCCCATTCTTACTTTTGTAGGTTTCTCGAACATCATTTTTTCTCCTCTCTCATCTCTTTTTTTTTGTTACAAAAAGTTTGGGTTGGTTCGGCTCCGATCACCACCGCGGGCCAAGCAGACATCTAGGACCTACAGTTGCTTACAGATGTGCTTATAGATCGCCCACCAACATCATTCTCACATCAGCAGCGGGATTCGAACACACGACTTTTAAGGAGAAGTGGTATGTCCTTACCAACTGAGTCAAAATGTGTTAGTTCTCATCCATTTCTATAACATAATAAACGACTTACAACATCTACTTTATTTCTCACATCTTTCTCTAGTCATTTTTTTTCTCTCCTAAATCAAACAAACTATATTAAGTGAATATGTAAGGGTGATTATTAATAAGGGCAGGGGTATGAGAGAAATCATCTTGCAATAACTTTTAGCAGGATATTCATTTCTATAAAATAATAATATAACTAATACTTCACAATAAGATAAGATGTTAACCGGGATGGGATGGGATGTGTTTGGTTTGGGAGAGTGTGGGGCTACTGTACTGTCTTTATATTTATAATCTTTGGATCGTTTTCTTTCCTCCAACAACATATATTTAATATTATTCAACATTATCTAATAAAGCACGTTGATTATAAGCCACGTGGCGGAAGGAAGGATGGCTATATTTTCCGTTGGGGGACCTTGTGATTTAGTCAAACAATTAATACTCATAACAATATGGGGCCTTATCACTTTCCACTTTCCAGGTCGGGCCTCTTTCAAACTTCAATGAACCACATCCTGTCTACCTTTTATTAGACCATATGGAAACCCATCAAAATGTGTAAAACTGCTTGTTTAACTATTACTAGCAAATTCTATTCGTTATGCTTGTTTTCAATTGAATTGTGAGTTTGGAGTTTACCCGCTTCATAATGAGCTAATACCTTAAGATGTGCATTTCTCCATAGCAGTTGAGCATTTTAGTTTGTATCTTGATTGAGCATGTTTTGTTCTATATGATTTTATCTTATAGCATTGTAGAATCCCTCTTTGGGATTTATGGTCCTCAATTATGATATAAGTTCCGCTAGAGGACCCTTTGAGTTATAATTTAATTGTCTTAGAGGAAATTGAGTATATGATTAGATTTTGGTGTTGGTGGTGTTGTTTTTTTTCTTTCATTTTACTTTAAAGTTTTCTAATGATTTAGTGATTTAGAGCAATAAAGTATGGATTATATCGTACATTTGTGTGCTTTGATGTATTCCTCTCTTTAGTGTTTAGATATTGTTAATTTTTAATTGTCGTTGACTGGGTTTAACCCTTAATCTATTATCTCTTGATATAAAAATAGTGGATATGGTTTGTCTGTCAAGTATTTTGAGGTAGTAGTAAGAACATTTGGTATTGACGTGTATTGTGGAGCATTTATTGTGAAGTGTTACGCTCTTTATTAGAACATCTTCCCCGCTTTAGTACATTAATAGGCTTATACTTAAGGTGGTATTCATTGACATGTAGAGTTTCATAGTTAAGGGGAAGATTATGGGCAATTCAAGTGCAACTTTCAAGTTTCACATTATATAAGGGAATGAAAAACTTGAAGACTTATAATGGTTCAATATGGTAATCCCACCTTAAAGTGTCTATCGGAGATTACCATGAGCTTTTGTACAAAAAGGGAAAAGAGAATCTTCAAGACCTAATTATGGTTCTCCCGAAGGGGGAGATGCTTGACCATTCTACTTAGGGAGTCCTTTCCGGTCTAGATAGACTTGCGGCATAGAAAAACCCTGCTTCGTTAAGCTTACTAGCGAAAATGGCAGTGGCAATAACAAGGCATGTCAAGAAGGTGAAGGCTCCAAGGAGGCGATGAAAGTTGATGGCAATAGTGATCACAGTGGAAAACGAGAGGAATAGAGAGAAGATATTTTTATTTTGTATCCATTTTGGTAACATTGTAGTTCACTTTTATTATTCAATTGCCTTAGACTCCACTGAAGTATAGTTAAAAATTGTTAGAAATGTTCAATGGATTGGTTTGGCTTGGCTGAACTGAGAACTAAAACAAACTAAATAAATTGGTTCATTTTTTTTTCTCTTTGAGTCCAGCCCAAGAAAACCTGAGGTTAGTCAGTTCGATTCACATGCCCAAGGTTTGAGAAATCGATCAAGCTAGACCCGAACCAATGGTTTTGCTATGTTAAGAAAAAAAACCAAGGGAGTGTGTGAGCCTGTGACTTAAGTTCCATTTTTTCCTTCATTTGGCTCAACTTAGTAACCCTATCACTGGCATACACAATGTCGCTCTTGTTCGTCTCCTTGATTCAGCCAATATTCCTTCTCCTTGGTTCCACTATTGCAAACAACATGGCTCCACCACCGTTTCTTTTTCGCTTCACCGTAAGGTTCCTTAACTCAACCATCTACACAAACGTCATGACACTCTGGTTCATCACTTTGTCATGACTTTAAGGCTCCACTATCATGTTTGTAAGGTCCCATCGGCGTGTCCTCGTGATGTTGAATCATTGGCTCCGTCGTGAGTCTTGACTGAAGGCTCCACTGTTGTTCCTCATCCCTCGCTACACTTGTTGGCTCAACGGTTGTTTGTCGTGGTGATTCTCGACCACTTTTGGTTTTAATTCTTCGCTACACCTGTTGTTGGCTCTATTGTTGCCCCTATCCCTATGTCTTTTTTTATTAGTTGACCGATTCCAATTTGTCTCGATGTGTGACCGACCTTCCAATTTCCATCATGCTTCCTCAACTCATACGTTGGTTTTGGTCCTGCCAATAACCGTTGTCTCTCTAGGATAAAGACATCGATCTGCTTCTGTTTGATTGGGAAGCAAACGTCAGGATTATTGTTATTATGATATGTATGTTTGGGAAAGTTTCTTTGATATGTTCAAGAATTTGTTTTGATTATTCTTGTGTAACCTACTGGTTGTGTTGATATTGTGCAAATTGCTTGATTTGATCGGTTCATGAAGTTTCTTTACTTCGATAGAAAAGTCAACACATTTATTTCACTTATTAAAATTTTTGGTTACCTTTTTTTAAAAAGTCAATCAATAACATAAAATTTGTTGAAGAGGGTGTTCAAATTTAATTTTTTTGCTACTTGTCTTATGTGCGAAATGCACCAAAGGATACATTGCACCTTTTTTGCAATTGCAGTGTTATGCTTCCGTTTTGGCACTCCTTAACTGCAAGTGGGGTTGGAACGAAGTTCTTCACAATGGACCTTGAGACATGGCCGAGGAACAATATCAGTGGTGGTGGATGAGTGGCAGGCATGGTGGTCTGGTCATGTTTTTTCTATACAACTCTTTGGGCAGTTTAGAGATTGAGAAATGATTGGGTCTTTAACCAAATTGAACCCAACCTTACCGAAATTTGGGGTTTATTCCGGTATGTGGGAATGGAGCACCAAATGATTGTTGATGTCGGGCTGCGTCTCCCTGTTACAGATTAGTTGCGTGTCATTTTTTACTGTAGCAAGTCGCAGACGAGCCTTACTTAGCAGGTTTGGGCTTGTCCTAATAATGGTTGGGCAAAGTTCAACGTCGATGGTTGATGACCCACGATTTAAGGCTATTTTTCTATATATTTATCATATAGTTTTTTTATATATTATTTAGGTTATTTTGGTAATTTTAGGTCACTTTTATGTTATTTCATGCATTTTAGTATGTTAATTATATTTGCTAGTTTTTATCTTAATTTATTAGGATTCGGGTTGTTATTTTGAGTTTACTAAGCTATTTTATTTTCTTGTTATCTTATTTATGTTATTTATCTTTTTCTAGGTGAAAATAATGGAATGAATTAACAAAATAGGAGAAAAAAGGAAAATCCGGAGGCGGGACCGCGAGCGTAGTTGGAGCCAAACCGGACAAAACCTGCGTGTAAACTGCGCCGCGAACGAAGGAGAACTCGCCCACTCACGCGAGCCTCCCACTGGCGGGAAAAGTCGTGCTCTTTCGCGCCACAAACTAGGTTCATAACCGCGACCGCGCGGCTGACTAGGTCTTTGGAGTTTGTCTCGCTATTTTGCAGCGATCAGGAGTAGATTCTGCGCGCCCGCGCGCGCAAAGTCGATTTCGCATTGCGTCTTGTCTTGGGATTCACACGACCGCACGCTGACGTCAGCAACAGCCGGGCCGCGCGAATTTTCTTGTGGGCCCGACGTATTTTCGCGCGAATTCGGCCATAACCGCCCAGAGCCCTATTTAATCCCGCTTTTGACCTATTTTGTGATATCTTTGGCTATTGGAACTCGTTTTGGGAGATATTTTGAGCAGAGTATTAGGTTTTCAAGTCTCTTACAGGTTCTTGATTATTTTTACGCTTTACTCATTAGACTCATGTTGTTATGCTATGATTGTGTGTAGCTAATCTCCCTTGTACTGGGGGAGATGGATTTGGTTATGATTATGGATTGAGATGCTTTAGTTAATATATAAGAGATTTATTTCTTCTACTTATTTATTTTCTTGTTTAATTGAATTCAGAGTGCACGCCGGATATATTGCTTTGCTTGGGCATACCGAAAGGTTGGTAAGTTAAAGGGAACTGAAAAGAAACTGAATAAGGGTTTGTACTCACTAGACATAGGGGTAACAAATTATTTGTGTTGACCTAAACTTAAGAACTTAATCTCTAATTAATAAGGATTAGATAGGAAGAAATTTGCTATCACTTGTTAATTAGAAGGGATATCTGAACGTGCGAAAGCAGCAGGTAGACACTTAGGTAGAGCGTCGTAGAATAGTGAATTTATCTTACATATTATCTATAGTAGGTAAATCCATATGATTAACTAATGAAATCAGAACCCCAGTTCGTTTCTTTCATCTAATTTCTCAAAGATCGTTTATCTTTTTCTTTTTTTGAATTATTGCTACAATTGCTACCATTCCAATCAATCAATTGAACCCCCCTCCCAAGGGAGGTGAATGCTCTTACGGATTATTTGGCGTATGTTGGGAACAATTTCCTTTTTGGTCCTCATTTCTTTAATTCTCTGATGGGAGTGTCATCAGTTATTGTTAGAGGATTGTTCGGAAGCTGCGTCCTCTAATTTTGCTCTTGTTTAGCTTTTATATTCTTCTCTTCTTATAAACCTATTTGTATATGGGCAGGGGCATCCCTTGCGGTCCCTATAATATTATTTTGCTTATAAAAAAAAACTCAATTGAACCCCATCTTATTGCTTTATTTTTACGAATTGAATTATTGAAATAAGAGTAGACTAGCACAATCCCTGTGTATCGATAAATTAAAACCCCGAGTGAAATTGTACACTTGCAGTTTGGCACATCAATGGTTCAATGACGGAGGGCTTTGTAGCCAGCTGTGGTGGAGCATTGAGGAATAATACAGGACATTGTGTCTCAGGGTTTTGCATAAATTTGGAAAATTTTGCCTTTGCAAATGTTTTCCTGTCAGAGTAGTTGTGGGCTGTGTGTATGGTTGTGGATATCGTGCTTGCCTTAGATATCCCTCAAGTCATTATTAAGAGTGAATCTCTAGAGACAATTCAGCTTATCATCTCTGACACATATTGTTCACACCCATATACTAATTTGGTTCGGCCTATCCGTCAAAAGAGCCATGATCATGGGTGCATGAGGTTTCAGAATGTTCAAAGGGAGGTGAATGCTCTTATGGATTATTTGGCGTATGTTGGGCACAATTTTTTTAATTTTCTAACGGGAGTGTCATCAGTAATTATTAGAGAATTGTTCAGAAGCTACATCCTCTAATTTTATTCTTGCTTAACTTTTGCTTTTTTGAGCTCCACCCCTCCGTCTTACCTAATTAAAGTCGTTGTTAGCATTTTTAACTTTATATTTTAAAAGTTTTCTCCTATTTTTTACATATCATTTCTACTGATTTTACAATTAGAATCTGATGCATAAACCGAACCAATCAAATTCTTCCCTAGAACTAGAAGTGAAACAAACTGACCAATCAAATTCTTCCTAGAACTAGAAGTGAAACAAACCGATCTCTGTACACTGTTCAATATTCATTATACAGTAAGTTATACTCAGTTGCAAGCTACACTATTCGTACTAATCACGTGGGCCGTGGGGACTTTTTGGAGAAAAAGTTGAAGCACATCCATGTCAATCATAAATATACTTTTACTATGATGCATTTTGATTTTATACACATACATGATGACAAAGACATACACATTTTTATACACATACATGATTGATGACAAATACATACATATGACATGATGACAAAGACATACATATGATAGGATTAAATATATTTTTAGTCCATATAAAATAGTATTAGATTGGATTTGTTCAATCTGAAAAATCTCATAACTTCTAATTTCAACTTTAATGAAATAAGTGAATTTGATTTCTATGCGTTATTTTGTGGAGGTTTAAATTGTTATTTTTTCATTTCTTACAGGTAAAAACTATCACTAATACGCAAAAATCGTCACAAAAATAACGATAGAGATTAATTTCACACATTTTATTAATATTGGAGATTTAAAATCATGAATTTTTTTCAAAGCTAAAATCCAATTCACTTTTATTTTACAAGACTAAAAACATATTTAACCCTTCTTTAAAAATATTATTTATTATGTGTGCATCATAGGAAATAAAACCCTTCTATTAGTTTTCATTGTCATAATTATAAACAAATTATTTAATAAAAAAAAATTGGTTTCCAATTCAGATGAAGAACTCGTGACATGCATGCACTATTTGTACCTAATTAAATAGATGGATACATGATTAAAAAAAGAAGCTGTTTGGGAAGAGGGGTTAAACCATCCCTCTCAAAGTCTCTAAAAATGTCTCAGCATTCTTTAGTTTCTTGCACATCCACAAACTACCTGACCTAATTCATCTCTGAATAGTCCACAGTAGATACCCAACTGATCCAGGAACAAGAGACATCTCTGATTTATCACAATTAACTTACCACGGATTTGGATTTTTCAATATAGAAAGACAATAATGTCAAGTACGGGTGACCACACTCACTACGTGTAAAAGAAAGAAACCAAATCGACCAAACTTTTGAACGACAAAGGCCTACTTTCTATCTTTAGATGGCATGTTTTCTCTCATATAATGTGGAGAGAAGATGAAGAGAATGGGATGATCATATACCATTATATGAGGAGAAACGAGATGATTATATATACTATTATTTTCTTTATCCATATATGGATATAGAAAATAGTCTTTTCATGACTGATATTTTGACCATATTAGTCATTTTAGTTTAATAATTAATGTACTTTTCTAATATTAAAAAACTAGTTTGGTGAACTTGGAACGCCAAGCTATGTCAAAGCGTTACCTAACTTGGTGGTTGTTTTGGCCAGCTCAAATGACCATAAGACTTAATATCATATTGGACAGCTCAAATGACTCACAAGAATGTCATGTTGGCCGAACACGACCAAAATGAGATTTCTCTCGTCCAAATAATCAGCCGAGCAAATCAGAGTCGACACAAACAATGGCACAAAGGCTTACCCAAGCATGGTCATTGACTCATAAGTCATTTACGATGGTTTCACTAAGGCCAAATGCCTCAAACGCATGTCATACCACACTCTATATATACTCATCTTGCTCACTAAATATTTTTTTAAGACTTTGAGTTTCTCTCTTTCACCTGTAAGGTGACTTGAGAGTTAGAGTGCCTTTTGCAGTACTATCCCCTGTCGTGCTTCCTCATGGATATTCTGTAATCCACTGTTCACTCAGCCTACATCCACCACTTTAAGATTAAAGGTGTTCTAAACTCTTTCTCTGGAATAGCATTTTGACGCCATCTGTGGGGAAGAAATCAAATTCAATCGCAATGGTTGGAACACGAAGAAGATAACATTATGACGAGGATTTATCTCTGAAGCAGCATTAACTTGGAATGCCACAATCAAAGCATGGTGAGAATCCAACTCCTCAAGAGTGTAGATTGGAAACCATATTCCAATGTTGTCCCCGAATGATATCTCAAGTGGTAAGAGCTGAGGGACATGTAGGTGCATGACTCGATCCCTGTAAAGGATAAAAAAACCCTCATAAAAAAATTGGCTGATAACAAAAAAAAATCCAATGCTAAATGAATTTTTCAAGTGAATCGAGCAACAAATCAATAACTTGGAAAAGTCAATTCATGCATCATAAATGCATAGCCAGGGTTATAATGCATGTCGAGAAGTATTTTTAGAGGAATGCTCATCATGAATAGAGTGAGAAGCGACATGAACCAGATTGGAGTCGCGCTAGAACTACAACTCTTTTAGAGGAAGAATCGTGCCAAATTGTTCGTGTGTTGCTAAGATTCATAATCCGTTTTCTATGGAGGTTATGTCAATTGACATTGTTAAAGGCTTCAAGAAGCCAACAAGCATAGAGCCATGCGTTGGAGAGACTGGTTGAACATAACACTTAGACATTTTCCTCACTTCCATATCCTTCATGGGAGCTTTTAGTGTTTTGGTATGTCATACATTTCCTCTGATTCTAAGAAAAGTGGCCTAACATTAGTTGCAATCGCTTCCTCCCGATTCGATTAGTTAGGAGCTGAGATGAACTTTCTACACAATTCATTCATCATTTCATCCCCAGTAAGAGATTGTGGAAGGCTTCCCATATTATGGGAAAATTGACACAAGGGAAGAATGAGTTATTGCGTAAATTCCTAACAAAGTTTTACAAAGAAGTAACCTATAGCCTCCAATTTGGACTAAAAAATCAAGCTCCATCTACCTTGTGAAACATTCTAAGTTTGAACTCCATTTCACAACTTCTTAGCGAAATCACCACCATTGGATAGAGTGGAATTTCAGTTAATTAAGGGGGTTGAAGTACATGAATATGGGAGATAGTTGGGCTGGACTACCTAGTTAAGAGCTTATTTAATATTCTATTGAAATAATATTTAATACTATTGTTGTTAATAATGTATATCATAACATTAATCATGAAATATTTCTTGAAAATACTCTATCAGTTCCTTAATAACTGTCACTTTAAAGTTTTGCACATATATTAATGAATTGTTTTAATGTTCTTGTTTCTATCAAAGTTACTACCTAACTTCTTAACATACTATTTATCTTTCTTCTTAATTTAGACTCTTTAATTTCCTATCACCATTAATTTAAGGGTAGACTTGGTAAAACATAATTAATTCTCTCTTAAAATTGTAAAAGTGACAAATAATCAGAAACAAAAACAAGATTAAAATAGTGTCAAATATAAATATATAGGAATGAAAAGTATTAATCAGCAAAGGGAAATATTTAAAAACTTGAAAATACATTTTTGACTATTTGAGAATTGAGATCATTGACTTGGGCAAACAAAATTAAACCAATAATTCTTTGACCATAATTAATCATAGATAGAGGAGCAAACTTTTCCTGCATTAACTTGAAAGAAAAATCAAACGTATCACACGTCTTTTTTCTTCAAATTTTTTCGGTAAACTGACTTTTCACGTAATGACTCTGATGATTCATGATTCACAGACACAATTATACGTGAAGCAGTATTCGGACTAAAAAGACCAATGCCACATCAATCAATACAACAGTAGTTGAAAATGACCGCATCCACCGTTCGATTACAATCAAAATGAGGGCAAAATAGTAAATCTGGAGCACTTTTTATATATAACTGCTCCTCACCGACTAGTTAGCAAGTTACGCACCACGTCACGTTCTTATTGCTAGGTTAGCAACTTAAGCTTGAGCTCGTTTGTTAAGAGTAGGGGCGGCAATATGGGTTGGTGAGACGGGTTTGACCCGACCCGTTATTGGTCTGCTAAAATACGGGTTGGGTTTGACTGATCCACTTTTAGCATTTGAGTTGAAAGTTTCAACCCAACCGAACCCATATTTTAGCGGGTTGGCGAGCTAGTCCACTTTAAGAATTTAGTACGAAAAAAAGAGGTTATGCAACGAAGAAAAAACTAAAAATGTTGCTCTCATTTCTTTGTGCAATGAGAAAAAAAGCCAAAATGTACAATTAGCAACACTACTACACTAACATTGAATTAAACAAAAAGATATGGTTGTTCCCTATTTCTTTGTTTTATGTCGACTTGTAATTGAGTTTTGATTCATCTTACCTAGATAATAATAAATAATAAAAAACTCAACGTAATTCCACACTAAAAATCAATTTTACAAATACACTAAGAATAAAAACCAGAAATTCATAACCAACTCACAAGTTGCAAAATTTACAATCATCACACCTCATAAATGTCTTTTAAAATAACAAAAACACAAATCAAAGTCCAACAATCTCACAATAACATAGTCTTAGTTCAAAGCTTTTAAGTTCTGAAGGTCTTAGTTCAAAATATTAAATACTCTATTGGAAGAAGATGCATCATTTTTTCCATTACCACTATCATCATCAACTTTGAAATCTTCATCACTATTAGGGGCGGGAATATGGGTTGGCGGGGCGGGACGGACCAACCCGCTATTAACCCGTCAAAATGCGGGTTGGGTTGAGCTGACCCACTTTTAATATTTGGGTTGAAAGTCTCAACCCAACTCGTCAAAAAAGGCGAGCCAAATAGATTAATCCAGCGGGTCAAGCCCATTTTGCCAAAAATGAATTGAGACGGTATTTTTCTTATTAAGCTTAACTACAACAAGATTTAATTGGTTTGGTTTCACTGTTTCATGTTTTTCATTTTCAAAGCAAATGGAAAATAATAAAGTTAAATGTTTTCATTTTGGAAAATATTTTCTAATTAAAACAAAGACGTTTTCATTTTTACCAAAAATGAAAATAAGCTACCACCACCACCGTATCATTATCACCACTATCGCCGTTGCCACCACCAACGCAACCACCACATCCGATCGGTGATATGAAAAGCAGTGATGGTAGCGGTGGCAGAGGAAGTGAAGGTTGTGGTGGTTGTAATGGTGATAATGGTGGTGGTAGTACTTGTGATGGCGGAGGTGGTAGAAGCGATTATGGCGGCAATAGCGATAGTGGTAACGGTGACGAAATTGGAAAATAAAAGTAAAATGTCGAAACAAACTTATTTTCTAAACTTGAAAATGAAAAATTAAAATAAAAAGTATTTTCTCAAATTAAATATGAGAAAAATTTATTGAAAGAAATTTATATCCGGAAAATAAAAATAACAGGTTTCACTAAAAAGAGCATGATTCCTCGTCACGATTACAACGCATGTACAGGTGTCATACAGATAGAGCGAGTGCGGTGTTGGAGCGCGTGTAGAAAAGTAGTCTCTTATATTTGTTTTCCCGCGGCTATTAAATGTGAAACTGAGTTAGTCACACAACAACTATGCTATGGTGCTCATAAACGAAGGCACCAACTGAGTCTGTGGAGCAGGAACAAAGAGAAAGATGCTGCAATTAATGCAGAGTCTCAACTACCTATCCAACGCTCAGATTAACAACAACTAGAATAGAATAGAAAGAGAGAACCTGTGGTGCTTCTTCTGCTTCATTCATTCATTCATTCATTCCCAATCAACCTCTCTCTCTCTCACTGCTTTCGATTGGACTCTTCATTTTTCTCCTCTCTCTTTCTCACTTCACTCTGCGCCAGTGCTGGTGGTGGCGCGATGTGGAATTCGGCGGAGAACGCGTTTGCCAGATCGGCGTCGTTTCGGAGGGGTGAGGAAGACGACGAGGAGGCGCTGCGGTGGGCGGCGCTGGAGAGGCTCCCGACGTACAAGCGAGCGCGCCGCGGGATCTTCAAGAACCTCACCGGCGACACGAAGGAGGTCGATGTCACCGACCTTCAGGCGCAGGAGCAGCGGCTTCTTCTCGAGAGGCTCGTTGATTTCGTCGACGGTGACCCTGAGAGGCTCTTCTGTCGCGTCAGAAGCCGATTCGACGCGTAATTTTCCTTCTCTTCCTGAATCCCTACTTCTTTTGTTCCTCCTTGCGCTCTTGCTAGCAAAATGTAGAGTACCGAAATTGCAATTCTAAAGCAACCGCGTTAATTACATTTCCTCTGTTTCTCTCTCACTCACTCTATTAGATAGAATTTTTTTCTTTTATCTGCTAAATTTCTCTTCCCTATTTTTCCCACTCCAACTCATATGTTCTCAAGCATGCTTTTACCATTTGAGCTATCATAAAATTATGAGTTCATTAAATTGGAAATATAGGTAGGTGTGTGCAGTTCGCTTCTTATTAGATGTTTTAAACTTCGATTTAATAGAAAGCCGGTTCATCTTGATTTTCCGATTTTGCTTTAGCTTAAATATGTTTGGATTTACTCCGGTCATTGGTTCCTGCACTTCTGCCAATTTTGGAAGTTTAATTTTCGGAAACAATATTTTTTTTTTTTGTGTTGCACAACTTCAACTTCCGGAAGTGTATTTATTATGCTTCAGGTAGTTAAACTAAACTTTCGGAACACAATAATTTCATTTCCGAAAGTTGACTTTCGGAAGTGGAACATAGCTTCCGTAAACTCAACTTCCGTAAGTGCAAAACTTGACTGTAGTGATTGTAGAAATCAATGAGTGAATCCATATCCGGAACTCTAGTAGCTGATATTATTGGATGTTTCTGCTCGATTTCATGGTCTCCGCAGAGTAAATTTGGAGTTTCCGAAGATTGAAGTTAGATTTCAAAACTTGACTGTGGAGACTTTTGTACATGTTGGAAGCAGAGCCTTGCCAACTATTCCCAATTTCATTTCCAATATGACTGAGGTGCACTATTTTTCTTTGGATTTTGGATTTTGCTTCAGTTAATTTTTTTCTTTCTGGATTTTGACGTAGCTTTCTAATTTGATTTCCATTTTGTGATTGATTAGGCTCTATTAAGACAGTTGAAGATATACAGGAAAAAAAGAAGCAAATTGACAATTCTTGCGGACATCAGTGGGATTATCAGACCTTCAAGGTCAGTGTTGAAGGTTATATTATGTTATTAGGTAAATACAGGGTTTCACTTACAATGATACATTTTCATCGCATTGGTCCTTCCCCGTGGCAAAATGGGCTTGGCCCGCCGGGTCAGCTCATTTGGCCCACCTTTTTTGACGGGTTGGGTTGAGATTTTCAATCAAAATATTAAAAGTGGGTCAGTCTAACGCAACCCATTTTTGACGGGTCAATGACAGGTTGGCCCGTCCTGCCCCGCCAACTCATATTCCCGATGAATATTTCAAAGTTGATGATGGTAGTGGTAATGGAAAAACGGATGCGTCTTCTTCCAAGAGAGTATCTAATGTTTCGAACTAAAACCGTTAGAACTTAGATGTTTTGAACTAAGACTACCTTATTGTGAGATTGTTGGATTTTGATTTGTGTTTTTGTTGTTTTAAAATACATTTATTTATGAGTTGTGATGATTGTGATTTTTTGCAACTTGTGAGTTGGTTATGAATTTGTGGTTTTATTCTTAGTGTAATTGGAGAATTGATTCTTAGTGTGGAATTTCGTTGAGATTTTGAGATGAATCAAAACTCAATGGCAAGGCTGACATAAAACAAAGAAATAGGGAGCAACCACATCTTCTTGTTTAATTCAATGTTAGTGGGGTAGTGTTGCTAATTGTACATTTTGACATTTTTCTCATTGCACAAAGAAATGAGAGCAACATTTTTGGCTTTTTGCTCATTGCACAACATCTTTTTTTACACTAAATTCTTAAAGTGGGCTAGCCCGCTAATTCGCCAGTCCGCCAAAATATGGGTTGTGTTAAGACTTTCAACCCAAATGTTAAAAGTGGGTCAGCCCAACTTAACCCGCATTTTGGCGCCCCGCCAACCCATATTGTCAACCCTGTAGCATGAATCCTTGTTTTCTTGGATCACTTTTTTCTACACTTATAAATTAATTACAATACCCCTTATTTTCCTATATCCTTTGAATGGGAAAAAAAATGGAAAGGGCCCCTTTATGTTCTCTGTTCAGCATACATGGGATATAAGGACATGGGTGCAGAAGATATTAACATGGGTAACACATCGTGTTGTAAGTTGTAGCATATGTCTTGTAGTTTTCTTCTCATTCTAAATAAAAATAATCCTCTTAATTTTTTAAGGACATATTCATTTTATTTAATCAATCCCACAAGTCTATGGTTTTTTTTCTTTCCTATCATATATTTGAAAAAAAAAAGAGTTTAATAGTTATACTCTGATAGTTTAAACAAAATTTATAATAATTGAATTTATAATAACAAAAATCCTTTTGTTTATACTCTACTAATAGTTATACTCTAATTGAATTTAAATTTAAAAAGTAAAACAAAATAATGAAATATGGTTGGATGTTTGTATAGAAGATGTTTACATTATGAGTATTATGAGTGTAGACCGTAGAGTTATTAAATTCAAAAAACTCAACTTCAATATATTAAAGTTGAACCATTACTTTTGAATGTGATGGTTTCTTAGGATTTACTCCCTCCATTCCTAATTATCCCTACATTCCTAATTAACTGTTACTTTAAGGTTTTACACATATATTAAGGAATTGTATTAATGTTCTTGTTTTTATCAAAGTTACTACCTAACTTCCTAATATACCCTTTATCTTTCTTCTTAATTTAGACTCTTTAATTTCCTATCACCATTAATTAAAAGGTATAATTGGTAAAACATAATTAATACTCCCTTGAACTTTGTAAAGTGACAGTTAATTAGGAACAGAAAATGGATAAAAATAGTGACACTTAATTAGGAACGGAGGGAGTAATTTATATGGTATAAGATTTTTACACACATTTAATTGTATCTTGTTGTTCTTTTTTTTTTGTTGGTATTTTCTTATTTTAAGTTATATATGATGGGGAAAAATAGTGAATCTTCTAACGATTTAATGGTATATTAATTTCTATACAGACTGTTTATTATATCTTGCCGTTCTTTTTGGGTATTTAATTAATGAATCTTAATTTGATGTCCGTATAAAACTTTATACTGTTTGTGTATAGTTATTAAACTAATGTGCTTGATTCTTTTGATGGTGAACATTTCTTTTTTGCTTATTTTCTTATTCTTGCAGGCTTACGTTATTATTGGGTCCGCCAAGCTCTGGAAAAACCACACTGCTATTAGCTCTTGCTGGTAGGCTAGGACCTGGTTTGCAGGTACTTAATTTGTCAATTACATTAAACAAATTAGAATGGTATTCCTTCATGTCTGCCAGGTCAATAGTATAGATATTCTGATCAGACATGCTGTTTAAGCTAAATGTACCGAACCAAGTACCCACAGTAAGAATGAGTCAATAGGTTGCTTGAGTTAATCAGAGCAAATCTTGTGAATCTTAATTATTGGAGACACTATTCTTAAGACTTTTCTGTACTCTGCTTGGAGTTGTGCATAATAAATGAACTTAATAAAATGCGGTGGTCCTAATGGAAGCACTGACTAAACTGCACTCTCTTCCTTTTTTTTTACGTGAATTGAGTTTCTAAATGGATGCCTCTATTTGGTTCACATGATAATATCTAAAAAGCATAATTGACCTAGGACCTATACTTGCTATACTCCATGTCGGATTTAAATCTTTGTTTTCCTGTCGTCTCATATGTTCTTTCATGCCATTCGAAGATGTCAGGGAACATTACGTACAATGGACATCTTCTGAATGAGTTTGTTCCTCAGAGAACAGCTGCTTATATCAGCCAACAAGATCGGCATGTCGCAGAAATGACTGTAAGGGAAACTCTCCAGTTTGCTGGTTGCTGTCAAGGCGTTGGATTTAAATTTGGTATGCTTTTATGTAATCATGTTAACGTACTCATTTCCGCTTTTATATGCTAACTACTAAATTCTGGAGTCCTTCCAGATATGTTGATGGAACTTGCCAGAAGAGAAAAGAATGCTGGAATAAAACCGGATGAAGATCTTGATATATTCATGAAGGTCCTTTCACACTTTATTTTTCTTCCCTTTTAAGGGAAAGTATCTCCCTTATCTTTCTTTTCTGAAAATAATGACAAACTTCAATCATGGCCACAAATTAATCTACTCTAGATTCTTTTTGCAGTTATTAGCTCTCGGTGGACAGGAAACAAATCTTGTGGTGGAGTACATCATGAAGGTACTCCCTGATACTGTTACTCTTGTATTCACAGCGAGTTGTCATGTGTTTATGACCTGAAGTATTTATTGGCTTGGGATTTTTATCTAGTTTTTTTATTACTTAATGGAATTCGTGATAAAAAATAATTCTATTTTGTTGGATATGAGTACAACACATTTATGTGTCTGTGTATGAATTGCAAAATTCTGCATAAGAATTAGAGTAAAATGGTGGCTCACAAGCTTGGACTAATCCCAAACTCGTATGCTAGCGTTTGGATAATGTTTGTCCCACTCAGTTTGAAAGGGATTTTCGGAACTCCACTGAACAAATAAAAAATACCAGTACCGCACCAACGGCAGCCTAATTTGGAGAGCCAATTACGCATAGAGAATCGCACAAAGTCAGGGACATGTGGATAAAAGAAAAAATAAGATCCCTCCAAGCCTAAATGCTAACATGTTTAACTTTTTGGGCAAGTTACATAAGTAATTATTTCATAAGCTACTTGTATCTCTTATGTCTTATGTCCCATTTATATGGTTATTTCATTGTTTAGTTCTTTATATATCTTCCTAACAACAAAGTACTAAAATATTTCTGACAAAGATATTAGGTTTGGACATATGTGGTGACACATTGGTAGGGGATGAAATGCTTAAAGGCATCTCAGGGGGACAAAAGAAGCGGCTGACAACAGGTTCATGACAAGTATCACTTTGTCTTGTGTACTACAGAAACTTAGATACATTCAGTTTACTATATGCTAATCAGTTGATGTGTGATTTACAGGTGAATTACTAATTGGCCCTGCAAGAGTTCTTTTCATGGATGAGATATCAACTGGTCTTGATAGTTCGACAACTTATCAGATTATCAGACATCTTAAGCATTCAACCCGTGCACTTGATTCAACCACAATTATATCTCTTCTTCAACCAGCTCCTGAGACCTATGAATTGTTTGATGATGTTATTCTTTTGTCCGAGGGTCAGATAGTATATCAGGGGCCCCGTGAAGCTGCTCTTGATTTTTTCAAAGTGATGGGATTCAGTTGTCCTGAGCGAAAAAATGTAGCAGACTTCTTACAGGAAGTGAGTAGTGGGGATATCAGAATGTATACTTCTCCTACATTTAATTTTATTATCTTTTCAAACTTGAAATTCTTGTCAACAGGTTACGTCTAAGAAAGACCAAGAGCAATACTGGTCCACTTTTGAACGCCCTTACCGGTACATATCTGTCGGGAAGTTCGCTGAGGCATTTTCCTTGTATCGTGAGGGAAGGAGTTTGTCTGAGGAATTAAAGGTTCCTTTCGATAGACGCTATAATCATCCAGCCGCCTTGGCAACTTGTACCTATGGTGCGAAAAGGCTTGAACTTCTCAAGATTAATTTCCAGTGGCAGAAGCTTCTTATGAAACGGAATTCATTTATTTATGTTTTTAAATTTGTTCAGGTAATCCTACTGGTATAAAATATACGGTACTTAAAGCATAAAAAAGCTGGTGATTTATGTATTTTGATGTTTTGAAGTAATTCTACTCTTAAAATTACCAAAATAGAAGTAATAATTCTTGTAGTCTTTTTTACATTAGTTAATTCTTTCTTTAATTTATTGTGGAAAATTGTTTTAGTTATCTCATTATCTTCCTTTTTATTGTGTTTGCATGCACTAATTTCTCTTTCTTTCAATTTGTTCAGTTGGACTTTTTATTGGTTCTAAGATGGATTTAAATATTTTCAGCTGCTTTTGGTTGCTTTAATTACAATGAGCGTTTTCTTCCGAACAACAATGCACCATAATACAATTGACGATGGAGGCTTGTATCTTGGATCACTCTACTTTTCTATGGTTATTATTCTTTTCAATGGTTTTACGGAGGTGCCAATGTTAGTAGCAAAGCTTCCAGTTCTTTACAAGCACAGAGACTTGCACTTCTATCCTAGTTGGGCATATACACTCCCTTCATGGCTCCTTAGCATCCCAACTTCCATCATGGAGGCTGGATGCTGGGTAGTGGTCTCATACTATGCAAGTGGCTATGATCCTGCATTTACTAGGTAATAACTCTTCTGTTCACTTAGTGTTTTCATGCATTATTAGGGTTTCCCTTAACTGACTCTTTGTGTACTTCTGGATCTGCAGATTTTTGCGGCAGCTCTTGCTTTATTTCTTTCTGCACCAGATGTCTATAGGTCTGTTTCGTTTGATAGGATCCTTGGGTCGGAATATGATTGTAGCCAATACATTTGGATCCTTTGCCATGTTGGTTGTAATGGCTCTTGGCGGATATATAATTTCAAGAGGTCAAACTTCAACTGCAATTCTCTGCATTTTCTAAATATCGACCTGACAAACTAATTTTTCTGACTTTTTCTCATTTTGGAGCAGACCGTATACCGAGTTGGTGGATATGGGGATTTTGGGTTTCTCCTTTGATGTATGCACAAAATTCAGCTTCTGTTAATGAGTTCCTTGGACATTCCTGGGATAAGGTATGATCCCTGTTGTGATTATTATCATGTATTTCTTAATGTTGAGAGGGTGATCATATCTATTCAATAGTACATTGAAAATGTACTCATTTGACTATTTATAATTTAATCTCCTCACAGAAAGCTGGAAATCAGACCACCTATTCATTGGGTATGGCAGTATTAAAACAGCGGAGTTTGTATCCAGAGAGCTATTGGTATTGGATTGGTCTTGGTGCAATGGTTGGATACACAATTTTGTTCAACTTTCTATTTACGATCTTCTTAGCTTACCTTAATCGTAAGGCTTACTATTCTGTATATAATCCCTCTAATTGTCTAATGTTGTGGTGCCTTCTGGTACTTAGTACTTAGTAGACCAAAATGGCCTTGTTTAGAGGACATAATAATATCTTATTGTCCCAATATATGTTTCAGCATTGGGAAGACCACAAGCTGTAGTTTCAAAGGAAGAGTTGCAAGAAAGAGAAAAGAGAAGAAAGGGTGAAAGTGTTGTTATTGAATTGAGAGAGTACTTGCAGCATTCGGCATCAAACGGTTTGTATTATATTTTTTATTTAGTGCTTGGCCGTTTGGGTAGAAGAGGAACGTGACATTTTAGTTCCCATATCATCCCAGGAAAGCATTTTAAGCAAAGAGGAATGGTGCTCCCATTTCAACCACTTTCCATGGCTTTTAGCAATATCAATTACTATGTGGATGTCCCTTTGGTACGTAAACAGATCATTTGTATTTTAATAATTTAATTTCTGGTAGACTAAATGCTTTTTGGCTTAATTATTGCTTCAGGAATTGAAACAACAAGGGATATTAGAAGACAGGCTGCAGCTGCTTGCTAATGTTACTGGAGCTTTTAGGCCTGGTATATTGACAGCATTGGTTGGAGTAAGTGGTGCTGGGAAAACTACTCTGATGGATGTATTAGCTGGAAGAAAAACTGGTGGAGTCATAGAAGGAAGCATCTATGTATCTGGTTATCCCAAAAGACAAGACACTTTTGCAAGAATTTCTGGTTACTGTGAGCAGAGTGATGTTCATTCCCCTTGCTTGACTGTCAGGGAGTCCTTACTGTTTTCTGCCTGGCTTCGATTATCTTCAGATGTTGACTTGGGGACACAAAAGGTGTGAGGCGGAGTATGGCCTTTTTGCATATTAGTGTGTTTTTAATCAGAAAATAACTTTTGGAGAGTTTTGATTGACAGGCCTTCGTTGAGGAGATAATGGAGCTTGTGGAGCTCACTCCTTTAAGTGGAGCACTGGTGGGTCTACCTGGAATTGATGGTCTGTCAACAGAACAACGAAAAAGGTTGACTATAGCAGTGGAACTGGTTGCCAACCCTTCAATAGTCTTCATGGATGAACCCACATCAGGATTGGATGCTCGGGCTGCTGCCATTGTGATGAGAACTGTGAGGAATATAGTTAATACTGGGCGAACAATTGTGTGCACCATCCATCAGCCTAGCATAGACATATTTGAATCCTTTGATGAGGTATTATCTTGACAAAAGACCTTTTCAAGTTTTAAAATGAGTATTTGGGGTTGTCTTATATTCTACTTTCTTTGATCCTGTCTCTAATTCGAATTGATTGAGGGTTTCTGAGAGAGCATCATATATTATCTTTATATTGGAACTATAAATTTATTGTCTCCTCACAAGTCTGACGAAATCCTTTCATTTACAGCTTCTGTCTATGAAGCGGGGAGGAGAGCTCATATATGCTGGTCCACTTGGCCCTAAATCTAGAGAGCTAATCAGTTATTTCGAGGTTAGCTGATGCAAGTTGTATATGGTTGAATAGTTATGAAGCAATCCTCAACTATTTATGATATCTATGTCTATGTAGGCAATTGAAGGAGTTCCAAAGATCAGATCTGGATATAATCCTGCTACATGGATGCTGGAGGTTACTTCTTCAGCAGAAGAAACCCGATTGGGAGTTGACTTTGCAGAAATTTACCGAAGATCAAGTTTATATCAGTATGTGTAGTTTTTAGCTGTAGATTTTGTACACAGATTTTCGCTACATGTTAATGTGTTAATATACCACCTATTCATTCAGATATAACCAAGAGTTGGTTGAAAGCTTGAGCAAGCCAAGTAATAATGCAAAAGAATTGCATTTTCCAACCAAGTATTGCCGGTCATCTTTTGAGCAGTTTCTAACCTGTCTCTGGAAGCAAAATCTATGCTACTGGCGAAATCCTCAGTACACTGCTGTTCGCTTCTTCTACACTGTCATCATCTCATTGATGCTTGGGACAATATGCTGGAGATTTGGTGCTAGAAGGTCCTTTTGTCTTCATTTTATTTTCTTTTATCGATATCAATTTCAAATGCTTCAAAGTTTGGAAGCCATAAGCTGTCCATATCTTTTAATTACTAGATACATCTTTGCAAAGTTTTTCCTGCGTTAAGTATTAGTTATCACTTATCATGTACTCCATATATATGTGAATATAAAGAAAGCTCAGCAAGAGAAGAGTAATCGATAGAATCATCAATCGTCACGTTAGATTAGTCAGGACGCTCTTGAATTAAAAAATAATCTAAATAAAAAAATGGTAGGCTATAATTGAAGTAGACGAAATGCTGTTCAAGATGTCTGGTGGTTCATGGAATGTTTAAAGTCAAGTTGGGCTACAAATTTTAGTTTATTTATACTGCCGGTATATTCTGTTTTTTACAGGGAAACACAGAAAGATCTATTTAATGCCATGGGATCTATGTATTCTGCAATTCTCTTCATTGGCATAACAAATGGCACAGCTGTTCAACCTGTTGTTTCTGTGGAAAGATTTGTTTCGTATAGAGAAAGAGCTGCAGGAATGTATTCGGCTTTATCATTTGCATTTGCTCAGGTATTTTTTCACATACAACATTCTCTACTCGCGGTGAAACTAGAGGTTTCTGTAAGTTGACTAATGTGTTATCCTTCAATTTGCAGGTTGTGATTGAGTTTCCTTATGTGTTCGCACAGGCTATCATATACTCTTCAATATTCTATTCCATGGCTTCCTTTGTCTGGACTGTTGATAGGTTCATTTGGTACTTGTTCTTCATGTATTTCACCATGTTATATTTTACCTTCTATGGAATGATGACTACGGCTATCACACCAAATCATAATGTTGCTGCCATCATTGCTGCTCCATTTTATATGTTGTGGAACCTTTTCAGTGGTTTTATGATTCCTCATAAGGTATAGAAACTGGTTTTTAGTTAATTAATTAGTCATACATTAAATTTAACTATTAATTTCATATGTTGTCTAATAATTATCTTTTTCTTCTCCTTGAATTTCTCCAGAGAATCCCTATTTGGTGGAGATGGTACTACTGGGCAAACCCTGTAGCCTGGAGTCTGTACGGTCTCCTAACTTCACAGTATGGTGATGATAGTAATTTGGTGAAGCTATCTGATGGACACTTGAGGCCCATAAGGCAAGTACTCAAAGAAGTGTTTGGGTACAGGCATGATTTCTTGTGCTTTGCTGCTACTATGGTAGCTGGCTTCTGCATATTTTTTGCAATTATATTTGCCTTTGCAATTAAATCCTTTAATTTCCAAAGGAGATGATGGGATGGACTTGCTAGCCACTAGAGATATCGTCCTCAATTGTGTGTTAGTTTTTCAATAAGAATGACATCTGTATAGCGATTTAATTGTATCATTATAGCATAGATTTAATATGGTTTTAGGGTTTTTGTAAACCAATAAACATTATCAGAATTCATTTGTTTTGCATAATTCGGGGGCAAATTTGTTGTAAAGTGACGAATTATTGGTTTATAGGGTTTTGTTAGTTATAAAGTCAGATTACTTTTCTTATTGGAAGGACTTCACAGTAAACAGGCCCTAAACGACTTGGAGTGAGAAATATATATATAAAATCAATTTTTCACTTTTGTAGCCAATCATGGAGGTTGTTTCTGTTCCGAGTTTATGTGCGGGTTTTCCCTTTTTTATTTTTTTTCTTTGGGTGTGCTTTGTTCACCTGGATTAGAGCTCACTAGCTAGATTTGTAATGAGTATTTGTGGTGTTGCATTGCTCTTTAGGGTTTTGATTCCTTTAACTTAAGTGTCATTTGGCTTGCCTTAGGATTTAATCCGAATATGATGCTTTAAAAAAAAGGTTGAGAGAGATTAAGAAATACTCATTATAAATATTCTTTGTTATGCTTCCTCATGTAATTTTTTACTAATATATAATATATCAAAAAATATATTTAATTTTGTTTTCATACATACGTTACCGTTAATAGTAAATACCTTGTACCAATGAGATCAAGGTTGTGGAGCAAAGAAGTGTCTTTTCTGCTTTGGTGCTTGAGATGCGACGGCGTGGAGGAAACCATTGATCATATTTTTCGGGACTGTAGCTAGAGTAGAAGGATGTGGTTTGGCTCGGTTGTGGGGATTGTTTGGAGCTCCCAATCTTATCAGAGTTTTATCTCATGGCTCTGTGTACATACAAGATATTCTGCAGGTACTGTTGGAAGATACCATCATGGCTTGGTTGTTCAAGGAAAATTGTATATGTCAGGTCGGCCACGGGAGGTGTGTTCGGTTCTGGCAGGATCGTTGGTTAAACGTGTTGTCGTTGGCTGATTTGTTCCCGCGGGTTGCAGCTTCGGCTGCGATTAAAATAGGGGTTGTTGCTGATGTTGGGAGGTTTATTGATGGCAGATGGGTGTGGAATCTGGCTTTCCGGAGGCAATTTTTTGGGTGGGAAATGTACCAGCAGCAGAGTTTTTTCTAGCTTTTGAATTCTTTGATTCCGTCCTCGGAAGAGGATACTATATTGTGGCTTTGTGACAACAATGGTGCATTTTCAATTAAGTTGTTGTGTGCACTAACTGAACTGCAGATCTTTGGGCCTCCAAAGTGGGTTGTGCCTCGCAAAATTAGGCAAATTGTGCCGCCAAAGATTATCTTGTTCGTGTGGCAAGCGCTTGATGGCAAAATTGCGGTACTTCACAGTTTGCTTCAACGTGGAGTGGATATAGAAGGTGAGGGTGTTTGCTGTTTGTGTGGGGTGAGTTATGAGACTTCTAATCACCTGTTGATGGTTTGCCCTCGGGCTTGGAACTTATGGAGCAAAGTACTACAAATGGAGGGTGTCGCGTGGTGTGTGCCAGGCACTCTTCGGGGGATATTGAATGAGTGGGAATTTTTGTGTGCAAAATCAAATCCGGTCATGTGGTCTCTCATACCGTATGCGCTGTGGTGGTCATTGTGGATGGCGCGAAATGGAGTTATTTTTCAGAATCAGATTTTTGACTTTGACAAGGTGTGGGACATGCATATTATGAGAATTATGTGGTGGGTGAAGGCGTGGTGGCCTCAATGTCCATTTTCGGTTTATGCCTTTTGCCAGTTTTTTGAGCATGTAAAGTTGCAGAGGTAGGAAGTTGCATTTAGGGGGAATCTTGTGTGGAATCCGCCGCCAGTGGGGGTGTGGAAATTTAATGTTGATGGGTCAACCCGGGGCATGTCGAGGTTAAGTGGAGTGGGGGGTGTTGCGGAATAGTGACGGTGAAATTTGCGGATTCTTCTCCAAACCAATGGGACAGCTTTGGGCTCTTCAAGCTGAGGTAAAGGCTATTTTGAATGCTTTAAGTTTTGTAAGGAGTTTAGTGTTTCAAATGTTATTATAGAAAGTGACTCAACGTTGTGTGTGGGGTGGGTGGCGACAAAGCATAGTAGACCATGGAGATTGCGTAATGAGCTGAATTTGATTGATTTGCTGATAAAACAAGTTAAGAGTTTTGGGGTATTCCACATATACAGAGAAGTTAATTCAGTGGCGGATTTTTTGGCCTAAACGGCGTGTGATAGGGGGTACCATTGTGGGAGTTTTTGAAGTAGTGTATTCTGGGTTAAGAAGATTGCCACTGTGGTTTTAGTTCAAATTGGTTGGTTGCACTACAATACAGTTTTATAGCCGTTATTTGGGAAATGGGATGGCCGCTATTCCAAGTGGGATGGCCGCTATTTTGGTTTATAACCACTATTCTGTCACTGGGATGTTTTGGGGCTTGTTTTATTATGTATGCAGGGGCCTTTGCAACATGCTTGGTGTGAGTAGGCTTATTATTTATGGAGGAGTATTATGTATGCTACTATGACATTATTTCCAGTATTATTTATGCAGGGGCTTGTTTCTCATTGCAGTTTTGCTTGGTCTTGCTTGGTCTGCACTAAGTGGGTAATTAGAGGAGTGAGTGGGTAATTAGAGGAGTCGGTGTTAGTGTGATTATGTGTATTTGGGTTTAAGTTTGGTTTGGTTGTAAAATTGGTTGGTGTATTGGAGGGTGTTATTTGCTCACTTGAGATGAAAGTTCTTTACTTGCTGGTTTTTTATGAATAAAATGATTCAGTTTAAAAAAAATAAAAATAAATTCATTATTGCTTAATTTATTTTAATACAAATGTAGGAACATATAATGCATTTAATGCAAAATTTCAAGTGAGTTTTACACAAACACACACACACACACACATATATATATATATATATATATATATATATATATTGATTTAACATATTTATTTTTTCTTACTTTTAAGTTTTTAGTTATATGTATAAGAAATTTTAGGATTGAAATATAATTAAAATGACAATAAATAGCTTATTAATCTTGTAACCAGATAAAAAGTCAAATCAATTTTTAAGTTTATAAATGATTTTTTTTTACAATACAATTTTTATAGTTTTAATTTTATAATTTAATATATTTATTACAAAAGGAAATTCTGCTTAAAATATTTTAATACAAAGGTAAGAACTAAATCATTTACAATATTTATATATTTATATGGTGCTGATCAACACAGAAGTGCAACAGAGATACTGGGGTAGTGTATTATTGTTTAGTTGTAAGCCAAATATTTTTGTTAAGAATGGTGAATTCAATCTTAAACTCTTTCAAGAACAGTCCCAGCAACCTCAAGTGCAAGTTCGCTCATGAGACATGCATGTGAGAAGTGGCGTGCATGTGTTCCAAGTCAACAACCATGGCGTCCCTTTGAACCTCGTCGATGAAGTTGAACTTCAAATTCATCGACTATTTTCCTTACCAGATGACCGGAAACTCAGTGTACTCCGGTCACCGGACGTCATGACGGACTACGGACGACCTCCAATCTCAAGTTTCGCTCCAAAGAAGATGTGTTCTGAACATTTCTCAATGATTGGGTCTCCCATCGAGCATGCCACCCAACTTTGGCGAGAACAACCCAATCAGCAAACTAGTTTCTGGTATGTGCGCCTCTCATATTTTCATTGTGCAAGTCTAAGCTGAAACAAATCTTTTTTAGTGCACAAAGAAATATGTTTACGATCATTTTTAAAGTGGACCATGTTAAAAAATGGTATGTTTATGAATCATGTTTTTACTATTATCATTGAATATTATTTATAATATGCTTTTTATTGTGCTGAAATCAATTTGCACATAGATAAATGTCATTTTTACTTATAGGTGGAAATAGGCCAGACTTTGTGCGTCCCAAGTCTGGCATGCATTCTAATTTTGCAACCCAAGCCTTGCATGTGGCATGTCATCGGCCAAATTTTAAGGCTTGACCTTTGAGACGGTTTTGCTTACTAGTCAATTTACAAGCTTATATAACATAAAGTATCCTCTTAAATATGTCAAAAGGCCAGCGGGGCTAATATGTTTCAATGTTTTTTTTTTAAACGAAAATATATATGCCTTTTTAAAGAAAAATATTTATATTCCAAGTTTGAAAAAGTTAATTACAATAGTATACTATATTTATTTATATTATCAATAAAAATAGTGTTATGTAAACAAGTCGCCTATTAAGTGAAATAAGTTTTTTTTAAAGTTTAGGCTTTGTCTTTTTAATTAAACATATTTTTTTAAAAGTCTAAGTCTGACCTTTTTAATAAATGAGTTACATTAGACTAAATCTTTGATGGGCCAGGTTGTTGGCCACTGACGGACTGCCTAGTCTATTTGAACCTCTATTTATGGACCATATTTTTTAGGTCAGGGTAGACAAATATCTTCCAGTAAAAACATATTATGCGTAAAATAAAGTGATATGTTAGATGTATTAATTGGATATAGACTTATTTATTCTATAAAAACTTTTAAATTAAAATTGTTAGATAGGTTAATTTTGCATTGTAAAAGTTATTAAGTTATATAAGTATAAAAATTTGATATACACGTCATATAATCCTATCCAATATTATGTGTGTGAAGGAAATTCAACTTACTTCATAGTATAACTTTTGCCAAAGCTACTTCGTTTATATAATATATTTTTACTTTATGCATAAATAATATTTTTTACATTGTCAACATACTAGATTCAAAAATTGCCACATCAATTAATTAAAGTAAATAAAAAATATTTATTTACATTTTTTAGATTGTTTATCAAATAAAATTACAATTATGTGTGTGTGATGGAGCAGTTCCAGAAAGAGATGAAAAAACTCTGAAAGGATAGTGGAAGTGGTGGTTGGATCACTGGGCTTAAGTACCCTAGAAGATATCAATTGGATGAAGCCCAAAACGGGTTGCAACATAGCCCATACTTTTTGCCATAGGCTTAAGCCCCATGCACAGAACAGGGTGTTAACACCCGCAAAATTATCATATTTTTTTTTTCCTTTGTATTGAGATCTCTTACAAACTATTCAATAAAATGTCAATTTTGCTATGCTCTAATGAATAAAAGTTATTCTTATGAATAATAATTAGTAAATTTGGTACAAATCAATCACTTAGAAAAATACAATGTAAAGATACCTACATTAGATCTATAAATTGGGTCCAACCCCTCCCTAAACTGCACGCGGTTTGCCCTTTTAGTACGAATAATTAGTTATACAATAAATTTCACAATTTTTTTCACTTTTATTTCTCTTGTTTATCTTTGGCACTATTTGATTGTACTAATAATTTCTCACAAATATATCAACTATCAAGGCTGTATCCCAAGTAAAATCACAAAAACTGAACATCCCAGACTTGTTCTTTTGAGGCTTTACCACTTTCATTATATACCCTTTGAAATTTGCTATATCTAAACCCAAGTAAAAGGAAAATTGTCACAAGGGTTGTGTCAGTTATATTGGCAAAAAGGAACAGGGTCAAAAACCAAAACATCCCTTTTATTGTTTGTTATGTATGTAGGACTTCTGTAAGGAAGTAGGAGCAAAAAGGACATGTACATTATGTTTGCTGAAGGAATAGGCAAAGTGCCATTCATTCACTTCCAGAATTTGAAATGCTTGTCATGACTAACTGAAGCCACCAACCCAGTAACATTGGATACGGCCAAGGAAGATACAAGATTGTTATGTGCACTCGGCAGAGTCATGGTCCTGTTCTCACTGAAGTCCCACAGCTCAAGACTCTGAAATACAAGTGATCCCATTTCAAAATCAAAACCAAATCTTCCAATCCATGTTAAAAAAATTTAAAGGCAGATTCATATGCATGTTACCTCATGGCAGCCCATGATTAGCACATTATAGAGGGGATGGAAAGCACAGGTGTTGAATTTTTTCCCAGGTAAGGTTAATTCGTGAATGCATTCCCCATTGCTACCAGGTGCAACTGTCCAGATTCTAACCAGATCATCACTAAGAGATGCAAGATATTCTCCAGAAGGATGCCAGCACACACAGCGAACAAGGTCATCATGGCCCTAAATTCAAGCAACAGAACAAAATTGATAAATAACTAGATGCAAACCCGTGCCATGCACAAGTTAATTAAACTAATGTTGTCTTAGGAAAACATGGTGACCCTTGAAAAAATCTTTATTGATGATTTGCATTAAAACTCAAATTCTAGCAACTTGAACTATTGTTTTCATTTTTCAACTTATATTTAGTATGAGTTTTAAATATAATGACAATGATTATTAATTAATAACGCAAATTTATAGATTTAGAAGGATAATTGAAAGGATGGTGAATGAAAATGAGTGAAAAATTAACAATACACAACTAGAAAGTCAGAATGCTAAGAAATGTCCTATGGCAGAAATACAGAGCTTCAAAAAGCTGAAATGTCAAACTCAAGAACTGACGTTTCAGCTTTTCATATATTATTATAGATAGATGACCATGAAAATTGCCAGAAATATGGTATATTATTTATCAGAAATTAGTTAGAATTTTGACCATGGAAGTGTATTTAGTTTTCTGTTAACCGTCTAGGGAAGTTAAAGCTAAGTAAAAGAACATGAGCTGTCAACACACCTATTTTTTAGGGTTTAGCAACCATATACATTCTATATGAAAAAACTGGCATTGTTTGAACCTAAGGTCAATTAAAACTCAAGCAAATTCATGAATAGACCAGAAATTTAAAGTGAAATGTGGTTATAGATGTAAATAAGGACATTACAAACAAAAATTCACAGCTTGCCTGAAAATTAAGTCTGCAACCCATGGTTTCAACGTCAAAAATGGATATGAAGTTATCTTTTGTGGCGGCAAGAAGACTTCCCATACAAGGTTGAAATCTCATCTGAGTAGCACCACCCTGATAAAATATTGGAAATTTAAGTTATTTCCAATCAAAACTATAAGTTGGGACATTACAATTTATGTTTGACATACCTTGAAAACCCCAGCACAACTACCATTTTTAATACTCCAGTATCTTATCTCAGTATTGTCACAAGAGCAAATAAGGTCATTTTGACTGGGGTGAAAGTCCAGTGAAACTACAGTTGATGCATGTCCTGTGAAAGTCCGAAGAGAATAACCAGGCTGCAAAGTGAGAAAAAAACAGCAATTAAGAAATGATTTTATAATAATATAGAAGCTAAACTGGTATAAGAAATGATTTTATAATTGCTCCATTGGACTTACATTATCAGCATCCCAAACCCTAACAGTCTTGTCAGCTGAGGATGTAGCAAAACGCAACATGCTTGGACAAAATCGAGTATCAGTTATCCATTCAGTGTGCTCTTCAAATGTAGATTTCAGGTTAAACGATTCTGTGCACCACAAAGAAGCCTGAACCATAAAGTAAACAAAATGATTTCACCATATATGGACAAATTCAAATCAATAAACTAAAGATTCTCCCTTCAAACACTAAATGTAGTTAAGTTGGATCAACCGAGAATTGACCTTTTTATCACGGCCTCCAGTAACAAACAGTTTTCCATCTGATGAGAAGTCACAACACTCAACTTCATGTGAACTTGCTGTAACTTGCTTGATCTCCTTAAATGAGAATTCTAACAAACAGAATACCATTTAAATTAGAAGTCTTGGGCTTTTGGGGAGAGAAGATAATAAATGTACCGGATTCATCATACCTTGATCAACACTTTGTCTACGATCCACAGCATCAGCAATGTGGTGCATATCAGCCTGTAAAATAATAATTTAAGAGTTATGATTCATAGACATCTTTTAGGTGTAGACACCTAGAGAGAGAAAGGAAGAGAAGAGAGATAAGTAGAATGTAATATATGATTTATGTGATAAAAAGAGAGAAATAGAGAACCGACGTGATCCATGCTTAAGAAACCTTACATGTCCACTATATTAATGGAATGGCAATTGCAAATATGACCTGAACCCAATAGTGCTGGGTTTATTTACTCCTAAAAGGTGAGTACTTCTTTGTTTTCTATGCGGACCATGATGCATGCAGACATATATACAAATAAAAAAAAGTTTCTAGGCCCTTGTTCGCAGTAGAAATAAACAATATTTTCATTTTACAGATAGAGAAACAGGAGTTCTCAACAAAACATGGTGCGTTATTAGGATGGCACAAACATGACTAGGAGATATGTTTTATTTCAGATCATGTTATGCATGAGTAGTAATCTACTAATCTTAAGAAAATGTGTATAAAGGAGACTCTCACCTGTGGTGATGCAAGTGAGCCCAAGCCATCAGTATCAATTATAGGCAATGACTTAGAGGAAGGAACATTCTGTTGCACAGCTGGTTCTGTCATAACATCTCCTGGTGTTTGCGCAGATGGTGTAGAAGGTGAACTGGTACATGATCCTGTTCTCTTTGCAGTTCCTGAGCTATTCGCAGGGCCTGAAGATGATGCAAGCTTTCGCTTTCGCTCAATTTGTCTTTTAGAAGCCTAAAATTAACATGCACACAAAATTATTAAAAAACCCAGATATGCATTACAGCCCCTAAATATTGCTCACTGGCAGCAGAGTGAAAACCTGGTTATTTCCATCTACTCTCATGCTTTCAGAACCAATTTTTTCTTGCTGCTGGAGACGCCGAGACTTCTGGCTTGAAAAAGGATGCTGTGAATATTGTTGAAACTCCTGACTACTCTCTTGAACTTGTTGCTGCAAAAGACCATTGGATGATGTACAATGAATACTCAGTGGGAAGTCCAAAAGAAACAATTTCTAATGGAATACATTCTAAGTGGTGGAAAAGTTGATTGAATTCAGGTATAGGTGTAGGTGATACCTTAAGGGACATATCTGACTCAGGGTGAGGCAATATAGGGGAACCAGCTTGTGCAGATGTTCCAATATTAGGAGTTGAATCACTTACAATATTTGACTGGCCATCTATCCCAGGACCCATAACTTGATTATTAAGCTGTTGGAGTCTTCTTCTCTCAATCTCACTGACAGATGGAGAAACTAAATTCCGTTGTGTCTGAAGCATAAGTTGCTGCTGTCGTGAAAATTTATTCAAAGACGCAGACTGCATCAAATTATTCTGCTGCAGATGTCCTGAGTGAACTTGATCAAATCCCTACAATAAGTACATTAGTACATACCATTTTCTGAGGAAATAGCTCGATATTCAACCTTAAAATGCATGCATACACAAAGATAGTAAGCATTATCACTTTGAACAGACAATATTAGGTATCAAGTGCACTACATAAATTATGTGATACAATCAACAATAAATGCTGTTTTCCCTAACTTGTCCATATTAGTTTGAATTTCACATATCAATGAACAAAGAGAGATGGACTGGGGAAAAAATCACACCAGCCAACATATATACAGCACCAAAATATTGTTTGGGTAAATTATGTAAATCTTACCCGTAAAGGACATCCATTGAGAGTCAAATTGCTACCACCTTCATTTGAACCTAAAACGAGAATAATTGTCAACCAAAAATTAAATGCAAATTCTAAGATTATTCCATTATAATATAACCCAGATCCAAGAGACATCACTACTGAGGTGGCATATAAAGCACTCTGCATGGGAGCAGGGAATGTTTGCTTTAGATTCTTGTTAACACGAACTGAAGAAAAATGTCTAGTAGGCACTTTTTCTCAAAGCAGTTTTTTTAATCTTTAATCAACCTCCAATTTGAGAGGATGCCTCATTGAAAGCTTTGAATCATATGGCCAAAGTTCTGACAATTAGTTTTGAACAAATTCTAGAAACTGTGAATCATTCGAAGTCAGTCTTTTTATTCTACAACCGTGATGTGACTAAGTATTTTGCAAGTCTTAAGAAGCCATGAATAATTGCTGATATTATGTACAATAATTTTAAGGCAACAACAAATTAATTCAATATCTTTAACTTCCGAAAAGAAGGAGTGAAAACCAGTTGTAAAAAAATACTGAAGCCAATTAACAAAGACTGATCGATGGCTTCAAAGATCCTTATCAAACTTACCAAGTCTATATACTTTAAAACTAAAAAGAAAAAGTAAACTTGGGAACAATAAGTTTAATTTGAAACAACCAAACAAGTACCATGAACACGAACAAGAGACCCTTCTGGAACAACAGCTTGAGACCTCATCATTGCCCTCATATTACTCCTTATGTCCTGTTTCAGGACAAAATACCAGTAAACACAGAAAATTATAAATTAAAATAAGGGTTGCACACAATCAAGAATGATGTTCATGATTACTTGTATAGGCCCTGGAAGTTGCTGGTTCTGATTTCGAGCTTGAACATTCCCGGGCAAAATGCTAGGTGTACAGAGAAATGTTTGTCTGCAAAAAGAAGTTGACATACAACTTGCAAATTCAGCACAAATTGAGGTAAGCATCAAGAACAAGTAGGCATGAATAATAAATACTGTCATCAAAGATAAATGATTGGTAGGAACCCTATAGCTGTAGTCTGTCCACCAGTTTTTGCTGCCACTGCTAACAAAGAGGCATGATTCGAGTCCTGAAGCTGACCAACTTTATCAATTTCCTTTTGCTGCATATTATATAGTATTAACAATATGATGGTAATCATATAAAAATAACAGGACCATATTATAATTATGGAAAGACTTAATACCTTAATGGTGGCATCATCTAAAGCATCTCTCTGGTTCAGTCTCCGCAAAGTTTCATCGCTAATAGGACAGCTAGCACTGCCACCAACAAGTTGAGTTCCACCCATACATTGCTGCCACTGAGCAGGCCTCTGCATTTGCATTTGCATTTGCATTTGTTGATTCTGGTTTGGATTCTGAAGCTCTTGTTGCAGCAGCATTTCTCGAGCCTTAATTTGTTGAGCCTGTCATTTCAAATAGGCACAATGTAGAAAAACAAGAAGCATCAATGATGAACACAACCTTAAACTTGGTTTCCATCATCAAATACTAGAAGCAGCAAGCAGCAAGATAAGAGTGATTACAATAGATAATAAGAAGTACACATAAAGATGAACGAGTAATAAGTTTAGGAAGGAATTGATCCGGGAAAAAAGAGGTGCACCATAAGGTAAGATGCTACTGCTTCCGAGGGCATGTGACCTGTCTTAGCAATATATAATTCCCAAAAGACACACCACCACTCAAGGAGAAAGCCCTGAGGTGCTTCTATAACTGCAGCATAAGGCCAAAAGTAAAAGTCAAATTCAATAAACTAGAAAAGCATTTGCATCTTCCCCTAAGAATGCTAGCATTTGTATCTTACCGACAGGATCCGTTGAAACATTTCCTTCAGCCAGAAATGTTCTTGCAGAATCATGAAAATTTCTCTTCATGAGATAATCGTAGATATACTCATCCAGCCTGTTCACCAATGCCAAAAAAATTTAAGAGTGCTAAGTTGAGAGTGAAGTATAATAAATAATCAAAGTCAGGACAACTAGCAACTAGCAAGACTGTATGGGGAAAGTGCAGATAGAAATCCAAACTAAATGATGTCAAGTCTAAAAATGCAAAACCTCCATTCATCAGGACTAACCAAAGAGCAGTTTTCCATTATTGATAGTGACATAACAGAGAAAATACAACAACATAAGGCCCGTTTGGTGGACAGGCATTAATTAATTATATCTTGCTGTAATTTATTGTTGGTTATCAGTTTTTTATTTGTCTATTACCGTATCTCAAAATTAATTTTAATATTTATATTTTATATAATTTATAATAAAATTAATTAATAAAGATAATTTTTTATTCTAATATTATATTAATTTCATTACTTATTAATTACTAATTGTTATTGTTAAGTTAAAATTATTTAATTGCTTATAAATTTAACTAAAAAATAAACTGATTTATAAATTGTGAAAATATTGAATTTATTCATATAAAATAATAAAATTTTCAGTACCACTTACTACTATTTAGTTAACATTATCTTTCATTATTTATATTATAATAAAAATACACAAAATAATTTTTCACTAACAATATAATAGGTTACACACATATAAATATTATTTTTTTAATAGTAAATATAGACTAATTTTATATTATTATATGCTATTATTTAAAATTATTTCATTACTTATATAATTATAATTAATAATTTAAATATAAATTAATTTTGAAACAATAATATCTTTTAAAAATTTAATTAATTTTTATTATTAATCACTTAACCCTACTAAGTTAAAACACATTGGTTACATATATAATAATTTTAATAAAAATAAAATTCCTTTAAAAAATTAAAACATAGACTCATTTATAAAAAAATTAAAATAATTAAATTTAATAAAATAATCACTTTTTAAAAAAATTATTTAAAAAATTAAATTTTAAAAAATATTATGTACCTGTTCCCCTAACCTATCTTATCAAACCCCTTGTCCTGACCTACAAAAAATAGGAGACACCTAAAAATCCGCTATGTGATACCCTCGTAGCGGAACATAGTAGATAGCAATAATCCCTCAAGGCGCTACAGCGTAGCGCCGCCATATCCGCTATTTGACAACATTGGGTTGAATTGAACAGAAGAGCTGCGTAAAACCCCCAAAAAAACAAAACGTAATAACATTATCATCACGTCAACGTCGAATTAAACCAGGACCCTAGAACCAAAACCTCAGGGGAAAAGCGACGGCGTGGAAACTCATCAATACAAGAGAGCGATCAAAAACCCAGAAGAGAGAAATCAAGCACCGAGAAGAACGTTCAAAAGCAAAGGGAAAAACAAGCGGTGATTCAAAATACAAACGGATTGCTCACATTTTATCAGCTTCATAGTCGGGGCCGGGGCGAGACATGCTTTGAACTGCAGAGCATGAAAAAATTCGATCTTGATGGTACACAGCGTCGAAGCTGTGTGAGTCTGGCTATGTGACCGAGAGAAAAAGGTTTTCACGCTACACACTGAAACAAGATGAGAAACAAATTTGACGCGTACAAAACGTCTGTATATATATAGACCGGTACCCTAAATTTTATTTTTAAATTAATTACTCCCTTATCTTAATATTTTTCCTTTTTTTTCTCCAATTTATGCAACAAACTGCCATAATACTAATTTACCAACATTTTGAGGGATCGGGAACCAAATCCTAGATTAAATATTTAAGGAGCTCAACAATCTATTCGATATTTTTCTTTTGTTTTAAATTTTTGAAAATAAGAAAAATATATATGATAACGAAAGAAGAGCAACAAATTTGACACGCAACAAAATGTGTTTATATATAGAAACCCTATTTTTTTTAATTAGTCCCTTATCTTAATTTTTTTCTTTTGTTTTTAATCTTTGAAAATAAAAAATATATATATGGTAAGGAACTTATTATAGAATAATAATAAATTAAATTTAAACTAAAACCAAAAATAATAGTATTTTATAAACATATTGTAAGTTATAAATAATTAATTTAAATTGTATTTTAGTATCTATATGTTAAATTTTATTAATTTATTTAAGATCTACAATATTAATTATACTTTTTAGATATTTTTTAAGATATTTTCGTGCACTGCATTGTTTAAAATACTCGTTCATTCTTAAAAAGTCTTTTTTCCTAGTTTTTAATACCAGATTTTTTTTTATCTATTTTACTTTTTTGTCATCTTTTGATTTTTGACGGGACATTCATTCTTGTTCCCCACGCAACCGTGGCCATGCGACGAAAACGTTTGCCACCTTTGTGCATGTGTTTTTTGTTGCATTCGGATCACCCAGTTATATGTTTCATCTCCAGCAACGTTTTTCCGCAATGTGGTCCATTGGATTCCGCTGTATCTCAGGGTGGTACAAAATATTTAGGGTCTGTTTGATTACAGTTTTTAAAAATTATTATCTGTTTTTAAAAATTGAAAAATTTAAAAACCTGTTTGGCACAACCTGATTTTGAAAATAATTCTTGTTTTCAGTTTTAAAAACTAAAATACCAGAACAGCTAAAAGATGTTCAGTTTCTGTTTTTAGTTTTCAAATTTCAATTTTTTAAATGCTGGAAAACATCTCATTCAACAGTTTTTTTCTGCTTTTATTTTGCAAAACAGTTTTCAAATATAGTTTTTAAAAGCTGTTTTTAAAACAGTTTTCAAAAACTACAATCAAACAGGCCATTAATTTGCTTAAACTTTTATTTACTAAATATCGTTTTTATTTTAATTTTTTTATTACATAAGGAAAGAAAGCAAACAGTATCGAAACGGACTAAGTTACATTATCTTTGCACAAGAGCGAAATCACAGAGGAATGGGGTCCTTCCAAATACGCATCGGATAACCCCTGATTGAGAAGTTTGTCTCGCTAACGCATCCGCTACAGCGTTTCTATCCCGCATAACATATGAGAATTGAACTTTCCAATCTTCAATCAACATTGCCCGAATAGAAACAATAATGTCATGTTGCCAATAAGTACGGGTGTCCTTGTTCTGGCTCATAAGCTCCACAATATCCTTACAATCCATATAGCAGACAATTTCTCGGAAACCCAAATCACAGACAAGCTTCAAACTAGTTCGAAGCGCTAGAAGCTCCGCGTGAAAAGCACAACCAGCCTCATAAGAACAAGCAAACACCAAAAGTCATCGGCCAGTGGAGTCCCGCACTACACTACCACCACCCATCTAATTTGGCCCAGAGACCCAACTTCCATCCATATGAAGATGGATCCAATTCTGACCCTTGACAAACATGGATTCTCGAGGATTCGGCGTCATCTTCCCCCACCTCACAAATTCATTCGCCGTTATCAACACATGTCGCCAACCAACTGAACAAGCCACAGATGTGGATCGAAAACCACACTATTCCGCCAATGCCAGATACACCATAGAATGACAATTGCAAATGCCTGCTGAGGTCCCTGAAGGAGGTGTCGAAACCAATCCTAGAAGGAAACACCGCGGGAGGGGTTGGCAGCAAGCTTTGAAAGAGTAATATTTTTTTAAGCAAAGAGTAATTTTATATCTCCTCATCCTCCTACAAATTAAATGAATAAAAAATTAAATATTTTTTACGGTTCCAAAATATTAAACATATTAAATTTTCATTTGTTACATACTTCATTTACTACATATGAGGTCCAAGATGTCAAATGCATCAACTTGTCATTCAATACATTATTTATTTAGGCACCGTTTGGCATAGTTTTTTTTTGTCTTAAGTTCTACTTTAAAGTTAAAGTTCAAATTAAGAACTTTAAGGAAAAAGTAAAAGTTGTTTGTCGATTTTTATGTTTTTTAACTTAGAAGTTACTTGTAATTTAAAAGTTATTTGTTAGTTTGTAAATTCATGACAGCGAGTGGTGGCGACAACATGATGGTGAAGGGAATAGGTAGCAATAGTGGTGGAGGTCGGTTTTACCTAGTGCAATGGGGTGGTCGCAGTGGAGGTGATGGTGGTTGTGGTGGAGGAGATGACGGCAGTGACAGTCGTGGACGGTGGTGGTGGAGGTGGTAGTGATAGTGATGGCGGCGACGATGATAGTGGTGGTGGGGGTAGCAAAGACAACGGTGTTGGCAGTGGCAATAGTGAAAGTGGTGGTGGCGGCGACGACGACAGTGGAGGCAATGGTGGAGGTGGTGGTGGTGGTGGTGGTGGTGGTGACGATGGTGGTGGTGGAGTATGGTGATGGTGATGGTGGTGGTGGAGGTGATGGTAGTGGTAAAAAGACAACGTAAATAAGAGTATGATAAAATGACCTTCATAAGAAAATAAGTTACTTTTTCCAAAAAATACTCCTAATAGCTCTTTCTAAAAAATTCCTTATTATCTTTTTCTATAATAAAATTAAGTTATTTATGTTTTAAAGAGTTTCATAAATTGTGTTTGGCTCGGTTTCTCCTTTTAATGAGAAGAGAAGTAAAAAATAAGCTGACCAAACCATACCTTAAAAATTACTTTTAAGTTAGCCGTAGTAAAAAATAAGTTCGGTCAATCAAAACTAATTTTCTTTTGGCATAGAATATATAGAGATATAACTGGAAAGGTATCAACAATTAGGGTGGTAAATGGATGGATATGAATATTGATTGTAATGGATGGATCCAAAGCAATCTATTATCCATTAAAGATTCACTAAAATTGTTTAAAAGAAATGGCTAAAATGCACTTTCTGCCCCTGATAATTCACACAATTGCAAAACGTACCCCATTAAGATTTTTGTCAACAAATGTACCCCCTCTGAATTTTTAGAAGAGCACTTTATGCCCTTCCGTTAGTGTTCCGTTAGTAACTTGACGGAACTGATGACGTGGACAGTACAGGTGTAATTAAAAAAATAAAATGGAAATCCACTTGTTTAAAAAAAAAAAAAAGCAGAATCACGTGTCTGGCACGTGGGACGGTTAAATCCAAAATCCCCAATTTGCAACCCTAATTCACAAAGAGAGAAAGCTGCCGGAAAAGAGAAGAAGAAGACGCTGCTGGCGGCGCTGCCGGAAGAGAGAAGAAGATGTTGTTGCCGGAAGAGTCAGAAGGTTGTGTTGTTCGACGCCATCGAACCCAAGGCTGCAGGAGGCGCGATTCTCACCATGCATAGTGAGAGCTCATCGCGTGAAGGAGGACGAGGTCGAGGAAGGGTTGCTCGTCGAGGAAGAGGCTCAGGACGAGCAGGTCGAGGTAGTGTAGCAGGTCGAGGAAGAGGCTCACCGAGGCAGAACAAGGGAAAGCAAGTGGCCCCTGAAAGCCCACGTGAAATTTGCATTATGAATAACTTATTTGCATTCTGAATAGCTTTTTTTCATTCTGAATAGCTTATTTTCATCCTGAACTGCAATCTCAATAGCACATTTTCATTCTGAATAGTTTTTTTTGCAAATTGAATAGCTTATTTGCAATCTGAATAGCTTATTTGCATTATGAATAGTTTTTTTTGTCTGAACTGCAAACTTAATAGGTTATTTGCATCCTGAATCCCTTTTTTCATTCTGAATAGCTCTGAATAGCTTATTTTCATCCTAAACTACAATCTGAATAGCACATTTTCATTATGAATAGCTTTTTTGCAAACCGAATAGCTTATTTGCAATCTGAATAGCTTATTTGCATTCTGAATAGCTTTTTTTGTCCGAACTGCAAACTGAATAGGTTATTTGCATCCTGAATCCCTTTTTTTCATTATAAATAGCTCTGAATAGCTTATTTTCATCTTGAACTGCAATCTGAATAACATATTTTCATTATGAATAGCTTTCTTTGCAAACTGAATAGCTTATTTGCAATATGAATAGCTTATTTGCATTCTGAATAGCTTTTTTTGTCTGAACTGCAAACTAAATTGGTTATTTGCATCCTGAATCCCTTTTTTTTCATTCTGAATAGCTCTGAATAGCTTATTTTCATCCTGAACTGCAATCTGAATAGCACATTTTCATTCTGAATAGCTTTTTCTGCAAACTGAATAGCTTATTTGCAAATATCGGGGGCCATTAGGAATTAGGGGGCCAACGGCGGCGACCGGCGCGAGTTCTTCTTTCTCGACAGCGACGTGCGGCGTTGGCGGTTCTTCCTCGACGGCGCCAACGGGGCCTTCAACTTCTCCTTCTCTCGACGGCGCTGTGTTCTTCCCCTTCTCCCTTTCTCAAATTCACTTCTTTCAATTTGGGAATTAGGGTAAAATGTCTTAATCAAATTCTGCCAGGCACGTGATTCTGTTTTTTTTAAATAGGTGGATTTCCATTTTATTTTTTATTTTTTTTAATTACACCTGTACTGTTCACGTCATCAGTTCCGTCAAGTTATTAACGGAACACTGACGGAAGGGCATAAAGTGCTCTTCTTAAAAATTCAGAGGGGTACATTTGTTGACAAAAATCTTTGTGGGCTACGTTTTGCAATTGTGTGAATTATCAGGGGCAGAAAGTGCATTTTAGCAAAAAGAAATCCATCCAATCCATCAATTAATGAATTTTTAATGGATAAATATCTAATCCATCCAATGACTTAGTTTGTTTTACAAATCTTTTATAAATTTGTTTCTCTGACAAAAAAAGGTTTAAAAAAAATTATTTCTCTAAAATCGACCTTAGACCCTAAAATTGGTTTCAAACCTCAAAAATCGACCTTAAACAAAAAAGTCGGCCCTAAACACTAACATCGGTCCCAAATCATAAAATCGACTCAAAACCCTAAAATTGACCATAAACCCTAAACTTGATCCCAAACCCTAAAATCAGTTCAAAACCCTAAAATCGACTGTAATCCCAAAAGTTATGCCCTACGTAAAAAAAGCCCTTAAACCCTAAAATCGACCCAACCCCCTAAAACCGGTCCCCAAACCCTAAAATTGGCATGAACCCTAAAATCAGCCATAAAATCTAAAATCAGTTCCTAATCCTTGAAATCGACCTCAAAAACTAAATCAGTCCCAAACCCTAGAATCGGTACCCTAAAATCAGTCTTGAACCTTAGAATCAACCCTAAACCCTAAAATCAATACCGAAACCTTAAAATCATCCTTAAACCGTAAAATCAGCCTCAAACCCTAGAATCAACCATAAACTCTAAAATCAGCCCTCAAACACTAAAATCAGCTCTAAATCCTAAAATCGACCTTAAACCTCAAAATCGACCCCTAACCCTAAAATCGACCTAAAACTCTGGTATTGTCTCTATACACTAAAATTGACTAACACTAAAATCAGCCTCAAACTCTAAAATCCGCTCCTAACCCTAAAATTGTCCTCAAACTCTAAATTCAACCCTAGACACTAAAATCGGCCTTAAACCCTAAAATCAACCTCAAACCCTAAAATCCAACCTAAACCATTGAATTATATTAAAAAATGGTTCTTTGAGATTTTCGAGTGCACATGTGATGGATTTGGAAGATGGAACTCATCGAGACTGCACAACTAAGAGCCGAGCATGCTCAGAAACGTGCAAAGTTCTGATTTTTCCTTCATTGGTAGATTCTATTTCGAAATAGAATAACATTGTTGTTGCTGTTGTTGGCTCATAATGTGGCGTTGTGTTGGGGTGAACAGTTGGCCATGGAAGCTGATTCCAACGAGGTGCTGATTTGGGCTATGGAGGTTACGATGGTGATTGGGGTTCCAACAGGAGAGCTGTGCTGGTAGAAGATGGCTCTAGAGCTGTGAGATGGCCTTGGAGCATGACGGGGTTGTTATTGAAAAAAGAGACATTTTAGTAAATTGAAGGTTGCTTAATTTATTTATTTATTTATTTTTATCTGGTGGAGCACCATGAATCACTATTTTAGTTGGTCCATGCTAGATTGCGCCAATATTTTCGGCACCGCAGGAGTAGCCATCAGCTTGGTTAAGTATCATGTATGCAAACTCAGTGATATAAGTTTTGTAAGGACGAATTCGTAGAAAACGCAATGATTATTTGCTGCAGTTCTCACACATATTTGTTGAATCTCTTCACCCTGCTCTGCTATTACAAGCTTATCCTAAATTCTTAATGTTCTAAATACCAAAATCAAAACTTTCTAATCAACGAATGCAGAAATAATGTCCTACAAAGACACAAGGCGAAAAATAATTTATGGGGCTTCTTGCAACACATAGAAGATAAGGTCATGATTTTCATTCCTTGAAGTCATCTTTGTCATCAATTGGAATTGGTCTATTCCTCCAGAACACAGCTAGAGCACTTCCACCAAGCTGAATGATAACAGTGAAAAGTAGTTAGTGTTAAGTTCCCAAACCCATTTTACAATAAATGAACAAAACCAAACAGTCTTAAGAGAATGAGAATATCGTACCGCCATACAGACAACACTAACAGCAGAAGGAACAGCTACAAGGGGGTTTGTAAAGTGCTTCTGAGCAAGCAAGAATCCAAGTGCAGAGCTCTGCAGTTAAGTAAAAAAGGGTTAAAAAACATGACATAGCATAAAACATTACTAGGAGTTATTATGATTTAATGAGAAGCATACAATGAAATATTGAGGTGTTAAGAAGAGCTTTACCTGCATCCCACACTCAATAGATATTGTCCGGGATGTAGATTCACCAAATGATAATTTTGACATCCAATAACCAATGGCGAATGCAGCAGCATGTAGGGCAATGACGGGTAATATTAATTGTGCTCCTTGAGTTTTTAAGACTTCTGAGACTTGCCCAATCTGAAAAGTTAACACATCAATTCCATGGAAAGCAAGAATGAGAAGTGATAATTGTAATGAAGTAAATTGCTAGCTATCAGAGATTAACGCTGGAGAACTTCATCTTCAAGAACTCTGTCTACTTACTGGACTTGCGCAAAGAAGAGTGGTCAAGATAACTCCTATCAAAGGAGTAATTGTGATTATCTTTGCGGTGAACTTGGGGAAAAACTCATTTGCCAAAACTGCCAGATGAAGCAAAAATATTTTAGAATCATCCTAATATCTCTAAGAACCAAATCTTACACAAAGTGTACACATGTTAAGATAGAGCTAATGTATTGATTTGGTTCCTTTAAAGTGTTGGGTGCACTTTAAAGGGTAAACGGCGGCATTACAACAGTTCGGATTTTAATAACCTCATAATTTGTGATACAAGTGCATATCTTTAATCATAATATCAATTACTGGTAGAAAAATCAACAATTGTAATGTGGTATTGGTAGTTTACCCTCTGAAGTGCACTCCGCATTTTAGATGAGCCAAATCCAACACATATAACTTGAAAGAATCAATCTCTTACCTCCCACAATTGTTGGGACTAAAACAACCTGAAAGGTACTAATTGCTAGACCCTGAAAAAGAAAGAATATAAGTTTCACTTCATGGGTGAAAAAACTAAAATAGCAAATACATGGGATTTGGGATAGAAAAATGTGAAAATCTCAGCGTAGACAGAACAGACTTATTAGAATTCAGAAAAATAAAGTATGAAGTATGTTGTAAAGAAAGACAGTATCCTGTCAAGAATTCAGAATCTATGTTTACTTTTTCAATTATTAGGAGAAAATATTATTAGTATTATCATTTAATGGAAAGTTCCTTTAACATCCCTTTCATTCCAAAAACTAGGCAAGCCACAACTTACACCAGCATCAACTGGAACAAGTTGACCAGCAAGAAGCTTTGTAAGGAGTGGAGTCATAATAATGGCACCAATAGTTGAACACCTGTAGAATGGTAAATAGCATCTTTAAATATCTCCCGAAACCTAATTTCTGAACACCACAAATTAATATACTCCACATAAATTCATTACTACTATAAATACAAATGAAAAGGAAAAAATAACTTCCAAGATATAACAAGGCACAACTGCCTCCGTATAACAAATTTAGTGATTACAATTTTTCTAATTTCGTTCAGCTCCGCGTGTTTCAAGATGGTATTCACATTGCATTCAGGAAGGCTGGTATGCAGGCTCTTCAGGTTTCTATCAGACGTATACAGTACCAAAGAATTAAGTGTGCTTATTTTGGGGACAAAATGTTTTAATTAGGAGTTCAGCGATTGTATTGAATCAATTGAGGGGGAAAAAAGTCATCTGGCCCAATCGACCAATCCCATCATTTTTTTTATCATCCAATTGGTTTCAATCCAAACTCAAATATGAATATATGATCCAATTCAATATAAACCGGTTTGGACTGGACCAGTTTTTTTTAACATTAAATAATTATAAAATTCATATTAAATACAATAAAACTAATATGTTAAACATATCATTCCGTAAGCCCATTGCTACAAGCATGAAATTAATATAAATTGATCTAACATTCAGACTACAAAAAGAGAACCTACAAAATGTAGCAGCCAGCATTATTCTAAGCCACAAATCAATTTGTTTGCTTATGTTGTGATTTTGGTGGTGATATCTCACTATTACATCTCTTATTCTTGTACACATTCTTTATTAGAACTTCTTATTTAATACAACGTAAAAAATATATAATAAAAGGAAATCACAAGACACAACAATAAATTTCAAACTAATCCATAATTGGTTATAAATTAATTTAAATTTCACATTCTTTAACATGTAATTTGTTTCCATACTGCGTTTACTTTACAAATTGCAGCCAAACAATTTCAAAATGTATCCAAACCTTGAACTGCCAGAATTGAACAATGCCATGAGGCTCTATTTAGTACAAGACAAGATGTTAATCAAAAAGCTTCCATTTCTGAATTCAATTAAGTAATAAGAAATTCAAACATAAACTCTAAAAGGATAGGATAATTAGCAATGCCAACTTGAATGCAACCATTGATTCTAGATTACATATATGATATTAATATTTAACCACAAATAAAAAAAAAACTTTTTCACTTAAATGACAATTTACAGATTGGAAGAGAGATAGGAGCCGAAGTAAGAGACCAAAACAATGCAAGTGACAAATGCAAGAAGCAATATTGAGTGCAGAAACTGCGAATATTATTTAGATAGAAACAGTAAATATGAGCAGAGATATAAAACTTAAACCATGATCGATCACCCAGGGCTAAAAAGGTAAAACATAAAATACAAAGACAACAAAGGGAGTGCATTTTAATCATACGTTGTCATAAGAACAGAGAGTGCAACATTTCCCTTGGATATGTAAGTTGCAACATTTGATGCCTGACCTCCAGGACAACATGAGACCAGAATAAGACCAGTTGCAAGAGGAGCTGAAAGTTTTAGAGTCTGAGAACCAGAGATTGATGTTAGAAGGTTTAGCAGAATACATATTCTCATGAGTTATGATGCATTGATGCCTAATACAACAGCTATAAAATACCAATATTACAAACTTTATTTTCACACAGAGAACAACAACAATTGGACCAATTAATAGCAGTGAAGGAACATTAATAGGCATCCAGCTACAGTCTCTTTAACCAGTAACAACACAAAAGTTGCAGATCCCAAAACTGGCCTCAACAAATAAAGAGCTACACTAACTCCTACACCCATAACCCGTGGAACCATAATTTCTGGTATCTTAATAGGTAGTAAATTGAAATGGATGCCCCAATAACCACATACATAAAATCCTCAGTCATATGACTATGCCTAAAAGTATCTGCCACTCCTTGCTAGGTTCTATGACATTTACCTTCAATGAAAATACATCTGCAGATCCATTGAAAAAAAAGAAAAAAAAAACTATACATCAATAAGTATTATACTTACTTCATACTAACATCTTCAAACCTGTACATTTATCTAAAAACTCATTGATTCTTAGGTTTCAAAATTCACTGTCGTCATGGAAGGTTAACTTTCCAATCTAGTGGAGAGTCAGTAGGAATAACCGTGTCAAAGATACAAAATTGTCTGGAAGTGTAGTCTAAACATCTAAATAATCCCACAATTAGTTAACAGGATTTCATGGATGACCCTATTCTTGAGCCTAAGGCGTAGGAAATGGAATACCTCTTAGCTTAGTATCAATGACAACAAGATTAAGGGATTGAACAACCAACCGTGGCCAATATCATCCTTTTTCATTTTAAGAGTAAGATATCTTTAACTTCTTTGATTAAACAATTGTTTCTCAAAAGTTAATATAAAATGCAGGATATACGAAGAATAAACTGACAAGAATCCTAGGAGGTAATGTGAAATATAAGAGGGCACAAAACATTTCAAGAACTAATTTGAATAAAGCAGAGATAGTGAACCATGAAAGAGGCCAAATAATAACAAAATAAAAAGAATACCAGGGCAATGAAAAAGCCTAGCACGGGCTTAATTAAATATTGTGCAAGAAACCCTACACCCACCTGAAAAAACAAAATAAATAATATTTCATAAAAGGAGAAACAAACAGAAAAAAAAAAATCTTTAAATATCAATGGTTGCCACTTACAGTCCATGGATTTCGCATACATCGTCTGAAATCCTCAAATGTCAATGTCAGGCCCATAGACAGCATAAGGAAACCCAAGCCAAGAGTGAAGAGGTCTGTCTGCAACCAAGTTACCTGGAATAAGGCCACAACATGGAGCATTTAATCAACTATATTTCCACTCAACCATATAAGTAGCTGAAGAGACAGAGTCATTACAGTAGCTGGCTTGTAAATGCCGAGAAGAGCCCCCAAGATGACCTGCACATGTAAGTCAGCCAAGTTTTAAACTACTGAGTAAGTAATAAATAAGAAAATTTTGAGATGCTAGATTGAACTTAGACTTACCCACACAGGAAAAAGAGTGGTTAAGGTTTCAATCACTTTCTCATACTGGCTCAGTCCTGCAGCACTTTCAGGAATATCCCCTGATAAGTCTGTTGTAGCCTTGCACAATATTTGTGAATTCCTAAACAAAGCAATAAATAAGTCATTAGCAACTTAAATCAAGAATGTGAAATCAAGTCAATGATTACAATTTTTTTTTTTTTTTATAATTGGTTAAAGTCAATAAAAACTGTAGTGTTTAGCCTATTCCACTTTTATTTCACTTGTTCCTACTTTAAAACAGAATCAGGAGCATTTTTGCCCAAGGAAAAAATCTTTACTTGCAGACAAATCCAATCAATTCATGTGCAAGAACAGACAAGGCCTTCATGCAGGAGCTAGACAACTACCCATCTTTCTCAAAATTCTGTTCACAGATCTCTTTCCAACCAATAATGACAAACAGAAGCTCATTATCTACCTCAGATGATAGCATGAAAGTTTTACATTTTTACCAATTGGTGTACGTTTAAATAACTCAAACAGGTTCTTAATTCTAATAATAGCCTCCATGTGGCGGCATTAATTCCATTTCCTCAAATCCCTTCTCAGAAGTCAATTATAACAAAGATAGACACACCGTGGCAGTTCCATCTTCATGATTCTCTCACTGCATTCAATTGGGTTAACCACTAGTTCTATATTAGCTATATCAGCACTGAGAGTACCAAAATCAGAGCTTGATTTCAAAATATTACCTTTCAGGCGTTAGATTAACTAAGGGACGGCTCGCAACAGCAAACACAGAACCCCGCAACTCGCTTCGGATTGCAAAGCTTCTTCCATTCTCATGCAGAGAAACCCCGCCCCTTACATCTGAAAAAACAGAAAACAAAACAACGCAAAACTTGTCGTTAAAATCAAGGAAAAATAGAAACATCAACAGAACCCAATTCCAGTCGAAACAGAACCCAGTGAGCAAGAATTGTGCATAAAAACCACGAATCAGACATACCCAGATGCGTGTTATGGAAATTCTTCCGAAGGAGAGTGCAAGAGCTTGGCTGGAGCAGCGCATTGTGTGGTCCTACCCTGTGGTCTCTGAGAATGGTTCTGGTCATGGAAGCCATGGATTAGAGAACAGAGTAGGGATCTCTGTTTTGGGGGGTTTTTGGTAGGAAAGGGTTTAGAGAGTGTGCGTAGATTCAGTGTGATCCGAATAAACAATCAAGAGACCGAAAATGAAGCATGAAACTTGGAAATCTACTACTTCCCAATGAGAATGACTCGTTTGGGTGTTTGTGGATTGTTGAAGCTGTCGTGGAAACCGATGGTCCACAAACTCCTTTGCGCTCCTATCCATATATTTGAAGGAAGGGGGGTATATTCACAAGTACAAAATCACCAATAATAGAAGCCTAATAAATAGCAGGAGAAACTTAGATACAGTAAATAACAGCAGCCAAATCAACAATATTGACACTAGCCAAATAAATAACAGCTGCCAAATCACCAATATTTTTCAGCTATGCTTAAGGGTAACCCGCAACCATCTTTCTCTCCTCATAGAGAACTTCGGCAAGGTGACACTCTCTCCTCGTATTTGTTTATTTTACGTGGGAGAGTCTTCTCCACTTCGATTTATAAGGCTATAATTTTTTCTTCTTTACATGGTATTAAGTTGTCTCACTCTACTCCGATTATTTGACATCTTTTGCATGCAGATAGCAGTACTATATTTGGTCGAGCGGTAGTGGGTGACGGTCATCAAGGAAATCTTGGTTTCCTATGAACGGACTTCTGATTGGGTGGTCAACCTTGATAAGTTTATGCATTCGTGTAGCCTTAATGTACATGAAAATGTTTTTAATGAGCTGAAACAGCTTTTGAACATAAAGGCAGTAGATTTCTATGACAATTATCTGGGTCTCTCGACCGTCATTGGTAAGTCCAAGACTCGGGTTTTTTGTTTTGTAAAGGACCGTGTGCGAAAGAAGTTGAAAGGCTGGAAAGAACGATTAATTTCTCAGGCTTGTCATGAGGTTTTGATCAAAGCGATAGCTCAAGTCATTCCTTCGTATGTGATGTCTTGTTTTCTTTTGCTTGATGGCTTGTTCTCAAATTTAAGGTTTGATCAGTAGATTTTACTCACTTGTTAAGATGGAATGGCCTCTCTTTGCCTAAGACAGAGGGAGGGATTGGGTTTTAGAATTTTAAAGCATTTAACACTACTTTAGTGGCCAGAAACTGGAGGCGAATATATAAAAACCTAGATTTATTTGCTGAATCGGGTGTACAAGGCAGTCTATTTCCCCCATGGTAATTTTTCCACTGCAAAAAAAGGGTATAGACCCAGCTATGCTTGGAGCAGCATTTACAAAGCAAGGCAATCTATAAAGGATGGAAACTCCTAGCGTACTGGGGTGTTGGGAGTTGTATTAAGGTTTGGGAGGATGCCTTGTTATTGGCGGGGACTTTTATGGTTTTTTCGGGAGGACGTCGCCCGTAAACTGAACATTACTTGGGTGGCAGATTTATTAACTCTTGGTTGTATGGCGTGGAACAAGGAGTTGGTGGAGTTTATTTTTTTGCCACCTACAGCTCAGAGGAACCTAGCTATCCCTCGGCCTCTACATTATCAGGGGGATTTTTTTTCTAGCATTCGGCTTCTGATGGCCAATATTCCACTAAACATGGCTATCATTTTATCCGACAGCGAGGGCAGGCAAACTTGGCATCTCCGTCAAGTTACCCCTCTCTCCCTATGTCCTGTTATAAGAAATTTTGGACAAGAGATTCCTTGCCTTGGTGTAAGGAGACGACCTAGGGGGCTTGCGTGAGTCTTATCCTGGTTCGTTCTAATCTAATTAGTCAGGTGGTGGAGATGGATCTCGTGTGCCTGCGTTGTGCCTTTGCACCATAAACGACGCATCATGAGCTCTTGATTTGCTTTGATTTACAACTTTTGTGGTTTGCTTGTAGCCTTGACATTTGAGTTGACCATATTAACTCTATGCAAGAATTTTCGTTTGATTTCTTAACTATGGCTGATGTTGGTAGTGAAAGTGCTCTTTTATCTTTGTTGTATTCTATTTGGGAGGACCGAAACAACAGGTTATTTCGTAACCAGCTTGCAACATCTTTGGATTCTATTTTCCGGCATGCCTTCTATCTCTCTCCTTCCTTGTTAGCAGCATCTCCTCCAATCCGACGAGCTTCTAAGGAGCTTCCTTCGGTGTGAACGCAACTCCATTTTATGTGGTGAAGGTCAATTTTGATGCCTCGGCTTCAGTCAAAGGTCTAGCAGGTTTTGGTTTTATTGCCCGAGACAATTATGGTGAGGTCCTTGCTTCAGCCTTGTTAGCAGGCGTCGAGGACCTTTCTCCTATGCTTACGGAGGCTATGTCTTTTCAGTGGTCTCTCTCCATGGCATCTAACCCTTGCTTTCGGTGGGTTTGTTTCAAGACTGACTGCATGTTTTTGTTTGATGCTTGGAAGATACCATCTGGGGGTCGAATGCATTTATCTTTTATTGTTCGGACTGCCAGGATTTAGCTTTATCGTTTGATTTTGTTGACCTTACTTTTGTTCGTCGTTCTAGTAACGTCGTGGCTGATTATTTGGTCAAACTTTTTTTTTTGCGCGATTTTCGTATTTGAATTGAGGAAGCCCCGAGGAACTTATTTCCTTAATTAAGGGTGATGTAAAGGCTTTTTAAACCTCTCATTTTTACTTAATATTTCAGGCTTAGTAAAAAAAAGACAGGATATTTTTTTTACAGAAGCAAAAATAAATATAAAGCCAACAAATTATGGCCTAACAAACCGCAAGAACGTCTCAAATCGTCAATGAAATTGAAGAAGAGGTATCAAGTTTAGCAAAAAAATCTAAAACAACATAGCCCTCGCGAAGCAAATAATGGCAAAGCACGACCCAATCACACCGGAGAAACTTCTTAATCCTGCTATTAATAATTGAATAATGGTGGTACTCAGGACGAACACCATTTATAAGGTCAAAAACAAGTTTAGAATCAGTGCAAAGCTCAATTTGCCTAAAACAGTGTTTCCAACAAACATTCAACCCATGGAAAATTGCTAACAGCTTAGAATGCAGGGTATCAATAACACCATCGTGACCACTATAACTAATAACCCAAAGACCATTCTTTTGATCGCACTGCATCGCTAAAACTTGATAACCACGAATCGCCCAAAGAATTGTCGTCAGTGTTAAGCGTGACAAAACCCGCACGAGGTGGCTACTAGTGAACCCGACGCTCCACCCTGAACTAGCATGGGAGAAGGAAACACCTTTACCATCACAGTCCATAGCGCCTGTGCATCATGAACAATGCAATGCGGAGAAAAAGCTCACAAAAAAATGACATTGATGTTTCCAAGCTATCCACTTAGTAGCCAACACGACAACAAGCCAGGCATGGAACCAACCCAACCATTCGCGAAAACGAAACCAATAGTGCGCCAACTTGTTTTGCGACACTGCAGTCGCAAACACAATGCAAGAGCGTCTTCGGAGCTGTAGAACAGGTTTTGCAAGTATCAGAAGGAGCTAACCTGCAATAAGAGCCAAACAAATAAGTGAATATTCTAAGGCACGAGAAAGCTTCCACCTTTGAGAACATCAAACAGAATCAAGCACATGATTCTGCTCCTTGTCTAACAACCAGTTATAACCCATCTTATATCGAAAACTGACCATCCAAACAATGACTCCAAGTCTCCAAGTAAGACAATCAGGGGTATCGTCATAAAAAATAACTTGTTGGAACTGAGATAAGAAACGGGTCAGAACAAGGGGAAGAACAGTGAACAATTAAGAAGCATCAAAACGACCAAGAGCAAAAATATCCCTCTGGGTAACTTGCGAATTGGAATATTCACCAAGGTAAGGTATTATGAGTATGGTCTTAGTATTTTAATATTATGTTTTTGTTCAATTTTCATCTTATATTACATTTGTTCGTCACTCCTTACGATTTTCATATATATATATATATATATATATATATATATATATATATATATATATATATATATATATATATATATATATATATTGTATGAGTCATTACTCTTAATTCTCATTAAGGAATGTTATAATTTTCAAATTTTACAAAGCCATCTTATTTTTTTGATATTGATAAGATAGAATAAATAAAAAATAAAAGTAAGTAAAAAAAATTCATAAGGTTTAGTATTTCTTTAGATGTAATATGTAATTTTTTCTTTTATCCAAAAAATATAAGAGCTATGTGGAACATCACATAAATAGTAACACTCATTTTTAACTATTTAACATGTAATACATCTAGTTAATACATTAAAAAATTTGCTTAAATACATTTTTCTGTACAAAAACAATACTTAAATAGCAAAATTGATGAACAACAATGTGTTGATCTAATAGTATGCAAATTAAATTCAGGTAAGGATGAAGTTATAAAGTCGAATTTCGAAAAAATCATTTGTTGGGACAGTATCCCGAACAGGTTAAAACATATAAAAAACAAAAAATTGGTATTAATTAAAAAAAAAATTCCCACATTTAAAAGGAATATATATATATATATATATATATATATATATATATATATATATATATATATATATATATATAAATCAGCCCATCCCTAACCGGCCTCGTTTTCAACGAGAACCATATGATTTCAATATCCAAATTATGGTCTCTTGATAGTTAATGCCAGAAGACTTTGTAATTTGTCCTCCAGATGACTTCGCGCAATAGCTCAATAAATTGTATGAGAATTATGGGGGTGTTATTTAAGTTGAAAATTATTTTTTGATTATATTTTTAGTCAAGTGAAACTTATCGACAAATGGAAAAATAATTTAATATGGGTGTATTTTTTATAAACCGCCCTGTCAAATAGTATTAACTATTAAGGTATTAATGATTCTGGATTCGAAATTCAATCGAGAAAATATTACAAGATACAAGATTTTATTTTAAAAAAATAATACTTGCTGAAGAGCGTTTTAAATGAACATGAAATATCTAGTACATGACACAACAACCGTAAAACTAAAGGAATAAATTATTAAATATGATCATTTTTGTCAAGGAATGAACAAAATAGAGCGTTTTTATTTTTTTATTCTTGAAAAGAAACTTGTTGAAAAACATTTTAAATTAACGTGATAATCTATTACTGTGTTCATATGTCTGAATGGTTGTTTTTGGCAGCGACTCATATGTTGAAGGAGGGGCTGAAGAAATGGTGTTAGGGTGTAATCGAAGTGCTGGTTTCCCTTAATCTGTTTTTTTAGTGGTTCTGGTTTATTGTTACAGTATGTTTATGCTATGTTAGCATTGCTATGCTTTGTCTCTTGTACCTTGAGTTGGAGTACCCCTTGTACTCCCATTTATTAATATCTTTTGGCTTAAAAAAAAAATACTACAAAATAAGTGCTTCCTTTGTGTATTAGACATTTCGCTCCACGAAAATCCCTTAGAGCATGTTTTCATGTTCTTTAGGATTGGATTGATTCATGGGGGTGTTGTATTTTTACATTATATCAAATTCTTAGTCCATGTTCATACAAATATTTATAAATTTGTGTTGGGTTGGGTTTGGGGGGGTTTGTCTGTCTGGCTCGTTTAGGGCAGGTTTGCGACCGATCTTGGTTCTGGTAAGGGTTGGCTATTTGGGGTCCCTCTTGTTGTTTTGTATAGGGAGCTGCTTTTTGTCAGAGGTTTTTCTGCTGCTTTTTGTGGGCTGGCGTTTTTGGTTCCTCCCTCTCTTTTTGTTGCGGATGGATGATTGTTGTTGCACATCTTTTATAAATATAAATCCTTATGCTTTCTAAAAAAAAAATATTTATAAATTTATTTTTATTATAATAAAATTTAATAAGAGATTTTTAGTTACTAGACATTGAGGAGTGCGTCGAGTCCATGACGCAGGAGTCGTGAGCCTCGCACTCGTCTCAGGCTTTTGCCTCACAGATAACCCATGAGTTTCAGGAGCCGTTGCCGAGGTTGTAGTGGAAGAATGTTGCACTCAAATAGCATATGAGAAGACACAGTTATAATTTTTTTTTTATTTAAAAAATATACAAAGTTACTGACGATCTTATCTATTAGTAAATTGCTCTCTAATATCGACGACTCTGACCATTGGAAATTTACCGACTGTATGTATCATAAGGTTTACTTTCGGAAAGTTTGTTATCGTAAGTACCGTTCACATGTTAAGAAACTATTGGTAGTAATTACCAATGAAGCTATTGCCAACAGGAATTAAATCGTTCATATTCCATCATAAAAGTTTGATTATCGACAATTTCTCGAGCTTAGATGTTGTCGGAAAAGCTGCATTTTCTTGTGGTGGCAGGACTAGCTAGTTGAGTTATACTTGTTTGGCCTAAGCTTGTACTTAAGCGGAATCTTAAAGGTCGTATTTATGGGTTTGTACTCCATTTGTATGAACTTGAGTCGTAATAGCCCATGACTTTGATTTTATTTAATAGTTGTTTATCTTTTGTTTTTCATTAAGCATATTCCTTTTTCTTTTTACTCGTTTTTGTCTTTAAACTTTCTTTTATCATGGACATTTAAGACCATTTAAACTCTAATACTATTTGTAGTATTTGGGAAAACGACCCATAATACTCTTGTAAGTTGGGGTTGATGTGTGGGCTAAGTATGAGTATGATGTGTGATGCAAAAACCTTATTTAAGCGATTGGACTTATAATGTCCAATGTTATAAACCACTATACTCTCCTTAATTTGTGGAATTTATTTTGTTTCAACAACTATGATCTTAATTAGTTCATCACACAACAATGTATAGTTGTTATTGTTAAAACTTTTCATAATTATGAATTGAGTTTTTTTTTTACAATTATAAATTGAGTTAATAAATTTAAGTTTTGAGAATCATATTAAATAATTATCTATATAGCTTTATTTATAAACTTATTTACCTGATTATTCTTAATTTAAGATTTCACTTTTATAATATAATATTTACATATATATATATATATATATATTTTATATTTAAATATTTTCTCTTCAATTTTTTTTTTTTTTAATTTGAAAATTTCTTGCAATTTACAAAATGCTTACTTGGTCATTCATTAAAAGGAAGCTAACAAAAACTATATGCATGCACACGACATTGATTATAAGCCGGTTAGCTAGTAAACAGAGTATTTAATACGACCGTACTGTAGTAACTATAATTGTGGTCAAATCAAAACGTAAAAGCGTGATCACCGTCCATTTCAGCTAGTCAAAACTCATTCATAAGAGTATACACTATTGAGGGGTCACATAGCTTCAAACACCAAATTCCCCAGCACCCGCACATACCTTCCCACTAACCCGAACTGCCTCAACCAGTTTTACACAATACATTATTAAAGAACTATTTTACTCTAAACAATTACATCAATCACGCCTACTCACACCTTGGCCTTATTCAACCACTTTATATTATGTGAGATCTTAATAGTAAAATTCAAGATAGGTGTTCTATTTATACTAATTAGACCAACACATATCGGTTTGCTCGGTAAAAATGAGCCACTTCCCCTTTATATAGCCGCATGTTTCAATCTCGCTGCTGATCTACGGACTGTGTTAGTGAATGATTTGTAAGTACATTTGCAAGCGATTAAAGGTCGTTAAGTATATGTTTGAACATTAATTGACAACCATGAACTAATCCCCGAGACTCGAAGATCACATTATGTGAGTATGTCTCTCTCGACAAATATTTGTTCATATGCACTACCTAATGTGAATGGATTTTTATCTCAACCAGCTGCAACTTTATCTTCCCTCCCTTCCTATATATAGTTTCACTATCGTATAAACAAATTAACCAATGTGAATGAGGTTATAGGACAAACAATACTTATGATATGATACAGACGATACAGAGGTTTTTATTTATTTTTGCTATATTCCAAACGGATTTTTATCTCAGTTATATTATTACACCTTATTGGTAACCTGAATAGATTTTAATCTCAATTATGAAGATCTTAAGAAAAGATTCATTATTTTTACATGATAATGAATATCCAAACATTGATTTGCTCACAGCTTGACCCTTGGTTAGAGTTTTAGTACCACTAACCATTCGAAAAGTGTTACTATCTTCTATGTGTGTGCAACCAATAACATAGCAGCGACAACAAGCGCACCAAACACCCTCTTTGTTTTATTTTGTCCTTTTTTCTTTTGCCCCCGTTTCTGCACCACACCAATGCCATCAGACTTAAAATAAGCAAAAAAAATGGACAGATACAACAGTTGTTGTTAGCTCGCTTGAACATGACATTTGCTTCTAACCCTTATTATCCATCCTCTCTCATCAAACTCACTACGGATCTTTGTACTAACAAAACGCATTTTTCTTTAACTAATCAAAACAAAAATCCCACACGCCACACAAAAGCGCGTCAGATATAAAAAAAAAGAGTTTCTGTTTGGAAAAGAAAAAACGTAACGAGTTAGGACCGGTGGCAGCAAGAGAGAGAAAGAGAGTGTGAGTTCTTTTTGGTTTTCCAAATATTATCCCCGCAACTCTAATACTAATCTTTTAAGAATTTGAGATTAAATTAATTTAGTAAATTTTTTTTAATAAATATTTCTTTATACTAAACTGTTAAAAAACTAAACAAGGTGTACTAGGAGTCTAACTATCTACCCGATACCATGGTTCAGTTTGGGAGTATCAGCTTTATAAAGTTTTTTTTCACTTTGAAGACACCTCGTGATACCTTCTTCTCTCTACTCTTGTGCTTTCTCTCTTTCCCAAACGCAATTCTCACACTTTTTTTTTCTTATGGCATTTCGCTGGAAAATCGTAACCACATTCTTCTCTGTTCTTCGTTAATTCCAATTTCCATGTCAATGGCGTTGGTTATCACCTTCGTTTTCCTCCTCCTGCAATTGAGTTTCCGAGTCAACTCGGAGCCGACTCAGGACAAGCAAGCCCTCCTTGCTTTCCTTTCCAAAACCCCGCATTCAAACCGCATCAATTGGAACGCTTCCGATTCCGCCTGCAACTGGGTCGGTGTCCAATGCGACGCTTCACTCTCCTTCGTCTACTCCCTCCGTTTACCCGCCGTCGGACTAGTGGGTCGGGTCCCACCCGACACGATCGGACGGCTCTCGCAGCTTCGGATCCTCAGTCTCCGTTCCAATGGCCTCTCCGGCGAGATCCCTTCCGATTTCTCTAATCTGACGTTCCTCCGCAGCCTCTACCTTCAGAAGAATCAGTTCTCCGGCGAGTTCCCGCCTAGTCTGACTCGCTTGACTCGTTTGACTCGGTTGGATCTCTCCTCCAACAACCTCTCCGGCGCAATCCCTTTCTCCGTCAACAACCTCGCCAGCCTCACCGGCCTCTTCCTTGAGAACAATCTCTTCTCCGGGAAGCTCCCCAGCGTCACCGCGAAATTGGTCGGTTTCAACGTCTCCAACAACCACCTCAACGGTTCAATCCCTCAGACACTGTCCAAGTTCCCTGAATCCTCATTCGCCGGAAACCTAGATCTCTGCGGACCGCCGTTGAAATCGTGCACACCGTTCTTCCCGGCGCCGGCGCCTTCGCCGGCGGCCATTTTTCCTTCTTCCCAGGCGGGGAAGAACTCCAACAAGCTATCCGCGGGCGCCATTGTCGCAATCGTGGTCGGGTCCGTTGTGGGTCTGTTGCTGCTTCTGCTTCTGCTGTTTTTCTGCCTCCGGAAGCGGCGGCGCGGGGGAGCACCGAAGGCTCCGAAGCCGGTGGCTGCGGCGCGTGCTGTGCCGGCGGCGGAGGCCGGCACCTCGTCGTCTAAAGACGACATCACGGGCGGGTCGGCAGAGGCGGAGAGGAACAAGCTGGTGTTCTTCGACGGCGGGATATACAGCTTCGATTTGGAGGATTTGCTGAGGGCTTCGGCGGAGGTTTTGGGTAAGGGGAGCGTGGGGACTTCATACAAGGCGGTGCTGGAGGAAGGGACGACGGTGGTGGTGAAGAGGTTGAAGGATGTTGTTGTGAGCAAGAGAGAGTTTGAATTGCAAATGGAGATTCTAGGTAAGATTAAGCACGAGAATGTGGTTCCCCTCAGAGCTTTCTACTTCTCCAAGGATGAGAAATTGCTCGTTTATGATTACATGTCTTCTGGTAGCTTATCTGCTCTGCTTCACGGTATGATATTCAATTCTTCTCATTCAATTTCATTATTCATGCTTAATTACCTGATTATCAATACTCTCCGCATTTGATTGTAGTGATTAGTTCAGTAAAACTAGTTCTCGGTTCTAGCCCAGGAATACAATTCACAATTTTCTGGGTATTGCTTTTTCCGGCATTTCTTCATGTTCATACGGCAAAATATTCCCTTTTGTTGGAATTAGCATTATTTACTTCTGGGTTTTTGACTATATTCCTGCTCCAGCTGTTATTTTGCATATGGGTGTGGAAACTAGATTATTTTAATCTTATGGGTGGAAATATTATAATGTTCTTATCAATTTTTTATTGTTGTCAAATGTGAGTGCTAGCTGCTACCTTGATAATGGAGGTGTATGATTTGTGGCTCATGAATTAATTGCTCAATGAGAAAGATTGTTTAATGGTAAGAGGTATCGTCAGTGATAAGTTTCTAAAGTAGCGTAGTATGCGCTGTTATGTTTGCTTAGTTAAAGTTCAAACATACTTCTGCAGCAAACATTCTCAACTTATCATGAGTGAGGTTGTCTTTTTTTAATTTGCCACTCTGCATTTTCCTCAACCCATACCATACCCCATGTTATGTACTCATGATTTTTCAGCACCATCATGTACCCGACATTATTTCTTAATATCATGTTATGATGGACATTGATGGTTGTGACTTTATTATATAGTATGTAACTTGGATTTGGCAATTACTTAACTAAATTGACATGGTTGTTTCAGGGAGTAGAGGTTCTGGGCGAACTCCACTAGATTGGGATGGTAGAATGAGAATAGCAGTAGGAGCTGCAAGAGGGATAGCATGCCTTCACATTTCAGGCAAGGTGGCTCACGGCAACATCAAATCTTCCAACATCCTCCTCCGAGGATCAGACCATCATGCCACCGTTTCGGACTTCGGCCTCAACCCATTGTTTGGAAACGGAGCCCCGTCGAACCGCGTTGCGGGTTACCGGGCGCCCGAGGTGGTAGAAACCCGGAAAGTGACCTTCAAGTCTGACGTGTACAGCTTCGGTGTGTTGCTGTTGGAGCTATTAACAGGGAAAGCACCCAACCAAGCCTCTCTTGGAGAAGAAGGCATCGATCTCCCAAGGTGGGTCCAGTCGGTCGTTCGTGAAGAGTGGACCGCGGAGGTGTTCGACGCCGAGCTCATGAGGTTCCACAACATCGAGGAGGAGATGGTTCAGCTGTTGCAGATCGCAATGGCGTGCGTCTCGGTGGTGCCCGATCAGAGGCCGACCATGCAAGACGTGGTGCGCATGATTGAGGACATGAACCGTGGGGAGACCGATGAGGGCTTGCGGCAATCATCCGATGATCCTTCCAAAGGATCCGAGGGCCACACTCCACCTCCAGAGTCAAGGACTCCACCGAGATCATCACGCACACCGTAGCAAAACTTTTTTCAAAGGTACTTAAATTAAAGGGAAAAGGAAAAGGAAAAAGAAAAGGGTTATTGTTGAGAAATTCAAAAAAGGAAAAAAGAGGAAAGGACAAGACATGGTGGTGGGTCGCTCGTATAAAAATGTGTTGCCTGCCCTACTACCTATAGCGCGCCCTTTCTTGATTGGCTTTCAAGCTGGTCCAATTAATGTGTATTTTATTTTTTCTCAATCTATTTTATTTCTTTTTATTAATTTCAATGATTTTTACAGGAGAGTTCATGGAAGTGTGTTAAAATTGTTGATGAATTGAAAGAGGGGGTGGGATGGGGTCCATGATGAGCATGAATTTCGATTGGCATTTTTCTATAGGTGTTAATGTTAATTATTTATTGTTAGTGTTACTTTTTTTGGGTTGAAAATTAGGCTTGTCCTTTCAATTGTCCTGATATAAATGTCCATATTTCACTATGTAAGGGTGAGCATTTATTTTTATGTAACTATGTCCACGTCACTTGTTTGATTAAGCTTTTGATAAAGTGATAGGAGGAGTCAAATGACACCTATGGAGCACGCGCGGTGCGAGTGTAGTTGGAATATTCACGTGGAATGGAAGTAAGTTACTCACTGAGTCACATGGGCAGTGAGCGGCAGTGGTGTGAAAATAATGAATAAAGATTGATCAAAGTGTAAACCTGAGTAAGAGATTAGTGATAAATGTGATATATGATATGATATAATTAAAAGAAAAAGATAGAGGAAAAATAAATGTTCAAATGTGTGTATATTATTTTGATGTACATTAATCATTACGAGAAGAGAGAGGGTGTATATGACTCATGGTATGTAAGTACATATGTGATAGTGTGAAGAGTGTGTCCATTTGTGAGGATATGGGTGGAGGACAGGCTGGAGAGAGTCTGTGTGACTTGTGATTTACTCTGACAAAATAAGGAAAAGCGTTTGACTCGACGATGTGGGCGCAATGGACCCCGCTAATTAATCTAATCTGACCGCTAAACCACAAAACCCTTCGGTCTCCAAGGAGTTTCGCTGCCATGTCCTTTCGGAGTAAGGTGGGGAACCACCGTAGAATTGCATGAAACGTGGTTGGGAATTCATTTTCACATGTTTAGATATTGTATATAGTAAACTATTGAGGGGTCAAAATCAATTTTAAATAACACATGACATGATGGTAGCTTGTGAGTGAGTGAGTGAAATCAATTCTCAAAACTTCAACAAGTTTTTAATGTTCATTTACTTCAATAAAGATAACCATAAAAATATGTGTATATCGATTTTAATATTCATACATGTTCCTACAGAATCAATTATTTCATAATCAATTCTACAAGATAACCCAAACACGCACTAAGATCCGCTGCACGCATCTCTCACACTCCTTGGCTTAAAAATGCCCCTGAAGTAGGATTATTAGTGTTCTTAAAAATGTTACAATGTACATTAATAGACTAAGTAAGGGGAAGAAATCTTAGTCATTGTTACGATGACTTTATGCAGTTACAAGTGAACATGCATATCTCCTCCTCCCTTGAAGCATCTTTTATCTTATGAAATAATATATATAAAAAATTAATGTTCAAATCATATCCTACGAGAAAAATGAAGTGATTTAGTATTTGATGTTTCACGTATGATTACACTTGACGTGTTGAGTTTGGCCATTTGTTATATACCGTCGGCGTTGGAGTCACGTGGCAAAAGTATGACATTTGGTAGACCTAAAGCAGACACTAGCAACTCTTTTGGTCGGACACAAAATTGACTCTTCCTTTCCGAATTCCGATCCTCCCATTAATTGCTTTGGCTCTTTCTACTGCGATATATAGCTTTCACACTCACTTGTGTCTCTGCACTGCATGCATGGCTGCCTTTTACTCCATAGTCCTTTCATTTGTCCTAATTCAATTCAGATCATTACTTTCTTCTAATTCTCATATTATACTCGCCCCCATCCCATCCATCCACATAATCAATAACAAGACTACTTTTCACATGATTAAACTAATTAATTAATGAATGAAAGCATATATCAATGCACCATCCCAGCTGCAGCTTTGACAAAAGAGTGAGTGATGGAGGAGCACCCAAGGGATAGAGATTGGAGTTCATTAATTAGGCACGACAATTTCCTCATTATATACTTGATGTCGTCATGACCATTTTGGATGCGACAATATTACAGTTTACAACTCTTGATAAAGATGCTTCCAAGATTATGTTCATGTGCCTGTCAACATACTAATAAGTTTTGGTGTGTCATGGGTGCTTAATAAATTGTTTCTATTTAAGGTGCGGGATACTGGCCAGTACTACTACTAAATATGAAGTTAATGTTATCTTTCCTTTGAATTAAAATTCACTTAAAATTACATGTGTTCCTGCCTAACTTTGTTGAACTATTTGTTTCTAAATTTATGTTTGGAACAAAAAGTTCTTATGTATAAACTATGATACAGGTATTAGAATTTTGAAGGACTAACTCAAAAGTAAAAGCTAGTTTGAGAGAGTTGTTCTACCCTAATAGAAACTATCTATGTTATATCTCGAGCTGATGTGAGACTTCTAATTACACATCCCCTCACACCCATGGAATATGCAAGACTGGACATCTGCAAGGTGACACAAATACGGGAGGCCTCTCACCAACTAACGGATCTAAGATAGACTTTGATACCATATTAGAACTTGGGAGGCCTAACTCAACGACAAAAACTAGCTTAAGAGTTGATGATTGCTCTACCCTTATAAAGGCTATCTATGTCATTTCTCTAGTTCATGTGAAACTTCTAACGGCTGAGAGAGATGATTGGAATCTTTTGTCTCGAAACTATGTTTCATTATGTTCCATAAGTAAAATTATGACATGTCAAATTAAAAATTGTTAATTAGGTGAGTTAGTAATTGTCACACTTATGTATTTTTTTAATTGACATGTCAACATTTCATTGGTAAGACATGGATTATTTAAGGATAGAAGATATTGATCCTTACAGATAGGGCTGCATACGAGCTAGGTCGACCCAACCCGAATCAAAGGTTAAAGCGTGGTTCAGTTAAGAGTCATAGTTTGTTCGAATGAAATCCTCTAGGCACGTGAAGATCATTTCGGGTCTTACGTTTGGAAATTTTGAAATTAAACCGACCCAAGGCCCGAACTACTTAAAGGACCTAATTTTTTACCTAACCATGCTATTCTTAGACGAGACCTAACCTAATATGCTAATCTAAAGTCTCAAACCTTTCGTATCTTCTTTACACTCAAAAGTCAAACCCAAGCAACAACTGCCTCCTGTCCTCATCCGGTCATCCCTCTATATTGTAGTCTTAGTCACACTCTTCGAGTTCGAACGCCGAAATGACACATGCACCGTTTTCGTGTTCGATCCTCCATGCCAACCATCATTCCTACAATGTGGACTCTCACTCCCTCATCTCTTTATGCTAGTCATTGTTCGTGTTTGAGCCACCAAACCGTTCTGCCAGACACCACTGAGCCGCCGCCCGTCCTTGTCTGTTGCGATCTTGTTGTATCCCTCCTCTATGCATTGTCCTACTTGGTTAGTTGGCACACTGATGAGTGATGAGGATGATTCATGCCTCCATGATTTAGATTGGATAAATAGTTCTAGTTCTAGTTGTTTGGCATTGTTGTACTGTTATTTTATATCCTTTCTCAATTTTTGAATTTCTTTTTGTTGAAAACTATGTTTCATTGTTTTAATATGAACCTGACCACTTGACCTGAACTAACTCATTTGTGATCGTGTTGGATCGGTTTGGGTCCAAAACTAAAAAAGAAACGTTAAAACCAATCCAAGCCAACCCAATCCTATTTAGTTGATTCAATTTTTATTTGTGGCATAACCCGACCTGAAACCTAGACATGTGCACCCTTTGTAAAGATTACCTTGCTCTCAAGAACTAGTCGCGCCTTGTCGAAAAAAAGTAAAGTCTCAAGTATATATCCTGATTGGCTAAATGTGAATCTTGCCTATTTTTCAGTATCTCAGACACGTCAATTGCTATGTAATTTTGTTCTTTCATACTAGAGTTAATCAACCACTTGATATGGCGTGGTGGTTAGTTGATCACCTCGTCATTTAATCATGAGGTTCGGATGTTCGACTCTCGCCTATTGGAATGAAACGCACACTGTGGCCAACTTTAATCGTTTATTGCGAGAGCCCACAGCGAAAAGATTAGTCACTAAATTCACGCACAACAAATGTAGGTAGGATGCGAGATTAGATCATAACTCACTTCATTACACATTTTTTTAATGTAATAAATTAAGATATATACTTTAAAAGATTTTGAAAAGTATTGCTAAGACTAAGTTATTTTATTAGCTTGATGTCGTTTTAAAATTAAATGCGTTGAACATATCATGAAATGTGTACTATTTAAATAAATTTTATGGATTGGTGTGACATGTGCCAAATGGTGTTTCATATCAAAAGGCAGACGAAGAAATTAGAAGAGACATGCTAAATGGCTTATTAGGGAATAGTGTGATTTTCAAAATGATTAGTGACATTGAAAAAGTTTGTGATGCAATAAGCAAGATTATATATACACGTTAGGGAAGCCCCACTTTGCTATAATTTTGCGGTTCATACACGAAAAAGAATGTCCTTATCATAAAGTAAGAAGCTCAACCTCGAGAATTTAGATTCTAGTTCTATATAAAGCAAAAGCCATTTGGTATGGTGGGCTATGGAGCTTGCCATCACAGCACATGGAAGTTAGACACACTTGATGGTGATTTGTTTCTTTATATAATTTCCATGCAAAATATATCTAATCATTAATTGAAGCCGTATGAGTATTAATCTGCCTAATCTTTATTTCTTGAGAAAAAGAAGCAAGTGAAAAGGAAAATTTTCTTCAAAGAGAGGGTTGATAATTTTCTTCTCTAATGTAAAATAGATTAAAATAAAAAGAAAATTTTCATAAAATAAATTTACCAACTTGCTTACCTTTCAAATAGATTTAAGCCATTTTCCATAAAAAAAAAAAAAAAAAGATTTACTTTGGCATAGTGCCAAGAGTGTAGCTTTCTTGCCGTCCAAGTTCATTTATTGAGGACATCAATGGTTTTAGGTTTGCCTATTGGGGTTGTTAATGCTATCTCTAAGTAAACCAAATTTCAACTACAATGATTAGTACAAGGATAATACACTTACATACACGCCAAAGAAACATCAAATTAGAAATATATTATTATGAAAGTCTCTTTATCCTAGAAAGAAAGAAACCTGTTCAAGAATCTCCACAAAGTTCAGTGCCAAGAACAAGAGCCAATCATTTCCATACAGTATAATCCTTATATAAATTGGATGGCTTTTAGTGTTAACATGATCCTAGTTAATATTCAAACTCAAAAAAATCTGAACCATGAGCCTGTGGTCCTTACTTGCACATGAAACAACCTGGAGTTCCACTCAAGTATCTTCTCTTAAATAAACAGGGGAGACTAGCTACTTCATTCCAAAATGGAGCAAGCTATTTTGGACTTGAAAGTTACTTTTCTTACTTTCAGATTTTTTTTTTTTTGTCCTTATAAGGGTTAACCCATTTAGGATACGGAAACGATCTCTGTCAACAAATAACCATTTCACGATTCGATCTTATAACTTTAGCCTTGCGGGGAATGTAGCTTATCTACCACTAAACCAACACTTTGTTGGTTCTTTCAAAACTTTGATTATTTAATAAACCAATTGATGTATAAAACTTTTACTTGGCATGTGAATCTCATTTTTAATTGATGTATTATCAATTGTACATAACTCAAAGCGCATCTCAAAATATTTCTGGGAATGTGAGGTTAGGAACGCAACATTCCTAGATTTGGTACAAGTTTTAAGAAATTTATTCCCAGGAATGTAATTTACTAATGATTTATCAAATCTTATTTTCATGTCAAAGAGAGGGAGTCTTACGTCCCTATGAGAATGGGAGTTACTTCCCGCTAACACTTCATACTTTTTATTTTTTCAATTAAATAAATTTATAAACATTTTATGGAATAATATGTACAAACCAAACATATTTTTCAGAAATGACGAGATTCTTGAGAAAATCATTATATTATTCTAAAACTTCTAAGAAACGGCCCAAGCCATTGAATTCAATGCAACAACGTTGTACTGAATCACACTCCTGAACGGAACCAAATTCTCAGTTTTATTTGTTTTTGGTGTATGGAGACCGCTTGGTTGATTACTATTCAGGACAGTATAAAGGCCATATATATGGTGGCCCAGGGCCCGGACCAAAGCCAAGACGTAGCCCAAGAAACCCACTCTTCAGTCTTATTAGGGCTTGTTTCAATTTATTTTTTCATGCTTTTTGAGAACAACAAAAAAACTATTTTATAAATCAATTTTGAAAACGTATTTTGAAAAAAAAAGTGAGAAATATGTTTGGTAGTTCTGTTTTAAAAACTATTTGAGATGAGAAAAAAACCTTTTTTCAAATAAAAAAATTGTTCAGAGCATGTTTTAAAAATAGAAAACTCATTTGATATATTAACTTTTACTTATTTTTACTTTCAAAAGTCAAAGTGGAAGTTTGATAATTGTGCTTGCAAAAGTTCAAGTTCAGGAAATAAGAAAATCCCAACTCCATACTTAAAATTTCTAGAAGTTTACAGTTGTACCCGTAAAAATACAACACCTAAACTTCAAGTTCTGAAATTGTACTAGTAAAAATACACATGAATTAAATTTCCCACTGGGATGTATAAATCATGATTGTTGAATATCATCAATTGTCATGATGAAAACTTAATTAATAGTTATATGATTAATTAAAAATATCATGTAACTTTTTTTAAAAAGTTACATAACTTATTGTTTTAATCTAGATCGACCATCTAATATTAAATCCCGCCGTCATGATTTATTTCTATAATTCTCATATAAGATACATTTTTCTCATTTGTCACAAAACTCAAACCCTCAATATCACAACTAAGAGCTCGTTTGGTGGTTAGAGTATGATAAGAGCATGATATGATAAGTGGTTAGATAAGGACTTGATAGGATAATAGCAGGATAAACTATTATCCTATTATGTGTTTGAGGTGGACATGATAATGATATGATGATAAAAACACTGAAAAAATGTATAAATTTATGTTTGAATAATATTTTTTTAAAATTTAATTTTTTAAATAATAATTCTAAAAAAATGATTATTCTATTATTAATTTTTACAAATGAGCCTATTTTTTAATTCAAAAAAAGAGAGTCTATGTTTTAATATTAACTAAAATTAAATTAATTAGCCTTTTTTTAAGGGAGCCTATTTTAATTAAAATTATATAAGTAACCAATGAGTTTTAATTTAGTAGAGGTAAGTGATAAGCAATAAAAATTAATTTGAACATAGCAATAACATCTTGTAATTGATAAATAATAAAATTAATATATTATTAAAATTAAAAGTTTATATTTATTTATTAATATTATTATAAATTATATAAAATATAAATATTGAAATTAATCTAGGTTAGGATACTAAAAAGGAATAGCAAACTGCTATCCTATCCGGTTAGGATAAGTTCTAATCCGATTCCCTCGGGAAATTTCCACATAATGGACATGATAGGATAAGGGACATGATTGTGTTTTCTATACTGCTGGCGCAACAAACAACAGATTAAAGCAGGACATGATTGTGTTATTCTATTCCATTTGATCTAATGATGAATGATCATAATGAAAAGTTAATTAATGGTCACATGATCACTTAAAAATGTCATGTGACTTCTTTCACATGACTTAATATTTTAATCTTGATCATTCAATATTAAATACAACGGTCATGATTTGTTCATACTATTCTCATACAAAAACTTTTTTTTCATAAGACGCATTTTCCTCGTTTCCCACCAAACTCAAACTCTCGATGTCATAACAAAGTGCAATTAATTAAGCGTGTTGATGTAGTGCTTCAACATTTAATCATTTATACAACTGGTTGTGAATTTGATTATCAACTTCATGAATGAAAATAACTCATAAGTCAACTCCGTACCGATTAATGCAAAAGATTAATCTCAAGTCTATCCGCGGTGAGAATATATTAGTTAAGACTAGAAAGTATCACAACTAAGTGCAGAATATATGGGACAATGATGTTTGATGTGGGTAGTTCACTTTGTGCATGACACTAACAATAATTAGCGAGTCAACAAATAATTCAATAGGATGGTCTAAATTCCAGTCTTGAGCAATACACTGAATATAGCTTTTTTTCTTTACAGGTTCACCTCTTTCAATAGAGGCCGACCAATGTAATTCTATTCCACCCTCCACCCTCATGCTCATGCATGCTAGCTTCAGCTGCTACGCGCACGCACATTTATTCCTAATTTCTAAAACATTGTGGCTAGCTTTTCATAAAGACGAAAATGTCTCTTTTCGCCACCAAATAAACTTACCTAGTTTTTTTTTATTCTTAGTTCGGTCTTCAAAAGATTTGTAATTTTTTAAAAATTTTAGTTTTGGTCGCTCAACGAAAAAATCCTAAAAATTTCTCTGTCTATAGTTAGTTGTTGAAAATTTAAGTGTGAGTTGGGAGTCTCACATTGATTAAATATGAATGAGGTGAAGACTTTATATAAAATATGTGACTCATAAACCCAATGCCAAGGGTTTGAGTTAAGACGTGGCGTCGGGTCGTCTTAGTGTTTTGTTCCTCAGCCCATGAGCTAGCCATGGTGATAACTCCTTATGTCGAAAGTCTTCCCGGCATGTGAAGTGAGTGATGGTGCAAGTGTGGATAGCTTCTGCGGAGGAAGAGCATGATAATGTGGTGGAGTCCCATATTAGTTAAATATAGGTGATGTGAAGACTTCATAAGAGATGTGATTCATAAAGCCAACACCTTAAAATATTGGTTAAGACTTAAGATGTGGTGTCGGGTTCTCTTGATATTTTGTTTCCAAGCTCGATAGGCTTCCTATATCTCCACAAGTAACAAACTAACAATGAACAAAATTGTAATGGACATTTCCTCTATGATATTTTTACTATCACTAGTAGCTTAAATATTTAAACATCCTATGATTGATTTTAGAATTTTAAATTGTTAGCACGAGCACCCGCATTGCACAGAGTAATTTGAGAGAAATAAAGTAGAAAGAACACATAAAACTTTGTTCACGTTGTTCGGCCAATTGTGTTTACCTCTGCGGTTATATGATAGCTATAGCTCATTTATCATTCAGGTTGTACTTTAGGGTTACCGTGTTACAACTTATATAAGGATTCTAATGATCTAGATATTACAAGATATTATCCCATTAAATCCTATCACAATCCTCCCAACAAATTAGATCCCGAAATAAACAGATATCGGCTAAAAACAAAATAGCAAAATAGTCAACAAATTTTACGGAGTCCCAGCTTGATTGCACGAGATCCCAGCGCCCATACGCAGGGAAGCCAGCGCATGACCTCTGATTGTCTCCATTCCCAACGCCCATGCGTTGGGAGCGCTGGCTCTCTACCTTGATGCCTCTACTGATCACCATTCCAGCGCCCATGCGCTGGGATTGCCAGCGCTGAGCGCTCATGCGCAGCGCTGGCGAGTGCTAACATTCAGTCTCATGAGCCAATTTCCAACATAAATTTTAAAAGATGAAATATAATGAAGTTTTAAGCACTATATAATATATATCCACTTAAGAATTTTGTCAAAAATATTCATTTCTTAGAGAGAATCTATCCTCAATTGAAACAGAGAACTTTTAGTGGAACTATCCTGTTTGTAATATACTTTTTTAGTCAACAGGTCCAGTACTTAGTGATTCCTACATATATATAAAATACACAAAGCCCACAAGAATATCATTCTTTCTTTTTTTCGTTACGTATATAAAAAATATCCTTCTTTATTTAATGTAAAGGGAAAAAAAATTTAAAGTCCATTCTTTATCCCTTTTTTACCTCTCATACAATATACCCTTCTCTTTTTATCCAAATTGATAGAGTTTTGAGTTTGAATTCGATGATAATTATTAATTAAATGAGTATATTGCATGAACCTGAGCTTTTGATAAATAACTGTTTTCATCAGAGAAAAAAAAAAGAATCTCTAATTTTCTTATATTCGTTCTCGTAATCAATCGACTTTATTTCTTATTCTCAAACATGTATATTAGACCGCACTAATTGTTCTTGCATTTTAATTAATTCAGTTTACTTACTTTATGATTATGCATGCCCATTATTTCTTCAGTCTAAAATCTAAATAATAAAAAAATTTAATGTTTTCAAGGATTAATATTTCCAAAATATATATCGAGAAAGAACTTACGTGTGGGGTAACACTACATCTATCCACTAAGGTGACCAACTTATAGTATCGATCGAGTTTAATTTAATTTAATTATATATATATATATATATATATATATATATATATATATATATATATTACACTTTTTATTTTATATGCTTGCCTGCATAGTGGGAGTAGAAAGGAAAATATCATATATGCATCAAGTCACGACAATGAAGTGGTATTCTGTTTATCTTTCTAATTAGCTTCAGAAACGTAATAATTGTGGTTAAAAGGTAGCATCATCACTTAGTTAGATATACTAATTAGCTAAATAGAAAGCTCACTCGTTACTTTAGACCAATGATATACCTGCAGCATAATTCTTTATCTAAAATTAATGGTAATATAATACCTTTTGCTTTTGTTGAAGCTTTTGACACAAAGATAAAGTATCATTCCCATCTTTCTTTCCTAAAATTAAAAATAATTTCTTGTTTAAAAATAATAAATTTAATTTCTTCGTACGTGCTTCTTTTATTGCTAGAGTAATTTCACGCGGCTTATAATAAGGCACGGATGCATGTGCCCCCACATGAATTTGAAAAAAAATGCTAATAATATAGGTGAGTATAAGAATATTAAGGTAATATAGCTCCTGCAGAAGAAAAAGTGTCACCGCTGTTATATCCAGTGAATAATATCGTGTTTTTTGTTTTCCACTAAGTAATACTCTTCACTCTTTTGGTTCTTCTATAAAACTAACGTACAACACCAACAAAAATCCCAACCCTCTTCCATTTTTCTTCACCCAATTTTTCTCCATTTTCATTGTGAAATCAGATTGTGTCGCTGCTTGCTTGCTTCCTTCAATTCATTGTGTAGCTTGCTTGAATCCAAGAGGTTCATTTGCTGCATTTGATAAGGAAAATTGATTCATTTGGCTCATTTTTATCCTTCAGATTTTTTCCTAATTGAACTTTTGGCACTAGATAATCAGCTTGAAAATTACTTCATTGATGCATGCTATGATAATGCACTTTCAGGAGACTAGGGAGAATTAGTGATCTTGCTATAAAGCTTGTGGAGACTAGGAAGCATATTGTATATCGGTTGGTATATTTGCTTTTAGAGTTAGCTTTGATACTTCCGGTAGCAACTGCAACAGTTGAAAGAGCTTTCTCCGCTATGAATATCATCAAGAATCGGAAGCGAAATCGTATAGGAAATGAATGGCTAAATGATTGTTTAGTTACTTATATAGAGAAATATATATTTAATAGTATTGAAAATGAAAAGATTGCGCAGAGTTTTCAAAATATGAAAACTCGTAGGGAACAATTATAATGTATTTTCAAATCTTTGATAGTACTATATTATATTTTCCATGTTACAATTCTATGTGTATATTACCTCCACAGCTTCAAATTTCTGGATCCGTCACTGCTTATAATACACATTATAAATGAAGAATTGTCTAATTACTCATGAGCGTAACTTTATCACATATAAACCAATGATATTTAAAATAAGTTGATTGAGAATTTAATAATTTATGTCATTAGTTTTTGTAAATAATCTTTATATTAATTTATATAAATGGTGTAAAGTTATCCTCATTTTAGACAACTCCACGTATAAATATCTCAAATGAAATTGAAGTGGTTCTTTTTTTAACACTCCTATTCCTATATTTGGACACTGAGGTAAGCTACGACTGTGGTTGGAAAATTAATTTTCAAATAAAAAAAGGTGTTGTTTCGGTACTTTTCCAAAATTGAAGGGTTTAAAATCCTTTAATTCATTATTTAAAATTTAAAAGGCTATATTATAAATTCTTTTAGATAATTTCTAACGTACCCATTTAAAAGACTAAATTATAAATTATAAAAGTTTATGTAAATTATGGAATGTTCAGGTTAGATGGGTGTGTTAAAGGAAAAATCCCCTAAATGGATCCATTCACTGCAGCCCATCGTTGTTGGGCTTCTAAATGTCTTTTTCCAATTGATTTTACTCAGCGATTAGAATTTTTACAAAAAATAAAGCCATTAGATTTTAGGACAAAAATAAAAACGTTAGATATTCATATTGTAGTATTTAGTCGGAAAAAAAATTGTTGTTTACACAGTCTATTTTTTCTATTTGCACACCCTATTTTTATATTTTTATATTTTATTTTTCACTGTCAAGGGAATAGTTATGAAATAGTAAAATGTGAGTAAAAAACAATCCCTTAACCACTAGGCCAAACACGGGAAGGTGCGACTAAGATCTAAAAATAAATATGATTTGGGATTAAATATCCACCTCTATATGTTAAATTTGAGACATAATTTTTCTAGTAACGTAATCACTTCATATTTTCTATTTTCATGAAGCCACATGCATTTCTTTTATATATATATATATATATATTATTTAAATTTCTCTCATAATTTTAACTTAAACGTGGTGAAGATCAAATATCTCTAAAAAAAATGTGACTTATAAGAATTGAACTTTCAACCTAGGAATTCAAACAATTACTTTTAAGTTTTAACCACTACGACCTTAATCTCTCTATCAGTTATTTTATTTTGCAAAATTTGATTTCCCCATGTACCTCTCATGTGATAATCTATGTTGCAACAAGTTGTGCAAATGTGTAGTTCCTAGAGTGCCAAATCAAATTAAAAAGTCCAATTAGGAAGGTTTAATTATCATTCCGAGCCACATAAACAATGCTTAACGGTAGGGATTGAAATAGGCAACAAAATATTTTCAGAGATTAAAAACAAATTATTTTCCAGAGATAAAAATACATTGTTACATTTTTCAGGACTAAAAATATATTAAAACAAATATTTTCATAAATTTTTCAAAACTTTTATTATTTTACAAATCTAAAATAATTTGTTTCTTTTCTTCCATCCATACCGCGATTTAATATTATATCTCTTACCAAACACCTCAAATTTTGACCTATTAGTCAAACGCAATCCTCAGCAATTAGCTAAGCAGGTGAAGATATATGAGTACTAAAGAAAGGAATATTCTGACAGGGTCTGTATATGGGATATTCAAATGAGGGACGATATGGAGGAATATTACATCGACACGCGTCTCGATGATTATCTCTTGTCTTTGTTATTTGCTTCCTTTTTTTAGAAGAAAAAATAAAAGGACGAATATGAAGAAAAGGCATGGGTTGGAGTGTAGCTTGTACCAGAAGCCTGAAGTTGGAAAGCAACCAACCATTTTCATTGCAACCTCAGGGAATTCGATGCTCCTCTTCCTCTCACTTTCACACACACTTTTTACTTTTTCTTTTCAATTTCTAATTGAAAATCACACACTCTTTTGTCTATAGCATCCTATGAACTATGTCATCTTCATCTTCTAAATTAATTAAATAATCGTCATTTCTAAATATCCCAATTTTAATTTCAAGAAATCTTAATTCTTCACATCATTTCTTTTTATTTTTCCTTAATTTCATAAATTACATTAAAACACTCTCATTTTTGTGCAATATAAATACTCATCCTTCTTCATGAACAAACTCATTATATAAGACTACTCTCTCTATCCCTAATTATAAGAAATTTTAGAGAAATTTTGGTGCCCATTAATATAAGACCCCCTACTAATTTTAAAAAAAAATTACTCCTTTTGTCCCTAATTATAAGATCCTTAAAGAAATTTTGGTGTCCCTTGATATAAGACCCCTTACTAATTTCAAGAAAAAAATTATTATTTTTTCCCCATATTTACCCATTGCATTTATTAAGAGACGGTGAGATAATTATGGAAGATTACATATTTTTTTTAAAACAATGCATTAATTAGTCTAATTGCATGTTTTCTTAATAAGCGTAATTGTCCCCATGGTCTTATAATTAAGGACGAAGGGAGTATTATTTTTTTTTTTTATATTTACTCATTGCAATTATTAAGAGAGAGTGGGATAACATTAAAGAGATAGTGAGATACAATTAATATAATGAAGAAAAAGTTAAGGTTAAATTTGAAAAATTGTATAACTTTTTTTTTAAATCAATGCATTAATTAGCTTCATTAAATGTTCTCTTAATAAGCGTTATTATCCCCCTGAGGTCTTGTAATTATGGACGGAGGAAGTATAATACTACTATACGATAAGATATATGTGTATATGGTTACTAAAAATGGCCTCTAGGAAACCTAAATTGGTTCGGCTCAATATGATTTTGACTGGTTCACACTATTTCAGTAGTAAAATCGATCGAATACTCATGATTGATGTGGCATAGGTCTGGCTTTCGGTTGAAAGGCTTTCAGATCATATCGTTTTTAATGAATTTGGATTCTTTGCAGTAAGATAATTCTTACATTCACGCAGTTAAAGAATCTGAGTCTTTTAATTGAGATCGGATGACTCAAATTTTAATCTCATATCTGTTGTCGAATCTTGACAAAATATATGAGTCGGCTATCTTAATCCATCAGTTAAGATTTATTGACTGTGTGAATGTAGTATTGCCCTCACCGTCAACAACTCAAATTCGACACTAATAATATTGTAGTGTCGTCATAATTATTAAATTTATATATAAACTTAGGGCTCGTTTGGTATAGTTATAGTATAAGGTCTGAGAGTATAAGACCCGATAGTGTTAGGCCTGATTGGACAAGGTTTGATAAATTTTTTATACTATCCAGCTTTTGGTAACACATGAATAACTTACCACGTCGTTTAAATTAATGTAATCTTATGTGTGGTGAAGTATTGAATAATGATATATAGTATAAAAATCAAATATGGAGATTGGGGTAGTAACATGAGTGGTTGTGGGGACAGTGGCGGTGGTGGTAGAGGAGGTGGCGGTGGAGGGTAGTGGTTGTGGTTGTAGCGGTAATGGTATTATTGGTGGACGGTGGTGATAAAGGTGGAGGAGGGTGTGGTAGTGATGGTGGGGTGGAAGTTGTAGTGTTGGTAGCGGTGATGGAGGGTGGTGGTTGTAACGGCAGTGGTGGTTGTATCGGTAGGATGGGGATGGCGCTGGTAGTGGTGGTGGTGGTGATGATGGTGGAGGTGTTGGGAATCTTTCACGTGTGAGAAATAGAAAAAAATAAAATAAAGAAGTCCCACATTTGACAAAGAGGAGAGTGATGAATAGTTTATAAGTGTGAGGACCCATACATCCATTGCATTCGAGTTTTACGAAAGATCTAATGTCCTTCACTAATGTGACTTACTCCTCATCCAATGTGCTTATAAAATGATATATCCATGCCCCCTCTCATGCTATCACCGTGAGGTATACCTCCTCACACCATAACAAGAGGAGGGTCTCGGTTGAAATATTTTTATGTTTCTTATATGTCACAATCTTATTAGGCTTTATTTCGCATCTATATAGTGGATTAAATAATTCATTATTTTAATGTATAAGAGTATATTGATGGATAAACATATACTCATCATTTATTATGTAAACTTAACTATCATACCAAACTAGACCTAAAAAATATAAGTATATTTTATTGTATTTGTGCTTAGGTAGTGGGCTCCCTGACCAAAATTACACAAATTCGTTCAACATGTAAAAGAGAATCTTCTTAGCTTCTTAACCACTTCATTAAAGATAGTAGCAGAAGAAGATTCCCTCTACTAGGCTCCTCTATCACTCTTTTTAAAGGGTGATTTTTTTTATCCCCTTTAAGCTTCGTGTGTTCCCTTAATTTAGAGTCACAGAATTGTAACTAAGATATTCCTTCCTTGCAGGCAAATATTTTATTCTATATGGTGAATGTCTCGTTTATTAGATTAGATATTCCTCTCCTTCCATGAATGCACTCAAATTCATGACAATCATGCAACTTTTGGACTCAGAGGAAGTAAGAAGATTGATTGATACTAAAACCTATTTGAATATGTGCTTTCCTTCTCCCTCTTTCTCCTCCCTTTCTCTTTAATTATTCACTGTGTTGGTTAAAATCATGTTGGTGGTATATGCTTCCCCGCAATTCAAAAAGTCTTTGCAATTAATTAATTAATCATGATAAGATCATTACTAATTCCTGCTGCAACAGCAATAGCATACTTGGTTTTGGACAACCACAATAAGTACTGCACAACACGTGGCCAGCATTTGCATCTGCCTTTGTTCCACACTGGTCATTCCTTTAGCATGAGCTACAACATGTGCAACCATATAATATGCCATGGTTACCCTTTATAGTTTATACACCTTTTGATCCATTTAAGAGACAAAATAATCCCATATGTACATTGATTGGAATTTTTCTATAGTTAATTTTATAACCAAAATCATACTTTGGTAGAAGTTTATGCACTAACTTCTACATTTTAATATTAATTTTGAAGAAACATATGTGATCATGATATGTTATTCATCATAATATGTTGCTCAATTCATTATGGCGTTCATATTTGTACTTACAAACATGATTGTTAGACCCGAATATAGTAACAACATTCATTTGAACTCTTGCAATTTGCAGTGTTTTTCAACCTCACAAATTACAAATTATGTAGCTAAAAAATAAATAAAAAACACAATATTGATGAGATTGCCAAAAATTGTGCCTATCGAAAATCGTACACGTAGTTAATTTGTGGTAGCTTTGATATTGTGTTTTTTTGTCATTTTATTTAACTCTGCAACTTGTGGGTCAGAAATAGTCACAAACTGCAGATGTCGCTTTTCGTGAAATTAGGTCTATCTCACACGACACTTGTGCTTAAGATGGAGTAATACCACTTGATAGTTGATACATGATATCCATATACATATCCTAATCTTTATATTTAATCCTCAAAGGCTTTTGGACCAAAAACTCATGGATATGTGCACTAAAGCAAATATAAATCTCATGAAAAGAAGAAAATATATAGGGGAAGAAAAGAAAAGAAAAGATAATACTTTGTTAGGTTTTGATTTGAAATTGTAGGAGAATCTGAATCTCATTAGCACACAGCTCTTACGTAAAGAAAGCCAGCCAAATAAAAGGAGTATACAGGGAGATAAAAAGAGAAAAGGAGTAAAGATAAAAAGGGTAACAGTAAGAAGAATAGTCTTTTGTATTGGTGTGATAATTTTGAATTAGTACAAAGCACACTCAAGAGGTTCTAATTAAAACCAGGCTCAAAGCACATGACCCTGAAATGTCAGACTCTCTGATTCCTTCTCTCTCATATATTTTTCACACTTTTTTTGCATTGATTCTTTGTAGGAAGCTGCTACTTCCCTCTGCTTTATCCCATGCTTTTTCTTTTGTCTCTCACAAACATGCTTTATTCCCACTGAACTCACACCCTAAAAAGAAGACGATCCTCCTTGTTTTTACAAACGACATTGCCTCCCTTTCTTTGTATCTCCCTCTCTCTCTCTCTCAAGCCCCCACCAGAACTAGAAATTAAGGAAGAAGCCAAACACCCTCTTTTGCTCTTGTTTGTTCCCACATACCACCCTGTTCCTATTTTGGCATGATCATATCTTAAACAGTGCTTGTTCATAAGTTGTCACATATAGTGTTATACTTAATTCAAAAGAATGGCTTCCCCATCTGAACTAAGCCTTGATTTCAAGCCACATAGCTATTCAATGCTTCTCAAATCATTTGGTGATCAAAATGATCAAACCTACAAGCTTGAAGAGTTCCTTTCTCGCCTCGAGGAAGAACGTCTCAAGATTGATGCTTTCAAGCGTGAGCTTCCTCTCTGCATGCAACTTCTCACCAATGGTACACCTTCAAATCATCCTTTCACAAACATGATTCAAAATCCCCCATAAAAAATTAATCAAACATATTCAATCATGATATTTTTCTCTTCTTCTGAAAACATGTATCATAGTAATATTATACTATCTAACTCAATCATGATATTTTCTTCTGATTTTCCTAATTAAGTCTTAATATTTATGATTAACCATTATCTTCATCATCTCATTTCCTACTCTCTTTTATGTAATTTTTCTTCTTTTTCTTTCCTACACTCAAACAGAAAAAGCATACAATTATAACTTCCATGAATCTTTTTAACAAACAGTTTGGGTGCACTTTTGATTCTTTTGTGTTGGAACAGCCATGGAGGCTTCAAGGCAGCAACTTGAGACATTCAGGATAAACAATCAAGACACAAGACCAGTTCTGGAGGAATTCATACCTGTGAACCATTTAGCCTCTGATCAAAGCTCTGATCACAAAGCAACAAACATGTCTGATAAGGCAAATTGGATGACATCTGCTCAACTATGGAGCCAAGCAAGTGAAGCAATTACCAAACAACAATCCACAATAATGAAAGACAGTGATGATATGATTGGATTCAACAACACCAGTCCTAAGCTGGTTCTGGACAACAAGCAGAGGAATGGTGGAGCCTTTCTACCGTTCTCGAAAGAGCGAAACTCAGTGCAAGCTCTCCCTGAGCTAGCCCTTTCTTCTGCTGAGAAAGAAATTGAGGATAAGAAACATGCAGAGTTAGAGAAAGGAGGGTCATCATGTCAAAAGAGGGAGAGTAATTCAGGCAATAATGATGGAGTGGTGATTGATCAAGCTAAAGAAAATTCAGTAGCATCCCATGCTCAAAACACAAACAACAACAACAACAACACCACCAATCAAAATCAAAATCACAGGAAAGCAAGAAGGTGCTGGTCACCGGATTTGCACAGGAGATTTGTCAATGCGCTTCAAATGCTTGGTGGATCTCAAGGTAATTTAGATTCTTGTTGAACTCCACGTGTCAAATTCTAACTTTTTCATTGATACTTTTTTTAAGATACATAATCTCAAATTTCGAGAATTATTTATATTCCCGTTGAACTTAGTATAGATTCACATTGAAGCTAACATGCCAAAATCCTACGTGTTCAAACCACGTTAAAAGCAACATGTCAAATTCTAGTTTCTTCCTAAATTTAATTCACATCAAACCCAACGTGTCTTGAAATACGTGAAATCATGTAAACCAAAGATGCACTAAAAAGAATCATTAGAAATTTCATAGTATGATACAGATATGATGAAGATCATGATTAAGTTGTGATATTTGACTGCAGTGGCAACTCCAAAACAGATAAGGGAGTTGATGAAGGTTGACGGTTTGACCAATGATGAAGTTAAAAGCCATCTGCAGGTATTTCTTTCTCTCTCACTCCCACTGTCTGATCACTGCAATAACGGGACAAGCACCTTTGTTGTTGTTGTACTATTATCAGTACCTCACTCTGACCAATGATAACATAATATTCTGCATATCCCAACCAACTTTAGTTGTTTGTTTTGCATAATCCATGCTATGCTATGCTACATGGCTCCACAAATCCATTTGCACCAATAGAATTTTCAACCAATCATAGTTAAATCAAGTGAGATTTCCAAACATGTATACTCTAACTTGAGTTTCGTTAATTTTCTATCTTAAACTGAGTGCTAACATTTGTTTGCACACGAGTTTATTCAAATATACCCATAAGATAAAATATAAATGTATAAGATACATATTTGGCCATGTAAATATTTCATTTTTGTTTATAAACTTTTTGTAAATTTCAGTTGGGTTAAATAATCTCATATTAAGTGGGTTAAAAATTTAGGTTATCTAAATCACCCGAAAATTGGTGATCCAATTCCTTTTTGTTTGTTAACAGAAATACAGGCTTCACACAAGAAGACCCAGTCCAAGCCCACAATCGGGTGCACCAGCAGCACAACTTGTGGTCCTTGGAGGAATCTGGGTCCCACCGGAATATGCTACGACGGCGGCCCATACAGGCGGCACCCCTACCCTCTATGGTGCGCACCCTACCTCCCATGCACCGCCACCACACTACTGTGCTCAGGAGTTCTATACCACTGCGCCGCCACAACCATTGCTTCCGCCGCCTCCGCGGCACCACCACCACATGCACATGTACAGGACCACCGCCCACGGCCACAGGTCGCCGGAATCCGCGAGGGACCCATCGGAGAGCATTGAGGATGGGAAGTCGGAGAGTAGCAGCTGGAAGGGTGAAAGTGAAGGGGACAGAAAAGAGAGTAATGAGAGTGAGATCACCCTCAAATTCTAAGGCTCATTCTTGGTTTGCTCAACTATTCATCATAACATAAGTATGAACAAAAAAAACCAAAATATTCTTGTCACATGACTTTTCTGTAGTAGAGACCTTACTGCATAGGGTAAAAACTAAAAAGTGAGCAATAACAGTTTTGTTTTACTTTACTATTACTATTGATGCTTTTAGCATTTTCTGGATCTGGGTTATGAATTTGCCCTTAAATGATATCATAATAACAATGTTAAACAACTTATTTATAAGTAATTTTCCAAGCCAAAGTGTTAAAGGTCATAAGGTCATTAAACAATTACATGCTAGTGAATTGTGTTTATCCTTTTTAACTTTTTTTTGTCTCAATACTTTTCCCTTTTACGCAAGCTAACATATAACATGCTCAATACCATATCCAGACAAGATCACAATCTCATACAGATCTGGTTCAAGCCAGACCTTTTCTTTTTTCTTTGAACTGAGTTAAAGGTTAAAGCTACAGCTGATCTACTCACAAGTGGCACTGAATTACAGAAACATGAGAATATTATCTTTCCAATGTAACTCTAAAATAAGGGTCTCTGTGAGCTTTAAAAACAACTAACACGGTTAACTTTTCATCTACAATCATTAAATTTACCGTTAAAAAAATATGAAAACGAAAAAAAAAATACATTCTGATGCACTTTTTGTTAAAACAACATCTTGCTCAGATATGCTTTTGGCTGTTACATAGAGATGAAGATGAATGATCATTTGAGGTAATGGCTGTGAATGGGTTGGTAGTGTCATGTTGAGGGTTTATCTTGACAAATTAGAGCAAGCATGCATTGTCTCATTGTTCATTAATTGTTGCATTATTGTATGATTCTTTTAGTTTTAGGTATTTAAAAATCCTCTTTAAATGATTGCGTCGTTAAACCACTTATGGGCCTTATATAAAACAAAAAAAATTATATTGTAAACATTTATATAAAACTTATAAAATTATAAGAAACAATTTGTAGTCTAAAATGGAAATAACAACCTCGAAAAGCTTGATAAGATGCTATCATGTGAAAACTATCTCTTGTTTCCTCAAGTTGAATTTTATGTCTATCTCTTTTTCATAGATATTAAAAGATCTCACATAACCTATTAAAGCATAAAAAGAAACACAAAATTTGAATATGAGAGAATTTTCACACAAGACGATCTTAGACCCCTGAACCCAAACACATAGAATGCTCTACTTCCCGAGCTCTAGAATCAGCCTCACCCATTAGCAACGAACGCTATCACCCTAATACCTTCCAAACTCTCCAACGACAAGCAAAATAGTAACAACATGAGGACTGGAGCAGAGCAAAGGAAGCAAGGAAGAACGCCAATTAGGATTTTGCTGACTTCTGAGTCCTAAATATGGACAATATTACAAAAATAAGTTGCCAATTAATCATAATCGCTCATTTCTTTTCTAAACATATCTAATGCCTCAAAAATAGTACCATGTGTAGCTTGTTTTCTCGCGTCAAAGAACAGTAATAGTTACAATAACAATTTTCCAATCAATGTGACAAACGATATGCACAAGAGTCTTACTAGTGCTATTTGGTTGAGACGAGAGTGGAATAGAAAAGGAAACAAAACGAGATTTGTTAATCTATCCACACATTTTTTTTCTCCATATCAGGTAATGTGTTATGTGCCAAACCCATTTTAAGCATCATTGACAAAATCTGAACCTCGGAAGATAGATAACTATCTACCATCAAGACTTCCATTTGTAAGTTGTCCAACACCATCACCATCACTCTCTATAACTACTGTATCAATTAGAGCCTGAAAGCCAAACAAATTTACTTAGTATATGCTACAATCACAAGCTCATCAAGTCCATTTGGCAATGGAGAAGAAAGACAAGTATATGGAATTTTAGAAGCAACTGAATTCAATAAACTTAGAAGACATCAATAAAACAGAATTTTCAAATCAATAATGAGAGCAAACGTCAGAGATCTAAAATCCTTAATAACGAGGAATTCACTTTCTAACAACTGCTACTGCATTTTCTTTATAACTTCACACCATATGAATTTTTATTTCTTCAAATTTTCACCAGTCACCACTGCAATTAATGGCATAAAATGGGAATTCTTATGGGTGACTTCGAAAAGTTTAATTAATGGTGTACATTATTAGCTTCAGTTGATGTATTTCTTGTTTTTCCTGGCCTTTCTAAGAATATCATTGTTAAATATAATTATATAAAACCATTCATGTACTTCCACCTAAAAACTTAAGTTTTCGGCATCATTAACTTAGGACATGGTGTTGGAGTCTCCATGAACAAGTGATCTTGGATTCGATCCTTATTGCACCTGTGACCTATGTTAAATCAGCATAAGGTTGGGTGAGTATGCATTGTCCATGGCTTAAGCCAGAGTGCTCTTACATGTAGGGACACGTTCGACATAAAACCACTCACGTTTGTATTAAGCCAGTATGCATTAGTTCACCACTATCTTATGCTCTACATTGGTACTTCTATGACTCTGAAAAAACGTTCTTTAAAAATAACTACCATGTTATTAGCTTCAAAGGGTTATATCCACAGTAATAATATAAACCCTAGAAATATGAAATTTGATCTCAGAGCTCCCTCCATGGAAAATAAAAGACTTAGAAACAAAAGGGGTAAAAACAAAGTGAAGTGACTGAACAGGAATCTTAAGATTTGAGAATATATATGTCTTGCATACAATTGTACCATATAATGATTCCACGGCTCCACACCGACAGAAATACTTCAAGAAAGCACGACAATTTGAAAAAGTTAAGAAAATCATAGATTGAGGATTTGTCACATAAGATTGCATAAAATTTGTTCATCAGCATGTACATGAAATTGTTTAGAAAACAGAAAGAAAGAAGTATCCGATATCACATTGTAAAATGTAAACATTCTACAAAATACAGGATATAATTTGCAGTCATATATAAATCAGAATTATACAGTGTTATGACACAAACCTGAAGTTCTTTTTCACTGGTTTTGAGTCTTTCTGTGCAATCTTTCACTTGCAGAAAATATTTATGCAACTGAAAATCATTTTCCCAAACCCAATGTTAGCAATAGCATTCAAGGGTTTTATGTTAGAACTTAGAACAGAGACTCCAAGAACCTAATGTATAACTATAACTATGAAAACCAGATATTACCTTGGTCAACTGCATCTGACGATGCGAAGTGCGTTTCTTCGCAGTGATAAGTGCGTCCTCAAGTTTCTGCAGTAAATATCTTCTAGGTCAGAATATAAAACAGATTATTTGTTCAAAGTAAGGACAAGCAATGGAAAATATAATAAACAAGCTCAAACTTTGATGCTCTGAAATACCTTAGATTGCTTCTGTAACTCCATAACATTCAGTTTCTTCTCTTCCAATCCCTCTTCCAATTGAGAAACCTGCAAACCAAGAAATTCCATTTTTCAGACCATCAACACATAGCAAAGGTTAAAACAACAAATATAAAGACTACTAGACTTGTTGAGTTGGAATGCTTTTAGTATGTGATATCCTAACTCAGCATGTAGTAAACATGGGAATCATGGGAAGCCTTCTATGCATGCACATGCTCCTCTGGAAAATGCAATGGTTGTTGGGAACCCAGGAGTCAGAACTGAAAAAATCTAAAGTTATTGAATGAAAATAAAAGGAGAGAAATAGCCTCCAAGGGTTTCCCCTTACAGCTAAGGCATTGCTCTGTTTTCCCAAGTCTATAACTGAATCGATGCCTCTCCAATCTCACATCCCTCTATATATCTAACTAATCCCCTTCTAGCAACTACAAACTAACTATTACAACAGTTCAGGGTTTTAAATTGTGGTCGCAGTTGCAGCTGCGATTGCGGGTAATGCGGCCGTTGCGATGTGTGTTGCGGTCATTGCAGCGTGAATTTATTTTAGTCTCGCACCGTGTGTAAAAAAAAATCAATAATTGTTGTAAATTTTTTTTTTGAACGGGTTGTAATTATTACTATACCTTTTATGCATAATTATTATAATTCTTTCCTCAAAACCTTTTTCCATTCGCTCTAATAATTTTATCTCAATTTCTTTTTCCATTTGAGCATTCCTTCAAACTGATACCATTCCCTCTAATAATTCCCTAAAAAAGAGTATATTGCCTCCCCGATTTAAATAACAGATCTCAATATCCAAAATTAAATGGAAATAAATTAAATACAACAATTTTCCAAATGCATTTCCTGACTCCAAACGTGAATCATAACTACTCTAACATCATATAGCTTCCAAATACACTAATGACAATTATTTTTCAAATTCCCTTTAACAATCTCCTATACATAAAACTCTCTCCCTTAGTCTCTCACTCATCAATCACCCAATCACACTCCACTTATTTTCTAATTTATCTTAACCTAACCCAAATCTCCCAATTACAAAAGGCCCAAATCAAACCCAGAAGAACAGATCTCTCTTCCACGTCCTAGGTTCCTCAGTGAAAATAGAGACGCGCCTCACCGCACCGACACGACGACACTCAGCCTACAAGCCCACACGGGAAACCCACCCCAGCCCCACATCGGCATACCCCATACAAACAGCGACGAGCGTGCATGGCCACATCGGCGCAGAGAGGTGCGGCCGCAAGACAGCTTACCCAGTTACCCACCTTTTTATCGATTGAAAGGAAAATCAATTCTGAAACTAGCTGAGAGCTTACAGAGATACCACTGTGGGACGTTTAGGCTTTGGGTGTTTGGCAGCAAAACGGAAGGTCAGACTGCAAGAGCCACTACCGACGTCCACAGGAACCCCATTGCGGAACTATTTCTGTCCTGTTGTGGTAGGATTGCAGTTTCGTTACGGCTGTTTCGCGTGAATTATATTCACACTGCAATTGGGGTCTATTGCCGATGAGGATGGTGCCACAACCGCAATATTGCGGCCGCATCAAGCAATGCGGTCCACATTTTAGAACCCTGAACAGCCCCTAACAAATTTTCCTCTCTTTTACAGCCTAACAATGGTTCAGAACGAAACATTTGTCACACCATCGTAAAGCAGCCTACTAATGTGGAGTAGATCATTTAACAAATTTCCATTATTCATTCATTTAGCTCTGAAGAGACTACAAACCTCCTCTTTCAGTTGATCAAGCTGTTGTGCTGACCTCTCTAACTCATCTTCTAACTGAAGACCACACAAACAAAAAAGAAAAGTATCACAATCAGATTCAGTTTATTTTATGAATATGTGAACAAGAAATATGCAAATGATCCAAATTACAAAAATTTAAACAAATTATTACACCACCTGATCATCGTGATTGCCATTTGAGTCTGATGAAAGATCCCTGCTATGTTGACTTGCTACATTCAAACTACAGCGAAAACAACAAGAAATCCAGCAAAAGAAAGATGTATGCAACATAAGTCAGCCAAAGAGGAATAGTTGGAAGTAAACTGATACTGAGGAAAATGGACAGTGGAGATCTTACTCAATGTTTCTCCTACTCTGTTCTTTTCTATGCTCATCAAAACTTTTATCAAGATCACTGGTCCTATCCATCTTCCTCTCTGTGTCCACATCCAAGTTGTGGTCTCTATCCACATCTCGACCATGTTCCCTTCCGTTTTCTTGTTCATTTTCAGCCCTATCTTCCTCACGACTCCAATCACCATCTAACATAGGTTCTCTATCTTGATCGTAATCGTGCATATGTTCAATTCTTCTGTCCCTGTCCCTGTCATGGTCTCGGGACCTATCACGGTCTCGAGACCTATCCCTGCTCCGATTCCTGTATCCATCCCTGTCATTATCATGATCATAATCTCGGTCTCTACCTCTGCTCCGGTCCCAGTCGTCATTCCTCTCGTCAGTATGATAATAATGACGTTCTCTGCCAAAATTTGATCTACCACCACGAGTCCTCACTCCATTAACTTTAACCACACGCCCGCTAATGGTCTGATTCAGAGAAACAGTGTCAAAGGCCCAAAAATCCTAAACCAGACCACAAAAATAACCACTCTTTCTCAGAAAGCATGACAAAAAAAGAAGATAAATTACATACTCTGCCATTCATGTCGTTGATTGCATCGATTGCTGACCTAGGATTTGTGAAAGTAACAAAACAATAGCACTTGCCCCTAGTGCGTTGGTCATTAATAATCTGAAAAAATAAAACTTGATGATGAAAATGAAAACCCAATGACTGGAATGGATTATAAGTAAAAGGAATCGAAGCAATGATAATAAAATTGAAAGAACCCTAAGTTGGTTAAAACCCTAAACTGAAAATGGTGGAGCTAGAAAAGTGAACCTTGACATCAAGGATGGCCCCGTACAGATTGAAGACAGTGCGAATTGTATCTTCATTGGCGTCGTAGGGAAGACCTCCAACATATATTGAGCTATCGTCGTCCAGCGTCATTTCTTGTTCTTCTTCTCTGGAATCGTTCTTGCCTTTTACTTCAAACTATGAACTTCACTTCTTTGCACTTCACTCCTTTCATCCTTACTCTCTGAACCCAAACATTTTTTTTTTGTTTTCTTCTAATTTACTTATTTAAAAATCCCTTTTAAAATTCAAATAATTCGGCCTCTCTAATAAGTTTTTTTTTAAATTGATTAATACATATAATATCTTCTATTGGTTAAGTTTTTATTAGTTAAATTATAAACATCATATTAATAAGATAGTTTATGAAGGGTATTAGAAATGTCACCCCATGTACAAGATTTCACACCCCCAAATTTTGCCTTCCGGGATTTAAATCCGGAAATTTTGCTTCCGAGATTTCAAATCCCGGAAAATTTACCTTCCGAGTTTTAAATCCCGGAATGAGTAGGTTGGTGTAAAAATGGGTTGTGGGGTGAGAAATCTAATACCCCTTTATCAATGCGAATGATTCATGATAACATTTTACTCTTTAAATATTTACGCAGAAAAAAATGGCTAGTTCCTCTGTTCCCAAGGTTGGAAGAGGCGAAGATGGTGTTTCAGCAGATGAGAAGAACCAATTTCAGAGGAGTACGTTTAAAGCAGAACATGGGGAGAGTAGGTCCTTGTTTGCTACGACTACTTAGAAACCCCTTGGAAGGAAGGTGGTTTCTTACAAGGAGGACATCTATGTAGGGATTAATGGGGATGATACGATGAGGAGGTGGCAGCTATGCATGACTATTTTGGTTCAAATTCTGAAGATAGTAAGTTTTTGTCTAGTGAATGGAGGAGCCAAAATCACAAGGCTCGGAGATGAAATACCCCTTTTTCCCGGTGATCAACTCTTTCACAAGGAGAGAAAGAGCATTTATCAACATTGGCAAAAGTCCGGGCTTGTTGGTTATTATGGGCCACTATCTCGCCATTCAAAAATGACAACATGAATGCAGTCCTTCAGAATGCGAACTGAAGCGCATGGCGGTGTGGGTCAGAATTCCTGACTTAGTCCCTAACTTTTAATAATGTGTATTTACCTCCTTGAACTTTTTAAAGTGTGCAAAATAATTATGTTAATATTTTTGTTAAATTTTAACATAATTTAAATTTATCAATTACTATTATTTAATTCCTAAACTACCCGGTTATTCAATTGATCAAATCTCTTTGTTTTATGTCACACTATTTTTTCTATTATATATTATATCAGAAAATCAATTACTCTATTATTTAATAATATTATTTTCAACGTCGTTTAGTTTTTATACATTTTCTATTGTACATGTCAAATTCCTTTTTTCTTTTATTTGTAATTGTATTTAACCATGAAGTTAGTTTTAACACTAGCGACCATTTTAATAATTGAAGTATAATAAAGAATTGAGTGTAATTTTACGAGAAATTAAATATTGAATGATAATCCAATTATTTACATAAAAAGAGAAAACTATTTAAGATTTTAAATATATAAAAAACTCCTAGAGAATATTAAGATATGTTTTAAATTTCGAATAAAGCTTGATGAACTCTTGATAACGTGTCATTGTCCAAGTGCTCATCACTGTCCCAATTAGGTTCTTAGAGTATTCTGCTTATTTGGATTGCTTAACACTATTCACGTAAATTCAAAATACCGCACAATGTTTAAACAACCCATAAGCAGTTCATGCATATTTCATTACAACGGTGGTTTCTTTATTTTTCCATACACAACTCATATAATCAAAATGTAACCTTGCTTCAATGATAAAAGAAATAAAGTATAGTTACTGGGTGATAAAGAGGTGACTTGGAGAGCGGTCATGCACTACCTTCTAGTGAAGGAGGCTTTGTTTCGCCGGACTGTTGATCTTGACCCAGCTTGTGTTCAGTGTGGTGCTGATATGGAGACGATTGATCATTTGTTTCTCTCTTGTCCAGCAGCTAAGCAGTTTTGGTTCGGGTCCTCTATTTCAGTGAGGGCGGCTTCTTTTGCCACGGTTCATGAGTTTGACAGAGGTAATGCATCAGTCGGATCCTATTCTGTTATCTTTTGTGCAAGCAGCGTTTTATGCTTTGTGGGAGGCTAGAAATGGTGTGATTTTTCAGCAGGTTCCTTGTGACTGTTCGAGGGCTCTGAAGTGGGCTTCAGAGTTGCATGGGACGCCACCGAACATTGTTGTGCGAGCCTGTCCTGCTACGGAGCTTAGCGCAAGGTGGACCAGGCCGGTGCGGGGAGTTACGAAGCTCAATGTTGACGCTTCTCTGAGACGTGAAGGCACCCTTGGTTTTAGGATGGTGGCCAGAGATTGGGAAAGGATGGTGTAGGCTGCTGCAGTGTCATCTCCTCCTGCAGCGTTGTCTTCCCTGCTAGCTAAGGCTACTTGCTTTCGCTGGGCTGTTGTTTTGACGCTTGAGTTGGGTTTTACTCATGTTTGTTTTGAGACTGGCTACCTTCAACTATTCCAGTGGTGGACGAAGGGGTTGAGGGCAACTCTTACTTGGATTCACTTATCCGGAGTTATCGCTTTTTTTCTATGCATCTCTTTCTTTTGTTAGACGCTTTGGTAACGGAGTAGCAGACTTTTTGGTCAGGAATTCCTCTACTTATCTAGATACGATTTGGGTGGAGGAAATTTTATTGGCTGTTATCCCTTTACTGACTGCTGATGTTATTGCCTCTAAGCCTTCTATTTTTTCTTAATATGTTTCACAGGTTTTATTAAAAAAAAAAAAAAACTAATAAGTTGTTAAAGATGCTCTTAGTCCTAGAAGCTTGCAAGTCTAAATACGCTATCGTGCGAATCACTCGTGTATCGCCCTTAAAGGTAAGTTGAGTGTGCAACTCTTTCTTCCTTTGTCGGTAACTAGATCATGCAACCAATAATTTGTATGATTTGCGCAATGCCATTGCTCACAGAAGAGAGTTTCCTAAGTTTTTTTTTTCTGCAACAGAGAGGAGTTTTAATTTTATCAAGGGGTTTTTTATTTCAATTGTAATTGGAGTACTCCTTTCCAGTGAAATGCATCAACAGGTGAATTGCTGCTTGTGCCAGATATATCATTAATTAATAAGTAATGCATCCGACATCGTATGAAGTAACAGCTGACAACTTATTTAAATATGTTGTAAGTTTACCCCAAACCTTTGAATATAAACTGTTCCAAACGCATCCTCAGCCCATGTACATGAGCGTGGAAATCAGTATATCATTCCGTGTTATGTTGTGTGCCTGTCTATGAGAATCTACTGTGTTTCGGGGACCAAATAAAATATGATAGTGATAACTTGGTTTGGGGACCGGGTGTTAGATTTCTCATTTCATGAATAAGATTTCACACCCTCCTATTTTTGCCTTCCAAGATTTAAATTCTGGAAATTTTGGTTCCGAGATTTCAAATCCTGAAAAATTTGCCTTCCAAGTTTTAAATCCCGTAATGAGAAGAGAGGTGCAGAAATGAGTTGTTAGGGTGGGAAATCTAACACCCTTGAGGACCAAGGGTCCCAAAGAGAAAAGGAAAAAATTGTTTTTCATTAGAGATTTAAGATAATTGTTGTTCATTAAATTTGGAAGGATTTTGGAAAAGCTCCCTATTTGAAGGGTTGGGAATCCATGGTTCTCTTTTCCATTTTTATTTCCTGCTTCCATGTTTAACTTAAAAAAATAACACATTTTTTTCACTTTCTCTAGTATTTTCAAAATTTTGAAGAGAAAATAGTGAATCTTGTGCGAGGGCGAGCCTCGGCGCAACGGTCGCTGCCATGTTCGAGCCGTGGAATCAGCTCTTGCAAAAATGCAAGAAAGGATGCCTACATTAGATACCCAATGTGGATCCGACCCCTCCCCGAACCTTGCGCATAGCGGGAGCCTTATAGCTCTAGGTTTTCCCTGTGTTTTTCCAGTACAAACTGTTAAAAGCAAAAAAAAAGAGTGAAAACAATTTGGTATTTGTGTTATTTAAGCTAAAAACAAGAGATCAGAACAAAATATTTTCCAAAAACCAGCAGACCCTATATTTGCTGGTGGACATCTCATAGCTTCAAGTAATCCATAATTCCTTGTGCTACAAGCAAATCAGATACTTCATACTGCTAAAGAAGACCAGAATGAAGGTAGAGTTCTAGTTTCAGGGAGAGCCAGAGCAAATAATGCATGTATTCACATTTCATTATTTAAACTATTGAAACTCCTAAAAAACATAATCGTGATTGAAGGGCAGAGTTCAAAATCAACATAGTGCAGAGGAGGAGCCAGTCCAATAACTCATAGCTGCTGGGTTTTCATTGCTTAAATTAGGAATTTTCTACTAAAGACTTCCCTGATTACTTCTCAAGTAGCTCTATTAGCTGGTAATCAATATAAAAATCAGCCCTGTGGTACTCAAATATACTCAGCTTTACACTATCCAATGATATTCTATAGTTGACTTGACAATGCATCATTACTTACTCATGAAGGGCTTGTGCTACAAATGATTTCATTCCAAGGTCGGGCCAGTATGTACTATATAATTAGAGGGTGCTACTGATGCAAGAAGAACTAAGACTGGAATTTCACAGTTCAAGAAGAGCACTAGCCCTTGCAAAATCAAGCATGCTTTCCGTGGACTCAATTACTTAAAAGCAGAAGCATTTGGTGTCTCAAAAACCCTGGGGTTTTGAGCAATGACTAGAAAGAGATACTTCAATTGAGTGAGCAAGTATTTGATAGAAAAACTCTGTCTTGAGAAGAATTCACCAGCAGCAACAGAAACCAAATATATTGGCATTGGCAGCTAGGTACAACAAAAGACAGAAAAATCCACACTACACTTATATATGTGAATATGAAATTATATAAAACCTAAACCAGGCTTATGTTCTGGCATACCAGGATTACTTGGTGTTATATTTCAACAATAAGAAAAAAGAAAGACCCTGATCCTCTACTTTCCTTTTCCAAGCCAGTCGTACTTCTCTGAAATTGTGGTATTGCAGCACAGCAGCAAGTTGTGTTTTGTCACATAATAGAAAATCACAAGATGCAAAATTATAAATTGAAACCACACTTGAAGGGGATTAATCACATTCATTAAACAGCAAAATATTGCTAAATGGCTGATAAGATCACCAACATATTTATGAGACAACTTAAGGACAGTAATTAACATAATAAATAGTCCAAATACAGTAACAAATTGCCTATAAGGAAAATGAAAACGGAAAAACAGGTTTGGAATTAAGCATGAACTCCAGAACATGACACAACATCTGTAAGTGATTGGGATTGCACAGTGGAAACAGATAATCGCCTTCGTGGTATCCTGAAAACCTTTCCTATCTGAATGCTACACTTAATTCAAGAATCCCAGAAAGAAAAGATCAAAATTGTTGTTTTAATGAAATCTGAGATTTTGGGCATCAAACAACAGAAAACAAGACTAACAACAGAGAAAAACACCTGGCCTAGAAAGGAAGCAACCACCATTGCAATTTCATATCCTACTGAAAATAATACCTAGAATGTTTTTGCATAAAATTTTTCCTAAGGTTGTTGAGACAAGACAACAATGATACAGCAATACAACAGCTTAAAACATCAAGTACTAACTTCATACAAATAGTACAAAACAAATGCTCATAGAGGAACAAGTTTAACCTTTTCTTCACTCTCACCTTCCAAATCACCATCATCATCACCGTCATTTTCAATATCTGTCTGCTTAGACACCGCCGGAGCGTTCCCAGGCCTAGTCACAGATTGCTGATACAGAACCCCTCCAACAATGGTGAAAAGCAGACACACCAAACCAACAGGGCTAGCATGCTTGTCCCAAATAAGCACATTAATTGCCACTGTGAGGAACTTATTGACCACACCGGTAACCGTGAAAGCCGTCGCGGAAACCGCTTTCCTCGCCGCGAATCCGAAGAAACTGATGAGCAAACCAAACACACAGGACAATGACACGGCGAAAAACGCAGCGGGCTCAAACAAGCTCCCGGATTCCGATCTCAGAGCAGCGAAAACCTGAACATTCTCCCCGGTGAGGAACCAGAACAAAGGGGCCATCATGAGTGACAGGAGATTGTTGTAGAACACAAAACCCCAGGTGTTGAGGCCGAGATTCATCACCATGTGCTTGATGTAGACCATCTCGGTGGTGATGGTGACGAGATACGCGAAGGCCCAGGAGTAAGCGGTGAGGGTGAAGGCGGAGTCGGTGGCGACATAGCCAGCGGCGCCGGCGAGGATGACGACGAGGGAAACAAAGGTGAGGTTGGAAGGGCAAGGCTGGGATCTGAAGGCGGTGTCGGCGAGGGCTACAAGAAGCGGGGTGAGGGATCTGAAGACGATGAAGGTGTCGACGTTGGCGTGGCGGAGGAGGTTGGTGTTGGTGAAGATCGCGAGGTAGAAAACGAGCGCGGCGGGGAAGAATTTCTTGGCGGTGGCGATTGTGAAAGGGTCGTGGTGGAGGAACCCTAGTTTTCCGAGGAGGTAGACGCCGAGAGTGGAAGTGAGGTACTGCAATGCGGTTAAGAGACCTGGGTAGTTGAATTGGGTGATGGCGTATTTGTTGATGATGGCGAGTAAACTGGAGCAGAGGGCGTACCCAACCACCAGAAAACTCGTGGTGTAAGATTGCTGCGGCGGCGGCGTCTTCCACGACGACATTTCGTTTTGATTCTGGAGGGTTCCAACTTCCGATTACAATTTCAATAGAAATTGGTTAGAATGGGAATAGATCAATGGAGGAAGAGAGAAAGGGGTGAGGATAGAAGAAGATGAAATGAAGAGTGAGATGTGAATTGGGAGCAGAGCAGAGCAGAGGAGGGAAAGGAAAAGGAGGAGTTGTGTTGTGTGAGTGGGAAGAAGAAGAGAGGACAATTATTTCCTCCTCACTTCATTTACATTCATTACTGCTCTGTTCACAACTTAATGACACTCTGAAGAGAAAGAGAAAGAAAAGATCACCATAAATGCACATGATTATATTCTTAATTATATGATTTACTCCTTCAATCCCTTATTATAAATCACTTTTTTTTTAAAAAAAAAATCAAATTATAATTTATACTTTACTATAACTCACAAACATTAATTTCTTTTCCACGTTTATCCTTTAGCGTTTATGTTTTCTAAAATATAACTCCATTTTCCCCTCATTAATAAGATGAAGATAATTACGTTTATTTGTATCTCAATATCTCTTTAATGCTATCTCAATGTCTCTTAATAAATATAATGGGTAAATAAGGAAAAATATAATAATTTTTTCTTGAAATTAGTAAGGAGTCATATATTATGAAACATCAAAATTTCTCTAAAGTATCTTATAATTAGGGACCGATGAAGTATTTGATTTCCAAGACCATTGTCATTTATATATAATGGAACGTTAATGTGGAGAGAAATTTTAAATAAGGGTAATTTGGAAAAGTTATTAAAATAAACTGTAAATTTATTGCTAGCTAATTTTAACTATTTTTCTTAATTTTAGAAAATTAATTAAAAATAACTTATAATAAGGGAAGGGAGAAGTTATTCATATCACCTATTTGTCTGTGCTTAGCTATAAGTGACTTTATACACCACAAAAAAGCAATAAGTGACTATAAGTTCATATAAAAAATAGATTTTCGTGGATATAATCTGAGATAATAAAAGACAAACTTATGACATGCAAATACAATAAAGTAAAAAAATAATAAATAATCGATATTAAAATAAAAATGCTTAAAATAACTTACAACTTACAAATAAGGTAAAATTGCCCGTAAAATTATCAAAAATCTAGTTGCATCCTTGCATTGAGAAGCCCCATAAAAATTAGTAAAATTTGTTAAGAAAATATAAGTCATTTGTATTTGTTACAAATATAATGGGTTTTTATTTTAAAATTTTAATTTAAATCACTTAGATGTAAAAATGTTAACGTGTTTTCTTCATATAAAATACAACACTTTTCATAAATATAATTCAATTAAAAAAAATTATGTATAAGATTCTAAAACTATATGAAACAGTATCAGGTAAAAAAATGGATTACGATCCTTTCTCATCCTATAATTGCTTTTTCAAAAGCTATAAGTATATTTATAAATAATTAAATTGGTCTTTTTTTATTTCGTTTATGAAAGGTATGCCCACACCTTAAAAAAAAAATATAATTAATAGTTGATTTAAGCCATACATACTTAACTTCGTAGAATAAAAGTTTACAAGATTTTCGATATGTGTGTTAAAAAAACACTTGAAAATATAAATGAATATTTAGAAATAATTATTTAATGAACAATCCGAGACAAAATGAGAAATTAGGTGAGGGGTGGTAAAATATTTTTCATTTTCATGAAATCATAAGATATTATATCAACAAAAGAGAAGGAGAAGGAAATAAAATAATATATACTTAATCTAAGGATTTAAAAAGTAAGTGTCTATTTGGAATCACATTCTAACAATCCTAAATGTACGTAATTTCATAAGCTCTAATATAAATCTTCGAGGAAAACATGTGTAATATATAGCCAAACATATACATAAACTCCCACTAATACATTGTTTGTTTAATGGTGGTTTGAGAAGACAGAAAGAGAGTGGCGAAAGTTAGGAGAGATATGGTGAAATCACCTTGCTTGGCATAATGGGAGGAGAGTGAGAAAGAGAGAAGGAGGAGTGATGAGTCATATAACTTTTTGGAGTCCCTTCCTAGATGAAGAGGAATGAGTGAGAGAGTGATAATTTTTGCTCATTTTTCTATTTATTTTTTTAGAACTCACTTTTTTATTTAATCTCTATATTATTATTATACCTGTTATAAATATTTATATACTTATGGTAAAAGTCTCATTTCATACAAAGTTAATATTCTTTATTTCTATTCTCTATTCAACTAAACAAAATATAAAAAATGCATGTCATTCTTTCTACGGTCTTTATCTTCTTTTTCTATTATATCAAACAACCTATAAAATCTATTTTTATTTATTACACATTTCATATTTCACTCCTAAACCAAATGAAGTTATAAGTGTGAGTAGAAAGTACTTGAGACTCTTTTTTATGAAAAATAGAACTTTGAATGTCTATGTTTGTTATAAGTGATCTTAAGAAGAGGAAGCTAGGATAGAGAGAGTTAAAATGGAGAGAGATGAGAGCATCCTTGTATGGTAGGAGGGATAGATACAATGGGAGTGAAATATGTGTGAGACCCATCACCTTTTTAGTGTTTTTAGGTCTTTTCAAATATGAAATGGGAGAGACTGTTTCACTTTATCCACTTTCTCATTTTATTTATTCATCATTATATTTATTCATCATTATCGTACATATTGGAAGTATTTATATACTTAGTATAAAAATATCATTTGTTATAAAAGTAATATTTTGTATTTGTATTCAACCAAATAAATTAGGGAAGTTCCACCCCAATCTTTCTCATCTTTTTTCTATCAAATCTATATAATATACTATATTTCTCATCTTTTACTCTATCATCTTTTTTATTATCTTTTTCACTCATCAACCAAACAAAATATTTTGTAGTGTTGAACCGCAACGTCAACTTAATTGATTAATAAAAATATTAGATGCTAAAAGACCGTTGAACATCTTAATTAGGGGTGGCAATTGGATCTACGAATCCATATCCATCCAATCCACTCACACTTAAAACCATCCAACCTATCCATTTAAAATTTAAAATTAAATGGATGGATAATGACCCATCCATTTAATTTAGTTGATGGGTCATGACTCATCCATGATATTTTGAAACCTATTGGACTATTTAGTTAAAATTAAAAATTATCCATGGTTTTTTCTAAAATATAAATGGATTATATGGACCCCGAACTCTAAAATTGACCCGAACCTGAAAATCGGTTCCGAACCCAAAATATGGCTCAAACCCGAAAAATTGGTACAAATATGAAAAATCAATTCCGAACTCGAAAATCGACCCGAACCAGAAAGTCGAGCCCAGATATGAAAAATTGGTCCCAAACTAAAAAATCGGCTCGAATTTGAAAAATCAGCCCCGAACCTGAAAATCGGACCCGAATCTAAAAAATCGGTCACAACCCTATAATCGAACCCAAACTCAAAAATCAGCCTCGAACCCGAAAATCGGGCCTAAATATGAAAAATCTGGCTCAAACTTGAAAATCAGCCCTAAACATGAAAATTGAGTCCAAATCTGAAAAATCAGTCACAAACTCAAAAATCGGGCCTGATACTGAAAAATCGGTCATGAACCCAAAAATCGAGCCTGAACTAGAAAATCGGCTCAAAATCTGAAAAATTGGTCCCAAACCCGAAAATAGGGTCTGAATCTGAAAAATCGGTCCTAATCAGAAAATCAAGCTTGAATCTAAAAAATTGGTCTTGAACTCTAAAATCGTACCTGAACTCTTAAAGTGGTTCCGAGCTCGAAAGTCGGGCCCAAATCCAAAAATCACAGCCTAATTTAAAAAATATGTCCCAAACTCAAAAATCGAGACAAAACACGAAAACCGAGCCCGCATATGAAAATCGGCCCCGAATATGACCATTGACCTTAAACCCTTAAAATTGACACCCAAATTTATGGTTCAGGGTTGATTTAGTGTTCGAGGCCAATTTTAGGGTTCAAGCCCAATTTTTAAGTTCGGGTCAATTTTAGGGTTAGGGACCAATTTTCAGATTCAGGGTCGATTTTTGAATTCAGGACGATTTTAGGCTTCAGTGCCGATTTTTCAAGTTCGGTCTCTATTTTCAAGTTCGGAGCCGATTTTCTAGATTCAGGCCCAATTTTTTAGCTCAGGCCTGATTTTCGAGGTTGGAACTGACTTTCCAGATTAGGGCCCAATTTTCTAGATTTGGGCCCAACTTTCGAGTTCGGGACCGACTTTTCTGATTCGAGCGCGACTTTCGAGTTTTGAAACCGATTTTTCAAATTTGGGCTTGAATTTCGAGTTTAGGACCGATTTTTGCGTTTTTGAGCCGATTCTTTGGTTTCGAATCGATTTTCGGGGTTTTATAAACTTTTTTATCAATGGAAAAATTTGTAAAATAATCGAAGTTAATAGATGGTTGGATATTCATCCATTAAAATTCACTAATGGATGAGTTGGATAGATATTTTTAAATGAGTCATAGATAGATTGGATAACTTTTGAAGCAATTTAAATGAATCCTTAATAGGTTAATAGATGATTTTGACCCATACATTACAATGTGAATCTTAATTCACCCAACCCATCAATTTCAGACTCTTATCTTAATAAACAAGATTTTTATAAGTTAAATTGAAAAATCATTAATTACTAACTAGAGAATCCATGACACTGCCGACAATCGGAGATATTCCTACTTCAAATCTTGAATGCTGCTTATTTTTAGTATATTTTTTCCACCACGCAAGGACGCAACGATTGTCCTGTTCTTTAATGATACTTTTCTTTACTACAGGTGACAGTTTTGTATTGGTCACTCTTCATTATATTAATGAATTAAGAGATTGGGTCAAGATCAATTATCATGTGCCTGTTGCCTGCGTCTTTTAACTTGTCAGTAGCATTTGGAGATTGCAAAAATCTGTCCTATTATTTTGTTATATAAAATTATGAAATAAGAACTTCATGTTATTTTTCTATTTTACTTATGTATAAACACAAATATTTATAAATATAAATACCAAATGGTGATTCATAACTTTCGTAGAAATAGTTATTTACATTAAAAAATAACATTTTTTTCATCTTTCTCAGACTTATTTTATAATTCCCTCTCCCTTCTTAGTTCTTACACTTCAATTCCTTCACCATGCTAGTGCCAGAGTTAAGTTTTCCCATATTTCTCTTGAGAAAGTTATTACTCCCTCAATTTAAAAATATTATTGTTTAAAGGTTTAAGCCTCATTGATATATAATTTGATTAAAACATATTTATTTAAAGTTGAGTTATATTAAAGAGAAAAAGTGATAGTTATTGGTGAAGTAATTTGCGGTAGTTGTGATAGATGAAATAGAAGGTGATATGTGAGCGATATAATATTAAACAAGGGTATAAATGAAAGAAAATGTGATAAGTAGTCTTGAATTTCTACAAGGCTTAGTTGCAGTTTTAATCCTCACTTTTGTGATATGTGCAAATAGGGCTCTTGAACTTCAAAAATAGCATTATGTCTTCCTGACTTTTACTACAAGGCTTAATTGCACTTTTAGTCCCCACTTTTGTGATATGTGCAAATAGGACTCCTAAACTTCAAAAATAACATATGTCTCCCGACTTTTACTTCTGTTAACACTTTTGGTCTCTCTTCTTTATTCCGTAGAAAAGTTGACTTTTTTACTTAAGTAACATTTTTTATTATATAATAATTAAAAAATTCATTTTAATTTAAAAAATTAGAAAGAGAACATCTTTAGATATTCTTCTTCCCTCCCTCAACAAACCTTCCAATCCCACCATCATCTTCTTCTTACCTCTCACCACCACCAATCCCACCACCACCAATCCATTGCACGTTAGTTTTTTTGACGGAATAGTGAAGAGGGACCAAAAGTGTTAACGCAAGTTAACGTCAGGGGGACAAAATGCTACTTTTAAAGTTTAAGACCCCATTTGTACATATCGCAAAAGTGAGTACCAAAACTACAGTTAAGTATTTCTAAACAACAACCATTTTAAAATATTGGTGAAAAACTAAACCCACAAAATGGAGTGGCTAATATTTTATAAGCGTAAATTTTATTTACACGAACATTTAATTGATTTATAAATATTTAAAAATATTTTTATGTTAAATTAAACCAATTAAGATAGTAACTGCTCTTAGAATGTGATTTAATTTAGCATAATAACGGTGCATGGCAATTATATATACTTAATTTTCCTCATTCTTTCATTTTTTTAACAACAAAAATAGATTTTATTAATGAAAAATGTCTGAAAATATCCCTCTCACATGAGAATCCGATAATCTCAAATAACTCTAAAAGACCAAACACCACGGGCAGATATAAGAACCCTTTCAACTGAATGACCGAAATTTAACTTAAAAAGTTTCCAAAAAATTATAGATTTGCTTGAAAAATGTGAACCACCAAAGCAATCATTTGCAACACAAGCGTAACTTCACTTGATAACCAAATAAAAAATGGACCATGATCCCTATAAAATCCAAAGTCTAGCTTCTTGTACTAACCTTCCTCCAAATATGATGAATTTTTCCAATCTACTGCGGAATTATCATCTTTTCTTCGTTTTCGGCTGGTAACATGGTAGCATTGGAAATAGACAAGAAGAATGAAGAAGAGGGCTTGAATGAGGCTGAAATATCTAGAAGAAGGAACTTGTTAGCTGAATATTGGAAGGTATCCCAATCTAGAGAGTCTTTATTATGCCAAAAATCCAGATTCAAGTGGATTCAAGAGGGGACCAGAATTCAAAGTTCTTTCATTCCTTTGTTAATTGGAGGAGGATGACGAATGATCTTGTAGGTTTGGAGGCCAATGGAGGGTGGGTGGATGAATCGAAGAATTAAAGAAAATAGTGAAGAACTTCTTTGAAGATAGATTTAAGGTGGATAAATGGAAACCTCCGAATCTCAATGGTGTCCTGTTCAAAACTGTCTCTTAGGTACAGAATGCTGCCTTGTGTGCAAAGTTTGAGCTAGAGGAAGTTAGAGATTCAGGGCCTGTTTGAAAAGTGTTTTAAAAAACTGTTTTTTGTTTTGTAAAATTTAAAAACAAAAAAACCTGTTTGAGTAGGATGTTTTCTTAAAATTAATTTAAAAACAGTTTTCTATTTTTTTGTTTTTAAATCAAAAAATGCAGAATAGTTTAAAATTGTTTTTGTTTTATAGTTTTCGAAATCTGTTTTTAAAATAGGCAGGACACGGAAAATAAGTTATTTTTTATTTTTTCATTAATGGCATTGTTGTAATTAAAGTGATTCACAAAAAAGGGTTTCCTTCGTTTTCCTTTCTTCATTCGCCATTTCTCTTCCCCATCTGCTGCGCACCTGCTATCTCTTCCCCATCTGCTGCTCTCTTCGCCTTCTGCTGTTGCGCTGCTCTCTTCTGCTGTTGCGCTCTCTCAGAGAAAAAACAGAAAAAACAGAGAGAGAGAGAGAGAGAGAGAGGGACAATGGATAACGAGAAAAAGGAACAATTTTTGTGAAAATTTCTATTGTTGCTGTTGTTGTTACAGTGTTCAGCTTTTTCTGTTGTGTGTTTGTAAAGGCAGAAATTTTAAAAATAAAAACAAAAGAGGAAGAAGGAAGAAGAAGGTTTTTTTTTTTTAAGAAAAAAGGGGTTCTTTTCTTATTGTTGCTGTTGTTCTTCAAAACAACCAAGAAGATAAATGGTTTTTTTCTTAGCATTCCAGCCCCCCCCCCTCTTTCTCTGCGTGAATCCCCTTTTTATGCTCAATCTTCCCCTTAAATCTCTTCTCTTCTTCCACTTTGATATTCTGATTTGATTTTGATTGAAGGAGACTCTTGAGCCTTGTGAATTGCTGGCTTGCTAGAACAAGATTTTTTCCACAGATGTTAGGATTTGCATTCCATTTTTGCTATGGTTATGATGAAGGCATGGGTTAACACTCAATGTCTGCAAAAATACTTCTGTAGAAGCTTCATTTTTTTAAACTAATTCACTTAGTCTAATTTGCTTTTCTACCCATTCTGGTTACTGTTTCCTTCATTTCCTTCTTTCTGTTACTTCCCATTTGGTCACTTACGTGACCTTTCTCATTTCTTTTTTCTTTTTTCTTTTCCTCTTTTTTTCTTTTTTTAACTTTAATAATAATAATAATAATACAATTGGGTGTTCACAAGATTGATGTCTTCGTATAAACCTGCTAGGCAACGACTCATAGTGACGGCATGTTGTACTATTCATAATTATATATGCAAGTGAAATCTGCGTGATGAGTTGTTTAGAATATGGGAAGAGATGGATCCTATAGAAATTGATGCCATGAATGAAGGTTCTAGCATAGATGGATCCTATAGAATTAATTTGATTTATTAAATTCATCTCAATAGTTTATCACCACAATAATTCATATCAATAATTTAGCACACAACCAAACGAGTTTTCTAATTTTTTGTTTTCAAAACATGTTTTTGGAACAAATTTATCAAACAAATTTTTTTGTTTTTTTAATCTCAAAACTGTTTTCAAAATCATATTACCAAACAAGTTTTTTTCTTATATTGTTCTGAAAAGTAGTTCTTAAAAATTATTTTAGAAAACAGTTTTGAAAACAAAAAAACTGAAAACACAATCAAACAGGCCCTCAGTTTGGGATTGTGATGGGGATAAAAGTCTGGGGCTAGATAGTTTCAACTTCAAATTTCTGAAAACCTTTTGGCATATATTGTCCGGCGATATACAAAGAGCCTTAGATGAGTTCCACTCTAACGATGTTTGGCCTAGGGGCAGCAATTCATCATTCATTGCACTTATTCCCAAAGTTGAAACTCCTCAGAGTCTTAATGATTTCCGACCATCTCTCTTGTCGGGTGTCTCTATAAAATTACAGCAAAGATATTAGCAAAGAGACTTAAATTGGTGTTAGCAAACATTATTGATGAACAACAATCTGCATTTTTGGGTGGGAGGAGTATGCTAGACAGCATCGTCGTTGCAAACGAAGTCGTTCACGATGCCCAAAGTAGGAGTACACAGGCACTTGCTTTCAAAGTAGATTTTGAAAAGGCGTACGATTCGGTAAGATGGGACTTTCTATTGTATATGATGCGCCGTATGAATTTTAATGGACAATGGATTGGCTGGATCTATGAATGTCTTAAGTCGGCTAGAGTTTCGGTACTGGTTAATGGGAGTCCCTCAGAGGAGTTTGGTATGGAGAAGGGCCTTAGACAAGGGGACCCAATGGCTCCCCTATTATTTCTCATTGTTGCAGAGGGCCTCAACGGGCTGGCAAAGCAAGCTGTCCGACTCAATAAATTTACTGCATACAAGGTGGGGAAAGATGCTTCAGTTTCCGTGCCAATGCTGCAGTTTGCAGACGACACTCTATTCTTTGGGGAGGCTACAGTTCAAAATGCTCTCACCTTAAAATGTTTGCTCCGCTGCTTTGAAGTTTCGCCTGGCCTTAAGGTAAATTTCCACAAGAGCAAGTTGATCGGAATATCTGTTGAATGTAGTGTCATAAACAGGCTTGCAACAATTCTCTATTGCAAAGTGATGAAAGGGATATGCATGATGAAAAGAGGTTTTCCTCCACTAACTACTATCAAATCCCTTTCAAGACTCAATCATAGTATAGTATCGGGTTTTGTCGTCTCCACAGGGATTGTGTTGCTACGTATTAATCTCACTAGCTAGACGTTGAATAAGCGGTTCAAAATGTGATAATTATTCTAAATGAGAACAACAATAAAGAAAGCGATAAAAGAAGTTGACGGAGGTAAACAAAGAAGAAAGCGTACTTACGAAATGATGTTACTTAATCCACAACTTGTTCTCAACCAAGACACTCATATAAGATGGATTTAACATTTAAGATGCCGGTAAGAGCTGTTTACCTAACTAATTCCTTAATTAAGCAAAGCCTACCAATTGAGAACCTAGCCTTAATCCCTTAAGTCCTAACAATCCCAAAAGGCGCATTGTAGCATAAATTCGCTCGATGAGACATACCCTAAGCTCCGTTTCTAACCCAAGAAGTTCATGTCCCAGTGGATGGAATCTATGACCGTCACTCATGAAATCCCATTGATTCCCGCCTAGGTACTCATATCCTAGTGGTGAGTATCCCGACTAGTCACTCGGTTAAGACCTCGTTCCCAACTCAAGATATTCCTACCTAGTGGTGAGTGTATCCCATCATCACCTAGAAGACCTCACCTAGCCTAAGATAATTCATTCTTAAGTTAACTAGTGCAAAGGGCGGTTCCTCTCATTTACTAAACTCACACCAAAATCCCTTTTGTCATGCAAGCCTTAAAAATCATCACATGGTCAAGAGATACATGAAGCACAAAGAGAAACTAACAAACCCAAGACATGAGTGCATTTCCCTCTTCCATAACCAAGCATACATCAACCCACATCAATTTTCCAATATATCTATGAATCAATACAAGCTTTAGAATTCACCAATTGACCAAATGAAGCATTAAACATAGAGAGCAACACCCAACCATGAAAACCCATCATAACAATTGCATAAAGATGTATTAAACAAGAGTGAATCAAATTACATCATCCAAAGTGCCAAAATAGAATCAAAAAACATAGAAGGGGAAGAGAGGGAAGAGAAGGAAGATAGAACCCAAGGTGAAACGGAACCATGGCCTTCCGGAGGGGATGCATGACTCCTCCATGGTGCCCTAGCACCGGCCTCCAAGTGCTTGGCCGCACCTCTCCACCATCAACCCCCCAAAACCTAAAATTAGATCCAAATTATATAGCAGATTTTGGAATGTGCGACGCCGGCGCGAGCGCGCCATCTTTCTGGGGCGAGCGCGCCAGCTTGGGTAAAACCAGCTCCTTCTCTGTCTCGGGGGCGAGCGCGCCAGCATCCTGGGGCGAGCGCGCCCAATTGGGGCGAGCGCGCCAGATTCCTGGGGCGAGCGCGCCAGACTGCTGTGTAAAAACTGCTCTCTGTCTCGGGGGCGAGCGCGCCAGCTTCCTGGGGCGAGCGCGCCAGACACCTGAAACCAGAAAAATCACAGAAAAGCCATAAAAAATGTCTAATAAATAGATACAAACATAGAACAACCTAGAAATACAAAAATGCATGATATGAGACCAAAATGAGTGAAAAATGAATCAAAATCCTAATTAACCTATGGATCTATATGCAAAATAACTATGAAAATAGCCCTAAAACCCGGGTCAACACACCACTATACCCAACGACAGCTTGCCCTCAAGCGTAAAAACTCAAGGAAGCTTGTCCTCAAGCTCAAGAACATAAGTTCTAGGTAAGATGCTAGCAAACAAAAACTTAACACAGGACACATGGGATAAGTTCTTCAAGATAGTTCATGCAAGGAATCAAGCTAGGGAACAGAGTAACCTTTAGTAGATGCAAATAAAAATCACAAAGAACACCAAGATGTGGGTTTTTACAATCAGCTCCTAATTCCCCAACCTCATATTGAGAATACACTAATGATAGCCAACGGTCTTTTTGTGTTATGAGCACACACGTGTCGTTTTACTTTTGATTTCCTTTTTTTTTTTGAAACCCTCATAGTTATTACCAACTCCGGGTTAATTTTTCCCTTTTTTTTTAAACCCTTCACAGTTATTACCAACTCCGGGTTAATTTTTTTTTCTTCTTTTGCCAACAAGGTGGGGATATGATTGGAGGTATGCTCAGTGGTGCAAGTACGTCTCATTCCCTTACTCACATCCTTCCCTAGTCTTTATACTTTTTACACTTTACTCTTTTTTTTTTTTTCACATGTGTGCCCTTTTATTAACCTCACAGCCAAAAAGAGTGTAAACCCAATATAAAGGTTAAAAAGAAGCTATACTTCATGCATTATCCCCACAAAATTGGTATCCCAAATGACCTCACTGCACTTTCCCAAAACTCACTCAAGTCTCTATCACTTAGACCTTCACATGTCCTATAAGATTCACTCACCTATGCATCACCTTTCTATGATAGAGTAAGCATCAAACCCAGAGCAAACAATAAAAACAAAGCCTCAGCAGAAGGGTATGCAAACCTAGGAAATAGGGCATGTGCAACACTAGTGTGTACAAGAAATATGAATTGTGATCTAAAATGCAACTGAAAGGAGAAATGTGGCTTAGAATTACTTCCCTATCTGTTCCATGTAGGTGCAAAACATGATAGCAGTAGAACTTCTTCAAATGTTGGGACCTCCAACCTCTGTTGCACTTTTCAGAAAAAACACCAAGCCCTTGCAACATGAACAAACACATCAAAAATACCACAAAAATCTCATATTCATTGCATCCCACATAGTGCACAACACAAAAAATAAAAATAAAAATGCACGAGACTCTAAAACACACTAGGACTCAACATTCTATGCATCAAATCATCAATTCATGACTAATGAACCTAATTGACATTAAATTCACTAGCTGATTCATTCTAAGTCAGGTTCACAGAATTCCAAACCTCATATCATGTTATAGTTGATCAGGCCACAACAAGCAATCATAACAAGAACAAATCAGTTGAATCAACACATAGGAGAAAAACAAACTAAATGCACACTATACACAAAGCTCAAAGCATCACCTAGCTAGTTTAACTAATAGTAACGGAAAGCACAATCCCCGGCAACGGCGCCATTTTGATGAAAGGGATATGCATGATGAAAAGAGGTTTTCCTCCACTAACTACTATCAAATCCCTTTCAAGACTCAATCATAGTATAGTATCGGGTTTTGTCGTCTCCACAGGGATTGTGTTGCTACGTATTAATCTCACTAGCTAGACGTTGAATAAGCGGTTCAAAATGTGATAATTATTCTAAATGAGAACAACAATAAAGAAAGCGATAAAAGAAGTTGACGGAGGTAAACAAAGAAGAAAGCGTACTTACGAAATGATGTTACTTAATCCACAACTTGTTCTCAACCAAGACACTCATATAAGATGGATTTAACATTTAAGATGCCGGTAAGAGCTGTTTACCTAACTAATTCCTTAATTAAGCAAAGCCTACCAATTGAGAACCTAGCCTTAATCCCTTAAGTCCTAACAATCCCAAAAGGCGCATTGTAGCATAAATTCGCTCGATGAGACATACCCTAAGCTCCGTTTCTAACCCAAGAAGTTCATGTCCCAGTGGATGGAATCTATGACCGTCACTCATGAAATCCCATTGATTCCCGCCTAGGTACTCATATCCTAGTGGTGAGTATCCCGACTAGTCACTCGGTTAAGACCTCGTTCCCAACTCAAGATATTCCTACCTAGTGGTGAGTGTATCCCATCATCACCTAGAAGACCTCACCTAGCCTAAGATAATTCATTCTTAAGTTAACTAGTGCAAAGGGCGGTTCCTCTCATTTACTAAACTCACACCAAAATCCCTTTTGTCATGCAAGCCTTAAAAATCATCACATGGTCAAGAGATACATGAAGCACAAAGAGAAACTAACAAACCCAAGACATGAGTGCATTTCCCTCTTCCATAACCAAGCATACATCAACCCACATCAATTTTCCAATATATCTATGAATCAATACAAGCTTTAGAATTCACCAATTGACCAAATGAAGCATTAAACATAGAGAGCAACACCCAACCATGAAAACCCATCATAACAATTGCATAAAGATGTATTAAACAAGAGTGAATCAAATTACATCATCCAAAGTACCAAAATAGAATCAAAAAACATAGAAGGGGAAGAGAGGGAAGAGAAGGAAGATAGAACCCAAGGTGAAACGGAACCATGGCCTTCCGGAGGGGATGCATGACTCCTCCATGGTGCCCTAGCACCGGCCTCCAAGTGCTTGGCCGCACCTCTCCACCATCAACCCCCCAAAACCTAAAATTAGATCCAAATTATATAGCAGATTTTGGAATGTGCGACGCCGGCGCGAGCGCGCCATCTTTCTGGGGCGAGCGCGCCAGCTTGGGTAAAACCAGCTCCTTCTCTGTCTCGGGGGCGAGCGCGCCAGCATCCTGGGGCGAGCGCGCCCAATTGGGGCGAGCGCGCCAGACTGCTGTGTAAAAACTGCTCTCTGTCTCGGGGGCGAGCGCGCCAGCTTCCTGGGGCGAGCGCGCCAGACACCTGAAACCAGAAAAATCACAGAAAAGCCATAAAAAATGTCTAATAAATAGATACAAACATAGAACAACCTAGAAATACAAAAATGCATGATATGAGACCAAAATGAGTGAAAAATGAATCAAAATCCTAATTAATCTATGGATCTATATGCAAAATAACTATGAAAATAGCCCTAAAACCCGGGTCAACACAAAGTAATGAAGGCTCCTTTCACTTATTTGGGATTGCCTGTGGGGGGTGCCCTTCAGTGATCTCTTTTTGGGAACTGGTTCCCACAAGACTAAGGAACAAGCTGTCGAGATGGAGACAAAAGTGTATTTATTTTGGAGGTCGGGTTACCTTAATAGGTAGTGTACTTTCCTCAATACCTTCGGTTTTTATGTCTTTTTTCAAAATGCCCGAAGGTATGATCAAACAGTGTAATCAAATTATGAGAAACTTCTTGTGGGGAGGGATGGAGGGACAAAGGAAAATAGCATGGATAAATTGGAATAAAGTGTGCTACCCAAAGGAGTTAGGAGGTCTGGGTATTCGAGATTGGAGCTGTTTCAACAAAGCGTTACTAGGAAAATGGCGATGGCAGATATTAAATGAAGGCGACAGATTCTGGGTAAAAGTTCTCTGAGCAAAATACAAAATCCCATATGTAGGCGAACAAGGGGAATCTTCGGGGAAGCAGTCTAAGTGGAGGAAAGATATAATGAAGGTATGCTATTCAAACTTAACAGTGTGCTGATTCGATCAATATCTAAGTAGAAAGGTAGGCGAAGGAAATAATACTCGTTTCTGGCTAGACCAATGGATGGGTCAGGAAAAATTGTCAATCAAATTCAGCAGGTTATTTCAATTATCAAATCAGAAACAGAGTTGTATTTCACAGATGGGAAGGTGGGAGAGGGAGAGATGGTCCTGGGATTTCGAATGGCGTAGACCCTTGCTGGAGAGAGAGAGGGATGATATGGGTAGAGGAACTTAAAACCTGTTTGAAGAATCAGAAGCTCATTTAAGGTCGGCCTGATGAGTGGTGTTGGATAATAAATTGTGAAGGAAATGATTATTCCGTCAAATCATCCTACTCTTTTTTGCAGGGACTTGGAAGTGAAGAATCGATTCCGGTGTTCAAAAATCTCTGGAAAATTGCAGCCCCCTCAAATGTAATAGCTTTCGTTTGGAGGGTTCTTTGGGGGAGGATTCAAACTAAGGAAAATCTTTGCAGGAGAGGAGTTATCCAGACCATGGGGGAAAGCCGTTGTCCTTTCTGCTCGCAAATGGAGGAGACATTAGAACATTTGCTCTTCATTTGCGTCTTCTCTTCCCAGGTTTGGTATGCATGCTACAATTGGCTTGGATTAGATACAGTTCTGCCAGAAAATAGCTGGATGCATTTCTTACAACACTCTTTTGGTCCCTGGAATGTTAGGCAGAGGAGGGGGGGGGGGGCATGGCAATTTGGTCTGCGGTTGTTTGGGCAATTTGGATGCACATGAACGCTATCATATTCAAAGGGGAGCAGAAAAATGCATACATGATCTTTGAGCTAGCCCAATTAAGGAGTTGGAACTGGCTCCGCGCCAAATTCTCAAATTTTTGTTTTTCCACTTATGAATGGATTACCAATCCCAATCTAAGTTTTTGTCTTGCTGTTATATGATATCATAATTTCTATTCTGTAAGGAGTGACATCGCCTAATTGGACCGGTGGGACTAATGAAGGATACGCAGGGAGAGGATCATAGAAGATGATCACGGCCTATTGCTGCTATGTTAAACCCATAATGATTTTGGCTTTGGACGCTGTTGGCTGCTGAGTGCTGGCTGCTTGTTTTGTTTTGTTCTATGGTATCTGCAGATTAATGTCTCTGGTATAGCTGATGAGGTGGGCGCATGGCATTTGCATTCATGGCTATAACAGGATTTCCAATTTAGCATGTTACTGCAGATATGTTGGCATATGTTTTATCCTATACATTATTTGCAATTTGGTAGTTGGGTAGATTGGTGGTCTGTACAAACTAGAGTAGAGCAGAGCTGGGTTGTTTTTTTTTCCTGCTGTTTTCTTTCTATTCCTATTGTAATAATCAACTGAAATCACTTTCTTGTAATTGTGTTTTGGGTTCAAGTACACCTTTGTGCTTGGTAATAAATTTTAGCTTATCAAAAAAATATAGTGCATGCATACTAAGAAGGGTAGGAAGCCCAAAAAGACAAGTCAACCAACCACCTGTTTAGATGCAAGACTGACCTGACAGCAAATGGGCTGCACACAAGAAGCCCATTTAGGCACTGATGTCATGTTATACAAAATATATAAGAGATTATAGATAATTGATGCTCATTCTAATAATGTTTTGGAAACTAAACTCTTGATGAATAAAAGGTCAACTGGATAGAAATGTAGATTTTTTCAATGTGTTCAAATAGCTTCATTATTTTAAGTTATCTCCAGAAATCCATTAAGGGCCCCTTATTGCACATTGCCATTGCCATTGCCATTGCTTACTGCTTATATATAAGTGACTCTATTAGTGCTTTTTTTCAGGTGATTATTGATTTTCAAGCAGCTGAAAAGAAGAGACTTGAAGAGTCCGCTTCTGAAAATGGTCTGGAACCTTTGTGTGCTATGGTTAGTGTCATTTTTTCTTATAAGTGTTAACATTGTTTCTTATTGGTACTTTTGTTGGCATGGGATTCAATGTGGCTTAGATTTAACAACAATTTGTGCTGCTATGATCTTGCAATGGAGCTAAGTAATAGCACCATACAAGCCCTTCTGCATAACTATGCTGAGCAAGTGTGGAGCTTATGTATTTCATGTTTTGTACGTCAATGTTTTTAATGATGTTTGCAACATTTTACTATGATTATGTGTTTTGATGAACATGTGCTTCAATATGAATGTGAAATTTTCAACCAATATTAAATTTTGATCTAAATCATTTTGGATTTGGGAATTTATTTTGAAGAAAATTGAGAAATGTACAGGCAATCTGCTCATAAAAGAAAAAGCAGTCACTTATATAACAATAAATCAGCGACGGAAAAATCTCTCTCTAAAAATGGTGAATTCAAATAAAAATAGCGATAAAATGGTTCCCTCGTTAAATTTACGAGGAATAGCGGCAGAATAATAATTAAAATGGCTAGCTGTTTAGTTCCACTATTTTAATAATGAAACTGTCTATTTTAGCGATGAATTTTTTCCGCCTCCATTAGCGATGAATTTCAAAATCCATGTTTAATAATTTAGCAATGCCACTTTCAGAGACGGATTTTATTCTATCGCTAATTCCGTCGCTAACTATTTAGCAAGGGATTTTTTCAGAGATTTCTCCCCTTGCTAATTTGATTTTTTTAATAGTGATATATAGTGTAATCAGTTGAAGAGTAATGTAATTTTCACGTTCATTCCCTTGATATGGAATCTTTTGTTTCTTGTAATATTGTAATCTTCTGTTTTTTTGGTTGGTTGGGTTTTATCAATGTGGTCGGATGGCTATCAAGTTATCAAGTGATGCTGGTGTTTCTAGTTCCCAACACCTTGGTCCAAATGGTGGGTTCAACAACATGTGATTTTACATGTTTGAGCTATGAAACCAACGTTACAAAAATATAATATAAGACTTTATAAAAGATCTGTAAAGTGGATCTAACGTTTCCCTTAACCTTGCACAAGATTTGCTTAGCGTGCATAGAATCATGTATAAACTATAGTTGTATATATATCTCATTCTTCGGCACAACAAAAAGCTGCTAGATACATAATCGATGATGCAAATTAAGCCCACATAATGATGATCACCATAAATTAGAAGACAATATTCTAATTTCTCCAGCACTAGCTATAAGATGGGTAATGGGTATAGTACTACATAGAGTTTATGCTGCCGGAGCATAGTCATAACCACCAGCATCATCATCGTCGCCATCAGCTTCCATAGATGCTACTGGGATAAAACTATAATCTCCGTCGCCATGGCAAGTTGCTGGAGAAGTACAGTGGTTCCAAACGAATCTATGAACATTCCCATGCTTCTCGTTGCAACATGGAGGAGCAATGATGACCGTGGAATTGAACGTCGACATTTTGTGAAATTAGGAAATTAATAATGTAGAGCAAAAACGAGAGCAAAGTCTAGTATTCTGAGAAGAAAGGGCAGGTATAAGAAGCTAGGTAGGTAGTAGTGGTGTAAGTTGATGAGTTTGAAGGGGGAGAGAGTCGATGCTAATTTATATAAGGGGATGGAATTGAAGGGAAAGTGAGGGTCTCATTTAGGCACAAGCAAGACACGAGAGAAAGTGTGGATTTATGCTTCCAAGGTGTGTGATGCTAGTTGCATTGTGTAGCCAGCCACATAGGAAATCCAATTCACACAACTCAGCTTGCAAACAGGACCATAAATTAATGACATTATGACAACATATATACTACTTGTGTAACAAAAACATAGGGAATCATTGAGTGCATGGTAGGGTCAGTAAAATGTAAGAGATTAAGGGCAGCATATATGGGGTGGGTGATTCAATGAGTTATTGGCTTTTGGCCCTTCCCCTATCAATTCCTTTAACATGGAATCTTTATGGTTCTTTCTTTGGGTTCTATTTGAGCGTTTGTTTTTTCACCAAAAGCACCGTGTTGGAATATTTAATTAACAACTCTAATAGCACTATTTTTATTTTGTGTCTTTTTTTTTTATGATTTGGCTAGCTTATGGAATAGTAATATATATAGCATAGGCCTTTTACCGTAAAAAGTATAGGGTAAGGGGTGGAAAATGCAATTTCAAACAATAAGAACTTTCTTTGGCACCATTTGGAAACTATCAACTGAAAAGAGAACGTTGGAAATCACAACTAAATATTTCTATCGCGAACACTCCCGACTATCCATTTCATAGTTCATCAAACTTAGTTAATGGCTCTCTGATTTTTTTTAAATAAGCTAAATCGAATTAATGGGAAGCACAAGGAGTGACACAACCAATATAATTATAGTAACTGAGAAAAAAAACTCAGCGACCAAATTACATGAAAGAGGACAAAAGAGAAGCACAAAGTTACATCCCAGTAAAAGGAAACCGTCCCAAACAGTGCCATTTGGTTTCTTAACAATTTTTTCCTATGAGGAAGAATTTAGATACCAAGGGTGCCGAATTGCTGATGGTTTGATTTGAAATAAAAGCAAATTGAAAACAAAAAATCTCAACAGCAATATAGATATTGATCTTGAAAAGGTTCGAACTTCACAAATTTCGGGAATTTTAACGTGACAATATGCATATAAAGTAATCACTAGGGGGTGGGAAATCATCACACAACCTAGTTTCAATTTCTATATCATTATGCAGCCAAAGAAAATAAAAAACAATAATTTAGCTAATAAAGTTTATTCTAATTTCTTTTTAAATAAAGGTTCTCACAATAAACATAAATTATTGTATCCATTAATATTAGAAAACACAAGCTGGGCTGAAAACAAAACTCACTTGAGCACTGTATGATTAAAACTCAACTTGCTTATTACTACCATGAGTGATTTTATTAGCACATTCGTGACATGAAGTATAAATTTGAACCCATAATATTGTACATGCCTAGTTTAATTACGTATGTGTTACATATGTCTAATTCACTTTTAGTTATAAGGTTTTAGATTTAAAGTTCTTCTTCATTTTATAGGATTGCTTCTTATTGAGAATATATACTATGGTCCTAAACAAAACAAAAAAAATTAACAAATATGTAACTAATCGTTGGCTTTGTCAATGGGTCACCATGTAGTGTCAGTGCTTGTAATAGCTTATAAACATAGAATTTGTAATCATTGAAATAAAATTTGTAATTTAAAAAATGACAATAAAATAATTACTCAAAAATTAGTTATCATTAAGTTACAAATTTGCTATTCACGCAGCTAATTCATAACATTTGGTAGCGGTATTTAGCATGTTATTCTACGAAACACCCAGGTGCATCTGTGTGTGTTTTTTTGCCTTGCTCTTATGTGGTTTTCAGGTGGATTTCGACTCCAGTGTTGGTAAGGTCGATTTTATTCGCGTTCTTTTAACACTGGCGTGGCAAGCTGGGTTTGGAAATTTGTGGGGGGATTTCGATATCTTCGTGTGGTTCTACAAGTAGCAGTGAAGTTGCATCTTAATGTTTTAATATTAATGCAAATCCAGTTGTTGAAGAGTTTTAATTTGGAGGTTGTGATGTTAATCTATTAGCTGAAAGTAATTTTTGTTTGAAGGAGATAAATTATATAATTGAGAGAGTTTGAAAAAGAGAATGATGTACGTAGCAGTAGAGTTCGGGTGTTTTTTGTATGACTAATTATTGGTGGGAATTTGTCACTGCTTTTAATCTTATCTGAGAAAGATGTTTTCGATCAGTGTCTGTTCTCAGATTTTAATTGGATATAATAAAATTACATTCAGTTGTTTGAAAAAAAAAAAAATTAAGATGAAAGATGGTATTCATTAGTGATATCTGCCGGTAGCTTAAGTTATTTTTTTCCATTATTTGTGTTATCTTATTGAGAAGTCGTTGTTGTTTAGAACGATTTTGATTTTGTTTGTATCTTATTTTTGCTACATCTTGTACTCATGAATTCATAATACAAAAGTTTTAGGCAGAAGAAAAATATATGATCACCGACAACCAAAGACAACAAGTATATATTTTTAGTTAATTATAGTGACTAATTCACGCTTTATTGTTGCATTTTTTTTTTCCGTTTTTTTCTGTATTTTCTATCACATGTCACTTATTTTTCTCTCTTTTCTTCATAATTGACTAAGGTGAAAGTGAAAATCAAATGTGAACAAATTATTATTCATAAGAGAAGAGAGGAAAATGAGTGATATTATACGTGATGTAAAATGTAAAAAAAGTTTTAAAAAAAATGAAAAAAAAGTAAAATATAAATAAATCATTCTCTAAGGTAACTCGGTACAACAACGGTAGTCCGTAGGTACGTACTTCATACTCGAAGAAATGACCCACTTAGCTAATAATATTTACTAGTTTCTAATCCATTGAAGCATACTATACTATATAATACTAAGATAAAAACACAAGGCTAGCTAGGGCATGCATGGTGACCAACACCACTCGCTCTTATATCTTCTAAGCTGCGGGAGCATAATCATAGCCACCATCACCATCATCATCGCCGCCATCATCATCTCCGTCCCCTTCAATCCGGGTTATGTGTCGGTAAACATACCATTCTTGATCATAATAAGCAACATCATCTTCGTTATGCAAAATTGTCTGAACCTGCTGCACCATTTCCTTACTTCCTAGTGAAAAAAGGTAGAAGGTTTAGAACAGTAATAAGAATCAATGTTAATTAATGTACCAAAAATATGAGCTCAAGTTGGTTAATTGAGGAACGAAAGGGCATAGGTTGAGGTTATAAATAGAGTGATGATGAGAAGCTTCTATGGTTAAAGGTGCAGGAGATAGACCCGTGGAGAAATGTGCCATAACGTTTGATGAGTGCATCAGACACGTGAGAATAAATCCTACGTGGATGTCTTTGTGGCAGATTATATATGGTAATGGAAGCACTTAATTAACTAAAGAATCTCAAAAAGCTAACATATCGATCGAATCTACATGAACAAGAAATCTTTGTTTGAGAATGGGAGCTAGTGGGAGAAGAAGCGTGAAGTCCTTAATTAGAGTGTACAAGAGAGTGTGGAAGATCTAAGCTCTTAACGTGGTTTACTTTTTATATATGTTTGAAATTCAAATTAAAATAAATTACAATTACAACATTCACAATGGTTCCTTATATGTATTGTTTAATACGATTTGTGTATTTTCAAAATGTATCATAATATTTAAGCAATTTATAAGTAACTCATGTAGATTTTACTCTAATGTTAGTTTCTTATAATTTCATAAGCAATTTAGATATTTTTATTTTTTATAATCACTTAATGTAAGAGAGAAAATAGATTGTTTCATAAAAAAAATGGATTATTAATATAAGAGAGAGAAACAATATATTTTAATGTAACAGAATGAAAAAATTATTAATGCAAGAGAGAGAAAAATAAATTGTTTATAATTATAAATCACTCTAAGCAACTCGAAGTTGTAGGTCAGTTTAAAAAAAAAAAAACTCTAAGTTGTAGTTTCTTATGCAACCAACTACTTCCCCGCCCTTTTTATAAGAAATAAACAACAATTTCATACCCCTTAATAAATGTAGTTAAAGTGGTTGGAAACATTAAATTTGTTTTCAATTTGTATTAGCTTTCCAAAATTGTATCAACCACTTTTTTTAATTTCTATTGATTATTAATACGTTGCATAGTGAAATGAGAGAGAAAATCTAAATAAATGATGTAATTTTTTCAAAAAATAATTAATGCGCCATAAATTTTAAGTTGATTCTTATAAAAATAACTAAGATGCATCTCAACTTGATTCTTATAATAAGGGATGCGGTATTTCTTATTTTTAAGTTTTTTGAGTGTCACCTAAACTTGCTCTAATGGTTTAAAAATTGAGGTATGGTTGTTTAGTGATAAGATACTTCTAAGATATTGCATTGTGGATGTCTTAACCTCTCTAACATAGTTTATATTTTTAATTTAAAATAAATTAAGAAAAATTGATATGCAAATATAGAGTATAATTATTTATGAATTAAAGTTAAAATTAAACTAAGAGTTCAATAAAAAACTTTATAAGAATTAGAAATTGAATATAAAGAATAAAACTTTTTATACTACTGTTATTATTCATAATTTGAATTCAAATTAAAGTAAAACTAAGATCTAAATTAAAAAAACATGATAAGAATTATAAATTGAATAGGAAGAATAAAGTAAGAATTGGAAATTGAGTTAAAAATGAGGATTATAATAGTAATTATTTGAAGGATTATAAATTGAATTAAAAAAGTGCAACATGCATAATGACATAAATGAATTAAGTCAAGTTAAGTAAGGGTGCATACAAGTTAGATCAGATGGATTTTTTTGATCTAAATCAATCAAAACTATTTGAGTTGGTATGTATCAGATTTCAAGTGTTTTTACATTCGAAACCAAACCAACGTGTTGGGGTTGGATCAGACGGGTTGATCGGATCGTTATTAAAATAAAAATAAATCTGGAATATAAAGTAAATGAAAAAAATGATTAAGAATTAAAAAAACACAAAAAATTGGTACATATGTTATATATCACAAATAGCATGAAAGTGACAAAAAAAAAAAATTTGTACCAAATTACATGAAATCGTACGACTTAATGTATTACTGCTGGGGGAAGATAAAAAATTTTATTAAATAAAAGATTATTATACATATATTCAAGTATTTGGGTTGGTTTGGATAGATGCATTCACAAATCCGCTACCTAAATCGAACTTGATTAGATTGCATGTAAATTCATCCGAGTTGAGTGGGTTGATTGGGTCTACCCAGCTCATGTACACCCATAAAGTTAAGCATATGAAATTTAGAATTGGTTTATGAGAAAAGTAAACCCAAATCATTTATTATTTAAAATAGTTATATAAAGTTTGAGTTCGACTTGTTTAATTGTATGAATTTAAGCTTGATTAACTTGTTACAAATATAAATTTTGAAGTTGTATATATAAATTTTGAAGTTGTATATAACATACACTCAAAGTTATCAGCCTCAAGAATTGAGGAGGCTATGGTTATGGATTCAATATTCATCTAATATAATCAATCTGCCTTTATTTTTCAAAGGAAAATATTATTAGATAGTGTCCTTGTTATGAATTATAGAGGTGTGGTATATTTAGCTATAAGGTCTAGTAGAGAAAGTTGACTCTTAAAGTGGACTTCAATAATGTGTATGATTCGATTCTATTAGAATTTGTCGAACTATATGATGGGTAATATTGGATTTTGTGAAAAGTGGAGTTCTATTTTTTAGGAAAAAAAAAGTGCCAAATTCACTAGGGAAAAAAGCCCATCGCCTCAAGTGGGCCACCCCATCGAAGCCCAATTTCTTTACAAATAAAAACTCTAGCACCACTAACTTTGGGCTTCAATGGTGCGAAAATAAATGGTCTAGCACACCAGTATTAAGCCCGCCAATTATATTCCTTTCAATCTCATTAGGTGAGGAAAAATAAAATACTAAAAATACTATTTTAATCTCTAATAGATGCATTATTTATGAATTTAGTTATTTAAAAATACGATTACAATATTTAATGAGTAAAAAAATTTTAAGAACTTAATTGATAAATTTATTTTTAAAGAGTTAAATTATGAATAAATTCATATGCAAATGACTTTTTTGGACATAGAACTCAGGATGGCAGATTTATGGATGGGCGCTTCATGGAATTTTGAGCTTATGTATACAGTGTTAGCTTTGAATGTCAAGGAGGAGATTAGTGCTGTTAGGATGCCTACCCATTCTGTGGGGCACGACGTTATCCGCTGGACTACCGCAAGTGACGGCAAGTATAGTGTGTCCTCGGCATATGCAACCTTGGGTGATTTTGATGCAATTGATTTGGGGATATGGAAGCGTTTTTGGCGTTGTAAGGTTCTTGAGAAGATTCAATTTTTTCTACGGCTTCTTATGAAGGAAGGGCTTCCAAATAATGAGAAGAGGCATCGAAATCATCTCAGCCAGTCGACTTCTTGCTCGCGTTGTGGCGCTGCTGTAGAGAGCTTGTCGCATCTCTTTCGCGAGTGCCCCCCGCTCTTGTTTGCTCTGGTGTCAATTTAGCTCCATATTACCACCTCTCAGTTCCAATGTCCCTTTCTCGTCTTAGCCCGTGAGTCTACTTAAGCAGCAACAATGTATCTTGAGGGTGGCTGTGTTGTGGTGGGAATGGAGATGGAGGAATGAACAATGTTTGGGAGAGAACAAGTGGGAGCTGAACCAAGTTCTACAGCGGGTTCTATCAAATGTCACTGCTTGCAGGATGTATCTCTGCTCAAAGCACCTTTCTCCCTCGGCGACGGCTGGTAGTGTAGCGCCTTTTCAGCTACTGGTGGATGGCATCTGGATCTCGGGATGTGCAATAATGGGTGGGGATGCTATGTTAATTGATTCTGCTCGTGGTTGGCGCTCTGCAGTGTCGGCGAGTTCGCCCCATGGGAACGCGTTCCTCGCAAAGGTTTGAGGCAGTGGAGTTAGGTTTGGCCCATGCTTGAGAGCTGGGTGTTCGCGAGGTCGTCTGCGCGTGTGACTGTGAGAATGTGGTGTGGGTTTTACAGACTCGTAATGATATTAGCACTTTTTGAGATAGGGAGGAGATCGCCAAGGTGAGGGATGTGCTCAGCTGAGATTAGAATGTTTCTGTTATCCATGTCGCAAGAGAGGAGAATAACACTGCAAATTATCTGGCGAGGCATGCGGCGCGTGATGGAACTCCTCAACGGGTCTGAAAGCAGCCTCCGTCTTTTGTCTATGCGTCTATGTATCTTGACGCGTTGAATAGCTAGTTTGTTTTTTTCCTTTATTTTTTCCTCTTGTAAAAAAAATGACTTTTTTGTTGAAACTTATGCAAATGAATAAAAATTGTCATTCAATAAAGTGGAGAAAAAGCAGGTCATTATAGTGTGTGAGAGACTTTAATATTTAAGGTTAAAAAACTTTAATATTTAGGACCTAACATGGCAATAAATGCTTCCTAATCAAATGTCATTGTCACATGCATAAACTAAGTCAGAAACATTGAGGGCCTTTTCCATTGTTTATCACGTGGATCAGATACTTAATGAGCTGTATTTATTTATTTTTTATCAGTTAATGAGCTGTTTGTATAAATAATGCTATTGTTAAAACAAATTATGCTAAGGAGTACATTATGCTGAGATATACTATGGTTTGTTTAAGTAGTATATGCTTGATTTTCCTTAAGAAATGTCTCGGGTTTGAGTCTAGATGGAAAAAGCCCCGTTAAAAGAGTTAGCATCATTATAATGTGAATATTCTCGACTCAAATATAATTATCTTAAAAGTTGTATAGTTATCTTAAAAGAAATATTATGCTAAAGCATAAAAACCGGTGGGACACATGTAAATGATTTTTTTCTTTGTTGGTTAAATAATTGCATATTTTTCATTAGAATGATTATAAAAAAATGCTGGATAAATTAAGAGTAACATATTAATTGGAAAATGAAATTAAGAGGCTACAGTAACGGTTGAAGAGTTTAGACGGAGAAGTTAGTTGTCGTTGGGCATGAAAGTGAAGGAGCATGACAAATGACAAAAAGTGAAACGCAGCACCACGAAATCCAACGGTAGCTGCTGCATCAGAAGTCAGAACAGAACAGAACTAAAGTTCAAATACCAATTTCGGTCCAATAGGATGGTAGTGGGACTGAAAAAGAATGAAATTATATTTTCTATATCTAACTTTTAGTAATATTAACTAATTTAAGGGTTAAATATATTTTTACTAACTGCAAATTAAGATGTTTTTGTTTTTTTCTGAGAATTTTATTTTTATTTTTAATTAATTGAAAATTACATGTTTTTTTTTTTCTCTGATAGTTATTTTTTCATCCAATTCAAATCAGAAAACACTCTCGAACGTGCTTAGACCTACTCTGCAAGCGGTAAAATTGAGTTCAATCATCTCAGATTTTTTCTAAATTGTAAAAACTCAAATTTAAATGGATTAAAAAAGAACTAGCGGGACTAAAAACAACCCATATAATTTTCGGATGATTAAAAACAAGTTTTTTTTTTAAGAACTAAAAAAATTGGGACTTTAAGCCTTAATTTAATTTGAATTTGATAAGATAATAAAATTCATTTAAATATGAGTATAAATTAGTATTTAACGAAAATCTATCTTCTTAAAATAGTTTAAATTAAAATTATTTTCATTAAAAGTATTAATCCATTTGAAACATAGATATAGAAGTATAACTTTTTAAATCAATAAAAATTTAAAATTAATATATAATTTAATATATTATTATTAGTTTGAATTATAAATTTATTGAAATATATATCCTGAATGGTAATTTCAATAAATTTGATTCAGTATCACCTTAGACAATATTAGAAAAGTCAAACTCAAAGGTATAAATGAATAAAATTGTATTCACTTCCAAAAAAGAATTATATTTAGTCTCAAATCTAGAAAAGTCAAACCTTAGAAAAGGGAGTATTTCTTTTATTCAATCTCATATTTAAATCATTTAATATACTCTAGGATTTAATTATCTTTAAAACTGATAATTTAAATAAATAAAAGATAGGGATTTTTATTCACATTTGGATGATAATTAAAAAGGGTTAAGTATGTTTCTAATCTTTATAAAATGGCTTGAATTTGAGATCCCTTGGGGAGTAAAATCTAAAAAATATTCATTCATTTAGAGAAATAAACCACTTTTTGATTTTAGTCCCTTGTACGAGTAAAATCTAGAAAACATTCATGTAAACGTATATATAATTTAATTGATCTTAATTTGTGCTCGTCTAAATCAACCATGATAATAACTTTATTCAAAAAAATAAAAAACTTTACTCCATTGTAGGTGAACTAATTATATTAAGACAAGTGATTTAGAAATTTTATAATTTATTTTTTTTATTTTTTTATAAGGGGGTCTAAATTACCAAACGGTTACTTCTAGCAATTTCACCCTAGCTAAGTTTAAAAAAATCAATCTAACTTAGGTGATCTAATAATATTTTGACATGTGTTTTAGAAATTGTAAATTATGACATATGTCAGAATATTATTGGGCCACATAAAACTAGGATAATTTTATGAATATTTGTCCTTACTTAGGGAACATCAAAATAAATAATAATTTTTTAGAAATAAAAATTGTAACCTAATTTGATTTGTATGGAAAATATAAGAGTTAAAAAAAAGTATGAAAAACACCAGACATTATTTGTGTTGTGTGGTTGAAACCACCATAAACTTCCTGTATAAAAACATACGTGAAATTTGTGGTGGCGTGGTGCCACCGCATATCGTGTTTTAGTTTTTTTATTTTGAATATCTGAAAATTATTTTCCTATAATTTAATGTATTTGTTAAACCCTTCACCAATTTTAGTGTATATTTTTCTACACATTAACATGACAATTTTTATTTGATTGTAATTATATTTAATCATAAAAAAATGACAGTTACATATATTTTTTTCAAAAGTAATATAAAATAATCTTCAAAATAATAAGAAATTAAATCCATATTCTAATTCTTTTAATTTTTTTAATAACCATTTTACAAAAAATTAAAAGTAACTTCTATTAAAAAGTGATTTTAAGACTTGTCCAGTTGTTCTGGTCATATGGTTTGGCAATTCCCATTTCGCCCGCACCACGAACACTTTTTTTTTTCTTTTTTCTTTTTCAATTTTAAACCTTCGAATCTCATTCATTCAAAAATCAAAAATCAAATTCTATTAAATCCAAATCCCTCCCTCTAATACCTGTCTTTTCTCTCTGCATATAAAATTCTTTAAGCAAAAAAGCTTCAATTATTATTTATTCCTTCGTGCCTACCTGTGCTGTTGTTCTCTTCTGTTCATCTTCTGTCCACACTCAACTCCTCTCTTCTCCGGCGACATTCCTCCGATCCGTGCTCAAGGTACAATTTTGAGAATTGGGTTTGTTTCATTTGCGAGTTTTAGCTCTTCCCATGTTTCCGATTTCACTTTACTTACTCATGTTCTCCATGCTTCACTTTTTTCATGCTCTTCTTTTTGTTTTGCTCGTAAATAACTACAATCTGTTCCTGACATTGTTGGAGAAATCGAAATGTTGCTTTCAATGAATGTTTTTTTTTCAATGAAAAAAAAGAGAAATGTTTAGCATCTGCTTTTGATTTGCATGATCGAGGATGAACTGATACGATGTCTTAGCTGGATTGGTTTGTTGTGTGTAGAAATAATAAGCATAAGGGGTTATATAAAAGATGTGTTCATAAAAAATTTAAAAAAATTGAGCTTTCTCTTCAGTTCAGACTTCAGATTCAGACAGTGATGTCTTTCTCTATTTATCCAATTCCACCCTAATGCCAAGTGTTCAGTGCATCTAAAATTAGAGAAAGGAAGCTTTTTTTTTTTAGTTGTTATTTTTCATGCGTATTAGTAGATTTTTTTTGCTGAAAATGATGACTTTGTGATTATTCTAAGAAGACTGGATCATAAGTTGCTCTATGCTTATATGTCTCTTTTAATCATCTTTCCATTAAAGCAAGTTTTGTCTAAACCAAAGTAGATTCACCTTTTGAACAGGGCAAAATGACAGATCCAAGACCTGACAAACCCTTGATGCCATCATCGTCGCGGAACCTTCCTGATTTCAAGAAGTCTGTGAAATTGAAGTATGTCAAGCTTGGTTATCACTACCTGATCACCCATGGAATGTACCTCTTTCTTTCCCCCTTGGTGATCTTGATTGCTGCCCAGCTCTCCACCTTCTCCCTCCGAGACTTCTATGATCTTTGGCAGCATCTGCAATACAACTTGATATCTGTCATTGTTTGCTCAACTCTCCTTGTTTTCCTATCCACCCTTTACTTCTTAACTCGTCCTCGACCAGTGTACCTTGTCAATTTCTCCTGTTACAAGCCTGAAGAATCTCGGAAATGTACGAAAAAGACATTTATGGAGCATTCCCGGATCACTGGTTCTTTCACGGAGGAGAATCTTGAATTCCAGCGAAAGATCCTTGAGAGATCTGGCCTTGGGGAGTCTACTTACCTTCCAGAGGCTGTCCTCAACATTCCTCCCAACCCTTCAATGAAAGAAGCTAGAAAAGAAGCTGAGGTTGTGATGTTTGGTGCCATCGATGAGCTGTTCAGCAAGACCTCTGTGAAGCCTAAGGATATTGGAATTCTGATTGTAAATTGCAGCCTGTTCAACCCAACTCCATCGCTTTCTGCGATGATTGTCAACCATTACAAGCTTCGGGGGAACATTAAAAGCTACAACCTAGGTGGCATGGGTTGCAGTGCGGGGCTGATCTCAATTGATCTTGCTAAGGATCTTCTCCAGGCCAATCCCAACTCCTATGCATTGATCATTAGCATGGAGAATATCACATTGAATTGGTATTTTGGAAACGATCGGTCAAAACTCGTTTCTAATTGTCTATTTCGTATGGGAGGAGCTGCAGTTCTCCTTTCCAACAAAAGCTCTGACAGAAGAAGATCCAAATACCAAATGGTCACCACAGTTCGCACTAACAAGGGTGCTGATGACAAGTGCTTTAGCTGTGTTACTCAAGAGGAAGATGCCAATGGGAAGATTGGTGTCACTTTGTCAAAAGATCTGATGGCAGTTGCAGGTGATGCTCTAAAAACCAATATCACCACACTGGGGCCTCTTGTACTTCCAACATCTGAACAATTGCTGTTTTTCGCCACATTGGTTGCGAAAAAACTTTTCAAGATGAAGATTAAGCCTTATATTCCAGATTTCAAGCTAGCTTTTGAACACTTCTGCATCCATGCTGGAGGCAGGGCTGTTTTGGATGAACTGGAGAAAAACTTGCACTTGTCTCCTTGGCATATGGAGCCATCAAGGATGACACTTTATCGTTTTGGAAACACCTCTAGCAGTTCACTTTGGTATGAACTTGCTTACACAGAAGCCAAAGGGAGGATCAAGAAAGGAGATAGAACATGGCAAATAGCATTTGGTTCGGGATTCAAGTGTAACAGTGCGGTGTGGAAGGCTCTCAAGACAATTAACCCTGCTAAGGAGAAGAATCCTTGGATGGAAGAGATTCACCAGTTTCCTGTGGATGTTCCAAGGATATCCTCCATCTAAACAATTAATTTTTAAATATTTGTGTATCAGCATTAGGTGGTAGATATTGGACTGGTGAAATTCACTTACTGAGCTATTGTTATGCATTGCTGTTTCCAGAGTTCAGATTTTAGGGGTTTTATTCTGTGTTACTGCGTATGAAGTGGTAGGTCTGGTTTGGGGATAGATTTTGTTGAGTCCAGTTTAGTGGTGGGATGGTTCTTAAGCTTTTCAATGCTGTGAAGTGTATGTTTCTCAGGAGTATATTTATTGAATGGTCTTTGGATTCTGATGGTGAAATGGTAGGACATCTGAAATGTAGTTCCAAATCTCAACCGTGATTTCTCTAGATACATATATTTTATCAAGATCTGACGGTAGATATAAATTTAAAATTTGAGCTGACCAATTTCAATTGAACAACTCAAATTCCGTGACACCAAGAATGTATGGATTCTATGCTTGCAGGAAATCCAAATCCAATTTCTCTAATGAAATCAGAACTGAACATTTCCATTACATATATTAGTGTGTTGATGCTGAAAGCTAAACTCCAAAGTCAATGAATTATTGGTTAGTAATCTGTACCAGCAACTTCACACAATTTATGAGCTGCATGAGGTGCTTTTCAGCTGCATGACAGTTGTCTACCAGTTATTTGTAGGGTCACACTAATCTTGCCATCCTCAAAACTAATTATAGCATCTCCATGAATTTGTTTTTCCCGCAATCACATATTAGGCAAAAATTGAACACCCCCAAAATACATACCGTAGTTTAAGTTGTGATAAAAAAAATACATACCGCACTACAAGTACAACTTTTTTTCCACATGGGTTGGTATAAATAGGTGTGGGATGGCACCAATGATTTCATCTTTATTTGTATATAGAAGCTCTTGTATTTAGATATTGCATTATTTACTATCCCTTTCATTTAGGTAGCAAGTCTTAGAGAGTAAGTATACTTTTTATGCATTCAAAAAATGGTACATGTCCTCCTTTCCTTTCTTTCACACTAGTATTTCTCCTTTCTAAAGCTAAGGAACATTTAATTGGTTCTTTTCTCCGCTTTGACTTGCGTGTTCATTGCTGAGGGAACTTGATTCTAGTCTCTCATAACAGTTTACTATCTTTTCTTTTTTCTAATCAGAAGAAATTTTAAAAAGGGGAAAAAGCTATGAAGGGTGTAGAAATTTGCACTTTTTTGAAGTACCAATGCAAACAAAATATACATTAAATGACTTGGGAAAAAGGTGAAAGTAAAATGGAAAATTCTTGCTTCCTCTTGGGGGAAGTGTTTTTTATTCCTACAGGCCATCTCTTACCGATGAGGCCAAATGTAACCCACACGAATTAAAGCTAGTCAACTCAAAAATAAAATATATTTTTCATCTCTCCGAAAAATTGTGATTGGTCACTCTAATCTCTAAAAAATTTAAATCATACAAGTTCCTATAAAATGAATTTCTATCAATTTGATTTTACCAAAACTCACCTTTCAAAAGAATTCTATAATTAAAAAATTTCAGGGACTAACATATTTCAAAATTTTCAAGGATGAGTTACTCTTGTTTCAAACGAAGGAAAAAAATAAATTCAACCAGATGCAAAAATGTCCCCAGCAGAAGTATCAACAGGTAACAAACATAAGTCTCATTACATGACCAAAGAGGAGTTTGATTACAAAACAATATATACCATCGTTCATGTCGTAACATAAAAGAAAAATGCTCAACACGCTCTTGAAAACACTTCTTCTACCGCACTATTTTATTAACAAAAGTTCATGAGATCCAAAAAATAATACAAGTTCTACTCTCAATTTATTGGGTTTAGAGTATAGTTAAAAGAGAGGGTTAGTAGCACTCCTCAACATGCAATTTCCAGCACATGAAATGAAATGATGAAACTGCAATTCCAATATTGAAGGAAAATGACATTATCCCCATTTGAAATTAGTAACATATTAAGATGAGAAACAAATAATTAAGTTTATCCACAGTCAATAACAACTTCACCACAAATAATAGGTCCTACAGTTTTAGCAAGTGCATCTAACAGATCCAGAATTAGTAACATAAATTTCCCATCAAGCAGCTACAATCCATTAGCATAATCTACTCCTTGGAAGACTTGTTGATCAGAGATTTGTGAATATGAGGAATAACACCTCCTCCAGCAATTGTTCCTTTAATCAGCGTATCCAGTTCTTCATCACCACGGATAGCAAGTTGTAAATGCCTTGGAGTAATACGCTTGACCTTGAGATCCTTGCTAGCATTTCCAGCCAGCTCCAATACTTCAGCAGTCAGATACTCCAAGATAGCAGCAGAGTAGACAGCGGCTGTGGCTCCCACTCTACCATGAGCTGTGGTTCTAGACTTCAAAATCCGGTGGATCCGGCCAACCGGAAACTGCAGATTTCACACAAGTCAGTTGCCTAAGGTATTGATAGTTAACGCACTATTCAAAGAATTCGCCAGCCCAATTCTGTTGATGTGTTTAACAATTAACACCATTAACTTGTTTTGTTGAACTTTCATAATATATCTCTTACATAATCCATGCTATATAACAAGAAAGGTAAAATTCTAAAAGCATAAGAATCAGTAATTAAAACTTACACTTTACTAAATGCGCAATCTACCCTATAAGCCAACCGATTGTACAAATTTAGCATCCATGAGCTAGTTCTTTACATTGATAAATGGTAACATAATGGGGAAAATAAAGGTTGCTCCAATTCTGTTACAACTGAAACTCTGATTGATGGAATTCAAAATGCCAATGGGATGAGTTTCTATAATGGAGAAGCAGTGAGGCATGTTTGCGCATCCAGAAAAGCAGAAGCAATTTTTTTTTTTTTTTTTTTTTTACAATTTACACCTAGAAAGGTTAGGTGGGTTGATTCATCTAGATCGTTAGGTGTAGAACCAGATGGACAGTTTCTATTTTGATTTCTGGGCTACACTAAAAATTATGAGAAAGCAAATCAGAAACTAGAATTCAGTGTAGGGAATAAGAGAAGATAATCATAATGAATAATCAGAGTAACAAGCTTCAATTGTAGAGGAAGATTGAGAGAGATCTGAACCTGAAGACCGGCACGGGAAGAACGAGAGATGGGTTTCTTCTTGTCCTTATCCTTGTCTTTGTTGTTGGCGGAGGTTATCAACCCCTTGGCTCCCTTCCCCGACATGTTTTTCCCGCCAAAAACAACCTCGTTGCAGACAGAGCCAACAACAACAAGTGTCGAACGAACGAACGGGGATCTTATCACTACGATCTTAATCCTCTCTCAACTTTATTTATTGAAATTGAAGAAAGAAATTCAGATATACAGACAGACACCGCCCCTCTTCTTCTTCTTTAACCCTCCTACCTTATCTTAAATTACATATCTACCCCTCCTACATGTACCTCACTATTCTATTCAGTTTTTATCATACTTCCCACTGATTATGGATAATGGAGGGCAACTATAACTCAATAAGTGTTGATTCTCACTTAAGTCACACTTCCATCCTAAAAAAATAATAATAATAAGAGTTATGATATGTAATTTTTTTTTTAAATAAATATACGGTGTTATAGAAAAAGAAAAGAGATACAAATAGAAATTGAGTGAAAACGATAAAAGAGAAAATTGATTGTGAAATAATCAAGCCAAACTCATTATATCTATAAACTATACTCACTATATTATAACGGTGGGTTCTATAAGTTATGTTAATGTAGGCCATGAAATTTTATTTGTTTGAGAATATATTTATCTAGCCGCATAATAGAATTGTTGAATAATTTTTTAATTAAATTAAATGGTTATGTTTGTAATGATTTATGATACTAATAAGGTGATTCTTAAATATGTTTTCAATTTTACTTATGTGTTATAATCAATCATTAAAATCTTTGAAGCTTCTAAACCCATGCCACCCTCCGGTTTAGGCAAACATAAATCATTCCAACTAATTTAATGCATTTTCTCTCACCATTTTTGCTACCCCACCGGAATGTACTAATAATACTTTCAATGTGATTGGAGAGCCTAACGGGAAAAGAGAAACAACCCATGACATAAGTTGGAATTGTCTTAGCCACGGATTTAATAAGCACTTCCCTTAATGTAGAGGATAATTTTTTTTTTCCTTCCACCTCTTTAATTTCTTCCGGACTCTCTCTTGAACAAAGCTAAATGGTGAGATCTCCCCGTAGATCTCCCCATAGAAGTTGGCAAACCAAGGTACTTGGAATGACTCTCAACGACCTTAATCTAATCTGTAATATTCCCTGAAGGGCATTTATACAATCTTCTGAAACATTTCAGCTAAATGAGAGTTTAAACTTACCTAAGTTAATAAGCTGCCCCAAAACTTGTTGATATTCCATCAAGATTTGGTTTATGACATCGACCTCCTGTATCTTAGATCTGAATAAGACAATAGTGTAGTTAGCAAAAAAATAAGTGAGTGGACTCTGGTGCTCCTCTGGCAATTCAAACTCCATGCAAAGCATTCTGCTCTAACGCTTAAACAATTAAACTTGAAAACACCTCAACACAAAGGATAAACAAGTAAGGAGATAGAGGATATCTCTGCTTAAACCTCTAGATGCCTGGAAAAAACCTCCTCAAACAACCAAAACTAGTAGTTGAAGATCAATTAATTTGTCTGGAAACCCCATAGAAATCAAAACAATCCTAAAAAACCTCCACTAATACAGTTATAAGCTTTAGCCATATCAAATTTCAAGCTTTAGCAATATTTTTGGCTGATTTTTCATGATTCATTTTATTATTTTACAAGCATCCATGTTTTACTAATTTCAGTAGTTTATCGACAAAACTCACCCCAGGTTGAGAACTTCTTTAAATCTTACAAAAGTTTTCATGCACATGAAAAAGTTTTCTAAATCATTTAAGGTAAATATTAGATAAAATTACCTTAAATTTAAATGATCGAATAATATTTTAACATGTGTCATGAGTTAAATTTTTCTAGAATACGTGTCAAACTATTATTGAATTACCTAAGGCAGGTGATTTGAAACAATCCCTCATATAAAATAAGCAAAAACAGTAAAATACGAGTAAGAGTGGCCATTACTCTTAACACACTTAACGTGATTACAAGGATAAGGTATACTTCAAGCCGATAACTTCGTTATTCTCTTAGACCTGAAGCATATAGTCCAAGCAATCACAGGGGAAATTTTGCCAGACACAGATTAGTTAGTCTAGTTCACATAGGTGAAGCAATTGATACCTTAAATCCAAATTAATACTACTGTTAACATCTCTTTGGATGAATATGAAACATGGTGTAGACCATGGAAGAATTCCATGATCATTAAACTTGGAGGGAAAAAAATGTCCAATTAAAATGATATTTGGGAGAAACTCATTGCCTTCAGTGATTTAGTAAATGATCTTGGGTGCGGGGTAGTGATTTCAATACTGTTCTGTTTGACATTTGATAAGATCAATACCATCAAAGCATACAATCTACATCCTCCCTAGTCTAATTCTCTATTTAGTAAAACTGTATGTGACCCAAGAAAACACATAAAGATGAAGAAGATGTGAGATCGTATCCTGGGTCCTGGCCAAGAATAACCTAGTTAATTTATCTTTAGATTCAAGCCAACTTCAATAGTCATGCTTTTTGAACAAGCACACCAAAGCCATTTCCTATATTCCTAAAATTCCCACAACAGAGTTGAAATGAAAGCAAACATAAAACAGGAAGCTCGTTCAACTCAGTGTCCAATACAAACTAAAATTTACAAAATTTAGTTCACTACATTAGTAGGCACTTGATAGGTAATGCCAACACTGCCAGAAAAATGAGCAGTTATTAGCATCGTTCCTCCCCTGCCTCTTCCTTTTCTTTGGATTTCCCTTCATCCGCAATGTGAAAACCCTCAATCTTGCGTGAAACCTCATCTGCAGTTACCTTCACCTTGTCAATTGATCCATTTGCAGATAAATCCTCTGACTCGTCATGAGTCAATGGGCCTGTCCGCCATATTCTGATGGTTCCATCCTCAGATCCTGAGGCATAGGATTCTCCTCCAGGAGAAAAACGGACACAGTGGACAGGACCATGGTGGCCCTTGTTGCATGCTGTCATCCAGATATATCATCAAAACATTTATATACACAAGAATATCAAAGAGCTAATGGTCAATAGCTTACCAATCTCATTGCCCGTGTGGAAATCAAAAACACGAACCCACATATCTTCTCCACCAGCAACGAATTTGTTCCCATACTTTGGCTCCAATGAAGCTGATTCCACGGTGCAGGGCATATCATAACTCTTCACCATTCCATAGCTGAAAAGCAAAGGTAACGTCAAGAATCATACAAGCAACTTTTGGTGAAGAAATTGGCCAACAGGGCTTGGTACTTACTAATTTGCATCCCAGAACTTAACTGTAGAACCATCAGCAGTTATAATATATCGGCCATCTTGACTCACTTCCGCACTTGTCACAGATGACTTAGTTTCAAGTGTCTGAACTATTTTACCACTTCTTACATCCCATAACCTGTGAAATATCAACTACATTAAATGCAATATATAGTACCTAAAGTTGATAACTTGATAAATTCATAGATTGAAAACAAGAAAGCTAATATGCAAAACTTACAAACAAAGACATACTTTTTGCATTAAACGCAATGATGGATATACCTGACACCTCCCATATCAGTACAAGAACTCAATATGGTCTGGTCACTGTGAAGCCATGCAACAGTTCTGACTGAACCAGGGGATTTATCCACTTCTCTAGGTGGTGCGTCAGGCCGGTTCATATCATAGATTCGGAGAATTTTCTCTACTCCCCCAGTGAGCAAAAGGTGAGTATCCTGCTCCAAGGGATTAAAATATCAATGCATATGAAAACAGAAGCATTTGTAGGCAAGGTCCAGAAAAAGAATAAAGAATTTCCAACATCCACAAAATTTCACCAGATGTTATCTATAATAGAGATGGGTTGCAAAAGAATTTCCACCAGACATGTATAAGAAATTTCTACAGCAAAATATTGATATGATATTGTAATAATAACATTTAAGCATTGAGATGAGATAAAAATTAAGGGGAAGAAGAACTGTGGAGTGAAGAATAAATTGTAAAACAAAGTGACAGACAAAGAATAAATTCAAAATTGCATAGATTGAATTGCTGTTCATGCAATTCTAATAGCCATGTTTCATTTATTTTGTACTATCATAACTCATGCATTGTTCCTCCTCCAGAAATGGATATCAAGAGAAATCAGAGTAAGCAGTAATAAAGTAACATCACCAAATCTACCTCGGAAAAAGCACATGCCCGCGCAATGTGCTTATGCTCAAAAGAGTGTAATTCATCTCCTGTTAATGCATCCCAAACTTTCCTGCACATTCAACAAAAGATTACCTGTAAGCTTTTTTCGATGAATTACAACCTCTACAATATCATGCACCCATTAATAGCTTGGTCTAAATATATCATACCACATGTAGCAAGCAATGTTGAAACAAAGGAAATAAAAACGTGACTCTCATGCACTACTGAAAAACAAAAGTACTTTCCAAGTTTGTAATTAAACAAAACAAACAACAGCAGGAAAAGCCAGTAGCCATCACTACAGAATACTGATCAGCACATGAATGCTTCAAGATAGCTTTCATAACCATAGTAATCAAAATCGGATTACGACCTAAATAGGGGAGGGGGTTGTAAATCGCTAAATCGCAACTAAATCGTAAGATTTAGCAGACTTTGAAAATTATACATATATTTACGCATATAAAATAGCTTAAATAACCAAAATTCTTAGGAATGTCATAAATAAGTCATAAAGTGTCATAAAACAACTCATAATTCAAAGGAACGTCATACATAAGTCATAAAGTACTAAATCAAAACACCATAAATCTTAGACATCAAGTTCTAATCAAAGCATAGAACTTAAACATCCAAGTTAGGTTACGAAATGTGCCACAATAAAACAGATAATGGGGGAGCTTCAGACGGAGAATGGAGAACAGAGAAGAAAGAAGAGTTGTCGAAGCTGCCGCCACCGCCACCGCCAGTGGCTGTTGAGCTACATGCAGAGCCCTTGTTCGAAGCCACAACTGGTTCAGGAGGAGATGAGATGTGAGTGACCCGTAATGTCGTGTGAGAAGCTTTGGGTCTCAAACCTGTTAAAGTTAGGGTTTTTCTCACCCGGTTCGCGCACAAACGGGTCAAAACCCATCAGTTTTGGATCTGCCTAAATCGTAAAATCTCCCTTTAGTCCCGATTTAGCGATTTTGGGGCAATTTAGCAAGCAATTTAAATCGCCCGGGGGTTGCAGATTGCGAAATCTTAAGATTTAGCGATTTAAATCACAATTTTGACTACCATGTTCATAACCCATGATTATTTAAAGTAATGATTAATTGACGAAATGATACGGATCAACAAAAGGATGCACAAGAGGGCATAATCAGGCAGGGAAACAAGTTTATAATAAAACATAGTAGTATGTAATAAATGGGATGAATCTGAGGCACATATTACAGTCTCCTTCCATCAAAGCAGGTGATAAGCAATCGTGAGCTAAAAAAGTCAACTGGCAACACGAAAAATGCATAGGGCAGGGAATAACATTGAGAAAATAAATCAAAATGACATACGTTGAGAAATCAGCAGAAGCAGATGCAGCACGCAAGGCATTCGTATCCAAGCAGCAACTCCATACAGCCCCTTTATGCCCTTCAAATGTTCCAATCCAGTCTCCAGTCTCTCCATTTCTGAGCATAGGGCTAGAGTCTGAACAAAAAGAAAAAGTCACATCACAAAACTAATTTCAAAACATTGAAAAGAGAGAGAGAGCTTTTTACCCTTGCTTGCACTGATGAGGAAGAATCCATCAGGCGTAACGGGACTGTAGAAGAGATCCACCACCGGCCGAGAGTGGCCGTGGCACACGAGCGGAACCGCCACCCTTTTCTTTTCCATTCTCCAATGCCGCAATTACAGTAGCTCGAATCAAAAGAAAGCAAATTTATGTGATTTATTTTTTTAGATTCGATCAGAGAAACCCTAAATCTATGATTTGAGAATGAAAGAATACGGTGGTGGTGGATTGCAGAGCCACCTCGAGGAGGAACAGAGCGGTGTCTTTCCTTGTTATTTCCCCAACGGAGATGGTGGATTGCATTGCAGATTGCAGATTGCAGAGAGAGCCACCTCGAAGTTCCGAAATGGGCTGGGCTGGGCCCAATGCTATCATCCGTGATTCAGGGCTCACCATGGAAAAGCCCAACATGTAGCTTTGGCCCGGTTCGGAAATTGTCCCTTTCACAATTAAACACACGAACGGGAATAATAATAATAATTGAATCTAAACTTGATCCCACCACAAAGTGTGAACGCGAGAAATCGGCCTTCAGCTTTTAAATATTCAACTACTACCTAATTGGTTGCGTGAATAACATAATTTCCAAATGAGTGATGATTGAGCATCTAAGATAATGTCAGCAGCAACCTCATCATCATCCTCCTTCTTCTTCTTCATCGTTTTCTTGTCAGTTCTGTTCCTTTGTTCCTCCCCCTCCAACGCTGACGTAGGCACCGCCGCTAGCTACTCTGCTCCATATTTACGTAAGTATATATCTTAATAAAATTCAAATTCATTCTCATATATTAATATAATTCCTTTAAAAAAAACACAAACAATATTATTCTCTTAATTAATAGCATCGGAGTGTTACGGGAGCGACGCGACGGAGTTTCCGTCGAGCAATCTGTTCGGGGCGGCCGGAGATGGAATATGGGACAACGGAGCGGCGTGTGGGAGGGAGTACCTGGTGAGGTGCATCAGCGCGGAGCAACCAAGGACTTGCAATCCGGAAGAGAGCATTCAGATTAAGATTGTCGATTACGCCACCTCCGCCGCCGGCTACACCATCGTTCTATCTGATAAGGCATTTGGGACTATTGCCAATACATCTGCCACTTTAATCAATATTGAATTTCAACAGTGCGTAATTACACTCTCTGTCTCTTAATTAATCGTCATTAAGATATGTTGAATTGAATTAATGTTGATCTGTGTGCAGGGTATGACGTACGTAGTACATGCTATTTTGGGATGAAGTTGAATTGGTGTCAGCTCTAGCTCTAGCTCTAGATTCTCAAAGAAAATTCAAAGGAGAACGATATATTCATGATTCATCACAAGGGTGTCGGCAATTTGAACAATTTGTTTGCGCGTTTGGAGTAATTAACGCGTTATTAATATTAATATTATTGTTGTTTTCATAAAGCTCGTGTGCCCAGATTCTCGCTGGTTTTCATTTTGGAATTATTGTTCTGACAGCAATGTGTAATTGAATCAAAGAGTGTACAGGGGGGAGAAGCTACGTTGGAAATTTCCTACTCACTTTCTGGCTTGGCTTTGAATGCTTTTTTTCCCATGTAAAACCACATCTGTCAACATAGAAATTCTCTAAAGGCTCAAAAATTAAATTAATTGAGTAGATTTCTCACAACAAATCTTTCTCCATTCACACTACTCAATAATCGAATTTTAAACTAAATATTTAAAAAACCCATTTATCTACTGACTACACTAGATTTTACTTGTGCTTTGAATGCTTCTTTGGCGGTAAATATTTGATTCTAATTAAATTAAAGCACTTTCCCTCTTTTTCTTTTTTCTCTTTAGGACTTATTTTTCTGTTTTTAAAACGAATAATATGTTGGCATGAAAAATAATATAACAGTTATAAAGGTAGTCGAAAAGATCGGTTAGCTGAAGCAAGTAACTAGCTATTGGCTAGGTATGAGCAAGGCAGCTGAATGAAGTAAATCTTGCATATGGACGAGATTGGCTGACAAATACACCGGTCTAGGTTTTAAAGGGATTATATTTTCATAAATATTGTAAAAATTTAGGTTTAATTAATAGAAAATTAGATACGACATCTTTCCTTTAAAGTAGGAATGGTGGTGGTTGCATGTTAGAAGTCCGTCGATACAAGGAATATCAGTCAAAATAGTCTTTTAGTTTGACTATGAGTGTGGAGATACTAACATCTCATAATTTGTGAGTGGCTTGCGTGAAATTTAAGAAATGACTTAGTGGTTATAAGCCTGAACAACCCTCATACTCTCATAGTTAGTTGCATTCTCTTTATAAATAAGTAGAGAGTTATTTGTACAAACACACAATTAAATTATCATTTAAAGATACAAATTTCTTGCATTTCTTTGTTTATTTTTTGATCACTTGACCTATTATTATATACAACACTTACTTATTTTAACTCTTTATTTATTCAACTTTCAATCTTTACTTTAACTTCTATGTCGTTTACTGCCATTTCTAGCCCTTTTTCTCCTTTACCTTAGTGCAACAAGATTGTAGTTCTTTTTAAACCCAAACTCACATCAGTTTGATTCCATTGTTTGGCAGCCCATTCTAGCATGGTTCGGAATCTCTAGGTCAACCGTTCCATGGTAAGGTGCAAGCAGGTTACAAAGGATAACTCTAAATATCGATGCAAGCTGATTTGGAGCCTCACAAACAAAAGGATAACTCACATCAGTGTAATTTTGTTACAAATGTAATTTAAAACAGAGAGACAGAATCCACATCATGCCAACCAAATCCAGGAGTGTGTTTAAGATTGTGTATCATAAAAAGTGTTGATTTCCCCATCTGAACCTCCCGCCACTCTTTTGCTGCAGCTTTGGATTTATAAACGATTAAACACTTTTTATCATTAATTGTCATCTTAATTGGGGTTTTTGCTCTGTTTGATTCTATGTTGCTTAATTTCTAGCTAAATAATGAGTTTCTAAGTTTTAGTTTCTCTACCTACCAAGTCTTGGATTTTTTTATTCCCTAAGGGGACGTTTGTTTGGGGGTTTGGAAAAATGATTCCCGGGAATATTGGTCAGACATCCAGAATACCTGCGTTTGATAGAATTTTTTAAAAAAGTACTCCTGGGTATCTTCATTCCTGGTTAAGTGATATTCCCATTTATAGGCATTTTTTATTCCCATGGTAGAAGGGTGGGAAAGTTGAATCAGAAAACCAGGAATGACAATTTTTTTTGTGAAATCTCATATATGCCACTACCCACGATTGTCATCTCTTTCTAGAACTTGTGAAGCCATGAGCCGCCAGTTCTGTAACCCACCGCGAATGAAACCCGTGAAATCCCTAACCTGCTGCGACGAATCCCGCCAAATCCCTAACCCATTTCTATTTCCACTATGCGTGATTTTTTATGGACGCATCTCACCAGGTCGCTAACTGATCCCTCACTCGATTGTAATATATATATATATATATATATATATATATATATATATATATATATATATATATATTCCACCCCATTAGCAGCATTCACCATCCCTCTTCATCGCTGGCTCACTTGCTCTGTGCAGGTTTGTGATTTTCATATGTTTGTGTGATCTCGCATGTTCTTAATTATGTATAGAGAGAAAAGGTCGTAGCATTAGATGTTATAATTTGATTGACATTTGCATGTTTAGAAATCGGTTCCCTGCATTCTTGCTTGGTAGATCGAACATTTTTCAATCAAGTTGTGCACCTACATCAAAAGAACAATAAACATGAAAACTAACATGATGCCATATGAATTCATCGGTGCATGATTGCAAACCATATCGCATCTGTGTTATATATTTCCGGGAATATGCATTTTTAACTAAATGATGTTATAATTATTCCCAAGAATATGGATGAAGATTTCCAGGAATTGAATTAGCAAACCAAACACATTTTTAAAAAATGACATGGAATAGCATTCTCATTCTTATATTCCCCGGGCATAAGATCCGCTGGTATCATTTTCCAATCTCACAAACAAACGCCCCCTAAAGAGTAACGATGTTGGAACCTTAGTCACCCCTTTTTTTTCAATAAGCCGAGGGTAAATTACGAATAAATAACGGGTCAATTACCAAAATATTCTTAAAAAAACCAACAACAAAAATCGGGACCAAAAATTCTTAGTTCCGGTACATGATCTGAGTCGTCCAAATAAAAAATCATTAATCATATCCAACAGTTATAAAAGATTATGTACTAATACATAACATATCAGGACATGCATCCCTAACTGTCGCCATAATTATAATTATAACTATAACAATATTATTCTATCAAATATTAAAACCAAAAAAACAAAAATTATATTCTCAAATGAGTACAAGTTTGTCTAGTCCAATCCCTTTACCTTAAGCTCTTCAAAGATTCTTTCACGCCCATTCTGAAACCATGTTGGATTGCAGTCTCTGACACTATTCGCTCAAGTTTGTGAAAATATTTCAAAGCATTCATAGAAGATCTCAATTTCTGCCACTTTGGACATGATATCTGAAAAATGCACAGTGATAAATAGTATGAATGATAGTGAAAACATACAAGTCTAATAGAATGCAAAACATTTTATATAATTTTCAGAAGAATTTATTTTTAACAATTATGCATATTAGTGTAACAATTTTATATCGATATCTAATTAGAATTTCCCCACATTATATATAAGTTAAATAAGAAAACATCCAAAAAAACAAAAACAAAATTTAAATTTGTTGATTTGGTATCACAGTACGGGTAGATGTCACATTAATATATGATGACTTTAATTGGCAAATTATTTATTTTCAATTGTATCTGTCAAGTGATAATTTTTTGCTTATCTTTCTAAGTATTTTTCTCAACAAGAGAAATGCTTTATAGACATATGCAAAAAGTAAGATAATAAAATATGATTGATTGTTCGTGTATAATAATAAAGTGGTTAAATATAAGCAAAATAAACCATAATTTTTTTATAAAAAAAAAACTTGTGTTCTTCAGTGCAGGAGTATTAATCCATATCTTGTTCCACAATAATTAACCCACAACATTCTAGCTTGAGAAGACATAATGATGAACTTTTTATATTCAAGTTGTATGTATTGAAGTAAATGACAATCATGTAGCAGGGTTTTGAGCAAGATTTCATCCACTTGTGAGTGTTCAAGTACAAGAGATCTGAAATTTGTAAATGGTGAAATGTCAAAGTTTCTTTCTTGATAAACAAGACAATATCTAAGATGCATATCAGGTAACTCACTAATATAATCGGTTATTGCAAGAGGAGGTGTTCTGCTCTGCTTATATATATGTTTTATTTCTCTTGGGCCTACCAATATTGTTATTGTATCCCCTTTTGGGCTTTAGCTGATATGTTTTATTTCAAATTCCAAGTTTACTAATAAAACCAGCTATCCATAGATTTGATTTTGGAATAAAATAAATCAAAAATAATTAATAGTTATATATCTTTTTTTCTTGAGTGTATACTATATAGTTACATATTTTTTCTCAGAATGCAATTACTATTTTTTGGCCAAGGAGTCCTCTTCTTATGCCGATACAGTTTGGGTTAAGAAGGTTTCGTTAGCCCTGAATCCTCTTGAAATGGACGACGTTCTGACTTTTATGCCGGTTTCTACTTAGTATATTTGAGGACACTTAAAAAAAAGAGATTTCTCTGGTATTTTGTTCTTTTGGGGAAAAAAAAAGACATCCAACTTTATTGTTACAATCATGAGCACCTAACCTACTTAAATTTAAATTAATTCGAATATCAATCATAAAATTTGAAATTCAAAATATTATTGATAAAGATAAGAAATTACAAGTTAAATTTAAGTTTTAACTTGTAACATCATCACTCTAATTAATAACTAAGACCCTGTGAGAGTTTATTTGAGTTTATTTTATAACATAAGCGCATATGCAAGTGTTTGAGAGAATTTATGTAAATAGCTTATGACATTACTATAAACTATTTTGAACTTGATTTTTATAAGTTATTTTGAATAGCTTATAAAAAAGAGTTTATAATCATTTATAACATATTTTTAACTTATTTTAATAAGTTTCTTAAAGTAACTTATGAATAAGCAATTATGTGGTAAACTCGCTTATGGTCATAAGCGCTAAGTTAAGTCATTCCCTCAAAAGCACCATAGATTAATTGATATTAGTCAAGTTAAAAAAATATTTTTATTATATATTTTAACAAATTCAAGAAAAATTCATCACACCCACCCCCGAGTCGAACAAGATTGTCTCGAAGAAGATACTTGTGGTTAAAAAAGTCAAGAAAAATACTTGGACCAAATTTAAATAAATTAAATAAAAATATTAATATAGACTTTTTAATTTTATTTTGGACATGTTTAAACGTAGGAGAATTAACACTATTCATAAATTACTGAAGGAAGGTTTGTTTTATTTTCAACTAGCTATAATTATTTTAAAATAAGAGGAGCAAAATAGTATTTAGTGCCTTCGCCGAGTTCCGTCCTTAGGCGAGGATCAAAACTTAAACGTTGATAATCAAGGGAATAATAACCAAACTATTTTCTAATGAAAGACTAAAATAAACAATCTTACATACATAAGACTTATTTGACCATTAACCCACATAATTTTGTATATGTATTTTGTTCCCCTTAGCAATTCAAGATAGTTGCTCTTGTGCCCCTGCTAGTTGATGTGATGTGTTAGTAAGAAGTGACTGTTGCATCCTGGAGGATATCCACGGTGAAAACTAACTGCATCTAGTCATTGGTTAGTGGTCACAAAATACTTATAAGCTTAGTATTTTGCACGCCTTAGACAAATGTAATAAGTTTATATAGGGAAATTTTGTATTTATAATTTTGTGGTTATAATTGTTTATTAATTACGATTTTGTTCAAATATTTCCTACAACACAAACGTACTATCTCTAACTTTGTGAGGCAAAAGGATTTAAGGGACCGTTTGGTAGATAAGTGAGAAGAGAATGAAATAGTGTAACAGATAAGATAAGAATGGAACATATACTAAGGCCCCGTTTGGGAAAACAGTTTAATTAAGCACTTATGATATACTATAAGTTAAGCTCATATAATCTCTTCCAAACGGGGCCTAATTAAAATATTTTACACTAACAAAATTACACCTAAAACCATTCAAGCCCGGAATCTCTTTTTTTTGAACTGACAAGCCCGGAATCTCTTGAACAAATGAGTTTGTACATTAAATTGAGATAATATGATTTAGTATATAAGAGATGATATATTATACAAATTTTCATGCTTAAATATATTTAATTCAGCATAAAATTTGACGAATTCATTTCTATAAAAGAATATATTAAACAGAATAATCCTCCCAATAATAAAATGGAATTTCTATTGCCTTTAGCAGAAGTCAAACGTGAAGGAGTAGGTAGGTATCTTCATTCACCATGTGAGTTAGAGTTAAGCACAAAAAATCCAAAACAGTAATTTGGAATTTGGATAGCATTATTCACCCTGCAGTGCATTGTTATCATCGACATTCCTCACGATTCACCGATTCACCGACTCACCCCTCTGAATTTCGCTGTAATTTCATTTCAGGTACCTTATTTCAGATCAATTCGATTGACCCTTTTCATTTTCAGTATTCCGTTCCATCCATGAAGGGTTGAAATTGAATTGAGCTTGAATCTCACCATGCCCTTGTTGTTTGGTCCAGTCCAGTGAGATTGTGTTAGGGTTTTCAATTTCGAAGCTTTGCTTGATCAATGAAAGGGGAAGTGCAACTCCAACCTCCACCGATTCTGCAAAACCCTAGTGATTCCGACCCTTTACTCCTTAACCACGAGGAGGATGAGTCTCCTTCAACCTCTGCTGAAATTAAGGATGAGGAGGACCTTGAGGCTGGCTCACTCCCTTGTTGTCGAATTTGCCTGGAAAGCGATTCCGACCCAGGTGGAAATTCTTGCCTAAGTTTTCAAATTTATGCTATATTTACTCTTTTCTGATTTGTGATTGTTAACTTCTGAATTGTGGGTATTTCATTGTAGAAAGAGTTCTTAACGCTGTATGCAATTATATTTCCTTGAATAATCAAATAAGGACTTACTAAGGCAGAGCTTGATTTGAACCATATGTTTTGGAGAGTGCAGTGTGTGTCCTTAAGATATGAATCAGTGGATCATTGCCGGCATCAAAATTGGTGACATTTTGATCAAATACTGTGGTTTTTTCTCCATTTCATTTTTCCTTTTTGAATCGTATTTGTAGTAGTAGTACCTGAAATTGGTGCCTCTTGTGGTTTTTGTTCCTCCCTAACATTATGTGGCTTTGATTGTTCTGTACAATAAAAAACTAATGTCTTGAATTTTGTGTTTTGCTTTGCTTCTGAATTAGAAGTTTGTATGTTGCTACTGCTTATTGTACTCTTTTTAGCTAACAATGGAGGCTGAAATTGTACAATTTAGCTCTTCTAATATGTTAATATTTGATAGCGTAGAGGTTGAAAATATTTTCATTTTTAGTTGTTGTTGGTCAGTGTAAAGAGACCTCTTGGTGTTAATGAAACAATGATGGTATTCAGCACGAATAATAACAGCGTGAATTTGCATGAATTAGTAACTTCTTGTTTGAAAAGTTTTCACATGGTTAAAATTTTCCTAAAATAAACTAGCTAAAGGAATGCAGGAAACTATTAGTATTTAGTTATTTAAAAAATTAGCTGTTGAATTTGTGCATTTACCTTCCATTCCATATGCTGCATGTTTTTTAACATTTTGTTTCTTAAATTCAACAGAGAAGACAACATTTTCTATGTTAAATTACTCATTTTCAAATATTAAATCAGCAATGTGATTAGAGTAACACAGGTTATCTTCTGTATTTAGCAAAAAATCATAAAAGATAGAATGATGATGGAGTTTTTCTTTTCCTCGCTGAGATTATGGCATATCATTTAACATGACACTAAGCCTGGTCAAGACATCAGAGAATTTTTTTTGATGCTACAATGCATCAGATAAACGCCAATAATGTTAGCGAACAACATTATGGGTCTCATTATTTAGTTGACACTACTTTCCCTAAACCAAATTGTTGTTTGATTTTTTGTAGAAGATGAATTGATATCTCCATGCATGTGCAAAGGGACCCAGCAGTTCGTCCATCGTTCATGTCTTGACCACTGGCGCTCAGTAAAGGTATATACTTTGACATGGTCTTGGTGTGCAATTTTAACTGCTAGTCTTGATTGGATGAGAGATCAAATGATAATGTCGTAAACTTTTTATTTCGTGCTTCATAGGAAGGATTTGCCTTCTCACACTGCACCACTTGCAAGGCCCAATTTCATCTTAGAGTTGAATCGTTTGAGGACAACTCTTGGCGTAAAATAAAGTTCAGACTTTTTGTGGCAAGGGATGTTTTCCTTGTTTTTCTGGCTGTACAAACTGTATGTATTCTTAACTTTCCACTTTAACCTGTTATATTCAATGACTATGTTTGCAACTTTGCATTGCTTTTATTAGTTCAATTTCAATTCAGTTGTGCATGTGGTGAGAAGCTCTTCTTTTAATCCTACATCTGTCATCATGGTGAAATATTATTTTTTATAAGAGCTCTTCTTTCAGAAAGAGGATGGTGCTTATCTTGAGGGATTGCTAAACTGAACGTTCATATCAGTATATGGACAGCTTAGTATGGTTATTGAAAAACAAAGTGTTCATCTTTATGGGCCTAGGAACGTTAGATTAGAAATGATGGTTGTGTGGTAAGGGGACACCAAGTGACATAAGATGAGAGAAGTTCAGTTTTATTAGGGCTCAAATTATTAGTTAGTTGTTTGAGGCGATGAAATATAGAATTGCATAGCTAACCAGGGGATATGTGTATATGTGTGGGTGACTGTGTGTATAATGTATGTATATACATATTGGCTGTATTTTCCTTGCTTGCCACAGTGCTAATCATTTTAGACCTCTTGAAAGAATTTATTTTCAGTGGTACTTTCAGTCTTTTTTTTTTTGAAAAAACATGTTTTAAAATTAATTCCAGGATGGAACTGTATTTGTTTGGCATATCATATTGTGTAACGTTTGTTTATGAGTTTATCTAAACTGCTTTTGTTTGGGACAGGGGACTACACAAGAAGTATCTTATTTACATGTATGTATTTATTTGCCAGGTGATTGCTGCTGTTGGTGGCTTTGCCTACATCATGGACAAAGATGGGACCTTCAGGAACTCATTTGATGATGGTTGGGATAGGATACTGTCAAAGCATCCTATACCATTTTATTATTGTATTGGTAAACTATTATGGCTACTGAATTTATTTGCTTTTAACGAATGGTTGAAATTCCTCTGCATTTGCCGCTTTCCTTTGTGCCATGAAGTTTTCTGAAACTAGGGAGCCATATTTCTCCATATCATCTAATATATTTGTAACCTGCTTTTATTATTTGCCACCTTGATGTTTAATGGATATCCCAAAGAACACTGCAATGTCCCCTAGTGGTATGGATCCTCTCATGTTACATTATAGTCATGCACTCATACTGGAGAGAAAAAGACACAATCACACTCCAAATTTTGATTTCAATAAAACCATAAAAGTCAGTAACATGAGAGAATCTAAATCTATTTGGGGTAAAAATCATTAGTATAAGAAAATATAAATCCATTTAAGTTTCATTGCTCTCGGGGAGGGAGAAAAATGGTAACACATTATGATGAAAGGTTATTTTTAACGCTAGTTACTTATCCTCCTGAGTTTTTTTTTGTCATGGTTATTAAACAGCTCTTCTTGAAATATATATCTACTGTTGATTTTGTAATCAAATTTTATTCATTGAAAATATTCTGATATTTAATTAATCCTCGGTGGTTGTAATTGTTTGAAAGCTGTTGCTTTTGCTTTCTCTTCATCTCTTTCTCTCTGATGATTTATATCCATATACCAGGAGTGCTGGCCTTCTTTGTACTGATTGGATTTTTCGGTCTCATACTGCACTGCTCCTCACTCAACTCCAATGATCCAAGAATGGCTGGTTGTCAGAACTGTTGTTATGGATGGGGCATCCTGGATTGCTTTCCTGCATCAATGGAAGCGTGCTTCGCCCTCGTGATTGTTTTTGTTGTCATCTTTGCAATTCTTGGTATAGCGTATGGCTTTCTTGCTGCCACCATGGCCATTCAAAGAATTTGGCAGAGGCACTACCATATCCTCACCAAGAGGGAGCTTACAAAGGTAATAAATATCCTAGTACTATGTTGAATTTCCATGTTATATATAATGATTTTATATCATGAAATACTCTATCAACCCGTTTGGATTCAAACCATAGAGCACTTGTTGAAGCTTATCTAGTGTTTTTTTTTTTAGTAGATAAGCTCTAATAAGCCCATATCCAAACAGGTATCTGACACACTGATTTTACTTTCTGTTATTAACACTTACAGGAATACATAGTGGAGGATCTTGGGGGATGTTATTACCCACCAAAGTTAGACCCAGAACATGAAGGTCGCCTGAAAATGCTTAAGCTTTGGTGATTCACTGAGCGCTTATCTGTAAAAATGTGATTTTCAATGATTTACATTTCAAGTTGTTGATAGTTACTGTCTCTTATGCTTTAACAACCTTGTTTGCTAGAGCTTGGAAATTGTTTATATCATCGTTTTTACTTAATCTGGATCCTTACCAGATTCCTTTTTTTTCTTCGAACGAGAGCCTTTCCTGATTCTGTATACTGCCAATTTTACTGTTGGAAAAAATGAGAAGAATATAAGTAGTCATTTGTACATGCATTGTGGTTTATGATACTGTAAGGACCATCTGCCATTACTTGTATAGGTTTTTTTTTTTTTTTTTTGTCAAAACTTATATACGGTTTGGTAGACAGATTTTGTAGAAAGGAGGGGCAAAATCCCCAACAAAACTATACAAAAGCCACACCTGAACTAGAGGACGCAACCTCCTTTGCCTCATAGCTAAACCTACTGTACTACCCCAAAAGAAAATGGAAAACATGGACTTCAAAGGAAAAATTATGAGATGCAAGGGCTAAACAAGTGAAACCTTTTCACCATTTAAACAGGTGGAATAAAAAAGAAAAGAACACTATTAAAAAAAATAAGACCAGCAAAAATATTTCTAGTTTATATGTGAAACCTTTTCACCATTTAATAAAAATAAATATTTTGAAAAATAAACATAATATATTTATAAATGGACAAGTTATAAAAATATTGTGACATATATATTTATAAATGAACAAGTTATAAAAATATTGTGGCATATTTTTATAAAATTAGTTTTTTTTTATAAATTCAATGTTAGTGTTTTTTATAAATTAAATTATTAGTAATAATTTTTAATTCTACACTATAATTATCATAAAATAATATGTATGAAAAAAAGTTATGTTTGATCCAATTGTTACGTCAATCAATTAAACTTATAGTCATGTACTATGAAGTCACCAAACACATTACTCATTATAATCTGTTCAATTTTACCAAATATCACCTCAAAGTGCCTAAGCTTTAAATTTTATGATCTTTCATTATGGACAATTTTTTTATAAACCTTGGTAGTCTTATAAATGATTTTTTTATCAGGTAAAAATAATGAAAGTGGCCCAACAAATTTTACCTAGACTGAAAAGGAGAATTAGCCCAACAAAAATGATATTAGATGATGCACCGGCCAACACAAGAATTAGATATAAGAATTGCTTGATTTGAGTATGCTAATGCAGAATTCATAACAGTGCAGAATTCGTGATGTTGATAATTCTTTTTATTTTTCAACCCCTTGTTCTCTCCAACTTTCAATGTTTGTGCAGTCACTTGCTGTAAACAAATTCATTGTTGAAATCTGCGAACAGCTATTTTTTTCCAGAAAAAAAGTGGCACACGAGAAGATGAAAATATTTTTTGTCGCATTCCAACAAAATTTACTAGTGGAAGATTTACAATTGAACGCAGACAAGACCGAGGTAAAAAAAGTTAACATTAATGAGTGTTATATGCAGAATGGATCCTCTCAAGTAACGTTATTAAGAGAGATCTCATCCATTTAAAATATACCAAAAGAAAATAAAAAATATTTTTAATGGCTAAGATCTCCCTCAGGTGTGTCGTGTCACGAGAGAGGATCCATTCCCTTAGTTCGGAGAATTGGACTCTAGCACCCCACCAGCATTGACAAAAACAAGATGGTCACCATCTCTAATCACTTCAATGTCATCAATTTCAGCCCCATCTTTGTTAACAACCTTAGCAGGAGAGATACTAAATTTCTTAGCTCCAATCTCAAGCAGCTCTTTAAAGCTTCCAGGTAGCAACACAAGCTTCCCAGCAACCTCACCCTTTTCAGGGCAACTAACTGTTACTCTAGTTTGGCTCACTCTACTACTCTTCACACCATTATTCCTTGCATTGTTACTCATGTCAACATGGAAAAGCAGGTCACTTTCCCCTTTCTGTGCAGCTGACATGATCCCAAAGAGTGAGTTATGGATGTTATTGCTCCTCCGCCTCGGACGGCTCTGGCTCCAACTACCATCTGTTCGATGAAATGAGCCGTCATTTGATGAAGGCATTGATGGCTCACTTGTGAACCTGCCAAGGAACCTGATCTTATTACTCTGCCCATCAGGAATTGCAACAGAAGACTGAGACTTCGGTTCCGCAGTGGAATCAAACATGGCTTTAATCTCTTGATGTCCCTGCTGATCTGCTAGGTCTCTTGGGGTCCAACCATACTTGTCTGGCTTGTCAATGTTGGCGCCGTGATCCAAAAGGAACTTGACTATCTCTGCATTGTCTTCTGAGACTGCAACGTGCAAAGCCGTGGTCCCGATGTTGCTGTTTGGGAGCGTGATGTCTCCTCCGTGACGCAGTATGTCCTTCAGCAAGGTGAGATTGTTCTGTTCTGCTGCAGTGCATGCATATTGACCCACATCACCGCAGTGCAAGGTTGCCCCACTTTGTACTAGCCGCTTAGCCACTGATTCATGCCCACCAGCTATGGCCTCCCACAGTGGCACATGTCCATCTGAATCTGCACTCAGAAAGTGATGAGTTGAAGCAAATTATTGGTTTTTATCTTTTGTTCATGTGGCCAGCTTTATTTTTAAATTAAAAAGTAATTATATACTTTAAATTAATCTAATCATGGATATAACTTCATTTACTTACTTCAGAGATATTATAATTAACAATTAAGTTTTTATTCACGCCCAAATCTCACCAAAACCCAGAGAGAAAGGGAGGAGAAAAAGAGAAATAAGAGATATGATGGATGATGTGATAAGAAAAGCTGAGAGATAGAATGCAAAAGTGGAAGAAGGGCATGAACAAATCAAAACGCTTTTAATTTAAGCATTGCATGCATTTGGCAAGTGCTTCTTAACGGTAAATGCACATAAGGTCCATAAGTCAACACAATTATTTTAAAAAGTCAACTTAAAGTATGGAATATGGAATGGGCTGTGCTGTGCAAGATAAGGTCGGTAATGATAAGAGGAGAAATGTTAGTTCTTTAATATTTGCTATTATTAAGTGAAATTAAGAGAACCATGTGCACACGAACAACCTAAAAATAATTAAATTATTAATCTTTTTCATTAGCCGAAAGAGGCATGGATAAGTTTGGATTATGTAACCATATGGGCCCTATCTTTGTTATTGTAACATGTTAAGTAACAACTAGTATGTTGCTGACTGAGGCCTTTGCTTATACGATGGAGGAGACTTTGCACAAGGGAGACAATGCCCTATTAATAAGATATAAATAACATTTTTTAATATCATTTTGAAACTAAGTTTTATTTTCCATTTTAGTTCAAAGTGTCTGGCTAAGGGCCCCACTATTAAAGTCAAAATGACAATGATGAAAAAAACACTGAGGAAAGTCAACGTAAGGATCAATAATTTAGAAGTTGATTAACACTACTAGTATATGTAATGCGAGTAGTTAATTCATTTTTTTTGGAAGCAAACACAATTCCTTTTATTTTTCCTTTCTCGACTAAAGAAGATAGGAACATAAGCCATTGTCATTGCTATTTAAATAACCATTAATTCTGAGTCTTGAGCACTGCACTAACATCCTATTCTAGCAAACTCTAAAATAATTGAAACCAGTCCAAATGCTTACTAATTAATTTAATCAGGCCTTCGCAATAATTGTCATGCCAAAAAACCTTGATCTTCTATAGTTCTCCAAGTTGGTTAGTCTATTTATATAATTTTTTAAACTTATAGTGCTTAACTAAGAACTTCATGAAGTAGAAGAAGAAAAGCATGAATAAACATGATGAAGAATTAATTGAATTGGTTTTACTAAAAAACTAGCTAAAAGACAAGAAATATTTACCTCTAAGGTTGGGATCTGCCCCATAATCTAACAGAAGCAAAACACAGTTCTCTTTTCCTTTGGATGCTGCTAAATGCTGATTTCCAAGAACAACAAAACAGAGCACCATATATTAGAAAAAAAATATTAACCGAAAGAAGATCAAAGGCAGAATTATCCACCCACCAAAGCTGTTTTCCCATTGCTGTCGAATTCATTTGGATCCAGACCTTGTTTTAGCAAGTGATGTAACAGCAAATCATCTCCTCTGTCTGCTGCAAAGCATAGACTTACTGGTAGGTCCACCGTGCCACGAGCTAACATGTTCTCAATTTCCGCCAAGACTCCCTCCATTATTGGATCCTTGAGCTCTTTCAAATGCTGCCCACCATAATAAGTCCACATAAAAAAATCACAAAGTGATCTACTGAATGTGCTTTTAAATATATAGGGGATGTATCTAGTCAGAAATAATTTCTTACTGTGATGGATAAATTTTGATCATACAACTATATACAGATGGTCAAGATTAAAAGATATTTAACGTTTACATGACCACTTAAAAATATCAAAAAAACCAAATGACTTCATTTTAAAATTTAACCATTTATAGTTAAATCTAATGGTCATGAATCACTCCTCTCTCTCACATAAAATTGAACCACTTAACCAAATTTTGTATGCTCGTGAACAAGGATTCAATACCAAAAACACTCATATATTACATCTAAACCAGAGAAATATATCTTACTTTTTCAACAATCTATTAAAAGAATCACATACAGAATATGTTTTTGAAAAGTCATCCAATCAATACTTAAAGAAGGGAAAAACATGTATAGTTCCCTAGATTTCCACCGTTGTGGGCCTTGAGAGGGTAACATCACTACTGTTTCAACCAAATGAACACGAGACCAACAGGTGAGGAGTCAGCAGCTTTGGGCTATGTTTAGATATATCTAATCACAGATTAAATAAAATGGAGCAGAATAAAATTATATCATTATTTTGACGTTTTATGATGAAATAGAGACAAGTGTATGTTCATTGTTTGAGAAGTGAACTACAAGTCAAGAGTAAAGAGCTATAGTTTTATTATTACTAAAGTGGGGTTTCATTTCATACCCTGAAAATTAAAAGGTGAGAAAAATAGAGGGATTGGATAGAGAGGAATGGCATACATCCCATCCTATTCCATTTCATTTCATCTTATTTTAAATAATCCAAATAGTTGGCAACTAATGTTTTTCAATTCCACTTCATTTTATTGCTTTTCATCAAGTCAAACATAACCTAAATATTGCAAGGCTTAGCATATCTATTCATCTAATCTTGTAAAAATAACCAAGTCAGACACACACACACACACATATATATTCATAGTACAATTAATGAGTGGTGATGATGTTATGCAGACCTTAAGGAGATTATTCATGATAATGGTTCCGTCCCCCATATTGGCCTGAACAATATTCAAGAATGTAGTACGGTTCAACCTTAGCAGCTGGCATAATCGCTTAGTTCGAACTGTGAAATGCTGTGGCTTATAGCAAAGCACGCCAATCTCACCAAAAAGATCTCCAGTTTTTGCCTCTCCAACAACCTGGAATCAGATTGCAACATTCAGATTCAGCTTCATATTATGTACTCCTGCACTTAATCTTATCATGTACTAATAAATAAACTTACCTGTTCAACCCCATTTTTAAGAACTAGGAGGTCCTGTAAAATAATTACGGCATTAGAAACCACATTGTAAGAATGTCTCAGAGGATGGAAGATCTCATGTTTTATTACAATCAGAACCTGTCAAATTTCGAAAGGCAAGCTTAGTTGTCACATAAGTTTGTCGGATTCTTACCACTGCACCAGTGACTAGTATATAAAAATCAGTGGGGGCCTCATTTTGCAAGATAACATCCTCTTTGGGTGGAAAATACTCAGCTTTCATCTCTGACACCTTTTGTAGTTTGAATCAAACAAAATACAATCCCTCAATGTCAATTAAAGATTTAAAATAAATACGTAATTGTCAATAACATGTTGGGAGAAAAATTTGCAATTACCAATTGAAAGAGCAAGTCATGTGAGACTCCATGAAATAAGTAGACCTTGTCTATCAGAGAATAGAAAAGATGATGAGAAATGCTTGATCTAATGGCTTTAGGAAGGGCATCAAGTGTCTCTTGCTGCTGCAACCCTTCTGAGTCTGTTCTATACTTCAAGCACAAGTGAGCAAGCATTTGGTCTTGCAGACGAGGCGGCAATTGGTTCCTTTGGGCAAAACTAGAGGCAGCTTGTATGGTATCCCTCTGAGAATTTAATTAAAAAGCATTTAAGTCTCACAACCTCCTGAACTAGACATCAGTAACTCAAAATCAACCTCATACTTACAAATTTTCTGGTTCGGCTCGTGCCATGGACAACTAAGTTGGTCATATTACCGATCAGATATGCTGTTAATCCCAGATTGAAGAGCATGTAAAAGATGTCAAATATCATCTCTCTTTCATTTACCGGGTGCAAATCTCCATAACCTACTGTTGTTAAAGTAGTAATAGACCAGTAAATAGCTGTCACATATCTTGTCCCCAAGCTTTGCTCAAGGAAATTTTCCATTGTTTCCCCAATCCATGTCCTTTTGGGGTCATGGTAACGTGCAGCAATAAGATAATAAAAGCATGCAGCACAGTGAACAGCAAAGAGGGTAACCTACATAAATCACTCAAATAATCAGTCAATATATAGAAATTACCACAAATCCATCCTCCTTCTTATAGTGTTATAAATGTATCAAATTAAAAAACTTACACATATGAGCTTAGCACACCGAACCCAGAAATAGTTAAATTTTCTGTCCTTCTCAAGCCTACTCTCAAAAACATAATATCACTGTTATAAGCTACCCAACAAAGAAACAAAATATGCATATTATTTCAGTGGATAGCTCTCAATCTTACTTTGAAAACAAAGCACTAACTCTTCGAAGACGCCAGAGGCGAAGCATGTTGAATAGGCCATAAGTTTGGATAGGAGAAGGTGATAACTTCACAACAACCTCTGAAGGAATGATAGATACAAAATCGAAGGCGAACCAAGACCTAACATATTTCCAAGCAATCTGTTTGGGGTTATCCACCAACAAATAGGTAGTTTTGTCGACGTAAGCTACAAAGAAGGTGAGAAATATATCCACAAGGAAGAATCCATTGACAATATTATCCGTAACAGAAAGCGGTAGTTGAGGTTTCTTAAGGAATCCCAACTCAAAGGGAGATACCCAAGCAGTGTAAACAACCAGAATAACGAGGAAAGTTTCCCATATCCTGCAAAAGTCAATAACTTTTGATTACTCAAACAGCAACCACTGAAAATTCCAAATGCAACACACACTTAATTTGTTGAAAACAGAGAAAAGAAAGATAGAAAATTTTCTCACGAAACTCTAGTTGCAGGGACAAAGCCAATAATAGAACAGGTTTTTGGAATTAACCCGTGAGACTATTCAGTGGAATGAAATCAAGTTCAAACTCTTCCATTACAATTAAGTGGGGAATGAAATCAAATTCAAAGCCTTCCATTACAATTAAGTGGAATGAAATCAAATTCAAACTCTTCCATTACAATTAAGTGGAATGAAGTCAAATTCAAACTCTTTTCCATTACAATTAAGTGGAATGAAATCAAATTCAAACTCTTCCATTTCTATTAAGTGGAATGAAATCAAATTTAAACTCTTCCATTACATGCATAGCCATTATTGCCCACCACCAACCCCTGGTTGTTTCTTATTGAAGGAAACAAAGTCAAACTTTATAGCCTGAGTGATGAACCATGTGAATGTTCCTTTGAAAACTCCAATTAAACAAATAAAATAAAAAAGGATCCCCATGGAAGAACATTTTCAGCAAAACAAACTGACAAAGTGATGAACCTGTGATTAAAAAAATCATGAAATGCAAAAGTTGAATGAAAAAAGTGAAGGAATTTGAACTTTCAGTAATCAGCAGGGATTCTGTGTTGTTCATTTCTGGTTTCTTGAAAGTCATCAAAACAGAGAAACTCATAAAAAAACAGCCCAATGTTAGCATTTAGCCAAAAAAGAACAACAACAAAAAAGGTTAGAATAGTTTCAAAAAGTAGGAAACAAGGAAAGGTCACAAGAATCTAATAAAATAATAGCATAAAATTAAAACCAGAAAAGAAAGAGGACCTATAAGTGTGAAACAAACAAGCAATAAAGAAAAAGGTGATTGAAGCTCTTCTAGTTCTTCTGTGTTGAAATACCTGTAGCGGCGGTCATAGGGTGAGATAATGAGCGGGCGGAGCTTAATTCGGCGGTTGCTTCTGGCGCCGAGAGAAGGCAATATACCGGTAGAGAGACTGTAGTGGCTGCCGTCCCTTGATAACTCCACCTCTTGTTCGCCGCACATCATCATTGAAATCGGCATCACCATTGTTTTTCTGTGAAAGAAGAATCACAGAAATGTGTGTTACTCAGTGGTAGTATAGGGTTTTAGTCGGCATGGTGTGGCGGTTCTGAATCAATATGTGTGTGAGAGAGAGAGAGTGAGTGATGGCGATACCAATACACCATTGTCCTTTATATAGAAGATACACCAACACAAAGAAGAATCAGCAGTTACCCTTTTTCTTTCTTTTTTTGTTAGTACTAGCAGATTCTGTGTTTCTCTCAACTCTACTACCTCGCTAGGAGGCAGCGCCGGAAATAGGTTAAATTAATCTCGCCTGCTACGTGTGTAATTACTTTATCACGAAGTGATACATGTCGTCGCGCCGCAGTGGTAAAAAGTTACTATTTGGAGTCTTAAATTGATAGTTTGATTCCTACGAGTCGCACTATTATTGTGGAACCCTAGGTCGAAAGTTTGATTTATAGGAGACATACTATTAAAAAGATATTTGATTTTCACTCGAAATTGAGATAATAGATTTAACAAACAAACAAAAATACTTTTTTTTAGATTGAAATTTTCATGGATCCAATTAAAATTGAACCGGAAGCTATATTTATATTTTTTTTAGTAGAGTCTATTTAAATTTTAATTGATAAATAAGAGAGTGCAGATAACAAGTTAAATATGAGAATAAAGTTTTTTTTTGAAACTAAATATGAGAATAAAGTTGATGATGTTAAAGTTGTTTCTCGTCTCTGAAAACAAAATATATTTCGTAATAAGACCACTTAGTGCAAACTCGCGTAATAAAATAATTAATTATTATTGTCAGCATCTCGTATCAACTAAAAGATGAGAATAAAGTTGATGATGTGGTGGGGATAAGAAATCAAATTCATTTTATTGCAAAATCTTATAATTAAGAATGGACTTTAAATCATATTCACTTATATAATACGCCAGATTACATTTTTTTAATTGTATTTTTTGTTTTTAAGGTATTTACGACTGATTATGAGACTAATCTTTAAAGGTTTAAAAATCAGGTTAAGTGAATAGATATCGTTCAAGAATTGAACATGGACTACTAAATTAGATGTTTAAGAAATCAAATCATCTACTAAATGTGTTACACCTTATCGGTAATTTTACTATTTTTGTTAAGAAAATATCTTATCTTATTATCAATCATTATTTTATACATTCATTATTAAATTTCATTGATGAGAGTATGTATACGGTGAGCTTACAACTTTTTTTCGGAAGATTTCCTTTCAAATTAAATTAAAACGCAAGCTAACCTATTGGGTTTGTATAATAATTCTTCACTCTGTCTCTTAAGCAAGTGATTAGAAACTCAGGGTCGGTTTGATTACAGTTTTTAAAAATTGTATTTAAAAAGAGTTTTTAGAAATTATTTTTCAAAATAAAAGCAGAAAAAAAAAAAACAGTTGAATGTGATGTTTTCCAACATTTAAAAAATTGAAATTTGAAAACTAAAAAAAACTGAAAACATCTTTTAACTGTTGTGATATTTTAGTTTTTAAAACTGAAAACAAGAACTATTTCTAAAAACAAGTTTTTCAATTTTTCAATTTTTAAAAACAGTAAACAGTTTTTAAAAATCGTAATTAAACAAGCCCTCGATTTTCAATTCTTATTAATGAAAAACTCATTCTCCACATCCCTACCCCAAAATGCCGCGACCATGGTTGGCTGTGAGTATGCCTTAGTAAAAAATATGAAATTCTATTTGTTTAGTAAAAAATATGAAATTCTATTTGTCAAGTAATTATATATCATATGCATATATACATATTTTATGATAAATCCATCAAGTATTAGAATTTTCCTCTCTACTTTATAGGCTTTGCCTTAGTACCTTACCTATGAAATTTAGAGAAAGACAATCAACAAACCACATAAAAAGTTGATTTGTTCTCTTCAACAACTGGAACCTTCACAGGAACTTGTTGGCCATTCTTATGCGAGCGAGCTTCATGAACTTTTGCAAGAGAATCACTTATTATTAAGATTGGAGTAAACTCAGGAAATATATGCACATGAGACAGTGATACTTCATTGGAAACACCGCAACCATCACCAATAAAACTAATTAGACAAAAATGAGGCATTTCTCGAGAGGGAATGAAACAAATAATCCTTGCTCGTTCGTATGAAGAAACTGGACACATTTATGATTTATTTAGCGTAAGTTTCTTATTGTTTGAACATGCCTAAGCGTAATCTTGACTCTTGAGGAACTAAGTACTCCAGTCAGCAAATAAACAACCAACACAGCATTGCCTATTCGATCGGTGCTCAACAAGAAAACCCACAGAAGAGGAAACCAAAGCATACAACTACAACTGCCCAAGGTGCTTTGTTTTATTCATGATCATGCAGCGGCCACACGTACGTCATATCATATGTATAGTGTTCAAGTTAAAACAACGTCACTAAGTCAACACGAAAGATTTAGTTTTAGGATTTCTCAGTGAGAACCGCTTATATAGTTGAGGTCTCCCCAAATTACATTTAGGATACACTACAATAAAATAGGTCTTTCGCGGCGGTTGAAAGTAGGACCGGCGTGGTAGAGAGGAACGAGGTGGAGAGGACGGCGTGGTAGAGGGACGGACGGTTCGTGAGCGACACAGAGAATCAGGACGGCGTGGGTTGAGGGTTTTGGTGAAAGAATGGGATAGAGGGAACTGCAATGCCCTTCGTGCGTGTTGAGGGTTTTGGTAAAGTTAGTGGAATATAAAAATGCATACCGGCAGTTCTAACCGCCGTAAAATAAAAACTACTATCGGCGGTTGAGCAACCGCCGTAATTTATTGTGTCTTAAATAGAAGCGACGGCGGTTGGCAACCGCCGCTAAAAACTGGTTGGAAAATGCATAATTTGGTTTAGTGGTGATAGAGTGAATCACATCGTTATAATGATGAGGAGAGCATAAATCAAGCAATCACATTAAAATGGGGATAAGGTTGAGAACTTAAAGAAAATGTAATTTTAGAGTACAAAATTAGTGTTGGCCCCCTCGTCGACGCTAAATTTGGCTCACTAGCATCGGCTTAACTGACGCAAAGCGTACAAAAATCAAACTCGTTTAGATGTAGCGCCGGCTAGACTGAAGGGAAGCAGTGTTGACTTTCTACCGATTAGTGTCGACTCAGACAGACACTAAGATCACCGGCCAACATAGCGCCCGCCTACTGACGATTAGCGTCGGTTTGTGGTCAACCCTATATTCACCAGCCAACTTAGCATCGGCTGTAACCAATGCTAATGTGTCAGGGTACGACCCATTTCACGGGGGCAGAGTGTTAGCGTCAACGTCGGCTAGGTCGACGCTAAGTTGATTTCTTTATCCCATCTTCAATATAAGCTTCTTACGTCCCTTATTCTTCAAACCCTAACACTCATTCTCTCCCTCTGTCGCTCCCTCCCTCCTCCTCCACCGTCACCTCTTCTTCTCCCTCTTCCCCAACCTCCTCCTCTGCCACCTTCACTGTCGACCCTTCCCTTTTCCTCCTCCTCTTCCTCCTCCACGTCACCTTCTTCTTTTGCCTCGACCCCTAACTCCTCCGATACCACCTTTTCCCTTACCCTCTCCCTCTAGCATCGCTACTCTTACCCCTCCCCCCTCTCTTCCTCTTCCACCCTCACCCCCTCACCGTCTCTTTCTTGGCCTCTTCCTCCTCCATCAGGCAACACTTCTGGATTTGTCTCCCTCCTCTCTCCACCGCCTGATCCACTACAAGGTTGCGTCTACATTGTCGCGCCGCTAGTGCCGCTACACTACTAACCCTTTGTCGCACTGCCTGTTGCCCCACTACTGCCTCCCTACTGTCGTGCCACTACTACCGCCTAAGTACAGGTATTGCTGATTTTATTTGTGACTTATTTTGCTTAGGAGATTTATGGTAGATGTATTAGTAACTTGTATCTCTGAGATAAAATTATCTATTACTAGTAGCTTAGATATGTTTGAAAGACACTAAGAAAACATATTAGATTAAACCCTAATCAATAAACTATTGCTAGGGGAGTAGCTACAAATAATGAGGATCGAGTAAGACATGTAGAAATGATGAAAGTGTTGGATCATGTGATGAATAAAAATAATATTTGTAATAAAATAATTAAATGATTAGTATAATATTATGATTGTTATTGTTTATGATTGTTATTGATATTTGTTATTTCTAATGTTTTCCAAGGGTTATGGATATGCCAGATTTATTTTCACCACAGTAAGGCTAAATTCATGTTGGAATTGATAATTATCAAATATTATCTCTTGTTTATTTTTAATGCTGGATAGTTTTTATCATGAAATATATCTGCATGCTTTTCCCTACAAGGAATGTATATATTTCTGTCTCCTTTAATTTCTCATTTTCAGCGATTAATATAATAACTCAGCTTCATCGACATTACTTTACCCGCTTGGAATTTACTACTCAATCTGACCTCACTATGACAGGGCAATTAATACATGACTTCATTTTCTCGAAATCAAAATTTGTCCTTTTTCTTTTATTCTGGTACTTTATGACCAGGAGGAGTTACTCAGAATCTCATTTGTCCATTTACTATAGTTTTCTAAACCCGTGAATTGCATAGGGTTAAATGAATATAAAAATAATACTACTAGTTGACAAAATATAAATATATAGAGACGCGCCAATTATTTTTCTCTTTAAGTGTCCTTTTAACTTCAACTTCCAACTAACGTCTACTTGCTGTGTTCAATACAATACTTCAATACAGTGTGCGATGCCATATGGCCATAACGGTTCAGTTATTTAAGCAATTTCGTCATATTATATATCACACTTATCACTTTTTTTTTTATCTCTCTAGTGATCTACACTCTTTGAATGTACATCAATTTTTATTCTTCGTTTTCTGTCTTGCATGCACCGGTGGATTTCCAACTTCTATCCAAAAAAATTTGGGATACACACACGACTAAGAGTTTTAAAGTGTGTGTTGGTCGGTTGACTTTTGTTATTATTAATACTTATGTAAGGTTAGTGTTAAAGACATAGAATTAATAATAGGGATAATCATCATATTAGTCCCTGTGATTTACTCGCCGTCTGAACCAGGTCCCTCCCCGAAATTTTTTTTGTAAAAGGTCCCTCAGTTTGTAAAGTGTCTGATATAGGTCCTCGCCGGAGCCCGGAGCTCCGACAATTGCTTACGTGGCATTACACGTCAGTAATTAAAAAAGAAAAGAAAAGAAATTAAAATAGGGAAATTACTATTATATCCTTAATGAATTAAAACCCCAATTACACCCATCTGAATTGGGTCCTTCTTCAAATCCCTAATTTTCATCCCTTCCATTTCCTTCATCGTGCTACCTGCTTGAGCCCCGCCGTGCGCCGCCCTCACTCCGCCCTCCGTCGTCCGTCGTCGTCTTCCCTCGGACGTCGTCCGTCCGTGTTGCGTCTCCCTCCGTCGTCCGTCCGCCGTGGGCAGCCGTTCGTCGCCCGTTATCTTCGTCGTTCATCCCCTTCGCAAGCTTGTTCTGTTCGTTCTCTCTCTCTCTTTCTGAACACAGTGGGCAAACCTTCTTTTTCCTTTCCATTCAAGTAAGTTGCTCTTTTCCTTTGCTTGTGAATCAATTGGTTTTGGATTTGGGTTTTTTTTGGGGTTTTGGGGGTTGTGGGTAATTGCTGGCTTATAATGGTTAATTGTTAATGGTCAATTGATAATGGTTAATTGTTAATGGTATTGTATTGGTTCTGAATCAATAACAGAATACCAACGAGATGAGGGAGACAGAATCAATGACGAAATTGGCTCAAGGAGCACGATTTGGGCATAACAAAACGAGGAGGACCACCATCGCTGGTTAGAGAAGAACAAACACCACCAGCAGCTGCAAGAATGATGGGAGGAAGAAGATGAACCAAATTAGGGATTTCAAGTGAGGGACCTTCTTCAAATTCTTCAAATTTGGGTTTTAATTCATTAAGGTTATAATAGTAATTTCCCTATTTTAATTTCTTTTCTTTTTTTTTTTAATTACTGACGTGTAATGCCACGTAAGCAATTGCCGGAGCTCCGGGCTCCGGCGAGGACCTATATCAGACACTTTACAAACTGAGGGACCTTTTACAAAAAAATTTCCAGGGAGGGACCTGGTTCAGACGGCGAGTAAATCACAGGGACTAATATGATGATTATCCCTTAATAATACTTTAGAATTTTGCTAAATTAGATTAAATTTAAAAATAATTTAATTAATTACGAAATTAGGTTATAATGTGGTAAATTTAAAAATTATGATTAATTGTTTGTGTAAGAAAATTTTACACTGACAATGAATGAGTATTAAATTTTATTATATCATTACTTTAATCATTTTATTTAAAGTGCGGAGAGTAGTTTTTAATCATTATATCAATATTCTTGAATAATCTTCCTATTTAATTGATCAATTTTCTGCTATTAAAGAAGAGCTCAGCCCCCAAAATCTCCCTGTTTAATTAAATAAGTTTCTACTCTCAAATAATACTCTATTACTCTATTCCTAAGCTAAATAAATTGAAATAATTAGATGAAACAAATCCTCTAATTAGTTTCTGGACCATTATGAGGTTCGCAACAGACTCGGTAGAGGCCTTGGCCTGAACTAAAAGAGAGGCCTAAACTCAGTCGCTTGGAGAAGGATGTGTCCAGATTCACCCCCCAGCATAGTCATAACGGATATTAACGAGATTGGCCAATTTCCTCTTCCCATTTAGACCATGATTGAGATTCCTTGATTATCTCCCCTCATTTTATGTAATTCTCCAATCACCTCCTTGTACATAAATATTGATTAATGGAGACCTCAATTATATAAGAGACACTCATGTATCAAATAAGCATGTTAGTTTGAAAGTTCACATGACAGAATAATACATTTGGCCTATTGACCTAAATAGATATTCTCGTAAAACTTTCCTAAACCTCAATATATCTTCGAATTTCCAAACTACCCATCAGGTACTCATGATGACTCATAGCTCGGGGCCCACCCACTTCAGAGGTCTTGATGCGTGGAATGATGGTTGCTTTAGCCGAATTGCGTCAGGAGAACAAGACTCTACGAGCGAAGGTAATGGAACTGTCCTGAGACTAGGAGCAAAGGGTGGTGGAACCTCCAGGCGAGGTGGTGATGGAGTTCCAACCATTCTCAAATGAGATTGCAACCACTATTATATACTCCTGACAATCTCAAGACACTGGTGCCAGATGCCTACAGCAAAACTACCAATCTAAAAGAGCATCTTGTTGTTTTCAACACCAAAATGTTGATAGATGAGGTGGATGAGTGAGCCAAATGCAAGATGTTCCCAGACACCCTTAAGAAGTCAACGTTACCAGCCTACCTATGAGATCAATTATATCAACTTTGTTGATTTCTCCAAACAGTTCCTCACAAAATAAAATAAAATTGGCCAACCTCTTTAACGCTAAGCAATATGCAAGTGAAATCTCAAAAAGAATATCTATTTAGGTTTACTAATTATTTTCTGCTGAAAATAACGTAAGGTTGGAGAACCTAAAACGCCATACACTAAATAAAAAATCGTAAAGGTCTATGTGCCACTCTAGAAAATAAACACGCGGAGGCTGCCATGTGCCAAACAAAGACGAACGGGTCACGAACACCTATTTGCCACGAGCCGATCTAAACATGAAGGCAAAGGAATCATGTTAACAATCCATAATACGAAGTCCTATGTGCCACATTAACATTTCAAAAAATATGGAGGCTTATGTGCCACATTAACATTCTGAGGCCTATGTGTCACAGTGACGTGATGTTTCAAAATTCATAAAAATGTCCTTTTTTTTTTTTATAAGCAAAATTGAATTAAACTAAACACAAGATCAAGCTTAAAAACCCATGCACATAAATAGTGCATGTTTCCTACTTGGCATTGTACCACTTGTTCAGGTGCAATTATTAGTATTTTCCCTGTGAATTTTCACAAATTTTCTTAATTTTATTAATATGAACCCAATGCTCATGTTGCTGTTGAACAACAGTGTAAACAATATGTATACCACTGTTTTGAGCTAACTTTGATTATCAGATGTACTAACAACCCCATTCTGATCAAAATCATTTTGTAAGAGCATATATACATAATACATAAACATCAATTTGAATCAGAATAAAAAAGGATTTCAAGCACAGTGAAAAGAAAAATAAAGGAGTTTGAAAGTGCCCTGATCTCTTCCAACCTCTGAATGTGACTCCCCACTGCGTCTTAGCAGGTGCGACTGTAATATTGTATAATGGACAGAAAATCTAGAGTGAAAGATTTTATATATTTTTACATTACTGTTCCCAACACGACACGAATACTCCAAATCCAATGACTATCTAGGGGCTACAAAATAATTCAATTTTTTAATCGCCAATTTTGTAATGTAATCAATTTAAACCCAGTAATAATAATAATAATAATAATGTATTGAAACGAAAGAAAACAAAATAGGGAAGGGGCAGGGAAAGTTGGAAGTTATGCACGTGTAGGTCCCAAGTTGATTTCATGGTCCATGCACAAATAAGACATTTGAAAAGAGTTGTCTTTCTTTGAAGGTATAAAGTGTCTCCGTTACCGACGAGTCAAATTACAATTAGTAGATTAGTAGATGATTGAATTCCTTAAACATTTAGTTTATGAGTGAGGAGTGTGTATAGAGAATGATTTGTTGGGAGAAACTTAACCATTTAATTATGTGGTTTTTAAGACTCGAGAATATTAGTCTCATAACTATTGAGTGTGGTTTACATCAGAAAAAGAAAAAAATGTCTCCTATCTAAGCGTCACGGTTCGTGGTGTATTAGTGAAAGATATTTTTCTTTGACTAGTTTGACAAAAGTTCCCGCAATTTGAGTAGCTACCAAACACTTCATGAATCTTCCGTGCACACGGATTTGACAATTACAAAAGCTTGTTTTGCACTTGGTTGCTTCTCGTTCTTTCATTTGATCTTTTTCATAATATATGCTATTTTCCGTTTTATTTTCCATGGAATAAAGTAGATAAAATCAATTCCTCATTCACCAAGACATTAAAAGGTGAGTTTACTACCATTAAACGAAGGGCGTAGGTGAGATTTTATTTGAGCTACTTGATGTGGGGTGGGAATTTGAATATAATAACTCCCTAATGGATGAAAATAGTGAACATTTGAACGTGTTAAAGCCTTAAAGGACATGACATATGCGACCCCCATACTAAGAGAGGGATGCCCTAGAAGCATGCCAGATTGCATGATAAAGTATGGATTCTAGAGACATACTAATAAACTAGGGAGCGTGAACAAAGGACGGATCGCAAAGTTTTGCTTTACTATTACTCCTGCTTTATTGGTTTTTTAAGTATCGTATCCTCCAAGAGTTAATCACGTTCAATAGCCGGAAAGATGCACATAATGGTTTTGTGATCTATTAATATGGAATTTTAATTTCGTGATATATACTTTAATATTTAAAAGTGACATGCATGCAAATTACGTAATACTCCCTCCGTTCCAAATTATAAGACCTTTTAGAGACAAACTTGGTGTCCCAAATTATAAGATTCCTTCTAGATTTCAGAAATAAAAAAATAAGCTTTTCCTTTTTTACCCCTTGCATTCATTATATTTTAAATTTCAAAACTTTAATTACCACATTTACTAATTACTTCTTTCATATTCCCAACTAACTTTTGGTATTTCCTATATTTACATTAACAATTTTCAGAGCTTTAAATAGGGGTAAAATTGGAATATTTGTATAGAAAATAACAAAACCAACATATTAATTAGCTTATTACATGTTTTGTTAATAAACGTGATTGTCTAAATAGGACCCTATATTTTGGGACGGAGGGAGTAATAAATATGACTAAGGTATTGTTTGGTTGGAGGGGAACGGAGGGGAGGGGAGGGGAGGGGTTTTTTTAAACTTTAGTTGTTTGGTTCAATTTTTAGGAGGGAGGGGAGGGGAATGGAGGGAACCAAAACCCCTCCTAACTCAATTTTGTGTCCCCTCCAAAAGTGGGGGAATTGGAGGGGAAACATTTTGTTGGACAAAAATAACCCTATTTAATAAAAGAAAAATATTAAATGCAAACATATTTAAAATACAAGTAAATTTATAAATTGTATAAAAGTAATTTAATCATAAAACTCTTTCCCTCCCCTTGTGAACCAAACAAAAAAAGAGTTATTTTTCCTCCCCTCCCCTCCTATGAACCAAACATAATAAGAATTAAAATCCCTCCCTTCCCCTCCCCTCCATTAAAATCCCTCCCCTCCCTTCCCTCCTTTGAACCAAACAGACCCTAAAAGCTAAGAAAATGGATATGTGTTTGTATTTAAGTTTAAATTGAACTGAAAACGCATTCACTCAATTTACATAAGAGAGATTAAAAACATATTCAAATTATCTTGGAGTGCGAGCTAAGAGAAATATAAACACACTAAAAATAGTAATGATCATGAATTTTATGTATTTATAAATAAAAAATGAACATGATAACAGTAAATTATACAAATTGGCAGATTTTTTTTCTACTTTTAAAATAAGAAAATTAAAAGACTAACTATATAGTAATAATTAAGGACATGTATGCGTAGCAATGTTATATACAGGGTCATAGGGTGCATAGAGAAATTTTTCCATGAAAAACAAATTTTCTGTTGAAAACGTTATGGTTGTACAGTATATACCAAGTACCAACTATCAAAGAACATGAATATCTAAAAGCATACCTATTTAAAGTAATCTCTAAGCCTGGAGTGATTACTTCATGAATGTCGGCTATTAAAATATCTTAAGAAATTAAAAAGAAAATACCTCATTTCTTTGTCAATTTCGCTATTTTTCTCATTGATTTAGTCGTTGAGGTTCACTGTTTTTTATAAAAGAAAACCATAAAAATTGTTTTTTCTAATCTTGCGGGGGAAGCTAAACAACACAAGAAGAAAAAAAAAACTGTGATCATGCTTGCTCCATGAAAAAGAACAGATAGGTACCCAGTCTACTGTGATTTTTCCATGATCACAATTTTGTGATGTTTTTCATTTGTCGAAAACAGTGAAATTCTAGACTAATAAATCAACGAAACAATGAGCAAAATCTGACAAAGAAATAAGGTATTCATTTCCCTCGTAGTTTCTTCCTTCCTGGCACCAATGCTTCATGGCGAAAACGTAATGGTTATGGTTAAACCTAATGGTTTAAAAGGATTTTCAATAATGGAGAATCCCACCATCCTTAGAGAATTAATTTACAGAGAGACGTAATAATCAAGCAACCGTAATTGGTCTCGAAAAATGGCAGATATTCTACCTACAACAATTAATGAATATACTATTTTGTAACTCCAACAGTAAACTTTTACCCCATCCGTTCTTTAATAACTGTCACTTTAAGGTTTTGCACATATATTAAGAAATTGTATTAATGTTATTGCTTATTTCAAAATTATTACCTAACTTTCTAACATACCTTTTATGTTTCTTCTTAATTTAAACTATTTAATTTCCTATCATCATTAATTGAATGATAGAATTAGTAAAACATAATTAATACTCTCTTGAACTTTGTAAAGTGACAGATAATTAGGAAAAAAAATGGCACTTAAATAAGAACTGAGGGAGTATTAAAAAGATGAGCACATGCAATATGAGATGGGAACAGTATTAAAAATATTACTTTATTTTTAAATTAAGCACTATGATATTTAATTTGAATATACAAATATTTGATATCAAATCAGGATATATAATTTTATCTGAAAACAAACTTATCTCCTATTTGAACAACTTTTTATCTAATTTGAATAAGAATCATCTTCACTTCATATAAAATTTATTTAATATAAAAGAAACCACACCAATTTTTATTCATTTAAAATTTATTTCAATAGCTTTTAATCTTATTTAAGAGGCCATTCAAAAAAAGTCTTCGAAATCCAAATTGTAAATCGATCTATCCGAGTATGAATAGCATAATAATAAATTATATGGCACCTAAAATGAAAGAAATAAATATAACTTGATACTGTTGCAGCTTTCAACAATTTAATTCATGATAAATTAATTTTTTGAATTAACTAAACAATTATCGGTTAAAGTAGTAAACTATATTTTTTATATAAAAAATCTACATGAGATTTGACTTTTAATTTTGGTTACACCCATTTTAATTATTTTGTATTAACCGTTTTAATGTAAAATTGAAATGAGGTAAAATAATTGATTTTAAAAATAAATCAATATTAAGTAATATATTTTATTTTTCACTTCCTGATTTACTGAGTAGTAGTTTATTAGTTTGGAAAATCTCACCTAACCAACTAATTCTCGGTTCGAAACCGGTGCAACATTGAAATCATTTAATTTTCATATAACACTTTTCTTTTGTTGATGTAGACGTAATTTTTTGTTTAGATTTTTCACCTAGTACTTTAGTTATATAATATTCGGTAAATAAATAAATTATTGGATCTCAAGATTCAATAATGATCAGATAAAAATTGAAGGGTGTGGTGTAACACACACGGATGTAAGTTAATCCATTCCCTATTTTTTATTTCCTATTTATTGGTATAAATTATTGTATTTTTTATTTTTGAATGTGATTTTCATTTTGAAAACTTTCATGGTTTTTTGCTGCTGATATTTTTTTTTTAAATCACAGAAAATATCTAAATATATAAAGTTTAGTTGCATATACAACAAACTGTTTTTTTTTTTTCTTCATCGATTTCTGTCACACTCCATTTTTTTTCCACCTCAATTTTTTACTTATAAATGTTTCATTCACACTCTATCATGAGTGGAAAAAAGGTGGAAGTATGAGAAAGAGAGAGAAAGAAATTATAAGATGTGAAGGATAATATATGATACAACGGTCACTAATGCGAGTCACAGGGATTTGGCGCTGTCTCTCTGTCTGTTACAGAATGCCAGTTCAGATGTGGCAGTTTGGGTTCAAGCCCTTCCTCATGGTGGTCGTGATCAAGACTGTGTTCCCCACCGGTGGATGAGACTTGTCGTGGGTTGGCATAAATTTAACGTCGACGGGACAATAAAGAGGGATAGAATTGCAGGCTACGGCGGGGTCCTCCGAGACGAGCATGGAACCTGGGTTTCGGGCTTTTGCAACAACCTTGGCACTTCTAATCCCTTGTTGGTTGAAATTTCTGCTATTGAGAGTTTGAGACAGCGATCGAGATTATTTTGGACTTGAGTATTCAGCTAGTGACCGTCGAGAGCGATTCTGTCGAGGCGATTCGATTGATTTCCTCTTCCCTAGCTGTCGATCACCCATGTGGGAGTGTTGTTTCTCGCATTAGGCTCGGGGCTTCTTTCCATGGTGGTGTGAGTTTTGTTTATGCTCCCAAGCACAGCAATGTGGTGGCGGATTGGCTTGCTAGTGCTTCTCTGTCTCTCCCGTTTGGAGTCCATGTTTTCGCTTCTCCTTTTGGAGCTTGCCGTCCTCTTCTCCATTTAGACTTTGGTAGGAGATGCTTGTTCCATCGTCTCAGTCGGGTGCTTAGTTTAAAGAAGAGAGAGATGGAAATAAAAATGAATAATATTTAAGTGGATAAAAAAATACACACACAAAATAGACGAGAATATAAATTTTTGGGATAGTAGATTCATGGCATAAAGAAAAATGCTCCACAAGACCTTTAAACAAGAAGTCATTCGTTGAAAAAAATTGTTACATTATACAATTCTAAAGGTAACTTAATGTTTCTTTTTAGGTAATTTAACCTGTAATAAAATATTAAATGCTTAAAAATCAGTATATTAAGACGTTTGTTCAATGATTTCTTAAAATGTCCTCGAATGATAGTTCAAGTGGTGAGAATTTGGGACATATGAGTTGGGGATGAGAGATTCAAGGATCAATCCTAAAATCTCTTTAAATGTTTTCCGATATATTAAAAATGATTTCTTAAAATAATCATTATTTAAGGTATTATAGCAAGTCTATTAAGGAACTAATAAACAAATATAAAAACTTTCGAATGAAAAATGTATCATTTAAAAATCTTTATTTTTAATCTTCAACAAATATCCTAAAGATGTTAGCTATTAGTTTTCATAAAAAATCAAATAATTAGATTTTGAAATATATATGAATATCTATGTTTGAATAAATTATTTTCTACTTTATTAATGATTTATTTATTTTACTTAATAAAATATTGGGAGATAATTAAAAATATTAGTAAAAAAATAAATTATATATTGTCAATTCTTTAATGTAACAAACAGTTTAAATATGGTAAACTTTCAAATTGAAAAATTCTTAAATGGAAGGAACACTTAAATCCCTATATATAGTTTAGGTTTATAGTTAGCTTTTGGAACTGATTAAGTAGGCTAGGCTCAAAATTTAATTAAATTGCTTGCTCAAATCCTTACATCCACACGGTGCAGAATAAAGCAGAAAACCCCTGAATTTAAACCAGAAAACAAAACTAACTTTGCATTGGCACCACACAAAACTTTTTGTAATTTTGATATATATAATCGAATTAGGAATGATTTGGACAAACAGTTTCTTAGAAACAAAGTGTATAACTGTAACTAACAAGACCATGTGAAATGTATTAATGATCCCTTTAACGACAGAGTTCCATGTGAACTGGACTAGGCACTTTAAGACAATTATGAATTATGGACCGTAATTTAGGTGGAGAAAGAGAAAAAAGAGTATGAAAATTAGCCATGACAAGTGCAGCAATTAGGAAAAACCTACATGCCAAAGTGATAGTACCCACTCTTAACAAACAAAATGATGTGAAGGTTGTTGTCACAGGTTCCTCAATGATCATAAAAGGCAAGGCAAAATAAAACATAAGATTTGGCCTTATGTTACAAAAAAGACATGTCTAATTGTCATTTTCCATTAACTGCCACATAGTAATGTTCACGCTTACGCACCGTATTTTATAGTGATTTTTTATGGTCACAAAATTGAGAGCTGAAAAAAAAAGTATTTTATATTTTATGTCGGTAAAAAACTGTCACAGAAGACATGTCTAATTGACATAGATGTTGTCCTCTTCTGTGTTGGTCAACAAATGAATATATCCACTTGGGAATATCCATTTTTCATTCTTAGTTTGTTTTTGGGGCGAAATTTACTTTATTTTGTTGATTTTCATAATTGATTCCAAAGATTCAAAGAATCACTCCTCTGTTGGGCCCCCATGGACTGCAGATTCGCCAACCAAACCAATAAGTAGACAACAACACGTGGGTGGAGGTCAAAATAACTATTGACAGAAACAAACATCACGTGAAAAATGCAAGTTGCTTTTACAAAACTACTCATAATTTTTCTTTTGAAGTTTTAAGAGTAAGGATTTAAAATAAAATTATTCACCGTAAACCATACGACATTTAATTTTAATTCCTTAAACAACATCTTTAGAACTTCCCTTTAGAAGGACTTCATTTTTTTCAATGACAGATTTATGTTTAGTTCACAAAAGCTGTTTTGGGTCAGTTGTAAACTTGTAATTTGTTTAGGCACAACTGATTGAACCTATTTGCAACATTTGATTATTCAATAATGTTTCTGAGTCAACTAGTTTCAGAAATCCTAAAAGTTTTTTTTTTCTTTCAATAATGTTTTGAATAAAACCCTGATGGTTGTGAGAAACAATAATAATGAACAAGCATGCACACTAACGCAACAAGCTAACAACATGGTGAAAAACCTTAAAAACCATATAAAAACTGCTAAAAATCCCAAATAACAGAGAGAGCAAATATAATTTTAAGAAGAGGTGATAAATCCTTTAAAACACCACTCCCATAAACAACTCAACCGTGATAAAAGAAAATGTAGAATGAAGGCACAACTAAAGGCTTGGGCTTCAAAATAAAACTGCATGCCTTCATGGTCCAGCGTAGTATTTTTTTTTTCGCCTTAAGACTTTGCCATTCAAATAGAAAGGTTTTTTTCGCTTAAATAAAAAAGGCCTTAGAATAATTTTTTTTGGCTTACGGCCTTACATTGGGCTGAGTTTAAAAGAAGGTCCAGCCAATTAGTACATGGGCTATTTTTTCTAAGGCCTCAACGCCTGGTTAGGCCTGTACTCATTTTCTATTTAGAAAGATCCAAAATTAGAAGACTATATTAACCGGATTATAAGACTAATTTTTGTCACACTTAGGTGTTTTGTAAGTGTCACTGATGTAAGTATCGTTGGATAACCTTTGGGTATTAATCATATTCATATACAATTTTTTTGACGAAAGCTGAAAAATATATTAATCAGAAACATGGTTAGAGGCCATTACATCATGCTGGATACCAGTCAGAACCTCATGAGGAGCATCCTCAATCCACACAAATGATAAAGTAGTGAAAGATAACTTGGCAAGGGAGTCTGCAACCGAATTAACTCTCCGCCGAACAAAGGTAAAATCAATAGTCAAAATAGTTAATAAAGGACTTACATTCGCGAATAATAGAAAGAAAAAAAAAGAGCTACCAGGCTTAGGATGACGCTTAGGCTCATAAAGCTTCAAACAATCCGTCCCAAGGCAAACTCGTCGGAATCCCAACTCAATAGCCATGGAAAAACATCCACCGAAGACACAAAGCTTCGGCAATAATCAGGGAGGAAATTGACCTTGCCCTTAAAATTGTGAGCAATCATACCAAAACCAGCCACAGTCGAGTCACGCACCGAGGTATCAAAATTAATTTTGAAAATACCTCGGCAAGGCCTACTCCACACCGCAGGAAGCACCGAAGATGGAGGCATGGAGATCCACGAGAGCCATTAGGGTCACCATGCGCTGGAGAGCTAGGGGGACAGGCAGCCGTCATTGGTAAAAAACAAGCTTGTTCCGTCGCTCCCACACACAGTACACCAAGGTGATGAACCGTTGGACAACGTCGTCATCTGCCATCTCTAAAAACTTGAAGAAAAAATCTGCGAATGAAAGCTCGGGCCAATCAAGAACCCGAAGCCCCAAAGGGGAACCAAACCAGGCCTGTTGCACTTTCGGACAGTAAATTAAGGCATGGGAAATGGTCTTAGGCACGCCGTCTCCGTAACAAGGGCACGATGGATCAACATCCCTCCCACGAACCCGCAATCTCCCCCCTGACCGATAGGATATCAGACATTGCTTGCCACACAAGCGCTTTGCACCGGGGTAGGGCCTTGGAACGCCAAAGTCTCTTCCACGCCTTGGGAAGGATGGACGGAGCATCAAAGGAAGATGTTGCCAAGGTATTGTACTCCTGCATTATGAAATTATAACCATACTTTGTAGAAAATAAGCTATCTTCATTAAGAGGCCAAAACAACTATCCTCTACTCCAACAACCAAAGCTTTTGTGGGACCAATATTGACCCGTTTCAAGGGAGGGGATACCACCGTGGAGATCGTCACTAAAGCCGACATACTACCCATGGTTCACTTCTTATGCTGCCCGGATCCCTTAGGAACAACTATCCTCCGCTCCAACAGTTGTTTGGGTTTTTCCACCATATTACTGTTTTGCGTGCTATTATTTGGAACCGTGTACTAGAGCTCACATGCACGGTTGGACCAGCGACGTTGACGGCAGTAGCTAGATTTTCAATTACGCCAAGTTTTGCAAAGTCTTCAGGTAACCCATATGCCGGGTCGTTGGAGATATCATCAAGACCTCCTGTCACCATCGAAGACCGCTTATTGCCACGCTTTTTTGGTAAAGGCGTGTTCCCCTTAGCAGCAGCCTTGTCATGCAATGAACCTGGTTTACGGTTCAAAAATCTCAGCGGGTCCTATAAAGTGTTACCAGAATGAGAAGAAATAAAGCTTGAGCACTTGTTACCAGGCTGCCTTGGATCACGGTCCCGATTCCAACTCTCTATCGGCGCCCAGAGCCAAGCCCCATACGGCAACTCCTCCACCTTTCTTCCATCGTTAGCCTGTACAACCACGTCATAATCACAGAGCGTATGTTCCAGCATGTCACACCGGAAACGAAAATGATGGAGCTTTTCATATAGAACGTTCGCTTGAAATGGCTCGCCGTTGTCAGTAAGCATGAGACACCGCTTGAGTGGGGTTGCCGTGTCCACCAGAACACGTAAAGGGAGATAATTGCCCAAGGCATTGTTATTATCCCATGACAGAAAACTAGCAAACACAGTGCCCAACATCTTGGCAACATCTTTAAACCGGAAACTCAGAGGGAGGTCGTGCACATGGACCCAAAAGGGTATTTTATCCAGTGCAACAGACATGGGATTTTGCTTTACGTTCAACTCTCTCAAAGCCAGATGTGATTTTTCAAAAAACCATGGTTCTGAATTCAGAATCATGTTCATATCACATTTGTGGAAGAAGTGGAACATGAAGACATTCAGAGCCACCTCCCGAATTTCTACATTGTCAGGAAGTTTCCATAGTTCTTTCATCCATGAAGTAAAGCCGCAGATAGAGCAGGGAGTTTTTTACAGTAACCGACCTACTAACCAAAAGCCCGAGACAATTAAAGGGCCTGGTTTCACTTTCCCTACGTTCAGCACCTGGGCCTCCTCGCCAGTGAGGGTAAAATTCTTCTTGGTAGCCATGAGTTAGGGTTCCATAAATAGATAGAGTAGGGTCTGGTTGCACCAATGGTGAAGCAACGGGACACAAAAGGAAGCAAGAAGAAAGCAGGTGCGGTAAAGCGTGGAAACCCCATAGGGTGAGAAGCATCCGCCGCACAGAAATAAAGAGAAGGCACGGAAAGTATAAGAGATACTACTGCCATCAAAAGTACATAAAGAAACAACCCAGCTGTCGTTTCCCTAATCCTAAGATTGCGTTGGGGCCCACATTGCTTCCATGTACAATTGACAATAAAAAAGTGGAGAGATACCATTTAGAACAAGGTAAAATATCAATTTTAAGTAAAAACGTCGCCATTGAGAGAGAATAAGAGAGAAAGTCATTCTCATATATTCTTATCGTAAAATTACATTTTCAGATACCGTTGGATGAAAGTTTTTAATATTCTTCAATTCAACATTTGGATAATTGAATAGTTTGCTTGTGTTATAGATATTTTGCTTGCACAATAGCCAACATTTTAGTATTTTTCATATTGTTACTTTTTTTTTTAAATTCAGGATATCCACCACCACCATGTTGTTAGTTCTTTGTTGCTTTAATTGATTGACCAGCTGTTAACACAAGTGCATTTGATTGAGACTCTTTTATATGCCAATTTTAATCAAAGTGGAGTTTGATTGATTTTTGTTGAGGGTCCAAGATTTTACCTCGCGCATCGAGGTCCCTTAAAATCTTGGTATATGTTGATTGTTTTAAACTATTTAATTCGTGTCGTATTTGTGAAAATGGTAGTATAATTTTGCAAGTGGGGAAACTCTTTCAACTGAATTAGAGTTCCACTACCAGTAATAATAATCAACTGAACACAATTACTAAAGTGTAGAAATGCAAATGGAGTCAACCTTAAACGCCATTCCGTGAGATATTCGTTTTTAGAACCAAGGAATTATTCTACTCTCCATTTTTTTGGTACACCGGAATAGTACTCCCCGTGAAATTGGAAAATAAAATCAATTTTGTTTTGTTATAAAAAAACAACACTTCAAGTTGACAGATGAACACGTTAATTGAATTCAGGCATTCAAATCTGCCACCCTCTCCTTTGTCCAAAAAGACAAACTCAGGAATCTTCATGCAAATCGGCAATGACAAAGAGATTGTTGTCTTTTTGTCCCAAGTTTTTGATCAAAAAAGCCCAGGCCCAATTGAACACGTTTCCACGTCAGCGACACGCAAGGTCATTTTCTTAGAAAAATCTCCTTAAAAAAAGCGTGTAATTAAAAGAGAGAACCCACTGGCAACGTTTCCAATCTTATCCTTTTCTTCTCTGGACACGCTATAAAACCAAAACCAAAACCATTTGCACATTCAGAACCCTAAACTAAACTTAAACTGTTTCAATCAATAATCAAGAGAAAAATGGCAGCTACTTTGATACCGATCCGCTCCGCCGGGATCCGAGCGTGCGCTGACTCCGGCCACCGCAGGTCCGATACAGATCGCCGGAGAAGCTCCTCCGCCAACTGGTGGACCCCGCTGTTCGGCATGTCCGCTGAACCGGACTACATTGACTCCAACAGCAAAGCACCGCCGAGCTTGCAGCAGGAGGCCAAGCCGGCGTCGAGGCCGCGGTTTGCCGGCGCCTTGACGGAGGAGAAGGCGAGGCAGCTCCGGATGATGACGACAGGCACCGAAACGTTTCACGACACGATGTATCACTCCGCAATCGCTTCACGACTCGCCTCCGACTTCAAGGCCCACTCCGATCCGTGAAAATGAAATATCATCATCGCATATGATTTGATTTGTTTGTTTCAAGATTTTAGGGTTTCGATTTATGCCGATCAATTTGTAATGGTGTATCGTTTTTAGCTAGTTATCAAACAAAGTGATGGAATCATGGTTTATATGTATATATTGATCTGGAATGTAAACAAAACATTGAGATGAGATGAGATGATTCTGTTGTTTCTAATTTGATTTGCATTTCCATGTTTTCGTTGATGGAGTGTGACTTTGACTGAATGTGACAAGCTTTAATTAGAAACTTTAGATTTGGATTTGGATTTGGATTTGGATTAGATCTGATAAACACTTGGGTTAAGGAACGTTAATATTTCATATTTGATATAGTAATAAACTAATAATAATAATTAATTAAGACGTGGTTAGTTACTCAGTGGTGGGTCCCAAACCCAGATTGGGTGGACCCGTGGATGTAATGGATAAGTAACAAGGGAAATGGAGAATCTTATACGTGTGGGGATCGTCGGGTTTAAATCATCAAATTTTGTGTTTCTTTTATTTGATTCATAATGCGTAGTAAGTTAGATCTTATATAAATACAAGCTTCATGTCATAATATTAGAGTTTAACTTGCAATGTTAGTGGAGAAAGAATTTTATATAAATAAGTAATCATAACTCCTAAATTTATCATATCATAATTTAATTTTATAATTAATTTAATACAAATTATTATTAATTACATTTATAAGTTCTATTACACTTCCATGTTTTAGAATTTATGAACTGGTAAAGAAGTTATAAACTTAAAATGCTGAATCAAGTATCCAAGTATCCAACCAGGGAATATGCTGAGGCTTTTGGGGGGTGTCTCAACCGGATAAGAATATGTAATGATAGCGTTTTTAAAAACAAATAAATCTTATCTTGGTCCTCTTGGACTCTATGCATAGCTGTGTACAGAGATTTTAAGGTTTAATGTGAAAATATTAAAGTAATTTTCTTTTGATAAGAATTTTAAAAATACTTAACATATCATATATATTGTTAATTTTTATATTAATTTACTAACTTTTTGAGTTGCAAAATCATTTATCAAAATTTTATAATCAAACAATTCTAACATTTTGTTTTCAATAAATAAAATAGCTAACTTATTCAACCCATCTTGTAATATTATTGACCTTAGATATGATTCAAGTAATTTTAATTTTGAAAAACTTCCTTCAGCAGTAGCAACTGTTACGGGAATTGTCATTAAAATTCTACACGCAATATATACATTTAGAAAAAAATCTAAATTTTTAATATAACTCAATACTTCTATCAAAATGTTACTCCCTCCGTTCCTATTTAAGTGTCACTATTTTTATCCTTTTTTCGTTTCTAATTATCTGTCACTTTACAAAGTTCAAGAGAGTATTAATTATGTTTTACCAATTCTACCCTTTAATTAATAATGACAGGAAATTAAAGAGTCTAAATTAAGAATAAAGATAAATGGTATGTTAGGAAGTTAGGTAGTAATTTTGATAGAAACAAGAACATTAATATAATTCCTTAATATGTGTGCAAAATCTTAAAGTGATAGTTATTAAGGAATGGAGGGAGTAATTTTTTGTTGTTAACATTTCTCTTAATACTTTCATCATTACAAATTCCCCATGTTGTAAACTTGCAATTAATATTGGTGCTATTAAGAAATAGCACTAATGAAACTAACCGTTACTATTTTATTGTTCCAAATTTCCCATATTGCCATTATTTCCAAAAACTAAAGGTAATTTCATTTTACTTTATTTTTGTCAAAGATAACATGTTCATTAAAAAGACCGAAACCAAAAAACTCATTCAGGGTTACATTACAATTGCTGAAGCTACAAGGACAAATAAATTAGAGCTGCTTTATCAACGTTCATTTCATAATAGAAGTACAAGAAGCTACCTTATCCCCCTTTTCAATGTATGTTCATTTCCTAATAGTAACTAATTTTTTTTTTTTGGTTTTTGGGGCTTAAGGCCAAGGCCTATGTGGCCTTGAGCTGTACACGGCCCTGAGCCTATGGTTCATGTAAAATAAATCTTGTCTTGGGGTCTATGGAGCATGATGATGCTTGCAAAAAGAAGATGGCTTACCGAATATACCTATGTAAAGGACTTGTGTTTGTATACGTAAATTTCTACCTCTCTCCAATTCATATGTCTCTAGCTCTTACCACTGCACTAGTTGTAGTGTCTGCGTCGCTGAAGAAGCTAATAAGGGTTTGAGCATTGATATGTTTTACCGTGACTCGCCACTGTGGTCCTTGTGCAACTCTTCAATGAACCGATCAGAGATTCTCATACAAGGTGCTTTACGCTTGATTGATCGAGCCAAGTGGCAATGGAAGAGCCGTCACGGTGATCCTCACCTGCATCCTCATCATGCGCCATTGCGGATCATCAACTACTTTCCGTTACTACGGCCGCAGGCGCAGGGTGCTGTCTTTCTGCGACGGAGCGCGGGTAAGAAGAGGATATCCTCTACTTCGGATAATATATAATATAATAAATACTTGGGATGGTTGAACTTCTATTGAATTAAATAAATGTCAGTGTGTAATTTTCTACTTTGTTTGTTCGTCTAGTGGAGACTCAATTGTTGACCAAATCGAATAAACTCTTTGTTGTTTGGCCTCAAGTCTCAACTGTCTATAATATTGGTCCTTGTCAGTCATTGGGTTTAAGTTTCAAATATATATATTACATGACAGTTTCAACTGCCTAAAAACGCCTAAAACGCGTAACAGAGAAAATCTAGAAGGGAAAACTGTTTTTTTTTTTTTGGTCCAAGAAGGGAAGACTGTTTCAACCAACAATCTTTGGTACTAGCAGAACTATCAACTATACCGGTCAACAATGTTTGGAGCTTCAGTTCAAAAAAAAACAATGTTTGGAGCTCAAAGAAACAAATTTTTTTCAGGCCCAAAAGCGTGAGGTTGAGGAATGGACTAGTTTATAAATAGCCCAGAAGAACAACAAAAATTTGAAGGCCCAGCAAACACTTTACGAAAATGAAACGAGGGAATCAGTTAAAATAAGATATTGTCTAAGGTGCAATACCTCTCTGTTGCAAGAGCCGTTGGATCTAATAATTGCAAGTAAATTCTTATTATATACTACCTCCCGTGAAAATAAAGTTTAAAAGAATGGGAATGTTCAATTGAAAGGAAAAGCTTCCTCCTACATTCCCTTCCAAACTTCTCTATCAACCTGTTTCATTAAAAATGAAGGAGTATTGAAAAGTAGGGGCGGTCAAAGATCTTCACAGAACAAACAAATATCAAATCTTAGTTTCTTGCTCAAGTCTGAATATCAACCAAGCATGTTTCATATATCGTATAACTATTCATCTCTTCATCATGTAAAATAAAGACACAAGACATCAATTCCAACATCAAATCTCCAGTTCTTTTTAATTTATTGAAGGTATAAATCATCTCTGGCTACAAGTAAATTCATTTATTTCGCCCTTTCTCCATTTTCACACAATAATGAAATAAAGATGGGAATGATATTACATGTAGCTATGAATGATACGCATGTTGATGCTCTGAAATCTACTAAGACCATCTACTTATGCAGAAGTCTACATCAAGCTGATAAGACTCGCCCAAGCAAATATCATTTACATCAGGTGACAAACACAGGAGAAATTTGCTGGCATCATAACATTTGGGGATCAAAGTAACAAACTCCAAATTTCATATTTATTCTATTAAAAGGTAATAACCGCAATGCGAAATGAAATTCTCAAAGAGTACATAGCACATCAATCTTCCAAAATAATTGAAAAATATTCATACATGATCAAAATTGACCTACGCTATTTAAGGTGTTACAAGAATGTTGTGCGGCAAATAGATACTGAAAATTTTATTGAGGACCTGAGGTTGAGATGTAAATGATACCGATCAAATATCTGAAACATGCTCTGCAATCTGCATAATCACTTGCTCTCAGCATCATACAGATCTGTTCTGGGTATAGCAATTAGGGAGAAACATGGTAAGAGTATATAAAATAACAGAGCATGGTCCTTGTAAGATTCTAACATTAGTTGAAACAAGGAGAAAATTCTGTTATGTCAACCTTTATTTTTAAAAAGAAACTATTAAAAATAACTTATATGAACAAAAATGGTTATAAAAAATTAAGCGTAAATCAAGGATGTTAGTAATCCAATTCCATGAAAAAAAAGTAAAAAACCCAACCAAAAACGCAAACCACAAAAAGCAAAGCAGCTTCCATCCGTAATCTCCAAAAGATAACTAGTTAATGCTATCAATCCAAGTGCATCCGCTGACTTCCATTCCTCACTGTAGATAAGCGTCCATCCAAAGGCTCACATTCAGAGATCGTAAAAAATTCTGGATCCGAGCGACCCTTATTTTTCAACCAATCAGCGCACACCATTTCCCTCTCTCCATTCTGTATATAAGTCTCCTCTAGTCCCCAACATCACACAATCTATTCTTTTTCTTCTCTATAATCTCTTTATCTCTCTCTAGTGGCTATTTTGTTTCCTCCGTGTGCAAATTCAGCCATGACTACCGCCACCAAGAAAGCAGCGCTGGCGAAGAAGCCACTCTCCCACCCTACCTTCGCTGAGGTAATTCTCAATTGGTTTCTCAATTTCATAATTCCTCGTGTTTTTGTTAATTCCCAACTCTAATTTTTGGTTTCATTGTTTCGTGTTGAAGATGATTATTGAAGCGATTGCAAGCCTGAAGGAGAGGACCGGTTTGAGCCAGCATGCGATAACCAAGTTCATCAAAGGGAAGCACAAGGAGCTTCCTCCTCCCTTCCAAAAGCTCATTCTCCACCAACTCAAGAAGTCGGTCACCGAAGGAAAGCTCGACAAGGTCAAGAACTCCTTCAAGCTAGCCCCGACAAAAGCTGCTCCGGTGAAGGCCGCTACTACTGCTGCTCCTGCAACCAAGAAGCCTAAGGCTGCTGCGGCAGCCTAAGCCAACTGCCAAGGATGCTTCCAAGCCGAAGCCAAAAGCAGCTGTGGAAAAGAGCTCTGCCGTGAAACCTAAGACCAAGCCGACAACGAAGCCGGCCAAGCTGTCACTGGCGGCGAAGAAGGTTGCTACTAAGCCAGCAAGGAAGACGCCGGTCAAGGCAGCGAAGAAGCCTAAGAGCGTGAAAACGCCTGTGAAGAAAGTGGAGAAGTAGAAATTTGGCTTCAGTGTGATTTTGATTTGGTCTTTGTAGCACTATGGATTTATAGTTTTTCATTAATATAGATTGATATAGTGTTAGGAGACTATTCTGCTGTAAATTACTGTATATTGATATAGACTATTCTACTACAGCAACCTTATAATTTTTATTAACTTGCATTTAATGTAATTAATAATCAATTCAATAGTTTTACAATTCAGAAAGGAAATGTAGCTTAGGAATTTGATAAAACAACATAAGGTGGAAAGCAAAATTCCTTCCACCCAAATATAATGCCATTTATTAGTTACTGTATGATATGATTATAAGGAATGATAACTTTCAAAATCCAAACTAAGTGTAGAACTACATCTTTATGAATCTCTGTAGCTTACACATGCCCTATTTACTGTCATAACTTCATAAGGGTTAGTTTGAGGTTTTAATTAAAAATCCTACATCTATAAACTGATTCTGAATTTCAACTTCAAGGAAATGCAAACGCGTATGCATGCTTCTGTGCATACAACTGAAAATGCAAAATTAGCATCTTATTTGTCTCTCATTGGGACATCCCCGGATTACAATTCTAATAGGCTAGTTGGCAGCCCTAATAATCAGAATCCTCAGCAACCAAACTGCTTTAAACTTTCCAATATTTCTTCCACTCATCACATCAGTATCAGAATGAAGATTCAATGATGCTGGAAAATATTTTCCTGACTATGCAACTAAAATCAGCTATCACTAGTTGTATCTAGTTAACAACAACAACGAGAAGCAAAGTATTTCCTACTAAGTGGGGTCGACTAAATGAATCAAACATTATAATGTCCTATCATGAATCATGTCTAGTGAAACATCATCTATCCATGTCATGAAGGTTTGGCAAGGTTTTATTTGGCTGCCAAATGCCAACTGTCTAACACAACTGTCCTTTTTTTCCAGCTTTGGGTTGGCTGTGTAGTGCAACAGATCAGTTGCATCTAGTTGAAAAACCAAAATGATTTTGTGAAGAAAATCAATGGAAGATACATGAGTTATGATTCTGAACCTCCTTACCAACCAAATTTGATATTAGATTGTTCTTTGGTCAATTGGGTGAATCCAGTTTTACATAAGAAAAATCTATCATAACCAAAAAAATTAAGCATCTCCAAAACTTTATGGTAAGGGAGCTTATTATTCATGGTTCAAAGTGTTGACACTTCAACTAAATAAAATAAAGTCACAGCCCTATCATGTTATTTCCCCTTCCCTGTCTGTCTTCTAAGACAACCCAATGAAGCCAAAGTCAAGTATCACAAGACACTGAGTCTTCAGAAGCATGCACTATCACAAAGAATCCAACCTCCAGCAGCCTCAAGCAAACAACCATTTCAGTTCATAAACAAAAAGAAGCCAAGCTAAAATCCCAAAATGCAAAACACTGGGGGGTATGTAATTCAATTAACAGCATTTACACTATCAAACAGGATAATATATCACCTACAAATAACCATTCTCAAATTTCAAAACCTATATTGCAATCCTAACAAAAACTCCAAACTCCAAATATCGGTTTCTTAACTGTTAATGAGATTTTCAAGCAAGCAATGAGAGAAATCAAGTATGCAATGCAATAATCATATAAACGATCATACAATTTGGGCAAAATCAAAAAGAGTGTGAAGAAAAGGATACACCAGATAGAAGCCATGAGCAAAGGCCCCAGCCAATACAGCAGTAAACAAACGATCTCTGACAACGGGTTTATGCCGCAGTGCTATACGAACTGAAAAACAAAAAAATAAATAAATTGAAACACCCAAACAAAAAAAAAATTGAAAGGGAAAGAGAGAAGTAACTAACTTAGAGGGAGGACAGGGGCATATATGAGAGGGAGAAGGAACTTAATAGGGGGTCCGTTGTTCTTCCTTCTGACAACAGGTTCTTCTCTGTAGCAGAAAGATGGGGTTAAGGAGATGAAGATGGAAGAAACGATTAGCGTAAGACTAATTGAGTTTGAGTGTGAGACTTACTGGTTCCAAGGATCGGACGGCGGTGCCATGGCGGAATTGATGGGTTTGGGATCTGCGTCGATCTCAGAAACCGGGCGGAAGTTTTCCCGGTAGGAATAATGGCGAGCTATAAACTACGACCAGAACGTTGTTTTACAAGCGGTCTCTCTCTTTGCTTGTATATGAAAACATGGAAATATAAATATAAAGAAATATTAATTTAGGTGTTGAATGTAATAAATTCTGAGATTTTAAAATTGAATGTCACAATATTATACTATAAAATTCACTTTTTAAGGTATCCAAACATAAATTATATTTTTGACTCATGTTTATCATAACCAATTTTACCAAAATCAATTTTATTGAAATCTGTCATCTTCAGGTGTAATTGCAACTAGTTGTAGCTTTCTTGTCTGAATCGAAACTAAGCACGAGAAAGAATATCCACTTGCGTTACTCGTCATTAAGCTCAAGTTATGGCCCATACGGCTCATTCTGCCCATCCAATGGGGACTAGAAATCTCCAAACCAAATATTACTGTTTTGGTAGGCCTAAATGGCTATGAGGTCCAATATCATCTTGAAAGATCCAAAGGGTTCGCGACCGAGTGAATGCTGTGTTGGCAGGCCATAACAACCAAAAGTAAGATCTATCACATTCAATAGTCAGTCGAGAAACAAAACCGACACAACCAATAATACAAAGGCTACTCAAGCGTGGTCACTAACTCGGAAGTCACTCACGATGACTTCACTAAAGCTACGTGTCTCATTGAATATTCTTCTAAAACCTTGAGTTTCTCTTTGATCTATAAGCTGATTTGAATGTCAGAGTGTGTTTTACAGGTACATCCCTTACTGTGCTTCGTTGTGGATACTCCTTACTCCATTGTGCACTCAGCTTATACCCACCACCCTAAGACCAAAGATATTTTGAACTCTATTTATGGAAGAACATTCTTGTGTGGCAGAAATAAAATCCAATCACAATGGTAAGAACACGAAGAAGACAACATTTGATAGAGGTGAACCTTTGAAGCAATATTCACTTGGAACGCCACGTAGTATGTTGAGGATCCATCTCCAAAAGATAAATTGGGAGAATTCATTAAGAAAATAAAACAATAAATCAATAATTTGGAAAAGTCAATTTATGCATCATATACTCATAGCCAGAGTCATAATATGAAGAAGTCCCCGGAGAGGAACGTTCGTCATGAACAAACCAGAAAGCAAGATGAATCAAAGTGTTTTTACGCTAGAACTGTAACTCTTTTCGAGGAAGAATCACACCAAACTATTGGTGTGCTGATAAAATTTAGAATCAAAGATGGATACAAATGATGCAAGGAAGTCAAGATGACATAGTTCTTCTCGCGGGTAAAAAACAATGCAAAGAAGAAGTAGAAGAAAGTCATAAGTTTGTCTTCGTGAGACAATGTAGAAGATGACTTGAATGATTTTAAATTCTTCAATGATTATGATTTACCTTTTTGATTTTCACTTCCCAGTTTAATCGATTTTTATGATTTGCATTTAGTAAAAAATCATGAATTGTAATATACCAATTGTACTGGACCGGTTGGTATTAATATTATAATTTTTGTTAATATATAATGTAAGTAAATTATATTTAAAATATCTTTTTTTGAAAATATTGATTGTCAATTGAGATTATCGTTAAATGTCTTCAATTCTTAACAATATCAATTAAGATGCGTAATTTTTTATATCAATATTTAATAGATTATAATTTTCTTTAACTATTTTCAATATTTCCATATAATTAAGTATTTTTTTTTATTCAATTATTAATATACTTAATAATACAAATAATCATTAACTTGAAATAAAAAATGTATATTATGACCAACACTCAAGAGAGATGTATTTTACAAATATATAAAACTAATTTTATAGAAGTAGATAATTAACGTACTCCCTCCGTTCCTAAATAACTGTCACTTTAAGGTTTTGCACATATATTAAGGAATTGTATTAATGTTCTTGTTTCTATCAAAATTACTATCTAATTTCCTAACATACCCTTTATCTTTCTTCTTAATTTGGACTCTTTAATTTCCTATCACCATTAATTGAAGGGTAGAATTGGTAAAACATAATTAATACTCTCTTGAACTTTGTAAAGTGACAGATAATTAGAAACAAAAAAAGGATAAAAATAGTGACACTTAAATAGGAACGGAGGGAGTATTCATTAAGATAAAATACAATTAAGAAAATTAATTAGCTGATTAGTATTTTTTGAAGTGAATTTTTCTATAACATATTGATGATGGCACACAGATAGAGGTTGTTTAAAAAGGAAAAGCGAGGGAGCGCGTAAATCTTAATCCTTGAATCCATATTTGCGCGTGGTTTTTAAGTCCAATCCCAAAATCTTCTCCTCTATCAATCCACTCTCACCCTTCACAACCTTCATGGCTGATTTTAATATGAATTTGTGTGATTTACAGGAATGAACGTGAGCTTCATATTGCAACTTCACGGCCTCTTCCCGATGACGATGATAATGACATAATTTAGAAGACTTTGGAGCATTAAGAGTTTTCCTGAAAAATGTTCTTGTTTTTTTTCTTTCTGTTTTTGATGAATTGTAATGTTAGGAGATTTTCATCACTGAGGAAATAGGAATATGCAGTGTTATTGAACTTAGTGTAGTTCCAGCAGTTATGCTATCTTTAATGGAAATCTTTTGACTTCTCGAGTTATTAAACTTTTGAGTGATGCAATATAGAGTAGAATAGTAGATTCCCCTCCCTACAATTTTTGTTGGCTCATTTAGTGTATGTTTGATTTAAGTTTAAAAGCACTTTTAATGAAATTTACCTCTTTAATCATATCGTTTCATTTTCTCTAGTATAGACTCTAGAGTTATATGCTCAAAGGAAATTGATCAATGAATCTAGGAATACCTAGCACTAATTTTTATGATTTATTGAAACTTTAGCCACTAGTTTTCATGCCATTTGTTTTGCGAGGTTCTGTCAAAGGTCATAAGTGGAGTGATCATGGTTAATGGTTATAGACCTATAAATAATAAATCCCAATTTATGTGGTTTTCCAGTTCCTGAATTTGAACAATTTTTTTGAAATGAGAGATGCTTCATGTTCAAAGCAAATTAGGAGTAAAAAAGTACAGTTTTCCTTTTTGTTTTCATTATTATTGGATTATCTCGTATTACTTCATGCTGCAACACTTGTTTGGACCAGCCATTTGGGCCGGTATCTTGTGAAGATGTCTTGGGCTAATAAATTATTGATTTACAATTGACTTGGCTTACCAACTCAATTCAAAATGTTTTGACAAAAAAAGTGTTTTAATTTTCTAGGCAACTTAGCCTACATATATTGAATTGAAACTTCTGTCTCGTCTTTTTTGTTGTTTCACCAATAGAGTTGTGATATTTATAATTTTATCTAATGTGATTTTTAAATGATATGATACAACTTTATTGATAAAATAATAAAAATGATACCAAATAGCTATATAAGATTTCAATTCATATATGATGCTGAATGTTGATGACATTGTTTGGATCCTAATAACCAAGGTTCGAGTGTTACCTAGCTAGCCATTCTTGGTGGGGTTTCTAATCATATCACTACCCTCTTACATGGACTCCGATGACTCTCATGGGTCACATGTTCGACTCAATTTATGCCATCGGAGGTGACGACGACTAGCTCGACATCGAGGAGTACTCATGTCTTTAATTGCTGATAATAAAACACATGCTCAAATTGATTCACGAAACAAAGTTTTGTATATTACTCAACCTGACCAACCTCTCAATGGGTTTTATAAATTGGTTTCAGTTAGTCTAAGGTATCTACTGTTGACAGTAATGATTAATCTCTTCGTCGCAGGTGCTCGTACTAAACCGTAAACGGGAAGGGAAATTGAATGAGATGGAATTCGTTTCTGTGTCGTTGAGATCCAATTTCATCATTGACGGTTGAGATCCAATTTCATCATTGACGATTATCATCTTGTATACTGGTGTTAGATGATTTGGAGCAGTTCTAGAAAGTATAATATTAGCTTTTAGGGACCAATATGAATTTAGATTTATATTTTTATGAACAAATATGAATTTTTTTTAATCAAGCATCGAATTTACCAGTAAATTACGCTTTCATATGGATTGAATGTCTCTTACAGTTAATGTAAATTTAATTTACACAATCATTTAATTGTTTTCTACCACATTATAAAATATGTTTTTATTTAATTAAAATAAAAAAAGAAAATAATTGTTCAAATATTATAGTCCTACGTAGCATAGTATGATTAAGTCAAAGATCAATTTAATGATTTACGCACATTTCTTATCGGTTCATCCTTTTATGGATGACAATTTCTATGAAACCCATTTAAAAATGAAGAGGTTTGCTACTCTTTAAGCTTAATTTTCCATGACACCTTTAAAATAAATTTTTATAATTTGCAATTTAGTTTTTTATAGTCTAAATAATAAACTGAAAAACCCTCCAATTTTAATCTCCCTATAAATGAAACTAACAGGCATCTATCCGTTGCAGTACGCAACTCAGAACATTCCCTTTGTAGGAGGATCATTCACTTGGTTTGGAAATGAAAGGGGTAAAAAGTTGATATTTTTTTCTTGAACTGGTCACTTTGATCTTTTGAATCAACCCTTTATTTTTTGCGGTATATGGCAACACCTAATATCTGTCACATGTTGAGAAATGCTTTCAATATTAAAAATTCTAAACCACCCTATTCTAACCAGTTAGAACTAACTTCTTACATTCTGATGCCATGAATTGGTACCACTGACAGTTAATTGCGGTCCAGAGTTTGGAACATTTCATTTTTCTATCATCAATTAAGTTTCAGCCAGTTGGCCTGGTCCATTAACATTTGTGATGAAAAACCACACTTCTCTGAAATGCATTGAACCTTGAACAGTATCATAAAGGGTTCCAACTTTGGGCTCTTCATTGTTGCTCCATTAGGCCACTACAGTTTCCCTTATTAGTGTACCATATGCTATAGCTTTTACATGCTCAAATAAATTGATGCCATGACATCAACATGTGAATCTTGAATAGAGTAGCACCACTTACCACATGACCACTGAATGGCATGGCACCACACCAGTCACTATATGATTACCATGCAGTTGTAGCTCTATGAACACACACTCAATGTCAATAGCCATCTCTCCATAGCTGGCACCGGCAGAGTTAGGGTTTTAAATTGCAGTTGCAAACGTGGTTGCAGTTGTCACTACGGTGCAGAATTGCGGATAATTGTACGTAGCCACAATTGAGAACGTGATGCTGATGGGAAACTTCAAAACTCGTTACGTTGCAGCCGCAATTGCGGTAACATACCGCAATTTGAAACCCTGGAATGTAGACTAGGCGTGCCTTGATGGACCAAGGATGTTGATCATGTTCCAAGCTCACCCTATTGAGCTCCATTTGCTATAAGAGTTGTCCCCATCGGTGTCGGTTCTAACCCACACCTACAAGCCCATTTTGCCATTACTTCTCTACATAACATGCCCACTAAGCAGTGGTAGGAACCCACCAAGGCTTTCAAAAGTGGGCCATGTCTGTGAAATGTGGGCTCTCATAATAGAAATTTTTTTGACCATTGCCCACTGTAGCAGAACACCGTCCAAATGTTCAGGAGCTGGTTAGTGGTTACCTTTAAAAACTTATTATCTAAGGTCCCATGTAAGCACAGCACAATGCAAAATTCAGCTTTTAAGGGTAGCCTTAGAAGGGTGGCTTTCAATGTCTCTTGAGTGGTCGGTGTTACTTTGGGCTATGGCCTATCTAGTTGTTATCTGTCTAATACATATTGATCCCTTGCAGGCCCCTTACTACTATCATTCTCTTTGGTTTGGGAAGTCATCTTCTCTTGTTCCTGAACAGGGCTCACTTTGCTATGTGGCCCATCCTGTCTTGCATCCTTTTGGTGAACTCCCTATTCGACTCAGGCAATCCTGATTTAAATCTGAGACTTCTGCTTAAGTCAGAATAGACTCATGTCAGTTTATGTATGAATTTGGGGGTTTAGGGTCTGATTGTTTTTCGATTATGAGCCCTCTAAACTGAAGTTAAACTTACCGCACATGAGACGTGAGTTGTCTCTGAAAGAGAGCCAACAATGAAACAAACGGGCTCTCATGAATTTGGATCATCTGCCGCAGATATTTTCTACAGCTCCCTCCAACACAATCATAGCCATTGATTTTTTCAAGAAATGGTTAAGATTGGTGTAAATAAAATATAGCTTAGTTGGATTTTGTAATTACTTATTTGCTGGAGAGGCAGTAGAAAATCCAAATTCCTTATAACTCCATCCTCAAAACAATATATATAAATTAATTAGAAGTTACCAATATGGATATGGATACATGTCAAGCAATTAATATAAGTAAGACCAAGAAAATAAGGTAGATACATGCAGGGCTCCTGTATGTAAATTGGGAAGTCTCATTTAATAATTCCATGAATGTGTTTGTCTATGTAACCATTCAATGTATTCTAATTAATATCTAGGATATATATTGCAAACTAAAACCTGCAATACATACCTCTAGCTAGTAGGTGAGGATGAAGGATTCATTTTAGGAACATGGTCTTGTTTTGAGTTCTGATCAATGTACCTAGATTGGAACATGAAACCACTGTGGCCTAAAAATCTTAGGAATTTGTTTTGTGAGCTGATTATAGACAGGCATAAGAACATAGTTACTGGTGTGTAACACCAGTCCCACATAAAAGCTAGAGTGTGGAGAAAAAATAGAGTAGTAGTGATGGAAGAATGTGAGTAATCATCACATGGTGAGGATACATATTTACAACAAATGTATATGGGGAGCCCCTCATGAGTCATGATGGTAGGGTAAGGGGAGAAATAAAACTGATTGTAGCTTGTTTTCATGAAAAATTTGAAACAGGACATGTTGTGCAAAGGAAGCATGTGCTTACACATAAAGGGTAGGGGCATCAATAGGAGGATAGGTAGCAACTGTCATTGTCTATGCCATATTCACCTAGTGTTGATGGGAATTTGAGACTAGGGGAAGGAAACCTGAATTTATTGGCAATAAGGATTATTGGTAGCTTCTCATATGCTTCCATTGCATCATCTGTGCCTCTCACTCTCATTATCTCTTAGCCTGGCTATGACTTGGGATGATCTGGCTCTAGCACATTTCACTCTCACATCACTTGAAAACTCATCTGTAGAATTATGTAGCTTGGCCCCTTCAATGATTTGTCAGATCATCTGTTTAGCGCGTACCTGAATATCAATTGAATTCAATGTAAATGAACTTTCAACTCAATCAGTAAAAAAAGTATTGTTCACTTTTTGTCTTGAGTGCGAGCTAACGTTTATTTGCACTGATGTTAATAAATATCCAAACATAGTAGGGTAGTCTGCGTTCTCTACTCTGTATTAACAATATAGACATGATTATGGTATAGTTGAATTAAATTTGTACATTTCTACTAATATTGAAAAGTAAATTTAAAGTTGTATTCTGTTTTAGTACATACTTACCTACACAGATACTGTCACCTAAGGGAATAAGGAAACTAAAGGACTTATGCACAATGGATTTCATATCCTTTGTTTATTTGATAAGGAACATAACAGCCAAACAAAGTGGTCAAATTTATACAGCCCAAAATGTATAATCATGTTTGTTGATGTCAAAACTTGGTATCAATATATCTTCCTCAAATTTCATCTAATAATTTGACGAATGTTGAACTATGTAGAGAAAAAAATAGCTACTGTTTACTTCATTTGTATGTAAGAAAATTAACTTCAAACATCTTTCTATCCCTGCTGCTCTTTTTGATCACTTAAGGAGCCTTCAACTAGTTTGCTGAGCGTGTGGAAATTAGTTCAACTTTATGACATTATTTCAATAAATCATTATGTGCCCCTATAGTTTGGCATTCACATCAACGTAAACCGAAAAATACACATCCCTACGTATAAATGGAGAAATAAAATTTTGTCACATTCGTGTTAGGTGAAAAATTTAGGTTGACAAAGAAAAGAATAATAGAATGGTTAATTAAATAAAGAAATTAAAACCTAATTTTTTTGTTTGACAAAGGGGACCAAAGTTAGGTGAAAGTAAAACATAAATTTATACAATGAGGGTCCATGGGAATGAGACATAATTGGGACAAGGATGGTTTTAACGGGACAAAACACACAGCATACCTGGTGTTCACCTTCTTCATTTGTTCCTAAAAGGCAAAAGCAGACATGCATATGAACAATAAATTACTGTGCTGTTTGGAAGAAATCTTGGGGATGGTGGAGAAAAAAAAAAAGTAAAGTTGGTCACCATCGAGAACTGTTTTTAACTGAAAAAAGTGCAAACACTGCCCCTCGATTCACGAGGGATCGAGAGATACAATGCATTGATGTTATTTTTCCCTATAGTTAATATGATTATTATATGAATAGGTTTGTCTATATTATCTGTAGATTCATCAACCAAAAGTACAGATTTTTGGCTCATGTCTATGATTGTCATATATCACTTCTTTCTTCCACTGCCAGAATCTGGAGGTTGTTATCTTTGTGCACTCCAAAACAAACCTGGCTCTGCCGTGCCGTGCTGTGCTGTGATGTGCCTATGCTCTCTCACTCTCCCTCGATGTGGATGCAATATATATATATATATATATATATATATATAACATTTTTGGCTTTAGGGACCATGTGAGTTGAGAACTTATTTTTTTCTTTATTGCCTTTTTGCCAATCTTATCCTTGGTTTGATGTTTTTGTTTTTACCTATAGATTTCCTATACATATAAACCTTTTGCATTTTCACATTACTTTATGAGTACAATTGAGTACTCCTCAAGACTATGAGAAAATCATTGTTTAGCTCCGATCATCAACAATAATCTCTTGTGCGCCCTGATGCTGAGAATCTCCAGGGATCTCTCTATTGAGCTATCATTATCCCAATTGTGAATGTCATCATCAACATCATCCTAAATGTGGTGTGGTGATGGAGTTCAGTCAGACGAGTGTTGACGAGGGTTCGATTTGTCGGGGTGTCTCAGTATGTAACCTCGGTGTCTCTATGAATGTGGTTTGCGGAATGGAAGTTTGGCGGGGATCTTGTGTGGAAACCAATGTGATCTGGTAGTATGAGAGGATCATTTATGATGATAGACCAATACTTAACAACACTAGTTTTCCTCCTGCTGGCATTGATCTTCTTCTGAGCAATACTAATAATGACCATTATCCTTCGCCTAAGACGAGCCTCGGCCATCATGTGGATCGCATGATGACATCTGTTTAGAATCATGGGCTCTTGAGCACAACAAAACATGGATTTTGAAAACCCTTCCTCCTAGTAAACGTGCCATAGGATGTAACTGGGTTTTCAAAACAAAACATTGTGCTAGTGGATTTGTAGAAAGGCACAAAGCTAGATTGGTAGCCAAAGATTTTACACGAGTTGAGGGGATGGACTACTTAGAGACTTTGAGTCCAGTAGTTAAAATGACTACAATCAGAACTTCTTGCTATTGCTTCTGTCAGAAATTGGCACTTGGAGCAACTTGATGTTAACACAACATTCATCCATGGAGATCTCCATGAGCACTACGGGAAAAATGGAGTTTTGCGGCGGTTCTACTGAAACCGTCGCAAGTTGTCACTTAGACTTGCAAAGAGCATGGACTTGCAAGTACTTTATCCCTTGTGCAGTTGAGCACGGACTTGCAAAGATCAAGAAGTTGGGAGTTATCTCGCAAGTTGGGTAGAACCATAGCTTAAAGAAATATTTTATGTAGCTTGAGATGATATATATTCTAAAAATAAGAACCAGTATTCTTTTAGCTTTTTTTTTTTGTAATGAAGCATTCTACGACAGTTCCAAACCGCCGCAAAAAAAACGTATACCAACGGTGGTTCCAAAACCGCCTCAACTAAGTAAAATACTGCAACCGCCGCTATATACCAGCGGCGGTTGTTCCAACGGTTAGCCAAAACCGCCGCAAATGCATCTCTCGACGCTCGTAACTGCGGCAGTTTTGCAACCACCTTTCATATGCATTTTGCGGCGGTTTGAACCGCCGCAAAATGTAAACAGAACCGCCGCAGTTTACTTATTTCCCTGTAGTGGAGGAAGTGTACATAAAACCACCACCAGGCTTACCTTCTACTTCCAATCAAGTGTGTAAACTTCAAAAGTTATTATGGGCTTAAAACAACCAAGCAAACAGTGGAATGAAAATCACTAGTGTTTTGCTTGCATCTTGTTACAAGCAGTCCTTGGTTGACTATTCCTTGTTTATCAGGAGAAAGTTCTTCAAATTCGTTCACATCTATATTGGTCTATATTGATGACCTTGTATTAGCTTGTGATGATGATCTTGGTGAGATTAAGGCAATTAAGCAACAATTACATGATCTTTTCACAATCAAAGATCTTGGCTCTCTCGAATTCTTCTTACACATGGAGGTTGAAAGATCAAATGAAGACATTGTGTTATATCAAATAAAATACACTTGGAATTTTTTGCAAGTCACTGGCAAATTGTCTTCCAAGCCAGTCAGTACCAATATGGATAACAATTCTAAATTACAAAAGTCTCAGGGAATTATTCTTTCTGATCCTATAGTTTTCAGAAGGCTATTAGGGAGATTTATTTACCTTACACATACTAGGTCAGTTATAAGCTATGCAGTCAGTACTCTTAGCTAGTTAATGGATCAACCTACTTATGTTTACAATAAGAGTGCTCTTAGAATCATAAATTACCTTATGCCATTTCCAGGCCAAGGGATTTTCTTCCCAACAAATTATGATTTCAAAGTTAAAGAATTTACTGATTTTGATTAGGGTTATTGCCTTGATACTCGAAGGTCTTTTATAGGTTTTTATTTCTTTCTTGGTTCAGCCCATATTTTATGGAAGAGTAAGAAACAATTAACCCATTATTTCTAAGTCCTCTTCAGAAGCAGAATATCATGCACTGGCTCAAGCAACTTATGAAGCACAATAGTTGTCTATTTGTTGGCAGATTTCAATGTTATTGATGGATCTCGAGTTATCATCTATTGTAACAATTAATCTGCAATTCACATTGCTTCCAACCATGTTTTCCATAAAATAATTAAACAAATAGAGCTTGATTGTCATTTGGTACGTGAGAAGATTCAAAGTGGCATGTTTCACCTTCTTCCCATTTCTTCAACAACTAAAATTGCAGACAATCTGACCAAGGCACTTAATCCTAGACCTTTACATTCCAAACTTGGAATCTTAGTTAGTTACTCCTCTAAGTGTTAGTTTTCTGTTATACTCTCCTCCATTTTATTTCTCACTTTCCCAACTCTATTTCTTACTTCGTTTTTCATATCTTTTGGTAGTTGTTAAAAGGCATGCGCAACCGCATGCTATTCAATATCTTTTTCCTAATGGTAAGTGCGCATTTTCTTGATCAAAACAGCATATATAGATGTTCAAAGAAGAAATGCCAATATCGATACCTATTATGGATTTGGCATTGAGTAGAAATTGAATGTGAATCTTGTACACCCTTCATTTTCATAAAAGTCAAAACTTTGTCCCATATTAAAGTTATTCAATTTGTGAAGAACGCCAAATGTAAGATGACAAGTGGTTGCGTATCCTCATCGTGGCCACTTAAGAACATAAAAAAATTAGCATGAGGTTGATGGAAGTAATTTTTTAGCAATGATCATAATCACAAACAAGAGATATGAAATATGACGTGCAAGAAATTGTTATACCAAATCATATATTTGTTTGTATATATCTCCTCATCATAGGCTTAATCATAGCTTCTTAAATTAGTCTCCTACCAACTAAATTTTTTAATAACTTTTGAAGTTTCTTCTATAATTTTTCAAATTTAGACATCAACAGTGGTGGGAGAAAAAATTATAATTAGTTCGTGTGTATTGGCGCCAATTATTGACAAATATTTTCATTTTCATGGCTTTGGGTTCCAGCAGTCTATAATTGAATTTCAATTATTAGTTTTGTCCAAACCAAATAATTCCAAAACTTCTTTTCAGCTTTCACTCTTTTTGTATTTTAATCAAAAGATAGATGCGTGCTTTATAGTGGTCTATTAACAATGATCATTTTGGCTGTATATTCCTCCTAGCTTGTCCATATATATATTTTGTTAGATGCTCTTCTGTTGCGTATCATCTATAGTTAACAACTTTAATTGAAATTGAACTTTTAAACAGTTTCCATTGGAATTAGAAAAATTTGAAAAAAGGAAAAAGTTAACCAATTATTATCATGATTTGATGGTTTAGTTAGCTAGGACATTTTTCTAACATTCCCTTTTCACAGAAGCAAAATATTACATCAAATAATTTTTCACTAGGCCCCTCTCTCTGGTTCTCTGGTATGAAATTTTGTTTGATTTTACAAGTAATCTTGTCATTCACTTTTTAAGTGATGCCTGACAATTGACTGCCTGTAGATTGAACATGTGCATGCATATGTGCATGTTTATATGCATGCGTAGAACTGAGTTTAAGACATAAAGCATGGAATTGAAATTTAATTTCTCTCCAATTTTGTCTATGTACTCATTAATTAGTGAGGCAAAAGAATTAATGAACATTTAGACTTTGCCATGTTGAACATGAAGAGATTTTTAATGCTATAGGAAGAGGACTGAACACTCAATACTGAAAATAATATATATTTGACAGCTAATGACACTCTTGAATAATTAATTGCCCCCACGGATATATAGCTTCATTTGGTTTGCCAAGTATTTAAACAAAATGTTACAATTTTATATATGAAAATGCACCCTGTTAATTGCGTAGGGTGTGGATTTTAAAATTCATGAAAAGTCTCAAATGTATGGTTGGTAGACTTGGTCTTTAATTAATATAAGAGTAAAATACATTACCATCTCTCAAGAGTTTCTCAGAATACAAAAACTAAACTCAATCACACACTACCTAACAAGTTAATCCCAACTAAAATATGTTGAAGGGCTATTGAACTTATAGTAAGTTACTTGAAGACTTGACATCTAAATTATATTTGAGATATTACTTACGGTCCAAGTCGTTGAAAACTAGTTTGAATTAAAAAAAATATTATTCTACTATAGATGAAAATACTATTCATGGAAATCACTTTAACCTTTTAATCTATTATGTCATTCAAGATAATACTGAGATACTAATTCATCTAACTTTAAATATATAATTGTGTTCGCAAACCACCACAAAATAAGGCTTCCTTTTAACCACTAACATATTTATTAAATGGTGGAAAATCCTTAATAGCTTTCAAATTGGTTTTTGAAAATTTTTCAACCTGAGCATCTGTTCGTTGGTAGAAGTTCTCTCAGACGGTGAGTATTCACTATAAGAAAACATGATATTACTCACGACTAGAAAGTCATCGGTAATTTTGGTACCGATCGACGGATGGACTGTCGGTAAAAAATATATGTGTTAAAATAAATAGCAACGAGTGGCGGGAAGGTTTTTCCGTGTGAAACAGTGGGCTGGAAAGTTATCGATGTTTTTGTGACAGCTTTGACTGATGACAGGATAATATATGATGTTTTTAGGTTGTTTTTAGTCTTTTTATTTTATTATTTTTGAGTCACATATAGGATTTTTACATAGATTTTATATTTATTTTGCATTCTGCATAGAGATTAGCTTTTATTTGTTTTTCTAACTTTATTTTATATTTTTTAGGAATTTTTATAGCTATTTTATATTTTAGGAAAAGCTGGTATAGTTATCATTTTTGTCCAGGGACCGATTTGTAAAGTTTCAGGAATTGAAGGATCAAAGTGTAAAGGTTCAAGAGAGGAGGATGTAAAGTGAAGTTTGAAGGAGTCAAAGGGCCAGAATTAAAGAGAGGACTTGAAGTGAAATTGAAGAATGTGAAGCAACTCTCTTTTATTTGAGCACATGTAAAATAAGGTTGGAAGATTAATGGTGGTAAAGGGGAGGTTTCAGAACTTATTAGGGGCTGAATGAGCCTAATTAAGCTAATCAATTCCACCATTGAAGAAGAAAGGAATCCAAGAAGAAGCTGTCAGTGTTCGTCCCAGCGCTGCAGCGTTGGAATTCCCAACGCTCAAGCGCTGGACCTCTGACTAGGATGTGAGTCAGAGGCTGCACCCAGCGCTGCAGCGTTGGAAGCCAGCGCTCAAGCGCTGGGGCCTGTTTCTGCACGTTGGTTTTTAATGCATCCCAACGCCCAAGCGTTGGGAATGCCAGCGCCCAAGCGCTAGAAGGCTGATTTTCACTATAAATAGGGAGCTTTTCTTCACTTGTAAGACACACCTATTCAGAATACAACAAGTGTTCTTCTTTCCCTCTTAAAGATCATTGTTCCTAGGAATTGTGGGAAGCCATACTTGAGCTCCTATCCAGGGTAATTCGATGATTCTTTTAGCCATGCTTGGCTAATTCTTTTTAAGTATCTTGGGTTGTTTTAGTTTATAATATATGTTCTAGTTTTCTTCTACTCTTCTGAATAATATTGCTATAGTTCATGTTTTATTTCCTTGTTCTTAATATTTATCTTGATGATCACAAGTGTTTCTACTTATTGCTTATAACAATGGAAATTGGTAAGTAGTAAGGGACCTAGGATTTAAAAGAAGTTATATGACATATCACTAAGGTATTAGGATAGACTTAACTTTATGTTGGCCTGAAAATGCTTCTTCATCTTCTTCTTGGTTTTTCTAGATTGCAAGGTATTGAATTTAGTAATTGAGAAGAAAGTTTTACAATGTGTAAGGTATTAACTTGTAAAAACATTAGGCTATAGCATCATGACTTGGTACTAAAATTCAGAATTCAAGTAGTAGTTGCTAGCATATTTTATAAATTAAATAAATCAACCCAAGTGCTTAAGACTCATCATCATCTCTTTCTTTATTATTTTATGCTATTGTTCTTGCTTGCTATAAAAACCAACATCAAATACTCATCTTTTAAATTTTCTGCACAAGTACTAAATATTATAATAATAGGAAACCTATCCCTTGGGTTCGATCTTTTTATTACGCGATATTGAATCGTACACTTGCGGTGAGTATTCACTATAAGAAAACATGATATTACTCACGACTAGAAAGTCATCGGTAATTTTGGTACCGATCGACGGATGGACTGTCGGTAAAAAATATATGTGTTAAAATAAATAGCAACGAGTGGCGGGAAGGTTTTTCCGTGTGAAACAGTGGGCTGGAAAGTTATCGATGTTTTTGTGACAGCTTTGACCGTCAGTAATTCCATTGACATGTTCCGACGAATAAAATCGCCGGTAATTCTCCCGTCCATTTTGACGAACATTTTTTCCGGTTTTCATTTGAAGTTAAATTTTTCGGCCGTCCGCAATTTCGGCTTTATATAGATTACCGAGAGTGTTATCGATGACTATGCTCGTCCATAACCTATATATACGAGCATTTTCACTCAACTTCTTCTCTTCTCTTCTCTACTTTCTTCGGCTTTTAATTTCTGATGTTTTTTCTAAGTTGTTAGTATTTTCTATAGTTGTTTCTTATATTGTAGTATTTGCAATGCTTGTATTCAAAGCTTCATAAAGGTTAGTAGATTTTTTCTTATAATGATTTATGTCTTATATGAATAATTTTATGAAATTTAATATGTTTATTATGTATAATATATTATTTTATGTGATATTTATTATTTATTTGAATATTTTAATTTCTGTATCAATTCATTAGGGATGGTGGGACGAAAAAAATGCCCTCTTTACTAAGGATGATATGTTTCGTCGGTTGTAAAATTTTAAATTATTATTTCTTTACTCTTCATGATAATATTTTGCACCCCACTTGTCTAAATTCCATATAAATATTTTTGTTTTAGAGTAATAATGAAATAATTGTAAATTTATTATTTAGGTACTTATCAAACGGTAAAAATTATTAGATGTTACAAATTATAATTTGTAATGTCCTATTAATTTTTATTGTTTAATAATTACCCAATTGATAATTATTACAATTATTTTCTGATATTCTAAAATATACGTATTTACATGGGGCTTAGACCAATGGGGTACATTATATTGTCACGATAAGTGCAAAGAATTAAGATTGAAATTTTTTGCAACCGATGAAGCACTTCGACCCTCAGCAAATAGGTTTTTTTTCCCGCTCCAACAAGTAATTTAGCGACGGTCGACGCTGTTGGTAATTACCAAAATCGTCGCAAATTACCGACGACATGGACCATCGCTAATTACTGATGGCTCGTATATCATCTGTAATTTACCAACAACTTCAAATAGTCATCGGTTAAAATTACCGACGAGGGGTTTAACGACGGATTACGAGCCGTCAGTAGGTCGTCGGTAATTTCTCACTACCGATGGTTTTGTGGCCTTAGCGACGAATTTCAACCATCGGTAATTTCTGTTTTCTTGTAGTGATTATGTTGGTAGAGCACTACCACTGACATCATGTTGTCACACTACAAGAAATTTTGATATTACCGACGCCAAAAGTTGTCGGTACTTACCCAAAACCGTCTGTATGGACAACTTTTATGGATTACGACGACCTCTAATCCATTGGTAAATGCCTCGTTGGTAACAGTTACCGACCGCTCCTATCTAAAGTCGTTGGTTAGTTAGTCATTGCTTTTTCCCTAGTAACTACTGACCATCTTTTGCGTTGGCAATTTTCCGATGACCATTGTTGTCGAAAATTTACCGAAGTCAAAATCGTATGTAATTTGTCCGTAATTTTGTAAACTTCAACGAGAACAACTCATTTCACTGGGGAAGAAAGTGATTCCTTGGTAGAAATTAGAACTTCAAATTTTAATTTATTATGATGCCGTTTGTAGTAATATTGTGACCCCCTTCATCTAAGTTTTCGTGCTCCCAATGCACCCCAAAATCATCAATAAGATATTAATTAAATAGTGAAAATTACTTAATAAATAACAAATTAAATTTTGGAGGAGCTTAAAACTTAACATTTGTATCACCTTAGAGTCTTTTAGTTGATGTTTGAGGGTCTCTAAATTTGTAGGTATCGTGCAAAGTTGTACCTCCCACATCAAGTTATTATACAGTTTTACATGAGTCAATATATTCAAGTTATACATCCCAAATTGCATAGAGATACGACGTGAGAGGTATTGCTATAGCACAATACCCCCAATTTGGACACCTCAAATATTGGACAAAGGATATATATTGATAAAAAAAATTAAATTTGAAGGTCTTTCAAAATTCAATTTGAAAGATTTTAAGTAATTTTCACTATTAAATTAATATGTTATTGATGAACAAAGTTGTGCTTTACGGTTTGAAGAAGAAAGGGAACTCGAATATCTTTATTAAGCTTTTTTGTTGCAAATCTAATCAATTTCCCCATGTGCATCTTATGTGCAAAATTTATGTGGCAATGAGTTGTGTAAATTGGTGGGTCCTAAGGTGCAAAATAAAATTTAAAACTCTCAATATGAAAAGAAATTATCATTCTATGAGTCACATAAACAAAACTTAAAAGATAAAAATTAGAACACATAACAATATATATTTTCAAGGATCAAAAACTAGAAAATAGTTTTTTTAACTAAAACTAACATTTGCTATATTTGTAGGACTAAAATTATATTTAAACTTATTTTTTAATTCCACTATGGAAAACCATCACAATTTACATGTGTCAATTGCATCTTGTAAAAATGGTAGCTTTATGGGCTCGACCCAACCACCGATCGATATTATGCTAGGTGGGTATTGAGAGTGAGAAAGTGCGAGAGAGCGTTGGGTATGGGTTAACTTGAAGAAACAATCATCATACGTAAACTCCAGTGATTTTGACCATTCAATCGACACATGGTTTACTGCCGTTATACTGTTAAAAAATGATTCTTTTAATATATTGCAGATTGTAGCTGTCAGAAACCACAACCTGCGTATATCGCTAAATGAGGGCTAGTATGCATATGTCCTCTAATCATTATTGTTGATGAAATGAAATGAATAAGAAAAATGACAGAGGTGAGTGTGAAAGGAGGAGGGTGTTCCTATTTTGTGCAATCCAGTTTAGAAACATAAATTTGATTGAGTGATCATCTCTTGTGAGGCAGCCAGCTCTAGCCGTTGAGTTCTGTTATAAATTTGTAGGACCCATTAGGGGCACATGGCCCCAACATGTCTTGGTTGTATTAGGACAAGATTAGGGAAGGTTGCCTTTGCGTGGGTGCCCCACTGTTGGGTCAACCAGAGCATATTTCCCCACCTAATGCACACAAGGATACCCTAACCTAGACAGCCTTGTTCCCATGTGCTCTAATTTAAGAGCAACATTCCAAAACGACAACCTCCTTTGTGCTCTGCTCATTCTCATTTTTCACAACAACGCTTCTCTCTCTGTCTTCCATATTCTACTATCATTGCCTTTTTACCCAACCTCTCAACCCAAATACAATAATTAAATTAATGTTCATTATTTCATAATTATCTTCTTTTTAATGGATTCTAATTGTGTCAACGGCTTGTTTTTTCATCAATCACGTGCATACATTCCCGTGATGATTTGCTATGGATTCTCATTCTCATCTATAATTTGAAATTAAAAATTATTAGTAAACATGCAAACACCGAGAACATTCCAACCCTTGCAAATTGCCGTAAATTGCAAAGTTTAGTTTGTGGTTGTTTTTAACCGTTATTATTTGCATGTTATTGAATCAATAACACTGTTTGAAATTAGTCTTCCTGGATGTATCATTTTAAATATAAAGAATGATCATTGACTTTAATCATTCAATTAACCAAAGACAAATCATAGAGCACAATGCCAATGGTAAACTTAAACATACAATTATTACCTTTAAAAAATGGCGAATTCGTTGGTGGTTCAGCATTTTGACATGTAAATTGCATAGAGCTCTTCTTCCTAACTTTAGGAAGCACTAGCCATTACCAATTTCCCATGCCCACCAACCCTCCGCCATAGCCGCAATAAGGGCCTCCACCACAACAAATAGCACTCAAACAACAATTGAGTGATTGACGCCACCGCAAGGAATCATCTTCATCGAACCACAAGCACTTATAAGCTGGCTCCCAAAGTCATTGCTTGAATTGAAAACAAGGAGATTATGCTAGTTAGTGCCGAATAGTTAGCCCTCTCCCCTATGCAGCTCCACTGCAAGCTACCCATGTCTAACCTCCACGATAAGGTGTTTATAATCTCATGGCCCCCATACTCTTTCATACCCGAGCTACTTGAACTTAAATGTTTTCAAAAGTTTCATAATAACTAGAGATATAGTTAAGTAAGTGAGTAAAACATCATTCACGTTTATGCTAGTTTTTCAGTAGAGTTAGACTTAACTTTAAGATGATATTAGAGTCTATTATGCATCTGTTTAATGGAGATTACTCATATATGAGCCTCCAACAAATGTTTATTCCTACGAATGTAATGCATGCTCCACATATTCAGACTTGGACGTAAGAGGTGTGTTGAAGTCTCACATTGACATTGGCTAGAGACATGATTAAATAAATGTTTAAGAATGGTAGGTCAACTTTCATCTCTAAACTAGCTTTTAGGGTAAAGTCAAATTAAACTCAAATTTTAAGAAATTGTTATTACCATGTTCAACAAAACAAAAAGGAGTTTAAAATGAATAGTTTCCAAAAACCATTTTTATTTTCAGTTTTTAAAACTGCTATCCAAATTAGTTTCCAAATTAGAGGTTTTAAATCTTTGAAAAACTTTTTTTTTCAAAATCAGGTTTTTCAAATTGTTTCTGAAAATAATTTTAAATTCATGCTCTAGATGTCAACTCCTAGGTGTGAGTGGAGCGAGTTAAGAGCTTATGTTAACAACATATAAGACCAAATAAGTCCCTAAACTTTGCCAACTTTACTATGTCAAAAAATTGTGCACTTACTCCAACTAGATTTTATGAAGCAGTAAGTTAGCACTTAACACCTTTTCTTTCGAACAAAATACCCCCACTTTTTATTTTTTAAAAATTCAAACTTTAGGTGTCTTGGTTATTTTGCTTGGACATCCCTTTTCTCTTTCCACTATACCCATCTCTCTTCTTAATTTTTTTTCTTTCCACACTTTCAGTCCCTTCCTTTCCTTCAATGAAAGCACCAAATGTTAGTATGCGGACTTCATCTTTCTCTTCCCACAATATCCATCTATCTTTGTCTATCTCACTCACTCAAGCTCCAAAATTCGTTTTTCAAGATCAGATGCAACATCTTTTGTTTATCTTTATTATTCTTGTTGCCACTTGCTACTCCCCCAACAATAAATTCTTTTTTAACATCTCCAATCACTCAGCATTTACGTAATCTAAGGTACTCTTTCTCAGCGTCCTTTCCAAAACCTAAGCTACTAGAAACAAAATGCAAAGAAGTCATAAAGAATAAACCAAAATAAATCCCTAAGACACCCCACTCACAACCATTAAGCAAAAAATCCAATTTTAAAGAACAGGTTGAATCATGAACAGCTATTGATCATACCCTTGAAGTTTCAATTCTTGGAATAAGTTTCACTATAATTTTTTTATTGATAGTGACAAACTAAAAAAATATAATATATAAGTGACATCATTATTCCAAAAATTGTTAAGCAAAATAAAACCCGAATTTGGCTACTCATGCAGTACTTGTGCTAAGTCGCGATAGAGAGTGGGGCACGGTGGCTGTGGATAACAGTGAAGGGTGGGGCGCGACTACGGTGGAGAGCAGTGGTGTGGGGTGTGACGATTGTGGGTCACAACGAAAGGTGGGGTGCGACAGTGCAAGTCGCAGGGCGTGGGGATGTGGGTCACAGTTGAAGGTGGAGAGTGGCGTTGCGGGTCACAATGATTGTGGGATGCAATGGAAAGTGGTTGATATCCTTCTCTTGGAGCTCACGACCTTGACCGGGAAGTGAAGAATTGAAGGTTTAAGGGTTCAGGGTCGTTAGAACTGGTGTCAGAGGCAGAGGTGGCATCGCTAAAGATAGGGAGGTGTGGTGACAGAACTAGTGGCACAGGGGGTGACAGAGGTGAGGGTTAGTGAGAGAGTGAGAGTTTGAAGTGGTGGCTGAGGGAACGCGCAGAGGGTGGTGTAACGGAGGGTGGTGTTGCGGTGGATCTAGTGGTGTAAGGGGAATGGGACGGCGAAGGGAGAAGGGTGAGGGTTGCACGTTTTAAGGGAGTGAGGCGGCATATAAGAATGATGAGGCGGAGAAACTATTGAAGATTAGCATCAGTTAAGCTGACGCTAACCTGTGGGCCTATGAGATAGGTCGTACCCAGTTCACAATAGTGTCGATCATAACCCTAAGTTAATCGGTGAACTTAGTGTCGACCTTAAACCATTGCTAATTTTCAGTGGACGCTAAGTTGACTGGTGATTTTACAGTCCTTCATGACCGACGCTAGTAGCAGGTAAGCCGATGCTAATGTTATGTGATTTTTTTACACTTTGCTTCGGTTTAATAGATGCTTAAGAGCGAAAAATAGTGTCGTCCTCGACACCTATGATATTTTTTTAGTCTAAAAAGATTGTTTATTGTAGTCAAAAGCATACCGAAGAGCTGAGGCACAATTGTATTTATGATGACGGTCCCTTAGGTTTTGAGTAGTCATATTCATCTTCGATAAAAAAGATGTTCGCCCCAGATCCCCTCGAAGAGATTGACTTAGGGGGTGGGACGAAGAAGTAGCCAACCTATATAATTTAGTTCCCTCATTGATTCGGAATTTAGAAAACAAATTATTGATTTGCTTACGGAGTTCAATTTTCAATTTTGAAAACAAATATGGTGGAGCCATGACCCTAAGCTTTTCAATTTCATTATTTTGCATGTCATATATATACATGTAAGTTTTAAAAATTACTGTAGCCATGTCATATTCTTTGTTCTTAACCAATCTTTGATCTTGTTTCTCTTAATCTTAAATTTCTGCCTCCGCCACTGAGTTTTGGTTGCTGGACCCTGTTTTTGTATGGCTTAGTTGAGTGTGATGTTCTCCAGGGTCTCTTTTTTTAGTGCAATTCTTCTTTTGTCGAGAAAAACTTCTAGTCAGACTCGATTCAGTGGAATAATGATCTGCATCTACAAAATCCCATGAGTCGGTAAAACACAATTAAATTTGAATAAGCACTTCTGGTATCCTCTGCCATTCGTGCTATAATTTGGAGAAAAAGATAAGTATCGAAGTGGCCAAAAAAGTCTCCTGATTATACTAATTTGATAACGCGGCGGTTCAGAGGAATAAAAGAAGGTAGTATTGAAATAATTGAATCAGCTACATTTCTTTTATATAAAATTTGGATGGATTCAACCTTCTTGGCTATCAATGTCAACTGCACATATTTACAAGCCATGGTTTGTTAAAAATAGGAAACATTCCCACACAACGTTCAACCAACAATACTTATGAGGTTCTAATTTTGACGAAGACTTGAAGTTTGAAAGGGTTGAGATGGAAGAATTTGTTTCTTTGTTTTAATTTTTAAGTAAATGTTTTCTTTTTCGAGATTTTCAAAACAAGGTGTTTTCAATTTGGTATTTCAAACTACCAAACAAAATATGAGTTAACCTATGATCTCACCCTCTTCAAACTTGTCCATTGACTTGTTAGCCTTTTTTTAACGTTTATAAAATATACCACCATTTTTAATGAAAAATTGAAGCATATGTACAAATAATATTTCTTAAGAGGCGATTATATATCATCCCTAAAGCATGATGATATACCAACAAATACCGGCACAATTGATGGAAAACATTGTCACTTAAGCATGGTGATAAGAGTTTCAACATTGGCCATGTTGTTATGAGAAGAGAAACTCGTTTATTTAATCTCCTTGTCTCAAAAAGAGATTAGTTTCTGGTTTTTGACTTATAGGTACCTTTTGTGCACAGCAGAATGTGATAGGTACCCTTTGTGCACAACTATAAAGAATGTATTGAAGTTGTTATCATGACTATGTCAGTGGTAGGGCAAATGTGAATTTTATTTTAATGAGTATCAAAACAAGTATTATAGTCAAACAACACCATCCAAAAAGTTCAAGTAGTTATTATTTTAAGCTATTTATTGGGTTATAGTAACTTATTATTAATTTAAATGCATAATAAATGAAAATATAGAAAATTTATTTTTGTAACCTTTTGACATGCGGATTTCCATAATTGAAGTATTTTAATTTTCAATTAATTGCAAATATAATAAAATTATTTTTCTTGAGATATTACTAATTAAATAATAATAGTCAAATATTATTGATTTTAAATTTGAATCTTGATGACAGCTTTATGTTCATATTATACTGCTATAAACTTTCAATTCATATAGATATTTTTAATGCTTTTTTTTTTTTGTTACAAGATATTTTTAATGCTTTGAATAGTCCAATTATTATTATATTTGACATATTTAAATAAATTATGAAATGATAGAAGTATTCAACTATTATAATGCTATGATTTCATAAGTTGCTATATAAAATTGGCAACCAAAGTATTTCAATTAAATACATCAATTACATTAAGAATATAGATGGATTTAATTTGTATGCTTAGTTACTCAGTATAAGATTTCTTTATAAAGACGTCTAAAGATTGATTGCCATATAAAAAATAAGCTTTTAATTTAGTTATAATAGGAAAAAGTTATACTACTTTTAAATATGTACTCCCTCCGTCCCAAATTATAAGACCCTTTAGAGACAAACTTGGTGTCCCAAATTATAAGACCCCTTCTAGATTTCAGGAAAAAAAAAATAAGCTTTTCCTTTTTTACCCCTTGCATTTATTATATTTTAAATTTCAAAACTTTAATTACTACCTTTACTAATTGCTTCTTTCATATTCCCAACTAACTTTAAATAGGGGTAAATTTGGAATATTTGTATAGAAAATAACAAAACCAACATATTAATTAACTTATTACATGTTTTGTTAATAAGCGTGATTGTTTGAACAAGACCCTATATTTTGGGAGGGGGGAGTAGTATTAAATGATTGAATGTTAATGTAAAGGAGTTTTACACAACTATAAATTAACAAAATAAAATGCACAATGATTAGAAGTTCAAAAACACACTTCGACAACTGCAAAATGCTACCGCAGAATTTTATTGTTGCACTAAAAAAAAGTGTAAATTGCAGCTGATATTTTTGCAATTTACGACTACCAATTAAGTAGTGTAACGTGCACCATCAACTTTTGGTTAATAAGATTGCGCCAAGTGTCCAAGTAAGTAACCGATAATCGGTTTTATATGTTATTTTATTTTTATAATTTATTATAATTTTAATTTGTTAATTACTATAAAACCCTTTCTCTCTGCCAATCTTCTTTTTATAATTCATTTTTACCTTTTTTTTAATAAAAAAATAAAAATGTAATTGCTAATTATTATTATTTTAAATTTTTTAAATATCAGGTAAAAAACTCTGCTGTAACAGGTCATTTAGAGTGGTGCAAGTGCACCCTTAAAGCCACCGGTTTTAACCGTCATAATATACTTTAACAACGATTTTCTATCACGTTGTTGTGGCGGTTTTTGGTAAACTGTCGCTACACTTGCCACAATTTAATGTGTATATTATATGGTGGTTTAAATAATTTACTTTACAAAACGGCAGTTTTAAACGGATAATGTCATGTTTGTATGAATGGCGGTTTCAACCACCTCAATATGTGACGTATTTGATATTTTTTTTAATCATTTCTTCTAACCCAGTTGTTATTCTAATATTCTCCATCCATCTGCTAATCTTTTCTAATTAGAAAAATGTTTTTGAGCAGATCTAAAATGTGCTTCTATTTTATCCATAGTTTTGTTCTATTTGAGTTTTTTTTTGTTGTTGATGTGGTTCGTACCCTATATGAAGTTTGCTACCTAGGTATTTAATTTTGTTGTATTGATATATAAAGGTTAAGTGCGTGTTTTGATCAATGTTTGTTACAATTGATTTTGGTAAAATTGACAATAGTAAAAGTGAGTTGTAACTGAAGTGATTTATGCTTGAATATTTATGAAAAAAGTGATTTTGTTGTGTAATGTTGTGAAATTTAGTTATAAAATCTCATAGTTGATTGTGCTTAACGTAGAAGCTACTCTAACTTCTACATAATTGATTTTAGGTACGAAATCAATCATCTAAAATGACTTTCAAATATCAATTTTTCATCCAGAGTTGATTTTAACTCTACCAGAACTGATTCTGATGTTTTCCAGCGTAAAGCCAAACACACTCTAATATTATATTTGAATATATATTGTAACTAGTATAAAATGAGGATAGCATGCACCTCAAGGTAAAAACTGAACGTATCTCCTCTTATAAAATGTGATAAAAGTTTGTTCATGTTGTATTTTGTTCTGTCAGACCCAGATGACCATAAGGCTCAAATATCATCCTGGACGGTCCAAATGATTCGCAATCGAGTGAATGTGGTGATTGGCCAACGAGGACGAATAAAGTTAGATTTACTTCATCCAAATAGTAAGCTGAGCAAAACAAAGCTGACACAACATAAAGGTTGTCCAAGTGTTTTCATTGACTCGGAAGTCATTCAAGATGGCTTCAATAAGGCCAAGTGTCTCAAATACAACTCACACTGCAATCTATCACTACAATAGAATGCTCATTAGCGTTGCCCACCAATGCAAAAATCAGCACTATAGTCAATTTAACATCAATATAGCGTCAGGGTTTACATTAAAAGACTTGAAACTAACTCTTTGCGCTGGTCATTTGGCCAAAGCTACACTTTAGCTTTGTTAAGCCGACTCTAAGACAACACAAGACACTGATTGCCATGGCTAACGGATCGACGCTAAATTGTAAATAATAGCGTCATTCGTATAGTTCGATGATGCTTTAAAACTATTAGCGTTCGAATAATGTTCAACATAAAAGCCCCAAATTTCGTGTTTAGATTGATAATTATCAAATATTACATCTTGTTTACTTCTGCAGTTGCTTATCAAGCTGAATAGTTTTTTCATTGATATATATATATATATATATATATATATATATATATATATATATATATATATATATATATATACATGTTCTCTATTTACCGTTCTGTGTCATGTATCGTCATTAAATACTTTGAATTTATTAATGTAACTTGGCTATTTGATCAATGCGATTTCATATTATTTGCCTCCATTTACCGTTTATCATATACTAGATAGGGAAATAGAGGATAACAATAGAGATATCACAGTGATTAAGTGGCCAAGCTACATGATCGAGTTCAAAGAATTCAATCATGACGCATGGTACTCGCACAAAATAGAAAAAAATTAGGGTTAAATATATCTTTTGTCCCCCTAAATAGCAAATTATTGATTTTGATCCTCCTTTAAGTTTTTGCGATGATTTTAGACACCCTAAAATTGCGAATTAATGATTTTGGTCCTCCAACTATTTTTGTGGCCATTTAAACCGTCACTAACACATTTTGTGGCGGTTTAAAAACCGTAACTAGTGCATAGAAGCCACCACAAAATGTAGTGGTGGTTGTGTGAACCGCTACAAAAATGGACGTAGGGACCAAAATCAATAATTCACTATATTTAAGGGGGACCAAAATCATATTTAACCCAAAAATTTATATATATATTTCAATATTAAAACTATTCAAGTTGAGAAACAACTAAAAAACAAACAAAAGTTTAAATTGGATAATTACCAATCTAAACATGAATTTGCTGCTACTATGGTGAAAATAATTTGAACATATCTATAACAATTACAAGACATTTGCAATAACAAACAATAATAACAGTCATAATATTATATTAATCATTTAATTTTCTTATTGCAAATATCATTTTGTTCCATCATATGATATAACACTATAATCCTTTTTAACAACTTTAACTTTAAGATTACAAATCACTCTTTCAATCTTCAAATTTTTTTCTCAAGAGAAGAGGTTATTTCCTCTGCTTGTCTCATTCGATCCCCCTTGTCTCTTAATACTCCCCTACAACATTTTCTTTTTTAGGGTCTTCCATGACTCTGCAATTAATCTATGGTACTATTTTCCTAGTTTTTTTCACAAGATATAAGTATATCTGAGATATGTCTATCACAGTTACGTCTATCACAAAATCCGCAAAAGAACACTATGAGGAAAATGGATCCTAGCTACTTCTTTCATACCAAGAAAGAGAATACAAATATCGAGTTATGAATAGAGATTGATCATACCCTTGTAATTTTAATTCTTTGAATAAGTTGCACTATAAATATTTTATTGAAGGCCTAACCTATTAAAACAAAACTCATACAAATCAGCATTCAAAATCTGTTAAGCAAAATAAAACTCACAAATCAAATTAGCATACAAACGGTACCTCTGCTTAGTCGGTAGGATGCCTTGCTCTTAGAGCTCACGTCCTTGATAGATCCAACAGAAGATAGTGGATGCAGTGGTTGGCGATAGTGGGTCAGCAATGGAGAGTCACGGCAGTGGGGCGTCGCGCGATTATGGCAGCACGACAAAGGGGTGTTGCTTGGTGGAGTGATAGTGGGCGGCGACGCAACAGTGAGATCGGGTGGCGGAGGGAGGAGAGAGATAAATCTGGTGGTCGATGGAGATGGAGAGGTTGAGGGTGAGGGTGGAAGAGGGGGATGGAGAGGGGAAAATTGTGTGGCGTACCCGAGGAAGGAGGAAGAGGTTAAGGGTAAGGGTGGCAGAGGAAGAGGGAGGGGCAGGCTTCCAGGGGAAAGAGTAACGGTGGCAGAGGAGGAGGATTCAGGCAGATCATGTGGCATCGTCAGAGGGAGAGGGTGATGGTGAGGATGGCAAAATAGGAGGGATTTGTCATCCAATCTCGTCAGTTTTCTTACTTTACTATCCAATTGATTTGTTTATAAATTTAAACCCAATCCGGTCCATTTTATAGTGGTTTGGATTGAATTAAATTTTTTCAGTTTTAATTTAACTCGTTTCCTTCTGAGATTGTAGTCTATAGATCTTAAAAAATAAATAATATACAATCTATACAAAGATAAATAATTTATAGCATTAATATAACATTCATAAATGATAACATAACTAATATTTTTCAAAATTATGATAATATATGCTCACTTCAATGTATATTTATTTAAATAAATACTTTAAAATATATTTACCCAAATACATTTTTATAAAGAAGTACGTTTCATATAATAAATGTATAAAAATACAAGATGTAAATATGTATAAATAAAATTATATATATTTTCAAATATTCCGTTTGGATTGGGTTGGTTCGGTTTTGAAAATCAAATTCAAAATCCGATTCGATGCAATAAAAAATTTCAAAAATTTCTCATTTTTTAGTCCATTCGGTTTTCAGTTTGATTGAATTTTATTTTTTTGATCATTTTTTATTTTATATTGGATTGGGTCGATTATAAACACCCTAGGGCCAAGGGAGATGGTGAAGGTGGCAGAGGAGGAGGAATTGAGCAGATCGAGAGGCGTCGCCACAGGGAGAAGGAAGAGGCCAAGGGGGAGGGGGAGTGTGGAGGAGGGGCCGAGGGAAAGGGTGAGGAGGAGGGTGGCAAAGAAGGAGGGAGGGGGTAGATCGGGTGGTGTCGTCGGAGGGAGGAGGAAGAGGCTAAGGGAAAGGGAGAGGATGAACAAGGAGGAGGAGGGAAAGGCGGTGGAGGGGCAAAGTAATTGTGAGGGTTTGAGGGAGTGGGGGAGAGAACATGCGCTTATAAGGAAGATGAAGCAGAGAAATCAATGAAGATTAACGTCAACACTCGTGCAATGGGTCGAACCTTGTTGAAATCAGCGTTGATCACATCCGAAGCTAAGTTGGCCGACGGATGTAGCGTCAACCTCAAACTAATTGATGGTGGACGGACACTACATTTGTAGGTGATTTTAGCGTTCGTCGGAGAAAAATGTTGTTTCATAATAACTGTCTACTTAGAATTCCGAGAGAACATTAATTGATGTTTTTCCAAATAATGCCCCTATGTGAACAATAAATGAAGAGAGATACAATACACTTTAAATGTTAAATAGTAAAACAAATGATAAATTTTAAAAAAGTGTCAATATTAATTGTATTTTTTAATATGTGTGTTTCTTCTCTTTCTGGACAATTATTTTGAAACGGAGGGAGTAATTAACAAAAGATATAAAAGATATTAGAAATTTAGACAATAATTTTGATAAATAATGAAAACATTAAAACTATTTTTTATACATATGCCAAAACTTAAAGTGATAAATAAATATATGTAGTTGATTCAAAACCAAACTCCTAAGGGGTGGTTAAATGTACCTTCACTTCCACATATGATTGAAATTCCCAAATATCCCCTTATGATATTGTGGTACATAATTTTAGTCTCATCAATGTAGGAGTTTAACCCATATATAATTTAATGAACTCCATGTTTCCATAAATAAGAGATGATGTAATGAAAAAAAGAGTATTAAAAATGTTTTCAGCATTTTTCTTAAGCCTCTCTTTTCCCTAAGGTATTCCATAATTAATAATTATGAGACTAATCTTTGAAAACATTTTCTTAAGTCTTTTTATCAAATAAAATAAAACAAATATAATTTCATTCTTTAATTAATTATTAGATCAAAATATTTTTCATTTAATTTCCTTTATTGATATTCAATTTTATTCAAAACTCAACCATAAAACTTAAGGTAATTTCTTTAGTACCCACTTAAAATGAAGAGTTCCATACTTTTTGTTTTGATTTGACATGATTCATTTTGTAATTTTTAAAAATTTCCAATTCAGTTAACTCTCTCATTTTCAAGAGTACAGGGTAATGCTCTAAACTTAATAACAAGGGACATGAGAGTACTAAAAGAAAAAGACAAGGGTAAGATGGTCTTGAAAGTTTTGATTTATTTATAAAAAAAAATGTTGGCATTCGTTGACCCTTAGAATTCCAGTGGCGGCCCCTACGCCGTTGGCCTTGGTTAACACCTCTCTCTCTCTATCTGTCTCCAAAGCCAAACCACCTCTCTCTTTGTTTCTCTCTCTGTCCATGTAGTAGTATTAAAAAGCCAAGCCACTAACAACCAACATAAACCAAAGCAGATAGATAAGAAAGAAAACCAAAGCCAAAACCTGCTCTGCACCACCACACTAACCAGAAAAGCAAGATTTTCTGTGTTCTCTTAACAAAAGACAACCTCTCTCTCTAACTTAACATGGAGGAGCTCTTGTCCTGGCTTAAGCTCCTTTCCTTCTCTTTCATTTTCCTCCTCTTCTTCCTCAAAGCTTTAATCTTGCTATGGTGGAGACCAAGAAAAATTGAAGCCCATTTCTCCAAACAAGGAATCAGAGGACCCCCTTATCGTTTCTTCATTGGAAACGTTAGAGAACTTGTGGGGATGATGTTGAAGGCTTCTTCTCAACCCATGCCTTTCTCTCACAACATTCTCCCTAGAGTCCTATCCTTCTACCATCACTGGAAGAAAATTTATGGTACTTATAAATTGCTCTTTCTTTCTAAATCCCTTAGTCAGTCAGATACATTTTTTTCTCTTTAACATACAATTTCTTCCACCTTCAAATATGTTTTTCAACAACTTTGATTTCTTTTCATTCTAACTTTTTTTTTTCTTTCTCAATTTCAAAATGATCAAATATTGCATTTGATTTTAGAATATTTTAATCTTTCTTGTTATTGTCTCTACTGAATAGTCCTCTTCATCATCATTAAAGTTGTCATTCTTCAGTGCCATGATGAGGAGGAGGATGATGATGATTATGCCTAGTTTCTTTCATGTTACTTCCTTCAGAATTTGAGACTTTTTTTTCTAGCTAGCCTTCAAAGGGTACTCCATTTTGGAGTTAGAGTGCCTCTTCTTTTTTCCAACTTTTCAGGCTTTTCTTTTTTCTGAGCCACCTCCTAGCTGTTTGATGAATGATGTTGAGTTCTGAGTTTGGACTTTAGCTCCACCTTGTTTTCCCTCCCTTTTCTCTCATTTTCCCCTTCTTTTCTTTCTTGATTACCCTCATTGATTCCTCAACTCTTCTGTCCTCAAAATCCAACAAGGCTTCAGTTTGATGTGTGATCAGACATTTGTTTCCTTCTGAGTACTGCTCTGTAAGGATGTCAGTATAATACAAATATTGTCCATATCCATATTGTTAATTAATCAATTCCCTTTTCCTATTTAAATAAAAAAGCTAAAAAACCAGCTTAAGTACCCTCACTCACATACAAAATTATAATTATATATATTTTCTGATATATATGCAGCTAGCAAGTGCACTTTGCTGGCATTGTGGAGTTGTCATCTGCTTTTGCTCTCTTTTCCATGTCCTCTTTGTTTTGTTTTGTATGGGAGGAATTGAATTTTGACAATGTAGTTGTATATGTTTGGTAACCGTTTTAAAAATGACTTGTCTTCTTGCCATCTCTATCTCTCTCAATGTCTCTGTGCTGTAGGGTCTACATTACACTATCCATGCTTCCTCTGAAACTAATGGCTGTCATGTTTCCTGCTCCTTCCTCTTTTTGCAAACTCCACACTTACTACTTGAGGGACTGTGGTAGTTCCAACTTTGTGTAAAAAAAAATCTTCTAATTAATTAATTAATTAGTCTTGATATAATTAATTAATTAGTCTCTGAATTCTGATGACTATGTTCCATATGTATGTATATGCATTTACAGGTGCAACATTCCTTGTTTGGTTTGGACCCACTTTTCGCCTCACCGTCTCTGATCCAGACCTGATCCGGGAAATCTTCACATCCAAGTCAGAATTTTATGAAAAAAATGAAGCTCCTCCACTTGTGAAGCAGCTAGAAGGTGATGGGCTCCTTAGCCTGAAAGGAGAAAAATGGGCTCACCATAGAAGAATAATATCACCCACTTTTCACATGGAAAATCTCAAAGTAATTAACTCCTCCGATCCTCCTAAAGAATGAATCTTGTTTTGTTTCTTTTATGTAAACTAATTAAAATAAGATTTGTTGTCCATGACGTGCATTTAATTAATTAGTTGCTGGTGCCGGTGATGGCAACAAGTGTGGTGGAGATGTTGGAGTCAATGGGTAGTGAAAAGGGTGAGGTGGAAATTGAAGTTTCCGAGTGGTTTCAAACTCTAACAGAAGATGTCATCACGAGGACCGCGTTTGGAAGCAGCTATGAAGATGGCAAAGCCATTTTCCGCCTTCAAGCTCAACAAATGCTCTTAGCTGCTGATGCCTTCCAAAAAGTTTTCATTCCAGGTTACAGGTAATTAATTATTTATTTATAACTGTGTGTGTTGTGTTGTGTTGTGTATGATGTACGTACGATATATTAATTAATTTTAATTGCAGATTCTTTCCCACAAGGAAGAATATAAAGTCTTGGAAACTGGACAGAGAAATTAAGAAATCACTGGTGAAGCTTATTGAAAGAAGGAAGGAGAATTCATGTGGAGTGGAAAAAGGGCCAAAAGATTTGCTTGGGTTAATGATTCATGCCTCCAAGACCAGCTCCTCCAATGTCACAGTTTATGACATTGTGGAAGAGTGCAAGAGCTTTTTCTTTGCAGGCAAACAGACCACATCCAACCTGCTGACGTGGACAACCATTCTCCTTGCTATGCACCCACACTGGCAGGTACAGGCACGTGACGAGGTCCGAAACATGTGCGGACCACGTGACCTCCCCACCAAAGATCATGTTGTCAAGCTCAAGACGGTAAGTGTGTTTAAGGTACATCAGATTAATATTTCGACCCCAAAAATATAAATCATGTTTTGTCTCTTAGCCCTTGTGTTTGTGCTTCCTCTTACCCCTTGTGAAGGGAACATGTAACCAAACATTTACACCTCCACAACTTGCAATTCTGTCATCTTAATTGATTTTTATTAACATTTCAATTTCAATTATCTTACTTTTCTGTATATGGTAAGATCTTGATTTAAAAGAGGCAAACAATCAAATCAAGAATTTTGTCCATTTCTAGTCATTTACATATCTAAATATTCTCTTTTGGGTTGTGATCTGGTGCAGCTGACCATGATTGTGAACGAGTCACTAAGACTGTACCCGCCTACAATCGCTACAATCAGACGGGCGAAAAAGGACGTGGATTTGGGGGGCTACAAGATACCACGTGGGACCGAGCTCTTGGTTCCAATCCTGGCCGTTCATCATGATCAAGCCATATGGGGGAATGATGTGAATGAATTCAATCCTGGCCGTTTCTCTGAGGGGGTGGCCCGCGCAGCGAAGCATCCTGTGGCGTTCATGCCGTTTGGACTCGGTGTGCGCACATGCATAGGACAAAACCTCGCAGTGCTGCAAACGAAACTGGCCCTGGCAATGATACTGCAGCGTTTTAGTTTCAGGTTGGCCCCTAGTTATCAGCACGCACCAACGGTTCTGATGCTACTCTACCCTCAGTACGGTGCTCCAATCATTTTCCAACATTTGGATCATCCTCATCAAGGGTCCTCATAGGATCTATTGCAACACTCACTTTAACACTATCTTTCCAACACTTTCTTATTTATTGGTTAAAGTTCATGTTAGTCAAATCATATGAATTTCAACCAACCAATAAAGGAGTGTCGAGTTAAAGTGAGGATTGCAAACAATTCTCTCGTATATAATGTGGCTTGAATTTCTGGGACCAAATTACCCTCCCCTTTATGGAGTTATTATGGCTTTTTTTTCTCAAATTTCTAAAAAAAAAGTTATATATAAAGGAAGTAAGAGAGATGTGTGGTGAGTAATTTACGGTGGTGCCCTTTTCACTTTGTCTGCGGACATTTATCCCATGTTTTTTTTTCCTTCAGAACATACTGACTCTAGCATGTGAGGTTTGGTTTGGTTCTTGGCCAAGTGTCTTTTGCCATTTGCAATGTATCTAGTAGTGCCAGTTATAGGAGTGAAAAAAAATATATTTCAGTAGATGGCTAACAATTTGCTAGATAGGTGCTTGACTTGTGTATGTTGTGTATATTTTTCCTTCAATTTTTTGATTTTATAGAGATTTGTAATTTTCTGTAATGCAATTTTTGGTCCTTCGAATGTGCCATTCAGCACTGTAACTATTGGTTGTCTCATGGGTTATTTAATGCTCTTGTCTCTCTGCTGCACTTTTCCCCTTCTATGATCTGTTTCTTTCTAGTTTCTATCTATGCTTCATCATATCAAATATTAAACATATGCCGGGGCCAGAGTTTGAAATAAAAATGTTGGTATACATCTACTCACTCCGTCTCAAATTATAATGATATATTCGGACAATCATATTTATTAAGAAAACATATAATAAGTTAATTAATATCTTAATTTTATTAAATTTTGTACGAATCTTTCACATATACCCCTATTTAAAATCTAGAAATTGTTAATGTTAGTATTGGATATATCAAAGGTTGGTTGGGAAACATGAAAGAGAAGTAATTAATAGAGGTGATAATTAAAGTTTTGGAATTGAAAATATAATAAATGCAGTGGGTAAAAAAGAAAAAGCTTATTATTTTTTTTGTGAAATCTAAAAAGAGTTTTATAATTTGACACACCAAGTTTATCTCTGAAGTTCTTATAATTTGAAACTTAATATTAAAAGCAATCACATCATTTGTAAGAGATGAATCTTTCATGTTATAATTTCTCAACCTTTAAATCATAAATGGTTCATTAAAAGGTACAGAATTGCGTGCCTGATAATTGATAAATGAGCCCTTGTGCATAGGGGGTAATGGGTAAGCAAAAATATATAAATAAAATAAAGTTAATTCACACTTAGTTTTTGAATTATATAGAATCCATTGCCCTTTAACTTCATCATGATATATATTATAGACATTGCTCCCGTACATTTTAAATGCGAAGAGTTTGGTATTATTAAAGTTATTCATGTATCAAATTATAAAATTGAGGGTTCAATTGTTTTTGTAAAATTCTTTTCTAATTTTAAGAATGAAACTTTATTTCAAAAAAAAACTTTGTTTATAAAAAACTTAGCAAGTATTAACTTGAGCTTTGTTCAATCCCTTAATTGCCTAAGGGGTTTTTCACCAACTTCGCAAAGTTACAAGTATTAATTTCGCCTCTTCAAGCTAACAGAGTAGTTCTTCCAATAGTCTCTTCAGACTATTTTCTAATTATGCACAAAAATGATATAGATACAAACTTCAGATGCGTCTACTGTGGGATAGTTTAAAAGTAAACCATGGTGGCTCAGTTTAACTTTTTTAGTGATAAGACCAAAATATCCTCACTTCCTAAAAAAAAATTCATCTTTCTCCTCCCATCACCACCAACTCGTCCCATGCTCCTCTACCCACTTCTCCTCATCGAAAACCCATCCAGTACTTCTACTCAATGAGGAAGTGGATATGTGCACATTATAATCGCAAACTCATTGAGTAAAGCCACACAACACAGAGTGACACTCTTTCTTTTTCTATGAGTTTGAGATTATGTTTCAGTTTCTCCATCTGTCTCACCTTCTATTCAATTTTCAAAAGTTAAAACCACACAAATTAATCAACATAACATCTCTCTCTATTTTGAAATGAAGATGAAGGGTAGGGCTTGCGAGCCTTGCAATCAACAAGCTTCTCTCTATTTCCCCTTAGACTCTTTCTTTCTCTGTTAGAATTGTAATGCCACCGTTCACTAGGGCAACTTCCTTGTTGCTTGCCACCCCAACCACCATCCAATTGCAACCGTTTCGCTAGAATTCACATATATGGTGCTTCTCCGTGCCACCTCTAATCAAATTGTTGCTCTTGGCCTTCGGAGACTAACTCCCTCCCTTCCTCATCTTCCAAATCTTGAGCGACGACCCTGAAGAAAGTGAAGGTTGGACGCATGACAGGGGTGAGCTCTACAATTTATGTGACCGAAAACACGTCTTCGGCAATGGAAAGTAGGCGGAGAAATGTTCGGTCGTGTTCGCGGCAACGCTAGGGATTCCGCAAGTGGAGAAGGCAGTAGAGAAGGAGAAAATTGAGCAAGGGTATATTCATCATTGTAGTTGTTTTTAAAACTAAATTTGGATCACTTATTATTTAAGCATTATATCCAATGATGGAAATCAAACTGCACCATGGTGGTTTAGTGAACCACCGTAGACAAAACTACAAGCTTCTACAAGTTTTAAACTATCTCAAGCTTGTAACTCAATAAATGAGAATTCTTTTTGAAGCTTATCTTTGAGTATTTTTACATTGAAGAGTTATTGCTTAGGGAAACACTTGCAATGAGTGAAACAACGTGAGTTTTGAATGCTATACGGAATGTACAATAAATGAAACCTCAAATGTTCAAAAAGTTGTGGGCTCTTCGGTCTTTATTCTTCTTAAATACCTAGAGATCCTCAAGTGGCCGTTTGAAATATCTCCCTCTCAAAATATTAACATTCGGGAGTAGCATTCAATGCACATCATTTGACATTTGATGCATGAGTCGTGTCTCTTCTTCTGTTGTACGGAAAAGCAATCGACATATGGCACGACAAAGCATGTCTTTTGGCATATCTGAAAAGCAGCCCACAAATTGTCCTTACCCTGGAAAATATTCCTTGAATAATAGAAGCTTTTATCTTATTATTGTCTTTGTCCAATGAATAATAAGTTGTTAGTACTCTATCTCCTAGTGAATAATCTTGATCAATTCTTCGTAATGAATTCTGAGTGCTTCTTAAAAAATGATCAATGCCCACTTAATATTACCATCTTCTAGGCTTTCACCATTAGATGATTTCAAGCTTTCAGCACGACTTAATGCTGGACATCTAGTGAACCATCAACATGCGAAATAGCTTCTTAGTACTTCAACATCTTCTAAATTCCGACTTGTTCAACACATGAGCTTTGACTTGAGAATATGATGTGATCTTCTTAACTTAGCGAATTGGCCTTTCATTATGAATCTTCTTTTCTATATTTGCTTTCCACTTAGAAAATGTATATACCTACGAAATTTGAAAGTATACTACACAAACTTATTTCTTATATTATGCTATTATCAAAATTTAACTGGGGCATATTAGAATCTAACACTACCATGTCTTCAAACATGTACTCATCGATCCTAGCATGTCCTAAAATTTTCCTATCATTTTCACCTCATCTTCAAGTTTTGTAGTTCATATGTCAATTAAGTAAACTTACCCCTAAAATATTAGAATGCACATCCAAACATGTTTCATTAGCTGTCTATATTCAGACGTAGTCCCATCAACAGGAACCAAATACCAACAACCTTTTTCCAATAAGAAATGAAGACATCATTAAATAATCACTGTTTTCCTTTCATTTTAGTGAATAATTAATCATATATTAAAAGTATTAAGAAGTATAATCTGCAAAAGATATAAATAAAAGCAATAGATAAATATATATCACTATTTTTATTAACTTACATTTGAAAGACAAAGAATTTTGTTGTTTGACTTTAAAAAAAAATACAAATGTCTCCCGAAAGCATGGCTCTCTAGTCAGATTTAATTTAGGAACAGAATGTGTGAATTGCAATTTCAGGCTTAAATGTGTATATATATGTTTCGATCAATTTTTCTTTTTTCACAATCAATTTTGACACATAAAAATTATACTTAGAAGTTTGCTCACATAATTAATTATAACGTAAGAATCAATTATAGAAGAATTTTCAAAAGTACGCTATGAAAAAGTTAATTTGATACAATGTAGTATGTGATATGTGATTATTGCTTATAAACTTAGTTCTCAAACAAACAAGCAATAAGAGGGAGGAAGAAGGTATGGTTGAAGCTTGCTAGGAAGTAGATGAAGAAATATTGGAAACCGATGTTCTAAACCATACTACTATGGATAAAGATAATCTTAAGTGAATTGACTATGTCAACTAAAATATTGTATTTATCTCTTTTCATAAATATTCAATGAATTCATTTATTTAATATATATAAAAAGAGAGATAAACACATAATTTCAACTTAACAAAACTTAAGAGAATTTAGATTTGAGAAAATCATATTCCATTCTACTACTAATATCTGCCACCACTGATAGCAGCAAGGCCCACAAATCTATATAATTGGTTGTCCCCAAAGAAGAAGCATTGGTTAAGATTTTACTCCTTCATAATCCCACTCTCCATGATGAAGAATCATGAGCTTTTCAATGTCCTCTGTGCTTTTGCAATCTCCATAGAACGAAACTACTCATGAGTATACCACATCGGTAGTAGTAGTAGTAGTAACTAAGTAAGGGACTGAACTCTATGTCCTTCACTTTCCAAGAAAGACATGTCATAATATCTCTTCCTTTCCTTATTGCATGGTTAGCAATTTGAAGCTTTCTTGAATAAGAGATTTAATGGTTTACAGGTAAGATTCCGAAACCCCATAGTTGTTGGGTTTCTAAGTTCCTTCTCATCACATTATTTATTCAGTGTGTTAAACTTGTGATCTGTGCAACCCCCGTTTTCCAACACCGCGCATTCAACTTAAAATTTGTACATGTCGTTTGTAATTAATGTGTTGGCAAGTACTTTCTAATTTTTCGGATTTCTCAGGAGATGCACGTTCGTCAGGCATGAGATTAATTCGGGAGATATTGTTTAGGGGGAAATTATTCAAATCAAGCATGTATTAAATGAATTAATCACACGTTGATATAATTGCTCAGAAAGAAAAGAAATACACATAAGGGTATTATATGGAAAGTCATCAATTAATATTCCCTTGAAATTTAAAGTAGACAGTTATTATGAAACACAATTTATTAAATAGTTATTTTGAAATGAATGAAGTACATTTTTTTACATTTAAAATCATATTAAAGAGGGGAAAATAGTTGCCTCCTGGTAGCTTCTTTGTAGTACTATTTATTACATAGTCCCGTGCAGATGAGTAAGATTTGTGTTACCTAAAGGATTTAAAGCAAGAATAGTAGGAGTAGGTTTAATTTAAGAGAGAAAATGTTCTTTTGAAGCAAAGGGGACCATAATCCAGCATGCATGATCACATTGTTTAATATTGATTCACTTTTATGGGATTTGTGGCATTTGAGTTGTAATTTAGTAAGGAGTAAGATTGAGAGTAACACTCTAGTGTAGTGCTTTTTGGGATCTTCTCATCCCCTTCCTTCCCTAGAGTGGGGGAGAGAGCTCTGTTTTTGCTGGTCCCCAAGATGCATGTGGTTAGGGGAGATCTTCTTGTCTTCTAATTTGAGATTTATTTTTAGCTTTTATTAAAGGAACCAAAGCATGCCATGCAGCATGTGGCCCATTGCATAACCATAATTACCTTCTATGTCACTAATTTTCAATTGCAAAACTCTACACCTGGACTCCAAGCAGTGATTGTGAGTCATTTATTCCTCTTATTTTAATCTTGAAAATTGTGTCAATATAATTGCTTCAGCACTGTGCAATTATTGATATTTAATTTATATTATTATTATTATTATTGAGTGAAATTCTCTGACCTTGTCTGGTATTCATTTTCATGTCCTACAAATTAAATTATCCCATGCTATTTAAAAACATACAGTAAGGTTATAAGAGCATGTTTTGAAAGCATAATCAATTATGCAGGATTAATTTTAGTGGGTTAAAATCAATTCTAACAAATTAAAATGATGTTTTGGGGTTCAAGAGCATAATCAATTTTATATAATGAACTCTACTTGCCATAACAAATAGTTGTTTCTGTGTTAAACATAATTACTTCTAAAATTTTATAATTAAATTCATCACATTACCCCTGCAAAACTCACTTTTTTCATAAAAAAATATTTAAACATAAATCATATCACTTTAAAGCAAATTTACACTCAATTCTTCCGGAGTCAATTCTCTAGAATTAATTTTACAAACATTAATCCAAACACAAACACACAATAATTATCATTCACGCCTACATGAACAATTTCATTAATGAGACAAGGGAAAGACATCAAATAGGGTCATAGTATCTTCCTCCTACTATAACTTATGTTTCTTGTTTTTCTACAAATAGAAGAAAACACAATCAAAAAATTACAATTACTACCTTCATTCCTATTTATTTTTCAAAATTTTTTTTACTTAGTTACTATCTATTCATGCAATAGTTTAATAAATTAAAGTTTACGTGAAATAAAAGTATAATTAATAAAATGTTGGTTTAATTATACTTTTGATCCTTATATTTTAGTGATTTCGTGGTTTTGCTCCCCCAGCTTTAATTTTGCGATTTTGATCCTCTACTTTGTTTTTCACTTGGTCCATCTACTTTAGTGATTTCATAATTTTGCTCTCTACTTTAAATTTAATATTGGATACAGAATTATGCATTGTTTGGTAGCAAATAGTTAAGCAATACAGAGTTTAAGGAGAGAGAGAGAGTTAGGATCATAATTTAATATTGTGGAATCACTAAACTTGGTGAACCTCCATAATTATGAAAAGCAAATGAAGAGGATCATAATATGATAATCACTAAACTAAGAGGACTAAAATTATGAAAACTAAAGTAGCAGACCAAAATTGTAAAAGTAGGGAGAATCAAAAGTGCAATTAAACTTATAATATTTAAAAGTAATTCCATATAAAAATAGGGTTTTTAAAAAGGTGGTATTTAAAATGACATGGGGAGTATTTAAATGAGGTTTTGGTGAGATAATGGGGAATCGTAATTTATGCATTGAGCATCCCAAACACATAAAACAAGAACCTAATGTTTCACGTAGAGTCTCTCAATAATAGTCCTAGTAATCCGTGAAGTGATTTATTTATTTATTTGTTTGTTTTTATAATAATATTGGAGGCTTCTGTTCGCTTGTGCTTTGTCTCAGCATTCTTCCGCGTTAACATCTAAGCACTGTCCCCTCTGTTTAGCTAAATGACAAAATCTACATTCCAATTAGATTTCACTTCTGCACGGCTTCAATTTTATGTTTCCACTTTTAATTTCTAGCATACTTTATACATATGTGTCCAAACTTGAACTTCAATCACTGCATGTCTTCAGGTACTAAAGTAAAAGTTAACCACAAACCCCAAATAAACCCAGCTTCTTACTAATAATGCACTTGTTCCATCCGACTCAATAGACTATAAGACTAGTAACATTTTAGCCGACCTAAAAAACCTTGCACTAAGCAAGTTTATAGTGGCGAATGAAATGATTCAGTTAAGGAACATTTTGTCGCAGTAAAAGATAAGCGGATCAACTCTGACACACTTAATGTAAACATAGCGCTTAGTCTTAATGGTGACTGATCGACTGGGACATTATTTCTCAATATCATCTAAATGAAAAAAGAGTACAAAGAAGAATATACTAATCAATTCTATTTGCTAGAAGAACGTCTCTTTTGGCCCTCCCTATCGCGAGGTTACCGTTAGTCAAAATTTCAGAAAACCTTCCACAAGACTTCTTAAAAACTTCAAGTCACGAATATAGCGGTTATTATGCTTATAAATAAAGATTTAGACGTGCATTACTTCTTAAGCAAAGTTTGAGTTTTTCAACTCCTAAGTTCTCTATCTGCTCTCTCATTAACTTAATAGTCAGAGTACCCTTTTGAAGACACACCTCTCCGTGCCTAATGAAAAAATATCATTACGAAATGCACTATTCAATACATATATGATACAAATATTTCACTTTGTACGTAATGCTTTCTATTCTGTGTTGCTCCTTGAAAATTATTAACTTAAGAAGCTGTTGTTTCTCAAAATAATTTTCCAATTTTAATTCTTTAACAAATGCTACAATTAATATTGATTTTGCATTTGCTAAAAGAAAAGGAGAAAGTCCATGATTGATATAGTAATTGCGTGTTGTTAATGGGGATGCCAGTATCAGGTGGTCCTCAAAACAATACAACAATTTTCTTGCAAGTATAAATGGACAGGTCATGTTATTTTAGCAAACCTAACCTGCTGTTCCTTAACTATTTTGGTTGTCTGCCAAAATTGAGAGAATATTTTTAAAATCCCAAGTAAGTAAATGCTATGGGGACCGGCAAGCACAGGAGTAGTATTTTTGCAATAATCAGAAAAACTACACTAAATTAATTAATCCCTAATGTCTCCTAATTAAGCACTCATGCCAAGGCAATTGAGCTGGCTAATGTCTGCCCTTCTTTAATAACACCTTATCAAATCGGTCGGTGCATATTAGGATACACGGTTGAAAATTATAACGAATTAGAATCACGGTGGTCTAGAACAGAAGTAACAGTGAGTGTTTATCGTAATTTTACCTTTAATATAGTTTTGCACCGTATATTTAAACATGCACTTGATGGAACGGGCAAAATCTCCCCATCACTCACTCCCCATTAAACCTTCTTTGGCTTAGGATCAATAATATCTCAAAGTGTCAGTTTTGCAGAGAGATCTCAATCCTTTATTAATGAAACAATTATACCAGTTACAGCAACTAATAAGAAACGGGAAATTGGTGATGGGAACCAAATTTTCATTTTAGTATTCATGGATTAGGTGGATCTGCCGGCTATAACTCTGAAATAGAGAGATAATGACATATTTTGTTTTTTATGCTAAGCATCATAGGAATATGATGTCTCTTGAAATGCCTTGAATTTTGCTGATGCTTCACTCTCAATTGTGACCCATCGTATTTGTTAGAGCTCGATAATGATTTTTCATGTACTATTATATAATCTATCGAAAAAAATGTACTATTATATAAATATAATATATTAAGTTTTAAAATGCATGAACATGGGAACATGTTAAAAGAAATCATGTAATGAAGATGATTCAGATGTTTACCTACTTTTTACAAATTCAAATTATCTATATATACCACCGTATCACAAACAACACATACACCTTAAAAATATCCAGTTTAAACATGAATGTATAAAAGGGATTTCGATCCTCTCATGTGAAATTTCTCTCATGTGTGTAATTTTGTGTATATTTCTCTTTTCATAATCATTTAAAGGGTCTCACTATATTTATTTAATGCATACATGTGAAGAGAGAGATAGACACAAAACTCTCACATGATGACATATGAGAGAAATTTCACATAAAAGTATCCAAATCCGTATAAAAGCTTGTTCGCAAAATGAATTTCTCCGAACAAAATGAATTTCTCGAATGTAAGACTTGTTTCATAATGACAATTAATTGTCATTCATTTTTTTAATCCAATTTTATTTTATTTTTCATTTCTTTTTGTGCATTCCCCACAAATTAGAGGGTTTTTTTCTTTTTTTTTTTTAAGATCTTACTGCGGGATGGAATAGGAGGGGAAATGAAAAGGAGGAAAGGGAGGACCAAAACAAATGAAATAAATTTTGAGAGATCAAAAGAAATGTGAAAAGTCCATATGAACTCCTTTAACTGACTAAGGCTAGTAGCATACTAATTCAGCCCAACATCAAAGTTTACATTACTTTACATTTATTGAGCTAATGACTATTGAGTCATAGTTACTATGTTCTTTTATTTTAGCTTTAGAAATTCGATGCAACATGTTAGACATCCTTTAAATGTAGGAAAATTATGGTTACCTATAAATTGTACTTCTCTCTTGTTAAATGAATTAACCAGTATATTTATCGAAGGTCTTTCTTCTTCTTCTTTATCTTAGCTTCTTAGAATAGATTAGGGTTCTTCCTTGGTATAGCAAAATATTCTGCCATTAAAACATCACATGGGCCTGGTGGCTGAGAAAAAATGGGCTATGTAAGTATTATGATGTTAATTGTCATAGTTCCAAATAAAAAATTTGAGGGACCAAAACTATACAAAAGTCATTTAGCGACCAATTTAGATTCACACATCTAAAGTATTTGTTAGAGATAAAAAAAAACATATTTAAGCCTAAATTATCAATCCACAATAATCTTTGGAAAAAAATTTGAAATCTCATTTTAGTCTCGAATAGATGTATTATTATCAGTTTAGTCTTTTAAACATAAAATTAATAAATTTAATCTTTAAAATTTGAAATGCCCAATTTTTATCCCTGACCCTATTTATAAATGAGTGAAGAGATTAAAAAAATAGTTATTCTAAACTTTAACTGTTTAATTGATAAACTTTTTTTTAAACTAAGTTGATAAAAAAAATACATATATATTGATGAGTAAAATAAAATTGTACTAGAAAAAAATAACAACAATAGATAAAATAATTTCATTGACATCGGAAGAAGAGTAGACTCATACATTCAAATGTAAGTGATGAATTCCCCTTCCTTATCAATTTTTTTTAGCTTGTGAAGAATTGGAAAAGAGCATAATTAAATAGAAAAGCAAATATCTACTAGGTAGGGAGCAACACACAATATATAAGGGCAAGATGGTATTTATAGTCAAAATATGCTCAACCTCAACAGCGCTTCATGTTTGACATGGGGGTGTATATTAGGAGATAGAACCAATTTATGAAAGGACCTGTCCCGTGCAATTAACTTTCTTGTTCACTAAACACATTTTCATGTGAGAGGTTGAGAGTGACCCTGAATTGCTGACTCAAAACTTGTAGGACTCACTCTCTTTCTCTCATATTGTGAGAGAGGCAGCATCACATGGGAATACCAATCATGAAGGAAGCAAATGAGACAATGGTAGAGGATTTGGTGGAGCCGCATTAATGCATAACTCATTTGTAGGTTTCCTATCCGTCAACTCTTTCTATAAGGTTCTGAGAAGAAATATGAACTCATAATTCATTCATTCATTTTCTATTTTCAGGCTAAAATATCCAATGTTAATATAATCGGATCGGTCTGACCGAGTCGGTTTAACTGATTGGACCAGAATCTAAACCTACAACCAGTCTTGTCAAGGCTATGCATTAGAATTACACGCAATATGGTGCCATGTCATTGAATATGTCAACATTCAGGTTGTCACCTCATTAAATAGAATTTTGTTCAAGAACCAAAGTAAGATTGTCAATAAAAAAAGATTAAAAAAAAAATCTAACATTTTCTGTTCTCGATCTTTTTGGGAAGTTAGGGTATAAGGGTATGGCTTTCGAGGTCGCAATCGAGCCAACGATGATGAAAGATCGAAGCTTTCGAGTCGACTCTGTCACAATGCCATTGACGGTGATGTTGGCGCTGTGGATGACCCTGTGAAGGATCATCTCCCCCCTTCCGCTATGCATGTTGTAACTGTGAGCTTATATAACCTATCAGATCAGCAAAAGCATTGTCTCATTTCCTTCCCTAATGTTCTGAATATGATTTCCAGAGAGATTGAGGGTTCAGAGAAAACCGAGTCTCGGTTAGCGATATATTTAGCCATCATCTTCGTCTCAACCTCCTATGTCTTTTTTCAACTCACCCGACTCGTAGTGGTGCAGTGGTGGCTCTGTGGTGGTAGCATAGGAGATCGAGCCTGAAGTGCGAAGCTGAATCTCGCACAATGAAGACATGGTTTGGTGGTCTAATCCCAACTTTATAGGCCTAGACAATGAAAAGGGGAACATTGATGTCGTGTCGGCTCAGCTATAATGGGGTTTGTCTGTCATCAGGTTGATGGAACCACTGTCCTCCTCTGTCATCATGTTGTTGGAATGTCTTTCGTCCTCTTTCATCGGGCTGATGCAAAGCCCGTCATCCTCCGTTGTCTAGTTGGAAGCACATGGGGGCACCTGCAAAGGCACTCTAACGCCCAAGTCATGTATAACTTTAACAAAGTAAAGTAAGGTAAATTGTATGTACCTGGTGAATGGTGTCATGCACTATATACAGAATGACATTGTTTGCAAGTCAACGTCGTGTAGTGTTAACATTCCCGAACAAGCTCAACGTTGGATTCGAGGTATCATTGATCATAGCATAAGACGTCTTTTCTCCTACTTCTCTAGGCAGCTTAGTGGACCCCCAGGTTAGTGCTTATCTGTTTTCTCTGTCATGAACAAGGTCTAGACCCTTCTCATGTAAATATCTCCAATGAGCTTGAGGATTGGTTTAGGTTCCTTAGGCGGAAATATACATCTTGAGCCCTCTCTTGCGGTGCGTGCTTAGTATAATCATACATGGTCATCAAAGTGGGCTGACTTAGTTTGCTTGAGGTCAATGGATGTTATAGATCATATCCTATGGTGGCCACTTGACGAGGGTTAAAACATGGAGGCCCAAGTCGAAACATTACCCATGTGAAACATGCAATATTAAAGATGGGATATTACACTAGCAATGTTTAATTCACACTGTTACTTCATTTACACCCTCATGTTTTATTTATCTCTCCTTTTTTTTTTCCAAGATATCTCCACAGCCGACAACCATGAGACTAATCCCCCGAGACTTTGAGATCATGTTAAGTGGGTATGCATCTCCTAACAAATGCACCACTCATGGATCTATCTCTCTCTTCTCTTTCAATCATATCACTATCACATTTGTATTTTCTCTTTCTTTTCTTCTTATCTCTCTCTCTCTTCTTTCAACTCTGTTTTCACTTTATTTTGAAGTATGAATGAAACTTAACTCACATTACAACTCTAATTTAAAAAATTACATTTTCAGCCCACGTTCTTCAATATTCTATAAAATATTCTTTAAGTAAATTTTACACTTTTTAATTTAAGGAATAATTAAATTATTTTGGGTCAAAACTGGGAAGATTTATTTTTGGTCAACAATTTTTGAAGATTGAAATAGAAAGAATAAGACGCAGAACTGGGCTGGAGCCTTATTGCTAGACTGGGTTCCAGTGTTCGACCCAAACCAATACAGACATCTTTTTTACCAAAAACAGACATCATTCGACAAAAAATAAACAAAGACAATTTCGTATTGTCATAGAAGAAAATATTATTATATTTTTGTCAAAGAAGAGATTATTACCTAAATGCACAGTCTTCGGGCTGGACCCATTCTTTTTTATGATCCTTCAATAAAAAGATTTAGGGTATGTTGTTATCATATCCTGTTGTTATCTGTTTTTTGTTGCGCCAGCAGGATAGGATAATACTATCATGTTCTTTATCCTATCGTGTCCATCATGTGTAAAAATTATCCTGAGGGGGAGCTAGGATAGAAATTATCCTGACATGATAGGATATCAGTTTTTTGTTTGTTTATTACCGTGACCCAAAATTAATTTCAATATTTATATTTTATATAATTTATAATAATATTAATTTATAAATATTAATTTTTTATTTTAATAAAATATTAACTGTATTACTTATCAATTACTAATTATTATTGTTAAGTTAAATTATTTAGTTACTAATAAATTTAATTAAAAAATAAACTTATTTATAAATGATGAAAATATTAGATTTACTCATATAAAATAATTAAATTTTCATTATCACTTACTACTACTTAGTTAACATTATTTTTTGTTATTTATATTATAATAAAAATACACAAAATAATTCTTCACTAACAATAAAATAGACTACTCACACACACACACACACACATATATATATATATATATATATATTAATTTTTTAATAGTAAATATAGACTAATTTTCTATTATCATATGATATTATTTAAAATTATTTCTCTACTTATATAATTATAATTAATAATTTAAATATAAAATATTTTTGAAAGAATATATCTTTTAATAATTTTGAATCATTAATCACTTACCCCTACTAAGTTAAAACTCATTGGTTACATATATAATAATTTTAATTAAAATAGACTCCCTTCGAAAAAATTAAAATAGCCGAATTAATAAAAATTAATTTATTTTAGTCAATGTTAAAAAATAAGCTATTTATAAGAATGTAAAAAAAATTAAATTTAATAGAATAATCACTTTTTAAAAAATAAACTATTTCAAAAATTAAATTTTAAAAAATATTATGTATTTTTTATTTCAAGGAAAATTTGATACATTTTTCATTATTTGTATCATATCCTATCAATATCTTGTCCACCCCAAACGCAGGATAGGATAGTCTATCCTGCTCTTATCATATCCTGTGCTTATCCAATCCTTTATCCTATCCTGTTCTTATCATATCTTGACCACCAAATGGACCCTTATTCTCTTCATAAAAAAAGAGTAGGTGGAAGCTGGCGGCCCTGGGTTCAGTGGTTGTGGTCGAGGAGTTTGGTGTGAGTAAGAGGAAGGTCGAAGGTTGAAGGAGATGAAGGGGAGAAGCGGTGTGGCAACGGCTTAGAGGGAGGCCAGGGTTTGATGGAGGGAGAGTGGAGAGAGGTGGCGGCTGAGTGTTGAGAGAGAGAAGATGAGGGTTGTTAGGGTTGTTTATGGGTGGGATCTTATTGGTGTTAAATTAGATCTTGTTGGTGGGTGGAGGGAGGGTGAGTGAATGAGTTAGGGTGTTGTGTTATATTTTTTTATTTTTTTTCTGGGTTTCATGATGAAGAACCATTGGGGATTTTGAGTTTATTTTTATTTAATTTTTTATTAATTTTTTTTTCCAAAAACCGTTAGATTTTAGACGAAATCTGGACGAAAGACCAAAGTTGCTAAAGGGGCATTCGTGAGAGACCAAAATTGTGGGTTTTTTTTGGGACCAAAATCGTGGAAAGTGTGTAAGTGGGGGACCAAAGCTACAATTAAGCCTTTTTTAAAAATATAAGTGAATATTAATAAGATATTAAGATTAAATGTCTAATTTATCTCAAATAGTAAACAATTTCATTTTGATAACATTATATGATTTAACTATTATATTTATATTTTACAATAAAAATCAAAAACGAAATAAGATTGAGAAAACGTGTTTCTAAGAGTAAATGGACCCCCTACATCTATATTGGGAGGATTTGTACTTCTAAATTCACAGCCTCAACATGTCCTATAGCATAAGAAAAACAAACATACATCACACGACAAGCAAGCTGCTGAACCTTTCAAAACCAGGTTTTGAGGAGCGAGGAGCATGTCTCAAATGAGTTCCGGATTCCACTTTTGATAAACATCAGATTGAAGCCAAAAAGTTTGACAAAGAGATTGTCCCAATCAAAACTGAAATTCAAGGTCCCACGTTTGGTTACCAATCAAAAGGTATGAAAGCGGGAGAATAACACATCCCGAGACACTTTTTCTTCACCAAAAGTAACATAAACACACTAGTGAAAAATGAAACGGGTATAATGGCTTTAAGGGACACCGAAGACAGTTGAAATAAGAATAAATATGATATTCCCAACTAGAAAAGAAATATAACATGCCAGTAAAGAGCCTATAATTTATACCATTGCTCAGAATTAGGGAATATATGCTCATGAATAGGTATTCCTGCATAAACATACCTTGTGTAATTTTGGCTTGGTTTTAATGTGGCCATGTTCTTCCAAGAGCCACTTGGACCTTGTGCTAATTGATCATTGTTGAGCAGTGATGCTCTAGCCATAAACCAATGGCAACTTTCATGTGTAAAGCTTACAACACAAAAGGAAAAACATGGTCACATTACTTGTAAAGCAGTACATGCACAAGTATTGGAACATCATTTTGAAAAGCAGCCATAGCAAGTATCATGAATTGAAAGGACAATCTAATTGATCAATCAACATCAGAAGTTGCAGAATAATATGAGGAGCTGTTAATAATTTAAAAGGAAGTGCAAACTTTCATGATAAAGTATCCACAGCAGAAACTAAACCCTTTTCAGCTAGCAATTTCTACTGCCCAATGGCTTTTTTCCCCCCTTGGAAAATTGTTGCTTCTTTAAACCTCGAGACTGTAATTATGTTACTATTTGTTTCTATGTGTGATCATTAGCTGTTCAGTTATGTACATAACATTTTAAAATTGTGCACAGATAACATTTTAACCACAAACTAGACTTTGTCATGTAAACATTAAGTGTGTGTGTGCACGAATTGAAAATGTAAGTGTGATTATTTCATTAGCAACATATTGATAGTGACACATTCATCAGCATGCAAAAGATATCATAATTGAATAAGCTGAGGGAAAGATTGAGGAAACCAATAATACATTCACATATCAGGTCACCCCATGGTAGCCACAAGACTCAGCATGCATCCTTCCACAAAATAGATATTTGAGGCTCACAGGTAGCCTGAAATGGAAGCATATGAGAACTCCACAAGTATATGGAAGTGCTGACTAAACAAGAGCCATATTAAAAAACCATCCCTTGTCTAGAGCAAGAGAAAGGTGGCAAGCACCAATATCATCGGTAGCACCTGGAAACAACACCTACATGCCTCCATCTCAGCCCTGGAAAATGCAGGGAAGCATTACTAGTATCTTCAAATGGCATTGTTATACTTCCATATGATGGAGTAACAGAGACAAATAAGTATTAAACAGGGTAGGCCTCCTTTATAGAATTGCTTGTGTGTACAAATTAAGAAAGAAAAGAGAATTCTTTCCAATTAAAGATCTCTGAAATGAATGCAAAACCTTTTAAAACATAAAGAAACTATACTAACACAAATACCATAAAGCATATTAATCATCAACTCTCAATGATAAATCAAATTTAAATAAACCACTAAATTTCAAATATCAGTAGGCAGATCATGTCTGACAAGTGTCTTTAAAATCTAGAATGTTATGAAGGTTCCAGAAAGATCCTGGTGAAGTGTGTCTACCAGAACAAGCCCAAAAGGAATTAAGAGGATAAGTGAACACAACAGATCAGAAATGATCATTTATTCACTGCGTTTAACATCTACATCACTAAGTCATAAAACATAAATGAAAGACAGGAATTTTTCATCTTTCTTCTTACAGTTGAATGAGCCTAAGAACATACTATTGTGAATCTCTATCCCATAGGAAAATGTATTAAATTGAACAGACAAAATTTCCTGTCATCTGAAAGGAATACTATTTTCAGAAGAAATCAAGTTTCTTAGCACCATTAAGTGTTCATCATTTGATATGTTGAGTGAAAGACGGAGGTTTGTCACTAATGCTTCTTGTTCCCAACTTAAAGGTCCTGATGCATGCAATACCTCAATTGTACAACGATAGGCATGCAACTCTAACCTATGAGTTTCTTCCGCCATTTCTTCATGTGAAGGAGGGGAGCAACTCCCTTCCTCATATCCTCTCTGGCAGACAGATTCGGCGTCACTACTGTCTACATCGTCAAAAGGACCTGCAGATACAGGAAATTGCAATTTATGGGAATTCCTGCTATTGATACTACAACTACCAACAGAGCATGTAACACTATCAGCATGATTTGATCCCAAGCTTTCTCCAAAAGAACAACCAACAGCGCCCAGTTGTCTCCTCCTCTCTAAGTCCATATTAGAAATCCCAGTTTTTCTTTTGTTTATGGAAGCAGGTCTACATTCTTCAGCAAGCACATCTCTTGAAAATCTGACACCTTGTACCTGTCTAAGTAGTGTGGGTGGATTTCTAACTCTTTCTACGTGACACCTGCCTTTATTCTCAATTGCTCTAAACTTTGGGGGAGGTTCAGCATATCCCTCAACTTGTGAATGACTTCCTCGTTTCAATGTCTTAAAAGAGACATTTAGTTCTTTCTTTTGAGGTAGATAGTTATTGGAAACTGACAGTTTTGTATTTGTAGCTGTCTTCTGACACAGAGCACTAGAACGTTTTGCATTTTCACAGCTACCAGAACCCTGAAGATGGGAGAGGGATGAATAAATATTCAACAATAAAACAGCATAGAGGATCCAAAAGCAGTAGTAATACAAAGAAAACTCATGAAAGCTAATTAAAATAAAAAGAAAAGAGGAGAACTGAAGAAAATTTGAGAGCAAGAAACTAGTAATATTTAAAGCATAACAAGACAAACAACCAAAGCAAATTCCAATTTCTTTGAAATTTTGACTAGTTAGTTTTAGCAAATAGAATATATTGAGTAAATGGAATTTCAAAAGCTCGATAAAAAGCAACTCAAAACATGATTTCTATTATGTAACCACATCCACATCTATGCAGCCAACAACACTATGCAATTGCTAAGGAAGATGAAAGAAACAAAAACATTCAGATGGGAAATGAAGGTACCTTTCCAACCACAATCCACTCGTCATCCTGCCAAGACTGTCTCACCCTGATGTCAAATTTGCTCACTTGAAATTCTAAAGAAGATCCAAGTAGCCTGACTGAAATGTGCTTTTTCCCCAGAACCTTCAAAACTGTAGCCATCTTCCAAGAGAAATTCTGGAAGACCTCTACAACGTCACCCGGACTCCAACTCTCCATGAGTTCAAATGCAGGCGGGCATGGCCTAATGGCTTTCCTGGATACCCTCTCCACAATAGCCTCACCAGCAGCACCGTGATATCCATCATATCTAACAGTGTAGTTGTGACCATTACCAGAGATGATCTCTGCACATACCCAGGCGCCAGAAGGTACCTCAGCTTTGCTTAATACTTCCACCTTAGCGCCTTTCTTAAATCTCATAGTTGCAAATATTTTGCTGCAAAATTTCAACCTGAACACCTGCTGTTCAATAACAAAATTAAAATAAGAAACAGGACAAAATTTCTAATTTTTATTAGGATAACTATCAGGCAGCCATTCAAAATTCAGGGGGAAAAATAGGAAAAATATTAAAATCTACCTACTAGCTATCAACATCTAGAAGCCATGGAATGGATGATAATAGCAATCAATAAATAGATATACAAAATTACAAACTAAAAAGAAGCCAGATAAATAAAATATTATTCTAAAACTCTCAAATTGGATTAATTCAGATCTTGACTTTTAAGAGCAGAAAAGCAACTAGTTTTGAGGCAATCACAAAGTGGAATATTTTGACCACAATTTTTTTTTAAAGCAGGAGATCAAACAAAGTTAGATACAGAACTCATTGCAAGTTTATGTTCAAAATACACAACGACTAAAAAATAATATAATTCAAAATTAACAACAACAAAAAACGCAAAGCAAACCAATCAGTCATGAAAAAGTGCTTTTGATCAGAAGAAGAACAAATGCCATCAAACAGATTTCGTCTCAACCTGATCGAGTGTGCTTCACGCCAGTGATTTCCAGAGTTTCAAGGTTCTTTCTTTTTCGTTATTCTGCTGTCTATTTTTTTTTTCTCTCGATTTCAATTTAACGAAATAATAAGGGAAAAAACCAATTCTATTATTACTAAATCAGGTAATAACAACACAACAATGGAGGAAGATTATGTTTCTGTTTCCGCAGTTTTTTTTTCTGAGCAACCAAACAAAAAAGCAAAAGAAACAAACGCTAAATCATGAAGAACTCTGAAATCAAAAGCTCATTGATAGATTAACAACAATGACATGATGATGATGATGATGATGATTCATTGATTAATTAAGCGGAGGAATGAAGAAGAGAGAAACTGAAATAGTAGATGAAACGGTAGCAGGAGAATTGTCAGAAGAAAAATCACTGACCTTGTTCCGATTCAGAAGACGATCTTTCCGTCTCTGTGATTTTTTCACTCTCTCCTTGTTGTTGTTGTTGTTATTGTATTGCGGTTGTTGCAGAATTCTTCCCCTATTTTTTTGTTTTTGTTTTTATTAGCCTAATTATCACTCTTCATAGTCATCGTGTGTTTCCTATAAATTTATTTATAATTTAAATGTGGATTTATTTTAATTTTTTTATTTTCATTAAAATAAGGAGGCTTGATATACCTAGCTGCCAACTGCACAAGAATAGCTTGTTGAGGTGGGAATTATCTGTTTGTTATTTGTTCTGTTACATCTTATCTTATTGTAAACATTCCATTCCTTGTGTCATGTCTTTGCTCCACAAATATGTAAAAATAAATGAGATTAATGGAGATGGATTGTTTTTAGATTGAAATCCAATCACTTTGTGCCATATTAGCTGGTTATATTTCTAGCTCAGGGTTTGATTCTGAAGCCATACGTATGCATAAACATTTATTTGGGAGAGACATATTCTCAAGTGATCTCTAAATTTCGAAAGATTAATCTCAAGTTATCTGTTGTGATACCTTAAGAAACCAGAATGAATATGTATGTTTTATACTTATATCTAATCACGTTATGCTACATAAAATTACACAGTTATAATTTTTAAATTTAATTAAAATGAAAATAAATTTATAGTGTATCGGAAATCAATTAGATGCATTTATAAAAAAATATTTACACCAATAGTACATTGACTATTTTCTAAAAAATAAAATACATAAAATGCATTCTTCATTTTTATTTTAAAAAATGTTGCACTTTTTTTTTGGTAAAAACTGAATGATGTACCATTTATCTGATTTTTTTAAGTTCTTTATTTTTTCATATTGGTATATCAAAAATCATTTAAATTTCTCTTTCAATTCATGGACTTTCCCATCCTCAACTCATACGTTAAAATTTATGCCTCATTTTTATTTTGCAAATGTCTAACTAACCTTATCTTTATCCCTATTCATATGTGCTGTCTTTTTTATCTTTTTGGTAAAAACTAAATGATGAATCCTTTATCTGAATTTATGAAGATAAAATAAAAAAAGATATAAAAAATATCAAGCTTTCCGAAAATGAAAGGCTCCTTAATCCTGAGAAGATTATTTGAGGGGTTAATTTACATTTATGGTTTGAGCATGATTTGACCAAAGTACAAAAGAGTGAAAAGACTATTATTATTGACTTTTTTTTTTAGTGGAATTATTGACTTATTGTTATCAAAAGAGAATTCAAACTTGACATTATTGGTCAAGAATGAAGATTAGGAAGAGATTTAAATAATACAAAGCCAATGTCCTTATTCGGAAAAGGCTTTTCTATAATATTTGCCAGAGAAATATTCCTAAATTGTTAAAATGTGCACCTTCAATACGAATTAACGAATTATTTACATATAACCGATTGTTTACTGTTGTATTTTTTATCCAATTTAATAGAATGGATACATCTTATGTTATGTCCACAGTTTTAGAATAAGTTGGAGTTTTTATTTTATTTTATTTTATTTATTAAGTGTTTCAAAAGCTGTAGATTAATTGTTTTCAATACGTTTTTTTATATGCAATTGTTTTCTATACGTATAGTTCTTTTAGTTTTATATATATTTTCCAACAAAATCTATTTCATGCGCTTAATCATCAAACCGTTTGTTAACACGCTTAAAAAAATTAATTATTTATCAATTGGATCGTGTTTTGCCGGTGAACAAGTTGTGATTAAGTATTACTAGATATCTAGATAGTAATATCACCAGATAATTTAAGTTAGGTCTAACTATACTTCAAAAGTTAGTTTCAAGTTGAGCATTGTTTTCTCAGTTTTAAGGACTTATTATGTCACATCTTTAGTCAATGGAAGACCTTAACACACTCTCTTACAACCGTAACTAAGCATCTGAAGCGTAAAATTTTACAAACATATGCATTTGTTGGTGGCTCATATATGATGACTTTCAATCAACAAATTTAAGATATACTGTGATATCATCTTAGAATTTGGATTAAGTTTAACTGTACCCTAAAAGCAAACTTAAATGTTAGGATTGTTCTCCCATATATAAGAACTTATTAGGTCATATTTATAATCAATATAAGATGTTAACATAGTTGAGCTTGCACGAGTTTATATAAAATATTTAAAAATAGTAATATCAATGTTATGTAAGAAAATATTTATCTTCTTTGAAAGTAAAGGTTTGGGTAGATAAAGATGTAATAGGGGTAAGTGTACATTTCAACCTGGTTTTGGGGAGGTAGTGAAGAAACGAGGACGCCGAATGATGATTTAGCCAACAAGTATTCCCTAGTCGTCCCTGACTCTAACACTTGGGTGTGTTCTGAGTGTGTGGGTGAATTTTACACGTACACCTGACACGGTATAGAAACGAGACTTAGTGGTCCTTTCAACAATTTGGAAACATTTGTTCTTTCCCATCTTCGTATTGCACCTTCCTAACTTCATCCAAATGGATAAGGGTTCATTAAGGAGTTTTGAATTTTATTTGACTATCTTACTATACCAGTCACTAAACTCCTTTTCTTTTATCACTTCCAAGTTGTTAAGCTTACTGGTGGTTTTGTTACTCTCCGAAACCATTATTCTGGAAAAGTCTTACATGCTTATACTGAGTCATGTAAGAAATGGTAAAAATATGAGTTTATTTTTATTAAGGCCTCTTCCGACATAGTTCCTTTATGAAGGAGAGTATATGGTTCAAATAAGTTTCAACTAAGTTGGGTAGATGACAATTCTAACTCCGTAGTTGAAGAGTATTCCACCCACGAATTTCTCTTCCTTTTGACGAGCAAGCCTATCCTAATGCCTTAGTAGATGTTTTTGAGAAGACGGAAAAATATTTCCCTTATAAAAAGTTAATCAATCGAACAAGTACTAAGATTACCCAATATCTTGGTAAATTATTTTGATTTTTCCTTCTTTGTAACTTATTTTCTTCTTTGATCTATTCGAACATCTCCTTTTTTTCAATGGTTACAAACGATATGGATCCTTCTAAAGTGATGGCTCAGCTGGTTGCCATCAAAAGTCAATATCTTAGCATGTTGACGGCTAAAGACAAAAAAGAAGAAAGCATCCGAGCAAGTTGATGATGCCAAGCTTGCTAGAGATAACGACTAGGCCCAAGAGCAAGATCTTGGAATTACCGATGGGAATGCCAATGCTCAGGTTGTCGATACTACTAACATGAAACCCAAGGCTATTGTTCCTAAGACTAAGATAATCCTCTTGAAATTACTCAACTAGAAGAGAGGTCTGAGTCTACTTTTTCTTCCATTATGGCCAAGAAGAGGGCAAAATCTCTAAGACAAAGCCTTTTAGGAAGAATTCTAAGGCCGAGGGGAAGAAAAAGGAGGAATTCAATGGGAAAGAGACACATGAGGCCAATGAGAGAGACTTCAAATCTAGGATTATGAGTTCCTAAAAACTTCAATTGACTTTCAGGTTGTGGACGACCTTCTCATGTCTAAATTTGATCGCATCTCGGCAATTTGGACATCAAAGAGGTCAGTGAAGAAGAAATTGAGGGCCACGCCAGTCTCTCATTTCTTAAGTTAGTAGTGATTCCCAAGTATGAGCAAACCATTGTTGAATATGCCAAGGAGGCGTAGAAAAACATGAATAAAGTCACAAGGTTGAGTTAGAAAGAGATCAATTTGTTGAAAAGGTAAAGACTTTTACTCCGAAGGTGGGAAAACTTCAAAAAGAAGTCAATAAATTAAAAGTCAAGTGTTCTAATGTTGAGACTTCTGCCTCTTCAGTTGTTGCCTCATTGGAAGAGAAAGATGAAGAAGCTTCTTGAGTTAAAAAAGAACTTAAGTATTATGAGGAGAAGGTCGACTCTTCTAAAATTGAAAAGATGTCTTTAAGCTTGCTCTGAAAGAACAAAAAGAGAACGAGGCGCTTAAAGCTTATCTTGATGATTTGAAAAGCGAGATCACAAGGTTGAATATAATAATTGTGGATGGGATGAAAGTGGTATTTGAGAATGTTGTTTCTCAATTGGCCATTGTTAATCCCAATCTCAAGACCGAAGGGACCTCTGGAGATATGATTATTCGGGATGGAATGATTTACGAATTTATAAAAGATAAATTTGTTCTCTGCCAGGATATTCCTCTTTTTAAATAATTTTAAGTTCCTTTTGCTTGTTTGAATTTGTATTCGACCTTTAAATGTTATAATTTTGTATCGTTCTTGGAGCATCTCTTTGATTAATGAAACTTTTGTTTCTTTTACCTTAGACTTATTCACATTTGAAGTCCTTAAGAAACGAATATCATAATTTAATGAAGATTTTAAAAATGATTTCAAGAAGTCTAAAACATAAAGGCATAAAAATATAATAACTTAGTTCAAATGTTGTTGAGCTTCTTACTTGATTGAAGTTGACTCTTTTCTAAAATCTTCAAGTTTAGTGTTCTTTAAGATTATTTTAGACGAGGTGAAAAGGAAATCTTTATGATCGACTCCGATCTTCGTATATTGCCTTAGACAAGATGGAAATAATGTCTTGGAGGATCTCGTCTTCAATTTTTTGGAAAATCATCTTAGACGAGGTGAAAATCAAATATTTGTGATTTATTCTTACAGATCACATTAAACGTGGTAAAGACCTTGTCTTTTGTTGTATGGATCAAGATGAAAATCCCATCTTCAATTCTTTTTTTGAAATCATCTTTAATGAGGTGAAAATCAAGTCTGTGATTGATTCCAATATTGACTGATCATCTTAGATGAGATTATGACAGAGTCTTTGTGGTCTAGATTGAGATGAAAATCCCGTCTTTCACTCCTTAGCAAATCATTTTAGACAAAATTAAAACTAAGTTTTTATGATTGACCTTAATTCTTACCACAATAGTCACATTACTTACAGGTAAACTAATATAAGTGTTAGTTTAGTGGTAAGCAAGTTATATCCTCATAAGTGTGAAGTCACAAAATTATATTTTTTCGATAAAGTTATTTGTTGAGAGGAACCACCATGGTATCTCAAATATATTAGCACATGTCAAGTAAAAAAAACTTAGTACTTAAATAAAATAGTTCAACTTTAAAACAATAATTTGGAAGATTAGTGATAAGCCATTATTTACCAGTGTCTTTACATTTTTATGAACTAACTAATTATATAAGCACTCAGTTTAGAATGAGAAATTAATTTGCATAAATATGTGCAAAAACAATCAAAAGGGTTCATAATTAACTATTGCATCTATTTTTAGGTACTGTTGAAATCAATCCATGGATTTCTCCTCCAGTCCACTCCCCACCATTCAAGAACCGCATGCACTTCCCTGCCACACATTTTGAAACAATTCATTCTCATGCGCTGTCCTCTCCAAACATTATGACTTCAATATAAAAAACAAAATCATTTATCTTCCTACAAATTTCCCTACTCATTAAAGGAAGAAACTATTAAGTGAAAATTTATTGCATTTGGTATCTCAAAAATGTAAAAAACATTTAAATTTTTTCCATTTAATATATAAGAGGATTTGTAGGAGGATAAAATAAGATGATATAACAAAACTCATATAAAAATATTAGTATAAATATATAACTTCAAAAAGCCCTATGGACTCGTCCCACCACACACCAAGGATCATTACTTCATTCCCCACTAAAAGTCCATAAAGATCGATGAAACCTTGAAAACACAACTCAACACACGCACTATGGAGTTCAATATAAGCATACAATATAAAAAATTAAATTAAAAAAATATAAAATAAATGTTTATATTTTCATTTTGATGAATTTAAACATTATTTTAATGGCAATTTGTAACTATGTGTAATTTGATTTAATATTGATTGATTAAGAAAATGTAAAGATTGATTGAAAGACGATAATATCCCACTAAAAAAATATTGGGATTAGCTAGGGCAAAATCTGCAACTAATATAGAAAGAAAAAAAAAGTTTTTGATACGGTCTAGCCACACGAATGGATGGCAAAACGAGTAAAAGACATCTCCGGTCAACTCGTGAACCCGCCAAAATGGGGCGGGTGGGATGAGTTTTCAAACCTGTCACCCAATTATGACAAGTTAATAGCGAGATGGGGCAAGTTGGTTTGTCAGGTTGGTTTTTTTTTACTTAAATATTTTTTACATTACTATTATTGTTTTTAAATATATTTTCCTATGTTTTAGCTATTTTAGGTGGTCAATCCGTCATTCCACCGAATTTAGGTGGGTCAACACTAACACTCTAACCGTCCGTTTTGAGTGTAATTACTTACAATTCATATTTTTCTATGGGTCAACCCGGTGTACAATGAGACGAGATGCATTAATGTCCAACCCACATCTCAAATGTGGGGTGAGGCAGGTTTGTCTATTTTTGACGAGTTGACGGCGGGGCGGGATTGCACGTTTTGCCACCCGTACACATGACTATAGAAATTGTCAAACAATGTTGACTTCAACATGGTTTTTCACCATATATTCAAACATACATTTAGGAATTTCGCAATTAGTTTTAATTTTTTTCTAGCTATTTGCAGTTAATTTAAAGTAACCATTATTCAATATTTCTTTAAAGAAAATAGTTGATGCACCATTAGTGTAATTTTTTTTACATATGCATATAATTAATTGGCTTAAATATGGTTCAGGGTCCCTAACATTTGAAAGGGAATCAAATTGGGTCCCTGAAAAATTTTTCTTTGAAATGTCATCCCTAACAAATGTTTTTAAATCAAATTAAGTCATTTTGACCAATTTTGACTAGTCAATAGAGAATTTTACCTAGTCATCACCTCCACATCATCCCACTTATCCTACATGACTTTTTATTTATTTTTTTAGCCTTCATCTTCTTCTTCTCTCTTCTCCAACTTCTGAAACCTAAAATCTTCATCATGAACCAGACCCCTCACCCAGTCTCCTATACAGTGAAATAGGATTCCAGTACATGATTTACCAATTCTAGTTGTAATCCAAAACCACATAACTAATATCTCAATTATAACATACCCACAAGAATAGAATTAACAAACCAAAGAAAAAAATCTAGAAGATTTGCTGTCAATAGGGAAGAAGAATTTTCTGTCCTGAAGCTGCAGGGTGATGACTGATGATGGTTGCAGAGGAGGGATGGTGGTGGTGAGAGTTTCGACTGGAGCGGCAACAACGGCGTTGCGACGTGGTGGTTGGACGTCGGGGAGAAGAAATTGATAGCAAAACCCTGTAGAGAAGGAGGAGACAACGGCGACACCAGACTTGGACGACCGAGACGGTGGTGGATCCGACGGCCGAGATGGTGGTGGATTCTGATGGTGTTGTGGAAGGAGAACCGGTGGTGAGAGTGAATAAGAGGGATGAACGGCGGCACTGGGTGGTTTTATGGTTGAGCGAGAAAGAAATGGAGGGAGAAGAGTGGAAGCTGGCGGCGCTGGGTTCAATGGTGGTGGTCGAGGAGTTTGGTGTGAGTGGGAGGAAGGTCGAAGGTTGAAGGAGATGGGGGGAGAAGCAGTGTGGCAGCGGCTTAGAGGGAGGCTAGGGTTTGATGGGGGGGAGAGTGGAGAGAGGTGGCAGTTGAGTGGGGAGAGAGAGCTAATGAGGGCTGCTAGGGTTGGATAATTAAATAAAAAAATCCATGTAGGATAAGTGAGATGATGTGGAGGTGATGACTAGGTAAAATTCTCTGTTGACTAGTCAAAATTGGTCAAAGTGACTTAATTTGTTTAAAAATATTTGTTAGGGATGACATTTTAAAGATTTTTTTTTTAAAAACCCAATTTGATTCCTTTTCAAATGTTTGTGACCCCAAACATATTTAAACCTAATTAATTTTCGCTACATCATAATTTTCTCCATTTGATCTTATATAACATAGTGTGATTAGATGTAAGTGCATATTCACTAATCTCATTCATTTTTCCTTGCTAAATAGCTTAGACACTATCGCAGCCATTTGACAGCCAATGTACAGCTGAAATTATCAAATAGTTATACCAATCGCATAGCTAATTCTCAGTTAATGCACAACCAACACTAAAATATCAATAAAATATGTGACTTTCTGACAAATTCTAAAACTGAACAGCCAAATATATTGTGTCTAAAATTTAAACCTATTTTTCAAAAAGTTAGATAAATAAAACCTAATCCATACACTAGCCCCAATAATGAAATAATTAAACTTGGCCAACATCACAATCAACCAGCCAACTTGTGAAGTAAGCCAAGAAAACCCATTGTTGTTGCTTGAGCCTTGTGCCCAGTTCCAAACCAATATTCCATTTCCAGCTCCATCGCATTTCTTCACCCACAATCTAGCTATGCTATATAGTGATCTCTTTTCATTTTCCCTAATACCATAAAAGGAAATGCACATGTAATTTTAATTATTGATCTAGCTAGATCGAGCCAGCGTGCCTTGGAATCAAGACAATTAATGTTTGGTATGCATTTCTTTCTAAGGCAATCCTTAATTGTTTACACTATATATGGAATAAAAGTTGGTGCCGTGTATGGTGAGATTGAAAACCGACATGTAAGTGTATCACTAATATTTATCATTCATATCATAATTTCATACTTCCTATGCTAATAATTAACTGAAAGAAAAAAAATACGTAAATACAATTAAATTGGTTAATTTTTTAAAAAATATTATTTGCTTTTGTCTAATTTACTGTTTAAAATGTATTTTATATTCCCTTATTTATTGTTATTACAAAAGTATTACTTGAAAAAATATAAATTAATATTATATTGAAACTCGAAGTAGACAAATATATATATGAATGAATTTTTTTTTTTCTCAAAGTCAACAGTTATATAGGAACGAAGAGAGTATATATTTTAATGTATCATAAAAGATGATGTTTACTCGATAAGTGCCGATGATAGTTGTTAAAAGTGGTTGTTTGAACCCTTTAGTCGAAATTTCAATTTCTAAAAATACACTATTGAAGAAATTTTTAGTGTTCGTCACACTTAGATTGAAATTACGAGAACAATTAATATACAATTTTTCTTTTTGATGTTTGAGAGAGAAAACATGTGTATTTTTATCAGAGCATATCTAACAGAATTTGATATGCAATATATATCTACAATTCCACTATTTGTATATATCTATACGAATGTGGTATGAAAAAAAAAATAGTATTGTAACAAACTCAGCTCCCTTCCTAGAGATGTGTGTCATTATCCTTCATATCCTTTAACAAATGTATTGAAACAACTTTGGAGATATGTCCCACAAGTTGCAGTGTAGATGAGTGGAGAAGTAATCGAATTGAACCCTTTTGGGCCTACAACCCCAACTCAAACTCAGCCCGCTTTGAGAGTGAGATACGGGGCAAGGCAGCCCGACCCATTTTAGCTCAAAGGGATACACCCGAATCAAACATGGGTGGGCCGGAACATTAAATAAAATAAAACTAGGATTAGAAGATGGTATGAGTGTTGTTTGAATCCCTAGGTTGAATGTTCGAACCATAAAAACTGCATTCTTAGGAGACATTTAACATTCACCACACTTAGGTCAGAATTGCAACAACAATTTAATACACCAAAAATAAAATAAATTGGTAGTGTTGTTGTCTTTTTTATGTTTTTTTCTGTGTGCACCAAGATACACTACTCACATATTAAACCATCGACTAAATGTTTAAAGAGTCCAATTATCTATTAATTGTGTCGGATCTTATTAATGGTAGTGTTGCAATCTTATTTTTTCTTCATACACACCTTTTTATCTTTGATTTTATTTTCTCTTTTTCTTTTCCTAATTTCTTATCTTTTCAAAAAACACTAATTTCTTATCTTATCACTTATCATTTCTCCCTCTTTTGTTGGGGTTGATTGCAATGGTGGAGAAAGTCTCATATCGCCCAATATGTTAAATAAAGAAGGAGGTCAAAAATAGCTATTGGAGAAGCCTCACATTGCTTAGTGTGGTGGACCAAGATGAGGTCAATGCTATATATTGGTCTCAAATTCTTTGTTTTTAGATGCATCAATCAGTACCAGTTGAGACTAATATCCACTTAGTTTAATATCGACTTTATGAAAATGTGGGCAAGGTTGACAGACTCGAGATTCTACGTAAGAACGGAGCAGGGGTGTAGACTCGTAGAATCGTATAAACATAACACGAACATTACGATTCTACTAATACACATAAATATGTTATATGCATACAAATTCATAATAACAAGCACTTTAATAGACTTCAATAATCCATAATATTGTCATTGTCAATAATAAAGTACTCAAGTACCCAAATAAAACTTTACATCCCAATGTACCTAATGAAAGCATTACATCCACAATGTACCATAACAAAGCTTTACATCTCATTGTACCTAATGAAAGGACAAACACATGAATACATTACTAAATTACTGCAATAAATTACTTGAGAAGATTCAACACATCAACAAATGAAGGGGAATGCATGTCTGTGCAAGAACAAACCTACTCTGTTTCTTGTAACACATCAACAATTGGGAACTTAGAAACAATTTACCTACTTTGTTTTCCTGTAATTTCATCTTAGTAGGTAAATTGATTCTCGTTTTCAACAAATCACATGAAAAGATACTTCCGATTCAAATCTGTTATAATTTCAAGGAATGAGAAAGGGTAACAACGAACGGAGGAGAGGGTAACTTACTACAGAGGAGCGTGGATGACGGTGAACGGAGGAGCACGACGGGCGGAGAGCGGAGGGGAGCGACGAACGACGAGCGTAGGGGAGCGACGGACGGTGACGACGAACGGCGAGCGAAGGACTGCGATGATGATGGCGAAGGGCTGCATGAAGGGAACGAAATCAACGCAACAGAGAGTAGAAAACTCATTTTTCCGGTTTTTATACTCTAGGGTTTTTAATTGAAAATCGGGTCGAACCGGGTAAACGGGCCGATTGCTACCCGGTTCGCATCTGGTAGAATTTGAGACTGCACGACGATTCCACAATTCTACCCATTCGACGGCGATTCCACTCGACTCCACCAAATTCCGATTCTACAACCGATTCAAGACGGAATGCCTTATGAAAGTGTAGAATCGCCCGATTCTACGAGTAGAATCGCGATTCTGACTACCATGAATGTGGGTGTACTGAGGCATTAGGGTGAAATTGAGAGAAGCCTATATGTTGTAAATTTTTCGCATATTGATTATTCTCTAATTGTCGGTTTAGACAATGACCATGGTTTTTCCTCTAGTTTTGAAGTTTTTCCACATTTTGATTGTGGAAATGAGTTGTAAACCATTTTTTTTTTTGCTTTCTTTCTTTTGTTGATCTACCCATGTATAAGTCCCACACACCTTGTAGGATCAAATTAAACAGCACATTTCAGGATTATCTCATGTAACTTGATAATAACAAATGGTACGTTATGTTTATATTTTTTTTAAAATCTTTAATAAAATTCACATATTTAATATATACGAAGAGGGATACAAAATTTTAACATAAAAAGTTTTCACATAATATGAGATGATCCTCTCAATCCAGCACACCTCACTATTTGTGTATTTTGTGCGGACTAGTCGTTGTGCTCTGTAGCAAGACACTTTTTGCAGAATTGATAGAAATCACAAAACAAAATAGGTAGTACCGTAGTGGTGCTGTTATCTTCTTTTGATTGGATAATCATTTCTGTTTTAATCTACTAACTCGTGTATAGCCTATAAAACAGCATCAGCACCAGTGCACCACTACAAATTTTGCTTGTGAATTCTATCACTTCGATCTATATGTATGACAATGACATGACATATAAATCATACAATATTGATGAACAAAGAAAAATTTCTTTCCATGATGAGTATATAATATATGTCGCATACATGGTGATGAATTAATTGGCAAAGGAAATCATAAATTAAATGCAAGAACTGGAAGGAAATTGAACTTCTTCTTGATGTTGTTTAATAATTTTCAGCCTTTCTTCACGAGTTGTGCATTTGAGGGATGAGAGAAAAGCCAAAGAACGAAAGCACAAAGGAGAAGCACAGCAGGTATGAGATGAACGGCTTTTTGTCCTGGTTGCTGCTTACCATGAATTGGACCCATTTCCTTCTTTGTAACATCATCAGATAACGAACGATGCATTGGCAACACATAACTTGAAGCTGCGCCGGCCATTTGATTTTGAAGCGATGATGATGATGAAGTTAAAGCTGTTACTGAAACGTCAACGTTGAACTCATCAGATACTCTTGTGGTGCTGGAAGACCTGTGCATTTTTCACAGGTATGATCGAATTATTGAATTGTATAGTACTAGCGCTGTTTTATTTATATACTAAATATTTTAGTGATTGCTGAAACTGAAAGTCTCCAAGTTTGAATCCCAACCGTTGCTTTCGGAGAAGAAAAGGTTTCTATTCAAGTCAACTTGCTACAGGTTGAAGCTTGGTTGAAAATTAAAGCAGCTTGGAACGTAATTAAAGGCATTGCATATGCATGAGCATGTGCATGTGCATGCACTTTGGAAACAAACCCACCACTCCTCACAAGAAGAGGTGCAGAGATGAGAGGCTAGGAATTCAAAAGTCAGAAAATTCAGAACATGGCAAATTGGCAATATTTTTTTAATGTAACTAAATAGATATAACATGGTTATATGCCACTACGTCATGCTGCAAAACAGTTAAAAAAATTTGAGGAGCATCCTCAACGCAGACAAAAAATAGCATAGTGAAGCATAATTTGGCAAAAGAGTCCGCAACTGTGTTACCTCCGCGTCTACAAAATAAACATCTAGTAAATCAAAATGACAAGAAAATGAACGACAATCACTAATAATAGAAAAATGATAAGGACCACCAGGTTTCGGCACCGCCAAAGATTATAGAGCTTCAGACAATCAATCTCGAACATGACCCTTCTGAAACCCAAGTCAATAACGATAGAGATCGCCCAACGGAAACACAGAACTTCAACGGGAACAGAAATCGGCAATATTAAAATGCCTAGTGGTTATGCATAATTAATTAGGAGTTATATAATACTTTGATTTTTTCTTCCATATGTAACCGAAAAATAATACTTTGATTAAAATAGGTAATTAAGTGAGCATAAACCTTGAGTCTTAGTTTGGCCCAAGAGAATACTTTGCGTGTGTTATGTATATATTTGGTTTCAAAGAAAGGGAAGATGACCTTGTTTTACTCCATCACTCCTCAATTTATATCCCAGTACATGGTTCTTAACACAAGATAAGAATGGATATATATATCATTAGGTAGTGAGCGTTGCATGCCCTGCACAGCTCCATGAACACCCCTCGAGGTGTTTAGTTTTATGGTTTGAAATTTTTAAGAACCAAAATTTGTTTTAAAAAGTTGTTCATTGTCAACTTTGTAAATTTATAATAGTAACCACCATTATAAAAATCTTCTATCAATATTACTTGGCAACAACGATGCATGGTGGTGGTGGAGGAGATGGTGGTAGAAGTTGTGGAGGGTGGTGGTAGTGGCAGTGGTAGGAGGTGGTGTGGTGGCCGTGGTGGAGGGTGGTGGTGGTGGTGGTGGCAGTAGAGAGTGGTGGTAGTGGTATATGGTGGAGGTGGTGGTTGTGGCAGAGGCGATGACAATGACTATGGTCAGGGTGGTTGGTGGCGGTGGTGATGTGTGCTGGTAGTGCCAAGGGTGGTGGTAGTAGTGGTGGTGTTAGTGAAGGGTAGTGATGGTGGTGGTGGTTGTGGCAATCGCAGTAGTGGTGGTTGGTGGTGGTGGTGGCGGTGGAACTAATTGAGGGTGGTGGCGGTGGTTGGTGGTGGTGGCGGTGGAACTAATTGAGGGTGGTGGCGGTGGTTGGTGGTGGTGGCGGCGGTTGTGGTGGTGGTTTTTAATTAGCAGGTAGTGAGTTTTATGTTTTTGAGAAGCATTAATTATTAGTGGTAGTCAAAGTTTTGGGATACAAAAGTATAACAAATACCAAGGGTGTACGTAAGAGGATGATAAATATTTATAAAATTTAGTAAATTGTCTTATATAAACCAATTATGTCTAAATGATCATTAATCACGGACGAATGGAGTAATGAGTAAAATTGACTTAACTTTTACATTAATAGCACTATTAATTAGCTATTAATAATCTATTATATTATTCATTATATTAATTACTGATTGGTAAAAAATTTAAATTTCTCATATATTAAATTAGATAATAATATTATTTTTACCTTAGATATTAATCATAACTTGAGGGGAAATTTTAAAAATATATAATAAAATAAAACAAAGAACAAATAAAATATATATTAAGTGTTAAAGTTATTTATTTACAGTAAACAAAAAAATTATTTATTTACAGGATGTCATTTATTAATAACTGTTTTACAAAAAAAAACATTATAAGTTATACATCATGATCTTTTTTTTTTGTCTTGATCAAGGTATCCCCACAGCAGATTGTCGTGAGACTAATCCTTCGCCCCACGATCAGCGCACGAAGGGGGCTGGCCAATGAGTTTTTTCCATTCACAAGAGTTGAGATTCGAACCCCCAACCACTTGCTTAAGGGACGAAGTGCTGAACCACTACGCCAACCCGCTTGGTTATCATGATCTTTACATTCTCTATATATATATTATTAAAATTCATAAAATATAGAACTGTTTTTCCTTAAATTAAAAAATAAATTTCATATTTTTCTATTAAAGATATATATAAATTATTATTATTTTTAGTGTAGGATTATTCTATTGTTGATAAAAGAGTAACAATGTTCTATATATTAACAAAACTTATTTGACTATATTAAATAATTAATAATTTATTTTGAATCAAAATTATACATTTAATTAGGATATTTAAGAATTATTAAATTTTAAGTAATTAAATTATTAAAATTAATTTAACATAAGTAAAACTGACAGTATTAATTAGTTATTAATAACCATTTAATTCATTAATGGGGTGTGAAGAGATTATGTTCCTTATGGCTCAATAAGGAAAAATTTCTTACATTAATAAAGGTACCAAAGAATTATTATGTTTATTTTATATTACTTATTATTATAAAATATTAATTATGAAACCTCTCATGCATATAATTAAAATATTCAATATTAAAATTATATGAAACATTAATTATCAATAAGAAAAAGTGTAAATATAATAAAATAAAATTAATTATTATCTGTATATATAAAAAATATTAAAAAAATAGTTAAGAGTATTAATTGCAATTCTTAATATCTGTGTTTCTTTTATTTCTGAACATTTATTTTGAAACGGATGAAGCATTACACATTGTCATCGAGTCACTGCAATTACCTATAATTAATGGAAGAACATAAAATTAATTCATGTAAATGTCACAAATCTTTCCTATAAATATAAAGGACAAATGAGTGCATTCTCTTGCATTTGTGTTTGCAACATGAAGGAGATTGTATTGTTGGTTATTGCACTATTCGTAGTGTCAAACATTCCTGCCACTACTGAAGCTAAACTAGCCAATGACTTCAGTGTGGATATTATTCATCGTGACTCGCCTCTGTCACCATTCTACAACTCTTCAATGAATCAAATGGATGTTCTTAGAGGAGCTGCTTTACGCTCAATTGCTCGATCCAAGAGCTTATCTCATCATTTCACCACTTTAAGTGAGAGTAAAGCTGAAACTGTGATGATTCCAAATGGTGGAGATTACCTCATGAAAATCTTCATAGGCACCCCACCAAAAGAGTCACTTGTTCTGGTTGACACAACAAGTAGTCTTGTTTGGGTGCAATGCTGGCCATGTTCTGACTGTTTCAAACAAGACGCGCCACTGTTCAATCCAACTAAGTCAGTTACTTACAAGTTGTTTTCATGTCACTCTGATTCTTGTGACTCTTTCAAAGAATTCACCAGTTGTGGCCAGCCTGCAGATAGTTGCAGGTACAAATATGACTCCAATTCTTATCATTTTCTTTCCACCATTTAAATCATATGATGTTATTTAAAAACCATCATTGTAAGTTATAATTGTGATTCTCTTGCCCAGGTAACTCAATTTTATTGTTATTGGTATACAGGTACTCGTACGGGTACAGGGATGGCAGCAACACAATTGGAGACTTAGCCAAAGATGTGATTGGGTTTGGATCCAATGGTGGCATGACAGCACCTGTTGAAACTATATTTGGGTGTGGACGACATAATAAAGGAGTATATAGTGGCCTTGAATCTGGAATCGCTGGACTTGGACCATCAAATTTATCTTTAGTTTCACAATTAAGCAATGCAAACGGTTGGGTGTTCTCATATTGTCTGAACCCCCCACACACAAATAAAACCAACAAACTCACATTTCAGCCTCAACCAACACTCTTCACAGGATCACAAGGAGTGGTTTCCACCCCAATGCAGCCCCAAATCCCTCACGAGTACTACTTCCTCCGTCTCGAAGGCATATCCATCAATGAGGTTAGAGTCCCACCAACACTGCCCCAAAGTTTCGACATGGTCATTGATTTGGGGAGCATTCTCACTTACCTTGAAACGAGATTCTACGAAGCTATTGAGATCGCGGTCGTGGAGTCCATTGATGATATGGCGATGCGGTATCCACCCTCACCGTACAGGTTGTGTTACAGGGCAGCGACAAAATTGAAGGTTCCTGATGTTACTTTTCATTTTAATGGTGGCGCTGACATTCGTTTCCCTACAAGTAACATGTTTTTGAATGTTGATGAGACGACCACTTGCTTCATGATTCTCCCTCACGCTAGGCTCTCCATCCTCGGAAACATAGCACAGGTGAACTTCAAGGTGGAATTTGACCTCGTAGGGAGAAAGGTTTCTTTTGCTCCCACTAATTGTTCAAATGAATAGAAAAGCGCTTTTGCTTAATTGAGATCATGACTTATATATATCATGGTTTTGATTTTTCATATGTGTGATAAATTAGTTTAGTCAAGTTTGAGATGATTACAGCCTCTGCGCAGAGATTTGGGTAATTTACCCGAGTCATGCTTGGGGCTGGGGTGTCGAGATAAAGGTATTGAAGCTGAAGTGTCGGATTTAAATCTTGAGGAACTAATTTATTAATAACTAGTCAGTACCCCGTGCATTGCACCGGACTCAAGTTTCTTTAATTTATAATTTACATATTTAAATTATTTTATATTAAAATTGAATTTTAAAAATAACAGTAAAATAGAATATTTAATAATATTTTATCCATTAGTACACAAATATAATTAGATTTTTTTTAAAGCAAATAATATAATTAGATGAATAGTACATCTTGCCCCTCAAATATCTTGCACATTCAGACAAACACTCACCCCAAAATCTCAAACGTCAACTTTTAATCAAACTCCATTAAAGTTTCATTCATTAAGGTCATTAATTAGATTAAAATCTCATAAAAAATGTCTAAATTAGAGATTTTTTTTAAAAAAAATAGTGGCATGGCTTAATGAGAGTTCACAGGACTTAAAATTATAGATATAGTGTCTAATCTCAAATGTGGGTCATATTGAAATATACATGCCATATGTAATTTTTTTCATTGGTTAATACAATTTATTTACCTTCAATAGTGGGCTACTAAAACACTCACATACCTCATTAATACAATTAATGGAGTTCTTCTTCCATTTCAAATTGTACCGCAGATATTATTAATTTAATACAAATAATTTTCTATGTCTTTTATTTCAACTTTGATTGTTTTCAAATTCCACCCTTTTTTTTTAAATTAGTCTTTATTAGCTACCGGTATTAACTTCAAGTATATTGAAAAGTAATTCAATGATAATTAATACACTTTAATTCACACATCTGATTCTATGGTTTAAGTTTAATACAATGACTTAATTATCATTTAATTCACAAATTTAATACACTTTAATCAAACCCCATTAAAGTTTCATTCATTGAAGTCATTAATTAGATTAAAATCTCATAAAAAATGTCTAAATTAAAGATTGAGGTCATTAATTAGAATAAAATCTCATAAAAAATGTCTAAATTAAAGATTTTTCTTTTTAAAAGAGAGTGACGTGGCTTAATGAGAATTCAGAATGAGGACTCAAAATTAGAGATATAGTGTAGATTAACAATTAATATTTGCTAAAAAAAATCCGAGTCATGCTTTTATATTTCAGTGCCACCATTATAAAAGAAAATATCACTATTATCAGCAGGGCTGTGTATAGGCAGGCTTAAGTCGAAAAAATTAAATTACTTTCTTTTTTATAAGAATCTTAAAGAGACTTAATATATCATATAAATTATTAATTTCTTATATAATTTTTTAGCTTCATACTTTCTAATTGACATTTTCTTTTGGAAATAATAAGAATAAAAAATACAAATAAAATAATAAAAAAATATAAATAAAATAATACTATAAAATACATAAAAAAAATGAACAATAGAACTTGAAACGTAAGGACGGCAAATTTTCTTTTATTTGAGAGAAGAAACAATGAGTGAAGAACAAACTTATACAATACTATAGACTAAGTCATAAGAAACTATCAGTTATGAGTATACACAAAATAAATTTTCAATTTTGAGAATATAAAAATAACATATATTTTATTTATTTGTTTTTTAAAAATTTAAATTTGCTAATGTAAAATGTCACTACTAATAACTGTCAAAGTCGCACTTCCCATGTTGCATTTTGCAATTTTCATATTGCATTACCCACGTTGCAATTAAGATGGCTTATTTTTTCATTGTTTTATTACTTCTCTCAAGCCTCAGTAGTATATACTATATAATTGTTTTTTTTTTGGGGCCTAAGGAACTTACCTATTTGGCCTTGCATGTTACACGACCCTCATTATCAGTGTGAGCATATGGTTATGATGAGCATGAGCACGGAAAATTTTAGCAAGAAACTTTGGGAATGAGATTTTCTAATTAGAATTAGAATGCGTTTGTTTCATCTTATATTTAGAGCAAATCACTTTTTTTTTAATGAAAACATAATTTTTTTTTTAATTTTAAGATACCCAGTATCAATTTATATGCAAGTGCACATGCCTTTCTCGACACAATAATTTGGATATAGCACTAACTCGATACTTGGTAGGCAGGACAATCACCTAGTATTTAGCTTGAAAGCCTCTGCCATCAGCTCCGTGGTGAATGCCATTTCCACAGGTACGCTTTGAATGATGTCATATAATCCAAACTCTAGCTTAGGACTCTAAATAGTCGCCCAACCTCGTTGGTTAGTCTCTAGCCTGGCACTTTGAATAGTCACAAGACCCTGCTAAAGAAGTGAATGCTTGACGTAAAATGTTCTCAACAATAAATCAAATAAACGGAGACGCCTTCATACAAATTCAAGTCCTATCCAAGCCGGTTCACACCCTCCATTGAGTGGCCGCATCACCTCATTTCTTGCTGCTTGGCCCTTTGTCCGCCAATGGTTCCGCGTCCGATAAAAATCGATATATAACTTGTAAGGAAACATGTCATTCATTCAAGGCATAATTTCAGCAATCATGTTATAAAATGTAGTCATGCTTTCACAATACAATTTACAACGTCATATCAACATTTGAATCATATACTTAGAAAATCATTGTAATAATTCATCAACCATTTAATCATGCACATCAATGTGCTACTCACATGCTTTATCAAGCATCGAACAATCACGTCAAGCATACAATATACATAGTCATATATTTTAATGGTAGTCAAAGCTCGAAGTGCCCTTACCTTTGGCGTCTTTCTTCCCACTAGTATGCTTTGATCCAAACACTCGCTCGTCCCTCGTATCTTCACAATTATGTACTTAGACTTAGTCACTTTCTCAAACAACCTCATTCTATAAACTAGGGTTTTTGAAAGTATCCTAGTGTTCTTATGAAGTATGCATCAATACCATCTAAGAAACCCTAGGCTTAGTGAAGTCTTTCTAAGTTTCTCTTAATCACAAAACTCATGAAATTCTTTTTACTTCTTAGAAAAATCATGAATTTGAAAGCATCTTTCCTAAGACTCTTGTTCCGGTCGGCTTTTCATCCATATGACCCGATGATATAGTAGCTGGTCCACTGGGGATGCTCTTCAGCATACACCTAAGAGGCAACCTGCACGACCTAGGCTAGGGATGAACACTCTTGGCTTACTGGCTCTTCATCCGACCGGCTCGGACAATGGCCGAGGGAAGCACTAAGAGGTCGCTCAGCCATGCAGCCACTCCTGCTCAGAAGCCTCACTTAAGAGCTTCCATAACATCTGTAGTGGACCTTTGGTGCCTATAAATACAAGTTCCACTGTTCCCTCTGGGATGTTTCTAACTTAGTCACGTACATTACAAGTTTGCTCCGCATTCTTACATGTTTGAGCTGAGCTCTTGATGCTCACGTCACTCCGATACTAACTTGAGTATCAGAGTGTCTTCTGCATGTTAGAGCAAGAACTAGCTCTGCCGAAAGCACCACCATCCAAAGTTCACGCCCGAACAACTCTTCACATCAAACCTTCGCAAAACTCAACACTTTGTAAAACATTCCAAATCAAAACTTTTCTCATACTCAATCAAATCAAGTCGCAAAACATGTTCAAAGAATTTTCCTTCTTCTTTTCTTTCTTGTCAAGCCTCAGCCAAACCTCAAAAACAACTCCAATTTTCTTTCAAAATCATTTCAATCATAACAACAATTATCCCACATCGTCAAGCATAAAATCAAGGTCTAAAAGAAATTTTCCAAATCCCAAAAATTCATAGTGACCTCGGCCTCACCATGTACACGAGCAACATAATTTCTCTTTTCAAATCCATCAAGCACATAAAATATGGCTAGACATTTACATGGCAAAACAAGCATCAAAACACAAAAACAACTTTTGTCATGAAATTCAATTTTCCAAAACTTGAACTCGATGAGGTCAGAATCTCACCAACACTGTCGCAAAGTTTTGATATGATCATTGATTTTGGGAGCACACTCACTTACCTCGAAATGAGATTCTATGAAGCTATTGAGACCACGGTTGTGGATTCCATTGATGATGAGGCGATGCGGTTTCCGCCTTCGCCATATAAGTTGTGTTATAGGGAAGCAACGAAAAAGGAGGTTCCTGGTATTACTTTTCATTTCCATGGTGGCGCTGACATTCTTTTCCCTGCAAGTAACATGTTTTGGAACATTGGCAGGACAACGACTTGCTTCATGATTCTCCCTCATGTTGGGCCCTCCATCCTTGGAAACAGAGCACAGGTGAACTTCAAGGTGGAACATGATCTTCTAGGGAGAAAGATTTCATTTGCCCCCACGGATTTTACAAACAAGTAGAAAAGTTGCTTCTACTTGCGACTTAGACTGAAGGATATATGTGTGTGTGTTTAAATATGGTGATTTTTCATATGTATGATAAATATGTTTAATCAAGTTTGAGATGATTAAACATATTGGTTGCGGGCTGGGATTTGGGTAATTTACTCGTGTCATGCTTTTATACTTCAGTGCCACCATAATAAAAAAAATCACCATTATCAATATGAATATACGACATTAGTGTCATTAGTGTCATTTTTATCTGGTTTCATTTATTTTTTTATTTAAGTTTTCTTATTCTAATGTAAAATATTTATTATTTCTTTTATTTTATCTATACTTTAATTGTATCTCACAAATTTGTATTTTTTAGTACCTTAGATATGACACTAAAAAAACACATAATTTCATATTAATGTAAAAATACACGCAAGAGCCACGTTATCTCGCTTTTCCAGGTTGTCAGTGATGATATGTTTGAGAATCGTAAGAACTTATCTTCACACTTCAATATCATCCCCACGTGAGAGATAAATGAAGAAATGAGAGAGAAATGAGATATACGATTGATAATATGATATGAAAATAAGAGAGAGATGAGAAGAGAAACATGAATGTGAATGAATTAAAACTCTTAAAAACTAGCCACCTCAACATTTAACATAACTAATTGACTAACGTCAATAACTAAATTAGAAAATTTCTTAAAAAAAAACCAGACAAAATATAAAGACCTTTCTTGTCTTTTGGGATCGTAGCTGCATTTACAGTAGGACTCAAATTTAAGACGACTTATCGAAGTTGCATTCACAATTGGAATTCAAGATGACTTGTTTAAGTTGAATAACTCCAAATCAATTGATTTACGTATTTGGTGGTGGTCTAGTCCTTTCTTTTATTTGTAAATAAATTAATATCTTAATTTTTTATGTCATATATTTTATTTGTGTAAAATATTAATTTGAAAATATATATTTAATTAAGTTTGACTAAGTTTATTTTTAATCTCTAGAAATATGACTATCCTATAACTAATCACTCATTGAGTTTTCATTTTTTGTTTTAAGAGAACACTGTAATTAATTTTCATACGTCGGTTACAATGTAATAAACTGCACAGTCACATAGTGAGAAGGCTTCCTTTCCCATCGTCATTACTGAGAAGAACCCACTTGTTGTTGACTAAATTTAAGCCAAGTTACACTTCAAATCCAACTAGACTTGATAGATAAAAATAAAAAGAGAGAAAAGTTAGTGATAGAGTTATATAATAGAAAAATAAAAGAGAAAGATAAATAAAATAAGCAAGAGTGAGATCAGTCCCGTTTAACAAACATAAAAACAATACATAACACTATGGAACTCTCCACTTTCGAGGGATGACAATGGGTAGGGCCGGGTGCGAGTTTCACCATTCCTAAACCCAAATTCAAAATAAAAAACTCGAACTCGTACTCAATGCGGGTGGAAAAGTTAAACCCGTGCCCGTATCTGTTGGGTTTCAGATTTTCCAATCTCAAACCCAAACCCAAACAGGACATCAAAACCCGTCATGAATGCCCACAGGTAACTAGAACCTTTTGAGCCATACACTTCAAATTTCTGCAAGTAATATGTATGCCTTTAATTCATTGTTCTAAGTTCTTCTTGAAATTCCAAGCACTCATGAAACTATGGGTATAATTTTTTTGGAATAAAACTAATTAAATGTGAGTATAGTGTACCTGTTTAGCCGAAATCTCAAGAGTAAGCTGAACAAATACTTTAGTTAGGTCTTTTTGGTCAACTCCTATTTGTAATTGGCAAATAAATTTCCATAAAAATCAATTGGAACAAAATTAAACACTAAACAGAAGCACGAAGATTCAAAGATTAGTTTGAAGAAGGCGAGATTTCTCAAATTAAACTTACTGCTTTGGTAAACATATACATCTGGGTCGGGTTTGTGTGTGGTTTCATCAAACCCAAACCCGAATAGAATTTTTAAATTCGGGTAAAACCCAAAACCAAACGACGGGTCGGGTGGGGTTGGGTACCCGCATGTATGAGTTTTTGTGCCATCCCTAACTTTCGTGGCGATTTTTCACTGCCAAGTGCCAATACACTTTGTAGCGGTAAAAAATCCCACAAATGTGGGTGTTTAATAATGGATTGCACTATTTTTATGTTCACGAATCTTTTTTGGAGTGCGATGAAAGAGAAAGTGGAGTTTAAATGTGTTAAAACTTTTTTTTGTCATTGACAGGTGTTAACCTATTCTGGATCTGGGGGCGCTCCCTCCCAACAGATGACTTTTCCATGTTCGATCTTGTGACATCACCCTTACGGAGAATCTAGCTTGTCTACCACTAAATCAACATCTTGTTATACTTAAATATAAAGTATATATTAATGGTCATTTGTTCAAGTAGTATATGGATCATTCCTCTTAAGTATGATTTCAAGTTCGTGTTTCGACACATATATAATTGCTTGCGGTGGAGGATATATATCTTTAAAAAAAATAAGTATATATGTGTATATCTAACTTTTCTTTCAACTCAACACAATTCAACCTTGTAAAATCATATTAATGTGTTGTGCACTAACTCAATTTTTTACTTAGTCCATCAAGTGGAGAGAGAACTCAATCGTTGACCAAATCAATTTCTTGTGTGTATTCACTTCACAAACTAAATTAAAATACTCAACAACCATCTGCACTTGAAGGTTTCAAACACGATCGCTGTTATATATATACTCCGTATGAGGTGGTTCCTTGAATTTAATCTAGAGGAATGCATAATACCTTTTCAACATACTATTAATTTATTATTTATTATTACGGTATAATTATAATGAATGAAAATATATCAACAAAATCAAATATTACAAGGTCGCGAGCTCGCTCTTTTCGCGATTTGTTTTTCTTTTGTGACCTCTGGCTACTTCCTTGTTTCTTTCTTCCTGCTGGGTGTGAACCTAATAATGTCAATGCATCCTATTTTGCAAGATTATAAAATACTTGGGAAACTTTTTATGTACAAAAAGTTCATTTGGTGTGTCATGTTAGGTTTCCACAATTTAGTAATTTTTATATATTTTTTTGAAGAACTTTTAACTGTAAACCTAATTTATATATTATGTAAGTAATATAGTTTGTTTAATTTATTTAAGTTGAAAAAATTGTATTAATGTTTTAAGTTTAATTTGATTTCGGATGCAGATTCAAGAAAAAAATAAAAAGGCTAAAAAAAGTGCAGAACAGGCCATAATTTTTGTAAGGGTTAATGGTTTACTTGGTCCCTGTGGTTGTACCAAGATTTGGAATTGGTCCCTCCCCGGAAAAAAGTTTGCAAAAGGTCCCTGTAGTTGTACCAAGTTTGATATAGGTCCCTGCCGGAGACCGGAGCTCCGGTGAGTGCACATGTGGCAGGCTGACTGGGTTAATGAATGTGACGTGGTTTTTTTTATTATTATTTAAATACAGGTCAGATTTTAAAAAAATAAAAACCCCTAATTAAATAAAAAAAAACTCAAATCCCTAATTCCCCTAATATTATTCCCAAATCAATTACAATTCATTTAACCTAATTCCCAAATCAAATACCCAAATCAGAATTAGAAACTCAAAACCCCAAAACCCAAGTCCCTCAAAGTCTTCGACATTCTCTGTCTTCTTCCCCAAATCGCGTCCCGTTCGTGCCTCGCCGTGGGTTGTCGCCGCCGTCTGCCTCAGTCAGCCTGCCACATGTGCACTCACCGGAGCTCCGGTCTCCGGCAGGGACCTATATCAAACTTGGTACAACTACAGGGACCTTTTGCAAACTTTTTTCCGGGGAGGGACCAATTCCAAATCTTGGTACAACCACAGGGACCAAGTAAACCATTAACCCTTTTTGTAAATAAAAATTAGAAAAGTTGCCACGGGTAAAACACCGTGAAAAGTCCTTTTTGTTGTAGTGACTACTTCTGGCGATTAAGTTGTCACTACTAATGCTTATTTTTGTGACGACTTATTTTTGCCACAAATGTATAAAATTATTAGTGACGATTAAGTGACCACTATTAATGTTTGCATTTATGACGACTTTTTTTGTCATTGCGTATCAATATTTGAGACAATATTATCGTCACAATAAAATTCAACAGTAGTGACACTTAAAAATATTGCCACTAATGTATTAGTGGCTTGAGCACTTGTGAGTTGTGACGACTAGTGACGACCATAAATTTCGTCACAAGATACTCATAGTGACGATTTTATAAGCTTTAGATGACGAAAATGATCGTCACTAAACATACATTTTCTTGTATCAATAAGCGAGTGCGATCAAAGGGGAGCAAAAATAAGTCAAAGGAGCTAGTAAATGAGAACGCTTGGAGGGTTGAACCCCTCGACGGGGAGTCCAGAGTTATGACCAGGGCCCGTACTATGGGAAACATATGTGTTGGTGATTGTATAAAGGTTGCGACGACGTTATGACTAAGGGTTTAACATAGAAATTCAAAGTTAATCAATCTCATTTGATTTGATTGTTTTAGGGTAGGTTTTTGGTAGGGTGTTTGGGTTTTTCTCTGATTTTTTTTGACATACTACTTCTTTAAGTTCATCAATAAGAAAATTTCAAAATTAATAAAATGAAATAAATTGTTATTTGCATATATAACAAATATATTAAAAATAAAATAGTTAATAACCCAATATTATTTCTAACTATATTAAAAATATATTTTACTTTAAACTCTTATGTATGTGCGTATTATTTAAAAAGTAATTAGATTGATAAAAGAGTATAAATTAATTATATATATTAGTATACTTAACTTGAGCAAACATAATAAAAGGAACTAATTGACGAACTTAGAAAAATTTAATGATATTTATATTTTAAATACTTTTATTTCAAATTATTATAATATTAAAAATATAAAATAATACATTAATTATCGCTATAAAATATTAATCATTGTTATTGGAAATTCAGTAAAAAACATTAAACAACAAAAACTATAAAAGCACAATTAGTTAAATGACAAATTGAATTAGAAATATACAAAAAAAAGTAAAAATAAAATTTCATGATAGAATTAACAAATAGGGTGTGAAGAGATTATGTTTCGTATATTACACATTAACATCAATTAAGTGCTATTAACTTATAATTAGTAATAAAAGAACATAAAATTAATTAATATGAATGTCAGCAAATCTTTCCTATAAATATAAAGGACATATTAGTGTTTTCCCTCTTGCATTCACTTTTGCAACATGAAGGAGATTGTATTGTTGGTCATTGCACTATTTGTAGTGTCAAACCTTTATACTGCCAAAGCTAAATCAGACAATAGTTTCAGCGTTGATCTCATTCATCGTGACTCGCCTCTGTCACCATTCTACAACTCTTCAATGAACCAAACAGAGGTTCTAATAGGAGCTGCTTTACGCTCGATTGCTCGATCCAATAGCTTCTCTCATTATTTCACCACTTTAAGTGAGAGCAAAGCTGGAACTGCGATGATTCCAAACGGTGGAGATTACCTCATGAAAATCTTCATAGGCACCCCACCGAAAGAGTCATTTGTTATCGCCGACACAGGAAGTAGTTTTGTTTGGGTGCAATGTTGGCCCTGTACTGATTGCTTCAAACAAAATACGCCACTCTTCAATCCAACTAAGTCTAATACTTACAAGTTGTTATCATGTCACAATGTTGCTTGTGACTCCTTCAGACGCTTCACCAGTTGTGGCCAGCCTGCAGACACTTGCAGGTAAAATAATTCTTACAATTCTCATTTTTATACACTCGTGTACACTTACTTTTTCCCTTTTTCTCTTCCTTTCTATCATTTCGTACTTATAATTTTTCTTTGATCTCATACTTCCCCAAGTTCATTGGGATTAAGGTTTTGAGGCAATTTGATTGAGGGATGACTCAAATTTAAAAATTTGGTTGAAAGTTTATGCCAATCTCTGTAAATATAAATCGTTGGATATTTGACTGGATGATGAGAAAACCTTAACAATACCATGAATTTAAGGAATTTCATCAGTAGAGAAACTAGACCCTATATTTACACTATTTCCTAGTTTTTTTATGGCCGCGATTAACTTTTATAAGGGTGGAGTGACTAAAATACAAACCCAACAGTTCTCATTTTTAAACACTTAAACAACAATGACATCCGACATATATCTCATTTTTCTCTCAATGTTTTCCTATCAAATCCGGTAGTGGAGCCACAAAGGTGGTCCAATGTGGCCACGCCCTCCAATATTTTTATCTTTTATTTTGTAGATTTGTGTCACCCCTCGCATCTTATGGTTTATACAATTCATTAGCTATAATTTTAATTTCTTTATAAAAATATTGGTTTTGTCTACCTTGAAACAAAAAAAATTCAGATTCACAAATAAAAAGAGCAACCTTGCATATATGTTTTAACACGTAATAAGCATGATGATTTTCATAACAATTTAAAATATGGTTCATATGTGAACCACTGTTAAACATGATCCACCACAGAATTAGAGCAACATTGATGTTAGGCTAACGAGTCGGCCATTGTCCTCCATTGTCATGTTGATAGAGCATCAGTCAACTTTCGTGAGGCAGATACGACGTCCGTCGTCCTCCATTGTAAATATAAAATACAACCTTACTTTTTTTATAAGTTGTTAATAGTAGATATGACTCTCTTTAATATTTTTGACCATTGTACATAATTGATAACTAATAAGTATGGAGTTACTTTATAAAGATTTATGAAATACAATAACTTAAAAATAATCACTCGCTATTGAAATAAGTGAATCTTCACACAAACGAGAACGCACGTGCGCCACACGCGATTGCACGTCCGCACACACACGCCGAGTGAAGGAGAAATTTTTCAAATGGTACTTTAAATTACATTATTTGCTCGTCAATCTTAGCTCCCATAACACAAAATTATGACTCCTCCACCAAACGAATAACGTAATTGTGAGTTATAATTGTGACCTTAAAAAAAAGTTATAATTGTGATACTTTTTCCTAGCCTAGGCAACAAAACTTTATTGTTGGATTGGTGTGCAGGTACTCGTACGGGTACGAAGACCACAGTCGCTCAACTGGGGACTTGGCCGAAGATATGATTGGGTTTGGATCCAACGGTGGTATGAAAGCACCTCTTAAAACTATATTTGGGTGTGGACATCATAATAAAGTACCAATCTATGGCCGTGAATCTGGAATCGTTGGACTTAACGCACATGCTTTGTCTTTAGTTTCACAACTAGGCATTGTATTTGGTCACGTGTTCTCGTACTGTCTAAACCCCCCATTATCAAACAAACACAGCAAACTCACATTTCACTCTGAATCAACACTTGCCGGATCAAAAGGAGTGGTTTCCATCCCATTGTTTCCCCAAATCCCTAACGAGTTCTACTTCATCCGTCTTGAAGGCATATCCGTCGATGAGGTCAAAATCGAACCAAGACTACCGCAAAGTTTTGACATGATCATTGATTCTGGGAGCACACTCACCTACCTCGAAACAAGATTCTATGAAGTTGTTGAGACCACGGTTGTGGAGGCCATTGATGATGAGGCAATGCGGTTTCCGCCTTCGCCATATAAATTGTGTTATAGGGAAGCGACGAAAAAGGAGGTTCCTGATATTACTTTTCATTTTTATGGTGGCGCTGACATTCGTTTCCCTACGAGTAACATGTTTTGGAACGTTGGCGGGACAACGACTTGCTTCATGATTCTCCCTCATCCTACGCTCTCCGTCCTCGGAAACAGAGCACAAGTAAACTTCAAGGTGGAATATGATCTTGATTCGAGAAAGATTTCCTTTGCTCCCACGGATTGTACAAACGAGTAGAAAAGTTGCTTCTACTTGCCACTTTGACTTAAGGATATTATATATATGTTTAAAAATGGTGATTAATTTTTCATATGTATGATAAACATGTTTAATAAAGTTTGAGATGATTATAGCTTCTCCTTATATTGGTCGCGGGCAGAGATTTGGGTGATTTAATTACTTGCGTCCTGCTTTTATACTTCAAAGCCACCATTATAAAAAAAAATACCATTGTCCGTACGAGTATATGACATCGGTGTATCTTTACCTGATTTCAAAGTTTTTTGTTATTTAAGTTTTCTTATTCTAATGTTGAATATTTATTTTTTCTTTTACTCTATTTATACTTTATTTGCTTCTCACAAATTTTTGTGTTTTGCTACCTTAGAGATGACATTGAAAAAAACATCTATTTTCATATCAATGTAATAAGACACAGGCACGTCATCTCGCTTTTCTAGGTTGATAGTGATGATATGTTTGAGAAATATAAAAATTTATATTCACACTTCAATATCACCTCTCCTAACAGACAAATGAAGAAATGAAAGAGAAATGAAAATATGGTTGATCATATGATAGGAAAATAAAATAGAGGTGGAAAGAAAAACTGAGTGAAAATGAAATGAGACAGAAACATAAGTGTGAATGAATCAAAATTCTTGAGAACTAACCACCTCAACATTTAGCACAACTAATTGACCAAACTCATAAAATAAATTAGGAAGATTTATTAAATAAAAAATCATAAAAAATAGAGACCACCCTTATTTATTTCTTTTGGGATCACATCTGCATTCACAATAGGACTCAAATTGAAGACTACTTATCGCAGCCTACATTCACAATTGAAATTTAAGATGACTTGTTTAAGTTGAATAACTCCAAATCAATTGATTTATTGATTTGGTGGTGAACTAGTCCCTTCTGACTCATCATCAACCACGAAACCACCTCTGTTGTCCCCTTTTTCTCGCTCCTTCTGACTCATCATCAACCAGAACCTCCATTCGCTCCACAGCAAGGCCACCCTCTTTCTCATCCCTCTCTAACTCCACTCCACGGCTTCCCTCTGTCGTCTATCGTTCTCTCTCAGTTTCTTTTTCTCAATTTCCTTCTCTTCCTCTTTCACTCTTGCGATCTCTCTTTCTTTGCCCTAAGTATTTTTAAATGAAGTCAGAAGGAAGGAACATGATGAAGCTGAAAGAGAGGCTCGTAGGAAGACCGAGCATGTTGAGCTTATGCACAGGTGAGAGGAAAGCATAAGATTCCCAAACTTCTCTCGCAGTGTGATTTGTTTGTGTGAGATTGAGGCACTACAAGGCTAAGTTTGAGGACTAATCTTGTGATAGGATGAGAAGGAAGGAAGAAAATATAAATGATTGGAAAATGAGACATGAACAAGATGGATAAAATTCAGGTATTTAACTTATAACATCTTTTTCATTTAGATTTATATGTTGTTTTCAAAAATATGTTTGTTAAGAGCATAGAGGAAAAAAGCACAAGACTTCACTAATTATGGTAGCTCAAATCATTTGCTTTAGATTGGACAGTAATAGAGAATTACAAAGTAAAGCACAAGACTTCAAACTAGAATTTTATGAATTTGAGGGTGTGGTCTTTGACTCTCTGCATGATGACAGCTTAACATGAGAGGCCTTGTGTGCAAACAGAATAAGGTGACTTTTATACTATCCTAATCCACTCTGTATGATTATTGGCACATACTATTGCAAGTTTTAAACACTGACCTGTTGCATGTCTTCCCAGATATTGTGGAAAATGTATATTTTGATTGTCTCCATGTTGATGTTTGATTGATTGTCAACTTGAGCTTTATATATATATGTATGTTCCATTGTCTTTGTTCTGATGCCCTGTGATGAAAGAGTTGGTTTAAATTTAGCTTATAATTCTTTTCAACTCCTCTTTATTGTTTAATAAGAAGATGATTCAACATCTTTAATTTGATCTTCATGCAGTTGAAAATAGAACATGATCACAAATCGATGTGTATATTGTTGAATAGGTATGCCCTTGAATAGGTTGTCATTTAAAGCCATACAAGCAGTTTTGTGGCCGCTTCAATCTTAAATTTAATATTATAGAAGGTTAATAACTTCTTTTCATATGTTCAAATGGTTTCATGTAGTATATATATGGTGTAGATTTCCACATGCTAATCTCTTACTTTATAGTAAAATCTTTCTATTTACTTCACAAAAAAAATTTTATTTTAAGACGTGTCAGGCATTAATTTTTGTTATATTCTTATTTACCGTGTTGATGCTTAACATCGGAGGAAGAATTTGAAGAAGATTTTGAAAGGTTATAAAATGCTTGGCAAACTTTTTATGTATAAAAAGTTCGTTATATATGTTTTTGAAGAACTTTTAACCGTGAACCTAATTTATATATTACGCAAGTATTATAGTGTGTTTAATTTATTTAAATTGTATTAATGTTTTAAGTTTTTTTTTTTGGATGCAGATTCAAGTAAAAAATAAAAAGGATAAAAAAAGTGCAAAAAAAGCCATAATTTTTGTAAATAAAAGTTAGAAAATTTGCCGCGGGTAAACCGTCGTGAAAAGTCCTTTTTGTTGTAGTGACTACTTGTGGCGATTAAGTTGTCAATATTAATGTTTGTTTTTGTGACGACTTATTTTTGTCACAAATTTACAGTGTTATTAGTGACGTTAAGTGACCACTATTAATGTTTGCATTTGTGACGATTTTTTTTGTCATTACTGCGTATCAATATTTGTGACAATATTATCGTCACAATAAAACTCAACCTTAGTGACATTTAAAAATATCGTCACTAATTTATTAGTGACTTAAGTACTTGTGGCAACTACTAATGACCACAAATTTCGTCACAAGATATTCATTGTGATGATTTTATAAGCTTTTGATGATGAAAATGATAGTCACTAAACATGCATTTTCTTGTATCAATAAGCGAGGGCGATCAAAGGGGAGAAAAAATAAGTTAAAGAAGCTAGTAGATGAGAACGCTTGGAGGGTTGAACCCATCGAGGGGGAGTCGAGAGTAATGACGAGGGCCCGTAGAACATGGCTCTTTGGGAAACATGTGTTGGTGATTGTATAGAGGTAGCAACGACGTTATGACTAAGGGTTTAGCATAGAAATTCAAAGTTAATCATTCTCATTTGATTTGATTGTTTTAGGGTAGGTTTTTTGCTAGGGTGTTTGAGTTTTTCTTTGGTTCTTTTTTTGACATACTACTTCTTTAAGTTCATTAATAATATTTTGCTTTCAAAAAAAATTAATCAATAAGAAAAGTTCAAAATTAATAAAATGAAATAAATTGTTATTCTCATATATAAAAAATATATCAAAAATAAAATAGTTAATAACCCAATGTTATTTCTAACTATATTAAAAAAATATTTTCTTTACTTTAAACTCTTATGTATGTGCGTATTATTTCAAAAAGTAATTTAGATAGATAAAAAATATAAATTAATTATATATATTAGAATAATTGACTTGAAGAAACATAATAAAAGGAATTAATGAACGTAACTCAGAAAACTTTAATGATGTTTATATTTTAAATAATTTTATTTCAAATTATTATAATATTAAAAATATTAAATAATACATTAATTAATCATCGCCATAAAATAAATATTAATCATTGTTATTGGAAATTCAGTAAAAAAAATTAAACAAAAAAAAACTATAAAAGCACAATTAGTTAAACGACAAATTGAATTAGAAATATACCAAAAAAGTTAAAATAAAATTTCATGATAGAACTAACAAATAGGGTGTGAAGAGATTACACATTGACATCAATTAAGTGCTATTAACTTATAATTTGTTAAATCCCATAAAAAAACTTATAATTAGTAATAAAAGAACATAAAATTAATTAATATGAATGTCAGCAAATCTTTCCTATAAATATAAAGGACATATTAGTGCTTTCCCTCTTGCATTCGCTTTTGCAACATGAAGGAGATTGTACTGTTGGTCATTGCACTATTTGTAGTGTCAAACATTCATACTGCTGAAGTTAAACTAGACAATAGTTTCAGCGTTGATCTCATTCATCGTGACTCGCCTCTGTCGCCATTCTACAACTCTTCAATGAACCAAACAGAGGTTCTAATAGGAGCTGCTTTACGCTCGATTGCTCGATCCAATAGCTTCTCTCATTATTTCACCACTTTAAGTGAGAGAAAAGCTGAAACTGTGATGATTCCGAACGGTGGAGATTACCTCATGAAAATCTTCATAGGCACCCCACCAAAAGAGTCATTTGTTATCGCCGACACAGGAAGTAGTCTTGTTTGGGTGCAATGTTGGCCCTGTATTGATTGCTTCAAACAAAATATGCCACTCTTCAATCCAACTAAGTCTAATACTTACAAGCTGCTATCATGTCACTCTGTTGCTTGTGACTCTTTTAGACGCTTCATCAGTTGTGGCCAGCCTGCAAACAGTTGCAGGTAAAATAATTCTTACAATTCTCATTTTTATACACTCGTGTAAACTTAATTTTCCTCTTTTCCTCTTTCTTTCTATCATTTCGTACTTATAATTTTTCTTTGATCTCGTACTTCCCTAAGTTCATTGGGATTAAGGTTTTGAGGCAATTTGATTGAGGGACGACTCAAATTTAAAATTTTGGTTGAAAGTGTATGGCAGTCTCTTTAAATATAAACCATTGAATATTTGACTGGATGATGAGAAAACCTTAACAATACAATGAATTTAAGGAATTTCGTGAATAGAGAAACTAGATCCAATATCTGCACAATTTCCTAGTTCTTTTATGGCCACGATTAACTTTTATAAGGGTGGAGTGACTAAAATACTGACCCAACAATCCTCATTTTTAAACACTTAAACAATTATGACATTTGACATATATCTCATTTTTCTCTCAACTCTCTTTTCCTATCAAATCCGGTGGCGGAGTCACAAGGGTGGTCCAATGTGGCCATGGCCTCCAATATTTTTATCCTTTATTTTATTAGTATTTTGATATCTATTATATGATATATATAAATTAGCTTGTAGATTTGTGTCACCCCTTGTATCTTTTAGTTTATACAATTTATTAGCTATCATTTTAATTTCTTTATAAAAATATTGGTTTTGTCTACCGTGAAAAAAAATAATCAGATTCACAAATAAAAAGAGCATCCTTACAAATATGTTTTAACACATAATAAGCATGATGATTTTCATAACAAGTAGAAATATGGTTTATATGTGAACCACCGTTAAACATGATCGACTATAGAATTAGGGTAACATTGATGTCAGGCTAATGGGTCGACCGTTGTCCTCCATTGTCATGTTGATAGAACATCAGTCAACCTTCGTGAGGCATATGCGACGTTTGTCGTCCTCCATCGTAAATATAAAGTACAATCTTACTTTTTTTAATAAGTCGTTAATAGTAGATATGACTCTCTTTAATGTTTTTAACCAATGTATATAATTGATAACTAATAAACATGGAGTTACTTTATAAAGATTATGAAATACAATAACTTAACAATAGTCGCTCGCTCTTGAAATAAGTGAATCTTCACACACACGAGAACGCACGTGCGCCACACACGGTTGCACTGCACACACACACACACAGAGTGAGGGAGAATTTTTTCATATGGTACTTAAAATTCAATTATTTGCTCGTCAATCTTGACCCCCGTAACACAAAATTATGACTCTTCTACTGATCGAATCACGTAATTGTTAGTTATAATTGTGACCTTCAAAAAAAGTTATAATTTGTGATACTCTTGCCTAGGCACCAAAACTTTATTGTTGAATTGGTGTGCAGGTACTCGTACGGGTACGGGGATAGCAGTCGCTCAATTGGGGACTTGGCCAAAGATGTGATTGGCTTTGGATCCAACGGTGGCATGAAAGCACCTTTTGAAACAGTTTTTGGGTGTGGACATCGTAATAAAGCACCACACAGGGGCCCTGTATCTGGAATCGTTGGACTTAACTTACATGCTTTGTCTTTAGTTTCACAACTAGGCATTGTAAATGGTCGCGTGTTCTCATACTGTCTAAACCCCCCATACTCAAACAAACCCAGTAAACTCACAATTCAGTCTCAATCAACACTCACCAGATCACAAGGAGTGGTTTCTACCTCATTGTTTCCCCGAATCCCTCTCGAGTTCTACTTCGTCCGTCTCGAAGGCATATCCATCGATGAGGTCAGAATCTCACCAAGACTATCGCAAAGTTTCGACATGATCATTGATTCTGGGAGCACACTCACTTACCTCGAAACAAGATTCTATGAAGTCGTTGAAACCACGGTTGTGGAGTCCATTGATGATGAGGCGATTCGGTTTCCGCCTTCGCCATATAAGTTGTGTTATAGGGAAGCGACGAAAATGGAGGTTCCTGATGTTACTTTTCATTTTTATGGTGGCGCTGATGTTCGTTTCCCTACGAGTAACATGTTTTGGAACGTTGGCGGGACAATGACTTGCTTCATGATTCTCCCTCATCCTAGGCTCTCCGTCCTTGGAAACAGAGCACAAGTGAACTTCAAGGTAGAATATGATCTTAACTGGAGAAAGATTTCCTTTGCTCCCACGGATTGTACAAACGAGTAGAAAAGTTGCTTCTACTTGTGACTTTGACTTAAGGATATGATAAATATAGTGATTATTTTTTCATACGTATGATAAATATGTTTAATCAAGTTTGAGATGAATATTTCTCCTTCTCTTTCAAAAAAAATAAGAATCTTCTCCTTATATGAGCCGCGGACAGGGATTTGGGTGATTTAATTACTTGCGTTATGCATTTATACTTTAGTGCCACCATTATAAAAAATCACCATTGTCACTACATTATAAAAAATCACCATTGTCACTACGACAATATGACATCGGTGTGATCTTTACGTAATTTCAAAGTTGTTTTTTTTTTGAAAGAAAAGTTGTTTGTTATTTAAGTTTTCTTATTTTAATGTTGAATATTTATAGTTTCTTGGTTTAAATACACTTTTTGCCCCTTGAAATACATACTTTTGCGAAACGTACCTCACCAAGATTTTCGGTATGAAATGTACCCCCAGTAATTTAACATGTGCAGCGTCTACCCTTCCGTCAGTCTGACGTTAAAAATTGGACGGAATGACTGACGTGACAATTTTACGTGGACCGTTATTCAAAAAAAAACATTTTTTTACCAGAAACACGTGCGGGCACGTGATGTTTTCATTCCCAAAATCCCTAATTTTTACCCTGACTCCCAAAATAAGAAACAGTAAGAAATTGATAAAAGAAGGAGAAGAAGGAGTATATGTATTATTTCTCTTAAATAGACTCTGGAGCTCAAGTCTCAACTCGCACATAATTGCTTCTAGTGGAGATATCTATTTTTTTTTAAAAAGTACATATCTAATTTTTGTTTGAACTCAAACACAATTCAACATTGTAAAATCTTCATTTAAAAAAAAAAAACTTGTAAAATTTTATTAATGTGTTGGGCACTAACTCAATTTTCTACTTTGTCGAGAACTCAATCGTTGACCAAATCAAAGCCCACGTTTGAATCATAGACAATTCTTTAGTCTGAAAAATCCAAACGCAGGTTCTCTTTGGTCTTTGCTCTCAACTGAGACCGCAGTGGTCATTGGGTGTTCAAGTTTCTTGGTTGTTTCCAATCGACATAAATATTGTAAAATCTACCCCAGTTCGGCTTTTTAGCTGTTCTGAACATGAAAAATGGTCTCAATCATCAAAATTAATTGAATAGTTAAACTCTCAGTAAACGGAAAAAACTCTTTTGTCAGCTCCTATTAGTATATTAATTGTGTGGCATACCACCAACCAAGTGTGTTGATTGTGTGACACAAAGTTATTATAACTGAGCTAAAGAATTAAATAGGCTAAAGAAAATTTAAACTACCCATCCACCATCTGAACTTGCACCTGCAGGTGGCATAAAGAGGGACTTTCTCAGAAAAAAGATGAAGTTTGAATTTTGATGGAGGATAGGAAGGTGAACACAATCGCTGTTATCTCAGTGATTGCGTTGATCATCGTGGTCGTAGTTGCTCGTGTCTCCTTGAAACTCTCAAGGGCGTTCTTCCTCATCTGCGGCGCTTCCGTCGCGGTCATCCTCGCCGTCTTTTCCTGCGTTTTCATCCGCCACCGCTACAACCGCCGGCGCAGGGTACTGGAGTCGCAGCTGAAATCAGAAGGCAGAGAGCTCCGAATAGAGTACAGTTTCCTGCGAAAAGTCGCTGGAGTTCCCACAAAGTACCGATTGAAGGAGCTTGAAGAAGCCACCGACGGGTTTCAAGCACTGATCGGAAGAGGCTCCTCTGCTTTAGTCTTCAAAGGCATTCTCAGCGACGGAACCTCCGTCGCCGTGAAACGAATCGACGGAGAGGAGCGCGGCGAGAAAGAGTTCAGATCGGAGGTTGCAGCGATTGCTAGTGTCCAGCACGTGAATCTCGTGAGGCTATTTGGGTACTGTAATGCCCCGACAGCACCAAGGTACTGTCAAGAACAAATGAAATTCCACTTTTTATTAAAATATCAGGGCAAACATGATCTCATTCTAGTCGGAGAGGTTCTAATAAGAATCAATTATCCTCTTAAGTTGTTGGTGAATTTTATATTATTATTTCTAACAGGTACCTTGTTTACGCGTTTATCCCAAACGGGTCTTTGGATTGCTGGATTTTCCCTTCAAGGGAAACAACTAGGGTTCGTCGCGGTGGTTGTTTGCCGTGGAATTTGAGGTATAGAGTTGCAGTTGATGTTGCCAAAGCACTTAGCTACCTTCACCATGATTGCAGATCAAGGGTTTTACACCTTGATGTGAAGCCTGAGAATATTCTCTTGGATGAGGATTATAAGGCTCTTGTTTCAGATTTTGGTTTGTCAAAGCTTGTTGATAAAGATGCGAGCCAGGTTATGACCACAATTAGAGGAACCAGAGGGTATGTAGCACCTGAGTGGTTATTGGAAAGAGGGGTTTCAGAGAAGACTGATATCTACAGCTATGGGATGGTTTTGTTGGAGATTATTGGAGGGAGGAGGAATGTGTCAAGGGTGGAGGATCCTAGGGACAAGGGTAGGATGAAATGGGAGTTTTTTCCTAAGATTGTGAATGAGAAAGTGAGGGAAGGGAAGCTCATGGAGATTGTGGATCAAAGATTGGTGGAAAGAGGGGGTGTTGATGAGGGTGAGGTGGGCAGGTTGGTGAATATTGCTTTGTGGTGTATTCAGGAGAGGCCAAGATTGAGGCCTAGCATGGCTGAAGTGGTGGATATGCTTGAAGGGCGTGTGAAGGTGGAGGAGCCTCCAAGTACCAGAATGATTCTTGTTGATTTGCTGTCTGTGGATGAAGACCCTGCTGATCATAACAATCTGGCGAGGTTGTTGACATCGATGTCGAGCCATGAAGATCGTGTATCTGTTTACTCCATGGGAACCTCTATTTTATCTGCTAGATAAGTGTTTGTTTAGAAATTTTTCTACAATTGATTTTAAAGTCAAAATCAATTCTGGAGAGAAATTTATGTGAGTAACTTCAGGATGACATAATTGATTTTGAGAAAATGGAAGCCGATAGAAATATGCTATTAGTTCTGTTAATGCTGCCATGATAAATTGGAGATTAGAAGTCATAACGCAGTTGATTCTCTTTGAGAGTCTTAGCTTCCTATTTTTTAGTTCTGATTAGTTAGTTCCTTCAATTGTATATGTTAAGACTTCCAATGAGGAAATTTTATATAGTTTCTCTCTTTTTTAATTCATAGCCTGTTTTCCATGTTCTGTTCTTTCAAACATTGGTGTGGATGCTATGTTTATAAATCATAAGTCAATGCAGGCTTTGTTATTCTATAACCATTTGAAAGAGTAAGTTAGGGCTCGTTTGGTGGTTAGGATAGGATAAGAACATGATAGGATAAAGGATTGGATAAACACAAGATATGATAAGAGCAGGATAGACTCCTATCCTATCCTGCGTTTGGGGTGGACATGATATTGATAGGATATGCTACAAACAATGAAAAATGTATCAAATTTTCCTTAAAATAAAAAATACATAATATTTTTTAAAATTTAATTTTCTAAATAGATTTTTTTTAAAAGTGATTATTTTATTAAATTTAATTTTTTTTCATTTTTATAAATAGCTTATTTTTTAATATTAACTAAAATAAAATTAATTTTTATTAATTCGGCTATTTTAAATCTTTCGAAGGAAGTCTATTTTAATTAAAATTATTATATATGTAACCAATGGGTTTTAACTTAGTAGGGGTAAATGATTAATGATAAAAATTATTAAAAGATATTATTCTTTTAAAAATATTTTTATTTAAATTATTAATTATAATTATATAAGAAGAGAAATAATTTTAAATAATATCATATGATAATATAATATTAGTCTATATTTACTATTAAAAAATTAATATACATATATATATGAGTAGCCTATTTTATTGTGAGTGAAGAATTATTTTGTGTTTTTTATTATAATATAAATAACGAAAAATAATGTTAACAAGTAATAGTAAGTGATAATGAAAATTTAATCATTTTATATGAGTAAATCCAATATTTTCACCATTTATAAATAAGTTTATTTTTTAATTAAATTTATCAGTAATTAAATAATTTAACTTAACAATAATAATTAGTAATTGATAAGTAATAAAATTAATATTTTATTAAAATCAAAAATTTATATTTATTAATTAATATTATTATAAATTATATAAAATGTAAATATTGAAATTAATTTAGGATCATGGTAATAAACCAACAAAAAACTGATAACATATCCTATCAGGATAATTTCTATCCTAACTCCCTCCTCAGGATAACTTTTACATATGATGGACAGGATAGGATAAGGGACAGGATAGTGTTATCCTATCCTGCTGGCACAACAAACAACAGATAACAATAGAATATAATTACTATCTTATTTTGTTTCTGTTTATCCTGTCCACCAAACAGGCCCTTAGCATTCAACACATTTTTGTTTGGAAAGAAAATTCAATTCTTTCTTTTTAAAAGTTATTAATGCTATGAGTATTCATGGAATTTCAATTTTATTTATTATCATACATCTTGCGCTAATCTTAAAAAATTATCTTTTCTTTTCTAATTCTATGAAGAACATCACAATTAACTCAACGGACTACCATTTCAAGTTTCAAGTCACCTATAAAATCATAGTTTTATGATTTGACTACCATTAACTATGTTTTCTTAGATTTTTCTAAAATCGAGTTGTACTCCCTGGCGGTACTGGTTTCTATCTAGGCCACGTGCCAATCAACCGGAAGAAATGCTTAAAATTTTATTTAAGCTTTGTTTTTCTTAAATTAGGAGAGCAGAGATGTAGATAACAACAGAGAAAGAGAAAAAATAAAAAATGTGATAAGTGGGAGAGAGAGAAACTCTTTAGGGGAAAGAGAAAAGTAATGAAAAGAGAGAAATTATGGATTTTAAAATATAAATAAAATCAAAATTACATAAATACATTAATAAATCTCATAATTATATATTATATATATATAACATATATATTTACAAATGATGAGTTTGGATTGGATTGGTTTGGTTTTAAAAATCAAATCCGAAATATGATCCAAACCAATTAAAAAGTTTGATTTTTTCGGTATTTGATTTGTTCGGTTTTCGGTTTTATTGGATTTCAATTTTTTCAAATTGGTTTTTCGGGCTTTATTGAATTAGATCGGTGATGAACACCCCTAATTGATATCATGGGCTATCACATTTAGGGGTGAGAATAGGCCAGACTGTTCGTAAAGGCTTATGGTCTAGCCTACATCTGGCACAGGCCAAGCCAGACCAAATTTATAAATAGACAAGACCTAAGCTTTTTCAAAAGTCTATTTAGTTAAAAATATTAGACTCAAACCACTCAAAAAGTCTTACAAGCCTAAAATGCTAGCCTAATTAAATATATATGGTTAATATAAATATATTTTATCATTGCTATTATTGTTACAAAAATTAACTTATATCTTCATTAAAATATTTTTTTAATTTTCGAAATTCCCTCGTTTGCTATTTTTTTTTAATTTTTGAAATTTTTTTATTTCACCATAAATTTCTAAATATGTCAAATAGACTAACTGTGGTGGTCCCATAATTTTTAAAAATCATTTGGGCATTTTTTGAATTTTTTTAGATATTTTTTAAATCACACTCCAAGATGCGAATAATAACCAAGCTTCAAGGTTTCTTGCTTGCCCCTTCTTTTTTGAAATTTTTATGATTTTTTTTTTTTTGGTTTAGAAGTTGGAGATGACATGCACGTGAGTCGCTTGTTCAGACGCGATTCCAGGCCTTGGGAGTCGCTTGGTTGGACGCGACTTCTGGCCCTGTCCCCCCTGCACATGCAAGTCGCATGAAAGGCTGCGACTTGCCTTGGGAGTCGCATGGGGTGTTGCGACTCCCCCTGACATGACACAAAGTGCCATAGTTTTGCAATTTAATTTTCTTTTAACTGTTTTTGTTAAAAAAAAAATTTAATTGCATTATTTTAAAAAAAATGCCTATCACGTGACACTCGTACTTTTACGGAAATTATCTTTACGTATGATTCAAATCTCCCTTACTTTTAGGGAATTTTTTTAAAAAGATCAAAACTTCCCATTCATGCTCGCTCTGTAAGAAGAAAACCAATTTGTCCAATCAACAAGACTGAGGAGGGGCGCACATCCCCGGTAAACCCAATGAATTTGCATGACCCAACTTGATTCAATAGAAAAAATGTGGGTTGGATAAATGTGGGTTGGATTGAGTCAATGGGATAATCGAACGAATTTTACTATAATCTAACAACGTTTGAATTAGGTATTGAGTTTGGAAAAAATTCACCCAATCGAACTTGGAATCCGGTCATATAATAATAATTATTATTAAATATATATTTTTATAATTTTATTATTAAGTGTAACCACTAAAAGTCTAACACTTACTAAAACGATGAAAACCCAATATCATTTTCTTAGTTTCAATGTTTTTCATTTTTCACTCTCAAACATTGAAACACAACGAGCGTCGTTCGTGTGAGTCCTAACTACTAGCGTTGTTTGTGTGGTACTATTTCATGTTATCTGATACAATTTTTGTGTGTTTTTTTTATGTTATTTGGTACTAAAACATATTTACTAATTTCTTCATATATTTTCAAATTTTTATTTTTTTCAATATCGCAGATCTATTATTATTTTAGTATAACGACTCAATCAACCCATTTGAGTTGGTTTGGTTCGGGTCCAAAGGTGAAAATTCATGAAATTCGACCCAACTCACCCAAACTCAAACAATTTTGATCGATTCAAGTTTTGTTTAGGCTGAAAGTTCACCCAACCAACTCATGTGCAGTCATAGAAGTTAGCTAGGCAAACAAAATCCCTAGGGTTAGCGGTAATATTAGTCTCTGTGTGTTTATAAGGCATTTTGAAGGATAGCAATTATAAAACAATGTGCTAATGAAATTTCAACTTACTAAATATTGTTATTTCCATTAGCTATAGATAAGTTATAGCAATAACTTATTGAAGGATATGAATATCATCTTTAACCATTTTGATATCATGGGCTATCATGCTATGATTCAAGAGGATTTTTTTACTTTTATGGAATTATTTTGTAAAAAGATCAAATGTCCCACGTGCCGTGCCACGTTAGCTCCGGCCTACTACTCAGTACTCCGGTAGGGACTAATACTAATATGAAGACAATCACAGGAACTTATTACTAAGTCTTTTTAGCTAGGGATGAACACCAAAATTCCTTACAAACACACATAAGGACTAATATCACCATTAACTCAAAAATAAAAATATAAACATAGTATCATCTCTTGCAATATAGTATAGTATTATTTTCCCAATCAACCGTTAAACCCTAAAAAAAAAAGTAAGTGTGTTCACACCTTTACACGTAACACCTTTAGTGTGAGATAGAATTAGAAGAGAGAAAAATGTGTGATATGGTGAGTGATGTGATAAAAACAAAAGAGATATATATATGAAGAAATATTAGGTGGAGATGATATGTAAGAGACAAAGAATGTGAATATAAGTTTTCTCTCTTGCAGCGCTGCGCATGATGAAGCTGCTGCAGGTTGCAGTGTTGATCACTGTCACTGCACTAGTTGTAGTGTCAAACTCAAACCTATCTGCTGCCACCGCTAATAAAGGGGGTTTCATCGTCGATATGTTTCACCGCAACTCACCACTGTCGCCCTTCTACAGATGTTTTACGCTTGTCTGATCAAGCCAAGTGGATCTGTCAGCAATTGAAGCGCAGGCGCAGTCTCTTGCGTCCGGATCAGGAAGACGAACATACGAGATGCGATTGCTTGAGCCAATCGGATCTCTCAGTAACGAAATACAACGCTGATACATGGAGCTTGAAGAAGCCAATGACGGGTTGAAATGATCCTCTGCTTCAATCGGATAATAATAATAATAATAATAATAATAATAATAATAATAATAATAATAATAATAATAATAATAATAAATAAATAAATAAATAATTGTGATGTTTGAATTTCTATTGAAATAAATGTATGTCAGTGTGTAATTTTCTACTTTTCTAGCCAAGGCAAGGCACTATATATAATATATATCTCATTTTTCTACTTTCTTTGAATATTTAAACGCAATTTACACATTTGTTTCGTTTCTGTGCAACCACAAAGCACAAAATTAACCTATTCAACAACCATCTGCACTTGTAGCAGCTTACAAAGCTGGAATGAAGCATAAAAAGAGGGACATTCTCCTTTCTCTTACTAGTTACTTCATCTTCTCGTATAAAATATGAAGTTTTGATGGAGATAGGAAAGTATCATCATCAGGCGCAGGGTGCTGGAGAAAAGTCGTAGCTGTTTTCCATGCTCTTTCTTTCAAACATTGGTATGAATGCTATGTTTATAAATCATAAGTCAATGCAGGCATTGTTATTCTATAACCATTTGACTAAATCTTTTGCACAAATCGGTCTTTTCTTGCAAATATGATAATGCGAGTGGAATCAATTTAAAAAGTGCGGGTGGTAAGCATCCTATATAAGCTTAAGGTCCTGCTATATTGAAACTTGACCATCACCAATTCGTTTGTTGAGACCATCTTTCACCAGAAATCATAAAACAAACTAACCTTGGAGTTCCTAAGGTTATTTTTAGACATAAATAAATCTCTCAAACAAACTTAGACAATTCTACTCAGAATGTTTCATAACTTGAGACAATTTACAGATGCAGATGTCATTTACAATTTTACATGACAGCCTGCAAGCCCCATGCACTAAATATAGTTTGGATACTTCTGTTACGACGATTGAATCAAAGACAATGCAGAAAGTCATAGAAGAATGAAAAAAAGAATCACTGCAGGTCAACTGGACGGATATTCAAACGAAGACAGCCTGCATGATTTTCTCACCCTGAACACATCATAATCACTTTACTCGGGTCTCTTTAACAAAAGTAACATCCACAACTCCAGATGCTAGTAACAAAAGTTGCTTTTCTTGATCATCATCTCTATCAGGTGATCCATTGGGTGTGGCAGACGAAAGAGATTCGACAAATTCATCTTCTGCAAACAGTCACCAAAAAAGGCAGCACAGAAGGTTACATTACATTTATTAACAATATGGAAAATTAGTATGCATCAGAATACATGTTACATGGGAAAAAGACAATGAACGAGGAAATATACACACCTGAGCATTCATGGTATTCGGGTTGCGGTTTAACATTTGTTACTTGAAGACATTCAGGAAGTAGACAGCTGCACAAAGCACCTGATATTTTGACCAAAAGGCTGAAGTTAGGATTATTTTCATTGTACTTTTTAAACAATTATGCCCTTATAATCTGCAGGAATAGGAAGGATATGCAGCAACAAAAAAAAGTAAAGAAGGAAGCTAGAAGAGAGAAATCAATGCATTGTATTAGATTTATCACCCATAAATGATATTATTTTCACATGATGAAATTAGAAATGATGTTATTCTCCCAAAAACAAATGAAATTACATATTTTCAGGGACATTAATTTCTTTGAGAGATCATAACCTGAAGAAAGCAGATGAAACGGACTTTAAACATCACCGACATATGATATCATCATCAGATTCTATTTACTCAAACTCAATTCAAATATCACACAGCTACAAAATATTGAAGTTCTAGTTGTTATACATAATAGAGTCCATGAATTAATATTTCTATAGAAAGTTTTCTTTCCATAGTTTTCAGGAAAAAATTGTCCTATAAAAACCCTAAGCTTTATGAACCAACAGGTTGGCTAGACAGATCATTAATATTAGATATGTCTCTCACTTGATAAATAGATGAAGACCAAAGGTGAAAGCATTAAAAAAATTAAGAAGATAAGTATGGAGTACAAAGCAACAAAGGTGTCCAAAAAAAATAGCTTACAAGAGATTTTCCTTTTGCGGTCTTACCTAGCTTAGCAAGCCGATTCACCCAACCTGGAATTTTTTTTCCAATCAATCTATACGAGACATCATTTGTAAAATGATTGCAGTTCTTAGATATAAGGTGATAGGTATCCCCATGATACTCAGAAGCCATGCTTTCAATAAATGTCCGAAACTCCGAAGGGTTCATATTTGTTTGGCCCAAAGTGATGGAACGCCTGTAAATGAATCCAGGGCACATCCTTGGCTCCACTTCAAAAACTCCACTAGCTGAGAAATCATGGGCCCCAAATCCATACTCCTTACCATGCACTAATTAGGAATAAAAGTAAGAAAGAAAGAGAATAAGCTTCCCCACAGTAGCAATAGCAACAAGCGTTAGAATGCAGTAACAACAACAGAGAACACATCAGCACAAAAGTAACAGATTTTCTAGAGTGATGGCATATGCAGTACAGTTATGACATAATAATTCAAAAAATATCGTGCTTACTCAGCAAAATCAAGAGCTGTAAGAAAATAGTATATCAAATGGATAAAATTCAGTAAGTTTAAATATGATCATTATAATTTTTTTATTAAACATTCTCAATCAACCAGGAAAACCAATTTTAGACACCCAAAACATCTCACTCAGACACACTACACATAACATCTCCTTAAAGGTCCACTTCTGAAGGACTCCAAGGCGTCAAATATGCTATATGATTTTGACAATAACTAGGTGCTATGTTGCAACTGAAGATCTATGCACATCAGCATATGCTTGTAGCTTTTATTGTGATGTAATGCTTTTAACCAACCTACCAATGTTATGTATATTGCATTACATAGTTAAAATCCTCCCATAAATGGCATAATGTACTTTGGAATACATGGAGCTGGTTTGTGAAAGTCTTAGTCTTAGGCACAACATAATGGATTAGGAAAGCCAAACCTGAAGAAGACCGCAAAATGTCAGATCAGAGAGCAAGGAGTTTGACAGGGGAAACCTTTTAAGAAAACTGAAAAGAGCTGATGGTCAGCTGTAGTAAATGGGATTCTCAGCATTAAAAGAGCTCCAACAGACTGGAGGCTTTCTGAATATACAAATAGCATCATCCCGGTTGTCAATAGTGCGCCATCCAGGCGCTAAAGAGACGTCGTAGCGCATAGCGCACTCTTGCTGCTCCAAATTGCTGCGTACCATCACAAGTTAGTGTCACGGCTGCTAATGCAGAGGAACTAGCGGCAGTGTTGTTAATTGCGGACGCGGAAAATAGCAGAAAGCCAAAAATCCGCGATGCCAAGCCCTCAGAGCGACAAATAGGGGATACCAGTGAGCCCTCAGAGCGCTATGCTATAGCGATGTAGAGCCGCAATATCTGCTATTTGACAACACTACGGCTGTCACGGTGCTACCTAGTTGCCATTCAGTGGGACTAGACAAATCCCCAAAAATGCCCTAGGGAAGTTAACATCAGGGCATTTTTATGGGCCATTTTAGGGTTTTTGCTTAAAAACATACTGAAAAGGGTCTGGTTATTGAAAAGTGAAAACCCTCACTCTTTTGCGCCTTTCTCTGCCCGAGCTGATCATCTAGCAACCAAGCTCTGAATGTAGTGTAAGTGATAAAGAGGAAGACTTGGATCCAAAAGAGGATGATGATTCCCATTTAGAAAACTCTTATTTAAATTTTCATGTTTTTAGACAGTTTAGTTTAAGCTTAGAAGCTTCAACTTATTGGTTACGTTGACTTTCAATGGTATTTACTTGAATGTTTTGTTAAGACACCTATCCTATTTTAGTAAATTGTGAATGTCATGAATTTTGGATATCTTTCAATTATTTTTGAGCATTTAGTATAGCGATCATCCCGGTATGCGCTATTATGCAAAAGCATTTTGGGGGTTAGCCGCTATGCGTTGCTATCTAGATTGACAAGTGGCACTACCCAGAAGTACTAGATCAAAGAGATTGAGCTGCATTTAATAGTACTCAAATTTATAACTTGTTATCTTCACTGAAGCTGAAATTTCGACAGTGTTCGGTATTCGGAGCCATGGCTTTTTTTTTTTTTTTGCACAGAGAAAAGAGCTGCCTTTTGGTTCTTGGAGCTAAAAAAGGGGTACATCGTGCATAAGCTGGTTAAGGGCTTGGACAGTGAGTGTTGCAATTGCTGGTTTGTGGTGATCGTTGACTGATTATGACCAAAAATTCAAAACTTTACTAGGGCAGAGGATGCAGGACTACAAATTACAGTGTTACCTTCTCAACTCTAAACTATCCTCTTCACACAGTTTGTTCTATGATGTATGAGCCTAATTAATCAGTTACAAACTAGAAAGTTGTGTTTTTTTGCTTCTATGTTCTGGTTTGGAATCAAGCACTAGTCAGTAATGCGAATGTCTCTCACCCCCTTGACAGAGAAAAGTTGCAAACTTTCACTCACAGGAATATATATATAAAGATGAAACAAAAAGGTAAACTGAAATGACTAGCAAAAAAACCCTCTACAAAGATCAGATCAACGCAGACGGGTATAAACAAGTTGAAAATGTTGAAGAAACCAAAAAATTAATATATGAGAGATAGAAGAGATGGTGGAAGGAACCTTCAATTCCGGAGTGAAAGACCCCAAGTCCAAACCAAATCAAGTAATTGTTGATAGGGGTGAGATCGTAGATATTCAACACAACAAAAGAGTTGATATTGCTGTCGTCGTCATCATGGCATTGTGAGGAGGAAATCGCGTTCCCCACTCCCATTTTCCTCTAAGACAAACAGGGCAACCTTGTAAACAAAATCAATTAAAAAAAAGGAGAGTGAGTAATAATCAAACAAGTCATGTGTTCCATGGATATGAAGAATACAGATCCATCTCCTTCATAATCATGTTTTTTGTTGCAGAGATAAGAGTTAGAGACAGGAACCTTAGAGTTTGAGAATGTTTGAGGAGCTGTTCCTTTGAGGGAAAAAGACAGGTTTGGAATGATATCTGGTTTTGTTGCCACCGGCGACAACGTTTGGTTTCAGTTCCGCCTCTCCGGTCAACTTGTTAAGATCCTACTGCTTCTGTCTTCCTTTCCTAATTCCTAAAGTGCTTTTTTGCTTCGACAGGTCAAATATTAGTCCACATGTGTGATAGACCCCGGGATGACTAGGAAATTGGGTGAGTAATGCTCAATTTATAGAAAAGAAATATAATTTAAAGATAATAGAAACTAACAAACCTAGTGTAAAGTGATAATAAAAGATAATAGAAAATTGAAAATACCTAGAAATTAAATAAAAATTGAATTCAGGTATTAATATCTAAATCAATTAGCCAAATAAACTAAATAATATTATATCTAAGCAATGCTCAATTTATAGAAAAGAAATATAATTTATAGAAAATAGAAAGTAACAAACCTATAGTAAAGTGATAATAAAAGATAATTGAAAATTGAAGTACATAGAAATAAGAGAAATTAAGTAAAAACTGAATTCAGGTATTAATATCTAAATCAATTAGTCAAATAAACTAAATAATATTATATCTAAATTATTTGAAATTAATCAGATATAATCATTTAGATATTTGAGTTTATTGATATTTTTCTTAGGTGTATTAATTCCCGCCCTCTTGAAAACATCATTATCCTCAAGGATGAGTAAGATGCTATCCAAGCAATAAGAAGGAGTCATGTGAGGAGTGAACTGTCTGCACAATCCACTGCTTGGGAATGAAGCAAGAAACGACCCAACCAATTATACACATGATCAGTGAGAAAGTCCTTGGTCAGGTCCGCATGAGGAAGAAGTGGGCTTGGGCCTAAAGGGGTGATATATAATCATTTAGATATTTGAGTTTATTGATATTTCTCTTGGGTCTATCAATGTGAAATTCATTTCGGACCTCAACCATTTGAAATAAGAAAAAAATTAGGGGGTGCTTGTTTCAAAAAGATACCTATGTCTGAGAATATTAGAATGGGAATGCTATTCCACGATATCTTTTAAAAATGTGTTTGGTTTGCTAATTCGATTCTTGGGAATCTTCATCCATATTCCTAAGAATCTTAAAATATCCTTATGTTATTTAATATTTAAATATTTGTCAAGAGGTGGATAGTGACATTTATGGGTTTTCAAAGAAAAAATTATCATTCTCAACTTCCCCCACCTTCTACTATATGGGAATGAATAAGGCATGTGAATGGGAATATAACTTTTTTTTTTAAATCTTCTACCAAACGCAAATATGCTCGATGCCGGACTAATATTCTCGGGAATCCTTTTCCAATCCCCAAACAAACGCCCCCTTAGGAATGTTTGATATCAAAAAAAAAAAAAATTTAAATTTTTTTTTATAATTTTGCAAGTTGCTTTTTTAATACTTAAAAATTTAAAATTTATAGAAATCTGTACAAATAAATTAAATAAAATTTCAAAAGAAAACCAAAAGACCCTTAATGATTTTTTTCCCAAGATATTCTTAAACAAATATTTCTCGATATACACTTTTCAGGAGCGAATATTTGAACTAGATGGTTAGGAAGCTCACTATCAGTTGAGCTATACATTGTTAGATTTTAATAATTATTTGACTCTTTGGTTTTAGGGGGAAAATGACTACGTTAGTCGTGAAATTTTCAATCGCTAAAGTTTGTCCAATTCCTTACTTAAAGGCCGGTTTAATTACTTGTTTCATTTTATATTAAGTGTGTTTATGATATTATTTATGAGAAAAAAATATTTTGAGATGTGGTATTTTTTTTCTTTTCATTTTCACACTTTTTTACTATTAGAAACCAAATGGGGGTCAGGGGTCTTACTTTATTTACTTTTTATTTTTGAACTGATTACTTTATTTACTATTCCTGTTATCATTGGTTTACACAACATAATAATTGAAACTGATGGTGTTTCAAATTTAAATAAAGTGTCCCTTTCTTGGTTGTCACCAGGTTGCTAAACAATAAGAATATATATAAAATAAGAGCACTAGTGGATTGGTATATCTCATGCTACTAGCATGTTATGGGTTCAAATCATTCAACCTCAACAACCAAACAATAAAATTATATATATCAAAGTGCAGTTGCAAAAAAAAAGATTATATATATAAAGTGACCAATAAATTTTTTCATTCGTTGAGATTCGAACTCCAACGTTTACCTAGAAGTGTTGAGTCACTCGCCAACTCAGTTGGTTATAAAATAAGAATATTATTACAAATATATAATTTTTACTCCACAAAGACATCCAACATAAACACATTCATTACAGATTTACAGTATATTAAATTGCAATTCTCTTTAAATCTCATAATAACATTTTTTTAAAGAAAATCTCATAATAACATGTTACATCCTCTGATCGCGAGAATAAAGATTAAATAAATATTAAAACATACTATAAAACGTAGATCAATATTTATTATTTTTTAATAGTTAAAAGGTAAAATGTAGATCAATTAAAAAGATTAAATAAATATTAAAACATACCATAAAATGTAGATCAATATTTATTATTTATAATAGTGTGATTCTTAACTTTATCTAACAAACATTTATAAATAAGCGCTTAATCATAAACTAACTCAAAATTGAACCAAGCTAATAATAAGTTATCAATATCCATAAGCTAATCTGAAATTGAACCAAGCTAATAATAAGATATCAATATCCATAAGCTAATCTGAAAAGCTAATAAAAATAAGTTCAAAATATTTATAGATTGGCCATAAACTATATACCTAAACTCTCTCAAACACTTCAATAAAATTTATACAATAAAATAAGCTCAAATAAACTCTTTAAACCGGAGCCTTATTTTACAATGCTACTCTCATACACTCCATCCTCTAATACTTGCTTCTAATAAACTAAATTATAATAAGCTTAAATAAAGTAAACTTAATTCTACTTAATTTTTAGAACAAAGATACTTATATAAACAATTATTCATAAATATTTTAAGCACTTATTGAAATGTACTTGAAAGAGCTTACAAGTAAATATAAACACAAACATATACTTGTAACATGCTAAAAATATATATAAATAGATCATGAGCTATAGTAAACTGAGCCAAACAACTATGTAGTCCTTAGGCTATAAAAGGATCCCAAATAAGCTATTGCAAGAACCCTTAGCCTTACATAATATGTTTTCTCCACTTTCCCCGCTCGCATGTAAAGAAGAAAAGAGCTGACACAGCAGAAAATTTTATTTCAAGCTCAATTGTTCAGTCCTCGAGAAATTGCAGCAAAGATGCTCTAAAAATGCTAAATAAACAGATTATAGGATATTCAACGAACAACATTTTTCTCATTCTTTGACAATCAGCAACGTAAACCCAAACTGTTCCACAATTGATCTGAAGATCCAAGCCAGAAATCCCTTCTCTTTCTCTCCCCTTTGTTCCACCAGTTACCTGCAACAAACAGAAGTAATTAATGACCAACATCTATTTATCACCATCTATCTGAGAAGGCAGCAGGGAATTAGAGAGAACACCCACTTGGAAACATTAACAACAATTCACATATTATTTTCCAGGTCATGGTTGATTGTCAGGGATGATTGTCAGGTGTTACTCGTCTCCGAACTCGGCGCCTTCTACTATCAGACCCTCCATCTGAAGACTCATTTGCATCGTCTCTAGAAGCAGTTCCAGATTCTGCTGCCTCAAAGGTTTCTCCCCAGAGTCTAGTTGGTCTCCGGATTCGCATTTGGAGTCTAGTTCCTGTGGCACCCCTAGACATAGATGCAGGTTGAAGAATGAGGAAAAATACAGCCAACAAGCCACCATCATCTATTGGAGGAACTCCATCATCAACCCTATTCTCCCCAAAGGAACTTTGAAGTGTGCTAAGCAGGTCACCAAGATCCCTTTGCCGCTCCAGCCTCCTCCAGTTACGCTGACGCTCTGGGTCCACAGCAGATGGTCGCTCACGAGGATGATCAATCCTTGCATGCTTTCTGAGATCTGTATATGTGCCGGTGAAGTTGCAAGTCTCACAAGAACAGCTCCTTGATTTTGCATTCATGAAATGACGAGCCCCCTCCACTACTTTCCACTCTTTTATTTGCCCTCTACACAAAGGGCATACTAGCTTCGACTTACCCTCGCCCTCACAGGACAAGGATTGCATTGTAACAAGGCCCTCACTTCTTTCTTCTTGTATATCATTGTCAATGATATTTGCTTCAGTACTTTGGACTTGAGATGAGTCCAAGTTTGAAGTTTGACTTTCTACTTGAGGAATTATTGGTGAGGTCTCTGGTGAGGTTTCTGTAAATGACTTGCAGAACTGATCAAGACAGTTTGAGTGGCGATAGCTAGTGTTGCACATGTAAGGACGGCAACCCTTCTCATGTGATGAACATATGAGGAGAACTGCATTATGAGGGTGTTCCATGCAGACTGGACACCTAGCATCTTCCCATTCTTTAACATTTTCCTCAGACTCTAAAGGAGTTTTAGGAGCAGATCTTCTGACACGACTAGAGCTGCACGGATAAGGTGATGTTCTGCTACTATCATGTGACAAGGACCTGTCTCTTCTCTCCTTTGGCATTTTGAATTTTCAATATTTAAATAATACACTAACCCACCACCCAGGGGAAGAATTGAATGAACTAGGAACCTACAGATAGCACAAACATGAGTAATTCAACAAAATTGAATTTGTCATACATAAAAGTTCATATAAAACAGATGTCAAACACATGCAAAACAACAGACCTACACAACATTTAGCAACATTAACTAGCTAATCATATTTACAAAACTTGTGATGTAAATCTTATAAGAAGCAATAGCTATCATTAAGATGACTCCGTAACTCCACAAAAGGGCTTAGTCTGCAAAATACACACACACACACAGAGATATATATACAGTTTAGCACACAAGACCTTCAAAATATAAGCACTAAATGTCAGCATCGGATGCATCTCTCAAGAGTCAAGAACCAACTCTTCCAAACTCTTCCGTTGACTGAAGGTTAATAATGGCTTCATAGCTAACAATAATCTTCCAATTATTGTAAACTTATATCTTATAACTAAAAGGATTTCCCAGAAACGTTAATTGCAGAAGGACATAACCGTATAATGCATCCCTAAAATACTTGAAAAAATATATTGAACTCAGTCATGTATTATCACTTTTCCCCCTTTTCCTTCATATTTCTCCATGATCCAATTTTTCCAATATGTATGTAATCTGCAAAATAAGCATCTTGCTACAATCTTGTAACTTTCAGCCAGACAATTCAGATTATTTCACACTTACCCAGCTGCGATTTTATATCTTTGCCAACTAAATATAAGCAGGTCTCCATCCCTGCCTTCAAAATAAGAAGAAAAGGAATGTGCAGATTCTTGAATTGGGCAAAAATTCCAGACAGAGATCCTATTAGTGTTAATTGAATTTACAACCACCACACTACCCATGGCTGTCTAGCGCCCGTCAATTCAATTCTACAATGTGTGGCAAACTTATATGAAGTATTAAAGTGAAACACAGAAATAACTGCAGTCAGCACGAATTGCAAATTTCTCTTCCACGTTACAGGGATGACTATAACCAATAAGACAATTGACTACTTGTTGAGGTAATATAATACATCGTTAGTTTCAAATTACAAAAGAGACATTTTTGAATCTGAACCCAATCAAAGTACATCATACAAAATGAGCTGATCCCAGAATAATACATATGTCTAAGAAGCACTTAAATTCACACAAATACAACATCAACAGCACTAGGAGCAGACAAATCCAACTCAAGGAACAGTTCAAATACAAGAAAAACAACAACTACAAAAACGTTCCACTTCCTGCATACCTGTACTCAAACAAAAGCAAAACGAAAAAACAGAACAGACATAATCATGTAAAAGCCCATTCGGAGCAGTGGAAACAGCTCAAGCTCGTCTCGGATCAACACTAGTTCTGAACGAACATACAAATCGGAACCCAGGAGCCCGTAAAAGAAAATCCGATTGAGAACCAGATGAAAAATCCAGGAAAAGATTAGGGCTTTGGAGGAACGAGACCCGAGGGGCGATCGAATAAGTAAAGAGAGAAATTAGGGTTTGATTAGTTACCGGAAAATCCGAAGGAGAATCTAAGCGATTCCAGAAAAACAGAGTCAGTAGATTGGGATTCAGCTCCTCCAGAAAGATCAGAGTTAGGTGGCAGAGCAGACGGAGCTGCCTCCGCTGCTAGAGAGAGAAAGAGATGAGAGAGAGAGAAGGAGAAGAAGAATGAGACCAGTCGGAATGACGGTAAATATAAGGGGGAAGAATCATATGAGGTGCTATTATTATAATAAATTAATAATATCATATAATATTTTAATGTACTAATAATATAATATATAGTCTATGGTGGAGTGCTGACGTGGAAAAGAATTCATTTTTATTTTTATTCTAGATTTCCGAGTCGGCGCCGTTTTTGTTTTTGTTATGTTTGGAAATTGGAATCTCTATCCTTGATAGGAGGAGCGTGTATCTACGCTCCGCTCCACCGCGTAACGTGACCCTTCTTTGCCATGCCGGTTGCTTTGTTGTTTTGCGCTTCTTTTGCTGCTTCGCTGGAACTTTTTTCAAGCTATTCACTCCACGTAATAACATACACATTCCATAAAAAAAAAAATATATACACATTTATCTCTTTTAATTCATGTAAAAAAATTTAGGGTTAAATATGAATAAAGTCCCACATATAGGGTAAATCCAAATTGCTCTCTAGAAATGTTTTTTATAATTTTTGGTTTTGGTCTTGACAAATTTATTGTTTACAAAAGTGAAACCAACACAGTAATGTGTGTGCACTAACGCTTCACAGAACGAAAGGCTTCCACTGCCACTGCTGACGGTGGTTCAAGACTTCAAGTGCTTTTCTCTTACCATCTTCAGCTGCAATAAGCCATCACCAGAATGCTGATAGTAGCAGAGGAGTCAAGTACTCAAGTGCTCAGTTGTTGTAAAAAAATTCCTATGATGCCAGTTGGATTGTGACACGTTGGATGCTGATCTGAATCTTTGTTAGATAAATTCATCATTTAATAGTAGGGGCTAAAATCCAAAGTCTCTGAGACATTATCTAAAAATATATTTAACCTTGAGAATTATTTCTTACATTGATAGTGGAATTCATGGTAATTGCATCGACACTGAGAAAAACTAGGATAGAGTGACACAGCAAAAATGGTTTCATTTGACATTTATTATTACTGTTGTTACATGTATTATTACTGTCTTTGTCTAACACTAGGAAGAATCAGCAAGAAGACGACGAAACAGGGAATCACAACTTGAAGGCCAATTATGCAAATAAACCTCCTGCAGGTGCTGGATCCGGTGCAGATATACCACAGTAGCTGGGAATTGAAAGCAAACTGATTCTTCTGGATAACACTTTCTATGAATAATCTAAAACCGTCGATAATTAAGCTCGGAGACACACGAGGATAAGGCGTCTTTCACTTGCATGTTATTGGAGTCCATATCAAGCGCATCTTCATATAGCCTTTTAGCCTGTTGTAGTAACTTCACCTTCTCTTTACTACTTCCAGGCCTTAAGCGAGATCTCTGCTGCAACGCCATACCCCATCTGAACAAAGCTGCAACTCAACAAGTTAAAAATCCAAGTTAAACGTAGCAGTAGGGCTTTGGATCTCATCATAACAAGGATATAAGAAAAAAAATTCAGAGATGCTGTAGAACTCTGACACCACGGAGATAATATTTTCTACGCAAATTCTCCATGAGCACGATGCCATCAAACACAGCTAAATTGCAACTTAGTGTAAAGATTGTGTGCTATGACGGATATGGACATTACAAAGACCAAAATCCCTATTCTTAATGCAGTTCTTCATACAAAGACATCTTTTATACAACTATTTTGAGCAAGGTATGTGGTTTATGATCTTAAATTCTAACCGTCCATAGAAGGCCATGTACTTTAGCGAGAACCAATCAGCCTAATATTCTCAAGTCGCACTTGTATGTGAAGATTATAAATGATAAATTGAGGAATAAGAAATATTACCATCAGGTGCATAAACTTTGCCTTTCACCAGCATGGCATCAAACTTGTCAATTGCGGCCAAGAATACTCTTTCAGCCTCAAAAGATGCACCCTGTGATGTTTGAAGATAACATCAATAAAGAAACAGAATGTACAACAAAAGTCAGCATAGCTAACTGGAAGAATAATTTGTGTCAAGCAAACACCAAAGTCACAAAGGCTTTAGTATCAAATAAAACAAATTACCAACCAATTTCTAGAATCAATTTAGCTGCATATTAATTTCATATTAATTTGTACACACGTCATTGCGGCTAACCATAAACAAAAGAAAGTAGCATTTTAACATGTAATCTACTGAGCGATTAAAGAGCTGAAACAGGTAAATTTAATGATGTTGAGATAATGCCTACCGGACCAATATCTGCTATCAATTGGCCGCGGAAAGAGAGAGCAAGACCCCAGTTATAGAGGGCTCTCACATCATTTGCATCAATCGACAATGCCAACCTATACTTTCTGCCTGCCTCCACTAGTAGCTCTTCACACTCTTCACATATATCAATAAGCAATTGTGTAACTTCTTCTTCACTAGTAATATTATTTCGCAGTTCCTTCAATATTCTACTATGTTTTCCAGATGATGGTTGGACTCTTCCTGAAAGAAGAGTTCTCAGTTCACGACTAATCTTCAACTTTAATTCTCCATGTAGAAGATAAGTGTTCCCTAACTGTCCCACAGCCAATAAACTCATTGGTTTCAAGTCCACAGCTTTAGATAGTAAGTTCGCAGACCTGTATAACAGGATTTCAGCTTGCTTTTCATCATACCTACCCTTTATAAATTCTTTTGCTTCTTTTAGAAGGTCTGTTGCTTCAGCAAGATACCTATCAAACATCACATCATCTGACATTTTTGCAGATGAAGAGGTATTGAATTCATTCTCACCTGCAGACAAGTCATTGGCAAGATTTTGATGGTCACCATAGTTCACCCTATCTTGTACATAACGAGACCTATCAGACATTGTGTCCCTCTTGTCATGAGAAGACCTGAAAGTTTCATGGCCTTGATCAAGCAATTGCTTGCGCATAAAGGAAGACTCGCTTTCCATGTGTTCCGTTCTGACTTTAAAGCTTTCAGAACCAAGCACGTTGTCATGGGATTCCCACATATCTGTTGTGCTGCTAGAATCCATCTTCAAAGAGAAGCTGTGATTATTTGTGAACCTCACTCCTTTATTCGGGTAACTATACTTGTTTTCACCACGGAAATTGTTAGTGCTTCTGCGATTGTCCCCCAAGTCAAAAATTTCTTTCTCAGGATTGTTTCTAATTCTTCCATTTCTGCCCACACCCGAAACAGACTTAGTAACCAAGTCTTGAGGAGAATCCAACTTGCCATTTGCTTTATTATCATCAACCAAATGTAAAGTCCTATCATCAACTGGAGGCACAGTGCCAGTTCCTTTAGTTTGATCCAATACTCTGTCAACATTTTCTCTTACTTTGGTGGAATTGGAGCTTCGCAAATCATCCCCAAACAAACTACCAATAGATTTTAACATCTGATACCCAGCTTCTCCAACTTGTTTCTTTCTTCTACCGCTCTTATGGTTCTCTCCCGAAACGCCACTAGACCTTTCCTCATCGTCGATTAAAGTCTTAACAATGTTCCTAGCATTCAAAGTTGACAACTTTATCTTATCAGTGATATCAACATAACCATACAAATCATCCACTTGAATCTTGTTATTCCTGATAGCACTTTGAACATCACTCTTCAAGTTACCAACCACAAGATCAAGCTCCTCAAAGAACTCATCCAAGCTCCTCAATTTATCAAAGGAAAGTTTCAAATTTTCCTCCTTTTCCTTTTCCCTCCTCTTATTTCCACTCACCCTCACTTCACCGAACGTCCCATTCTGAAAAAACCCTGCTGCAAATCCAATAGCTAAAAGCAACACGGAAGCAGGAAGAACAAGAAAAGAAGAAACCTTAACCCTAGAAATCGCCATCGCGCAAACAAGGCCCAAGAGAAACACGTAAACGTGCTTCCTGTCATCGATTCCGATTGAAACGAGAAAATCGCGCAATGAATCCGACTCACCAGGAGCTTCAGCGCCTCGAAGATCGTCCCAGCCTCCATAGCAACTAGTTGAAGCAGAAGCAGAAGCAGAAGAAGCACACGAAGCTCTCAAGGAGGAAAACGAAAACCTGAGGGTTTCAGAGCCACGTGTCCATTTCGTGCTTGACCTGCGAAGAAGCGAAGGAACATGGAACCGAAGAAGCGAACACGATGAATGATAGTTGAGAAGATTAACAGGATTCTTCGAAATCACGAATTTCATCTCATCGAATCTTGTTGCAGTTGCAAATTGCAACAACAGATTCAGAACGATGAAGTCCAAATTCGAAACAAGCAAACGACATGTCGTATATCAGAGGGTCAAAACTGTCAATGAACAAAACCATGAAACGCAAATCGTTTATGTTAGTTTTGTTAGTGTGAACCCGTTATCTTCACACCTGATGGCTGAGTCTGAGACTAATCTGTCGTCCAACTGCCAACGCACTAAAGTGTTAAGAGGTTGCCCAATAATTTTTTTTTCTATTTGTGAGAGTTGACGTTCGAACCTTCAACTATTTGCGTGAAGAATAAAGTGTTGAATATGTGTTTGGTTGGTTATTGAGGAGTGCAACAACACTCTCTTAAACACTATTTATAGTTTCTAATACTCTCTTTATAATTCGTTAAATTTCATGTATATCCCGTTAAATTAAGAGTTAGACACATATAATTTAGTCGACTCTATTTGGATTTTGACTAATCGAGAAAAGAGTGTTAGAGAGAGACTATCAAATAGAGTGCTGATAGCATTTCTCTAGATTTTTTTAAGGGATTGGATTTAGCACCTTAGTTACACAATTTTACACCTCCCTTGTTTATATTATGAGATTTAAAAACGCAGAAAACTTGTATTTAGAGTTTTGCAAAACTTAGGTAATTTGCTTCCGAGTTTTAAATTTCAGAACATAAAGAAAGAGGGGTGGGAAAATATGATGGTAGGATGGTGAATCTAGGGGTGGGAAAATGTGTGGGTAAGGTGGTGAATGTCCCTTTTTTCTTATGGCTATGACCTAATCGTACAGACACGCAGTTTCGAAGCATAAAAGTAGGGGTGACAATATGGGTTAGACTCGTTGGGCCAGCCTGTTTGGCCCGCCATTGTTGGCGGGTTGGATTGGAAAATTCAGCACACTAACGCACTTCTGACCCACTTTGCTAACCTATTTTTTTGACGGGTTTTGGCTGGTCGGGCCGGGCCAGCTCGCGCGGGCCTGCATTTATTTTATTATTATTATTTTGGATCTACAACAGGTCAGCAGTACTAAGGAAAAGGAATTAAGGATTCATTAGGGAAATATGATTCTTCAATGTGTGTGAGGGTTTCTGACTAGTAACCATCAGCCGCGCCGCCGCGCTCTCCTCTGTGACTCCCTCCTCCACCACGCTCTCCTCCAGTCCGTCGCGCTCTCCTCCAGTCCACCGCGCTTTCCTCCAGTCCACCGCGCTCTCCCTCGCCGCGGTCTCCTCTTCTCCACCGCTCTCTCCTCTCCACCACTAAATCGCACAAACGCCACGCTCTCCTTTCCGTCGCGAACTGGTAAGTAAGCATCGGCATCATGCATTTTTGTTGAATCGCTCATCTCTTTGGATCTGTAATCCGATTTTGTCCTTGCTTCCTAGTTTGAGGTGCTTATGGTTAAGCGGTTTTAGATTTCGTTTGAAGTACATAAATTGCTTAGTATGGAAGTTGAGGAATTTTGTAGATAACATTGTGGTTCATGATTTTGTTGAGAAATTGCTTAGTGTAAAAACTGCTTCCTAGTTTGGGGTGCTTGTGGTTCATGATTTTGTAGATAGCGTTGAGGAATTGAAAACAATGGTTTCTTGTACTTGATATAGACTGTCAAGAAAAAGCGTAAAGCATTAACTTCCGACGTGTGGCATTTTTTCACCAAGGTAGGAGTTGCAGATGATGGGATTGAGAGAGCATCATGCAATGGTTGCAAATCCACATACAAATGTGGTGGTAAAGATTATGGTACATCAACCTTACGTCGTCATCAACTAAGGTGTCCTCAAATACGACACGCTGTCATTTTTGCAACTTGTGTATATTTGTATTATAAGACAATTATTAGCTTGAATGATATATTCTTGGATGGCTAACCCAGCTTCATAAGGAATTAAGGATCATGACTGCACCACTAGCATCTTTAACTGTTTTTCTTTTGAATATTCCTTTGAATGTTATAACTTAGAAAGTAAGAATTTTAAACTAAGACTATTTTTCCACTACATTACAATTTAGCGGGCAAACTCGCCAACCCGCTAGCCCGCCAAAATGTGGGTTGGGTTGAGACTTTCAACCCATATACCAAAAGTGGGCCAACCCAACCCAACCCGCATTTTGGCGGGTCGGACCCGCCCCGCGAGCCCAAATTGCCACCCCTACATAAAAGTGATTCTCGTGGATAAAAATTGATTATGAGGCCTAAACTTGAAACCAAACACACACTTTGAAAGACATGAATCGAAGGTTGGGGTTGGGAACATGGGCTAATGGAGCTGTTGCTATATTGGGCGGAGTATTCACACTGAACCTAGCTTCTTCTGCTACACTAAAGCGCTTCACTTCGCGTCTGAGAAGAAACAGGTAAAGATAAGATTAGCTCAAGTTAATTAAGTCACGTTTCTTCTTCTTCTCCTTCTCTCTCTCATCTCTTTCTCTCTCTAGCAGCGGAGGTTGCTCCGCCTGCTCTGCCACCTAACTCTGATCTTTTTGGAGGAGCTGAATGGCAACCTACTAACTCTGTTTTTCTAGAATCACTTAGATTCTCTCCTTCGGATTTTCCGGTAACTAATCAAAACCTAATTTCTCTCTTTACTTATTCGATCGACCCTCGGGTCTCATTCCTCCCAAGCCCTAATCTTTTCCTGGATTTTTCATCTGGGTCTCAATCGGATTTTCTTTTACGGGCTCCTGGGTTCCGATTTGTATGTTCGTTCAGAACTAGTGTTAATCCGGGACGAGCTTGAGCTGTTTCCACTTTACATGTTTATGTCGGTTATGTTTTTTCGTTTTGCTTTTGTTTGAGTAGAGGTATATTGGAAGTGTAAGGTTTTTGTAGTTGTTGTTTTTCTTGTATTTGAATTGTTCCTTGAGTCGGATTCGTCTGCTCCTAGTACTATTGATGTCTGCGTAGCACGTGTACGCCATTTTTGACATTGTACCAGCACCGGGTATGCACCAAGTGTTGGTGTGCGTATCGCGTACCCAATTTCGCGACAAAAATAAGTACGATTTAGGTACGAAACAACATCTTTTTGGGCAAGTTTTTTTATAAAATAAAATTAAATTAAACTCACTCCTTCAGCCGTCCTCTCTCCAACTAAGCAGAAACTCTAATCCCCTCCATCTCACTCCTTCAGCCGCCAACCACACCTTCTCTTCCTCTCCTCTCATCTCAAACCTCCGTCGCCGCCAACCACACCTTCTCTTCCTCTCCTCTCATCTCAAACCTACGCCGCCACCACTCCTTTCTTCTGAGTTTTAAATCTCAAAAGATGAAGAGGGGTGCGAAAATGTGTGGGTAGGGTGGCGAACCCAGTCCCCTTTTTCTTATGGCTGTGACCTAATCGTACGACACGGTTTTGGAGCATAAAAGTGATTCTGGTGGATAAAAATTGATTCTGAGGCCTAAACTTAAAATCAACCAGACACTTTGAAGGACATGAGTCAAAGGTTGGGAACGTTGGCTAATGGAGCTGTTGTTATCTTGGGTGGAGTATTGACACTGAACCTGGCTTCTACTGCTACCCTGAAAGCGCTTCACTTCGCGTCTGAGAAGAAACGGGTAAAGATAAGTTAATTAAATCGCGTTTCTTTAATCGATTCTGTTGGAAATTGTTGAACTTGTTGTGAGTTTTGTATGCAGAAAAAAACCGCGTTGCCGTGTAGGGCTTGTAGAGGGAAGGGATTCTACATATGCAAATTGTGCAATGGGAACGCCACCATTGCTTGGTCTCCGATGTACGATCCTATTGCAATTAACCCTTGCGTCTGTCCTACTTGTGAAGGAAACAGGTTAGGTTTTTTCACATTATTTGATTTGAATTTCCTATGCTTGCTGGGAAAATTGGGATTGCCATGAAGTTGGATTTTGAGGGAATTGCTGTTGATTCCTGTGAAGTTTTTTTTCTTTAAGTGTTGTGACTTTCTGGGTCATTCTAGTTTTTTTCTAATGCTTGCTCATGGTTTTGAAGGGTTCAACGCTGTCTGAATTGTTTGGGAAAAGGCTATGACTGATAGTGCTGCATTTCTTATGATTATTGGTTGTGTGCATGTTTGAGAATCTTTCTACCATTGATTATGAAGTTATCAGAATCAATTAGGCAAAGAAGCTTCTGTGAGTAGCTTCTAAGTTTTGGAATTGATTCTAATGAAAGAGAAACATTTGAGAACTTGTAATCCAAAGTCCAAACATGCTATAATGTAAGTTTATTTTATTGCATCTGAGAGCTTGCATGTCTTTGTCAAATTTTCTTTGCATTGAATTAACTTCCCTATAACAAGAACTAAGCAATAGTTCTTCATTGTAAATCTAAGCTCACTGAATCCATGGATAAACATATCAACCCTTTTTTATTTTATTTGGCTAGTGTAGCACTGTCAATCACATTGGGGTGGTTGATGGACTTTCAAACTTACTTTGCCTGTACAAGTGACTAATTTTTGTGTTTCTTCTGCATACTTTTATCATCCTTGAAACTACCAAGATTTTCTTTCGCCTAAATTGTAGAATGGAATTAGTGTTGTTGGGAATTTTAATCTTGATTCCAATTCTATCAAGTCTGTCACAGCTGTAATTGGGAAGAATCAATTTTATGTTTGAGACAAATGAACAATTGCAATATAAAGTTTTCAGAAAAAATCAAGACTGGGAAAACCTGCAAGGTTGCAGATGCATTGTCACGATCTCATGAGCCATCTCTGCCAAGTTGTTTGATCCGTTCTATGCCACTTTTTTTCATTCTCAGAGCAACTTAAAAATTTCCAGAGCAGAATTAATTCTTGTCAAAGATTAAAAAGGAAAAGAATTCATTATGAGGAGGAGTTGATAAAACCTTTAGCCTTCTTCCCAATATTAAAATAAATCCCCGGAGAGCTGCTCATTTTTTCTAAAATGAATGCTTTGAAATCAATACTTTTATTTGTGATTCACCTTTTTGTACGTGATTTGTTGGCATGAGAATTTATTGGGAGGAAAAGAAATGGCAAAGGAAGTTTCCTCTTGTACAAAATGGTTCACATGATTGCAGCCTGTATAAAATGAAATTTCCATAAACAAATATGAGCTATTGTTTTCGTACTATAAACATGACACTTTAAATTAAGGTGGTGACAAATAGACACCACCACAAACACTGATACTGCAATTGTAAATTTGAGCCTTTGCATAATTAGGTTGTCATATGTTTCATTTGAAAGGGAGATGAATCAATGTTGCTTTTGGCTTAAGCTGACTTCATACATTCCTGATGATTTAATCATTAGAGCTTTGTTACATTTTTTTAAACATTCAATCATGTTCATCTTGGCATCTTTTAACAACTTATAGGGAAAAAAGAACAGTGCAAAAATCAAACTTCGTTATTATTTGGGAATTGAGATTAGTTAGAGGGTAACTAGGAGAACTAATTTGGTTAGCATAAATTAATGGTGGGTGTTTGGTACTGCGTTACCACACTACATTGAGGTTAGAAAATCACGCTGAAGTAAACACACACCCTTTTGGCTTTTACCATATGTGCTTTGGTGTCTGAACATAACTCATTTCCAAATACATCAAGAAAACAACAAACAAAATAAGCACAAAAGAATCAATGCTTTTGTTTTCTGGTAAGAAATTGGGTTGATTTATGATCCAATGGATGTAACATCTCGTATTTTTATTAATAGAAAATAATACTATATAATAAATATAATATTGAACATAATTTTAATAAATTAAGGCGTGTAAATATTATTTAGATGAAATATATTGATGGTTCAAAAAATTATAGTACCTTAAAAATACTTGTAAAAGTAAATTACATGAGAAAATAAATTTATTAATATTAAAAATAATTTATATGGATTTTTATGATTTTATTTCATAAATAAATAACCTTGACCTGAATTAATTTCCACTTAATTATACGAGTACTTGAACTTAATCTAATTAAATTTAAATGCTTAAATTAGTGAGAATTGAACAATACAAACTCACAGATATTATTTTAAATAATATTATGATCTCATATTTAATTTATGAGAATTTTAGGAAGATAAAAGATGATATTTTATGTATTGTATGTGTACCGATAACACACAAACGCTATACTTCCTACCTGCACTATTCTACCAGCACCCTACACCCTTGAATCTTCTTAGGCTTTTGACTTCAAGGCTCCGGCAACATGCTTCCCCAATCAGTTGCTGAATGAATTTCAGCCGCCTTGCATTGCTACAACTTTACTTTCTTCTTCCTTTTCCAAGTTTTTCTTTTCCATCATGAGGGTGGGCTCGTTTGCAGCATGTTTCCCTCCATCTTGCCTCACCTTGTTTTACATGCATCCACTCCTTTCTCTGCTGCTCCACGCTGACCATTTCTTCTATTGAATGACAAACACTCCCATGCACTTAGTACACACACAACTTAATCTCCATGTCTTCATTTTTCTTCTATCACCACAACCAGCCACTTCACGCTAGGTTCTTCTTCCTCTGCCAGAGAAAACAAACACAACAGCACCTCCATTACCACACCACCATCACTGAGTTCATCTTCTCATTTCAACCATAAACTACTCGAACCAACCACCAAATCCTTCCTCTCTATTTCGTTTGACAGTGAGCACACCAATCACTGAATCATTGCTTCTACGAGACCATCTTCACACGAGTAAGATGATGGCATCAAAGTTATGGAAGAGACCCAACATGCCATGCGAATAATCTTTCTAAAGAAGTGGGTCATTTTTCAAATTCCTCTAAATCATAATTTGATGTTATAAACGACGTCTTGAGGCTATGAAGATTCCATAACTGTTTCCAGAATGAAATTCTGACGCTGGAGCACATCCCACGCGCCTCACGCGCCGGCAACGGTGAGTGCGCTCACTCGCGCCCACGCGCCCAGTAGCCCTTTCAACGTGCATGATACATAATGTAGGATCTGTGTAACATGTGTCGAAGCTATTAAGCCATGATAGCTTTTGATGAAGTTAAGTAACATAATTAGTTAATTGATTTCAGAAAATTAGGATCTGACTAGGGATATTTTCTTGATACATAATGTAAAAGTTTAATTTTACTCAAGGAGGAAATTAGACCTGAAAGTTTTATTGAGTTCAGTTTTTGGATTGACTAATTAATTTATTATATATTTTTCAAAGAAATAAATTAGAGCGTCACATTAGTTGGTATCAAAGCAATTCGATTCAGATAGGACTTTGACCTTCATATAAAAGTTAGTCTGAAGCTAACATGGCCATAGGAGGTGTATCCATCTAAGGAATTTTGTAACTTTTAATTGTCTGAGTTACAAGTTATGGACCTAATCAATCCAGCAACTTGTTTCCACCAGGATAAAGTTCCAAAAACCTAAAGGTGTGAAAGTTATTGGAGTATCATAGTTCATTAAGATTAAACACCGCCAGAACACCCACCGCATTGAAATTAAACAAAACGAGGAAGAACATCACACAATCGAAAAGGAGTGCTGAAGCGCTTAATCAAGAGGAGAGGCACCTCATCGCGACATAAGATTTAAATTTTTATGCGTAAAAGTGATAATATATGTGGATAAAAAATTAAAATTTAATACTCCCTCCGTTCCTTTTTATACGAGCTAAACCAACTTTGCACACCCCTTAAGAAAGTTAGGTAGTATAGTTTTTTACATTAAATTTGTTATCAAATGTTGTTGAATTTTCAAAATTGTCCTTAACATATTTCTTTTTAATCTCTTTCCATCATTAATACAATTCCATATTTCCAAAATTGAATAGGGGTAAAAATGTGAAAAAATAATTAATATGGCACAAAACCTTATGCGGTTCTTATAAAAAGGAACGGCCAACCCCCTCATTTAACTCTTATAAAAAGGAACGGAGTGAGTATTTTATTTTGTATTCACTAATTTAATAACCCAAACTAAGCCAACATTAATCAAATCCATTTAGTTCGAGTTTGTTGAATTTTTTTACAAAACGAAATCAAACCAATTAAATTTGATTTAGTTCTAATTTTATTTAACCCTAAATCTGAACTAATTCAACCCGGAGAAACAAAAATATTTTACCTCTGGATCTCATAAACATAAGCTGCCATGCCCATGATGATATGTCCCAGGCAACAACAAATCAAAGATCGCATTAAGAGTCCCACTGCTGTTTTTTCCTGTATATAAGTATCCGTACGTGTCATTCAACATCTGGTCCACTTCAATTTTCACTGAAATTTATGCTTCACCTCTCTTTTTTATAATTTTAATTTCTGTAGATGCAAATTCATATTTTACTTCTGCTTCTTCTTTATATTCTTATCTCTGATAACATCACATTGCAGGTTTGCCAGATTGGCCACGCTTTAAATTGTTCAGTGTATGCTGCAAAACATGGAAGGAGTGGAACTCTGATACTCTGCTCTGAAACATGTTAAAAGTTATTTGCTCTTATCTTCTTACCATCCCCTGTCTCTCATAAATAAACCACATTCTGCCATATTGCTGAGACTGGCACATTCCAATTTAGAACTCACCACACTGCACTTCAATATTAGAACACTAATTTTGGTTTCCTCTTAAAATTTCTAGAAAATAATTAAGAAAAACACATCTCAACCTTTCTTCTTAATTAATTTTATGGCATCGATGAGATAAAGAGCTAACTTTATGCTATATGTCACATTGTCACCAATTAATTTTTCAAAAAGTTTAAGTTGTTAAGAGTACATGAATAATTTTATATTATTATTTCTAACACGTTTTTGGGCTTGAAGCGTAAATAATGCACAAACTTACCTACAATCTATTACATGCTGATATGATTTATTTCCGTTTAGTATGAGTGACATTTATTTAGCTTCCAATTCCAATTTCTTTAGTTTTGTTTTTCTTTTTCTTGTTTTAGCATACAAACAAACATGCATCATAAAGGTTGGTCATTGGTGGGAATAGTTGATAGTACTTTTGAAGGGCTGGGGAGAAGAATGTTATGGAGCAAGTGATGGAGCTTTGAGTCTTCCTATATATTTGCCACTCAGCATGACTGCAACTTATGCAGGGTCTGCTCCCAGAAATTGTAGCCAAAAGTGTAAGCGACAAGATCTTGTAGATAAAATGTCAATAAATGAAAATCAGAAAACAAGAAATTATTTATTACATTCTGATATATGTGGTACACTGGAATGATTATAATTATTGGCTTATATGATGAATATATAGCATAAAACAAGAATTCAAAGAGTGTTATATAGAATCACGAAATCCACCAAATGGGAAACAAGGTTATTGTTTGACATAGATATCCCAACATAAATTATACACATCCAATTCAATTCAATCAAACTAACCCAGATATTCAGAATTTTGCATGAATTATTAATTGTTGCTTGAATTTATTTTGTTGTTTGTGACCCATGATTACTAATTAATTAATTTAATTAGGGAATAGAAAAAAGAATGTTTATGGGTCCACAAGATCAACATCATGTAATGGGATACGTGACAGCAAGTCTCTTCTCTAGGAAGAGAAGATATGGGGAAGGGGGATATGTCTTTAATTTGTTGACTGATGTATAAAGTTAATTTGAAAAAGTAGGGAATATATATATATGAATGATGACTTCATGCTTTTGCAAAATTTAGTGGGACTTGGGAAGAGATAATCATAATCCTAAGCAAACATCACTCTTAAAATCAGATGGAAATGGATCATAATGAAGTTCCACTTGAGGAAATGTTATTAACTTGTATATATGTTTGAATATTGCAGGTACGGACTAGAAAAATAGTAAGGGTGGCATAAATTTAACATGTTAAGTAAAATTATCAAGAGGTAATATAAAAAATTTATGGGAATGAATTGAATATCATTATGTTATATGAAGGGTTTTAAGGAGGTTATTCATGATAGTACTACTTTCATTCAAACACATTTAATTGTGAGTTTTGATAAAATTCTCTGTTTTATCTAAACTATTAATTGTATTTTCATTGAACATGCACTACATATCTCATTTTCCACCTCTTCTATTTCTATTTTTACATGCACGTTGTGTAGATGAATTTCATTGGAAATGTTTGTTTGACATCTATATATATCACCTTCATCGTTTAAAGAGAGATATGAATAGAATAAATATAAATAAGAGATATGATAAATGATGTGATAGGAATATAAGAGCAAATAGGAAGAAAAATTTGATGAAAATTGAAATAAAAGAAAAATAGGATTTGAATATATCAATGTTAAATTTAATTAGAGGGTTAACTCCACAAGATTGTATTCAAAACACCTATCTCTATCTAGAATTTTTTCTTTATTTAAAAAAATCATGAACATACATAATTAAATGGTACCACACTTTCTGTTTAGGAATATACAAATTTTCCGTAGTTCTAATAATGATGTGGGTATGGACCAAACTAGGTGCCCACCTAGCCCAACTTCACATGCATGACAAGAATACCATAAATTAAGATGAGACTACACTCTACTTTAATTTATGCCTATAGTAGTAATTCTGTACATTCATTCATACACGTTGACACCTAAGCAAATAACATTAATGTTACTTGCTTCTCGTACCATTAATTCATTTTGAAATTGAGGTGGTGAATTCAATTTGAGGCACGGGTTCTTCGTGCTTGATCCCTTTAATTCCTCAGTACAATTTAATTATTTTCACCGAATAATTTAGGTGGCAATTTATTGCTCTGTTTCTGCAGTTCATCGCCAACAGCAACTAATCACCTCACCGCATATGCTCGGACTAAATGTTAATATAATTGAGTGTTTGAGTCTGAACCTTATGATTAAGAAATGAGGTAAATAACCCCCGTGCTGAACTATCGTTTCTATGCTAGCTGCTTATGCTTTATAGCTTCGTTATTTGGAAAAAAGAAATAAACATGGATTCTTGATATGCGGTTACGCAAGCTTTAACCACAAAGAGCAAGTGCTTTTGACCGTCGTCTACTTTTAACACGTTCCTTTTAATGTTGTATTAAACCGGGATAAAAAGTGAAGAAAAGAAAAAAATCTTTGATTCATCTTTATGTATAACGTGCTATGCTATAATTACTTTGGTTCCAAAGACAATATATTTATGATTGTAGCTTGTGTATGATCGATGATCGAGGAAGAACAACAATGCAAGGTAATATTTGTCAATACTAAGCAATCATGGATGATTGTTTTGTGAATTAATTGAGTGTAGTGTTTCTCAAACATATTTTAAGATTTGGTGACTTGTATATAGTGTGATTGGATTGGTACACTATATATATATATATATATATATATATATATATATATATATAACAACGACGAGAATTGTAAATAATAATAGACACTTCGACACATGCAATTTGTGACAGTTGAAAATCACCACAAACTACAAGTGTTGAGTGTCGAATGTCAACCACTATACATATGTTTACTGATTAACATTACCTATTTGAGCTAAACCTAATTAATTTAAGAGATAGTGGGAAATTTAGATAAACGTTATTGATATATGCTAATTTGGCTTTCCGAAGCATATACAAATTTGAAATTGGCACAATAATATATGAATATGATCTGAATATTAGAGTTTATGGGCATTAATTTTGGAAATCACTTTTGAGAGAACAAAACCTAGTGGGTTCGTCAGCCTGGTGACTGAGCTAGCATGCCTCAACAAAAAGAACACTACCAAAAACTTTTTAGTAACTATACCTTTTGGTCGTCACATTTTATACCTTGATTCCCTCTTCCCACCACTCCTTCTCAACAAAAATTATCTAATTTCAAATTTGAGGAAAAAATGAATGACATAGAACATATTTTCCGTGGCTAGCTCGCATAAAATCTAAAGATTCAATATTAATTCAATCCTAAACGTTCCCTACCACAGAGAATATTAGTGTTTTTTTTTCTTTTTTTTGGAATCTTCACTATTCTTCTTTTGACAATTTTTCCTAGGATGAACATGTTGCTGCCTAGGAGCCTCTCATTCAGTAAAAGATTCCTTACGTTATTCAGTGAATACATAGTTAAATATACAATCTGTCAATTTTTGCTGTGAACAATATAAGGAAGCAAACAACAATGCCCTAATCAATTGTGAATATGAAATTGATAGTGTCACTTTTGTCGCTGAAATATGGGCTTTAACATTTTCATTATATTACTGTGTATACTAATTTAATCAACTGGACATTCAATGAATTTAGCAAAAGCAGCGCCCTTTGTAACATTGTTAATTCAGATCATAATACAAGTAAACAGTTAAATGGAACAGTCAAATAATTTTTTGGAACATTAAAACATAAAACTAGAGTGTGATGATCTGAAACTGCACCACTCATGGTTAGGGATGACGATGAGGCGGGATGCAGGCGAAGAGTGCTTTCCCGCTTCTCTCATCTATCGTGTCCTCATTCCCCATACATACGATGAGGTGAATTTCTGTTTTATCTCCACTTCCCGCGACTCTTACTGGATCTTCAACACACTAATAAAAATTAAAAAATAAATTAAATATAGAACTACATAAAGTTATGCAATTGATTTAAAAACCATAAATGACAATGCAACCACATTTAATACAAATATCTCTTTTTGGGTTATAGTTGATAATTGTTTCTCTATTATATAACTGTATGTGAGATTTAAAATTCAAATGACATTAATTGAAATTCATCACACAATATATGGAGTCTACAAAATAAAAAAATTGAAATACAAAGACTAACATTTAATACATCTAAACTCAAAATATACCCTTAAACAATCAAGTCGTAAAAAGTGAAGTCTTCCTAGTCAGCATTCTAATTTTTATTTGAAGCCAAAGTTTTTTTATTGAAATTATTTTTTTGGTTTTTTATAATAAGTTGTGTTTAGGACATTTTACATTTTTTTATTTATTACAATTTAACTTTTGAAAAAAACAATTTAACTTTTTTTAATTGAGGCATTATTATATTTTCATTTACGTATACGGGAACCATGTCTATGGGAAAAAATTCCCTAAGATGGGAGTCTAATAAAGCAATTCACACGGTTATCTCTATTTGCAGGTGAAAATTGTCATAACTACTAATGCTTTATATTTTTTATTCTCGCGTTGTAATTTGATTACCGTGAAAAACCTTCACAAAATCTAAGTGTAGTTTCAATGTTAGCTTTTATTAAGTTGAACTTGAACCAACATTTCAAAATAGTTTATCGTCATTAATTTTAACATTGTTATTAGTAATTATATTTCACAAAAAAATTTAGAGTAACAATTGATAGAAATACCAAATGTGTTAGATATCTTTTAAACTTATTAGTTAATTGCGATTTTTAACTATCACAATTCTAACCGTCAAAAAAAGTTTGTGCCAATTAAAACCACTATTAATTAGCATGTTAACAAATTTTCTACTACCTCCGTCTCAAATTATAAGCTAACATTCACACCTATATAGTGTCACTAAATATAAACTAACTTAATAAAAGTTACTCCCTCCGTTCCTAATTAACTGTCACTTTAAGGTTTTGCACATATATTAAGGAATTGTATTAATGTTCTTGTTTTTATCAAAGTTACTACCTAACTTCCTAATATACCCTTTATCTTTCTTCTTAATTTAGACTCTTTAATTTCCTATCACCATTAATTAGAGGGTATAATTGGTAAAACATAATTAATACTCCCTTGAACTTTGTAAAGTGACAGTTAATTAGGAACCGAAAATGGATAAAAATAGTGACACTTAATTAGGAACGGAGGGAGTAATTTCTCTTTCCATATTTGCCATTTTTAATAAAAGTTAATTTCTCTTTCCATATTTGCCCTTGCATTTATTGGTTTTCCAATACTATAATGAATGAAAAGTTTGATCTTAAATAGGATAATAGGAAAAATTGTACAATTTTTTTAAAACCAATGCATCAACTACCTTTATTATTTATTTTTTTAATAAGCGAGAATTTTACAATGTTAGTTTATAATTAGAGACAGATGGAGTAATAGAAATGGTATATATGTCTATATCTCAGCACTTAAGATTTTATATTAATAATAATTAAACCATGCTAAAAGATCTTCAAGGAGGCTATCGATTAGATTGAGCACAGTTGACAGGTAGTTGAACTTTATAAGTATTTAGTTAAAAATTAAATTTCGGATAATATATACGGAGAATGATTTGTTGAGACAAACTCATGTGATTTTGAAGTTTAGGAGATATATGTAAACTCTCACGTTCAATGGATATATGATCTCCCATGTGCTAGGTGCAAGGTCCCAAAGGCACCTTGAGCATATAAAACCCCCACTTCACTAGCCCAATGTGACTCCCACACACAAACTCAAACTCATTAACTCACTCTCTCAAACGTACATGTTACCCTGCACCCACCATGGCCACCCCCACCTTCACTGCCGCCACCACACCCTGCAGAGATGAACCCGACTACGACAGCAGCTCCTCCTCTATCACCACCGTCCCAGAATCAACCCGGAGCTGGATGACCAACCTCAGCTTCGGCAGCCGCCCTCGCCGGAGCTCCGTCTCCGTCTGCTCCACCACCACAGACACCTCTCTGTTCGTCGGCTCCCACGCCAAGCCCCACAAGGCGAACCAAGCCGCCTGGGAGGCGATGCGCCGGCTCCGAAGCGACAAGGGCCGCCTCGGACTCGACCATTTCCGCCTCCTGCGGCGGCTTGGAAGCGGCGACATCGGCAATGTCTACCTGTGCCAGATAAGGAACCCTGTTGTGGGGTTGCCGCAGTGCTTCTACGCCATGAAAGTGGTGGACAGAGAAGCACTTGCCATAAGGAAGAAGCTGCAGAGAGCGGAGATGGAGAAAGAGATTTTGGCCATGCTTGATCACCCTTTTTTGCCTACTTTGTACACTGAGTTTGAAGCTTCTCATTATTCATGCTTGGTCATGGAGTTTTGTCCTGGTGGTGACTTGTATGCTGCTCGCCAACGCCAGCCAGGGAAACGCTTTACCATATCATCCACTAAGTAAGCACTTTTCCCATTTTTAGTGTGTTTTTGTACTTTTCTAGTTTTTCATGTTTTAGGAGAAGTAACTCTGGGGAAGTGATTCTAAGACAAGACTAAAAATCAATCCAAACATGTTATTAATCATCTTAAAATCACTTCTTCTCATCCAAACACACACTAGGCTTATTCCAAGTTAAGTTATAGCATGTTTGTATCACATTTTATTTACTCAGAATCAATTCTCACACCAGAAGCTAGTGTACTACAAAAGCTTCTTCCCGTAAACGATTTTGATTTTAGAACTAATTAAAGAAATTTTCCAAACAAATAGAGGTAGAAAATCACACTGATAGTAAAATCATGGTGGATGGAAAGAAAAATTAAGAAAAATTACTTCTATTCACCGTAGTTTTGAGTTACGAGTTTTACAACCGTATATCTAAACATGTACTTAGTCACGACCTTGGAGAAATCGCTTCTACGTATATTTATTTATTATATATAATTATATCAGTAAGGTACTAATGAAGTGAAAAAATATATACTGCAGGTTCTATGCAGCTGAGACACTTTTGGCACTGGAGTATCTCCACATGATGGGAATAGTGTACAGGGATTTGAAGCCAGAAAATGTATTGGTAAGAGAAGATGGTCACATCATGCTTTCAGATTTTGACCTTTCTCTCAAATGTGACGTTGTTCCTAAGCTTCTAAGGAGCAAGACAAGGTTATTGGAGAGGACTAGGAGCATCAAGAGCACAAAGAGATCTTCCCCTGCTTGCTCTGCCCCCATGCACCCTGTTCTGTCCTGTTTCTCAAGCAAGAAAAAGAAAGCAGCAACATTGACAACAGTCATAAGAGAAAATGTTGCTGATCAAACACAACAAGAAGTGGAAGGTGATGAAAACGAATATGATCCTGAGCTTGTGGCAGAGCCAATTGATGCAAGGTCCAAGTCATTCGTGGGGACACATGAGTATTTAGCACCAGAAGTGATTTTGGGGCAGGGGCATGGTAGTGCAGTGGATTGGTGGACTTTTGGGGTGTTCTTGTATGAGATGTTGTATGGGAGAACACCCTTTAAAGGTGAGAATAATGAGAAGACACTGGTGAATATTCTGAAGCAGCCATTGAGTTTTCCTAGGATTGCAGTGAGTAGTAGTGAGGAGTTTGAAGAGATGGTGAGGGTTCAGGAGCTTATAAGCAAGCTTTTGGTGAAGAATCCAAACAAGAGAATTGGAAGCTGCATGGGTTCTGTTGAGATCAAGAGGCATGAGTTCTTCAAGGGTGTGAATTGGGCTTTGATTAGATCAGTTACGCCCCCTGAGGTTCCTGCTGATAAGAACAAGATTAGGAGTAGGGTTTTGTTACCAAAACTAAGCAAGAAAGACAGGGATCAGCCATTTCAGCTTACTCATCGTTTTGATTACTTCTAAGTTCTAACTGCAAAATGTAACTAACATTTTAGGAAAAGTTAAACAGGTTTTTCTGCAAATATGTGTTTGCCATAAAACAAATGAAGGGTTCTTTGTTTGGATGCTCTTTCATTCTTTCTCTAATTTAGATGTTAGTGTTGCATATTCTTGTTAATCACTAAAATATAAATTTTAAAATTTATTACTTTATGATATGACATATTATTACACTAAACCATGACTCATGTTTATGGTTTTGATTCCTTCACCTTCTTTTTCATTTAATCTTCACTTTCATTCTCTTCATATCTCTCTCTCTCGTATTTTTATCACATTATCTAACATATTTTTTATTTCTCTTCCTTATCTCACTTGATGCAAGTGTATTTCTAGTGTCAATAAAATATTTTTCTTAATCGTGGAGTAGCGCTAAGGAATTACATTAGAAACTTTTCCTATTCATTTCCAATGTTGAAAAATATTACATTAGCCAGAGATACAATCTATTAATTTTTTATACAAGGTAAATCAATCCTCATTTTTAAGTTAATTTTTCTGGTAGAGTTAGACTAACTCAAATTTTTATATGACACTCGAGTCTATCATAGATATGTTTTCTTGTAAATCTCGTGCTTCAAATTTCTAACCAAGCTTGAAGGGGTGAGTTGAAAAAGGTTGATGAAAGTTATAACTAAATAAATTCTTATAGAGAGTGCATGAACCTTCACCTTCAAGCCAGTTTTTGTTTTTGAGAAGGAGGTAGGGCTAACTCAAATTAGAAAAATGTTCCTATTCATTTCTCCTTTTGATTTTTATATTTTCCTGTATGATGAGAGAAAGAATTAGAAATTAATGTATGATGGCACTATCCACTGAACTCGCGGTTATTTCCTCATTATTATAATATTCTTGTGTGGCTACCAATAAATTAACAGTAGTTGAGGATTTGTAGGTTAAAAAAGTAGGATCCCATAATTGTTCTAATGTGATTCTCATGAAAGCTTTTGAAGTCATGTGATGACAATTATTACACACTTCTCATTGTTGAGAAAATTGCAGGAAAAAAGGGAAAAATTTACTTTATTTTAACAATACTTTTCCCGTATGGCTATTTTCATTTCTGCGCATTCACATGCCCTTTTCACCGAACCAACTATATAAAGAAACAAAAAGGAAATGTTTTCCGGTGCTCCTTTTTTTCATTCTTTTTCTTTTGTAAAATGTAAATTATGGTGTGATTAATTACTACGCTTTATAAATTAAGGTTCAAAAAGCTCACTTGAGTTTTGTGATTGGTTTGGGAATAAGAAATACATAGCTGTTTGGGTTTTCTTTTAATAATTATAAAAATGGCATATTATTTTTGTTTAAAAATTTGTTAAAAAATAAAATAATGGTTTATTGCTTTTTGTTTATAAAATTTTCAAGATAGTGAACATAGTAACTGATCAGTAGATATTCAGTTTTAGTTTGACAAATCGACATATGTATGAATGTAGATCTAAAACTATATATCCATCTAACATTTTTTAGAATAAAATAGAAATAAAGTGACTAATAAGGTCTTAATAGTTGGACGCGGTATACGTGGAGATATATTTATTGAGAGAGATTTATCAATTTAAGTCTCAGGTGAATTAGTTATGGATGTTAGTTAGGAGTGAAAATAAGTCAGATTGTTCTTAGGGCCTATGGCCTAACCTACATTAGACTCAGACCAAGTCAAATTTATATATAGGCAAGACCTAGGCTTTTTTAAAAGTCTATTTAATTAAAAAGCCTTATAAATCTACTAGACTAACTATATTTTACCATTGTTAGTATTGCTATGTTACAAATTTATTCTAATATCTTTATATTATATATTATTTATATTTTTATATCTTTAAGCAAATTGATTTATATAATGATTCAAAGATATAAGTCTCTTTGAAATAGATTTATGATATATTTAGATATTTTAATATGAAATATGATTTTAATAGACTCTAAGACAGTTAAAAAATTCAACACAATCTAACTTACTTTCATCTCTACCTAGTAGATTATATATAGTATTGGTAGTTTATTTATTGTAAAAAAAAATTTAGTATAATTTAACCAAGTTAGCAAACATAAAAGTTTTATTATGAAATAAGTCTTTAAATAGACTATCAAGTCAGATTGAATTTTTAAGCAAGCCAGACATGACCTAAAAAAAAACCTATGACAAGTAACAAGTCAGGCTTAAGCCTTACTCACTCTGTTCCTAATTAACTGTCTAGAAAGAGAAAAAACACGTATATTAAATAACGCAATTAATTTTATTAATTTTTAGAAAAATATTATATGTTTTCCTATTTTACCCTTTAAAATGTATTTTATCTCTTTTTATTTATTGTTCTTACAAAGACATTACTTAGAAAAACCTTAATTAATACTCTCTTGAAATTTCAAATCGACACATATATAAAAACAATTTTTCCCTCTAAATAAATTAGTTAATCGAAATGGAGAGAGGTAGATATTTAATTATGCCGAACCTATTTAAGCACAACATAGCTTATTCTCAGCACTGGTTGTGGGATACCTCACTAAAAAAAATAGAAAGAAGTGATAAAGAGCCATATATCAAGGGTAATGAATGTGTATGATAGTTAATCAATAAAAAAAGTGGAGGAGATTTAGCCATGTTTTGCTAACAGTAATGATGAGGTGAGAGAGGGGGACAAAAGGAGTGTAGGAAACGTGGACCACTTCGAATGCAGTGAAAAATAACCGCAATTTAAACGAAAAGAAACCAAGAGGAATGATCCTTTTCTTACCTAAACATATACTACGAGTCAGTGCAAATGGATGACAACCCAAAGTTCTGGTGCTCTAGTCTCAGCCCGAATAACAATGAACATTCATTAGGTGCCTGGGATTCCTTACCTCTTTCTGCCTTCTTAGTGAAAAAGGGTAATTTTCCTATTTCCGATAAGTGATGATGACAATAGAACATATACAACACGATAAACTAGTATTTCATCCATATAGTATATATTACACACAGAACAACACCACCTTTTAATCATATTAAGTGGGTTATTTAAATGAGTTAATGTAAATATTGGCTAAAATCACTTTAGTTTTAGATCGTCTAATAATATTTTAATATGTGTTGTGGGTTAGAATTTTCTAGGACATGTGTCAATATATTATTGAGTCACTTAAACTAAGGTGATTTTACTTAAGGTATATTTTGGGTGATTTGTGATAATCAAACAACAACAAGCAAAGTTTTGTCCCTTAAGTGGGTTCTGCTAGGGCTGTCCAACAGTCGAGTTCGGGCTCGAACCTCAATTTTTGTTGGGTAAAAATGCAAAAAACATCAGGCCCGCGTTGACCAATTTCAAGGATCGTTGCTCGGGTTCGGTTTGAACGGGTCACGATTACATCTAAGTAGATTTGTTTGGTTAAGAGATTCATAAGAAAAATCTAAAAAAGAAAAGTTGAGCAGATCTAGAAAAAAATCCAAGAAAAATCCAGAATAATCTCAATACATAGAAAATAAAATCAAATCTGAAAGTTACAGAAAAAGGAAACCCTAGTTTATTCAGTTCTGAAAGTTGCATAAGCAAAATTCTCACTACAGAAGATTAAAAATCTCAATATGAGAGTTTGTCATCATCTTCGTCTTGGAGATCATCTTCATCTGCATCTCCAACTTCAAATCGAGGGGCACGGTGGTGAGGGTGACCTTGGCGGAAACTAGGACTTTCCAGTCATCTTCATCACCGCTTCTTCTTGCGCATGGGTTGAAAGGGATGTGGATTGTAAGGGAGAAGGGGAGAAGAAAATAGAAGAGGGTGTTGTGGAGCGGGTTTGAGAAGGCGAAAAGAAAAGAAGCATGCAGCGTTGCTTGTGGAGGGAAGAAGAGAGTGTAGTGCTGCTGATGAAGAGAAGAAGAGAGCATGCGACGCTTAAGAGAAGCCATGGTATGTTAGGGTAAGGCATTAAAAGCCGTAAGAGCCCATTATTTCGCAAAACCTTAATGGGTTGGGGTGCTGCTAGTGGCCTTTCTTTTTAATATCAGTGTTTCGGTTGGACTCAGTTTTTTTTTTCAAAACTTCCCAATCCAAGCCCGACCGTGTAAGCTGCAAAAAATAAATTTTGGTGAAATTTCGACCTGAAAATTGACCCGAACCGATCTAAAAGGGAAAAAAAGGTTCGATTTGCACGGTTTGGATCAAGTCTCGAGTTGATGGGCAGACCTGGATCATACTATATTATTGCGCTCGATCAAAAACCAAATTTTAAGGCATATTACTGATAATGGATCATTTTTAACAATACCTTGCAATTTCTTTTAGGGCTCCCTCTACCTCTATTCACAAGACTAAACACCATATTATCAACTTCTCTCTTCAGTGCCTCCAAAGATCTTCTTTGTATATGTCCATACCACTTTAACCGATTTTCCGTCATTTTCTTCATGATAGGCGGTGCCCCAATATCTTTTCTCATTCGCTCATTTATTATTTCTAATGTGACCACACATCCATCTTAACATTTTCATTTCTGCTACACAAACTTGTTTTTACGTCGACCTGTTAAAGTCCAACATTCACCGACATGGTATGAGCAATTTAGACAACAGTTTTTGACAAAAGATAAAAAGACAACCGCTATTAATAAATACAATCACAATCAGTTATAGTAATTAATAACATGCTTGTATTAGCTTTTATTTTCTTAAAATTAATTAATTTGTCACCCCCATTAATAACATGTACTATTCACATAAATTTCTCACTAAAATTTATTGTCTTTAGAATCTAGACTAGCATTGCGCATCCGAGTCGTGAACATGAAGTGGGCCGAAGGGATTTGAATTGCACACGAAATAGCGGGCTTACCCATTCAACATACCGACTCGCCAAGTGCATGAGAAGACGTACTTGAAGAGTTCATAGGTTGGCTGAGGTGTGAAAGTTGGATCAGAAGCCCATACCTAATATCCCTGCTTCTCGAAGGTTGCAGGTTGGCCACAGAGGTTGTTCGCGGATATTTGGATGATTGATGGAAAATTTGTATAGATCAAAATTGTTTTATTGATGTTGATTTCTGTAACGACGCATTAGGATGTAGTTACATAGTGAGCACTTATGCTGTGTTTGTTATGATAGAGAAACAGTAGAGAGAGATTGCCGAGAGAGAAATTGGCAAGAGAGAGTGAAGTTCTCTTGTCAGGTAAGGGAGAGAGGGAGAGGAGAGGGAGTTAGAGGTGATTGGGTGAGAGAGTATTTTTATCTCACTCTTCGATTTTATCCTCCATCATTATTATACTTACTTATAAGTATTTATATTTTTAAGATAAAATTGTCATTTTATATAAAAGTAATATTCTCTCCCCTTTATCCAACCAAACAAAAGGGGAGAGAGTGTACATCATTCTTTCTCTTTTTTCTCTCTATCTCTATCATATCAAATAACTTACAAAAATTACTATATTTCTCATCTCTTTTTCTCTACTCATCTTCTCTCTTCTCTCTTTTCATCTTCTCTCTTTCTCTCCTCAACCAAACAAAACATTAGTGAGCTAGCCATTTTTTATGTATAAGAGGCAAAGAGAGTAAATAGTTCAAGTTATGCTCACTTTGTAAAAACTTTCTCTCCTCATTCCTTATTAGATCTTCTAGGGTTCACTTTGTGAACATAATCAATTGGACAAGGATTAGCAAGCATGCACTAATTTTATGTCACTTTTTAAAATAAAAATTGTTTCACCATTAAAAAATGAGAAGAACTTGAGTAAAAATAAATCATCACATGTTCATATCATACTAGCAAGTAACAACAAGAAACGTGATGAAAAATAGAACCGCACCACTTTAACTCAAATAGAAGAGCATCCTCTGTCAGTTAAATGGCAACTTTTGTCATGTATCACTAAAAGGAAGACAGCATAAGTTACCATTTTTATTTTCATTCTAATGGAATACAGCAATGCCAATGGGCAAGCGCATGATCAGCTTTTATAATGTCATCTTGTCATGCTGATGCAGTTCTTTAAACATGAACCAGAGGTAGTAGGATGTGTGTGCCCAAACTCCAAACCCAAATACCTAGCCAACCACTCACATCACTTTTCTCTCATTTTCATTTTGGCTTTAATTTTGTATTCTTTCAAGGTTAGAAAATAGAAAGGACAGAGGATCGACTTCATCTTGTGAGTGGTTGTTTCAGTAGCAACATTAACAACATCGTTGAGGTCGAATCATGCTTCATGCTTGGGTCTCAGAGGGTTGTACGGTACGCAGTATAAAGGTCATCAGATGCTAATTTTGTTTGGCATATATATACCACTTTTTCCTTATCATTAGAGTTGCTATGATATTCTTTTTAATCAATGTTCTACTAAATTTATATTGGATATTAGTTTTATCAATAAGTTTTTAGATTTAATTAAGTACACTAATCAGCAATCTATAGATCACACATCTGAAAGCAGATTCGCACCTACTAGTAAAAGACACTCTTCGGTAGATAACAGAAAATCTAAACTTTCATCAAATAATTACCCGGAACAAAAGTTATCATAATGTGTCTATTCGATTCGATGTGTTACACAACTTGTGTGAGAAAAAGGTTAATTATGCATGTTGGAGCCATTATAGCAATCCAACCCGACTAATATGATTTGATAGTTCTTTTTCTTGGTTGGATTTCCCTCGTTAGTTGCAATCTCTACCAAGGTAGGTATCACCTTTTCCTTTTTCAACAGAACTGAAAATTGTCCTTAATTTTCCTACGTAAGTCAAGCATACAACATGGTAAGGGTGTTTGTGGGACATATTTTGTTTTTAAATTTGAACTCGTTTTTACATCCGAAAAAATCTGATAAGGGGTGAGTTTAATAAAAGCTAAATCACTTAAATTCCCAAATACACAAATGAGATTCTCATGATTTTACAATTCTACACTCATGCACATGTTCAGGTTGGACTAGGCTAAACTTTGCTTAAATATACCAAACCTGCTGAAAAATTTCAAGGCCTGAGTCTGACCTGTGGTCTGTCATAGTCTTTGTTTTTGCTTGAGTCTGATCTGTTTGAAAACCTGATCTGACCTGGTAGTCTATTTAAATGTCTGTTTTATTATAGAAATTCAAGTAGTTTGAAAAATCTATTTTTAAAAACATCAAAAAACTTATAGGCTAATGAGCTAAAATATATTAATGTGATTATAGTGTCCAAGTCAAAGTAATTAGGTCATTAGTTATTTTCTAAAGAAGTTTATATGATTAAATTATTATATAGTCTAACATGTTTAAATATATAAAGAAGTCAATAAGTATATAGTTTTAAAATAATATAATAAAAATTAAATGTAAAATAATAAAATTATATTATATTTATTTAAATAGGTCGGCCTGTTAGATTTACAAAGCTTTCTGAGTGGTTAAAGTCTGACATTTTTAACTAAATAAACTTTTATAAATGATTTTTTTTTAGCCTGGCCTAGTCCGGGCTTGAGGCAGGCTAGACCTACTCCCATCCCCACTCACAAACTCCTATTACAACCAAATAACTCTTAAAAAAATTCACTTTGACCCTTGAGATCAATTCAAACTATTAAGCACCAAATCTCATTCTATTAAGCATATAATAAAGAAACTCCTTGTTCCCAGCGTTAAAAGCTTTTTCAAAATCTATTTTAAAAATGTAGTATGGTTTTTTCACCCTCTTTGCTTCATCAACTATTTCACTTGCAATGACTACTCCATTGCATTTTCTCCCCACTACAAAAGTAAATTGATTTTCTTCTATTAATGATCCTGATTACCCCTCTAATTCTTCCTGCTAACACTTAGGCAATAATTATGTACAAACAATTAATAATTTCATGCAAATGCAAATCCATGTTTTTAAGCTAGTAAGTAACTTAGGGTGTCTGTTGGATGAGTTGAAATGAATTGTGTTTATGTAACACTCCAATTTCAAGGTATTACTATAGTTAATGAACAGTATTTAAATATGCGAAATATCTTTCGAGCTTACGAAAGTGCGAGTATATATATTTTTTAAAACATGCTAAGACTTAACGGATACATAATATCTTGTATTTACATTACCATTGTTAATCACTGTTACAAAGTAGCCCGAGTGCATCATACTTACATCATCAAGTTTTCAAAAGCCATACGTGTGGTGCAAATAGTTAAGTTATATTACAACCCAAATAGTTATAGCAGAAGTTATATCCAAACATGAAACCTGTGATTAGACCTAATAGTCTAGCATACACCCATGTGAACTACCCTCAGGAGACCCACACAAAAAGCAACGTACTGGGAACCTACCTTGTCCCTAGTTAACTATCATGTCAGACCATCAAAAGTGGCAACCTGCACATCTAATGTCAAACACCTTCCCCAATCCGGACCACTATCCTATACTCCTTCGGACCGTGGCTCCATCTCCTGCTATGAGCTTGGGGGAGATGGCAGAGCCAAGTCAAAAGCGATGCGATAAGTCTACCAGCTATATCGTTGACCTAGGAAAGTGGATTTGACCTCGATCACTCGGCTCGAGTACTGGACCTCGTTGAACAGCAGGTCAACTGTCCACCGGGTCCCCAAAGTCAGCGAGGTGGAGGGTCAGACCTCCGCGAGGGAGAGGGTCTAGCGCTGGAATCTCGAGTCGCTGATCCGTTATGGCCTGATGAAGCGTCCACAATTCATCCAAATAGTAATATTTAAATATGGGTAAAATCAGTATTATTGATTGTTTAACTTCACTTTTCACAGAAACGTGGTCGAATGAATGCGGAAGAAGCAGAATAGAGAATGGTGAGCCGGTGCGGTGCCCACCCACTACAACCAAAAACCATGGCCGGCCTTCCTTTACTTTAAAAAACCACCAAATAATGTCTGTCACTGCTTCAGTGGTTTGTTTGTGTGAGAGCACTGTTACACGTGCTGAATTTGGGTACGTGTTGCAATCTAACAAACGTACGTAGGTGCTCTCGGTGTTGATTTGAAATGTCTATTTGACTCTCAAATGTGGATCTGATTTTTCGTTTGGAGTAAAATTGGATCTGGGGTGATGCTAACTATGGCAGCTTCTGAATTGGAAACGTGGATTCAAATCCAATTATGGTCAGATCTAATTCTACCAACACTAATCCAATCAGTCACCACTCAAATTCAGTTCCAATGCACCTCAAAAAATAAGATATTTAAATGTTCCCTTTCTTTTATATAAATTCATGGTTCTTGGGATGACCAATGCGTCAGTGACCATTGCCCATGGTTTTTAGCCTTCTCTGGAATCACTAGTCACTAAACTAGTGTTGCCTTTGCGAAATTTCATAAAGGAGCTTTACTTTAACTTTAACTATCTTACTCAAATGTAGCAAGGAGATACAGGATCAGAGGGGAAATTAAATCAAGTTTAATTTATTTATTTTTTGGATTCTTTTGTCAGATTTGAGACACAAGTGGATAGTCCAAGTACATTGTATCCTTAATCCTGCAGCATAATATGTCATTTCCAGGTGCCATATTAGATGACAAATGCATATGAAGCTAAAATTTGCATGATGATGATTGTCTAATTTATTCTAAGTAACAAGCCTATAAATAAGGGATTGTTTAAATAATTTAAGGAAAAACTTGAGTATCTTTATGATGAATTAATTGATTCTTTATTAACAAACAAAATATGGGATTCTTTATACCATAAGGTAAGTTAAACAGCAATTTCTTTGTACCTTCATTTACAAAAAAATTACCATCACTATCTGTTTTCAAACTTTCATTTTATTCTTATTCCCTTTCTATCTCTGTCATTTAAATGTATAAGCATTACTAATATTCTAATTCTAATTAAATTAATTCTATTTACAATCCTTTAGGAGAAATAGTAGGAGTACATGTTAATTCAATTCTTATTATATAGGGGAAAGAAAAGAATCAACTGATAGCAACAGAAACCCGAGTGAAAACAAGTGTCTGAGACGGTGGATTTTAGCTGAAACCATCAAACTCCCTCAGAAACTGTGCCACTCTTCTCTTTTCTTGGGGAAAATAGTGATATTCTTTCTCACCAACTCATTGTATTATAAATATGCCTGCAACTTCAGACACTCTTCATTCCAAGTATCATCTGTTAATTTACAAACAGTACTCCTTCAATTAGTTAGCTTTGAAGATGGACAAGAGAAATATCACTGCTAATTCTCCTAGCTTGCCTTCTCTGGATCAAAGGTTGGCCATGGCCAAGCGCTGTTCTCATGGTAATATATAATCTTCCATTTTATTTTATTTTTGTTAAATTCATGCTCTAAACTTTTCTTTTTTAATGCCTTGCATCTGGCAAATTCTTGTAATTTTTGGACCATATTTAAGGTTTCAGAATTATGAACATTGCAAATTCCCAACATGATCTTGTTACCTTTCATTTTGTGTGTAAACAGAGGGTGTGATGGCAGGAGCTAAGGCAGCTGTTGTTGCTAGCATTGCCACTGCCATTCCAACTGTAAGTATACTCCTTCCACCTATTCAATTTTCTCTGTTTCATTCAATCACTTTTCACAAAATAATCACTTATTTTAAGTATTATAAGAGAGCTTTGTTTGGAACTATGAATAATGTTTGATATATATGCAGCTGGCCAGTGTAAGGATGCTACCTTGGGCAAGAGCCAACCTCAATCACACTGCTCAAGCTCTCATAATTTCAACAGGTTAGCTTAATTACTCATTAATCTTGGTGTATCTCTTCATAATCATTACAACAGTATTCTTAATGTTTGATTTAGTCATGCCATATTAATTAATTATGTTTGCAGTGGCAGGAGCAGCATATTTTATAGTAGCTGACAAAACCGTTCTGGCAACTGCAAGAAAGAACTCCTTCAACAACCTCTCCAATGCATGAATTCCAAGTAGATATTGGGCTATCTTACTTAATTTCGTGAGCTCAGAACATGATGTATTCATAAATAAAAAAGGATTTGCATTTCAGTAGTACTGAAAGCGCAACATGCAATGTATCGATCATTGTTACTTATATGAATGCAAATCTTTCACTTTCCTTTAAGCACAACTGCACGCCATTAATTTAGTAGAATTAATTAACTTTGTGAAATTGGATGTGTCTAGAATTATATGGAAAAGTAAGTTTAAGAAATCAATATTTTGAAGAAAATAAAAAATTATATTCGGAGATATAGTAAAATATATTTATCTATCAACATATATTTCAAGACAGTTTAAATGTGTTTTTAGCTAGTTTATGCTTCTTGTATCATTGGAGTAAATGAGTTTTTGATCAAATTGAACATAAATACAAATTATGGACCTGATTGATTGCAGTTTTTAAAAACTCTATTTAAAAAAAAATTAGAAATAGATTTTGAAAACAGATTCTTAAAAGGGAAGTAGAAAAAAATCTTTTGAACGCGATGTTTTACAACATTTAAAAATCTAAAATTTGAAAATTAAAAACAGAAATAGAAAACATCTTTTAGCTGTTCTTGTATTTTAATTTTTACAATTGAAAACAAAAACTATTTTTAAAAATAGTTTTTAAAAACACAATCCTGTGAGCAGATTTTTTGAATTTTTCAGTTTTTAAAAATAGAAAAGTTAAACAAATGAAAATTGTTTCAACATAAAACAACTTGACCAACATGAAAATAGTTTTAAAAAATGCTCTCATTTAGGTTACTGTCTAATAGTTTGACTAACTTGAATGTACGCTCGAGCAATCCAACAAATGAGATTTGTCCACTGAATATGCATGCATTAGAAATTGGGAATTCTACATCGAATGACATTGCAACATACACCAAATACTACACCATAAGTTTTGGATCCATTTAAATCTAGATTCATTAATAATTATCCTCCTTGATCCCATATCAAGATTCAAAGTAAACTCACTTCAATAATGGAAGAGCGACTTTATGGTTTAATTTGGATGAAACCAAACATTTTTCAGAGTCATTTAGACAATTCTATTTATTATCATTTGATTCAATTCGTTGTAAATACAAATCAGATCCACTCCAATTTAATCTAATTTGTTTGAACTGGAACAATTTTTTATTTTATTCCTAATTTTATTTTTTCTTTTAAAAAAGGTACTACTAAATCATAATATATATATATGTTTAATGTATAGTAAAAGCATCTCATTTGTAATTCATAATACAGATAATATTAGTAAAACTTTTCAATGTCATACTATTGAAAAAGAAATATGTAACTCTAGTATTTTATTTATATTTAACTCATATATATGTGAATCAATATAAGTTGTGTAACAGATTTATAAATGTATAGAAAAGTGATTATGTGTAAGAATGAGTAGTATAATAATATATGTGCAATTAAACAAATTTATATGTGTCTAAGTTTAGTTTAGATTAAATTATATATATTTTTATAAATTATATATATATATATATATATATCTAACCTAATTTAATTAAAGGAAAAAATTTCAGTTTTTCTTTAATATTTCGAATTAGTTTTTTATCCCTAGTTTTTATTCGATTTTTTTTTTGAACTGCTAGTTTTTATTAGATTAGTTAAGTTCATCAAAGCCCCTTTTCATTATGAGGCTACCATATATTAAAATGTTTAAATAGGACGCTGCGTTTAGGGAGAGAATCATAATATTGTTTGTTTTCATCCGGGAATCAAAATCTAATATTATAATATGGCTTAATTATATCATATAGTTTCAATTGCTCTAATTAATTAAGTCCATATACTTTTAAGATTGAATAAATTCACCCCAAATGTTTGTCATCTAATAATTGAAGGAAAATTTGACATATATCTCAAAATTTGACATAAAAAGTGGCATATTCAACTAAAAAATTGTGATCCAAATCAAATTTTCATTAATAATTAGATCACAAGTTATTATCTTGACCAAATTCGTTCAATTTTGAAAATAATTAAACTTAATTGAAACTATAAGAACCAAAATCATGCATTCGTAAAAATATAGGGACTAGAAGTACAATTAAGCTTTATAATTTTGACAGATTTATTTATTTTTTTCATCCCAATTTTATATTTTCTTTTTTTTAATCACATGACTCATTATAGTTCCCATTTCTTTATATTTTATTTCTATCTTACTTTAATGGAGGTGAAAATGAGTGAATAAAATATTAGTGGTAATATCATGGGAGAAGCAGATGAGAGAAGAGCTTTGGATAAGATGTTGAAAACCATGGCCTCCCTTTACCACAAAACAAAAATCCACCAAACTCAGTCACTGTTTTTGTGAGTGCACTGTTGCAATTGCAGGTGTTAAAATTAGGCATGTGTAGCAATCCAATCAACGTAGCAAATTTTCCTTAGTAGATCCAATGGACCTTAGAATAAGGGACTAATTAATCCCCCCACGTTAATCCTTGGTATTATGGAATTGACTCCCATGATGTTTCATATGCTTCCCTTCTATATATTCATATGTATTATGTTTTGTCCAAACATTTGGTTATTGGAATGACAGGTACATCAGTGACTAATGCCCATTGTTTTTAGCCACTTTGGACTAAGCAAAAAGTTGAAGGAGCTTTTCTTTATCTCACTAAAATGTAGCAAGTAAACATGATGATACAGGATTATGGACTTCTGTGTCAGTTTTGAGACACCAGTGGATAACAAAAAGTACCTTGTTCCCTTCCTGCATTATAATATAGGATATGACACATTAGCATCTCCAAGTGCCAAATCAGATGCTACATTATGAAGCAAAAATCCCTCACATGCCCTTTGCATAAAACTAGTAATTTTTTTCACAACCCTTGGGGAATAAAGTAGGTGTATTTAGGCAGCAGTAAAAGAGTCCACCCACCGCAACAAGTGAAAACAACTGCCTCAGACGGTGGATTTCAGCTGAAACCATCAAACTCCGGAGCCACCTTTCTCTTTTCTTGGCAAAAAATAATTTTGTTAATGATCCTGATTTGTGATGGAGCAACACAGTATAAATATACCAGCAACTTCACCCATATTTCATCCAAAGCAACTCCGATTATTCATCTGTTTACTAAGTCTTCTTCCATATTAGCTTCTGTTCAATTAAAATCTTTGAAGATGGCCAAGAAAAATGTTACTGCTAATTATCCTCTTGACAGGACTAGCTTGCCTTCTCTGGATCAGAGGTTGGCCATCGCCAGGCGTTGTTCCCATGGTAATGTCTTCAGTCTTCTTATATTTCTTGACTGATTTGGCAAATCTTTTAAGTTTTGGACCATATATCTGGTTTCAGAATTATGATCGTTGATGAACTTTACAAATTTCCCAACATGATCTTGTTAACTGATATTAATTTATATTCTTCCTTCTGTGTATAAACAGAGGGCGTGATGGCAGGAGCTAAGGCAGCTGTTGTTGCTAGTATTGCCACTGCAATTCCAACTGTAAGTATACTCCTTCCACCTATTCAATTTTCTCTATATTCAATTTTCTCTGCTTCATTCAATCACTTTTGTCTTTTGATAGTTAAAATTTTCTCTTGAGAAGTTTACATTCCATCAGCTGGTTTTTCTTTTCTTTTGGATATATAGCCAACTGGAACTGTGTGTTATGCAGCTTACTAGTGTAAGGATGCTACCATGGGCAAGAGCCAACCTCAATCACACTGCTCAAGCTCTGCTTATTTCCACAGGTTAGCTTACTCATCCATGGTGTCATGTTGATCTCCTCATAATCATTTAAACCATTGTTTGATTTACTTAACTAACTACCATATTACGTTTGCAGTGGCTGGAGCAGCATATTTTATAGTAGCTGACAAGACTGTTTTGGCAACTGCAAGAAAGAACTCCTTCAAACCACCTTCCAATGCATGAATTCCCAAAAGCTAACTTTGGATATTGGATTCTGCAGCACCAAATTGGACTATCTTAGCTTTAAGGCAATTTCATTAACTCAGCACATATGTATTGGTAAATAAAGAAGGATTTACATTTCAATTGTGAAAGAGCTCATATGTACCGATCATTAACTATATGAATGCAAATCATTCGCTTTTCTTTCTGCGCAAATGCACATGATGATCCATGAACAGATAGACTAAGTTTCACCAGCAGTCGTTACATGAGCAAAACCCGTCTTTAAAATGGTGAAAACGGTTTCTATCTCTTGCAATTATTTCCCTATTGAAGATCTTGGATATTAGCTTGGTAGCCGAATGGCAGTTTCCACACACACGAAGATTCTTCACGATCCTAATCTTAGTCCCCGGCTCTGTGCTTATCAAACCGAAAGCAATAGCTAACTTCTCACTGTGTTGGCTCAAAGCCCCTTCCTTCCACTCTTCATCCATATCATAAAGTACCTCAGAAGTATCAGGCACAAACCCATTCTCCTCCAAAAGCTTATCCACCTCATTCAACATCGTATAAATATTTTTACTCTGAGGGTGGAGCTTATCTCCAACAAGGAACTCATGAACAACACCATCAATCTCTATAGATGTGCAACCAGGAACTTTCTTCACTCCTTTGTCATTTAACTTGGTTCTTATCCTTGCTACATCATCCCATTTGCCAGCTCCTGCATATATGTTTGACAATAGCACGAATGCCCCAGGATTTTCTGGTTCTAACTGAAAGAGGCGTTCTGCAACATATTCACCCAACTCAACATCTCCATGAGCCCTACAAGCACTGAGCAGAGAACCCCAAATAGCTCCATCAGGCTCCATTTCCATATTTCTCATTAGAATCTTTGCTTCTTCGAACTTCCCAGCTCTAGCTAGGAGATCTATCATGCAACCATAGTGTTGCAATTTTGGAGAAATTCTGTAATCTTGGATCATTGACCTGAAATACTGGTGTCCAAGATCTACTAAACCAGCTTGTGTGCAAGCAGATAATACCCCAACAAATGTGATATCATCAGGCTGAAATCCCTCCTTGGCCATTTCTGAGAAAAACGCAAGAGCCCTCTCTGCATGTCCATGCATAGCAAATCCTGATAACATCGCATTCCATGAAGCCAAACTTCTACAATGCATACTTCTAAACACTTGCTCCGCCACCTCAATGCAGCCACACTTTGCATACATATCGATGAGACTTGTCCAAAGAGAAGCACTGCTCGTGCTCTTCAAGTTTTTATCTATATAGGTATGAACCCACTTGCCAAGGTCAAGAGCACCAAGGGAAGCACAAGCGGGAAGAATTCCCAATAAGGTCACATCATTAGGCCTCACGTTTGATCTGAGCATGAGCTCAAAGAGCGCCAATGCTTCCTGGTAGAAACCCAAGCAAGAATAACCACCAATCATAGTATTCCATGAAATCACATCTCTTTCCTCCAACTCTATTCCATCAAATAATTCACGAGCCGCATGAATTTCACCACACTTAGCATACATATCAATGAGTGCATTCATGAGCTGAAGATTGGAACCATGCCGGTGTTCGCTAATCCAAGAACTGATCCAGTTACCCAACTCAAGCAATCCTAAATTGCCACAAGCAGAGAGCAGACTCACCATTGTACCTTCATTGGGTGAGACTTTTTCCTCCTCCTGCATTTGGCGAAAGCAATCCAAGGCTTCTTGAAAGCGGCCACTCTGAACATACCCTGCAATCATGGCATTCCAGGACACCACATCTTTGTCGAGAATTTCATCAAAAAGGCGCCGAGCATCATCCACATGACCCATTGAGACATACCCAGATACAAGAGCCGTGAAAGACACTGCATCTCTCAGAGAACTTTTATCAAACACCAACCGTGCAAGGTCCAATTCACCAAGGGAAGCGTACATATGAATAAGCGAAGTGTGGACATGAGGATGAGAGTGAAGAGCAAGCTTGAGAGCATGCCCATGGAGCTGTTTGCCTTCATGGGTAGCCCTGGAATCGGCGCAAGACTTGAAGAGGAAAGGGAAAGTGTAGGAATTGGGTTGGAGGCCGGAGCAGAGCATGCGAGTGTAGAAATGCAGGGAGGAAATGGGGGAGGGGCTGAGGGAGTGGCCGCGAATAAGGGTGTTCCAGATGAAGTGGTTGAGTGGCGGTTGCTGTTTGAGGGCGACGGAGACGGCGTAGGAGAGGTCGCCGGAGGGTGAAACGGCGCAGAATTGGATGAGCTTGCTCTGAGCGAAGGCGGTGTTGTGGAGGCCGGTTTTGATGAAGAGGGAGTGGATTTGCTTGAGGGTGTGGATGTTGTTGCATTTGGTGAGGAGGTTCATGCAAGGGTGATCTTCGATGAGTTTGTATGGAGGGTCGGAGCTGGGAAGAAAGTGTAGAATGGAAGGTGACACAACCATTGTACTGTTCTGTTTCGTGGTGGTTACCGCCCCCGGTGAAATAAAGGATAGGCTTAAATTTGTGGTCCTTGCAAATATAGTAAATGTTATTTTAATCCCTGCTAAATATTTTTTTATTTTTATATTACCGGAGATGAAGGGAGCCTTGACACGACGGTAAAATGTTGCTGTCATGTAGCCGAGGTTACGGATTCAAGTTCTGAAAACAGTTTCTTATGTAAAAATAGGGTAAGACTGCATACAATACACTAAATAATGAGACCCCTTACCGAATTCTGCGTATGCGGGAGCCTTGTACATCAAGCTGCGCTTTTATATCTATGGAAATATACCTTAACCTTTTATCCAAACATCTTAAACATGTTATCATTTTCAATTTGCAGCCAATTGCAAGGTTTCAAGGTCAAGCAACAGATGTTAACCTTGCAAGGAGAGAAGTAAATAATGTGAAGACAGAATTGGTTAGAAGAATAATCATCTAGTTTACTTTGATCTAATTTTACGTAGTTAAGGTCCAGTTGCAAATGATCATTGTTATCTGTAAAGTTATATCATATACGCTCCTATACATGCATTCTTTTTGTTTTTAGTCCCATCAAGATATCTAAGTCAGTTTGTAGTGCTGTGACCAAATATTTGTTGGTTGCCTTCAAAGGTTTCGAGTTCCAACCTCAAAGATTAAGACTGTGAATTATGACTTGTTTTAGAAAACATACATATTTGTGCTTCTCCATGGACTTCTAAATGTTTTTTATTTGAAGTTTAGACTCTTATGAGTGTTGGTTTCAATGATCATCTTTAAAAGATTATGGCCCTCACTCATCTAAGTCCCATATTACCATATGTGTTACTAAACAATCATAAATTTAAACTTCCTTTTCATTAATGAAATATTTATTAAATGGTGAAAATTACTTAATAGGCTGCAAATTGAGTTTTGAAAGAACTGCAAATTTATCATTTATATAATCTTACTCACTTTTTTGTTGTTTGAGGTTTTTGAGTTGGAATATATTGTATGGTAGCAGCACATCCTATGTCGTGTAGCTATGCAATTTGTCTTGGATTAAGATATTCAAATATCCTAGTCTAATCCAAATGGTGTAACATGACAATGTGGGAGGTGTTGCCCTCGCATGACACCTACCAGCTTAGAAAGTCTCAAGCAACGACAAATGATTTTAAGGTGATATAAATGTTAAGTTTGAAGCTCTTTCAAAATTTATTGGAGGTTTTTAATGGTGTAACATGACAATGTGGGAGGTTTTTAAGGAAGACACATAAAAGTGGAGGAGGTAGGGGTGATTATGTCACCATACTCTAAGAGTGATAAGCCTAGCAAGAGAAGCCATAAACTAGGAAGCTTGATAATTCCCTGTTAAATTCCTGGAGAGAAAACTCTAAGAGAAACTAATCTCAAATCTTACAAGTTAATTTCAAGTTGTGAATTACAAAGAGACCAGCCCTTATATGGAGTAGGGTGGTGCCTAAGACTAAGAAGAGGGGCCTAAACACACATAATTTGGTCCAATATGACCCAATGACTACTATCTAATTGAACCCAAAGCACAAGCCCAATAATCTATCCTATATGAGTCGAAAATACAAGTTCTAAAAATACTATAAATACCCAAGGCCCAATCTTAATTCCTAAGTAGACCAAGCCCAAAAGAAAATATAAAGGAAGATACAATATAATCATATAAGCTTACGTTGGAATTCATATTTTAAATGATGATTCCAATAAGCTTTTAAATGTCCATCTCTTCCTTGCCAATGCCATGCATGTGTCACCTTGGTCCGTGGTTATGATAAGTTTGTGGTGGTGGAGTCGTGGCTGGTATTTTTCAAAAGAATTTCATTTTTTAAACATTCAAATGGTATAAACCCCTTACATGCACGTTATTTTTCTTTTTCTTTTATATATATATATATATATATATATATATATATATATATTTTTTTTTTTTTTTTTCTTTTCTATTTTTTGATTGGATAGGAAGTGAAGTTAGGATATAGATTCTCCAAGTATGATAGAAGAGCAATGGCTTGTCCCCACACCACCTTGAGGAAAGATTCACACATTTTGAGAATAAAAAGAGTGGTGTGGTAAGAAGTAAGAACTATGAGTCTGAGGTTTTATCTCACGTCAATTTGATTAGTGATTAGGATTCCTCCTTATCAAACCCAGTGTCAGTGTGTCACCATGCCAGCATTGATGCATTAATTCCACACACACACCCCACCCATGTCAGCTTAGCCATGGGCCTTGACACGAGCACTCAATTTTGCTTTTATTCCAGAAAAATAAAAATTCCACGTAGTCCTGACACCTAATTGACACATAATTTTTTGCTATCTTAAATCATAAGTAATGTGCAAAGCTTAAAAAAACGTTATGAAAATTAGTTTTTAGTTTCAAAAATTAGCTTTGAGAAGATATCTGTGTAGTTTTGCATACTATTGGCGGTTTCAAACCACCAAAAATAGTGTGTATCAATTGAGTGTCATACACCTTATATATCTATTTAGCGAGACCATAAAAAAATAACAAGACTTTATTTGCGCAACGTTTCACATAAACCCTTGAGACATCATTTTCACAACCTCCTCCTTAGCGGGAGGGCTCTCTCTCCTCGTGAGAAACTTTTTCACCCACTTTAGGTGAATTTTCTTCCTCTTTCGTGATAGTTTTATATATTTTTAAGAAGGAATTTTGTTTTTTCTATCCGTCTCATATTTTCCTTCCTTTTCCACTGAGCATCTTTCACCTATCTTTTCTCTTCCATCACTCTTATTTTTCCCTCATCTAGTTTTTCACCACTTATTCCCATTGTTCCTTCTACTAGATTTTAGTTTGAATCACATTTGAAGTTTGGTGCGGCTAAGCCGCTTGTGCTATCACTCGCGGATTTGACAAATCCAGGTCGACCATGAAAATAGGGCATTGAAGAAAAAGCGAAGAAATGAATATAAAAAAATAGTCAGTGATTTAATTATGACTTGAAAGATGACGGCGAGGTTTTGTTTATTTGTGTATTGTTATTATTTTTTTTGATGGGTTGTGATTTTGTAAGAAAACATGCTATTTTGTAATGTTTATGTAGCATTATAATATTGCTACTTGTACTGCTCACATGGAGTTTGTATGCATGATTGATGTTATTGTTGTTTGAATGTGCTAATGCATTAATCTAATCATCTTCAACAAACAAAAAACAAAAAACAGGTTTTATTTTAATATAATATTTATATATATATATTAAAAATTAAAAGAAAAAGAAAAAGAAGCTACCGACAATATTCTTGAGGCATGCTGCATACAAGGCAAGTAATGAGCCAATTTGCAGAGAAAGAAAGTCAAAAGTAAGTAATAAGCATGCAAATGCAGGAGGAACACACATCAGACAAAATTGACCATTGTCTCTTGTGATTTTGCCTATGACTATAACACCGACGAGTTGGGAGTGAAGAGGATAGGAAAAATTACACTTAATATTAGGGAATGGTAAGGAAATTCAGGGGGTGCATGCTTGCTCCAATAAGTTATAAGCCCACAAACTTTGCTGCATATTTGAATCTGTGACAACAATTTGATGGTATTTTCTCTCATTTCACTTGCATTCTTCATTCATTTTACGCTCACTTTACACATTAAATTTATGGTTAATGGACACACAGACACTTACATGATCAACGTAACAGGACTTGTTAATTATTTTCCTTACTGAATTGTAGTATATTTACTCTTTTTCTAATTACCAAATAAAATAATCAAGACTTGAACATGTATTCTTATTTTCTTTAAGAAACACTTTGATCAGATATTTCTGAAGAATATAGAAATCTAACCAGAGAAGTGGAGAATAGCTAAGGTTTATAGATCCGTTTCTACCACTTGCATATAAATTCTAGTTCGCAAGTTCAAAGGAGGTTGATTCCCCTGTAGCACTTTTTTGAAACCTACATAACCAGGTACACCTTTCCATTCTGTGCAGCATCGGGTCGCCACATACTTTTCTTAAAAAAATCAGCACAAAAATTTGTATACACAGCTAATTCACTCGTGCTCAGAGAGATAGGAACGAAAGGTATCATAAGTAATGTGGTAGGAAAAGATAAAGAATAAGAAGAGAATTAAGTGAGTGAAAATATGCTGGAAAAGAAATTAATGTGAATGTATCAAAACCTACAAATTTATTAGCATTTCATGTTAGAAGTCTCACTTTTCATTAAATATATGGTATAAATAGTCTTTATAAGGATAGAGTAACTCTCATTTAGGTTTCTCAATTTCTAATATGGTATTAGATCTAGATCTGTTAGTTGGTGGAGACATCTCATATTTGGGTCACCCCGCAAATGTTCGGTCCTGTATATTACACGCTCTAGATGTCCAGTCTTGGCGTGTGTTAAAAGTCTCACATTGACTATATATATATATATGACATAAATAGTTTTTATAATGGTAGAGCAACCCTCAATTTCTAAACTAACTTTTTTATGGTGGACTTAGTACTCTTAATTTATAATATTTGTATCATCACCGGTTGTATACGTACAACACATGTCAAAGCGTTCAATTGCATAAAAATTCAGTTCATGTACACTCTGAAATATAATTTATATATGCATTTAGTTTGCTCTTAAGTAGAAAAGAAACACAAAGTATATTGACATTGGATATGAATCTTCGAATGGCATTTCAATTATTGCCATAAAGCAATTGAAACAAGGAAAAAAAGAGGTTTGAAATGGATGTGCATGAAGTTGGAATTGATTCCCCAATAATATTTTATACTCTCAAAACTCCCTCGTTAAATGCACAGACACCACTGCATATAAGCCTACAACAAAGTGAAGGTTTATTTATTTGCAAGTTGGAAGAGTCCAATGTACAGAGCCTAATGCATTTTTAGACATGGATCAAATAAATGGTGTTCGGATGAGCTCACATTGTAGTGAAGCCATTGGTGGGGTTCAGGGGATATTGGATTCTATTGCACATTTGCATTCTACCACATAACAACTACCCCTCATATAGCCTAACTTCCCCTGGATATGTTCCTCTCAATAATGCATAGGAATCACGTAAAGATGAGCAAAAGACTAGATAGAGCAAAACGTGTAAAAATGTACTATTCACACACCTTTCCCACCATTTCTAAGAATAACAAGAGAAGCATAGAGATAGCTTAAACATCAACTCTTAGCTAGCTTTTAAGGTAGAATTAGACTTTAACCTAAATTTTAAAATGGTCATCTTATATTCATTTATTGGAGACTACTTAAATATGAGTCATCCGCAAATGTTTATTTTTGCAAGTTTGGGCGTGAAAGTGTGTGTTAAGAAGTCTCATATTAACTAAAGATATTGTCAAATAAGTGTTTAAGAGTAGAGCAATCTTTACATCTAAATTAGTTTTTATGGTAGAGTTAGACCAAATTCTAAGAGTAAACCGTAACTTATTTTGGTCCTTATTTACCTCCATCACTTTAGTTCCCAAAAGAAATAGATTATTTTATTATCCTGATAGAAAGAAAAATACGACCAATGTAGTCCTTTTGCAACATCAATTTAGTTCTTGAAAAACACTAAGCGTTTGAGAAAACATTTTAATTAAACACTTATACTTATAAGCATTTGTCGCATAAAGCGCTTATTCATAAGCACTAAGTATATGGTCTTTTTCATAAATTATCCAGAATAGCTTATGAAAATAAGCTCAAAACAACTTATAGGAATGTCATAAGTTATTTACATAAGCCCTTCCAAATACATGCATAAGCGCGTATGTTAAAAGATAAGCTCAAATAAGTTCTCCCAAAAATGGTTTTCATCAAACAGGGTCAAAAAATAATTTCTTTCAACAACTGAAGTGACCAAAAATCTTTTAGCAACCAAAATGATGGTTTACTCCATACACATGCTTCAGTAATTTCTAGTTTTAGAATCTGATATGAAAGAAAACCCATTTAGGGAACGGAAAGAGACATTCATGTCCCCCCACAACAAGTCTTTCCACCTGTATATAAAGCCTCACAATTCAAGCATTAGAAGCACTGCCTAGACTTACAAACCATTCTTAAGCTACTAGTGACAGTGTAACAACAGAAAGTCATTTCTTGCGTGATTCTTCCATTATTTATAATTCGTCTTGAAAGGTAAAGTTCTTGTTTCTATGTTTGTCATTCACATCTTAATTGATTTCTTGTACGTAGATGTTGCATGTACTCTTTCATTGTTAATGCAGTACCAGTGGAGCCTCATGGTTCATTAAAGTACTCAACTTCTACAATTATAGAAAAATTGTTAAGATTGCTTTGCTGTCTTGACAGAGTATTCTATCACCCAAAACTTTAGCACCTTCTACAATTAACTTCCCTATGGATCACTTTGCATACTTTTTAATAGAAGCTAAGGTCATAACTTACTAAAGAAGGATTGGTAATATTATAATGTGAATTTTAGGCCACATGCACAAAATTGAAGTCGTAGAACTCTTATTTAACTGCATTGGGAACTGATGAAGCTTAAATTTCTTAAATTGAAATTGAACAGGAAAATGAGCTGGTCTGGAGGAGATTGGATGTGTGGTGCTTGCCAGCACATAAATTTCAAGAAGAGGGAACAATGTCAAAATTGTGGATACCCCAAGTATGGAGGACCAGACCCTGCAACCTACAGATACAACAGGACTGAAACTTTGGCAGGGGACTGGTTTTGCACCACTATGAACTGTGGAGCTCACAACTACGCTAGCAGATCAAACTGCTATAGATGTGGTGCAATGAGGGATGAGTATTCTTCTGGATATGGAGGGAACATGGCAGGCTCTGGAGGATATGGATCTGATTGCAGTTTCCCCCCAGGATGGAAGAGTGGAGATTGGCTTTGCCCTAGGTCAGTTCACACTATCTTCTTCTATTTTGAGCACTGAAATACTAATCTATTCAGGAAATGGATGCTCTTGAGTGAGCTCTGTCCCCATTTGGTGTCTCTTCCCCGTCCCACCAATCAAATTGTGTCATGTAAGCATGAATATGACAATTATAACCTTACATGAGTGGTTTTTAAATAGCATGACACAATTTGATTGGTGGGACAGTGAAGGGGACACCAAATGAGGACAGATGATTTCCGTCACTAAAGTGAGGATGAAAGAGTTATAGCCGTTTACTGAAAATATAAAAAATCTATAGTTAAGACTTTAACTACTTATAGTTAATTATCCTATTGTGCATGTGTTTTTATCTCAAGCTCAACCCTCTAAAATATTATTTTCTCTCTGCATTTGTTCAATAAAGAACATTCAATTGCAACTTGAAAGACAGACTATATATGCCTAGATGTCCACTGTCATAATGCAGAACAATTTAATTTAGTAACAAGTAATTTATGCACCAAGAAAAGCTGCACTTTCATGCATTGAAGGCAGAATCTCCTTTTCTTCCTTCTAGAGAAGGAGAGATTACACTCAGCCCTTGGATATTGCCATATTGGCATAAAGTGACAATAAGAATAAAAGATTCAGCATTTTTCCAGGTCAAAGGAACTCAGTTAATTTTATTACACACGAGAAGAATTATAAAATATGATACAAAATTACAAATAGTTGTATCAAATTTCTTTCTGATTTAATTTAAGTATTTCACCTTTATATTCCTTTGTGTAATGTAACAGAATTGGCTGTGGAGTGCATAATTATGCTAGCAGGACAGAATGCTTCAAATGCAAAATGCCAAGGGCCTTTGGTGAGAAAAGTTTAGACTTCTGACGTTTCATCTGTTCTTTTTTGGAAAATATTGTCAAGATGTTCTTCAGAAAAGGTGCTATTTAACCTCAGTTCCAATGATACATTTATTATTTCCTTTTCAGGTGGTGCAGACTGAAAGAAAAATATTTCAGAAGACTTGCAAGATCACAGATTTCTCTTAGCATCTTTCTTCTCCAAACAACAATTTTCCATTTTACTTTTCCTATGTTAAGCTCTGGATAAACCACGGATGAAGGCCCTTTGTTAGTATCATAGCAATGTTTTTTCAATAGGAAGGATATCCAGTTGTTATTGTTTCTTGCTAAATGTACTGACAAGAAGGTTATGAAATCCATATATAGTATTGTAAGTGTATTCTTTACTGAGGTAATTTAGCTTCTATTAGCATAACCAATAGATTCGACTATACTATTCAATTTTGCATGTTTGGATCAACTTCTTTTTTCTTAAAATCAATTCTAAAAGTCAAAAGCTACTTATAGATGCTTCTCTGCAGAATTGATTCTGGCTATAGAATCAATTGTAGAAGAATTTAGAAACACGCACTAAGGAAATCAAAATAAGTCTGCATTCAAAGGATCTGTATGGGCAGTTTTTTCTAAATCCAGCCTAATCTCCCTTCCCTGTTATATAAGCATATAATCTATGAGCAACGAAATGATTAAATATGTAAGTACCTAATGCACTATATAAAAGCAGAGATGCTAAAAGCCTAAAAATGAATTCTAAAGAAATCAAATATAGTTGTTTTCACTAATTAATTTGTTGCTGAGATTGAGTACTATCTTGATTCCTTGTTATGCTCCAAAATTGGGAAGGAATTCTAACTATCAATTCATGCACAGAGCTTCATTATCATTCTATGATCATCCTTCATTGACTTAATAACAACTTTGGGATGTGGTTGAGTCAAAAAGCATATTTATGTTCTTTCAAAAGATTCTGGGATTTCTTTAAGCTACCTTTTTGTTTATATGCTCTGAAGATGTCAAGAAAGGACCCCTCTTTTAGTGAACTAGTCCCCCCGGCATGTTGCAGGGATCCAAAGAGCTGGACCAGCTATCTGCATAGATCGATGGCTTTCCTGTCTGGCTATCCCCTTCTACGAAAAAGATGAATCAGATTAAGGAAAGAAATAATACCATTTAACTATATCACAGGATTTATTAACAAATTCTATAGGTTCCTCTTTCATGTTCAGAGCACATTGGATGATGCATAATAAGAGTAAAGGGGAAAGGTCCATTTTAACATTTAATAAAGAAATAAAGTAATCACTTTCAAGAGGCATCTAAAATCTGCAAATTTACATTCCTGAAACATTTTTGCCCTCTTCAAGGAACCTTACATAGTGGCAAAGAAATGAGAGCATCACTCCCGAAGTAAACCTTCTCATTTTTTGTAACAAAAAAAAAAATCAATCCAACAACGAGCATCTTTTGTCCACCTATAGAACATAGTAGTGCAATAACAATTCTCTGACGCATTTTATCAAACATAAGAACGTCATTAGAAAACACTCTGAAAGCAAGACTCAACCCATGATAGCAGGTTCGAAGTTGTACTGAGATGGCTTAAATGTTTAAATAACACAGTGGAGGAGCTGGAAGCAGTAGCTCAGAAAACTGCATACAGAACATGAGTTTCTGCAATACATGCAAATTGGAATGGAAGAAAAGCAGACATGAGGAAACTCGCTTTTGTTTAAGAATGACTTTCCAATATATATGCAACCGTGCCTACACGGTGGTTCTTAGAGGGCGCTTTTTCTTTTAAATCAAACTTATCCCGAGCCGGCACCACCTAGAAATTGAATTTCGGATTTATTGAGCTTAACTATCTACCAATTGTTTGTGCTAGGCTATATTGGTTATTTCTAAAAGGCGGTTGTTTCAATATATAAAATCACCACCCCAATATTGCAAGATTTGCACGAGACACAAGTTTTGTAGCCGTCTTTAATCACCGTAAACTATGTATGCTATGGTGGTTTCCACTTATTAAAACATACGAGCAAATTTGTGGAGGTGTTAAATTGTAATAATTATTTCGATGCCTTTTTTTAATATATATAGTTTGTAGGGGTTCAAAACCATTACAAAGAATGTGTGTGAAATACTTCATATGGATGTTGACACTATACTTATGTTAACCTAACGTTTTCCATAAAATGATGTTGTGGCCTTGTCGGATATAATATTTATAGGAAGAAAGTGTTTTGTGAATTATGAGAGGGAAATTAATAGGATAGTGAGAAATAATGAATAAAATATGATGTTTTATACGATATGTATGTGACAATTAATATTCTATACTACTTGATTGTTTAATAATGTTAGAGTCTTTTACGAGTTTTATAAGAATTTTATAATTGATATCCCATTCCTCGTAAAATTTACAAATTTGTTTCATAATGACTCGTTTGGTACGTTGTATTAGACCTGATAATATAAATTTAAATATATTATGAGTTTATTCATTGTTTAGTGCTAATATTGTATTGTATATGCTTTTCTATTGATCCACTCTTATACTTGTACATTAAAATGATGGATTATTTAATTAAGCCTACACATGTGGAATAAAATCTAATAAGATTGTGACGTATAAACTACTTAAAAATATTTAGTCCACCACCACCACCCTCCTCTATCGTCACCACCACCATTGTTGCAACTACCATAGTTACTGCCACTGTCACCGCCTCCACCACCATCCTCCACCACTGTCGTTACCGTCATCACCACTGCCACCACCACCATCATCACCACCCTTCGCCACCGTTACCCTCCACCACCCCCACAACGCCGTCATCGCCACCACCACCGTCATCGTTGATGCTGCCACCATCACCACCATAATCACCACAACACCACCACTCTTCTCGATCACCACCACCCTACAACACCACCACCACACAAATGCTTTCAAATTCTTTGCTTTCTTGCTTAAATATTTTGTTTGAGTAAGAACATAATTGATAGATTTCAATTATGTTTTATTATGAGTTAATTTTTTTTACAGGAGCAAAACTATTATGCGTTAAATTTAAAATATATTGCTACTGTACATAATTTTATATATATATATATATATATATATATATATTCAAAGTCAAATTAAATAATATTTTATTTTAAACTAAACTTATAGTGGCCATAGGAATTAGAAAAAAAATGTTTTTTTTTCATATATTTCTTATTGCGAATTTCATTTTTAGAACTTTTCCAATTAAATTAATTATACCTATTTGCATAAATACAGGTTCGATCATTCGGGTCAACCCGCCAAAACGAGTTCACGATGTGATTACCGCTGCCATGGGTCTCCTTTCTTAATGGTTAGAAGCACAACAGAAGCATGGTTTGGCTCGTCAGGTTTCAGAAACGGTGGCACGATTGCAAGTGCCTCCACCGAAGATGGTTAAAGTGAATGTCGATGCCGGATGGACTGGTTTTGGATTCATTGACCCGCAAATTAAAGACAAGATGCACTTGTTGCTGAAGCCTTAGTGCTACGATGGCACTCGGGCTTGAGCTTGATCATGTTCTCTTTGAATCTGATTCAGACATTGTTGTTATAGCAATGAAATCCTCAAGCTCTTGCACTACTTAGATTGCATCAGTTATATTTTTGGGTTGTTAGTTTTTCTTATGTAAAGCATCAAGCAAATAAAGCGTCGCATATCCTAGCGTCTATAGCTTGCTCTTTTCCATCTAATATGTGGTGGGATAATTTCCAAGTTGGTCATGCTATCTTTGTAGACTCTTGTTTATCTAATTAATATATTGAGTATTTTCCATCAAAACTAAAAAAAAGTCCATTGCCATCTGGAGTGGTAAAACGAGTTCGATCATGCGGTTCAAGCCGCAAAAATAGTGTGGGGCGGGTTGGCCATTAGAGTTTATTTTTATTTTCATTTTCTTATTTCATAGTTTACCATTTTCATTATAAAATTAACCTTTTATTTTTAAGTTATTGTGGACAGAACCGCTAAACTGTTTCATTTTTAGTGTAACACATATTTTTTATGGACCAATCCATTGTAGAATAGGACGGGGGCACTATCCAACTCACTTCGCAAATCAAGCTAACTACCCCGCCTTAGTTTTAGGCGGGTTGGTAGCGGGATGAGGCGGGGTGGGTTGCACATTTTGATACCCCTAAATTGACATATTTTAATCACACTTATACTCCATATAAATCAGTGGTGGTGGATTTATAGCAAGAAACTAATATATGAGTATTAAATTTAGAATTTAATTATTATGCATTTATAACGTAAAAAAGTTTTACACCATTATATTATTAAAACTTATCATTTTGTCACGTCATAATTAAATTTAAATTTAAAAATATTTAAATAAAAATGAAGTAATTTAATTGGATACATCTGTAAAGACTCTTTACGTTGACAGTAAATATAAATTAAATACTTAAATTTATAGCAAGAAAACTACTTTATCTATTTTCTAATTTCACTTTTAAAACTTTTAACAAGTAAATTAAAAAATGAATTATATCCTATTAAGAAAATTTATAAGCTTTTAAAATTAATTTCTCTTATTTCGAATAAATCAAATAAAATTTCAATTATGACTAATTTAATTATCACAAAAACTACCACAAGTATGGAGGTAGCTCCATTAATTTAATCTTATCATATGAAAATTTATTAGGAATTATTGTATTCTTTGAATCCCTAATCTTCTGGGTGGTAGAATTGGTGTCCTCATTTAAAGAGAAAAATGTTAATGTATTATTCATGTAATTTTACCGATAAATGCATCTAATTGATTTCTGTCACATCATTAATTTTTATATATTAATTAAAATTTAAAAAATGAAACATTTGATTGTATATGGCATGTCATGATTGGTTGTCAATGTAAAACTTTTTTACACTGATAGTGCATAAAATTTAAAGTCTTATTTAAAATTTGACTATTTTCTAAAGCATAAAAAAGTTGACTAAAATATTATTTCTTTATATTAAAGTTGAAAAAAAATTCTTTTAGGTTAAACTGACAACGCATAGAAATTAAACTCCTATTTAAAATTTGACAATTTTTTTCTGAAGCATAAAAAAAGTTGAATAAAATATAGTTTATTTATATTGAAGTTGAAAAAAATGTCTTCTAGGTCAAAAAAAATTGAACCAACTCTAATTAATTATTTTAAATATTTAATTTTTTTTAATAATAGCCATAAAATAAACAATCCATAATTAATATTTAAATAGTAATAATATTAATTTTAATATCACTTTAATAATATTACTTTTCAATGATAAGGAATATAAAATAAATCAATTCTAATTAGTTATTTTAAATATTTAATAATATTAGTTTAAAAAATAACTATAAAAAAATTCAACTCTAATGAATTGTTTTAAATATTTAATAATATTACTTTTCATATCATTTTTAACAATATTACTTCTCAATATGAAACAAACAATTCTAATTAATCATTTTAAATATTATCAATATTACTTTTGATGCCACTTAATAATATTAATTTTCAATACTATAAAAAAACCAATTCTAATTAATTGCTTTAAGTATTTAATAATATTAGTAATATTATTAAATATTTTTGTAATATTATTAAAATTATTTAATAATATTACCTTTAACGTCATTTTTAATAATAATATTTTCAGTAATAATAACTATAAAACAAAACCAACTCTAATTAATTATTTAAAATAAGTCAATTATAATTAATATTTTAAATATTTTTTTCTTTTTTGTGGTAATTAGTTATTACTTATTATTAGTCAATCAGGGTTGTGTGATAGGCGGCTAGGGTTTTGACTTCCGTATACCAACTGAAGCGCTTAAACCTCGCGGCTACATTCCCCTTTTTTTTTGTCTCGTTTCTTCTCTCTTTTAAATACCAGCACTGATCAATCACTGAAAAGTATCAAACTTTGATAACCCATCGTGTTTCTCTCCCAAGATTCTCATCTGGGTCTTCAAAATTTCTTGATTCAATCCTTTCTTCGTCTCAGAAATTGGCCTTAGGCTCTGGCTGTTCAAAATTGATTCTTTGGTTGCACATTGCATCCAATAGAATGTCACTGATTCCAACCTGATCACTGGTGATCGAATTCGAAGTGCTGAATGAATGTTGATCCGATTGATCACCAAGAATCAAATAAAAAAGAATCAAATTTGATTGAAACTTGATCAAAATTTGGTGCTCTGACAATTCCACCATGAGTTTCTCTGATCATATTCCAACCTTTGCGATGTCGCCACCGCGTTTTGCATCAGACAGTGATGCCATTGACGTGAGGCGTCAATTCCCAATGGAGAACGAGCCATTGGACTCACATTCAGGGTTTGATCAACCCCCTCCTCCACACAAAAGGGCCAGGACTTTTGACAACAGCCACTTCAGTGCATTGTCATGCCCTCCCAGGACGATTCAGCAATCACAGAATCCCCAACTCAACAGAGGGACAAGCCACATTTTCTTCAAGACTCGTCTTTGTGCAAAGTTCAGGCTTGGTTCTTGTAGGAACGGTGAGAACTGCAACTTTGCCCATGGCGTTGATGACATGAGGCAGCCGCCGCCAAATTGGCAGGAAATCGTTGGATTGCGCAGCAGCGAGGAAAAGCCATCATCAGGGAATTGGGATGACGACCAGAAAATCATACAGAAGATGAAGCTGTGCAAGAAGTATTACAATGGGGAGGAATGCCCTTATGGTGATAAGTGTAGTTTTCTCCATGAAGAGCCTGCCAGGTTCAGGGATGATTCGGGGCGGTTAAGGGAGACCTCGGCGATAAGCATCGGAACTAATGGATCTCCAAAGTCATATGGTGATGGCTCTAACAATTCTGAAGGTAATAATAGGGCTGTGAACACAGGATCAAACATTCCCAGGGTTAATGGAAAGTCCACTTACTGGAAGACTAAACTGTGTCACAAGTGGGAGACAACAGGCAACTGTTCCTTTGGGGAGGATTGTCACTTTGCTCATGGAGAAGGAGGTAATAAAAACTCATCTGTTCCTTCTGATTATTGGTTATGGTTTTACCATTGTTCTACTTTTGTCTTTTGTGGTATTTTGTTCTGTTCAATAATATACATTCAGAATTTTGATTTATGTAGATGATAAGTAGAAGGTCATTATCTTTGATGTTTTCTTATCTGTATGTATGATTAGTGATTACTTTGTCTATGGCATACATAAATGCATGACTGAGATTCTACATTTCCTGGAAACCCCATAGCTTAGGGATTTTTTTGGTACAAATGTCTAAACTTTATTTTTTAGTCATCTACATTTTGTAATGGATCAATTAGTATAGTGTGGTGTTAAAACTTGAAAATACTTTTAATTTTCAGATCTTTGTGTTTGTTGCTTGACTGAAGTTTATAGTATTTTTGATTAATTTGGGATAAAGATTCCTGAATCTGTTAATCTGTTATGTGTTTTTCCTTCCTTTGATTTTTGCTAATGGTTTGCTTACTAATTTGATGTGTGGATCATCAATAATTTGAATGTACTCTAATTACTGATTGATAACTTGTATGTGCATATTATGCATTAAAAATGTAATAGAGTAGTAAGGTGATCCTAACAACTAAAATTGTTTGGTTTCAATCCATCTTCCGCTGACTACTCAGCATTGTTTGTCTTGCAAATCAGAGTTACAAGTTCCTGGTGGACGCATTGAAGCAGAAATTGCTGGTGCATTTTCACAGTCAGTTAAAGCTGCAGTTGCAACTTTACCAAAAGCCTCATCTGTTCCTGCCAATGATGCAAGTAATGCAACTTTACCAACAAGTGTACCTCCTGTGGATGAAGTTGAGCAGGCTAAGAAGCATTTACAGAAGTGGAAAATAACCAAGAAGGTCAATCGAATTTATGGTGATTGGATTGACGATCTGCCTCTTGTTATACCAAATGGAGTGGAGACATGAGCTCTGTGCTCTTGAAAACACCTACATCAATTGGATCAGGATGCTTCTTTTTGAAAATGTGGTCACTGGTTGCTGAGAACCAGCTCAATTGTTTATGCTTCTTCTTTCTATTGTTTCTTTTTTCTGGTTAGAGATGTGCAATTGTCTGCACATTCGGGCTATTTTTTTCTGGATTTAAGAATTAAGATAGATTTGTCTCAAGAATAATTCTAAAGTCGTTGTGTCGGATTCTGGGTTGGGTTCAACAATTGTCATCTTTCTGAACCCAAATCCAGGCCTTAAATAGGTTAAGTTATATTTTTTTAAATTTCTATTTATACATGGAACTGTGATCACCTGACACCTGGTATGTGGTGTTTATATTTTGAGAAATGTTAATGAGGAATTGTTATATGAAACTGGTGATTTTCTATCTTTTCTCAATGTATTTTCTATTACATCATTTATTATATCACTCATTTTTCTTTGTATTTTACGAGTGGAATTAAAGTATTCATGAAGAATTATTTATTGTTAAAGGGAACAAATTATATTTAAGGGGTTTGGTTTGATTTAATTTTTCAAAAAAAATTCAACAAGTTTGAACCAAACCTATCAAATTGAAATCGGGTTGGTTTAGTTCTATTGATGTTATATAATATTTTGAGATTATATATTTATTGACATACTTATAGATTTAAACATGCTAATTTATATTCATGGGATGGGGACTTGCGATTCCTTGGTGCAAAGAAACTGATTTGAGGCGATTCCTCGGTGCAGAGAAAATGGTTTGAGGTGATTCCTCGGTGCACAGAAATTGGTTGGCGAGCTTACTTAGATCTTCTCCTAGTGCGCGCTAAGTTTTATCGTCATAGTTTGAAGGTTGATCTTGTTGTCCTTTATACCTCACAGCTCCAGAGTTAGTTGACTTGCTTTGCTGTATTGTCTGGTGATCAAAGGGGTGCGGTCCGCTTCCCCCCGTGGTTTTCGTCTTGAACGTGAGTGCTCCATGCATGAGTTCATGGCTAGATTCCTGACGCCTGTTGGTTCTTTTGACATTGGTTCCTTCCTCTCTTTTTTGTACTGTATATGGGAAGCTAAGAACAATTTACTTTTTCACATAAATGGTTTTTCTTTGGAGCATATTCTGTGTCCAGTTGGTGGGCTTTGCCCCTTGTTGGTGGCTTTGCAACCTGTCCAGCAACCTTAAGCTATTCTTACAGCTTCTTGGTCTCGTCTTATTGGGAGATTGTTAAGCTTAATTTTGATGCATTTGTCTCTCCTTTGACCTTGACAGGTTTTGGTTTAGATGCTCAAGACGACCATGTTGAGGTGTTGGCGGAGGTGACGTAGAAGCTTGTGGAAGTTTGTCACCGGCTATTGCGGAGGCCCTAAACTTTAGATAGGCTCTTTCTATGGTGTCAAATCTTTGTTTCAGGAGAGTTTGTTTTGAAGTTAATTGTCTTCAGTTGTTTGAGGCGTGGAAGAGCCCTTTTAAGGGTGATTCTTACTTTGCGTATGTTGTTCGGGAGTGTAGAGACTATGTTTCCTTTTTATTGAAGCTTCGTAAGATTAAGACATAATTCAAGTCAAACGACACTTACAATTCAAGAGAGTCAAACCCTAGAGAGGACAACAAGATAACATCACAAATACTTCAAGCTAGCTTGCTCTAATCCGCCAGAAAACATGGCAAACTCAAACCATAAGAAAATAAAAATTAAACATGACCACCAATGGTTTAACATTGAAATCCAAAATCCAAAAGGTAGATCATATGCTCCAAATCTCCAACTTGTGTATTCAATTTTCAACATGTTTTTCCTTAATAAAGATATTCTAGTGTCATGTAGCTATGCTAATCATTGAAGCAAACTTGTGATCTTGCCATTGCACTATAAACTTTAGAGAAACACCGGATAAAGCCCAAAGGTAAGTGGTGGTAGTGGCGGCAGACGAGGACAGTGCATGGTGGCTAAGGACAGTGTCACGAGGTGATTACAAACTATGGTTTTAGGTGAAGGCCGGAGGCTAGTGGCCACTGCGGATGATGATGAATAATAGAGGAGGAAGAAGTGAGAAAAAAACTCATACTAAGAGAATAGAAAGACCCACCAACTATGGGTAGAAAACCGGTGCCTACCGAGAATACCTTTCTATGGACAGAAAGAAACCTCCCAATAGGGAAAGCTTGCTTGGTTATTTGTTTCATAATTCTTCATTATGAAACAAACTTTTAAATAAACTATCATAATAAATTAGACTTTCAAGAAGTCCAAACCAAATCTAAAAAAATATAACAAGTAACAGACCAGACTCACTTAGATCTTAAAGTTTTTTTAATCAAGTCAAACATGATTAAAAATCCTCTTCTCCCTTTCTCTCACTTAAACCAAACAGACCCTGGAAAAAGAAGGGCTACCAAACCATTTTTCTCTTGTAATAGCATAAGAATGGTGTGCACATGAATTAGCCATATGGCAAATTCCTAGAAGATTATGCAAAAAGGTTGAATAAATGGACTTCTTTATATGATACTTTGATGAGCGGGACCCAAAATCCAGGGCATGAAGCGTGTCATCACCGTAGACACTCATCACAGACCAACAACCATTGCCAACCAACCTTTTGGTCTCCTCTTGGGCCCGCTTCACAGTTGCACATTCAAAACGTTGAAAATCTTCTCCTTTCTCCTTCTTCGCCTGCAACCACATTCCAAAACAGAGTCCCTCACACCAAACCAAAACCTTTCTTACAAATCAAGTCTTCTTCCCCCACCCACCATGTCCATGAGCTTGCAGTTCCACGCCTTCGCCGGCAACCCTCTACGGTCAAACCTCCCAATTTCTGATGACCCCTTTTCACCCTCTGCAGCTCTCAAAGCTCTCAACGCCAGAATCCTAGACAACACTCGTTCTTCCACTTCCCCGAGTTTCAAGGTGCTGCCTTTCAGAAATGGAAGGCCTTTAGCCTCTTCCACAGCCGGCTCCGGTGAATCGCCGCCGATATGGCATCTGGGTTGGATCGAGTTGGACGATTTCAGGGGTATGTTAGGAAATACGGGTGCCCAGTTGAGCGGAGAGTCGCTGGTGTACCTGGCTTCGAGTGCAGAGGACGACGCCGTTTACTGGGCAATCGATGTTTCTGCTAAGGCACCTGAGTTTGGTGGCAACAACTTGGAGTTGGGTTTTGTGGAGCTCAGAACGCTCATGGTGGCCACTGACTGGGAGGATTTCAAAGCAATGGGGGACTTGGCTATTGCTGGTCATGTAAGTGTGCGTTTGGATTTGTGCTGATCTCAATGTTGATCCATGTTGAACTTGTCGTGGCAAAATCCTGATTCTCAGGTCCACGTGATAAATTCTAACTTTTCTTGATAACTTGAGATATATGAAATCACCGTCAAACCAAAAGTACAGTCATACACTAAGTTATCTTGTAACATGATAAATCCAAGTAGTTTCCGTTAGTGCTTGTATTGTATTGCTTGAGAAATCTATAATATTTCTTCGTTTTAAGTACTGAAACTTTATAGAAGCTTTCAGCAATTTAGTCTATGAGTAGTGGTTGGTACTTGGAAATGTCAATGCAACTTTCTAATTGTTGGGTTTGACGTGGCTAGGCCAAGGCACTGCTAGAATGGCATAATATTTCAAGATTTTGTGGACATTGTGGAGAGAAAACTGTCCCTGTTGAGGCTGGGAGACGGAAGAAATGTTCAAATGATTCGTGCAAAAAGAGGATATATCCACGTGTTGACCCGGTTCGCTAGCTTTTTGTTTCAAGCGTTGATTTGGTGTGTGGTTGATGATCACCAAGTGTTTTTTGGCTCAAGTGTTTTCCTGTCTTCCTTGATGCAGGTGGTCATTATGCTTGTAATTGATAGAGAGAACGACCGTGTCCTTTTGGGTAAACGACCGAAGCTTATATATCGATTGTGGAGCTGCTTATCTGGTTTCACAGAGGTGCATCTCTTGATCAATTTTAAAACTGTTATCATTTTGTAGGAACTCCAAAGGTTTTTTCCCTTTTTTGATACAGCATGAAATATAATTACTTGTTCCTGTTAGCTACCATTTACTGACTAAATAGAGAAGAAACATTTGAATCTGATTTTGTGAACAATAACAGGCAATGGCGATAGTATTCTTCTAAAGTGATATTTTTTCTGTTTGTGATCCCAAAAATCTCCTATTTTAGTGGTCTGAAATTCTTGGACTTCATTTCTATCTTGTAGTTGGTAAGTAGTGGTGCATGCTGACAGACAAAAAAACACTGTAAGGTTGTAACCTTTGAAAAATTCAACCTTCTTATATAGAAGTAAGAGAGATGCGCCCGTAAAGCTAGGTTTCATTGGCTAAAGAATTCATTTTTTGCTGGTTGTTTACTTGTTTTAGTTTTGATCCTTTCCTCACATATATACAAAATTTATTAGTTCATATCCTCTTATTTTATTTAGCCAGGAGAAAGCTTAGAGGAAGCTGTGAGAAGAGAAACATGGGAAGAGACGGGTATTGAAGTGGGAGAAGTTGTATATCACAGTTCTCAGCCTTGGCCTGGTATGATTCATGCTACATTACTTAATGTTAATTTAACTATATGATTTGGTAATTTTATTATTTCTCTGCTTTTTTTCCTATGAGAAACATGTAAACAATCTGATAGAAAATCTTTGAGCAATTTGTGGTATTTGAACATGTTTTTACTCAGTACAATATTTAGGGTTATGAACAAAACAATCAAACAAAGCCCAGCACTTGATGGCTCAAACTTCATTTGTGAAAAAAAGGCTACTTAAGTCAGACACCTTTTATTACACATATTTCACATTTCTTTGTATCCCTCTCTACCTTTTCCACTATATGTCGCATGAAATTTCTCTCTTCTCATTGAATCACACTCATCATTTTTATGACTGTATATGTGGTGTATAGGAAATAGATGCAAACACTTTATTATTTATTTAAGCAGGCCAAGTTTAAAGCTTAAGCTCGACTTGTTTAAAATGATGAGGCTTGACCTTCACTTATTCAGCTCATTTATGATTTGATTATTTTTCCTGTTGAAGTATCTTTTAAGTTTAATTAATATATTATTAGTACTCATATCTATGATAGAAAAAGTAAAAATATGTTCTTAAAAAAATTCATTAGTGAGATAACTATAGTTAGGTTATGTAGTTTTGATTTTCTTATTATGATGATTTCTAGCTACATAACGTCTTTTTCCTCATAAGGAAATAATTACTTGCTTGGTATCTATGCTTGCTTCTTTTAACATACCCATGCACTGGATTTAGTGGTGTTAAATCAACTTGTGAAGATAAATCTATAGAACGTATGCTGTCATCTAAAATATAACGTTTTTGTGATAACTATGCTTGCTTCTTTTAACATATACATGCACTGGATTTAGTGGTGTTAAATCAACCTGTGAAGAAAAATCTATTGAACTTACATTGCCATCTAAAATATAACGTTTTTGTGATTGAATTTGTACCATCTATATAGAATGAATAAATTTATATACTCAGTAACAGAGCATATTAGATGAGAGTGAAGAGGTGAGATGAGTTAATCTTGAGCTTAGCTTATTTGTATAATTTAGTCTAAATTCAAGCTTTGAGCTTATTTGTAGTTAAACAAACGGTTTTGATCAAACATTTAATATTCGAATAATTTGTGAACAGCTCAAACATTTGCACTCCTGTTATTAACAACAGAACTTGTGCCCATCAATCTTATTTGTTCCCTTGCTTCTTCTTTTATGTCATTTGTGGCTATTGGAGGATGTGAATTTAATCACTAGCAGTTAAGTGGTAGTTTGGTCATGATCAAAGTTACTTAAATCAGAGTTAATATATTGAATATGTTAAGTCTATTCAAAACTTGTTGTTCTTCTTGTATGTATGTATGTATGCATTAGATAGTCTTCAGAAGCAGTCAATCATAGGTAAACATAGTCTAGTGCAATGATGAAGTGTATTTTACTATTTTTTCTTATTGAGTTTACACATGTATAATCCCTTTTTAACATATATGAATACTTTAATAGTTTCATTTTTATTGCATTTGTTGCTAGTTGTCCCAAATAGCATTCCATATCAGCTGATGGTTGGATTCTTTGCATATGCAAAATCCCTGGAAATAACTGTGGATAAGAACGAGTTAGAAGGTACATTGACTTCCTTTAATTAGTTGAATTTAGCTATTAACTAGCTTATGATGCCCTTTTCCTTTATTTATATGCTTGACTTCAAGTGGCGAGTAAACTTGTAAAAACCTATGTGAGTCAGACAGGCTTCATGCATCGTGCTATCTCAATTGCACGATATACATGTATCCATGTATTTCGTTTGAGTTATGAACTTATGAGGGCTATTTTTCTCTTGGTGTTAGCTTCAATATCATAAACTAATATGCAGCAAATTGTTACTCAGATGTCATTAAAAATAATGGGATGTTATAAACTTTTCTTTGTTTGTGGAAACACAAAAAGAGTGGGAAGAGCAGAATCTCCCGTTTGCAATCCTCTATATATCTATGGCATATTTTAAAGACATAAAATTATGCAATGATTAATATCTTAAAGCATTTTCTTCCTTCCCACACCTAATTCTCCCATTTCCTTTGCTTTTGTTTACTGGATGTGCAACAACTGATTCTGCAACTTCCTTATCTAGATGCTCAGTGGTACAGTAGAGAAGATGTAAGAAAAGCATTGACGTTTGCTAAATACAAGGAAGCCCAAAGAACTGCAGCAGCTAAGGTGGAACAAATGTGTAAAGGAGTAGATAATAACAATAATAATAGGAGCTTGGCTGCAGATTTCAACGTGGAAAGCGGGGAAGATGCTCCTATATTTGTTCCTGGACCCTTTGCAATAGCTCATCACCTTATTTCCTCTTGGGCCTTCTCTGATCAAAATGTAGTAAATGGTGTTAATGTGATTCAAAACGATGTATAGGTTCTATTCAAAGTCGCAGGAGTGACTGAAATTCTTTTTCAAGGAAGTTGGAAAATTTCTTAATGGTGTTATCTACCTTTTACCTCTGGCGGGTGATGGAATATTCTCATAAGTTGTTTTGAAGATTCTACCCTCCTCAATTGATATAGTTTGATTTTTTATTTTGCATTATTTTTTCATGTACAATTAATATTCTATATGATCAATGAACTTATTAATATTATACGAAACTATGCTTTCTGTTATGGTTACATTTTGTTCCTATGCTTACCATGCAACTGCTCGATCATATTCTAATGTTGCCATAAAGTTTTTGTGGTAGTACTGATTCTTATACTAGCAAATATGCAAGGCTAGTGTTGGTCTTGTAATTTCTTTGCTTGTTTGGTATGGTATCTTCATTCAAGGACAGTTTCGGAGCCATTGGTTGCTTACTTTTGCCGAACTGGGGATTGAACACAGTGCTTCTTTTGTTGTGGAGGAGGAAGGTTGACATTCAAGACACTCAATATTTTCCAGCTTTCTTGCTATTTGGTGAATGACGCATTATGGTTAAGGCTCTGTATAGAGTAGAAATATGGTTTAAAAAGTCCTTGTAAATGGTAGGACAATTTTCAGTTTTTCACTCTGATGAGCTTTTTTGTAAAGTTAGGCTCATACCTGAATATCAAGATGGTATGAGAGTCTATCTTAAGTTCCTTCTGTTATTGAGCCACCCCATAATTGGTCAACTATAGAAGTTTAAAGTTTAAGAATTAACATGTCTCATGAAGTTAACTATTTGTTATTTGATTAGTGATGCAAAAACCAATTTTCAGAACAAATTCTCAGTTTATTCTTCTATATATCAAAGAAAGGTTCTGTACACACGGATCTTCTTTTTTTACAGGAATGCTCAAATCATTATGCCAGGATTCTGGAAGAAAGGAATACTACAATTTCTGTTGTACCTTCGCTGTTGTTTCTGCCCAATGTATAGTTGACCTGGCTAAAGCATCCATGGGGTCTATGCATTTCCTGAGAAGAGGATCATTGTGAGGAAGAACCCCCAGCAAATCATCAGATGCCAGAATCACCATGTTCACCGCCCTGACCAAAAGAACATGGATTGCGATTCTCAGTAAGTTCCTTGCTCCTTCAATGTCCTTTCTGTACAAAGCCTCCACTGCAGGAACCAATGTATGTTCCTCGGTTTCTTTGTCTAGCAACACTACTTCAAATCCCTGCAGAAGAATTCTTGTAAGCAACCTATCTATTGGTAAAAGTTCAAGATTTATAATAATAAAGGAATCAAAATTCATGCTAAACTTATTTTAATTGATTGTGGCTAATAAAATACTATATTCATGTAAGAACTATTCCTACAACCAGATATGCACAGAAAAGAAAATTCAAGCTGGTGCACCCCAATGTCATGAAACAAAATAAACTGAAAGCTTACAATACAACATCGAATTTTTTTAGTGTTTAAGGAATACCTGACTTTGAAGCTTATCCTGGTAATAACTAGCTACAAAAAATGAATCTGTAGTCAGCAGTCCAATCCGCACAGCATTTGTAGCATGAATTGGCTTCAGCTTAGCTTTCTTGAGTTCCATGGCCACACACTCACCGACATGAAGAAAAGGAAGGGAACCATCATCAGAAATTTCACCATACCACGCGTTTGAAAGATGGCAAGGCATCGCCAAACTGCGAGCGCCAGATTGCTGAAGAAAGTTCTTTTTGTACCTCAAATTCTCAATAACCAGGTCCTGTTTCAGCTTGATATGAGCCACTCTGCTCCTTGCAGAAGGAAAGGTACTACGTGATGAAATCACTTTGCTTAACATAGGATCGCTGCAGACCACAAAAGGTGGACATTCTTTGCCATTTCTTGAACCCCAATAAGCAAGCTTTTCCAAGAAAATAAGAGTTGATAGAACTGATACACCACCTATAACACCAACAGTGTTTGGTTGGCTTAGCAGACAATAAGACCTCTGACATTTCATGAGGGAAGTACCTGGTTCTGGATAGTTACCACTCTCATCTGTAAGCAGAGCTGAAGAAACCTGCAAAGCTGTACCTGAACTTGATCTTGTTCTGCTTTGTGTCTGAATTCTCTTTTTAAAGGCATCACCAGTAAGAAATAAAGGGTGATTTAGTATCTGCATAGACATCAATATGCCCCCTTCTACCATCTCTAACAATCGATAAGATGCTCTTCTCTGAATGTGTCAGGAACTATATACACTTATGTATAGATGTTTTTTCATCAGTTTTACCATATCCACCAGTGAAAACTTGACAAGTGCCCTTGAAAGGTAATTTTGTCACAGTCAACTCAGCACTAAAATCCAGGATTTTTGCTGAGCTTTCATGGGTTTCAGTTTTTAGATTCCAGCCAATCTTAGAACAGATTCTAAAGCCAAAACTGCAAGAACACAAGCTGAAATTTAAGGTTTCACTTAATATACTGTGGCACTTAAAATGCAGAAAGCTAGGTGGGTAACAACAAATAAAAGAAGGGCAAACCCAGTGCTATATATAAAGCCCCCACTATGCGCGAGATCCTGGGAGGGACCGGATCTACTTTGCAGATCTGATGTTAACAGTCCTACCTTACATTTTTGCAATAGACTGATTTCACGGCTTAAACATGTGACCGCATAGTCACAAGGCAACAACTTTACCGTTGCGCTCGTCCTTAGTGATAGCTCTAACCTTAACATAATTGTCATCTGTCTTTTAGTGGTTGTATAATTGTCTACTTGCATTATGTTAATTATTGTTGTTTTTCTAAAGGCCAAGGATTTCTCTATTGTAACATACTAACATTAGTGATGGTCCGTCCATTAAAATTACTGTAAACTGTTAAGTTATGATCTTCGGCCGCTACATGTGATATCATGCCACTGCGGTTTGTTTGTCGTACTGCATTATTAGATACCAATTTGTTTCTTTCTGCAAGGACTACACAGGAATAATGAAGATTTGATACGTGTGCTTTTGATGAAATCTGAGGACGTCATGTTCATGCACCAATCAACCCTTCCTCTGATTACTTTGTTCCATATACACACACCAGCGAATGGAATAATTTCAGTTATTTTCAAGTTGAAGAAAGGAAGAAATATTTGTCTTATGCTCAATGGTTGTCAAGAAGAACTAGGTGTCTTGTGCTGAATGGTTGTCCCCACTCCCCATCACTAATTATTTGCTTACAGTCTTCACCAGTAAATATCTACTGTCTAGAATAAATACATTTTTCTATACTCTTACTCCAATATCTAATGACATTTAATCGGCATATGGTTTAGATCGGTTAAAAACTGTCGCCAATGTTTGTGGCTGTTAAAATTTGCTGCTATGTCGATTGAATATCTACCGGACCATTTAAATATTTTACTGTTACAAATAGTTTTGTATTGAATTAACTAGAGTTGAAATGCTTCAAAAACTTTACATTTGCTTCATTTGGTCTGTGTTTTCTACCCCACTTGTGTTAGGTGTCTGCTACAGAGGAAGTTGGGGACCCAAGAGTTGCCAACTGAGATGACATGCTTGTGCATTTGATTGTTGTTTTGAATGATTATAACTCTACAAGAAGGTTCTAGGATGAAGGGTCTACCACTCTGCGTCATGAAAAGGATGTGTACGATTGTCAAGGGTTGAAAGACTAATCTTAGTGATCGTGACCAAAATACACTGTCTAATGGGTAATCATGCATCAGTATATCAAACATGGAATAATTGATGAAGTAATTATTAGGTACAGTATCAAAGATAATAAAACCAAACTTATTCTACCATAAGAGCTACAACATGTTCTGGTGTACGGTGAAAAATAGAAGGTAAAATCTAAATTTAAATTATGGCATTCAGCCTTAAAAACAAAATGAAATTGCTTTTATCCACCAATAATTTAGGCATTGTAATCTATCACTGTATACTCAAGCATGCGGGTCGCTTCTGAAGTTTCATTCTAGGTGACCTTAATCCATCAAATTGACAAGAAAACGATGAAGAAGCCACCATCCTGGAAGTCGCATCACAATTGTATATGGTGCCAATAATTCCCTGCAAATTTATCATTTATTACAGCAACCAAATAAATCCCCATAATTTTCTCTCCCAATCCCCCAATATTGGAGGGAATAAAAAATTGAGCTAAGAGGGGTTTTGATCCCCTCCTCTCCTCTCGCATTCAAAAACTTGAACCAAATAAGATTTGTTTTTAAAAATTTCTTTTGTTGTTTGTGGTGAGTGGGTGGTCCGTGACCGTGAGTGTGTTGATTACTTTATTTGCTGTGTTACATTTAAGTGCGAGCTGTTCCTATTGTATATAATTCATGTTTGATAAAGTTTTTCAATGGAACTTTCTCTGTTTTTGTAAGTGTGTGCGCTTAATAGAGCAAATGAAATACGAGTACGGTGTGGTTGTTGTGTGTTGACTTTCATATTTATTTCTTCAGAGGAGAAGATCGCATTTTGCTGTATAAAGGTGGCGAGACTAATGTATGGCCTACTGGCCTAGTTATATGTGTTTAGATTGCATAAGAGTTGTGTAAGAAACATTGATACCTTCGTTTCAAGGCCATGGTGGCATAATCTCATAATAATTTGGAGGCTGATTTACATCCTTTAATTTACAGGTAGAAGTTTATGTAGATCTCTACACACCTAGTATGGGGTATGACCATGATCATGCATGCCTATTTTGAGCTCAATATTGATTAACCCAAGATAATTAATTGCTATGCCACCTAACGAGGAATTACGGGAAAACATATATTTATGTACATGATGATAAAGGGAAGATGGAGAGAAACATGATGAAATTGAACAACATAGATTAAATGTCAGACTTCACACTCAATTGATAATTACTATGAATCACGTGAGGAATAGGTTTGCGGCATTGCTTTATTGTTGACTTATAAATATACTTTTTATTTATTTGGATATTCAATTGGTGCGAATTGAAGAAGAGTATCAACGTAGAAACGTGTGCTGAATAAGGTGAAGAATAAATTTTCATTGCGGAAGAAACATAACATTTATTTTGGTTGGCTTATCTTGCTTGATTAAATTGGTATTCTCTTCTTTACTATTAGTTTTCTTCTTTTTCTTGTAGTTCCTTTATTTGAGAATGCTAACATTTATGGTATTCAAAAAAAAAATTTGTGGGGGAAAGTGAGGAGCAAAATAAAATATTATGGGCTAGTTGTGATGTTGTTTGTAAAGCAAAATAAGAGGATGGGTTCGGGATTAGAGATTCGAAGAAATTAAATAACGTTTTGCTTGAGAAGTGGAGGTTATTGTGAGAGAAAAAGAGCTTATGGGGTAAGATTTTAGGAGCAAAGTATGGTGATATAGATCGTTTTGGTAAGGAGTATATTAAAAAAAATATTTGTGGTGAAGTGATATTGGGAGAGCATCAATTACTTCTAATAAAGTTAAATGTGTTCAAAATTATTTGTTTGTTAAGTTGGGGGATGACGTTGTGATGCGATTTTAGTTGAACTCGTGGATTGGGAAGAATATGTTGTGTAAATGAGTACCTAGGTTATTTACTATTTTTGAACAAAAAGATAATATGGCGAGTCAGAGGGAAAATAGAAGAATGGTGTATGGAGATGTGAATTATTTGAATGAGAAAGACCATCATTTGACTCTTTGGTGCATATGATCAACTAACTGTGACCAAACATGATGTGCATGATAATTGGTGCTGGAAACCTGATTTATCAGTGAGTTTTTCAGTATGTTCAATGTATGCATCTTTGAGCCAGGATGGTGGAAGTGTGGATAACTTGTTTTTAAAGCTTCTTTTACCTGTTGTGGTTTAGCTAAAAGTTTTAGCGCTTGCATGGAGAATTTATCTCGATAGATCGTAGACAAGCTAACTTGGTGTGAAGAAGGGTTACATTAGAAAATAATGATCATGTTCTCTATGTAATGTTGGTCATGAATTATGTTCTCCCTTGTTGTTCTTATGCTCGGATTGTACTCACTTGACAACAATGTCTTAATTGGCTTGGTGTATGTACATCACTTCATGCATAATGTTTGACTAATTTTTCATAATTCACCAAGATCTTCAATAGGAAAGCTTCAAAGAAGATGTTGATCGCTATTTTGTTTACTATTAGTTGGTCATTTGGTGTCCTCATAATGACATCATTTTTAGGAATACTAATTTATGTATTCCTTCTTTATTAGATAGAATTAAAAGATTAAAGCTTAGTCATGACTTAAGTGTATATATAAAGGGTTTACCACTTCTTTTGTTGATTGACATCGTAATTTTATATTTTTCTTCTTCACATATTAATTATGTATGTGTTACACCTTGTATTTTCTTTATTTCAATATGTTTTTGGCTTATATAGAAAGAAAAATAACACAAAACTCAAACTCCAAAGTTTACTTAAGAAAAATCAAACACCACTTTAATCAACAAATAGTGTAGATATTGCAGGTTGCGGCCATTGATTTTGAAATCAATAGTTAATATTGAAACGTACTGCACTATTTAAAACATAATTAAATCACTCTCAACTATTTCTAGGGTGAAAACAAATTAGAGTTTGACGAGGACATTAAGAGTTCCATTTGTCTATATTTTCATTTATTTAATTGCGACTTTAATGTTTATTAATTTTACTAAACGAAAATAATATTTCTAACTTTCCATAAATGATTTACTCTGATAGTTAATATTTATGAAAGTATTAACTCATGAGAATAATTAATAAAATTAGTAAAACATAAATGAATTAAAATTCCAAAACCAAAAAATCGTACTTAATTAAAAAAAATTCTTTAATAATGAAATAAAAATGAAAAAATTAAATAAAATTTTGATTGGTAGAGTTTTCAATTTCCATCCATTGAATCATTTCAATTTTGATAGTTAGGTACATTGATTTTTTTTAATCTAAGTTTCAGTTCATTAAAAATGAATATTTTTTCAACGTGAAAAGATGTCAATATTCTTATAAGTGAAAATCACGATGGATCAATGTAGAGCGTAGTGACCAGTTCTGGAATCTGGTAAAGTGAGAGTATTTGTGCTGTGCGTTCCTTCTTTCGTTCTCTTCAGCATTTCTGATTTTCAGAATCGAAATGGCGTTTTTTATGCGGAGGGTTGCGAATGCTACTCCGATCGCGTTCAGATTCAGTGGCCAATCCAACAACAACTCCTCCTCTCACACGAATTTCCGGCTACCCTTCACCGCGATTGCTGCCATTTCCGGCGGCGTCTCCTACTTTTACTGCTCTTCCTCTACCAACTTGGTAACTTCTCTCTTCATCGCTCATTCTAACGCTTCTTCCCTTTGATTCACTTTCATCTACTCATAGCTTAGGATAGGGCTTTTGTTTTGAGAATTTAGATGAGCTTGATTACTTGTTCTATTTTTCTTCTCTTTGGTAATCGATTTTCTTGTCATGTAAAGGAGCACTAACACAATGATCAACTTGTCGTGGTTACTGTTTGCAGGTTCACTCAGAACAAATTGGAGAAGAAGAGGAAACTAAAAGGAATATTGGTGAGTATCCTCCTTTTAGGGTTTTTTTTGGGGGGGATGGAAAATTCGTTTCATTTGTAGGTGATAGTCCTCTGTGGGTAATAATTATAATCGTGGGGTCTCTTTAACCCTGTGAGATGTGATGGGAAGCATTTTATATTTATCTAACAAAACTGCTTAAAGGTTTGGGATTGTTCTGTAACATAGATGTTTCTCTGCCAAGCAATTACTTTGGTTTTTTTTTCTTTCTATAGCTTTAATTGTGATCTGTGTTTTCCTTCCACTTCAAATGCTTGATAAGGAAGATTCTGTTTTTTTTTCTTTTGCAGCACTTGATTCTAATAAATGGCTTGAATTTAAGTTGCAAGACACTGCCAGGGTTAGTCACAATACCCAGTTATTCAGGTATATCCTTATGCATATCTTTAAAATGCCTCACTATATCATGTTAAATGTAATAATTTGTGACTCTGTATTCATGTGATGCTGTGCTTTTGTTGTTCTCCTTTAAATTTGTTTAACTCTTTCAACTAGTTGTTTATGTGTTACTCAAATGGGATGAAATGTGGGTATGTATTCCCCAGAGAGACAGTTAATTCCAATCCCTCTTTAAAACTGAACTTAGTGGGGTACCTGATATCATTCTATGGGCCTGCACCTAGAAAACACTTTCATTAAAATAATTAGTACTCAAACAAATAACAGTATCAGGCGTCTTTTGGAGCTATAGTGATGCTCTAGTTGGCTGAATCTCGGCTTAAGTACGTTTTTAATCTCTGAAAATATTACTAGTTTAATTTTAAAATTTACAATCCAATCTTCTATAAAAAGGATTCTTTTTCAAAAGGTCCCTTAGTTTTCTATTTCATATCACCTTTAAGTGCAAATGTAGTGTTCCACATAATGAACCAAATGTAGTGTTCCACATATTCAACCAAATAATACTCCGCATAGGAACTATAATCTCCATGTAGGATGCTACATATGCACTTAACAGTGATAGATATGGAGAACTAACAAAGAGACCTTTTGCAGAAGAAAAAAGAATTATGAAAGACTATGTTGTTAAAATTAAAAAAATGGGGGGGGGGGGGGACCAAATGGTGAAATTGCAATATTTAGAAGGATAAAAATTGTTTAAAGCCATGAATCTTTGTGGTCCCACTCCCAATCTCACCATGGTATATCCTTAAATCAATGTTTCTACCATTCTATGAGAAATCTGGGTATGAGCTTCCATGGGAGGAGCAATTATGCTTTATATTTAGTCTTGCTAATCATGCGGACTTAATTTGAAGTCGAAGTCATTGTTTTCATTAACAATTAATAATAAATTGTATTGATGGTATTTGTCATAAACCAACTATCTCAAAACTTAAGCTATTGGGTGAAAAAAAATTAATGATTTTATATTATATTTCTTAACACACTCTGACCTCAAGGGTGTTCATAACCAATCCAATCCAATTAAAACCGAAAAACCGATCCAAAAAAACTGAAATCCAATTAAACTGAAAACCGAACGGATCCAAAATCGAGAAAATCGAAATTTTTTATCGGATTGGATCGGATTTTGGATTTGATTTTCAAAACCAAACCAATCCAATCTAAACCGAATGCTTGCAAATATATATAATTTTATTTATACATATATCATATCATTCGTACTTACATATTTACGTCCTTATATGTGTATATAATTATTATATGACACGTACTTATTTATGAAGATATATTTGAGTAAATAGAGTTTCAAGTAATAATTTCAAAAATATGCATCAAATTAAAACATATATTTAAAAAATATGTCATCTACTATAGAGGATTAAATTTTCTTCTTATTTTAGAGGTACTGAGCCAAAAATTGTGAATGTAGTAATTTGTTTGAGACTTTTGGTTCCTCTTTATTTTTTTATTCCAAACTCTCATCGTTTAGGTTTGTAATGTGACGTTATTTGATTCAAATTAATTTCTATTTCTTCATTGATTTTGATATTTACAACGTCTTTAAAAAACCGAAATCTAATCTAATCCAAACCGATAAAAATTGGATCGGATTGGTTCGGATTTAAAAAAAGAAAAAAACCGATTGGATGATGAAGTGACAAAACCGAAGTAATTGGATCGGATGACTTTTCCCCTCAAAACCGAACCGATCCAGACCGCGAACACCCTCATGCACGAGTCAAAATCATAAGCGGCTAATTTGGAGATCATATGACGTGGATTAATCAATGTTGGACGTATTTATTATCATATAGCAAAGTGAACTCAATATTCTGATTAGTATTTTATTTTCATGTGTGCAAAACTGCAAATGCCTTAACAGGTTTAATCTTATATTTGTTAAACTATGTCTGTTCCTGTGACTGTACCACAGGTTTTCATTTGATCCCACTAAGAAGTTGGGTTTGGATATTGCTTCTTGCCTTCTTACCAGGTGTGATAGATTTTCCATCATTCATATGGTATTGTTATTGGTAGTTGGTACCAGATAATTTGCTTTCACTGCTCTGTGGACTCAAAAACATCTTTATAATTGTAGGGCTCCATTGGGACAAGACGAAGAAGGAAAACCAAAATATGTCGTCCGCCCGTAAGTTTTCTTGTTGAGACAATGAGTGTACTTTATCTCCCGATCTTTCTTTATTATGCCACCTGATCCTGTAACATTCAGGCCGTCCTCAGTCTATAACCTTCATAATTACTCTAACATTAAAATAACACTCTTAAATTGCAGGTTTCATTTGCTTTTTCACTATTCTTTATTTTCTGTCTGTCAATGATAGCCTTAGTGTGATTAATTAATAAAGCTTTTCAAAATGCTTGTTGAAATCACTCTTAACCCTAGTATTGTTGGTGATGAATGTCTATGAAAGTCATTCATATGACTAGCATTTCTACCACTTATTTTGTTGACCTGATATAGCTATGAATAAATGAAATAAACTCAGATTGGAGGGGTGTGTTAAAGTCTCACATTATCTAGAGAATTGGACAAAGAAGTTCTCATAAGCTATAAAGCTTAAGGAAGATATCTTTTTATATTCTGACAGTTATTGTACTATAAAACCAGTAGAAGAAATAGAAATTTATAAAAGTTTAGAATAGTATTATTGTTTAACAATTATAAGTAAGGCTAGCACTGTAAAATTACTTAAAAAAGAAGATACTCGAAGATGTACGTTCCAGCAATAAAATATGTTGAGTCAGATACTTCTGAAGCATAAGGTTGGAAAGGCCTGGGAGTTCTCTATGTGCATAGCTTCCCCTAGATGCATCGCAAATGCTATGTGATATAAATCTATATTTGGCTTTATTACATGTATACGACTGAAGGGTTGTATATTATTACTATTACTATTTACATTTGGTAGAGGGAGAAGATGCTGTCTTGGGAAGGTCAGAAAACAATAAAATGCTAAAAGTTTCCACTCAATTCAAGATCATGCTTTAGATACTAGTAATTTCTTGCTTATTGTTAATGTTTCGTTTGGATTAATTTAGGAGGTTCCTGTGTCTGAATCTTCAGGTATACCCCTATATCGGATCCAGAGTCCAAGGGATATTTTGATTTGTTAATCAAGGTATGTCATCATTTATTGGGGCATTACTTTTCTCATCTTTTTGATCATCTAGCAGGCCATTTTAAAAAGGCACTTCGGTGATTGGCTTTTTAATTTGCTGCAGGTGTATCCTGAAGGAAAAATGAGCCAGCATTTTGCCAGCTTAAAACCAGGTGATGTGGTTGAAGTGAAAGGGTAAGTCATTTGCAATGGCAATACAAGATCAGAAGAATGCTTTCCATGCTTAAATTTTCTATAAGAATTTTATTTTTATTTTTGCAGGCCTATTGAAAAGCTCAGATATACTCCTAATATGAAGAAGCATATTGGAATGGTAAGCATTTTCACACAGTAGATATCAACAGTGATGGGAACTGGTGTTTAATATCATCATTTCAATTATCCATTAACATATAAGTTAAGCTTGTTAGGTTGTCACAGCCAGTAGAGAGTCACTAACACACTTTTAACAAGGAAAAGAAAGAAATTTGTTACTTCCTTTCCCCTAAAGTATGCACAAAATTCCCGCACTGTTTCTTCCATACATGTACTTTATTGTTGCACCTCACTTTTTGTTCGAAGTATTTCATTTCAATAGAATGATATGAATACATTAACTTCATAAGAAATATCTCGTTTTTCTTTCTTGTGCTACACCTACTTGATTTCCTTTTCCCCTTATTTTTTATTTCATCACTCAGATTGCTGGCGGATCAGGAATTACTCCTATGCTTCAGATAATCGAGGCTATATTGAAGAATCCTGATGACAACACCCAGGTAGGTGGTAAACCTCTACATTACATTCCTCATTATGTACAGCTTGTCTTTCTCTAGTCTTTTCATTATTGTCAAATACATAAGTTGTAACTGTTCTGGAGCTTGATTCATATTGCTGGCTATGCACTAGGTCATTTTTTTAATGTGCATGAAGTATTATTAATTTTTGTGTGATAAACACGAGAATATCACAGCTTATTAATTTTTTAATGTGCATATACAGATATCATTGCTTTATGCAAATGTCTCCCCAGATGACATACTGCTTAAACAGAAGCTTGACGTTCTAGCTACAAGCCACCCGAACTTGAAGGTAAAATTCTCGTTTAGAGAAGTTATTATTGTTAGTCAATCTATCATTATTATTTTCAAATAAATTAAAAACCCTTTTTAACAAAATTTGCAGGTATTCTACACTGTAGATAATCCAACAAAAAGTTGGAGAGGAGGTGCAGGTTTCATATCAAAGGATGTGGTTGTGAAAGGCTTACCTGCTCCCAGTGATGATACTCTTATACTTGTGAGTTTGGCTTTTTGTCAGAGTTATAATATAAAACTATTCATGTCATTTATCTAACAACTTAGCCTTCTGGGATGATTAGTTTATGAATCATGACATGGTATGAAAATCTCTATGACCAAGTCACCTAGAGTACAATCCTTGTTGCCCCCAAATATTCTATTAAAAAAAGTTGAATTTCAGCATGATGTGGGTTTGTGCATTGTCCACACTTCAAAGTCGTATATTAGCAATGTTAGCTATATATATACCATTCATGTATTCTTTACCGAACATCTTAAGCTTTTGGAGTAGTTGGTCATGACACTTTTAATAAAACTCATCGAATGGTGTCATTAATGGTGTATTCAAATAATTTGAACCTCCAAGGAAACTAAAAATGTTTTTCTTTCTGTTCTATTTGTGGAGTTTAACATAAAGTATTAGAGCAAACTAATGCTAACTACTAGAGAGTAGAGATAGTAAATACTCCTGCATTTGAGAGGGGGAGGTTAAATTCAAGTGGCCTCAATGGCATTTGAACCGAGGATAAGGTAGCTCCCTAGGGGATCCGACGCTACTTGATTCGAGGTTCTTGGGCTATTAAATTCAGCATTTGGACTCAATGGTTTGTAGTTGATTGAGACTTCAAATATTAAGAGGCTAAAAGCTCCTTCCATGGAAATTTATGATCCATTACATTTACATTTACTTTGATTTGTATCGAGAGCAGTGTAGTCAAAAACTAGCTTTTAAGCTAAAGCGTAGAGGGTCTTAAAGCGTACGCTAAAGCTAAAACGCTAAATGGTATAAATAACAAAAATTCATAGGATGTCATACATATATCATAAAGTATCATAAAACATAACTCATAATTCATAGGAATGTCATACATAAGTCATAAAATACTAATCCAAAACACCATAAAACTTGAGCATAAAGTAGTTATCATCATCAAACCATAAAATTTAAACATCAAAGTTCTCATAATTAAAGCATAAAACTTAAACATCCAACAAAACCCGGTTCTGTTTGGATCAGCACTAAAGCGCAGAAGCTTCAAAAGCGCGCTTCTGCCACGCTTCATAGCTTTTGCTAGGCTTCTGCACGCTTTAGCCTGAATTAAGCTTTAGCCAGCGCTTTAAGCAGGAGGGACCTGAAGCGCGCTTTAGCGCTAAAAAGCACGCTTTTGACTACACTGATCGAGAGGCTTATGCCAAAAATTATACTTTTTCCTATTATTTAATGTTCATGCTATCAGCTTTTGTTGGGAAGGTTTATTAAGAAATGGACTGTGATGGTGGTTTTTGCCAAGTTTCATTGTTATGCAAAAGTTTTGTAGTTAATGCCCCAATTATCACCTGCATTTCAGGTGTGTGGTCCCCCTGGGATGATGAAACACATATCTGGTGAAAAGGCCAAGGACTGGACACAGGGAGAGGTATGAAATTAACTTTTGTGCGGTGTGTCTGATTCTATTACCTGGATCTCTGAAATGATGCACTTCATGGTTGATTGCTGCAGGTTTCTGGCATCCTCAAAGAGGCTGGATACACTGAACAAATGGTCTACAAATTTTGAGAAATTTTGGTTTCAAGCATCTGAACTACCAAGCACTAATAGCTGCAGAATTCGTTTACATGAAATGGTTTTCCAAAGAAAAACAGTTGCTGATGATGAAAATTTGAACAGAAAATAAAGATAGAATTGCAGGGCATAGAGAGTTATTGATTGTGTCTTTCACATTTTCAAAATTTTGTCGACATTTTGCCACACGGTTTTGTCTAGCATGGATGCTAATAAAGGGTGTATCTCGTGGGGGTAAACTCTCCCACTCACAAACATTTTCTTGAAGAGTAAGTTTAGCTACACTTGTCTTCTAAAGTTTAGTGTCTGATTATTTGCGCTTTTGTTAAATAAAAAATGTTTTTCTTTTTTAAAAATATGTTCTAAAAAATTTACAATAATCATGTAAGTATTGTGAAAAAAGTAAAATGTCAAAAAAAGCTGTTTTAATGTTTTTAAGCAAAAAATAGTAATTTAGTAAAACAAAGGATTCTTTATTATTTTTTCAAAAACTTAAAACGAGGTATCTTTGAAAAGGGAAGTTTATCTGGGATGAGGCTCTTCTAAAGTATGCACATCCTTATCCTTAATATAAATAAAGTTCTGATATCATTGGATTTAATGTTAATGTGTATATTATAATGTTAACTCGTAAAAGTTCAACTATGGATATACTTCGGTTTCTCACTATAAGTCTATACATATAAGTTCACTTCAGAGAATTATTTTCTTTTAGTTGGGGAGATGATTTTTGGAGGGAATGACTAATTTTTTACTTTTAAATTAAGAGAATAATATAATATTTATGATAATAAATAAATTAAGAGTGTATTATATTTATGTTAATTCATCATTTCATGGTTTTTATTTTAATTTTTTTTTAAAGTAGATACATAAAAAAACCATCTCTCAAATTATCCTAAGGCTATGCTTGGATTAGTGGTATGGGGTGGAATGAGATGATAATTTTTAAGTTTTATTGTTTGAGTAGATTAATGAAGGGTTGGATGAGATAGGAAGGAGTGAGATAAATATCATCCAATTTCATTGAATCCCATCATTTTGTGTTCCACCCAATTTGGGGGTGTATGGAGTGAGACAATAAAATACTCAAACAATTGAAAGAGATTTTCATTTTGTTCCGCTCCATTTCATCCCATCATATCTCATCCTATCCTACCATACTTTCTACCATCAATTCAAACATGCCCTTAATTGTACAACATTTTGGACACCGGCAAAGTTTGCAAGCAGCTGGTTTCTTCAAGCATAAAACAACAAAATCCTTATCATTCTAAGTGATGTTAGTTATATCGATCACACAATGTCATTGTTTGCAAGTAGTTGGTTTCTTCAAGTATAACAACAAAGTCCTTATCATTCCAAGTGATGTTAGTTATATCGATCACACCATATCATTGAACTCAATCAAATACAACTTTTCTGAGATATTATTGAGCATTGACAATGGGGTCATATTGAATATCTCCTGATGTTCTTTTTTCTCATGCTTTCTTTTTTTTTTGGTCGAATATGGTTAATTCATGTTTTGTATCATAGAAGATAGAAGATAGTTGGTGTTTGAAATAATTTCAAATACATAGTATAATATAATAGGCCCAATCTCAGCCCAAAGACCTAACCAAATCTCAGCCCAACAAACAATTGTTTGAAATAAACGAAACCGTTCTGATTCTGTCATTTGTCGCTTACACTGCATTTGCAATCGTCACCTGCATGTAGTAATGGTGGTAAACTGGTAATGTAAGAAACAAATCAAATTGGAAGAAGAAGATCAACGGAATAACCCTCTTCTTTCAAAACCCCACACAAAAATGGATGACGATTTGTTGAAGCGCAACACCGATTGCGTGTATTTCTTGGCCTCACCCCTCACTTGCAAGAAGGTTCTTCTTCCTCCTTCTCAACCCTTCTCTCTCTTTCTTCGTAATCGTTGTTCCTTCAATTCCTCTATTTTCTGTTCTCGCGCTGCATGTGTTTGCGATTCTCTCATTCGCTTTTTTTACAATGCACTTGCTCGCTCTAACCCTACCTTCACTTCGATTCTCGTAAACGCCACCTTCGTATCCATGTTCTGGGATTTACGTGACCTTTTTTTTTGTAATTGTTGGATGATTGATTAGTCTTGTTGATGTTTCTAGTTTGAGATTGATGCATTTCTTCTCACTTTGTTTTTTTTTCTCAGGGGGTTGAATGTGAGTATCGGCATAATGAGGTTGCCAGGCTTAACCCCAGGGATTGCTGGTACTGGTTATCAGGGAACTGCATCAATCCAACTTGTGCTTTTAGACACCCTGTGAGTTCTTTACTAAATTTCCATTCTCTTTGTCTTGATTTGTAGCCTTGCATTTGCATTTTGGTTTGCTCTTCAATTTCTTGCATATGTGGATTGCAATGCAATGCCGGAAACTGTGATATTGTTTTCAAACTTGATTTGCAATTTTTCCCCCTATTTGTTTGGGTCTGATAGGTTCGTGTAGTTGAAAAGTTGTTTTTTGTTTTGAGTTAACCTATTAACCATTTCTCAAATATATGCTGAATAATGGATATGTTAAACACTAAAATTGCAACATGGCTGCATTGTGGTTTTTAGTCTCTCGGTAATGCTTGATCAAAGGTATAATGACATATTTTATAACAGAAAATTATGAAATTTTAGGTCTTCACGTCCTTAATGTTTCTTAAAAGATCAAACTGAAGGTCTCCAAAGTTTAGAAGATTGCACTGAATTTTCTAAAATCCTGAGTTATACCCATATTCCATCTGAGCATGAGACCGAGATGTTTTGCTCTGTAAGTAGGTTATAGTGATGCAACATTGTAGATCAAAGACGCAATGTTGTATTATTGCACATATATGTTTTTGCGTGCAGTGTAATATAAGATTTTTGCGGTTCTCTGAACACACTTCGTAATGTTTCTTAAAATATCCAAGTGAGAGGCACAAAATCATAGTTCATCTCCATGTTTAGTATAATGATTGTATTCTTCTAAATGTTTTGAGTAATACCCATTGTCCACCTGGGGATGGAGCAAAATTGTGTCTCACAAAGTTTGTTCCTTGTCTTGCTTAATTGTTTGGAACTGTTGTCACCTTGTAGTTTGTCTTGATGATTTGGGTTTCTTAATTGATTTTACTTGGCTGAATAGATTTGATGATTGAAAATATGAAATGTATGATCTGACACTTGTCATTTTGTCAGCCATTGGATGGGCATACTGGAGGGACATCTGAACCTACAAAATCCTCATTACCTCCTAACAAGACAATGGTTCCCTGTTATTTTTTCTGCAATGGATATTGCAACAAAGGTGACAGATGCTCATTTTTGCACGGGCCTGATGATAGCATTTTTAGTGTAAAGCCGGTAAAGAATGACAATGGAAGCACTAATACGCTCAACCTAGAAAATAAAACTGTATCAGGAAATAAAACAGGTGAAGCATCAACGCCAAGTGAAACACATTTTGACCGATCTTTAACTGCCACAAAAGCTTCATCCGATTATAAACTTCAGCCTAAGGAAGATCCACCATTGCCAGAAAATGTAAAACAGCAAGGTGATGGCCTGGAGTTATCTGCTTTTGACTGTAAAGAAGCTTCAGTGACTGGGTCAGACTCTCTGTTTCCAGATGATGGCTTTGTTCCTAAAACATCTGATTTACACACTCAACAGAGTTCAGAGGATCAAGTAAATAGTCATGTAGAGCCTGAGGAGCGGTGGGAATCATCCCCTGGATTTGATGTTCTTGTTCATGATGAATCGGAGATCATGGGTTATGAGGATGATTCTGAATATTTACCAGTGCTTGATATGGATGACCAGGAACTGAATGAGCAATACTCAAGGTCAGGGTATGAATTTAAAGATCCAGATGAGTATGATACTATGTGCCCGGACGACGATATTCTGTATGATCAAGTAACAAATGATGGTTACAGATGTTTCGACAGAGATTTTATGTATGGTAATGGTGGAAATAACTGTGCTCACTCCAGAGAGATATTCTTGGATTCCATATTAACAAGGAAGAGGATTCGGATTTCGGATGAGATGGCTGCTTGTGACAAGAACTTAGATCTGCGTGACCATCTGAGGGGACGTAGGGAGATCAATGGTCCTCCTGGTACAGGTTTCTTCAGAAGTCATGAATCACCTTTGATGTTTCAAAACCAGGAAAGGCATCAAAGGCGTGGCGTTCATCAGCGGCTAAGTAGGAGGTTGACATCACAATTGGGATTTAGCACTATAGACTCGACTGGACAGGCTGAAACTCTTTCAATTGCTAACAAGCATGGGATATTTAGGCATTCCCAGCAACATAGGCCAAGAAAGCAGTATAGAGAAACGAAGCAGTTTCTTTCACCTAAAGTATCCAGGAAACCTGCTTCAAAGCGAAGGAGATTTGTTCAGGAAGCAAACGCATTTTCAGGACCTAAGACTCTTGCAGAAATTAAACAAGAGAAGATGAAGAAGAAGGCTGGAGGAAGTTTACACTGTGAAAGCACATCATCTGGTTTCCAGGATCCAAAACCTCTGAGTGAAATTCTCAAGGGCAAAAGGACCATGGGTCGAGGAGTGAGAGATGGCAGTCCCTAATGTGTTTTACTTTTCATTCGAGTGAGTGGAAGTTTGTTTTGGTGGAGATAATAGAATAGTAGATAAACCAGTGTTTTGACTAGAAGAGATATCTTCTGTAGTGAGTAGCATATGTTGATTCGGACAATGACATCTTGTTCTAAGAGTTGGTTACTGATATGCATGAACTTTGTGATTTTGGCCTACTTGTAGAGCTACTTTTGAATAGTCAATACTAATGAGTGATTGGAAGAACTTCTCTAAGAGTTTTTTTAGTTATTCTTTATGCCAAAAACTTAAGTAGGTATTTGGAGCCTATTTGTTGTTCCAGCATTTTTTATGAAAAAATCATTTATTTTGAAAATATATTTTTAAATTTACTCTGTTTATATTGTTAAAAAATTTATAATATGAAAATAAGTTATTTTTTTGAGAAGCTACTTGGAAAAGTTGTAATTATAATTCAATAGTCTTTGCTTCAAATGAATTTTATAAGTTTGGGTGGTTTGTCTGATAAAAGTTTATTGGATAAATATTTGTTAAGATCTTTACTTTAACATGTCCTTTTATAGGTCAATATTATTATTACTTTATTCCCAGATTATATTCCCATTTCATAGATAAAAGTTTAATCTCTCTATATACCATTAGAATCAATGAGAGAAGACAAAGGATGAAACTGAATGAGAAGAGAAAGATTCATGGAGAGAAAACTGATTATTCTCGTTGATTCGGAATGAAAGCAGTACAATGTTTATATACTGTGTAAAGTACGTAACTAACTAACCTTCTCTGGTAACAGCTATTCTAACTAATCAATAACCACACACTAACAGAAGATTATTCAGTTAAGACTAATTAACTGTATAGAAGCTATATACAACTAATTACAACTTACACTTCTAATTACTGCTACTGCTAGTTTCTTGACACATGCACTTAGTTCTAATGGTTGACCATGGACTATATGCTTTGAGTTCCTTCTACTCAGTAACAGATGTGGTCAATGTTTCTCTGATGTAGCTAAGCAACTTAGAAACACGACTAGAAAAGGAAGAGAACAGATGGAGAGAAGGAAGGGGAAAGAGAGAGGATGAGAGAGTTAGTAGCAATGGTTAAGAAGAAGCTATAAAGTCAGCAGCCTTAGGGAGCTCAACTCAATGCTTGAGTTGGTGACAAACTTGACACGAACCAAAAAACACTTATGAGCTTATCCATTAGAAAAATTACTAAATAAGCTCCAATAAAATGCTCTTAATAGCATCTTTGCCATGGAATTCAGCAAGGTTCATTGGATGGAAAGTCAAAGACAGAGGTACATAAATACAATCCTTGTAATTAATAGCATCTTTGTCATTCTAAAATTTGATTTTAAAGCCAAGATTAATTACAACAGACGATACACGGTATAAAATTACGATGAAGACAAAATAATTGTGAGCTGCCACAAAAAATTTTAGCTTATCATGATTTTTTACTGTGTATCCAACCATGCTGACTATGAGAGAAAGAAGGTGAAGAAGAATGCTATAAATGACTAAACCATTAGCCGAAGGCTCATAATAATGCTTAAAGAATTGGAGTAATGCATCTCCCTCCATACTAGTACTAGTAGTAAGTCAAAGGTAGCATTGAAGTCAAAAGAGTTAATGTAATTAATGGTAGTATAACAGAATAGCATAAGGCCAAAGCTAGCATTTAGATTCCCCTAGTGGTTTTCTTCATTTATATATCCTTATTTGTCATTTTCTCCCTCCCATCCCACCTCATTCATTATCTCTCCAATAATCAAAAAGTCTTGACAAAAACAGAGTTGTTGTTGGTTTACAATTTCCCTTCAAATTCAACAACCATCGCACAGAAAAGAGAGAGAGAGAGATGGCTGATCTGCAGCTTCAGAAATCAGTCTCATCATTCAGGAGAAGTGGGTCTTCAGGGTTAGTCTGGGATGACAAGTTCCTCTCTGGAATCACCGACCAAAACCAACAAGAAAACGAAGGAGGAGCTGGTGGTGCTGTCAGAGAACAGAGGCAGGCGCAGGGTACGCTTCAGCGCAGCAGATCAGGATCGGCTTCCGCAGGCCCATATCGGACGGTCAACGTTGCTCCGCCGCTCGAGGACCCACCTTCTCCCAAGGTAGCAGGCGCAGCTTGTTGTTTCTTCGGGAAACAGAAACCAGTTGCTGCAAACCGTAAATCCAATACCAAGTCAAAGAAACGAAGGTGATGATGATGTTTCTTAATTTCTTCAAATTCCCCATCATGGAAGCTAGTGTTTCATGTTTTTTTTTTTTTGTATCCTTTTGATTGTTTCAATTTTGTGTTTTTGATTTGGGATTGTTATTTGTAAATTCATAGGACATATATATGGGTGTATTTAATTTCTTTCTGTGTGTGATAAGCTTGTTCAAATTTCATCATCATAAACAGGGTTTAATTACAGTTCCCATAACATAATCATCCCAATGGTTTTATCTTTCTCTTATTCAATCATTCATTTTATTGGGAGACATAATTGAGGACAAGGAAGTAATAGTATTTGTGTTCATAGATATCAAAAGTATAGCCTAAAGTAAGAATAGACATGGATGTGTGGTTTATGTTGTTGTTGAACCCAAATTTGATAGTATGAATCAATTATAGTGAACTATGACAACTAGTTCTTGTGTTTTGTGTATTTGACCATGTTAACTAGTTATCCTTTTCAAAAAAGAAAAAATACTAGTTATCAAGTTTGAATATGAATGAATGTCTAGGGATTAGTTATTTTAGGTAGAAGAGGATGGACTTTTCGGGGCTAGTGTTGAAGACAAAATAAGAAAAATAAGTTTTTTTTTTTCCAGCTTTGTGCTGGTTTCGAATCCATAAATTACTACTAGTTAGGTCAGATTCTTTTAAACAACAAACAAACTATTCAGTAAAAAAAAGTAAAACATTACATACTTTTTTTTTTTATATAAAAGAAGCCGTATTCGGCTCCGGTCACCACTACGGATTGGGGCATGCCTCTAAGACTTTTGGTCGCTTATAAAAGTACTTGAAGATCATCCACCAACATATCTCTCACATCGGTAACGGGAATCAAACACATAATCTTCTGAAGGAGAAGTGGTTTGTTCTTACCAATTGAGTCAATATATGTCGGCAAACATTACATACTTTAATAGTATGTTTGATCGACGATAAAATACCAGAGAATCATTATCAATTAGATGTTAAAAGTTATAGTTCTTGATAGCATGTTTTAATTAACTTATTTTTGTTAGAAGCTCCTTAAAAATATGTACTTGATGAAGTAAATACACACGGCATATACAACTTGTAATTTTGTAGCCGTTAACTTACAAAGCCCTTAAACTAATCGCCTAACACAAACAAAGACGCTAAGCCACCGACCCGGTGTGTGTATGGTTCTTCTTCTTCTTGAAACCTCCACCACCAAATGGCCACTTTGCACATGTTTTATAATTGATCATTTGGGAAATATTTTGTGGTCCAATTTGGATGCTTAGACCCTCTTAAAACAATATTAATATGCATCTTTGGCTCTTTAATTTGCACGATACGTAGTTATCATTAACAATGACAATATCATTTTCTTTGCGATTCAAACTAGAAGGGGAGATTTAAAAAACTAAGACGTATGAAGATGGCTACCATCCTATATTGTTCTTTTTTTGGTAAATGAGGAAAAAGGAAGGCACTCCCATGTTGAATTTTTAATTTTGTATCTTTGCTTTTCTTAACGTAACCTAATTGAATTGGTTTTAACTTAATAAAACGAAATAACAAAACGTACATTTGGCTATCAACAAGCATGTCGATAACAACTAAAATACACATGACATAAACATTGAAAAGGACACTCCAATGGTGGATTTATCAAAATGCCACCCTCTCCCACTCTGAAGTTTTTTACTGGTTTCCTTTAGGCTACGTTTGATACGCCGCCAAACTATTAAGCTAGTTAAAAGCTAAAAAGTTAATTGAAGCTAGTTCGTAGCTCAAAGTTGAAAAGCACGACCTAGTATTAATGGTAACTATTTTTAATTTGGTGATGTTTTTACCTTTTCAAATGTGATGTTTATTATTTTCAGAAACAAAGTAACACTCGTCATGGCCGTTGTGCGCAGCAATTCTTGTGCTACGTAGCAAAGCTCATATGATATTATTTTAAAATAATTATCACTTTAAATGTTTTAATTTATTTCAAATTGTTTATCATAAAAAATATAATATAGTTTTTTAATTTTTTCATTTCTTAAAATTTTCATTAAAAGCATAATAAAAATAACATTATATTTTAATTAATAAATTAATATTAAAGGCGGACGCAAGACAATTTCATAGGAAATGAATATCATTATTAGTGTTTCATATTTTTTAAAATATAAAAGGATAATGATGGAATCTTAGTAAAAAAATGGAATAAATTCAATAAGTTTTAAGTTAGAACCTATAAGCTACCAAAATAAGTTCTTTTTCTAAACACTTTAAATGAGTTTTTAAGCTAATCAAATAAACTTGAATCTAATCAAATAAGTTTTAACATAGCTGAAATGTCTTACCAAACATTGTCTTAGTACATATTTCCTTATCTTAAAACATGACACTTGACATGTATGGCAAGTTATTCTAAATTTTAATTTTTTAAATTAAAAAGTAGAAAATTAATCCGTTGATTCTCCCCCAAGTGGTTGGACTGTATGTGCGATGATTTACTTTACGAGCGAAGCCATATTGATAGAGGAATCCACTGAGTTACCAGTACTATATGAATACTGAAAATTTGCTCCTCCACTCCAACGGGGTGTAAACAACATTTGAATATTATTCTGTTGAGGAATTTTTTTCTTGGAGGGCTAAGTTCAGCGGCTGCCAAGATATACACCATCTATGTTGGTGATGCGAGTATGTCAAGAGAATTGTTCTCACTCAAGCAATATGGAAAAAGTTCAACCTAAGGCTAACAATAAGGGAAATGAACAATGCTTTGAAGATGTGTCCATTAGGGGTTGAGACGTGGTCATGAACCTTAGCCGCCTCAAGAAGATGCTTTACAATAATGTAGCATATAGGTGTTTTATCCCTCAGGCTTTGAAGATTTAGGAGACTTGTGAAGGTCTGCAACTTCTCCCGTCATTGTTGTGGAACTTCCTCACTTCATCTTGCTCATGGGTTGTAAAATGAGTCAGGCGAACCCGTCAAAATGGGACGGGGTGGATTCACTTTCAAAACCCACCTATCTATTTTGGTTCATCCTGTCTAACCCACCAAAAAGAGGATTGATGATGGGGTGGGGCAGATTGGCCTTCGAGTTGGTTGATTTTTTATTTATTTTTATAAGTTATTTTAGGCGGGTCAAATCGTCAATCAAACTATATAAAATGGGTCAATCAACCAACCCATCTCATTTTTAGCATAATTATTACTCATAATTTATATTTTTTATTGGCATGCTAACTTGCTATAAAATAGGCAGAATTCATTATCCAACTCACTTTTTAAACGCATGTAAGATAAATTGACTCATTTTAAACTGGTTGAGAGTGGAGTGAATTGCCCATTTCGCTACATCTAATCTTACATAACTCGAACAATATTTGTTTTTAATATGGGGAACTTTGATCGGTCCTTCCTTTGGATCAAGGGACCACTAGCTTTTTATATAAAATTTCCAATTTTTTTATAGGTGGTTAATATTAGTTGTTAGTATATTAGAACTCTAGCCATTCACCTTTCATTACCCTTAGTTTAACCAAGTGAACTACCTCTCCCCTTCATGAATCCCAAATGATTCATATCTCTACATGTGAAAAGGTTATTTATTTATTCAACTATTATGGAATATAAAGTGGATGAATTAAATATTGTTAATGACTGCCTCCAATATGTCACTAGCCCGATACATGACTTTGATATATTCAATAAAACATGACTTATCGAGCAAATACACCTAAATAATTAATCTTACTGCAATACTATTTCTTAACATTTGGTATCATTATTGATCTTTGTTACGTTTACAAATAAAAGTTGAAAACTATTTATTGATCGTTGAACTTTGCCAATTCAAGATTGGGAAAAATAAATTAAATACCACAAATCAACTTACATACCCTGAGAGATATGAATAGAAAATGAAGAAATAAAAAATGTTATGAATATAGGTTGGGAAAAACGAGAGAAATAGAAAAAGAGTATTAAAAGTGAGTTGATGAAAAAATGAGTGTGTATGTGTTTCAACCGTCTCTATGAGTCGATCTTCGGTGAATTTATCGTTCAAACTTTTATTGAAATACCTGATCCTTCTGCCAACTTACAATCTTATACCACTCACATCAGGCACGACCGAGCCACGCACCTACATCCGACTCATGACTGCAAATGCGACCTATAAGGTGCCAAAGCACACAGTATTGTTAGAGCCCTCGAGCCAGATCACCCAACCGACTCCCCTTGAGAATTGAGACAATGAGTTGACTATCGAAGGACGATGATCAGCACGCCCCACCTCCAATACGATGCAAAGTTGCACTATTCACTACGTAAGAAAGCAAGAGAACCATCCACAAGACACGAGGTATATCTAGAGCAACACCATGCAAGCAACCACCATATAAGATCAAAATGTTTCACAATGTATCACCAGCCTAGAACTCCAAAGTCAACGCAATACCCTAGACAACGTTCCTCACTTGGTGATAAGCTTGGATAAAACTAAGATCCACTGTCCATCAAATTGACGTGAGGAAATCGACCCAAAGGATCTAAGGGCTGACCGTGAAGCACCCTGCGTCTAGCAACGCGAGTGACATTGACATATCCTTAAACCTCCGACCCCTACTATATAAGAAACCGCACCACCATGTAAACATCAGCGTCAGAGTGTTTTGCATGTTCCACCGGGGGTGGACCTAACTCCCTCAATGAGCCTACTCGACGGAGGAGATCGTGAGCACAACCAAATCCACCACCACTCAGAGTGCCAATCTCACCATTGATCCCAAAACTAACACCTCATCTGAGGTGATTGATTGGACTCATTCGATCAAAATAATCAAAATTCTCCCGAATTTTCTCTTATTACCAGGACTGAATTTTAAAAATACGAATGAGCTGGGTTCATATTCCTGGTCAATAAGAAAATGAAACCCAATTGTATATAAGCTTTTCAATTTTATACCATTACTAATTTGTCACATCTGAGGAAAAAAACAAGGAAGCAAAACCAAAAGAGAATCGATTTGTATGAATGAAACTTTGATTACATTTTAATTTTCATGTACAGACAAAACATCTGAATACAAACTTTGCCAATTGCCAGCATAAAAAGTCATTGCTATATCTCTATATATGATATGATATGATAAAATATATATGTACCTCAATCTCAATCCACCGCCTTCTTAACTTTGGTCTTGAACAATAGAATATATAAATTTTCCATTGAAAAATAAAGAAAACACCCCCTTGAATGTGTCACGAAAGAACCAAAACCTGAGCCTACAATGCAATGCCAGACCGGACCATAGGCTTTATCAAACTCCTGCACATGACCAACATAACAGGTAAATTTGTACTCAGATGAATTCACCAAAACATTTTTACTTTGAAAAAAGAGAAGCACCATATTTTATTGTTCTATAAATCTTGCTGACTAAACACATAAATAAATAAACCCTGTTTAATTCTGCAGTGCACATGGACTTAAGACTCTGTACCAATAAATAATATTATTAATTGAAATGAATATTTTTCTGAGATCAAAAGTTGCATGATTAGCTACAATATTTGAGGCATGGGAGTTGAACACATGGGGTGTTGGAGAATTTTGCAATTCAGATTTGATCTTGACAAAGGAGACCCAACTTGAACAGGTTAGCTTATGAATGGTCAAGATCATAAGATCCAGTCATAGGTGTTTGCTAGATCAGTGATATATATATATATAATATTGTATTGGACCATCTTCAATTATTCTATCCAATAAACAGAGAAAGGAAGAGAGAATGAAAGTGTCACCACACTGTTTCGTTTAGTCTGCTTTCACCATTAAATCTTGTGTGGGGTTCATAGAACATATCTCAATCATCCAATGAAGCAAACTTCCAAAAAGAAACACCGAAAAAAAATAAAAATCTCAATAGCATTTCTGGCTTTTGCATCACAATCTACTGAACCAATAATACTACCACCTAACTCCATGCCCCTACAAGACCATAATCAAAGGGAATTTTGATGAAGTGAAATTAACTAACCAACATCTTAATTCAATGGTCATCAATGGAGATGTCAAATTAAAGCATACTATAGGAGCATCAGGATATAAGAGAAACTTATCTCTACTCATATTATGAAATATATGTAATAATAAATAATTATGAAACTCTGTAATTAGCATTATATCATCAAATTATCATATTCTCCCGCCGGTTTCATGAGTGGTTTGTTGGTTTGGAGAATGTCTCTTCGACCAACAAAACCTGAATTCGAAACCAGCACAACATCGAAAATAAATTATCATACCTTCTTTATGTTATGAGCTATGTGTTTGCAGCTAAACTTTTCCAGGCTATCATGTGTCCTTCTAGCGCAACGAAAGGCGTGCACTTGCATGAAGCTTGGCATGTCTGAGACCAAAACCTTAACCTGAAGATATGCAGCAACAGAGGAAAATGTTTCAACTTGAGAAACTGATTTTCTTCCCTCCTCAAATCCTCCTCTTGCTTTTTCTTTTGCTGCATAATTTGTTTCAATGTGAGACACTGATTTTCTTCCTTCCTCAACTATGATTCCTTTTGTTGCTACTGCTGGTGATGAAGATGCCTCAATCATGCTTGACACTGAATTTCTCCCCTCCACACATCCTTCTCCTCTTGATCCTAACTCTAAGCAAGATGTTGATTTCCTTGCCTCAACAAATCCTCCAACCTCCAAGTTTCTTTGGCCACTCTTTTCAACATTATTCAATGTTCTTGTTGGATTTCTTATCCTTTGCAACCAGCTTCGCGAATTCGATTTCTTTTCCTTCTCCACAGCATAATCTAGCTCTTTCTTTCTCTGGTTTCCAATCCCACCTTTGTAAATGTACATGAACCCTCTCTTTTGTTGCTTATCTTGGTTTTCCATTGTGAGGCACACTCCTTTGAGTAGATCCACCACTTGGAACTAATGAGTCATTGAGAAATGTATGCATATATAATGTTTGACAGAAAGACCAATTATTAGAATAATGGTTACTGAGAAGGTGACATATTTTTGTAAAGGGAAACCCATGTGTTTGTGCCTGTGATGAAGGATGTAATAACAAATGAGAGTGTTTAAATATTTCACCTAAGATTTGATATATATTGGTCTTATGCTTCAGAATCAAATAATGGTGATTGTGGTATTGGAATAATGATTAGTCTCTTGGGGCATTTTTGTCCCCCAGTGACTTGCTTCTAGACAGCCAGCATACACGGACCCCTACCCTTGCCACCGCCTATTTGTTGGGTACCCCCATAAAAGGGTCACTATCTTCTATCTGCCACTTTGTAGCTTCTACTTTTTCCCCCATGTCTTTAGCAACAAGCATGAATGCTTACAGAGCTATTGGATGGATATCGTTTGAGGGGTTAGCCACCAATCAATAACGACCATAAACTATAATTGGTTGAACATTTATGAGAAATAGATTGACTCTTTGGTCATTTGTGGTAAGGTTTTTGGATACTAGCTAGTACACCACACAGCATATGCAGATGAAGATGCTGTGATTTTGGACCAATGCCTGGTTGATTTGAAGGTTACATGTTCGATTCCCCTTAAGTATGTCTCGGGTTCGAGACTTGTCTATGGAATAAACCTCCGCTAGTAGAATTGGCTCCATCAATCAGGATGTGAATGTTATTGACTCAAAATGGATTGTCTCCCATAAAGATATATGTGAATATTTATGAGAAAGAGATTGACTCTTCAGAATTTTTTTTGTAAGGTTTTTGATCACAGAGCATATGCAGATTTTGTGAATTTGGATCAACTAATGGTTGATTCAAATGCTACCTGTTTGATTTCTCTTAAGCAGTGTTTCGGGTTCGAGACTTGTCTTTGGAAAAAACTCTACTAGGAGAATTAGTTCCATCAGAATATGAATATTCTCGACTCGAAATAGATTACCTTAATTGTTATGCCAATAAAAAGAGATGTTGTGATTTTGGCCTTCAGGTTGAGATAGTTCACCCATTACTATCAATTAAACTATCAAGTGTGCAGATGCTGCTAAACTTCCACAAAATGAAATATGTGATTAATATTGTAACAACTATGATTTGCAAGATGATTGACAATTGTAATCAACAAACCCTCCATAAAAAACTAGGATAAAAACAAAAATGAAAATAGACTGTTAGTTACAATGTATGGAGCAATGAAATTGCATTTGCAGGTCAACTTGAGCAACACATTAAAATAGGATTATAATTATTGTAGCAAGCAACAATATAATCTTTCTATTCTTCTGCGGCTCTATGTCTTTGTTATTGTTACAGAAACATGTCTAGTAGATTAAAAAAGATTAGCGTTAAAATGAGATGAATCGTTTCATGTGAGTTGTGCACTAAAATATGTTTATGGTTTGGCAGCATTGCAATTTTAATTATTATTAATAGCTAAAAAGAACTGCAATTCATAAATCATGACATACCTTCCAAACTTCCAATTTTGTTTTGTATGCAGAATATGTCTATCCGGTTACCCCACATCTCAATTTGTTGGTGTGGAACTGTGGACCATTTGATTCGTTCGTCTACGATGAGGATTAGCAGGGTTCATGAACCAAAAGCATTAATCATTTTTTACACTAATTAAATTATTTTAGTCCAACAACTGATTTATTTTTCTATAAGTGAGACTTATATAACTTTCTTATGCTTGTTTTATTTTACCTGATGGTACATGGGTAGATATTAATAGCATGATTTCCAGATTTTTCTAGGGTGGTTATGTGGCCCGCTGTCAGCTTCATTGGACTAAATGGAACAACTTCTAATTATTTAAAATTAAAACGCAGATAAATATTCCTAAGAATTATAAAATACTAAAATCCCAAAATGTAAATTTAATGAGTTTTCCAATGTTTTTCATATGGATTATATATTTGACACAAGATAGTGTAGTAAGAACTTGGTAGAACCTATTCATGTGAAGCAACTTTGCAGTACCTTTGATGTTGTCCTGTTTAATTGTGAAGAAAATATTTCAAAATTATAAGAAGATGTAAATTTAAGTACTCATCAGAAAATGACATGTATCTGAAGCAAACATATATAAAGAAGGTTATCATGTCTGATTGAGTGGTTTCTATGAAATCCAACATTCTTTTATTTCAATTTTTTCTGAATAACTATTTTCTTTTGTTTAATTTAAAATTATTTCTCCATTAGTTTGAATAAGATTGTCATGCTTTTGACTTTAGTTCTTCTCTATATGTTTATCAACCAAGTTGAGAGTGTTCTTCATCGAATTTCTGTTCCAAGAGGCACATTTTTGCAATTTTTTTTACTCCATCTGTTTTGAATTAGCACTAGAATACAGATGATGTTTCTCCTATATATGAAACTATAATAGGTTGTTGCCAATTAATTGGGACATATCAATAATTGAACTAACAATGTTATTAGTCAGCAAGGTGTTAAATCTTTTGCTTCATATCCGAGATGAATAAAGCATATGAAAGATATCAAATTCAGATTGAAATGTGAACGCAGGAAAAAAATGTTCAAATAGCCACACGCAACAGTTAACAATAAAGGTCAGATGCGAAAGTTGACGGGGAAGGCGATAGGAAGCAATCGCAAAGGTCCGATAGCTCGAACAAGTCTCTCTTATGGAGCAAAGTTTTTATGACTTTTGAATAAAAAACTTCATCTTTGCTTCTTGCATTCCAATATATCAGATGGAAAAATACTTTTATGTTCAACTTTTATTAATATTTTAAATTTCTTTTCTTTATCAGTTGCTCTGAATTTCCAATTCTACAAAGCTTATATATTCAAGAAAAAAACTAGGCTAGAACCTATCTGAGGAGAGAGGGGCGCTTTTAAAAGTGTTGCTACAGCTTATTAAGGAGCTAAAATTGTCCGCTGGCAAATCTTAAAAGAGAGAAGGAGACTCACTCTTGAGACTCCAGGGGAAAGAAAATCATTAATGTTTGTTGGAAAGCAAATGCAGTTCCTATCACGTGGTTAACAAAGGCATCATGGTAGGAAATCAATCCCATCCCTAATCAATAATCAATAATCAATAATCATAGAGTGAATACAAGGAGAAACATTAAATCGCAAAACTTCAACAGATTGAACGACAAAGGTGTGGCATGATTGGGTTATTTCATCTCTTAACCATCACATTGGAGTTCAATTCTCACGCGCATTTTATAATTAGTCATTTACCGCATAGTGCGAACATCTGCGACGAGATTATAATGGGGGATATTCTTGGCTAAAATAAACAGATTCAAGAGATTTCTAAAATCCTTATTAAATGCATCTCCCGGACTAGGAATTTTTTTATAATTTCAAATTTATGAAAAAGTTATTACAATTTAATAGATCTAACTCAACTGAAAAATTAGTTTAAAAGGTGGTGATCGTTCTTTCTCATATATGAGAGTATCCTCATCATATCTCTAATTAATATAAAATTTATGAACAATACTAACTATACATGAGTATGTGTCATCACCATCATAAGTAAAAAGGTATGTATGGATGACATTGATAATCTTGTTAAAGTGTTGTAATTAATATTACTACTGAAAATGTTAATTCTTATTTGATGATACACATAGTAATGTAATGTTTGTTGTTTTTTGTACTATCCAATATATTATATCTCGAAAATAAAAGAGTTACCATCAAGCATTTATGTTCCACTATGGAAGTTAGGAGGCTCAAACAAAGTCATGAATCATATTTCCTGTCCTGGCTAGGTGCTCCAGTCTCCATTGTGGGAAAAGTAAAGCCCCAATTGTCAAAAAAGATAGACTTTATGCTTAGTAACGGCAACTTTAGTCATAAATGAGTAGTTAATTTTCATTTATAACTTCTTGTTTTCTAGGAAATGGAAATTTAACTGAACCAAGTTATTTTGTTCATTATAATTGAATCAAAGTTAAACAGAATTCATATAAATGAGCTCATTTACCCTCACTCTCGTTCATCTCTGAGTTTCTAATTGTGAAAGTTGCAGAAATAGGAGCTCCTTGCAGCCCAAAAACATCTATAACAAGAACTTCATGCCATTTTGGACTGAAGGGAGCTCCTAATTCTTCACTTTCATTAGTACTTGATTTGATCATGATGCCTTCAATTCAAGTTTGTGTGAATGTTATCAGCGAATTCAGATTTCACCAATTCTATCAGATGTAAGTTTTGCAAGAAAAACATATGACTGCTGGTGATTAAGCTTTGGTAGGTTTTTTGCATTGGGAGTATTTCATGTTTTTTCATTTTCTTTGTTTCATTGTTGGTTGGAATTGTAGCAATGGATCATCTATATATCACCCCATTTTTCCAATTGAATAAAAGAGAGAAAGAAACAATATAATGTAATGGCTAATTTTACTTTCACAAGAAATTTTGTTACATTACAATTTTATAAGAGAGGACGAGCAATAGTGAGATCGCTGCCATATAATTTTACAGTCAAAGTTTGAACTGTAAGCATTTTATAAAAATGCAAATTGCAAGGTAAAATTGCTCACATTAGATCCACAAAATAAATCCGTCCTCTCCCTCAACCTCGCGCATATAGCGAGTTTTATAACACCCAGAGGTTTGCCCTTTTTACAATAATTGGTGGGAATTAGGGTCAGGCATGTCACTACCACTTGTAACTTTCTACATTGGGATCATTTGGTGAATCTGTTGCTGGTGATTTTGATTTTGAATATTGCAATTGAAGCGCGAGCAAGACCATACTTTATCCTCTGATAAAGGCACTACTGGGATGCTGTCACAGTTGCAGATTTCAATCATGGAGCCATCTGGGTCATGGAAGAATAGCTGATCAACGTAGATTCCACTTTCCTCTACTTTGTTCTTCACGTATTCTATCTTCAGTTGCTGCAGTTCATTCTCCACTGCTGCTATATTTTCACACTAGCAACAATGCACAAAAAGTAGTTTCATTCACATAAGTACCCATCATGTTTAAATGATTTACACTGAGGTGTGGGTTAGAAAGAATGAACACGAAAAAATTACACATCATAAAGTACTTTTGGTTTTGAGATAGGGCGTGTTACTTTTCTCATTTTCATATTTTCTCAATACATCAAGAAACAAGGTGAGAAAGATACTTGGAAAGAGATGTGGTTGTCCTTTGGATTAATATGAACATGCTTGGGCATGCCTTCTGGGTCATTTGATTGGAGGAGGTGTATGCCAATGCCATAATTGAATAACCTACCCAGAACCATAAATCAAATTAACCAAACAAGCAATTAGTATTCAATTTCAATGCAAAATTCTTAATTGTAATTGAGACTCTTTTGGCAATAATATATACAAACATAACATTTTATAGAAATGATTATACATACCATGCACCATTGAAATCTAATGAGCTAGGCCTCTTAATTGGAATGAACCCAAGAACGTTTACATAAAAATCAACAGATTTCTCCACTGATGCACACACCAATGAGATGTGATTCAATGACCTGAGTTGCAGGGGATTGGCCATTAAGTTTTCTGGTCAAACTGGCAGAACAATGAAGGAGACAAAAAGAGAAGCAGGTTTTGAAGGTTGTGGCGGTGCAAACAAAAAGGCTTAAGTGTATCAAGAATATAAATTATGGATTAGAATAGAGAAATCCATATATTTATAGGACTTGTTAGAAGACACTGAAATTTTCCTGTGCATGTCTTAGAAGTATCATGTAATTCAACAATGGATTTGATGTTGTTACACGTGGATTTCTTGTCTGGTGAATCAGGTCTCGACAGATCAAAACTTATCTGGATTTCCGACACGTAAGTGTTTGTCTTGGTCTATTGCTTTTGGCTGCTGAGAAAAACATGTCACTGCTAAAGGATCCAAGCTTGAGATAAGCATGCATTCCCAATGAAGAAAACGTGCAATTGAGACGATTGTGTGCAGGTGAAGCAACCAACGACGATTTTTCAATGAATTAACATCCTCATCCAATGTTTGGGAATGTTGTGGTTTTAAATTTTAGTTACAGCTATACATGAATGTGGTTGTGGTTCTCACTTAATCTATTACAAGACGTTTGCGATGTGAATGTATTTCAATTTTGTATACTAAGTGAATAGAAATCATATTATTCTACTGCCTCTGCCTCTGCCTCTGTTTCTTTTTACAATAACTAAACCAACTTTGCACTCCGTTTAAGAAAGTTAGGTAATATAATTTTTTGCAATAAATTTGTTCTGTTGTTAAATTTTTAAAATTGTCTTTAACATATTTCTTTTTAATACCTTTCCATCATTAATGCAATTCCATATTTCCAGAATTGAATAGTGGTAAAAATGTGAAAAAATAATTAATATGGCAACAAGCCTTATGTGGTTCTTATAAAAAGGAACGACCAACCCCCCTAATTTAACTCTTATAAAAATGAACGGAGGGAGTATATTTTTTAGAGTTAAATATGTTTTTTCCTTACAAAATTATTTTTTAGAGTTAAATATGTTTTTTCCCAAAAAATGTCTTACCCTCTTCCCCCTCTCTTGCCCCCACCTTCCCCTCCCTTTACTCTCAAAGTTTTCCCTTTTCTTATTATTCTAAAAACTCTCAAACAAAGGCTAAGAGACTTACACCAACCCGCACGACACGGTGAACATCCTCAAATTTGTATATAAGTCATACTCCTAATTTGGTAGGATCTACATAAATTTTAACCAATCAAAAAGAGAGATTTCATCATACTCCAAAGCTCAATATAAAGAGAAAATTTGAGTATTTTAAATTATAAGAATTTATTTTTTAAAAATTAAATTAAAAAATAATGCATGTGCTATGAGGCGGTGATGCGAAGTATCAATATAGGTGGTGCATTGGTGATGCGACAAAATTGTATTAGATATTTTAATTAATAATATAATAATCCACTTCTCACTAATATTTTCTTATTTGAAATAAGGCGTAAAGAAGGTTTGACTCCAAGTTGTTAAATAATAGTAACTTTGAGATTATTGACCTTTTGCCTTAGGATTAGTCAGTTCTATCTTGCGATGGGGGCAGAGGCATTACTTAATGGTAAAGGATCACCTCGACGTGGAGGAAATCATCAATTTGAACTTGACTATTTTTAAACCTAATGTGAATTTTCAATTTTAATGTTGTGAAGGAATGAGAGTTGAAAATGGATAAGAGGCTCTTGGAATTGACAAAAGACGGGGAGGATTAGATTTCTAAAAGCGAACTCTAGGTAATATGAAGCATATGGATACAAGTTATGCTTTAGAATAGAATAGAATTTTGAATCAGTTTTGACTACAAATAAGAAAGCTATAAGCAATGCAATTAGAAATTTCATAAGGAGTTCGATTGTGGCTCAAGATAAACATCGACGACATGCCTAACTGTTCATATTAATTACAAGCTACTTGTTACACTATAAAATTTGAAGTATTGATTTTCGAACCACACATATGCATTATTTTACCACCTAAATCTACCGCACTTTTGTTTGTGGGAAGCAATTACGTACCATACTTATGATTGCGGAAGACAAAATTACACCGGGTTACATTTGAAAAAAAAAAAAAACTTTGCAGAAAGTTATATAATGTAATCTAATTCTTCGAGAATTCGAAAAATCGCACACTTTTCCTTCCTACTGTTGTGGATTTTTCTGGGAAAACACTTCCCCAGAAAATGGACGACGGCATGGCGTTGCGGGTCTCACTCGACAAGCTCCCGATCAAGCGCTTGGAGTCAATCGAAGAAAATGGATTCGAACGATTCCCTTCGTAAGCTTCTCCTTCTCCATTTTGCTTATCACTCACTCACTCTCTTTTTTCCAAATTTGACGGCTGAACCCTAATTTCACGTTGCAGAGATGTGGATAACGATGAGAAGCGACTATCCCTAATCAGGCGAATTGACTTCGCTTGGGCCGTTGAGAAGGACGAGGAGAGGAAGAAGCAGAAGAAGAGCTCAAAGGAGACCTCCACACCATGGCAATGGCAGAGCATGGTGGAGAATTTGCAATTGGCTCATCAGGAGCTCACAGTCATCATAGATCTCATCAACACTGTGAGTACTACAATTAATATTGATCATGTTACTTTCAATAATCAATCACCGTTTTTTTCTTTTTCTTTTTCCGTTTTGATTTCGCTTACATGGTAGGAACCCTAGTGAGGTTTAGTTTTCTATATGAATATCTGTTTGTGATGATGAAAGCGAATCGGTTGAGGCCATTTTGATTTTTGAGAAAGATGTCTACTAAGTTATCCATTTGGAACATGCTTTAGAGGGAAAAGCTTGTATGTAGCTTACAGAAATTAACTAGTGTCATTCAGCCCAGAATGATATGAAGTGTTGTGAGTTATGACGCATAGGTAGTAGGTACTCTAAAGCTGCTGCCATACACGAATTGGGTATGAGTACGCGTTGGTGCGTACTGAAACAGTTTTCTATTTCTTTTTTTTTTTTGGCATGGGAACTTATGACTGTGCTTGATTATTATCAAACATACAAAACCCCATATGTCAATACTCCCTGCCCTTTGCCTCCTCTTTTACCGATTTTCCCCACAAAATCATTCGTTGTTTTCATCCGTATCATCTCCGGCTGTTGTCAAAACTTCATGATGTTCACGTTGGTTGATACAGATATCTTTTATCTTTTTTCTGTAATTTAGTCACGTTATATAAAATTCTGTTTTCTTTAAACACACACACATACACTAATGTGCCTGTTCCTTAGATTTTGGAAAAATCCCGTATCACATACTTGTATCTGTACCAAGGTACCATGCCCGTATACATGTAACATAGATTGTGAGAACTTTTCTGAATGTCTACATACAATGCCAGAGGAACTAATGATCATCACCAGGGTATCAAATTGCGGTCCACAACATGAAATGCAGCCTCAATATTGCGGTTGTGAGCTGCACCGCATCCGCAACGCGCTGCAGTTGCGGTGTGAATCAAATTCACCCGTTTCTCCCGCAACAAAACCATTTTTCTACCACAACAGTGCCGTTTTTACCCCGCAACAGAACTAATTGACCGCAACGGTGTTCCGGTTGCAATCTGTCTCTGAAACCTTGACCGAAATTTGCTTTCCTTTCTTGAATTCTTGCTTGCATCTAGATCCTCCAGCGGTGCGATCTGTTTCTGATCTGGGCGTCTGGCTGATCTGGGCATCTGGATGATCTGGTGGAGATGGAGTCGTCGCGTCCCTGTTGCGGAGCTGGAGGCGAAGCTGGTGTGCGTGTGAGCAATGGAGTAGATAGAGATGAGGAGGGTGATTGAGGGTTTGTTTGTGATTTGGGAGAGGTGAAGAAGAGATAGTCATAGAGAGGCAGAGGGTATTTGTGTGGGTTTTAATTGATTGAATGTTTGGACTTTGGGTGAAAGATCAAAGAATCAAAAAACCGAACAGACAGAGAATGTATGGGTTATGAATTGTGATTTACAGATTTTTTTTTGTTATGTGTGGTTGTGATTCTCAATGACTTTGGGGGAAAGATCAAAGAAATAAGAACTGAACAGATCTCGCATTTGTGTGGGTTATGAATTGTGATTGACTGTTTTTTTTTTTTGGTTATGTGTGGTTGTGATTCTTAATTTTCTCAAATGTGTAGTTAATTAATAGGTGTTAAAATGGAAACATTTTTATAATTAAAATGGAAACATTATGGGAGGGAATCTAATGAGCAAATGAGGGAGAAAATGTGAAAAGCTGAGGTAAAGATATGAGAGTGAATTTCTTCTTACATTTTTGTTAAATATAATTTAAATTATTAATTATAATGATACAAAGTCTTGAAAATAAATAAAAATGAACACAATACTATAGGTAAAGATATAGCAATGGTTACAATAAGTTTAGATTTTTTTTACACATTGTGCAAGTGTAAATAAATTCACGCCGCAACGGCTTCAACACACATCGCAGCAACCGCAATGTCCGCAATCGCAACTGCAACCACAATTTAAAACCCTGATCATCACTTCATCACTTGACTTCTTGCATCATTTGATCTTAATGAAACCTTTGGTGTATAACCCAGTTATTTGCATTCTGGGTAGCAACCATGTGTTGAATATTATCTGAGATTTTTCTTCTTCTTTTGTGGTACAGTTGGTTATACTGCAAGCTATGTGCAGACTCACCATGTAGATATGATGTTTTGTTGAACTTGTGCATAGGTGGAAGCAAACGATGCAGTGACTGTGGCTAGCATGTTTAGGCCAAAACTATTGCCGAATGAAGCTTTGTCCGACCTGGCTGTATGTGCAGCCACCAAGCTGCAATGCTACCGTGTAAATATTCTTTTTCTAAAAAAATTGCACTATTTTTAATTTTCAGTTTATTTATTTTCACAACAGTAAGTTAAGTTTCCTTTTCAATGATGATAGCTTAAATTAAAAGCATGCTTACAAGTTACAACTTGAGGCATGTTGAGTGTATCATAAATTGTCCATGACAAGCAAAATTGTTTTAGCTTTGTCTAAGATATGTGATGAAATCTTTATCCAAACTCCCTTCTCCGTGCAGCAAGTTGGGAAATATTTCAAGCAATCTGCCAAGGCTTTTGAACAGCAGGTTGCTCGGGAAGCTAGGTTTTATGGTGCCCTTATCAGGTGATTTTCTATTCGTATCTTATTAACTTCGATACATCTATTTGTTTCAATACTGGCGAGAAGTTGGAAAACATATTTAGATCCTTGGTAACTACATTTAATCGCCTTCAATAACTGGCTCTTAGATAATTTAGCAAATTCCTATATTCGTTTCGTTAAGGGGTTAGAGAAGCATACTTTAGGAGGGTCATTGTTTACGACGTACATCACTACCTAACACTTGTCCTAATAAGTGGACAGGTTGCAGCAAAATTGGAAAGTAAAACGGCTACGTCAGGCAGCTATAGTTCCAGGGAATGAAGGCTTCACCTTTGATCTCTTTGATAACTCTTATGACCAAGCAGCTATTATCCGGGCATCATCCATGTCCACCGTTCGTGTCAATCATGATGCAGCTGGAATGCTGGCAATAAATGTGTCTCCCAATTCATGCCATTCTCTCCAATTTGGTTTTGTTGGTACACAATCAGATGATACACAGAGGAAATCAAATGAAAGCAAATCCCATAGTGAGCATCACGTAGGAGAAACTGGCAAAGAAGCTTCAAGTGATGAAGATTGTGTTAAGAAAACAAATTCACTCCTTCGAGAAGTACATAAAGCAATTTTCAATGAACAGGTAGATTTCTTCTTTAATTGTTGTTGTTGTTGGTTTGCTTTGTCTACTTTGGAGTTGTCCACTTTTCATACTTTGAACATCTCCCTTTTATTGGTTTGTTGCTTTGTTTCTTGTGCTTACAGGTGTTTGATCTGGTGAATCGTGAAGCATTTAACACATCTACTGTTGTCAGTGTGACTGGAATACGGGAAAATTATTTACAATTAAGCTTAGGTCAAGGAACCTCTGTGTACTTATCATTAATGTCCTCTGGTCAAGATCATTCTAAAGTTGAAGGTGAATTCACCAATAATGTAGAAAATGCGATTTTACCTTTGGAATCATCTGATGGAATGAAACATGATTCCAAATGGAACACCGTCAAGAAGAAAGGGCAGTTTTCTAATTCTACCTGCTATGAGATTTACATTCAACAGATTTATCACGAACGTATATTTGGAAGAGGTAGTGAAAAACCAACTTCCTCTGGTAGTCGTTCATCTGGTGCACAGGCAAAGGATGAATCCAGTCTTCTTGGTCATTTTTTCATGTCTTTGGCTCATAGGATCTTTTCAAGTAAAGTTCTTGCGGAGCTGGAAAATGTGGTATTGCTCTTTTGAATTAGACTTAAGCTGCTTGTAATATAAAGTGGACAATTTTGTTTAATGAAGCCTTCGATATCTGTAGGTATGCAAGGTCCCGTATCTCCGGCTAATTTCTAATCCCACATGGCATTCTCGGGGGTCATCATGGACACTCTTCATGGAGGTTCCTCAGACTATTCTTCGTGGTAGTCAAAACAAAACATCAGAGTATTGTGAGAAAAACGCTACCAAGCGTCAGTTTTGGACTAAGGTGGTGGTAAATGATGATTGCATTAATGTCAAAGCAGAAGGTTCTCCTAATGTAGCAGGCTTGTTCAAGGGAAAGTATGAGGAAACCCACTCAATAAACAAGTATGACTGCAACTTAGCTGATCTCGGTGTGATCATTTTGCAGCAGGTAAAAATGAGGGATAAAATTAATATCATTGCAGTAATTTTTGTATTTGTAAGTGGAGGATTGCATTTATGTAGTTTTTGGTTGCATGAACTTTAGAGTCTTACTACCATTGAAATCATACAGGTTGCGAGCCAAATTGTGAATTGGCTCCATCAGGAAGCTTTGATGGTAGGGATAAAGGCGAATCGGGACTTTTTAAACTTATCTTTTGAGCTCGAGCAGGGGGAAACACTTGGCTTAGTTGCAAATGTGGATCCAGAAGACGTTGAAGGCGGTATATCTTGGTGGTTGGTCATGGAGGACAGTTTTGCAGAGGAGCAAAAGCTTCATATGAACGTCTCCAATGGTGCATCTGAATATAGGAAATTCTTAGGTCACTTGTCTCTTGATTTGTTATACGCAACGCTGATGGACTTCGTTAGCTTGTGTAGTGGTGGTAGCGGACAATGAAGTTTTTAATGTATGTTTTCTGGCACTTTTTCGAATATTTAGGAGGCTGAATTAAGAATAATAAAATATTTTGGCTTAAATGCACTTTTTGCCCCTCATAATTCACACAATTGCAAATTGTACCCCACAAAGTTTTTTGTCACCAAATGTACCCCTCTGAATTTTGAGATGAGCACTTTATGTCCTTTCGTCAGTGTGTCCAGTTGAGCTACAAAATCAATTAACAATGTTATGAACAAAATTTTATTTATATTATCAATAGTAACAATAGAAGAAAGAAAACAAATGTCTTATCTCCCTGCTTAATTTAGAATCAAGGGAGAGATACAATGGCCGGGAAGAATGATAACAAGAAAATGCCATGCTTAATTTCAGTATAAATGATGAAAACAAAATCAGAAAAAAAAAAAAAAACATAGTTTCAATGCTAGTATAAAAAATACACAATAAGCATGAATGAATCAATGTTTTATGTGGCTTTGAATCCCTACATCTACATGAAAATTTACCAAACAGAAACAGGGAAGGGGAAGACATAAACAAAGCACAAGGCGTGAACAGAGCAGAAGGAGATGAGGAGAAAACAAAAATCAATTTCAAGCCACTGCCATCACCGGTCGCAGCCGGCGGCCGTCGCCGGCCTCGCCTCGCCGTGCCACTTCCATCCATGTCGATCTGTCACTGTGCATGCACCTTCACCGCGCCGTCGCGCCACCGCCGGGCCTCGCGGTCGCAGCCAGCGGCCACCGCCGACCTCGCCCTGTTCCACCGTCGCTTCCTTTCTCCCTCTCCGCCTCGAACTGCTTCTTCTCCCTCTCTGTTTCGACCTCCTGCTTCTCCCTCTCCGTCTCGATCCCCTTTTTCTCCCTTTCTGTCTTCGATTTCCTTCTTCTCTTTCTCCCTCTCTGTCTTCGATTTCCTTCTTCTCTTTTTCCCTCTCCATCTCGATCTTCCTCTTCCTCGCTTTCTCCGCTTCCTTCGTCTTGATCTCGACCTCACTCTCTCTCTGCTTTCTCCCTTCTCTCTTGCCGCTTCACCTCTCTCTTTCACCCTCCTTTTTTCCGGTCTTCCTCTTTTCTGATGTGTTCTTTTCTAACATTTTTTTCCTTTATTTAAAAAAAAACAACAATAACGGATAAATAAAATTTTGTTCATATTATTTCTTATTGATTGATGTTGTAGCTCAACTAGCTAAATGAGTGTTTTGCCACTTCCTAATCCTACCCCTTCTCCCAATTTCTAAAACTCATTTAATGACATGGCATGCCACGTCAGCCTTTCCGTCAATTTTTTAACGGCACACTGACGGAATGGCATAAGTGTTCATCTCAAAATTCAGAGGGGTACATTTGATGACAAAAAACTTGGTGGAGTACGATTTGCAATTGTGTGAATTATCAGGGGCAAAAAATGCATTTAAGCCAAATATTTTATATGAAACCTACATTATTGGTAAAAAAAAATTAAAATTTTCGGGGGACTGTGGCATCTAGCAGCACCCAACAACATTTTTCATTCTACATAAATTATTATCCATCATTAGTTTAGTTATATTGTGCATGCATTGCCGGTGGTAGTTGGTAATCAAGTGACAAAAAGCAGGTATATTGATAGAGATTTGTAAAAATAAAGTAGTCAATCCATTTAAAACTGGCGTACTCTGGTTAAGATTTGTAGTTAGTGCGCACCGCCCCACTGTGAGATTGTAATCAAAATGACCTCTTTCGGTGTGTTGAATGAGTAGATTTTAGAGTCTAATAACCCTGCACCACGCAGAAGGGTGGTCCGGCGCACTTAATAGATAGTTGAGTTTCTTAACTATTTAGTATAGAGTTTGATTCCTAAGAATATGCATGAAAAAAGACCTGTAAGGAGAAGTTTATCCACTTAACGGAAAAAAAAAAAACCTTGCATCGCATAAATCTGATTGCATTAGAACCTCCCTTTCCTTGCTGCAAGAGCGGCACAAAAGCAGTTCTCATTATTGTGGCGGCTCCTCTTGTCATGGAGCTAGTTAAAGCCAGAGAGGGAGCATGACCCCCACCCTCCTCATTAAAAATATAATAATAATAATAACTTTCACATGTTTATAATGAAAAAACTTAATTTGACAGTTCAACCAACGTATGGATAAGAAACGTTCTGTTGACACCTGACAGACAATGTATATGAGCTGGAATTCAAGCAATCACTTCACTTGAGTATCAAGCAAGAAATGCACATTGCTCCTTCAAACAAATAAAGTATTGGATGAAGATGTGCTATTATACAAGATATTTTTGGCACTGATAGATTAGGGGAGTTGTTATGCTTTTTACCAGAACCTACCATCTCAATTATAATGCCATTAAAATATGAAACAACGATAACATATATAATGATAGGCAAATTCAATGATGTTATAAAAATTAAACTTTACAAAGAATTTGATAGAATATCGTTATTCTTAACACATAATTATATTTGACTATGTTTCGGTGTCGTTTTGAAGTTTTGTCTCCGACGAGTAGCATCATTGATGTATTTACATGTTATGCTTTCCTAAACTGGTGCGGTGCTAACCGTAAGCGGAAAATTTCTTTTCATCCTTACAGTTTTACATTAGTTTGGAGATATAGTGTGTAGTTCTATCAGTTGATGATTTCTTTACAGCGTTTTTGCACAATCCATTTGTGTTTATTTTCTGCTACATCTCCAAGTCTAAAATGTTATGAGGAGCTTATTAGTGTCTGTTTGTTTTACTGTTAAACACATTTGAGAAGTAAGATTTTATCATACTGGCTTAAATATGGATTGACATTTAGTTCAATGGAAATTCAAACATATACTTAAAACAGAACATGAAATGTTTTCATTGTGGCTAGTGGCTTTTGTTTCTTTTTTGCAAAGACAGATACTTATCCTTAGGACAGGGATAGTGTGAACTGTGATTAAGGAAAGTGTTTTTTAAAGTTCACCATAGATAGTGCATGTTTGATTGTAAGTTTGGACTTAACTCTGGAAATGGAAAGTGAATCTGAACACACTAAAGAAGTGGAGAGAAAAATAATATGGGAATAACATTCATTCATTTACATGATACGCTCTTTAGTCATTTTATCTCAAAAAAAAATTACTTTATTTTATTCAAATAATAGCCATTTTTACCACGGCCATTTCTTGTCCCTTAAGGATGAGAATGACATCTCTCCAAACCAATTTTTCCATCCTCAAAAAGGTAAAATTGTCTTATAATCTCGAGAGATTAGTCTCATGTCGGCTGTGAGGATATCTTGAAAAAAAAAGAAAAGGAAAATGACATCTTCATTGTTCTCATCTTTAGTACTCAACAAATTTGTGCATACCATAAATTATTGTTATACTCTGAATTCATTTTCTTTTTATATAAAAAATGGAACTGAATGTGATAGGGAGATCGAAAAAGACTATGCTTTTGTGAAATGCGATGAGAGAAATAGCTAAGTATGATTGTGATTACTGTGTTTTGTGTTTTATGACAAACTAAATCTCTACATATATTTTGTGAGATTGTAACTTTCTCGATAATAATAAGATTGAATAATGCAGTTCTTTTAATGGTGCCCATGGCTTTACATTTACCTCAAGTATGTTCAAATGAAACAGACAATTTGGGTATATATATGTAATGTTTCATTAAGCTTTAATTTCTTGATTGAACCCTCCATTGCATTGTTGAAGGTTAGAATTTTTCAATTAATGAAGCTAAGCAATGTATGATATGATATTTTCTTTTATCATTTAGTTGTAGAGACAAGAAGTAACGGTCAATGAGTTTAGGTAGTAGTAGAGATCCATGGTACCTGGTGTCCAGCTGCAAAAAATTAGATTGATGTGATTCGTCTGATCAGATATCATTAACATTAGCTAGCTACCATCAAAGGCCCACATTTCTCTTTACTTAGGCTTCTTAATACAATAAATGAGCATTAATTAATTTCATGAAACAGATCCAAAGTTAACAAAAATTAAAAGAAAAAAAATGGAGGAACATTGAAAGCCTTCCTAAATAAGATATCTTCCTTACTTGGAATATCCTTTTTTTTTTTTTTTTTTTTTAATGGATGAACTTGGAAGAGTACCGTAATTCTGATACCTTCGTCCTCTTCCTCTTGGTAGTCTTTCAGGAGAAAAAAGGCTTATGCATGCGCGCGTTTTGCAAATCAAGATCGTGTCTTTCTTCAAGATTCAACGTTATTGGCCCCCTCCTCGTACTGGGTTTCCTTCAATTTCTCGTAATGGGTTCCCTTCACTTCCGCTGGATTATTAAATTCCCAATTCGTTTTAATCATTATTGGAAGAGTTTTCATTTCTAATTCAATGGATTTCGGTGGTGGGCAAGGGTCATTGTCGAGTTGTCGTTTTCTTTATTTCTTGTGATCATACGTGGGTTGACCTTTTGATGTGTGACAATGATTTCTATGTCTCAATTGGTTCAGCCTGCGATTTCTTTTTTTGTGAATTCGTAGATTCTTAATCTCATTTACCTTGTGGTGCATAATCGGGAAGTTTACTGATAAATTCTTGGAGGAACTAAATTTTATTTGTGGAATTTTGGAGATCAAAAGTGTTTTATTTTTTAAATTTTGTGGGAAATTGTTGCATGATTGTTTGGTTGGTTTTGGGTGAGGATGTAGAGGGGTTTTGGTGATTTGTGTTGTTGTTACTGGTAGTTGGGAGTTGGTTGTGGTGAATGTTGTTGCATTGCAATGTCTGGCGGAACACCGGTTAAGGGAGGCGGATATATGAGGCAGAGGCACAGCCAGGGATATGGCAGTAGTGGTGATGACCTGGAGGACGATGCATGCTCCAGACACCGTCCTTTTTCGCCTACAACTCCTCCCCGCAGGACATGGATTGAGATGCTGGAAAATTTTATTTGGCTTGCTTCAGCAGCTTTCATTTTATACTATGGTGATCATAATTCCAATTTGATATATCTCCTGTGCTACGACAATCGAATAAGAAGGTAACAACATTCCAACTTCACTCTAATTCATGGTGGTTTGAATTATGTTTATAAGTTGCCATCGAAACTTCAATGATCTCAAAGTTCATTATTTTTTTATTTACTGTTCATGGATTATTATTGTTCAAAAGATTGTTGTAGCAAATGGTGTTTGTTTGGACTTTGGAGGTATAATTGTTTGAGAACATGTTAAATATGTGAATTATATGGGGTTGAATATATTCAGAGAAGCTTAAATCTAATAGCAATGCCTCACTTATTAGATGATGGTCTTGCTAACTATGAAGCTCACCACATTGTGAGCACCACCGATAGTGGTCAACAATGTTGTGTGCATTCGTTTTTAATTTTCGTGGCAGTACTTAGGTGAAAATGTATCATTGGAATGATTGTGAAGTTTTCCATTTTAGAGGATGTAGAAAGGATAGAGAATTCAAAATATATATTACCTACATATGCTTCTAATGTAGACGAATAACAAAAAAATTCTGGTTAGGCTTCACTCCTGTTCAATGAAAGAGGGGATGGGGTTTATGTCCCCATTTTTCTTGGAGAAACTCTACTGTTTTGGTTGCTTTTCAAATACAATATGTCTTACCTACTTATTCATTTATTGTTTGAGTTCTTATTCCTCTGAATTTAGCTTTAAAAAAACTTATTGATTGATGCCCTAATTGGTTGGAAGTGAAAATTACTAGACTAGAGTACCAGAACATGAGGCAAGACATGCCCCTACAAGGTCAAATCAAATCATCAATCCTGAACATAAAAGCAGTCCATAACCCATATCACAATTCTGTAATTGTAGTACAATTCTTAGCTGAATCTTATGAACTCCTAGCTATCAACTTGTACATGTCTACTATGAATATATACGATCGGAAAAGAAAGAAATAGTGAATATATTCAAGATAATTCTGTATTTACAAAATACCGTCTATTTTATCCTCTTATATATACAGCTCTAGTATTGATAGTATTGAGATAGTTTTAGAACAGATTTTATTCATTTTTACCTTCATTATCATTAATTGGGATTTATGTACAACCGGTCTATAAATTAGTTTTCATAATTTATACCAAATCAGAGAATTAAACTAATTTTCTTCCTTCCTTTTAAGTTGGTATCAAAGCTTCCCATGTGGGAGACTCTTGCTTCTACACTAGAAAGGCTACTCGCATTCATTGTGGCAATTTCCTCTCTCTGATTATAAGATAAGAACCTGGTTTGATGATGTATAAGTATGGCTGTATCATTGTATGCCTGACTCATGTACATGTTTGAAGATATCAAAATTTGAAATGACGAAGAAATCTGTAAATTCTGTAAATGTTGTGATTCTTAGAGATTCTAATTCTAATACATGACTTCTTATTAGTATCACAATTTTCATGATCTTCTCCTTAGTTCTTTTGCAGACTGCCTTTATATCTTGGGCTGATAGGTATTGGTTTGAACGTGTTGATATTCATTTATACAAGTATCTTAGCTTGGAGTGTTCGAAGGTTTGATGAAAAATGGGGATTAAAAAAGTGGGAAATAACAAGTATCACTGCGTTGCCATTCGCCACTGTATTTGGAATCATCTCTTTTTGCTTGTAAGGAGCAACTATGTCTTCTATTTTTGTTTCAATTGCATTTTATGTTTGTGTTTCTCTGTTTTACCGACTCCTTTTTCTCTGCCTCTTCAGGTTCTCCTTTGCTTTGTGGCCAATATGGAGTTTCTTGACACTCCCTCTTCTGGTATATCAACAGTTCTGTTCTACAATTATTATGTTACCTTGTTCTATTTACCACCAAAAGGTAAATTTGTGCTAACCACCTTGTTGCTCTTTATGTTGTGCAGTTTACGCTATTCATGGCATGCATGGTAGTAATTCCTTCTCTCATTTTTGGGACACTCCGGCACCAATATGATGAACTCCGTACAGATTAGGCCTCACAATTCGAATGAGGAATAGTACTGACATAGATAAAGAGTTTCTAACCCGTGTCAACGATTGATTGGTAGATGTTTCGGTGTCGTTTTGAAGTTTTGTCTCCGACGAGTAGCATCATTGATGTATTTACATGTTATGCTTTCCTAAACTGGTGCGGTGCTAACCGTAAGCGGAAAATTTCTTTTGATCCTTACAGTTACATTAGTTTAGAGTGATGGTGTGGTGGCTGGTCTTAATTGCCACACTTCGAGATATAGTGTGTAGTTCTATCAATTGGATGCCTTCAGTTGATGATTTCTTTACAGCTTTTTTGCACAATCCATTTGTGTTTATTTTTTGCTACATCTCCAAGTCTAAAATGTTATGAGGAGCTTATTAGTGCCTGTTTGTTTTACCGTTAAACACATTTGAGAAGTAAAATTTTATAAAATTATGGTAATAAAATCCTACCATATGGAGACCACAACATAATAGACTTTCAAATGCTTCTTAAGAAGACAATACATGTTTTGCGAATATCATAGCACTAAATCAAATATGAGTACATAAAACATAAAATATATATGCTAGATGATATAAATCAATCAAGATGTTCGGAGCTGTTCGTATTTTTCACGTTCCGTAAAATTTTTTTTCATCTTTAGTAAATTGTGAATTTTTAGCTAATTGACAGATGGTTGATTTTTGTCCTGCTTCTATGTTCATCCTCCCTCTTATGTTCTTCTTTTCTCTTCTATTCTGTTATCCTTAATTGATCAATAGGGTTGGTTGCCCAACAATCAATTTTATGATGATGTTCTGTAATCGTTGTAACAAAGAGAGAAAAACATAATATCCATTAATTTAAGTGAATGGGTAGAAACCAAAACAAACAATTTTAAAACAAAAACTTTAAAAAATATGTGAAATAAAAAATTTGTATCAACTCAAATTATTATGCTAAGCATAGTGAAGAGATATGTCAGTGTATTGGTGATATATTTCATAAACGTTTTTGTTTGACACCATATTCACAACTCAAGTTTACATAATCCATGTGAAGATATTAAAGTGAAGACAGAGTAGAGAGCTAGCTTATATCTCCTGATCTAAAGTGATCTAAATGAGCTAATTATATAAAGATGACAAATTGGCAAGATGAGAATGGATCATTCTAGTGAAGTTTGCATTAAATAGCAGAAACATTGACTAATTAAAGAAGATAGTCTTTAGTAGATACTATTTAGCACAGAGCCAGCTCAAGTAGACATCATTAGGAAAACCATTTAATTTAATATAAACCAAAATCATACTTGAGTTCAAATTATGTGCAACAGTAAGACCAATCCAATTCATGCAGTGATTTCGCCTGAGAGTCAGAAGGTGTAGTGTTTGATATTTTGGGTTGATCCTCTCTAAGTCTAACCTGCTGCCTCACACCCTTAGGGCCTACTATATGCATCAAACCATTCCAAGATTGATCAACTAAACCAAGTGGGGACATATGAGGGCCTTCATATTTCATTCACAAATCCCAAAAGCAATTCCACCATAAATGGAAAGTAAGAATTCATCACTATGATCAGATGGAAAGTAAGAATTCAGTTTAAGCATTTGGGTGAACATATGGAGTGCATGATCACTATGATCAGATTTGAGTAAAAAAAAGCAATAAGGTTACATATAATACCAAAAAGAATAAAGAATTAAGAAGGATCCTGAGGGGTCACCTTAAATATGCAACACCATCTATTAGTCAACACTATAACACAACAGCAAAAACAAAAACAAAAACAATATAATGGAAAGATTAGGGTTGAAGGAAATAACTGATTTATTTGAGGAGTTTGATTTTTTACCTTAGATGTAGGTGCTCTGCGGTCTAAGGTAAAAACAAACTTTGAATCCCATTCCATTCCAAAACCTCTTGCTTGTCCAAACAAACAAACATTACAAAACAATAGGTATCTTCCAAACCCAATTAGCAAAGCAACCACCAAGGTGTCATCATTAATGGTTTTCCAATTCTCTAATTTCTTTCTCTCTCTCTAAGTCTTCTTACCCTCTCTTCTTCTAGTTCTCTTGGGAAGAGCCAAAGGGGCCTCTATTACCTCTTTCTGTGATGGATTCCCCTTTGCCCCAATTTCCCCTCTTTCAATTCTCAAGATAAGATTTTTAGGGCATTTGATTTGACTTGATTCTTGGCTATTTTCCATTTGGAGTCTCTGGTATTTTCACACGGGGTGTGTCACTGATCGTGTTTGGAGTGATATAGTTCAAATCTCCTTCTGAAATCCCAATTTCATAGTGAGTGAAAGTGAATTGGGATAACAAGAAAGGTTTTTTAGGACTGGATTCTCTCAAATTTCGTGTTGGGTATGGCGTTTCAGCGATGAAGACTTGATTTTTGCGGTTCAAGTGGGTCCGGGAAGCATTGGAGCCCAGAAAGATGGACAGAGTTCTTCAACCTCCTTTGGTAATTTGATTTTTGTGCTTTTCTCATCCCGTTTTTGCTTTCACTATTTTGCATGCCACTTCATGTTCTGTTCATAGCTTGGTTGGTTTGACTTCCTTCTTTGTATGGTCTTTTCTTTGGAAGGGATGGGAACTCTGATGTTTGGACCATTGGAGTTTGATCTCCATCTATCCAAGTCACTGGTATGTCTCAATTGGTTCAGCCTACGATTGTTTTTTTGTGAATTCGTAGATTCTTAATCTCATTTACCTGGTGGTGCATAATCGGGAAGTTTACTTTAGATCACTGATAAATTCTTGGAGGAATTAAATTTTATTTGGGGGGTTTTGGAGATCAAAGGTGTTTTATTTTCTAAATTTTGTGGGAAATTGTTGCATGATTGTTTGGTTGGTTTTGGGTGAGGATCTAGAGGTGTTTTGGAGATTTGTGTTGTTGTTACTGGTAGTTGGGAGTTGGTTGTGGTGAATGTTGTTGGTGTAATTTGTTGCATTGCAATGTCTGGCGGAACACCGGTTAAGGGAGGCGGATATATGAGGCAGAGGCACAGCCAGGGATATGGCAGTAGTGGAGATGACCTGGAGGACGATGCATGCTCCAGACAGCGTCCTTTTTCGCCTCCAAGTCCTCCGCGCAGGACATGGATTGAGATGCTGGAAAATTTTCTTTGGCTTGCTTCAGCAGCTTTCATTTTATACTATGGTGATCAGAATTCCAATTTGATATATCTCCTGTGCTACGACAATCGAATAAGAAGGTAACAACATTCCAACTTCACTCTAATTCATGGTGGTTTGAATTATGTTTATAAGTTGCCATCGAAACTTCGATGATCTCAAAGTTCATTATTTTTTTATTTACTGTTCATGGATTATTATTGTTCAAAAGATTGTTGCAGCAAATGGTGTTTGAAGCCTGGTCTAGGTTAACCCTCATGGTTTGTTTGGACTTTGGAGGTATAATTGTTTGAGAACATGTTAAATAGTGAATTATATGGGGTTGAATATATTCAGAGCTGCTTAAATCTAATAGCAATGCCTCACTTATTAGATGATGGTCTTGCTAACTATGAAGCTCACCACATTGTGAGCACCAACGATAGTGGTCAACAATGTTGTGTGCATTCGTTTTTAATTTCTGTGGCAGTACTTAGGTGAAAGTGTATCATTGGAATAATTGTGAAATTGTCCATTTCAGAGGATGTAGAAAGGATAGATAATTCAATATATATATTACCTGCATATGCTTCTTATGTAGAGGAATACAAAAAAATTCTGGTTTGGCTTCACTCCTGTTCAATGAAAGAGGGGATGGGGTTTATGTCCCCATTTTTCTTGGAGAAACTCTACTGTTTTGGTTGCTTTTCAAATACAATATGTCTTACCTACTCATTCATTTATTGTTTGAGTTGTTATTCCTCTAAATTTGGCTTTAAAAAAACTTATTGATTGATACCCTAATTGGTTGGAAGTGAAAATTACTAGACCAGAGTACCAGAACATGAGGCAAGGCATGCCCTACAACTTGTAGTATATTCTTTGTTGAATCTTATCAACTCCTAGATATCAACTTGTACATGTCTACTATGGATATATTAAGTGTTGTCATAATTAGCTTAAATATATTGTTTTTGGACAGAATATACAGCTCTAGTATCTTGATAGTTTTAGAACAGATTTTATTCATTTTTACCTTCATTATCATTAAATGGGACATCTCACACACTCCCACGCTCACCTACAACCGGTTGTTCTTCACTTGCCCATGCATTTCACAGGCCACCCTCTCAGCCTTGTACACCACCGCTGACAGTACCCGTGTACTTGTCGGCCCATTCCAAGTCCATTTTGGGGGTTGTCATTCAGATTCCCTTCCTTGTTTGTCTAGGTGTTGTGTAACACAAGCATCCTCTTCTATACAGGATACTTTTCCTGATCAGTTTCTATCTTTATGGCTGACATGGAAATCATCGAGACATGTACAAGTCCAGTCATCACCTTGACAGGTCCAACGGTCTACACTCGACCATTCCTGTAGCTCCTCCTTCTTTAAATCCAAATGTCCTCCATGTTCTTCACCAAACATATCGTCTCAATGGAAAAATTTATTTGCAGTGAGCCGGTTACTTGCACTTCTCTTAAGGGTCGTGGAAAAATGGAACTGCTCCTGACAGGAAAGAACCTCAATTTGCAATCTGGGATGATGAGGAGTGAGGACTTGCTCATTATGATCTGGCTTTTGAATTTGAAGACTCCTGAAGTAGTAGAAATTTTACTTTCCTTCCTTTTGCCCGTGAAATTTGGGATACTCTTCGACAAACTTTCTTCATGAAGCAGGTCATTGATACTTGCTATGAGTTGAAGACTGGGATTTTCAACACTAAACAAGGATCCCTATCTGTTGCAGACTATTACGATACTTTCAATGGTCTTTGGTTTGAATTAGATCAATACCAAAACTTGAAGATTGAGTGCAGCAAAGATTCTTCCACCTTGGCTAAGTTCATTGAAAGAGATAGGATTTCTGAGTTTTTATCAGGTTTGAATTTGAATGTGGTCCTAAATGAGTACATATTCTGGGAAGGGAGAAGCTTCCATCAATTTTAGAAGTCTACTATACATATTCTGTTCCTAGGATGTATAGATTATTGACTCTGGTGTCACATATCACACGATTCTTCATCTCAAACATTTTTTGTCTTATAATTCAGTGTCTGATAATCATCACATAAAATCGAGTGATCGCTTCATGTCTCATAACTCTCAGTTGTGGATTTTGGTACCATTGAGCTTACTTCCTCCTTACGATCGAATGATTGCTTCATGTCCCATAACTCTAATAACCTTATATTTGTTTATGAACTAACCAAGGTCCAAAATTGTGATGTATCCTTTATGACCTCTTACTGTACCTTTTGTAGTCGTGCCACGGGTAGGACGGTTGGAGTTGCTAAGAAACAGAGATGGTGTACTATCTCATAAACAAAAGAACTCAAGAAGATCTTTGTCAGGTGTTATTTTCCTGTTGTCAGCCCAATACGAAGAGGAGAGCCTCAAGGTCAAGATTGATAAATCTCAATACCATAGGTTGGTAGGAATCTAATATACTTGGCACCAACCATACCCGGTCTTGCATATATTGTTAGTGTCGTGAGTCAGTGTATGCCTAATCCAAGGTTAAGAGCTTGCAAGTTGTAGATCGGTTTCTTGAACATCTTAAATCTACACTAGAAAGAGGATTATTTAAAAGAGGTGAACGTTTGACCTGGAAGTATATACACATGCTGACTATGTAGGTTCCATGATTGGCAAAAGATCAACGAGGTTATTCTATGTTTTTTTGGTGGAAATCTGGTTTCATGAAAAAGCAAGAAATGGAATTTAGTAGCTCGTTCAAGTTGAGACAGAATTTCGGGCTATGACTTGAGGAGTGAGCTATTATGGGTGAAGATTGTGTTAGATGATTTGAGAGTGTGGCATGAAAGTCTTATAAGGTTGTTATGTGATAAAAACCAGCTATTGACATTGTTCATAGTCCAGTTCAACATGACTGGACAAATCACATTGAGATAGACGACACTTCTTGAACCAATCGTTGTATAGTGGTTGGATAAAATTCCTTCAAGAAACTAGCTTGTAGATGTAGACTTGGGGACTTCCGCTGAACTATTTCACGAACTTTTCATTTGTTGCAAACTGAGAATAATGGATAATCCATTCACAAGCTTGAGGGGGTTTTGGTGTAATTAGTGTAAATATCTTATTTTAGGACAGAATATTATATTTTAGCATTTAACATATACAGCTGTAATATCAGGATAGTTATTGGGATGTATTCTATTCCTTTTTACCTTGATTATCATTAATTAGGATTTATGTACAATGGGTCTATAAATTAGTGTCGGTAATTTCTACCAAATCAGTGAATTGAATGCATTTTCTTCCTTCCTTTTAAGTTTAAGCTAAACAGTCTCCTAACAAAGTGAAACAGTCTTTATACCACGCTATTTGAATGGACCTTTCCTCTCTCTGATTATAAGAAGAACCTGGTTTGATGATGTATAAGTATGGTTGTATCATTGTATGCCTGACTCATGTACATGTTTGAAGATATCAAAATTGGAAATGACGAAGAAATTTGTAAATTTTGTAAATGTTGTGATTCCTAGAGATTCTAATACATGACTTCATATTAGTATCACAATTTTCATGATCTTCTCCTTAGTTCTTTTGCAGACTGCCTTTATATCTTGGGCTGATAGGTATTGGTTTGAACGCGTTGATATTCATTTATACAAGTATCTTAGCTTGGAGTGTTCGAAGGTTTGATGAAAAATGGGGATTAACAAAGTGGGAAATAACAAGTATCACTGTGTTGCCATTCGCCACTGTATTTGGAATCATCTCTTTTTGCTTGTAAGGAGCAACTATGTCTTCTATTTTTGTTTCAATTGCATTTTATGTTTGTGTTTCTCTGTTTTACCGACTCCTTTTTCTCTGCCTCTTCAGGTTCTCCTTTGCTTTGTGGCCAATATGGAGTTTCTTGACACTCCCTCTTCTGGTATATCAACAGTTCTGTTCTACAATTGTTATGTTACCTTGTTCTATTTACCACCAGAAGGCAAATTTGTGCTAACCACCTTATTGCTCTTTATGTTGTGCAGTTTACGCTATTCATGGCATGCATGGTAGTAATCCCTTCTCTCATTTTTGGGACACTCCGGCCTCAATATGATGAACTCCGTACAGATTAGGCCTCACAATTCGAATGAGGAATAGTACTGACATAGATAAAGAGTTTCTAACCCGTGTCAACGATTGATTGGTAGATGTTTCGGTGTCGTTTTGAAGTTTTGTCTCCGACGAGTAGCATCATTGATGTATTTACATGTTATGCTTTCCTAAACTGGTGCGGTGCTAACCGTAAGTGGAAAAATTCTTTTTCATCCTTACAGTTTTACATACGTTTGGAGATATAGTGTGTAGTTCTATCAGTTGATGATTTCTTTACAGCTTTTTTGCACAATCCATTTGTGTTTATTTTCTGCTACATCTCCAAGTCTAAAATGTTATGAGGAGCTTATTAGTGTCTGTTTGTTTTACTGTTAAGCACATTTGAGAAGTAAGATTTTATCATGCTGGCATCGACATTTAGTTCAATGGAAATTCAAACATATACTTAAAAGAGAACATGAAATGTTTTCATTGTGGCCAGTGGCTTTTGTTTCTTTTTTGCAAAGACAGATACTTATCCTCGGGACAGGGATGGTGTGAACTGTTATTAAGGAAAGTATTTTTTAAAGTTCACCATAGATAGTGCATGTTTGATTGTAAGTTTGGACTTAACTCTGGAAATGGAAAGTGAATCTGAACACACTAAAGAAGTGGAGAGAAAAATAATATGGGAATAACATTATTTCTTTAGTCATTTTATCTCAAAAAAAAATTACTTTACTTTATTCAAATAATAGTCATTTTTACCTCAGCCATTTCTTGTCCCTAAGGATGAGAATGACATCTCTCCAAACCAATTTCTCCTTCCTCAAAAAGGTAAAATGGTCTCATAGTCTCGAGAGATTAGTCTCATGTCGGCTGTGAGGATATCTTAAAAAAAGGATCTCTTGAAAAAAGAAAAAAAAAGAAAATGACATCATTCATTGTTCTCACCTTTATTGCTCAATAGATTTATGCATACCATAAATTATTGTTATATACTGAATTTATTTTCTTTTTATATAAAAAATGGAACTGTTTGTGATAGGGAGATTGAAAAAGACTGTTTTTGTGGAATGCGGTGAGAGCAATAGCTAAGTATGATTGTGACTAGTGCATTTTAGGACAAATTAAATCTCTATATATATTTTGTGAAGGTGTGATTAATATAGATTGTAACTTTCTTGTTAATGATAAAATTGAATAATGCAGCTTTTTTAAGGGTGCACATGGCTTTACGTTTGTGTCGGGAATGTTTAAATGAAACAGAATATATATATATATAATGTTTCATTAAGCTTTAATTTCTTGATTGAACCCTCCACGGTTGAAGGTTAGAATTTTTCAATTAATCAAGCTAAGCAATGAATCATATGATATGATATTTTCTTTTATCATTAAGTTGTAGAGAGACAAGAAGTAACGGTCAAAGAGTTCAGGTAGAGATCCATTGTAATTGGAAATTCCTCTACAGTAGTATTATGTATCACAGAACATCATGATGAATTGTTACTGAAAGTGGGGTTCAATCTATCTTTTCCCATTAGCCGATCTATCTTGAACTTTTGATGACTGTATATAAAGTTTTGAGCAGAAAGAAATACAGTTTAGTGGGGCATTTTAGTTACGTCATGTAATGGAATTATTGCTTCAAATGGGAACATAAAAAAGGAGTTTGTCTGCTTAATGGTTATGGAGATTGAAAGATTATACATCCTCCTAATTAAGTAGCTTATATAAACCCTAAAAGAGCTCTAACATGTGACAAGGAGAATCCAGGAAAGAAATCTCAGTGATGTGGAGAAGTATGGCACACTTGAGAGATGTACCTTTGGAAATAAGATAGTGTGCTGCACCCTTATGCCTGTAGTTAGGAGTTAATTAACAATTAGGATGTTGATTTTCCAAAGGAAAAAAAATTAGGATATTGGATCCTATTAGAGTAGTAGCAGATTTTGGAAAAAAAACTAGCTAGCTAAAAGATGTACCTTGGAAAATTACCTCACATCAATGATGCATTAATATAACATAGTGAAGTTAATCCCCACATTTATCAAATATTAGAGTTGAACCTTCTTGAATCCTCATTTTTGATACACAGCTGAACCTTCTCATCAATAAAATAGAATTAATTTTTTTATTAAAGGTTAAATTGTCAAGTAATAATGAGATGCAATATCATAATTGAGATAATTAAGTGATGGTAAGCTTTACATGATTGTTACATAAATCAAAAACATCATTGCAATTGAAATTAAAATAGAATCTAATTAGTTAGTAATGATATTTAGACATTCAAATAGTGCAGACACTTTTTAGACACTTCATTTTTCACTTTATTTTTCTTTTCTTACATATATCATATAAATTATTTTTCTCACTTATATTCATTTTTCACTTTACGTGTTTGTTGAATATCTACACTATACGAATATTTACTAAATATTTTCCTTATACTAATTATGTATCTAGATTGTAAAAAAAAATTATGCATCTAGAATAACAAAGAAATGAGACAGGAAAAACATGTGTAGGTAGCCTAGTTATGATAATCCAATCAGAACCAAAATAATTTTGAGAGCAGCAAGGAGGGAAGTAGCAAGTAATTAGTAACTCAATGGTAAAACCATCATGTTGGCCCATTTCTAATCATATGTAAAGGAGATAGGACACCCACCACCACCACCACCGGTACCAGCCGGCCAACATAACTATCAAATTGCCCTTTGGTGGAGTAGGAATAGTGACATGATGTGTATGTGTGTGTGTGAAATCATGGAGATGCAGTGGAGTGGGCCAAACAAACAAAACACACACCATGCAACATCTCATATGGAAAATGGTAGTGAGGGAAATTTTATCACTTTATTTGATTTAGGAGAGAGAGATAAATTGAGAGATGAGTAGAGAGAAAAATGTGAGAAATTGACTAGATTTTATAGGTTGTTTGATATGATAGAAAAATACTCCCCCTGTTTCAAAATATCTGTTGAGAAAGAGAAGGAGCACGCATATTAAGAAATGCGATTAACTTTGATAATTTTTAAAATATATCATATGTTTTAATATTTTGACATTTAAAGTGTATTGTATTTTTCTTTATTTATTGTTCTCCTATGGGCGTTATATGTAAAAACATCAATTAATACTCTTTTGAAATTCTAAGTGGACAGTTATTATCAAATAATTTTTTTTTTCTCTAAACGGACAGTTATTTTAAAACGGAGAGACTAATTATGTGGACACACTTTTCTTTTATTTGGTTGGATTGAGAATGAAAAAAATGATTAATTTTATATGAAATGACATTTTTACCTTAAATATATAAATATGTATAATAATAGAGGATAAAAATGAAAAGTGCATAAAAAAATTTCACATACTCCAACTTTCTCCTCCAATTAGAGAGACGGTCTCACATGTCATTCTATCTTCCGTCTCCCCCTTTTTCCTACCAAATAATTTATGTTTCTCTTCTCTTCTCTAATTTTCTCCACTTTAACTCTCTCATCTCACAATCTTTTCTACCAAACATAGTGTATATTCAAGTAGTTACGCAATTTCAATCCTTCAAGCACAATCGCTTTGGCTCAAATTATAAATTTATATCTTAGATTGCTTGTGTGAAGCAAAAATATCCATGCTTATGAGCAACTTGAATCTGATTTCACATACTTCCGGATATGAATGGATCTGAAGTTTAATTCCTCAATGTATCCATGTTAAGTTCAATATAAATACATGTTGAATTAAATAAAAATCTAAACACACATTATGTTATATTATTAAATTAATAAGTTGGTGGGGGATTTTTTTCCTCAAAGGTGGGCCCACATTATTTTGTCTATGAATCTTTGTCTATCACTATTCTTCCTTGGGTTTTGTTATGTTAGCCTTTTGCAATGTTTCAACTCTGGTGTGTAGCTGTTGCATTGTGTTGTGTATTTTAGAGTTTTGACTTTCCCATTCCAAAACCTATTGTCCAAACAAACAAACAAAACAATAGCTATCTTCCAAACCCAAGTTGTCAAAGGTGCTTCCTTTTTTCTCCAAACTCCAATTAGCAATCACCAAGGTGTCATCATTAATGGTTTTGCTTTGCTTTCCTTTTCCAATTCTCTAATTTCTTTCTCTCTCTCTCTCTCTCTAAGTCTTCTTCTAGTTCTCTTGTTGAACACACTCTTGTGCTTGGTAGGTTGTGCCGTTGAGGTGATGGGCCCTAAACTCCACTGAAGAGTTTAATGTGCAGAACCAACGGGGCCTCTTTTACCTCTTTCTGTGATTCCCCTTTGCCCCAATTTCCCCTCTTTCAACTCTCAAGATAAGATTTTTAGGGCATTTGATTTGACTTGATTCTTGGCAATTTTCGGTTTGGAGTCTCTGGTATTCCACATGGGGTGTGTCACTGATCGTGGTTGGAGTGATATAGTTCAAATCTCCTTCTGAAATCCCAATTTCATAGTGAGTGAAAGTGAATTGGGATAACAAGAAAGGTATTTTAGGACTGGATTCTCTCAAATTTCGTGTTGGGTATGGCGTTTCAGCGATGAAGACTTGATTTTTGCGGTTCAAGTGGGTCCGGGAAGCATTGGAACCCAGAAAGATGGACAGAGTTCTTCAACCTCCTTTGGTAATTTGCATTTTGTGCTTTTCTTTTCCATTTTTCCTTTCAATATTTTGCATGCCACTTCATGTTCTGTTCATAGCTTGGTTGGTTTGACTTCCTTCTTTGTATGGTATTTTCTTTGGAAGGGATGGGAACTCTGATGTTTGGACCATTGGAGTTTGGTCTCCATGTATCCAAGTCACTGGTATAATTGTTGAATTTTACTTGCTCTAATATGCTATTTGAAAGAGCTTCAGAAGTTTTTTTTATCTAAAGAAGAGCTTCAATAGAGAATTTTTTTTATGAGGTTGTGGAGATGAAGAGAATACTTAAGGGATCAATGCTAGAAAGTTTTAGATGTTTTGAAGAGAAAAGATTTTGTTCTATTGATTGCCATTACTCGCTGAATCTTTCTATCTTTGGCATTTCTATGTCAGTTTCTTTGAATCACAGAAATGAATACAATTAAATGAATACAAATAATTGGAGTGTTTAGATAGGGATAATATTTAGAATATTCCCACTGCCAAATTTTCAGTAATTTAAGACCACTTACTAAAAAACAAGTATGATGACATCCTGAATTTTTGGTACTGTTGGACATAAAACTAATGGATGAGTTGTCTTCTAACTATGTTGTCAATCCCGGTGAGATCCCATGGGATCTCGGAGTCCCATCCCATTGCGGCCAGGCACTATGACATCGCTCACCATCCCATCCTGTTTCATTGTCTGGGCCGTCCCGGCTGGGATTCCGGCCCATTTCCCTGCATTTCCCGTGCGATCTCAGCGCTACAAGGAAGGGTCTGATATTTCTGAAAATGACCTCCAATTATAAACGTTGGGCTGTTTTTAAAGTGCACTTTCGGGTTTTCGCGATTAAAAAAACCCTAGATGAGAGGAAGAGTTCGACCCTCTCCTCATTTCCTGCTCTCTTTGCCCTTGCTCTCTCAAACGCAACAGACGGCCGCCACTATGAAAGTATGAATTTCAAGTAAATATGGTCTAAATTATACAAAATCTAGACAAAAACTCACTATCCCGGCCATCTCGCTATCCGCAATTTCATTTTTGGGGCCAGCTGCTATACGCCGAGATCTGGGATTGTCAACATACCTTCATTTCTAGGGCTTAAGGTTTGAGTAATGTTACTTATTTCCATGGACTTGATGGAGGTCTCATTATATTGACCTTCAATTTCCTTATTATATGGTGCATTCGCCAGATCATGCAGTTCAAATTTCATCTGTCATGAAGCAGATTGTAGATTTTATTTCTCAACTAGTGGTAAGCTGATATGTATATATGAATTTATCTGAACCTGATGTTCAATTGATCAATAAATAAGATGCTCCATATGCTGCTTCGTGAGTGTTGTTTGTGTGAGATGCTGAGACATTTATGTTGTCTCACGTCTGAGTTCTATCATAGCGTCATGTACTAAAGAAAAAAGATGTGCGTTCATTTTAATTAAGAATATGGCTAAGCAATTTTCTGTTTGAAATGTCTTTGTGCAGGTTGATACGACTGCATGTTTATGCAGAGTAGATACAGGCCTAAAAGCTGGTGCTGGGGCAAGGAAGTATGTCCCTGGAACAAAGCTCTGTCTTCGGCCTGACATTAAACCGTCCATTCACCCAACTAGAAACAAGCCTGCACGTGGTGACAGAAGCCGCAATCAATCCCCTCTAATTCCTGGACTCCCTGATGATCTTGCTATTGCTTGCCTGATTCGAGTCCCGCGGGTTGATCACTGTAAACTTCGCCTAGTCTGCAAAAGATGGTATCGTCTTTTGGTTGGTAACTTCTTTTACTCTCTCCGCAAGAGTCTTGGAATTGCAGAAGAGTGGATATATGTCATCAAGAGAGACCGAGATGGGAAAATCTCATGGCATGCTTTTGATCCTGTGTACCAACTATGGCAGTCCCTGCCTCCTGTTCCCAAGGAATATTCTGGAGCTCTTGGTTTTGGCTGTGCTGTTCTCAATGGTTGCCACCTGTACTTATTTGGTGGGAAGGATCCACTAAAGGGATCCATGAGACGTGTCATTTTTTATAGTGCTAGGACAAATAAATGGCACCGTGCCCCAGATATGCTTCGTAGGCGGCACTTCTTTGGCTCCTGCGTCATAAACAATTGTCTGTATGTGGCTGGTGGGGAGAACGAGGGGGTGCACCGATCCTTGAGATCAGCTGAAGTGTATGATCCCAACAGGAATCGATGGTCATTTATTGCAGATATGAGCACTGCAATGGTGCCTTTCATAGGAGTTGTCTATGACGGGAAATGGTTCCTGAAGGGACTGGGTTCTCATCGGCAGGTTCTGAGTGAGGTCTACCAGCCAGAGAATGATAGCTGGTACCCTGTTTATGATGGAATGGTTACTGGCTGGAGGAACCCTAGCACTACCCTCAATGGACAGCTCTATGCCTTAGACTGCAAGGATGGCTGCAAACTTAGAGTTTATGATGAAGGTAGTGACTCATGGAGCAAGCATATTGACAGTAAAACGCATTTGGGGAACTCACGGGCCTTGGAGGCTGCTGCTCTTGTCCCCCTCAACGGAAAACTCTGTATCATCCGGAATAATATGAGCGTTTCTCTGGTTGATGTCTCAAAAATTGAAGATTTGAAAGGATCTTCTGCTGAACAGTTATGGGAAACTATTGCGGGGAAAGGACAGTTCAAGACCTTGGTCACAAATCTGTGGTCTAGCCTTGCCGGGAGAAACCGCCTCAAAAGTCACATAGTTCACTGTCAGGTTCTTCAAGCTTAGAGGTTGTCTAGTGCTGAAAAGTCAATCAAGGTTGAGCTTTTGTTCATGAGTTACAGCATCTCATCTTGATGGTATGTGTATGTTTGTGACAAAGTGGGCCAAATCTTGCAAAAACACCATGGTGCAGTCTGTTGTTGCATTTCATCTCAAATCCTTGGGATAATGCTCATCCCAAACAAGAGGTGATACATAGATGAGATCTTTTACTAATCATATAGTGCTTCACATATTTGATACAAAGCTGTTACATTTTGAAATTTGAGTAGGCTGTTTACTATCATTAGCTTCTGCTTTTTGTTGCTGCAACCAATGTGTAACAGGAAGATAGTTTGGAAGGGGGAGAATAATAACTTAGTCAGTTTGGTATTCTTATAAAACTGAGGGTGAAAAATTCAAGAAAATAGTTTTCAACAAAAAATTTCAACATAAAACATATCTGTGAATTTTTCACCCTCATTTTCTGTTGTGACATCCAACTGACCTCAACTCTTAACATGTACTACTCTTGCATTGCATATTCATGTACGTGTACAAGTGGGATTGAGTTTACTGGTGAAAAAAGGTGGTGGTGTTACCCTTGAAGTTTTGTACTATGATCAAACACTATATAGCCTATTTGGATTATTTATGTGCCTCTCAAACTGTGTCTGCAACTGTTGTTTGTTTAAAAAAAATAAAATCAAAATTACTTTTCATTGGATCAAACAATAATTTTATGTAAACTATAATCTAAACATGATGTTGCATTGCCAAAGTGAGATACCATTGCATTAACCATCAACTCATGGCTTACTTTGTTAGAAAAAGAATATAAGGGGGAGGGAGTGATGCATGTTCGTAAATACTTCTAAAATTGATTTTGAACCAGAATTAATTCCATGGAGAAGCTGCTTAAGCTTTTGTAAGTAGCTTTTAGATTTCAAAGTTGATTCTGATGAACGCAAAGGTGATTCAAACATCCTAGGAGTTTTTAGGGTGGTGGGTGGTTCAACCTAAATTTCTACGTGCTCAATCATCAACTAAGCTGGTGTGAACATTAGACTTTGTGTGATGCCTGAGGCAACTATGTGGTAATGCTTAAGCTGAATTTGTCTTGGTGCAGTATTATCGAGATAAGACTATATATATTATTAGGTGCTTTTTTTAATTATGATTAGGTTTTTTGGCATTGTTTGAATGTTTGAATTTCAAGTTTGATGCTGTACTTTTTGATTCAAAGGTTTTAGTTTTTTCATTCTCATTCTATTATTTGATGTTTTGACATTGAACATTTCACTTCTTATTATACTTTTACATGACTTTTTTCATCTTCTTCAATATTATAATTTTAATTTAGTAAACTTTTTAATCAACATACTCGAACATAAAATTTTGCTCTAAATATATGATCATCCATCCTACATTTTCTCCTTTCTTTACATATAATAAAGCATATAAATTTTCCAAAATATCTTCATGTGAAACCACATAAAAATATATAGTGGTTATAAGGTTAGTCTTCCATTTCTTATAACTCGTGACCGATTTCTCGATTAACACAAACACCTATCAGATTTTCCAACACAAATATTTAATTTTTGCATTCCGGTGTTGCTTTAGTTGATTAAGCCCACTTGCTAGTGGATTAAAGTCATAGATTTAATAAACTAATTGTTATAAGTCAATTAACACCACGCTTAGGTTATTATATTTCAAGCTTAGTCAATTAGAACTTCAATTTATCATGTTTTGCATGCTAGTCGATTAACTAAGTTAAGTCTATTAAAGTACACCTTTCCAAGGCTATTGACGACATTTTCATGAGTAGAGAAACCCAAGAATCTCACAATTCAGTTCAAGCTTACGCATGTGTTCAATTTATGAAATTCCAACCCAAAAAACATAGTTTCACAGGAAATAATAACTCAAAATTTAAGGAAAAACAATGTATATACTCACTAGTTGAAGAATTCCAAACAAGTAGGGGTACACGCGGGCCGAGTTATTTCAAGTTTGGGATAAAATAAAATTTGAGTCGATCAAATTTAAAAACTTCCTCACATCCCACACATACGGCACGCACCACAGATACTCTCACCACCCCTCATTCTTCTCTCTCACACCTTCACCATCTTCTTCTTCAACAAAGACATCAAGGGCATCTCTTCCATCTTCTTCAACGTCAAACTATTCTTCAAGATACCACATTTTATTTTGCGGAATTAAAAATTGCATCTAAAATGCGGTATGCATTTTTTCAATCTCGCAAACTAAGATGTTATATGCGTTATGCATTTTTTCAATTCCACAAGCTAAATGCAGTATGCATTTCTTCAATTCCACAGACTAAAATGTATGCGTTTGTTTTTTCAATTCTACAAACTAAAATACGGTATGCATTTTCCAATTCCGCAAACAATGTATTGTATCGCATTTTAAATTGTGAAATTTATATTTCATGTGTACCCCTTTTAAAATAAAAAAGTTCTAACATATCCTTCTTCTTCCTAATTCCTTCATCTTCTACTTTCTTCTCACCACCCCCTTTTCCTCTTCTCTCAACCATCCCTCCACCATCCCCTTCATCTTCTCAACACCATTCTCACCATCATCATCTTCCTCTTCTCTCCACCATTCTCATCCCCCATTCTCACCCCTATTTCCTTTCGAAATTAATCTTCACCACCACCTCTCTCCAAAATCTCACCCCCATTCCTTCCCCTTCTCTGTTTCGTTCGTTACCCTGTTTTCCGACTTTTAGTTCGCACTTATAAGTGCGAATCAATCTCTGGTTTATATTTTTAAAATCTGTAAAAAAAATTGCACTTATAGGTGCGAAATAATATTTTTTTATTTTTTTCAAAGTGTATCGCGCTTATAGGTGCGAAATAGTATTTTTTTTATTTTATTTTTATTTTTTTCAAAGTGAATCGCACTTGTAGGTGCGAAATTTACCTCCAAATCGCACTTATAGGTGCGAAATAGTATTTTAAATTAATTTTTTTAATATTCCGGGCCCTGAAAAAGGAATTTCTAACAGTCTCGGATGGTGACGGGCTGAACTACAAAGTTGAAGAGAAAAAAAAGTAATTGGGCGCTTATGGCTTTGGCATAAGGTCGATGTCCCGAGCCCAAATTCCATCGTTTACTATTTTTTTTGAATTTTTGAAAAAAAAATATTTCACCATAAATTTCTAAATATGTCAACTATACTAACTCTGGTGGTCCCATAATTTTTAAAAATCATTTGTTGCATTTTTTTAGATGTTTTTCTCGGTTTTTTTAATATGAAATCGCATTTCAAGGTGCGAAAATTGTCTCAAAATCGCACATAAAGGTGCGACCAAATAAAATACATTAAAAAACAATATCTAACATATATTCGCACTTGTAAGTGCGATTTTGAAGTATATTTCGCATTTACAAGTGCGAATATTAATCAGAACGCGTCGAAAACTTCAAAATCCATTTTTTCTTTCACTTATGTTAACCCACTTTAGGTTATGACTTGTTTCTTTCGTCCATTTCATTATTCGGGTAGAACGGAAAGGAATGGGGGGAGAGAAATGGTGAGGGTGATGAGTTAAAAGGGGTGGGGGTGAGATTTTGGAAAAAAAACCATTTTTGTATAATTTTATTTTTTTGCTACAATAGTTTTTTTTTTAATGGTAATTTAAGTATTTTTAAAAAATTAGGGTGGCGCTAAACACAACTCCCTACCGTAAATTGCAAAATACAGTGTGAATTATTTCCTTACTTTACTTTACTCCGCATATGCGGAACATAACTTCAATTTTAACAAACCGCATATTAGTGCGGAATATAACTTAAAATATACATACAATAATTGAAATTGCAGTATGTAAAATGCTGAAGGGTATTTTTGAAAATGGAATCATAACATTATATTAGGGGTAGTATTAGTAGTTACTAGTTTTGCTCTTTCTTTTATCTAACTTACACTTATGTGAGACCAGTATATTTGTGTGAACAAAAAAAAAACATGTTCTTATAAAGAGTAATGATTTATTGTTGAGTTGACTCATTAGGAAAAGGAAGCTTGCATCGTCTGTTGGCACTCTTTGCTGCATAGTGGTGTATCGTCTGCTTGCACTATCTGCTGTATCATTTGCATGTAACGTACTGCAAGGAATATTTACTGCTTGTTGGGGTGCACTGTTGTAGGTGATGTTGCATCAGTTGAAACTGACAATGATGGAACAAGGCTCTGACACATGCGTCTGGGTCATTTCAGTGAGAAGGGGGTGATAGCACTTCATAAGAGGGATCCTTTGAAGGGTGTTAGAAGCTGCAAGATGGACGTTTGCAAGTATTGCGTGTTAGGCAAACATTGTCGTGTTCGTTTCAAGACCGGGAAACATGAAACAAAGGGAATCCTTGATTATGTTCATCCAGACGTGTGGGGGCCTACTAGGGAGGCTTCCATTAGAGGTTCTACATACTTTGTTACATTTATTGATGATTTTTCTCGAAAAGTCTGGGTGTTTTCCATGAAACACAAATTTGAAGTTTTCAAGAAATTCAGATTGTGAAAGGCTGAGGTGGAAAATCAGATAGGGAGAAAAATCAAGTATCTGCGGTCAGATAACAAGACAGAATACACTAATGCAAAGTTCAAGAAGTTTTTTCAAGAACACAGGATCCAGGGGCATTATTCAGTCAAGAAGAACCACAGCAAAATGGTGTTGCTGGGAGGATGAATCGATCTCTCACAGAGAAGGCAAGATGCCTTCGGTTGCAGGCAGGACTGTTTAAAGGTTTTTGGGCAGAGGAAATGAACACGACATGTTATCTATTCAACACGTCTCCAAGAGCTTCATTGGGTGGAATTTTTGCAAAAGAGGTGTGGACAGGTAATCCCATTAATTCAAAAAAATTGAGAATTTTTTGGTGTCCAGCTTATGTGCATATATCCAGTGATGAGCGATCCAAATTGGATCCAAAATCCAAGAAGTGTATTTTTCTTGGTTACACCAAGGGTGTGAAGGGATTCAAGTTGTGGGATCCAGCTTTGAAGAAATTCGTTCATAGCAGAGACGTTGTATTTGATAAACAATTCATGTTAAAGTAGTCAGATTATACAGAAGAGACTACTTCAAAGGCTGCAACTTCCACTGCTTGGAAGATTCAGATTGTAGTAGAGTCATTGAAGACGATGCAGCATCGTTTGCAGCACTACACAGTCCGATGTAGGTAGTACACAATCAGCAAGTTGATACATGTTCTGATACTGCAACAGAAGATGAACCAGTTGATTCAGGTGAAGCACTAGATTATAATCTCGTGCGTGATAGGGAGCCCCGTCAGATAGTACCACCAGTCAAATATGGGTTTGAAGACTTAGCTGTTGTCGCAACCGGGGTCGCGGCGGGACGGCGAAAAAAAGAATAATAAGTCAAACAGACAGAGTCGCCACTAATGTTTATTTGAGGAAAACACTAGAAAAAACCTAAAATTGATAAATGGCCTACAAAACCTAAAATCTAGGTTCGGGAGTCTATTACGCGCGGGGAAGGTGTTAGCACCCCACAGCGCCCGTCTAAACGGTACCTAAAATTGTTTGTGTAATTTCCTTAGCTTTCTACATTATTAATTTTACCCTTATTTATTTTTATTATTTAATTCCTAATTATTCTAAAAGATAGAAAACAAAATATTTTTGTTTTTTTTTATAGTCTGATAGGTGTGAACCTAGTCCTACGTACTTCCCTAAAATGGAAGATCAAGGCATACGCAGTTCTTGATTTTAATAGTTTTTAGTTTCTTTTTAGTTAGTTTTTTTTTGTTATGAAAACGAGCAAAACGGCACGAGGAACGACATCCCACAAGTGAACAGTCGCTATGTCGCATCACGTTTGCAATTATTTAGTTTTTTACGCATTAAGCGAAAAGTGAAAACAAAGCTGTGATTTTTTACGCGACAGGCACAATCATAGCGAGAGTATTTTTTTTTATATGAGGCAAGATTTAATTTTATAATCAAGAAGCTACTTCCTTTGCCAAAAAGCTGTTTTTATCACCATCATGTAACCATTTTATTTGCCAAAAAGATCATTTTTTCTTTAAAGTTCGATTTTTGACAAAGACCCATTTCTTATTAACAATAGCCAACCTCCATCATCAAGATTCAATTTTTAACATGAAACTAACATGATTCGGTTTTCAAAGAGCAATCAAGAAGCATTTTTACCATCAAGAACCAACCTTTATCAATGCTAACTACCAGAATCAAACAGCCAAAATCTCAATTCCATCATTACCCATGGTCAAGAGCAAAAACCAGCACAAAGATCATAATAATTACAAGCCACATGACCAAAATTAAGCAAATTAATGAAGCATTTTAGAAAGCTTTGGTACTGCTCGAACCAACAGAGGCAAGAAGAAGGCACGCATCATGTACATAAGAAAATCAAACAAGCACAAAATTGTCATAGTAACTGATGAGTGGATTTTATATGATGTTTTTAGGGTCTTTTTAGTCTTTTTATTTTATTATTTTTGAGTCTCATGTAGGTTTTTTTATTGTTTTTATATAGATTTTATATTTATTTTGCATTTTGCATGTAGATTAGATTTTTTGTGTTTTTCTATCTTTATTTTATATTTTTAGGAATTTTTCTAGTTATTTTATATTTTTAGGAAAAGCTGGTTAGTTATCATTTTTGGTCCAGGGACCAATGTGTAAAGTTTCAGAAAGTCAGGGACCAAACTGTAAAAGTTCAAGAGTGGAGGACTTGAAGTGAAGATTGAGAGAATATGAGGGCTTGAAATGAAGTGCTAACCAAGGGAGGACCAAAGTAAAAAAGAAAAATATGAAGAGTCACTCTCCAATTTAGCACATGGAAAAAATGCTTAAAGGAATTGATGTTAGTGGAGGAAGGGTTTCAGAATTGATCAAGGCTGGTTAGTGGCTTTTTATGGCCATCAAAACCCACTACCATGAATGAAGAAGGAAGAACAAGCAAGAAGATGAAGAAGCAGCACCCCAACGCTCCAGCGTTGGGATCCCAGCGCTCCAGCGCTGGGGTTCTGACTAGATGGTGAGTCAGATTGTGTCCCAGCGCCCAAGCGTTGGAAAACCAGCGCTCAAGCGCTGGGCCTCGGACAGAAAGTGGATTTTTAATGCATCCTAGCGCCCAGGCGTTGGGAAAGCCAGCGCTCAAGCGCTGGAGGCTGGAATTTTACTATAAATAGGGCCCTTTGCTTCACTTGTAAGACACACCTTCATAGAATACAACAAGTATTCTCTCTTTCTCCCTCAAAGATCATTGTTCCTAGGACTTGTGGGAAGCCATACTTGAGCTCCTATCCAGGGTAATTCAATGAATCTTTTAGCCATGCTTGGCTAATTCTTCTTTTAAGTTTTTGGGTTGTTTTAATTTATAATTCATGTTCTAGTTTTCTTTTACATTTCTGAATAATATTTTCTATTCATGTTTATTTCTTTGTTCTTCATTAATCTTTATGCGCAAAAGGTTTCATGCTTTCTACTTATTCATAATGCCATTTGTTAAGTAGTAAGGGAAATAGGAAATAAAAAAGGTTATATGTTTGCATTACTTAATGCTATAAGGATGTACGTAATCTTGTGTTGGCTCAGATTTCTTCTTCATCTTCTTCTCTAATTAACTAATAACCAATGCTATGGAGTTAGTAATTAGGAAAGGAAGTTCTACATTTCGTAAGGCCATTAGGGTGTAGAAACTTAGGCTATAGCACCATGAATTTGAATTTAAAGTTCAGAAATTTAGTAAGAGTTTTCTAGCATGTTTTATAGATTATGTAAATCAACCCAAGAGCTTAAATTCCTCTCATCTTATTTCTTTTCATTTTATGCTATTGTTATATCTTGTTCTAAACCAACTTCATATCCTTTTAATTTTATGCTTAAGTACTAAATTTTATATAAATAAGAACACCTATCCCTTGGGTTCGATAATCTTTTATATTACGCGATAGTAAATTGTTCACTTGCAATTTCTACTATCAGTAACTAAAGGAACCAAAACCATATGGAGTAGTCATAATGAATAAAAATGTGCATTTTTCATTTGAGTACTGAATCAGAACAGAAAAAAAACAAACATGCTTAGGAGACCAAAACATGAATAAAGAAGCAGTGATTCATCACAGCAAAGAGGGAAGATGAACCAACCAAGAAAAGGGAAAAAGAAGACGAGATTTCTGGTGACGGAACTTCAACTGACTGAATAGCAGTGGCGATGAACCCCGAATAGAGAAGCAGCAGCGGCCGGCCTCGGGTGGCGACGCTGGAGGACGGCGCGGCGCAGGAAGGTGAGGAGCAGCGGCAGAGGTTCAGCGAGGTGGTGGTGCGACAACAATGGCGGCAGTGAAGTCAGATGGAAACGGCGACGCCGCGGTGGTGAGTTTGATGCGACGGTGAGGTCCGGTGATGAGAGAAGAAGGGTGATGGCCGAGAGAGAAAGGTTGAGCGTTGATGGTGGTGTGAGGGTGAGAGGGAGAACAGATCGAAGCTTGAAGTTGCTGTTTGGGGCTTTGGTGGTGATGAGTGGTGGAGGCTGGATGAAGAATGTGAGGATTTGATGGATGCGAAGAGATGAGGGGATCGAAGAGAGGGAATGGGTAACGGCTCTGTTATTCGGGAAGGAGAGGAAATGAAGATAGGGGGGCTGATGAGTGAAGGTGAATAATAATGGTGATTCTCAGTGCTTTTTTTTTCTCTTTTTATACTCAAATTCTTGTTCAAATCCCCTTCTTTTGCTTGTTAGATCTTCTGATTGGATTGAGATTGAAACAATTTCTTGAGCCTTGAGTTTTTCTTGTTGCAGGAAGAGTATTGCTTATTATGGTATGGCTTGAAGGAGAGAACAAACCATTTTTGCTCTTGCACTGCTGCCACCATCATAATTTTCTCCTCTTTTCTTTCTTTTCCTGGTTACTCACGTAACCTTTTTTTCATTTTCTTTTTCTTTTTTTGTTTTGCTTTTTTTTCCGTTTTTTCTTCTTCTTTTTTCTTTTCTTTTTCTTTTTTTTTTTCTTTTTGTTTTCTTTTCTTTTTTTTTCTTTTTCTTTTTTGTTTCTTTTTAATTGGGTCCGGACAAAAATAGGTGTCAACAGCTGTCTATGCTCTTCTTACAAGTTATAAATATCCATCTACTTTTCGTAAGGTTATGGCTAGCCAAGAGAGAGATAAGTGGATGGGTGCTATGGTGGAGGAGATGGAGTCCTTGAAGAATAGTCAGACATGGGATCTAGTTCAACTTCCTCCAGGGAAGAAAGCCATTGGTTGCAAGTGCGTGTACAGGAAGAAGCCATCAGTAAAATAAAATGAAGGGGAAAAGTTCAAGACTCGTTTAGTAGCAAAGAGATATTCACAACGAAAGGGGATTGATTATGGTGGATTTTTCTCTCCGGTTTTTAGACACATTTCTATTAGGGCAGTGTTGGCGGCCTTGGTAGCATTATGAGACATGCATTTAGAGCATATGGATGTGAAGATAGCGTTCCTCCATAGTAATTTAGATGAACAATTGTACATGCAGCATCCTGAAGGATTCATTAATTCCGGTCTGGAGCAACTGGTATGTAAATTGAAGAGGGTTGAAACAGTTACCAAGGCAGTGGTACAAGAGATTTGATTCATACATGCTGAGGATTGGCTACAGAAGGTGTGACATTGATTGTTGTGTTTATGTTAGGAGCCTTAATGATAATTCTTATATTTTCTTGTTACTGTATATGGTTGATATGCTAATTGCTGCTAATCACTTACGTGATGTGAGTGATCTGAAGACCAAACTGGGTAGAGAATTTGACATGAAGGACTTACGAGCTACTAAGAAGATTATTGGAATGGAAATTCACATAGACAGAAGAGCTAGAAAACAGTGGCTCTCTCAGAAAAGCTATGTTGAATGTGTGTTAGACAGGTTTGACATGAGCAATTCGAAAGCTGTGAGTAGTCCGTTGACAAATCACTTTAAGCTCTCAGTGGATCATTTTCCAAATACAGGTAAGGAAGTCGAAGGTATGTTGAAAATTCTTTATGCCTGTGCAGTTGATTGTTTAATGTATGTTATGGTCTGCACTAGACCAAATTTGGCACAAGCTGTGAGCCAAGTCTGCAAGTTTATGTCCAAACCAGGGAAGCGTTATTGTCAGGCATTCAAGTCGAAACTTAGGTAATTGAAGGGTACAACATGCCATGAGATTATGTTCAATAATGAACAAGGTGATCCAAGAGTTGTGGGATATGTTAATTCCGACTATGCAGGTGATATTGACAACATAATGTCTACAACAGAGTATGTGTTTACTTTGGCAGGTGGAACAATTTGCTGGAAGTCGTCAGTTCAATCCATAGTGGCTAGGTCTACAACTGAAGGTGAGTACATGGTTGTAGTTGAAACAGCAAAAGAGGCATTGTGGCTTACAGGGTTAGTGAAAGAGTTGGGTGTTGAGCAAGGTGGAGTTCAGTTGCGTTGTGACAGTCAGAGTGCCATTTTCTTAGCAAACAATCATGTGTGTCATGCTAGGACAAAACATATTGATGTGAGATTTCATAAGATCAAGGAGTTGCTTGTGTTAGGACAGATACGACTTGAGAAGGTTCATACTATTGAGAATGCAGCTAATATGTTGACCAAGCTAGCCACCAGTGACAAGTTCAAGGATTGCTTGGATATGTAACATGTTTCACGGTGTTAAACAGATGGGTAGCACAATCCCGGAAGTTGAGATTTTGAAATTAAGCAGTTGATCTTCATAAGGGTTTGAGAATTCGCTAAGGTGGAGATTGTTGAGTTGACTCATTAGGAAGAGGAAGCTTGCATCGTTTGTTGGCACCGTTTGTTGCATAGTGGTGCATTGTCTGCTTGCACCGTCTGCTGCATCGTTTGCATGTATTATCTGCTACACTAGAATTCCGTAAATTCTGTTACGTAATTCTGTTATCTTAATTTTTTCTGTTTTAAGCCAATATCTATTTGTTTAATTTAGGATTTGATTTATTGGGGGATTGTGATAGGAATTAATGAAATATTATCTTGTAATATCTAGATCATTAGAATCTTTATATATCTTGTAACATCATAACTCTAAAAGCTAATCTGAATGAAATAGAGCTATAACTACTCTACAGCCGCAAATGTAGTCTCAATTTGCCGAACTATGTGAACAAAGTTTTTGTGTCTTTCTACTCTTATTTCTCCTTAATTACTCTGTGCAATCTAAGTGTTTTTTACTAACATTTATCTTCCTATAAACCTTCATAAAAATTACCCTAGATACCAAATAGAGAAAATATTAAATGATAGTATTTTTTTTCTTGGTAGGTGTTAACCTGTTTGGAATACGATGGTAATTCATTCCAAAAATGAATTTCCCAATATTCAATCTTGTAACATCACTCAAACGGGGATATAGCTTGTTACCACTAGACCAACACCTTGATGGTAAATGATAGTAGTATGTTGAAAGTGTAAATCAATCAATACATATAAATAAATTTCACTTCATTTATACACTAATAACAATATTAATTATTATTTATAACATTTATATTATTCATTATATTAGTTACTAAGTGCAAGATTTTTTAGTTTTTCATATTTAAAAAGAAAAATTAGAATTATTTAAATTTTAACTATAACTCACAATTTCAGAATAAATTAAAAATAATATTGATAATAAATTTGTCGTGCAAATAACAATGATAATAATAAGTAAATTTGAAATTGTCTCATGTTAATAAAAATATTAATTATTTATTAATAACCTTTTTTTATTATTCATCATATTGATTACTAATTGTAAAAAATTCAACTCTCATATTTAAAATGAAATATTAATATTATTAAAATGTTAATTATTAATCACAACTTTAGGAAAAAATTTAAATAATAATAAGATTAGTTACAATAATAATAATAATAATAATAATAATAATAATAAGTAAAATTTTATTGACCTTTACATTAATAACAATATATTAATTAGTAGCTAATAATATTTTATATTTATAACTAATTGAAAACAATATTAATAAGTAGTTAATTAAATTTTATATTTATAACTAATTTTAAAACTTTTCAACTTCTCATATGCTAATTAATAAAAACTTGAGGAATTTTTTTACAATAATATATTAAATTAATTACTATATTTATATATAACAAATGTATTAAGTATTAAAGTCAGAATACCAAAAAAAGTATTAAATATAAATGAAATTCACTTGAATTTTGCATTAATAGAAAGATTAATTAGTTATTTATTATTATTATTATTACATTAATTATAAAAATTCTTATACATATAGCTAAAAAGTTTAATATAAGTAGTTAAACTACCTGCATAAAGTTGGGAAAATATAAAAATAATTATTGATAACTATTTTATGTTATTAATAGTATTGATTATTAATTATTGACTTTTCAATTTCTTATACAAATAAATTATTTATTAAGTATTAACTAAAAATAGTTATAATATTAGTTATGAATTATAAATCGAAGAAAGAAATTTAAAGTATTAAAATAAAACTGAGTAATATATTTAGATGTAAAAAAAAATTGAAAGTGAAAGGAATTTATTAATATGGGAAATGAACTACCGAGAGAAAGGCAACTACAAAGACCCCAACCAAACACGCCCCAAAAGAAATAAACAAATATTAAGAATTATAAATCAAATTACATTTATTAGTAAATAATTTAGACAAAATAGTTTTTAAATTCTAAAATATCTCTACATGGTTTTTGAAATAAAAATATTTAAGATCCACCTAGAAAACTTTGTGTCACCACACTGCTAAGAGTTTCATGATGAACTATCATGTTACTATCAATCTGGTAATGCTCGTGGTCTCATTTCTTTTTCTAACCCTGATGACTAGCCTTAAGAGAGCCCAACTCTAATACTATTTATTGAATTGTCGTAACACAATTATTTTTCATTTTCTTATCTTTTATAATTAAATATTATTTTAATATTTACTTATTTATTTAAAATATAATAATTATGTTAAAAATATTATAAATAAACTATAGTAATATTTAATTTTAACTTCAATTAGGACGTGGAGGAAGACGTAACAACATTACTCTTATTAGTTATTACTATTGTTTCGTAAATTGTTGAAGAAGCTGAGCTATATTAAATACCAGCATCGTGAAGCAGCGAATGAAAAAGGGAATTTGGAAGACTGTTTGTTTGTGACTTCCGGTTCATGTTGTTGGTAACAGCTACATCACCACCTGCAAATGCAAATACCCAATCCTCACTCGCCACGTGTCCCACCACTCAACAAAATATATTTCACGTGAGCAAGCAAGAGCAAAACAACCAAACAAAACCCTTCCTCTTCCTCTTCCTCCTTCCAACAATAAATGAACCCACATTCTCTTTTTATTTTCCAGTGTTTATCAGTTTTTTTTTATCATGGTCGATTATTCAAGTAAGTGAAAAAATGCTAAACCTACCAACTCTCTTAGTTTACATTCTCCTATTTTCTCTCCCTCACACTCTAGATTAATGTTTTTTACACTTAAATACATTTATGACCAAAGAAAAGAGAAGAAAATATATGATAGATTATGTGATAAGGTAAGAGTATAAGTAGAAAAGGAAAATGACTTCACCTATTAGTATTAGTATTAGTATTAGTATTCTGATTAAAATTAATTATATTTATATTATGGGTCCAATATTATTTTATAAATGAAAAACACTCATTCTCTCTTCTTCATTCATTCATATTTCATAGGAATCCTACACACAAAACTACACACTAGCACTCTCTGTCCCTGTCGTTTTCTTCTGCTTGAAGACAAACCTACAAACCGTTTTCTCTTCTCTACTCTGAACTACACAATCACCAACAATGGCATGGTCTGATCCTGCTTCTTCCACCCACTTCCCTCCTCGCAAACCGACTCGCCCTCCTTACATTCCTCCACACCGCGTCACCAACGACGCCGTTTTCCCCCCTCATACCGATCCTTCTTCCTACCATTTCCCCGACGCCTTCAACAGCCGCTCCGCCCCCCGCCCGCGCGGCCGCGGTCGCGGCGGTTTCCGCGGCGGCCACTTCGGTGGTGGCCGCCACTTCCCCCGCGCCGAGGACCCGCCCCGTCACCGCGAGCCTCCGCAACTACCACAACGGTTCCCGGTCGAGGTGGAGAACAACAACAACAACAACGGCGGCGACGTCGCGAATTTCGATGCGTACGAATCGGTCCCCGTGGAGGCCAGCGGCGAGAATGTGCCTCCGCCGGTTGGTTCGTTCGCGGAGACGGACCTCGATGAGGATTTGAAGAGGAACATCGAGCGATGCAAGTACGTGAAGCCAACGCCGGTTCAGCGTCACGCCATTCCCATCATCGCTGCCGGACGAGACCTCATGGCGTGCGCGCAGACCGGGTCGGGCAAAACGGCGGCGTTTTGCTTCCCCATTATATCTGGGGTTTTGAAGGATCGTTCTGGTTCCGGGGTTTCTCCCATTCCTCGTGATCATGATGCTTTCATTGCATATCCAACTGCACTCATTCTATCTCCTACTAGGGAGTTATCGTGTCAGGTTTTTTCCTTAACTCGCCTTGGATTTGTGCTGTGTTGGCTTTTTTCATTTCTTACTGAAGAAAGAACAAAACTTGCTTAAAGCTCTATTTGTTTTTTATGCTAGATACATGCTGAAGCAACCAAGTTTGCACATCAAACTGGAGTGAAGATTGTGGTTGCTTATGGGGGTGCTCCCATTGTTAAGCAGGTCTGTGTTTTGTTTTGTTTTGTTTTGTTTTGTTTTATACTTAGCATGCCTGAAGCTTGTTTTGTTTTGTTTTGTTTTTTCTCGGTGGTTGTACTAGTGTTGATTGTAATTTTCATTGTTTGAGGACTGAAAACAGCTTCGTAATTTGGAGAAAGGTGTTGATATCTTGGTTGCAACGCCTGGGAGATTGGTGGATATCATTGAGAGAGAAAGGGTTTCCTTATCGAAGATCAAATACCTCGCATTGGATGAGGCTGATCGGATGCTGGACATGGGTTTTGAGCATCAAATACGCAAGATTGTGGAGCAGATGCACATGCCCCCTCCAGGTGTTAGGCAAACAATGCTGTTCAGTGCTACTTTTCCCAATGATATACAGGTGAAATTATCTAATGTGATGATGTTCTTCTACATGCTTCAATGATCGTTTAATAGTTAATGCTTGTTTAATCTGTACTGATAATTTGATTCCGATGTTTGTCGCATGTTGCAGAAGCTGGCATCGGATTTTCTGTCAAACTATATATTCCTGGCTGTTGGAAGGGTTGGTTCGAGCACTGAACTTATTGTGCAGAAAATTGAACTTGTACAGGATACAGACAAACGGCACCGTCTTGCAAATCTTCTCCGTTGTCATGGGAAGGTAAAACTGTTTTTACCTTTTGCTTGATGGTGATGCTTTTATTGGTTTGTTAAGTGCTGTGTGTTTGGAATCTGATATAATGTATCTGTTCTCTGCAATGCAGCAAGCCCTAACTCTTGTATTTGTTGAAACAAAGAAAGGAGCTGATGCTTTAGAAATTTGGTTATGTAGAAATGGGTTTCCAGCTATTGCAATACATGGTGATAAAGTTCAAATGGTTAGTGTTTTCTGCATTCATTGCTTCCATTTTCACCTAGTGTATTTGATGGGAATCCTCTGTTTGCTCTATTTTGCATTGGCTACTGTTGCAATAAATTTGAACCTATTTATTATGATTCTGTGGTCTCATGCATTCAAATGGTTTCAAAAGTTTTATTATACAATCCAAAAAGTTGGTGCCAGGTTGTGAAGTTCTGCTATGATTGCCCCATTAAGATTAATGTCCACTCTTATATATTGTTTTGTCATATTACTGAAATTTGATGTTGTAATTTCTTGCTACATTGCATATGTAGGAGCGGGAGCGAGCTTTGAGATCTTTCAAACGTGGTTTTACTCCCATTTTGGTAGCAACTGATGTTGCTTCCCGGGGTTTAGATATCCCACATGTGGCTCATGTTATCAACTTTGATTTGCCTAGAGACATAGCTGACTATGTACATAGGATTGGTAGAACAGGCCGTGCTGGTAAATCTGGGCTAGCCACTGCTTTTTTCAGCAGCAACAAGAACACTCCTATTGCAAAGGCTCTTGTTGAAGTTTTGCAGGAAGCGAAGCAGGAAGCTCCGTCTTGGCTTGGCCAATTTGCCGAGGGCTCATCATCTGGTGTTCATGATCATGGTGCTCCGCGGCGAGGCAGAGGGAATTTCGGTGGTCGTGATTTCCGAAATGTCACTCAACCTGTTGCGGAGAATTACAACAACTACTACAATACTTATGGCAATGCAGACCCCTCTGTGGCACCTTATACTGATACAGTTTATGCTAGCAATAATCATTATGATGCCTCTTTTGATTTCAACAACACAAACGTCCCTAGTACTGTTTATGCAAACAGTAATCATCAGTATACCGATCCTAAGGCTGAGTTTTGTGGAGGTGGAAGGGTTGAAAATGGGCCTTGGGGCCATGCATCTGTTGTTGCTACTGGATGGGACTAGATTGGTGGCTGACTAATTGCTTCTTTTTTGATAGAGGAGGGGGGTAAGGCACCTTGTATATTATATATACAGTGATGCTGAAGTGCAATTTGAGGTAGTTTAACCCTGTATATCCTTTAAAATAGGCTATTTTGTTTTGCCAGAACCTGTTGCTTTTTGGGGGATGCATCATCTCGCTCTAAGGATACATTTACCAGTACCTTTATATTATTTAGCGTCTTTGACTTTCACCATTGGTATTAAAGTTATATTTATAAGCAACTCTGTTATAGTATTACTGTTGATGTGGATCGATTAAAGTTTGGTGACAGTTTTATGTTGATTTTTTGTGCAATTGGCTTTTAAATTAAATAATGATATGCTCATGTTTTTTACCGCTTTGTAAGATTTTACAAATAAATAGGTTGGAATATGTTTGTTAAAGATTTATTTTTATTAAAATATTTTTTAATAAATAATGAATTATAATAAGTTACATTTAAATAAATATATAGATGAGTCATGAGTGAATATATAAATATGAATGGTAAGATAAATTTGTATATGAAAATTAAAGTGTGTATGAGTTTAGTTTGGTTTGCATTAGATCATTTTGTAAAATTTTCTAAACTTATCGGTGCGTTGGCGTTTGGTTAAACGTTTATGTCCCATCCATTCAAATACACAACATAGTACAAATAATAAAAATCACAATCAACTTAAGTATTCTCCACAAAGACCAGAGACAGCATATTACATATGAAATACATTATTGTGAATGAAATAACCGTGCCTGTACATGAAAGAAATACCCGGTTGAAATGGTAATATCTAAGGACAAAACAAAATCTGCATAACTAAAATTGGCACGCTGAGTTCATTCCCTCGTCCTAAACACAAAACATTACCAGTATTTCTCATGCAAAACGTGCATTCATCCACTAGCTATTGATAACAATAGGTAGGTGGTTGATTCAATTGGTACATGTTTGATTCTCAAAAAATAAGGTTTCAAAATTGAATCTTATGTATGAGAAAAAACTCTCTAGGAGAGCTAGCCGAGCCCTCAACCACTATGTGGATGTTCTCGACTTGAATATGATTGTCTTGTGAGGAATCGAATCTTATGTACGAGAAAAAACTCTCTGGGAGAGCTAGCCGAGCCCTCAACCACTATGTGGATGTTCTCGACTTGAATATGATTGTCTCGTGAGGAAATGTTTGTGTTATATGTAAAAAAAAAATCCACTTGTCATTGCTTTTGTTCATCTTCAACAAGTATCCTCTTGCAAGCTTCATAGCACATGAAAGAAATCCCAGCAGCAGGAACTAACTTCAAGCAGCTTGGTCCCAATCCTCTATACAGGCCTGCAACCCCTTCCTTTTCAAGGATACTCATGAGTGCATGGAGCATGTTGCTGTACTGTCTTCCATTCAGAGCCCCAGCTTGCATGTGCTTCCTAGCCACCTCAAGTGGAAATGTTGCACTGCTTGAAAATGCACCTGCAGCTGATCCAATCAGAAGAGTCATCACATTCCCAACTTCCTCCTTGTTGAAAGCTTTCTTGTAAGCTTTCCTAAGTGTGTCATAAGCAAGATAGTTTGTGGCAGCATAAGGGATCACACCAATTAGACTAGGTGTGAGGCCTCTGTACAGTTCTGCAGGACCTTCCTCGCTAACAATTCTCACAAATGCATCCAGAAAGTTTTTGTACACCCCTCTCTGCAATCAAAGACATGTCATGAAATTGCATCACTGGAAGCTTAAATGCATGTTTGGATCAACTTCTTTTTTATTAAAATCAATTATGACACCAGAAGCTACTCACATAAGTTTCTCCCCTTGATTTTGACTTCATAATTAATTGTAGAATAATTTCCTGATCAAACCAATTATTTGAGTGCATACCTGAACTGTGAGGCGGGTTTTGAGTAGTTCAAGAGGGTATGTGCATAAGGTAGAGCTAACTCCAGCAACAGCACCTGCAATTGATGAAGGTGGAAATGGGATTTTTGGTTGCTCTCCAGGTTTAGAAGATAATTGCTTGTTGACAGTATCATAGGCAAATAACTGCATGTTCCACCAGATTTGATTAACACTTGCAATCAAGTTTTGGGCTATAGAATTAAATGATAGACTCCTAGTTGATTAAGGCAGAATAAACGGTGCTATTGATAATTTCATATCTATATCTAGAAGAGTTAAAGTTCATAGACATACAAAAATAATGAATCATGCAAAATATAGACTGTGTCAAAACACCAAAAACCAGACAAAAATGGTTACACCTTTTGGCTGCTAAATCTCCAAAGCAACCACATAACATCTTTGGTTCTATGGTGGGAAATTCCATAATAATTTTTTAAAGAGAATGTGCAAGGGTAACTTCTAAAATTATCGTTTTTTTGGATTGTTTACCCATGTCAATCCAAACACGCTAGCAACAAACTTTTTGTGTTATCTTGTATGTTAAGAGGTTCCTATTTCTTAACAATCCTGGTGAAGTCTAAGTGACCAACATGTTTGAAAATCTTTCTATAATTGATTTTAAAGTCAAAATCAATTCTGAAGAGCATATTCTTTAAGTAACTTCTGGGTGCCAAAATTGATTCTGACTAAAGAGAAGCTGATTCATACATGCTATAAACTAAATTTTCAGCTTCCAATGAATCAAGTCATTCCAGATAATTGAAATGTCAGATAAAAAACATAGTTATGTCAAATATCCAAAATCTCAAGTCTACTATTACATCTAAGATCATGTCTACTCACCTCAATAGCCTTGCTTGGTGCAACTCGGACGATGTTTACAAAATTACCTCTGAACAAGCCCTTCCACCCATCAGCTTGCATAATAG